>CM072089.1:14915000-16272500 GCA_036850905.1 Luffa acutangula
ATTGATCTAAAGGTTTAAAATTAAAGGGAAATAAACAGAGAAATGGAAAATGGTAAATGAAGAACATTGAAACACATGCAACACTCATTTGGCTACCACAGTGTCGTTGCTAAAAAAGCAGGACGCCGTTTGAAGGGATATGATTTCATCCAAACTAGGCGATGATTCTCGATATAATATCTACATATTATTAGTTTATTATAATTCATTGGCCGGAGGATAATGCGACGGCCGACGACGGGAATATTGTTGCGTCGTAGTTTCTGTTTTTCTACTTACGAAAACTGTTTGCCTTTTTTTTTTTTTTGGAAAACATTGTTGCCCCTAAACCATTAGAGTTGAATCTATGTGGAGTTCAATTTTGAAGGAGAGAGAGATGGAAGAGATCCAATGGAATGGTATTAGAGAGGGTGGAATGAGGAAAGAGAGAATAGAGAGAGAAAGAGGAAATTTTGGAAGAAATGGAATAAAACCAATCTAATTTTTACATTTACAATAGTTTAATGGTTTAGATTTTATATTTGTTATAGTTTGAGGGTTTAATTTTTATACTTAAAAGTTTAAGGTTCTAATTTTTACACTTTTGAAAGTTTGAGGGTTTAATTTTTACAATTGAAAGTTTAGGGGTCTAATTGTTACAACCATTGTTGATGGTCAAATTTCGCTTAGGGAATTGCCCTTCGCCCCACGCAACGATCAACAGTGAATTTGTAAGGATGCGGGAAGAGCGTGACCTGCAAGACAAACAAACGCTGCACACCGGTGTGGTGTAGACCACCCGCGCTCCGATGCTTAAGTTAGCTCTTGGCCGAAGAACAAGTAGAGTGTATTTAGGGTTGAATTTTGCATACCTGTGTGCGTTGGTGGTTCCTCCTTTTGTAAGTCCACTTAGGGTTTCGGCTGCTCGCCACCGGAGCATCAATGGGCCTTTGGCCCTGGTCGGCCTTTGCATTGGGCCGAGGCCGACCACTTGCTCGGCCTCTCCCTTGGGATGAGGCCGAGCATCACGTCTGGAGGGTCGGGTTGGGCTCCGGCCCTTCGGTCTTCTTCATCTTGGCCTCTTCTACCTTCTGGGCCGACTCACCGGGGCCCATTCTGCACAAAATATCACAGAACGATTTCTGCCCATAACATTAAGCCCCCACTCTCTATTGGAGTTCCGGGGCATTTCTCGGTCTCTAATGGAGAGTTGGAATTCAATCATTTCACTGCAGAAAAACTCATTACACATGCATAAACCTTCACATTTTGCCTTTTAATTATGCAACCATTTGATTGACTCTTTGCGAGGCAAAAGATTTCTTCCAGTTGATTGTTAACCAACTTTTGAACTTGGGGGTTGAGGCTTTATCCATGCTTATATCTAGCATACAAGACAAAAGACGAAGCAACTTTTTAGTTGGTTTGGAACCAACCTTGTATCTCGGAATAGAGAATCCTGTTGGGATCTAGTTAGATGAAAAAGACAAACGGAAAAAGACAAAACAGGGGGCTGACCGAGGGGGTCAGCCCCCTGCTGCCTGGCAGCAGGTGCGCTCAGCCTCGGCACTTTGCCGAGGCCGAGCAGGCTCGGTATGCCGTGGCAGGCCTAGCATGCCTTGTCCTTTCATTTTTTTTTTTTTGAATTTCAAATTTGAAATCCGAGATCCCCTTCAACTTCCCTCCATTTTGGCTCTATAAATAGCCTCTTCATGATCTCCACTTTCCTCACCAAACTCCCTTCTCAAGCTCTCTCCAAGGTAGCATCTTTCCCTCTCTTTCATATTCATTGTGAAACGTTTTTCTTGCCATGTCGAGTGAAGAGTCTGTCCATACCGATTTTCATTCCGGGAACGGTTCTAGCTTTTATGATGAATCTCCCTACTCGGAGAGGGAGGAGAACGTTGAGGAAGCTGAGGATTCCGAGCCTTCGGCACCTCCTTCAGTTACGTCATCCTCGGTGACCGAGGCCCACTTGGAGCGCCTTCGGTACGAGTATGGCGTTCCTGATGATGTGCATATGAGGGTCCCGGATCCGAATGAAAGCTTTTCTCACCCCCCCGTAGGTGAGGTGGCCTTCTACAGAGCTATGTTCAAGTTTGGAGTCCGCCTACCGCTTCCCCTGCTTCTCCAACATTTCCTGACGATCACCGGGCTATCCCCGGCACAAATCGTGCCTAATGGATGGGCTCATCTCATCAGTTGCATTCTTCTGTGGGCATATGGCAACCCGGATGCCACAATGGACCCGGATATTTTCTTTTCTCTGCACTCTATCAGTCGCAGCCCCAACCTCGGCACTTTTTTTACTATATTAGTGCCAAACAGGGAACCATTGTTAACACTCCCTCGTCTGTGAAAAATTGGAGGAGTTGGTGGTTTTTTGTTAGGGGAAATTGGTTAGAAAGAAACCCAGACGGCAGCCATTATGTTGTTTCTACATACTTTCGCAAATATGGTGAGTATTTGCGCGCTTATTGCCTTGATCTATACTTCTAACTCACCTTTCATCTCTTTCACTTGCTCAGTTCCTCGGAGGGCCCGCCGAACTGCAGAAGCCCGCCTATTTGCCGAGGTTGTGCGTCGGATCCCGCTCTGCCATCGCTTTGGTCCCGACCTCGTCAACCAAGAAAACCTTGTATTTCTCAGGCTCGCTCGCCCTTTATCTAGTAAGCTCCCCCTACTGTCCTGCTAGCGCTTCTCTTCCTTCCTTTTATTTGACTTTGCTACATCACTAATTTCATCTCTCTTAAATACAGCGATGCCGCCACGCCTAATCTATGACGGCAGCCGCAAGCCGAAGAAGAATAAGGGTGTGGCGAGCACCTCACAAGCAAACGTCACCGATCTAACCGAGGACGATTCTGACGCGCCCCAAGTCGCCGCCCGCTCCTCCACCACGGGTCTGAGGAGGTTGTCACGCCGCCGCCCTCCGGTCATTCCTTCTCCGATCAGAGAGGAGGGCACCTCCCTTCCCGTTTGTGTCCTTCCGGAGGACTATTCTGGGACGGGAGACCAAGTGGACATGCTCGCTCACGACCTCCGCTTCTGGCAGGGCTTGCAAACCCATAAACTCGTGGGGGAATTAGGCTACGACGACCCCGCAGAGAGTCTCCAATCTGTCCATCGTCACCTCCGTGAGGTGAGACCTTTCTTCTGCTTACAATTCGGTTACTCTTTCTCTTTCCGGACAACCTCTTACCGAGTCTTGCTTCTTCCACAGGTTTTCACCAAGGTCACTGTGTCTGCCATGAGCCTGACGAACAAAATAAATGAACTGCAGTCGAACAGCGTCCCAAGGCAGGAACTAATCCAGGCGCAGAACAGTCTTGATCGTGCCAATCGTCTTCTCGAAGAGGTGAGGGCCGACCTCGACCGTCACAAAATGGGTTGGGATCAAACCAAGGCCCAACTAGCCGAAGCTCGAGCCCACCTGGCCGATGCTAAGTACCTTGCCGAAGCATATCGGAAGACGGAGGACTACATTCTCACCAACAACCAAATGTGGGAGGACGGGGCGACCTGGGCTGTTCGGCGCATGCGAAAACATTACCCTGACATGGACCGATCCATTCTGAAGACCGAGATGGCCGCCATGCTTGTTGATCCTGACTCCTATCCGGCGTCAGAGAGCTCGTCCAACGGACGTGAAGACATGGAATTTTCCAGGGACGACCATCGTTAGGAATGTTTAAGCACTACTTCTGTCTGCTGCATGCTTTCAATCTTACTTTGTCAAATTTTGCTCTTTAATTCCTGTATTTGCACTTTCCCTTCCAATTAATGAAATAGGCCATGGCCTTTTTATCTTTCAACACTCTTGCCTACCTCAAATAACCTTTGGGATTACTAAGGAAAACCCCATCAGGATAAGCAAGACCATATGCATAACAAACAAGCAACTTATGAAACAATAAAGAGAGAATGGCAGAAGGGAGTGGGACGACTCTTTTCACCTTAGCAAAAGGTCCACTCCTACCCCCCAGCCCCCCCTCAAAATATGCCCTTATCATGCCAAGAATCGCATCTTTTGAGGAAACAAGAACAAGCTCATACCTGGCCCTTTAAGGGAAAAGCGTACTCCCGGCACGTGCCATTGACTTGGTGCGCCCCTGGGCTGACTTCATCGTCCGAGCGAAATGAATAGCCTCACCTGCCCTCCGTTTTAGCTCATAGTTGAACGTTCCCTCAATCACGCTTCTGACCCGTCCCCAGCATCCGGGTGCTCGGCCTCGGCCTTGGCATGAGGCCGAGCGCTCATCTTTTACATAGCTCGTAAAACTTTGTTCAACTACATCTAGCGCCAGGGCTCCTGCATTGTTGGAGAGAGCTTGGGGAAGTCTGGAAAGTCCTTGGACCTTCGTTCAAGCATACGGTCCATCAGGGGTGCGTACACTCCTCTGGGGAAAGGTACTTGGGGAGGCCGAGGAATTTCCCGAGCCTCTCTTCAAGCATAATGTTCATCCCAGGGGTGCGTACACTCTTCTGGGGAAAGGTGCTTGGGGAGGCCCAGGAATTTCCCGAGCCTCTCTTCAAGCATGACGTTCATCCCAGGGGTGCGTACACTCTTCTGGGGAAAGGTGCTTGGGGAGGCCGAGGAATTTCCCGAGCCTCTCTTCAAGCATCACGTTCATCCCAAGGGTGCGTACACTCTTCTGGGGAAAGGTGCTTGGGGAGGCCGAGGAATTTCCCGAGCCTCTCTTCAAGCATAATGTTCATCCCTGGGGTGCGTACACTCTTCTGGGGAAAGGTGCTTGGAAACTTTATGAAACGAAATCCTTTATTTCAAACCAGCAAATTGATTACAAAAAAATAACGAAAGCTGAAAGTGGTCCCAGAGGACTGAAAACATAGTAAATACTAAACTAATGCTCCATGGGGAGGGGAAAACTTGCCCCTTCATCTGCTCGGCCTCGGCCATATCCCGAGGCTGGCGTTGCCTGAATCCTTCTGTCGGCGTTTTTGAGGGCCATGAAGTAGCATTCTCTGGACATCTTCTGCTCGCCATACACTGCCCCAACGCCCTTTTCTGTTGGGAACTTCAAGACTTGGTGGTAGGTTGAAGCTACAGCCTTGAGCCCGTGCAAGGTAGGTCGTCCCAAGATGGCGTTATACGCCGGAACGCAATCAACCACCAAGAAATTGATCATCCTCGTTATGGCACGCAATCCCTCTCCAAATGTTACCGATAATTCGACGCTCCCTCTCGGGCTGACTTTTTCTCCGCCAAAACCCACCAACGGCGTAAGGCTCGGCTTTAGGTGTTCACTCCCCAGTCTCATGGCGTCGAACGCAGTAGTCGAGAGTACGTCAGCGGAACTTCCCCCATCAACGAGGATTCGGTGAACCTTCGCGTTGGCGGTCGTTAGAGCGACTACCAGCGCATCATTGTGCGGGTGACGCACTCCTGTGGCCTCCTTCTCTGTAAACTCCAACTTGGGTGAGTTTTCATCAAGATGGAGTGAGTACATACCTCGCCCATCGGGCTCATGTTGCGCCTCCCGAATGGCAGCCTTTTTCTTCCTACCTGACTCTCCTCCTGAGGGTCCCCTTAAAATGGTTCGAATCTCAAGCGGTGGGTTGGCACCACCCTTGCCTTGGTCTGCTGGCAGCGGACTTTTGCTTCTATCGTTTCCCACGAACTTCTTGAGGTAACCTTCTCTAATCAGGGTTTCTATCTCATCTCGCAACTGGATGCACTCTCGGGTTGTGTGGTCATGATCTCCGTGGAACATGAAATATTTTCTTCGGTTTCTCCTGTCGGGATCCGACCTCAACTTCTCCGGTCGTTTCAGCAGATTTGTGTCCTATATTGCAGCCAAGACCTGTTCAAGTGAAGCTGTCAGTGGCGTGTACCTGTCGTACCTGGATTTAGGCTCTACTCGACTTTGCAGCTCCTTGGCTTCTGGTCGGCCTCGGCCATTGGCCGAGGAGTGCTCTGGTCGGCCTCGGCCCCTTCCCTCGGCCTGGTGCCTCTTTCCTTTGTCTTCGCGGCGTCGGTCCAGCATTGATATCCCCCGACTCTCTCTTTCTTCCTGCTTAGATTTCAACAGCTCCTCGGCGCTTATATATCTCTGAGCCCGAGTCATGAACTCAACGTACGTCCGTGGCTGGCTTTCCCCAATTTAATTGAGTAGCCTCTCGTCCTGCAACCCTGAAATTACAGTAGTTAAGGCAACTCCATCATCGTAACGTTCCACCTGCAAAACCTCGTTACTAAATCTGTTAATGTAATCCCTTAGGCTCTCCCGGGGCCCCTGTTTTACTGTTAACAAGTTGATTTGGGGCTTCTGTCGACTACGGGCTCCCAGGAACTGCGTGACAAACACTCGGGCCAACTCTCTGAACGAGCCTATTGACCTTCGCGGGACCTTCCCAAACCACTGTCTCGCTAAACCTGTGAGTGTGAGTGCAAAGGCTCGGCACCTTGTTGCTTTGTTTGCCCCATGAAAGTCCATCCAAGTTTGGTATGCATCTAGGTGCTGTTTCGGATCCTTTTTCCCATCGTACTGCGGGAAGTTTGGCACTCTGAATTTGTGCGGCACCTCCTCTTTCATTATCTCATCAGTGAAGACTGGCCCTTCCTGTCCAATCAAACCTTCTATATCCTCGTTCTCTGCCTTCTTTTGGGAGGTTTGGTGACTAACCTCCTTTTGTGGCCAGCCGGATACCTCTCGCTCCTTTCGACCCTGCTCGGCCTCGGACTTTGGCCGAGGCTCAAACCTACCATTGTTTCCTGTATACATACCTGGTGCCTGGGTTAGCGGAGAACTCCTGCGGACCTTCTTGCGGCTCGGCCCGGCCTCCTTCTAAACCCGGTCATCCCCGGGAGGTGGCATCCGGCTGGTCACGCTTTCTGAATCTCCCACCTCCTCGTTGGCTATGCCCTTACCCTTTTTTGGGTCTCTACGTGGATGCTCTTCCTCATCCCCGGCAATACCTCTCGCTCCTTTCGACCCTGCTCCGGCCCTTCGGTCTTCTTCATCTTGGCCTCTTCTACCTTCTGGGCCGACTCACCGGGGCCCATTCTGCACAAAATATCACAGAACGATTTCTGCCCATAACAACCATAATACTTTAGGGGTGGTTTTTGCAATCTTCCCTTTTTTATTCAAATATAGGGAGAGAATTTTAAAAATATAATTAATCTTAACGATAAAATTGATAAAAAAAAATTAAGTTTACAATGATATTGTGGAAACAATCAATAAGATTTTTTAACAATGAAACTGACTAAAATACTCTAAATGAAGTCTATATGCAATGAAAACTTAAATTCAAATACAAAATAAATGAATGAGAGAATCTAGGAATTAGAATTTAAATTAATGAGAAACTTTAATCAATCAAATCTAAATTTACAAAGATAAAACTAAAACAGTTAATATAAATTATCTTAACACCTAACAACATGATTTAATAATAAAAATTTAAATTTAGAAAAATAGTATTGAAATAATCTCAATGAGGAAGAATAGGAATGAATTACACAAATACAATATATTGAGAACTACCTTCAAGGGCAAATAGATATACAACCTTTTTCAGATCAATCTTTGATTGAAAAATATAGTTTTCGAGCATGGTTACTAGAGTAGAATCGAGGTCAATATAATCAACAAACTTAAAAAATATATATTTTTTTTCTTTCTAAAAGTTTGAGAGAGTTGTCAGTATTATTTTGCACACACATTGTATTTGAATTATTTACAGTGTCAGAGTAGTCATAATCTACTACATTCCAGATATCGTTCACCCTACTATTGGAAACGAAAAATAATAGTCATGAAGCATCTCTATCTTCGAAAAGTCTAAATACTAGTTTTTCAGAACTATTGTTATATATAGAGAGTTGATTACTTGTTTGATTATTCTCAAATTTAAGTTTACTTCTTATGCAATCGTTGAGAGGTTAAAGTGTAGAATCTGATTGCAATGTCACTATTGTAACGCCCCCAAATTCTTCAGAGACTATCTAAGTGAACTACTAATCTTAGTCACATTATTCTTTAAGGTGCTATCGAAAATTCGGTAGCATAACGACGCAATTTTGTTCAAACCAAAATTTTACAACCTGCTAAAGCATTAACATAACACTAATACAATTGCAACACGATTACGAGTCAGATCTCATAACCATTCCCATTCAATTATCGCAAATCAAATGGAGTCTAGTTCAAAACACTAAATGAAGAAAATAGATAACCATTATTCTAAACAACACCTCCTGACAAACAGAGTGGCTCGGTCGTCGACTTAATAAGCCTACCATTTTGGGGACAAGACCGAGTGAGTGACTATGAACATAATCACACAAGATGGAATTCACTCCTTCCCGACTTCAGGGTAAGTAGATGAGTTTTTCCTTAAGTGGTGTCTTCAGGTCTTGAACAAAGGGACCTACCCTCTCACTGGCTTGAGAGGAATTTTTGTTTATTGGTTGGACCATAAATAGGTTGTTCATAAGAGGAGCACTGGTACTTAAGGACATAAAGGTAACCCAGGGGCAAAACAATAATTTGACCCAGATGGTGTTACGAAAACTTGTGAAGGACTAACTTACTGTTATTGGTTTATATCCATGGACACAAATGTTGGGTTTTATGTCCTAAAACTTGTGGATAGTAAATGTAACAAAGTTAATTATAATCAATAAAGCGTTATTGAGGTTATTCAATAAGATATTATTGAATGGTTGTTTAATGCATTAATTAACCCAAATCTAATAAACTAGAACCCTTGGTTATGATATGGAACTTTATGTGAATACATAAAAATGGATCAAGTTTGAGTAAATAGCCAAAATGGTCTATAGTATAGGGATAAGACTGGGTACTTTATCCTAAGGACACTATGAGACGCAACCCACTTTGTATTCACTACAACAATTTGGGGCTACGATGTCGGATTGTATTTTTTAAACAATGACGGATTGACTCAAAGATGACGGATTGTGAAAAAAACGCCACTTTTTCCGGAAAAAAATGTTAACTTTTGAAAATTTGGGGTACAATGATGGTGTCTAACCGTAATTAAAGAAGACCCTTCCATGACGGTTCTTATCCGTCATCTAACGTTTGTAAAAAATGAAAACCTACGATGTCGGTTTTAAACCGTTATTATATGTAATTTAAAAATGACGCGAAAAGATTGCTCATCGATGTCGGTTTAAAACTGTCATCAAATGGGAGACATTCGATGTCGGTTATCGCCCGTCATTAAAGATGTGTATAAAAAAGACGCCGCGTTTTTCGGAGAAATACGGAAATTTCCGAAAAAAATTCTCAACGATGTCGGTTTGAAACCGTCATCAAAGGGAGACCTTCGATGTCAGTTATCGCCCGTCATTAAAGATGTGAATAAAAAAGGCGCCGCATTTTTCGGAGAAAGACGGAATTTTTCGTAAAAATTTCTCAACAATGTCAGTTTAAAACCGTCATCAAAAGTAGACCTTCGATGTCGGTTTTCGCCCGTCATCTAATGTGTCATTCATGGTGGGCTTCAATAACGGTTCAGGTCCATTATCGTATGATGGGCTTCTATGTCGGTTTTGGTCCTATTTCATTAAAGTATTGGGTCAATCTATAGATGACGAATTTAAACCGTGATTAAATGATGACTTCAATGACGGTTTTGACCTGTCATCTAACATGGGCTTTAATAACGGTTTTGATCCTTTAAACGACGTCGTTTTGTTTGTTTCATTAAAAACTAAGGTCAAAATGACGTCGTTTTGTTTTCTGTTTAATTCATGGTAACGGTGGGCTTTAATAACGGTTTGGGTCATTTTTCTTTTAATTTCTTTTTCCCTTTAATAATAGTTTGGGCCCTAATTTTTTTTCTTCTTCCCCAGACCCCATAAACGTTTTTCTTCTCTACGATTTTGCCCTAAGTATACGATTTGGTATTTTCCTTTTTCGTATTTCCTTATTCGCACGATTGACCTTCAACAGCTAACGGCGGCGACTATTGACCTTGAACGGCGGCGATTTCTACTCAACATTGGGTCTTCTTCTCCACGCCGTTTTTTCTTCTTGCTCGAGTGTTGAACGGGCCCAAGCTGGTCGGTTTCTTCGTCCGCGCGGTTTGTTCTTCTCCACGGGTGTTGAACGAAAACTGGTTGGTTGTGGATTTGCAGGATTTTCTGACAACAGAACGACCTCTCTGTTCAGCAATGGCTCGCATCCAAGCCCCAACTTTTCATCTCACAATCGATCGGCTTATTTGCTCTTACCCATCTTTTGTTTATTTACTTTCTCTAATTACTTTTCTATATTCTTATGCGGGAAGAAGGTTGGGCATTTGTTACAGGTTTGCATGTGGAGTGATCGTGTAAAGGTTTGTTTGTTCTAATTGTAGGAAGGTGTGAATCCTGTTGTTGTTAATTTTCAGTCACCTTGTGAAATTTTCAATTTAGTTCCTTGGGATTGAATATGATTGTTCCCTTCTTTATTTAGTATTATTATACATTTGTGTAGAGGGTTGAAATGGGAGGCCCTTTGGAGAATTCACAATCTGGGATCTTGCAGTCTAAGATGGATGATAGTGTGGAGGCCATTCACAATTTTCATTTTCCGGATGACAGATGGCCAATGACTTTCAAACTTTTGAGCGTTAAAGGCCTGCCACCATGGGCTAATACATCATGTGTGAGGATTACTGATGTTATACAGCTAAAAAGAGGCATTCTACTCTTGCATTTGATGATTGAATCTTCTCACAAATGATAGTCTACCAAGTATATCAACCACCGAATTCTGAATTAATATATTTTGTTGAGTTGCATATACTCTTATGTTCTATCTCTGATGGGGTACTTCATGATATATTTAAAGTTAAAATTCTATTTTGATCTTTCTATTATTATTATTATTATTATTTGAAGACTTACTCTATACTTAGTTTTAATTCATGTGCTTTCAAATATCCAAATTTAGTCCTAGTATTTTCAATAAATCTTAAAGTTAGTTCTCATGGTTAGCTTGAAGCAAATTTTTATTGGAACTTGGTAAAATAGTAATAATAATTTTCATTCAAGAAAAAATATAATGTGACTATTGGTTTTACATGCACCATAGAGGAAGAAGCCTGCAAATTGGGTTTATCCAAATTCATCTGCAAGAGGATGTGCATTTGAAGATGAGCTGGTTGATTATCTTAGCGCTTTGAAGGTATATACGCATTTAGTTACTAAGAAAAGCATGAGAACATTTGGATAAATTTACTGAATAAGTTTACTTGTGCTTACTACCATAGAGATACAAAGCTTAGTTGCTTATTTTAAATATTGTTATGGTTTTTTTTTAAGTGTCCTCGCCAACAAGGTTGCGTTAAATGTGGGTACTACGTGACGAAGTTTATGAGAGAAAATCTACATAATCCAAAGACTCTCATCGCTGCCCTCGTAAGTTGGATATTTCTAAACTTAGGCTTGTGTATATATATACAGTACGATACTTTTCCTTAAATATAATAGTAATATCTTTTTTTTTTTTGCAGTTTAATACTAAGAATCCGTTCACACAAGAACAGTTGGACGAGGTGCGAGTTAAATGGGTGGGACATGTGTCAAACTTCACGTGAAGTGTATTCATCCTTGTGGTAGCTAGCTGTTTCCTTTTAGACGATATAGGATATGGGTAGGGTTTTCATGACATATATATGTGGTAGTTTGAATGGACAAAAAAGCGATTGTGCTTACATTTTATTCTTTTTGTAAATCTTTTAGTTTACAATATAGTTTAGAACAATTTAGTGGTTTTGGATATTGTATTGTGACGTTTGAAGTTTTTTGGATCGAATGAAATAAAGTATTTGATGTTTTCTCAATTGCTGTGGTTGGATTGAATATTATTCTCAAATGTTCGTCTTAAATATCTGTAGATTATTGGATCAATTAAAATATTTTGCATTGCTATAATAGGTATTCAGGATGTGGGATTTGAATTACTGCAATAAATATGTTGCAGGTGGTATAAGGAAATATGTCATTTTAAAACTGTCATTAATGTAGTCATATATGTCGGTTGTAAACTGTCATTGTTGTAATCTGTGATTGTAGGGGTCGACAAAGATGTCGGGTTTGAAACTGTCATCGTTGTAATCCGTGATCGTATAGGAAAGATCACAGAGGCGATTGATGACGGTTTTAAACCGTTATTGTTGTAATCCGTGATCGTAGGGGTTAGATCACACTTAGAACAACCACAGTGTTAAACCGTTATTGTTGTAATCCGTGATTGTAGGGGTTCAATCACACCAAGAACAACCACAGTTTTAAACCGTTATTGTTGTAATCCGTGATTATACATGAAAGATCACGGAGACGTTTGATGACGGTTTTAACCCGTTATTGTTGTAATCCGTGATCGTAGAGGTTAGATCACACCCAGAACAACAACGGATTCAAATTCATGATCATAGGAGTTTAATAACGGTGCAGAACTGACATCTAAGCCCAAATTTGTTGTAGTGATTTAATACAAACGATGTGATCATGAATCGTTCATGTGAAGACATGCGAGTGGGGGCGTCCTATGCAATGAGTTTGCATAAGACTAGGACCAAGAAATAAGTCACTTTCACTTTATAACGTCGTTTACTGTTAAAACTAACTTATTTAGTGTGATGACCTAGGTAACTTGATTTTAATCTTGAGCTAACTATGAACTCCTGTTTATTCAGGATTATCCTTTGATTTGCATGGGTGAGAGTGGCCCAACATCGCCGACTCAATAAGCCTGCAAGATGGAATTCACTCCTATCCGCTTTTAGGGATAGTTGAGAGGTTATTCTCTTGAGTATTGACTTCTGGTCTTGAACAGGGTGCACACTGATAAGGGTAAAAAATATACCTATTTTACCCTTATATTTAGCTCATTTTCTTGTCAAAAGTTGCATGTTTAGATCAATTTTTCTATTCCCGAGCTCAAAATATGTTAAAGTTGATGAATTAGGGAGTTGAGAGTCACATTTGTCAAATTATGCTTATTTGTGCTTAAAAAGACCCAATTTGATATGAATTTGACCCAATTTTGTGTTGTGTAGGAAAACAGAAGAAAGCTGGAAATTACCCAGAAATGCGACCGCATTTCTGGGAAGGCCAATTTCAAATGCGACCGCATTTTTGGAAAACAGAGGTCGTTCCGAGTCCGCGCGGGTCGTTTTGAACGAGACTTTTGCACACCTAACCGACCATTTTGACCCCGAAAATGACTAGGCTAACTACCAGCACCTATTTTGTGGCTTCTCAACCACTCCTCACACTATATAAGCTCATGATTCGAAGTCAAATTCAAGCAGAACTCACTGGGAAGAAGAGGGTGGTGACAGAACCCTAGTAGACGCCCATGAGTAGGGATGCCCGAGGTCCTTCTTAGAAGACTGAATTCTAACCTTAGTTAGACATCAAACCTTAGTGTTTGTAGGGATTTTAACCCTATTCCCATTGTAAAAGGAGAGTAGAGTGTCGAGCGAACTTTAGAAGGATTGGATAAAAGAAAAAACCCTAGTATTTAGCTACTGCCATTATTTACAGCACTTGTCACTTTTCATTCATTTGTATTCTTATTATTTTATTTCAATGGAAAGTTGTTCATTTGCACTTTATTCCACCATGCTTAGCTAAATTCCGTTGAGTGGTTCAATATGGTGAATTCCATTATGGTTCAATAGCTTGAAAGTGTTTATTTGCTTAAGTTTTATTCAATGAAAGTCATCCTTTATTGATTATCATTCCGAATCTTGCTGAGTTTAAATTGATCACTTAGACTTTGCATGCTATGTGAGTTTGATCTCGAAAGGGATGAACGATATCAGTTCTCATAAAGGGGATATAGGAGAAAGGACTCGAAAGGGTATATTCGGTGTTATAGGGCTAGGCTACCTAAGGCACCCTATAACAACTATAGGGTTATAGATTGCATGGTTGCTTTATCTATGTCGGAGTCGAGTCACAGAAATGTGCATAACAGTTCTCGCTTAGCCTTCTAACGGTTCTTGGGAGCAAGGCCAAATAGAAGTTAAATCTGACCCAATGCATTGAATAGGCTTGAGTTGAATAATCTATGATTAAAGTTATTTGCCTTTGGGATGAAACTATATTGAACACCTCATTTTATTTATGGGGAAAATACACTTTTGGTCCATACAGTTTGAGTTAAGTGACAGTTTGGTCCTCGAGTTTTCAAACTCAACAAAAATACCTCTGAGGTTTGAGATAAGTAGCACTTTGGTCCCTGCCGTCTATTTTTCTATTAAATACTAACGGTTGATGATGTGGCACTATTATATTTAATAAAAAAATCATTTTTTTAATTTTTTGAATAAAAACATATTAAAATAATAAAAATATTATTATATTATTATTTTATTTAAATTCTTTCTCTCTCTCATCCTTTCTTTTCCATCCATCTTCTTTCTCCCTCCTTATCTCTTTCTTCTTCAGCTCGGGTGGCCGGCCACCGCCGACCGCCACCGGCTGCCGGCAAATGGGTCGCCGGAGGATTTTTTTCCCCTTTTCTTTCTTTCTCCCTTTTCTTTTCTCCTTCCTTTTCTCTTTCCTACATTTCTTTTTTTTTTTAAATAAAAAAAGGGAGAGGGAGGGAGGAGCTCCTCCCTCTCCGACGTCGGCGACGGGAGGAGGGAGGAGGGAGGAGGGGTTCTCCCTCCTCCCGCCGCCAGTGTGAAACTGGAGGAAAGAGGGCCCCTCCTCCGTCTCGGTTTCAGATCTGAAACCGAGAGGCTCCCTCCTCCCGTTTCGCCGTCGCCGGCGTCGGGGAGGGAGGAACTCCTTCTCCCTCTCCCTTTTTTTATTAAAAAAAAAAGAAATGAAGGAAAGAGAAAAGGAAGGAGAGAAGAAAATGGGAGAAAGAAAGAAAAGGAAAAAAAAATCGGTTGCCGTCGTCGTTCGCCTGCAGCCGGTGGCGGTCGACGGTGGCCGATCATCGGAGCTGAAGAAGAAAGAGATAAGGAGGGAGAAAGAAGATGGATGGAAAAGAAAGGAAGAGAGAGAGAGAAAAAAATTTAAATAAAATAATAAAATAATAATATTTTTATTATTTTAATATATTTTTATTTAAAAATTTAAAAATGATTTTTTTATTAAATACAATAGTGCCACGTCAGCAACCGTTAGTATTAAACAGAAAAATAGACGGCAGGGACCAAAATGCTACTTATCTCAAACCTCATGGGTATTTTTATTGAGTTTGAAAACTCAAGGACCAAACTGTCACTTAACCCAAACCTTAGGGACCAAAAGTGTATTTTTCCCTTTTATTTATGATTGTCATTTTTTTACTTATTTGTTTTGTTTAATTTCCAAAAAAACAATCATCAATTATTTCTTTGGTTACCTATTTTAAGTAGTCTTTGAACAGTTTCTTCTTCAAATCTATGTTTCCATTTTAGTCCTCGTGGGATCGATACCGTTGGAATACTTCTAAGGTTTTTATTGCTACGTGCGACAGTGTACACTTGCACTAAGGTTGGCTAAATTATTCTTATTTCAGTATCTATCATCTTTACTGACATATTCATCCAGCGAACCACGCACCACACACCCTTTTATTAGCCCGAGAGGGACTCAGTTTGGTGGTTAGACCATAAACCACATTGTTCATCAAAGGATCAGCGGGACTTAAGGAACAATAAGTAACTTCAGGGGTAAAACAGACATTTGATCCAGTTGTATTACGAACAACCTGTGAATGGTCGACTTATTAATTATGGTTATATCAAGTGGACAGAAATATATCCACAGTCAGGGGAGTGCAGCTACGGGCTATAGTGGAGTGTCTCGTTAGTTAACGAATCTTGGTTAACTAGGTTAATGAGTTTAACCGGTTAATCTCGTATCGTTGGAGCCCATGATCTGTAGTTCCATTAGGTTCCCTTACTAGCTCATACAAAATAAACCTTAGAACAATATGATGAAAGAGTTTGAATAGTTCAAATTCAATTTAGGGAATAAATGTGAATTATGTATACAATATTATTGACGTGACAATTTAATTACGAATTAAACTATAATTTGAGAGAGTTGAAGATATTTAAATCTGATTTAAATATCGAGAATATGTATAGGATACATGTTCAAGTTTGAATTTAAATCGAGATTCATATTCAAACAATCAATTTGAAAGAGGTCGGATTAGTGTCGGAATTGGTGTCATTATTTAATATTTTAATATTAAATTAAATAATTTATAATTAATTAATCATTTTAATTAATTATTTAAATTAATTTTATTATTTGAATCAGTTTTATGATTAATTATCAAAATGAATTTGATGTAATTAATTTTAAGTTATTAAGTCAATTATGCATGAAATGCATAATTTTATTTTGGGAAAAATACACTTTTGGTCCTTGAGGTTTGGGTTAAGTTACACTTTGGTCCCTGAGTTTTCAAACTCAACAAAAATACCCCTGAGGTTTGAGATAAGGAACACTTTGGTCCCTGCCGTCTATTTTTTCTGTTAAATTCTAACAGAAGCTGACGTGGCACTATTATTTTAATAAAAAAATCATTTTTAAAAATTTTTTAAATAAAAAAATATGAAAATAAAAAAATATTATTATTATTATTTTTTTTTAATTATTTCTCCTTCTCTCTCTTTCTCTTCTTCCTCCTTCTCCATTTTCTTCTTCTTCTTTTAAGTTTCTTCTTCTTCCTCCTATCTCTGGCGGCCGGAGGCCACCGCTTGCTGCCGACCGCCGGCACTGGTTTTTTTTTTTTTCCTCCATCCCTTCCCTTCTTTTCTTTTTCTTCTTCCACCCCTATTTTCACTAATTTTTTTTCTTTTCTACCTTCCCTTCTTTTTTTCTTTCTTCTTCCACCCCTATTTTCACTGTTAAAAAAAAACAACAGAAACACAGAAAACGCTCGATTCTAGATCTGGAACGAGTATAAGAAGAAGATACGAGGTCCCTTCGCCGTATCTCGAACGAGGAGAAAACAAAACACCTGAACTAAAAAAAATTAAGAAAATTATAATAATGGTTTAATGGAGGGAAAAGGACCAATCTCTGAGTGCAAATCAAAGGTAAGAAGGAAATGAGAAGATATGAAACCCAGCGAAGAAGAGCTCTTGTGGAATACAAAAATTCATACAAACAAAGGCAAAAGGCAAATCCAATTCCATGAAGTAATCGCACTTATTCACGAAATGAATAAAGCGAAACACAACTTTATTTCTTTGCAGACCTCTTTTGAATGCATCTCCTCGATTAAATTCCTCAAACCCTAATTGCAAAAATTACCCCCAAAATAAAAAAACTCAGTCGATTTTACAGAGTCACGACGGTGGAAATTAGAATCGATCCAAACCCCAACAGGAGCTCTATAAATACAAGGCCGAAGGCTCAGAACAGATAGATTAACAGTCACCTCCTTCTTTGACTCGTTGTTGGAGCCGCGGGAGGAACAATGTTGGGCTGGGCGCCAGTTCTGTTCGAGTTACTGCTCTTCATTCTCCTCTCGTCGGGGCTGCTCTTCCAGCTGCCCAGAAATTCTCGCAAGGGAAGAAGAGAAGAAGAGAAGAAGAAGAAGAAATAAGGAAAAAAAACATTCCGGCGACCGTCGCCGCCGCCGCCGTTCGCCGGCAGCCGGCGGCTGCCGGCCACCGGAGCTGAAGAAGATGGGAGGGGAAGGAAGAAGATGGAGGGAGAAAGAAGGTGGAGAAGAAAGAAGATGGAGAAGATAGAGAGAGAATTTTAAAAATAATAATATATTTAATATTTTTATATTTTTTATTTAAAAAAATTAAAAATTAATTTTTTAAATTAAAATAATAGTGCCACGTCAGCTTACCGTTAGGGTTTAACAGAAAAATTGACGGCAGGGACCAAATTGCTCCTTATCTCAAACCTCGGGGGTATTTTTGTTGAGTTTGAAAACTCGGGGACCAAAGTGTCACTTAACCCAAACCTCAGGGACCAAAAGTGTATTTTTCCCTTTTATTTTCATGACACCTTGCATATGACTAATCCAAGAACCCTCACTTGCTGTCTTCTTCTCCAAGATTTAAGCTTGCATATTGATGCATCATTCTATATAAATGAGAAAGAAAAGAAAATGGAATGGCTGGACCAAAAACAGAAATCAAAAAGCTCTCAAAACCCATGAAAGTTCTCTAGCTTTTCTCCCAAACATTTCATCACATATCGGTTCCCACAAGCTCGTTCTAAGGCCAGGAAATAGACACTAGCGTTGGTCTATGACTCGATCGTATAGAGGAACAACCAACGAAGTTGATGGATTCGAGTTTCAAAGGTAAGCTTTCGTTTCCCCTGTTTTTTTGTTCTAAAAAATGCTTGTTCTTTTTGAGAAATTAATATAAATTAGTGCCTAAGATCCGTAATTGCTTCCGCTTGAGTGTTTTTCACTCTTTCAATTGGTATTTGAGCGTGGTTTGGGCGCTTGATTTGCATTAATTTCGTGTTTGGTGGGTGAATTTCATAAGTTGAATGAGATGGGAGCTAAAGTTGGGATAAATTCTGTTTTGACATCAATTTAAGCTTTCAATTGTTGAAATTTGTTGTAATTGCCTACACGTTTATGGGCATTAATGTGTTGCAAAGAGTCTGTATGAATTTGAGAGTCAATAGACAAGAAACTAGGTTGTAATCGACCGAAGAAGATGAAGAGCTCGTGCTGGCCGAGAAGCAGGGGACGAACCAGACACTGATGAACATTCAAAGGCGCGGTTTTTTCATTTAAATGGTGGCTCGACCAGTTCAATCTCCAGTAAAAAATTATAATAATTAACACTTAACACTTGATTAAAATTTAATTTCTTAACAATAATAATAAATTGCAATATAATATTTAATGTTTTTAAAACATTAAAAAAAATGTAACTAATTTATTTTTAAAAAATAAAAGAAAAAAAAAGAATATTAAAAATGATTGTAAAAAAAAATGAAATAAAGAAGAGAGAGGCAAGGAAAAAAAAAGAGAGTGTTATAGGTGATTTTGGACCACACAAGGAGCTGACGAGGACAAACGGGCAGAGGTAGGACCAAAAGACCGACCCAGAGGAAGACCGGGCCAAAGGGTCGGGCCAACATGGCCCGACCCATATGGTCGGCCTCGGCCTTTTGCCAAGGCCGAGGAGGCCGACCATTCGGCCCGGTTGCGCGGGCCGAGTCCGTTCGATGCCGTTTGGTCCCCACCGCCTTTGGCTGCCTCGGTTTCGCCTGGTTTGACCTAAAACGCGTCCGAATCCCTAAAAACCCTAGGAGGATGAGCAGGTATTTATATCCCTCTTCGCCGCTGAAGAGGGGATCCCGAATTCTATCCCTAAACTCTACTCTCTATTCTCTGTTTTCTCCTCTTGCTCTTACTTTTCCACGCCCTACCGTTCTGCTTGCTGACTTAAGCTTCGGAGCCGGTGTGGCGAGCACCACACCGGTGTGCAGGTTTACTGTCTTGCAGGCCACGTCTTCCCCCCTCATCTACAAATTTACCGTTGGTGGCACGTGAAGGCCAGGTGAGTTCCTCTGGCCAAAATCGACCATCAACAGTTGGCGCCGTCTGTGGGGAAGAAAGCCTGTTAATCTGCACATCGGTTATTCCATGAGTAAGGGTATGGAGAAGAAAGACCAAAACGTAAACATAGAGAATTCGGATGGTGACCGCCACTAGCGGAGGTCACGTGACGATGACAGCATCCGGGGGTCACCGAGACAAGCAGGCCGAGGCCGAGCAGAGGATGCCGACACCAAGATTGCCGCCCTTGAGGATGAGGTGAAGGGAATGAATCGGAGTTTATCCAGAATACTCCAAATCCTGGATAAACCTGGCCCTAGCACCAAAGTCCATGAGGGGAGCTTGATTAGAGACCCGAGGAAGGGGAAGGGGCCTATGGAGCACACTGCAGAGTCAGGGACGAGGTCAAAAGGAAAGAAGACTGACAGCATGACCAGCAAGGTCAGGGGGCTCAAACCCACTGATCGCACAATTTTGAGGAGCCCAGAGTCATGCACACTTAAGGGGCGTCACTACACAGTTTCTACCCCAAGCTACGGTCATACTAAGACAGACCTGAGGAATCTGACCGTTGAAAAGCGCAGAAGTGCCAAAACTGCCGAGTCCGAGGCCAAAGCCACCGAAGTTGAAGCCCGGGCTGTCGAGGCCGAGGCCAGAGCAGCCGAGGCCGAGGCTAGGTTGGCCGAGGCCGAGGCCAAGAAAGACGACCTCCCTTGGAAGACCGAGCTTCTTAATGCACTAAAGGAGCTCAGAAATCCTCAAGGAGACCAGCAGAGGTCAAAGAACTTTGGAGATCAAAACTTGGAGGAACTAGCCGACCAAGTCGATCCGTCCTTCACAGAAGAAGTCATGAAAGCCGAGGTGCCTCAAAAGTTTAAGGTACCCACGTTCAAACAGTACGATGGCAAGAAAGACCCCGTGCAACATCTAAATGCATACAGAAGTTGGATGGACTTCCACGGCGTCTCAGATGCAATCAGGCGCCGTGCATTCATTTTCACCCTGACAGGATCAGCTAGGCACTGGTTTGAGAGGCTGAAAAGGAGATCCATCAGCTGTTTCAAAGAGTTAGCCCAAGCATTCCTTGCACAGTTCATGGGAGCTAGAGAACAGCGCAAGCCTCACATCAACCTCTTGACGGTCAAACAACAGCCAGGTGAGAGCTTGCGTGATTACATAACTCGTTTTAATGATGAGGCACTACAGGTTGAGGGGTACAGCGAGGGAGCAGCCCTGGTAGCCATAACAGCCGGTCTGGAAGACGAAAGACTGCTCAATTCAATAGGTAAGAGCCAGCCTCGAACCTATGCGGAGTTCGTCTCCCGGGCACAGAAGTATATGAGCGCAGAGGAGTTACTGAAGTCAAAAAGGTCAGAACGAGAATACAAGAGGTTTTCTTCATCTAGCTATGACAGTAAAAAGGACAAAAGGCAGCGGACAGACGAAGGAGGCCGGGGCCGAGCAGACCATGGCCGAGGCCGACCAAACAATGGTCGAGGCCGACCAGACCAAGGAGCACCTCCTTTCGGTAAGTTTGAGAAATACACCCCAACTGTTGTTCCGCAGGAGCAAGTACTGATGGAGATCCGAAATACGGGCCTCCTGAAATTCCCAGGGAGGATGAAGTCGAGTGCCGATAGAAGAGACAAGAGCCAGTATTGTCTTTTTCACCGGGACCACGGGCATTCAACCAGGAATTGTATTCAGTTGAAGGATGAAATCGAAGCACTGATCCAGAATGGGTATTTGAAAGAGTTCGTTGGTGAGCCCAAGGCCGAGGCCGACCACGGATGGCCGAGGCCGAGCCTTACCAAAGATGGCCGAGACAAAGAAGAACCCCTACGGGAGATCAGAAACATCTTTGGAGGACCAGCTGAAGGAGGTTCGAGCAGGAAGAGGAAAGCTATGGTCAGGGAAGCAAGGTCCGAACCAGGATATCGAGGTATGTACTCTGTCCATCTATCAAAGGCACACCCCCCTTTGGAGTTCACTGAGGCTGAGGCAGCGAGCATTCATCAGCCACATAATGATGCTCTGGTGGTCACTCTAATTGTAGCCAATGTGAAAATCCATCGGATCCTAATTGATGGGGGAAGCTCGGCTGATGTCCTCTCTCTAATGGCCTTTAAAGCAATGCGGTTAGGGAGGGAACTCTTAAAGCCAAGCCTTACCCCACTTATAGGATTTGGAGGAGAGAGAGTGACCCCAGAAGGTAGCATAGAACTTCCTGTGACCTTTGGGGATGGAAAGAATGCACTGACAAAGATGATAAACTTCCTAGTTGTGGATTGTATGTCAGCCTACAATGCAATCCTAGGAAGACCAACCTTGCATGAGATGAAGGCCATAGCTTCAACTTACCATCAGTTACTGAAGTTTCCAACTCCGAACGGTGTGGGAGTCGTCAAGGGAGAACAGAAGGAATCAAGGGAGTGTTACTGGACTGCACTAAAAGCTGTCAAGCCACAGAGGGCCGAGGCCGACCAGAGAATGAGCCGAGGCCGAGCAGCACACACTTCCACCAACACTGAATCTGAACTTATGGAGTTTTAGGGTTTTTCGTTTATTACATTCTATCATGTAATTAGACATTGTTTACTTTGTTGCTGCCTCTAGTATAGGTTCAATGTTTTTTCTTCATTCAAAGTGTGAAAGTTTAATTAATAGCCTTACAGTTTCGCCATTAAAGTTCAGTATTCAGAAGTGTGCACAAGGCAACCGACTCAAGCATCAAGACATGCGAGCCTGGACTATCGAGTCTACCTCGCCTCATCCAGAGTGAGACCATGTGAGCCTGGACCAACGAGTCTACCTCACCTCCTCTGGACTAAGCATCTTTACACGGGGCGAGCCTGGACTGCCGAAGTCTACCTCGCCTCATCCAGAGTGAGACCATGTGAGCCTGGACCGACGAGTCTACCTCACATCCTCTGGCTTGAGCATCTTTACACCGGGCGAGCCTGGACTGCCGAAGTCTACCTCGCCTCATCCAGAGTGAGACCATGTGAGCCTAGACCGGCGAGTCTACCTCACATCCTCTAGCTTGAGCATCTTTACACCGGGCGAGCCTGGACTGTCGAAGTCTACCTCGCCTCATCCAGAGTGAGACCATGTGAGCCTGGACCAACGAGTCTACCTCACCTCCTCTAGCCTGAGCATCCTTACACCGGGCGAGCCTGGACTGCCGAAGTCTACCTCGCCTCATCCAAAGTGAGACCATGTGAGCCTGGACCAACGAGTCTACCTCACCTCACCTGACATGAGTCCATACGCTTCATCTAAGTCAAGCTCACCCTACAGAAGTCAGGACCGAGCACCTCTTGCCAAGGCCGAGCACCTCTTGCCGAGGCCGAGCACAAACTTTAAAGGTATTCTCCTATTTACTCAACTATACTTTGTGTTTTAATAAAGTTTTTCTTGAGATTGGGGGCTACACAGGGGATATGCACTCCCTATTAAACAAAAAGCACCCAGGTTTAAGCTAACATATGGATACATGTTCAAACCTATTCTCTTATTATTTTCCTACAATGACTAACATATGGATATAGGGAGCCAAATTTTAGGCTAACGGGGGCTTGAGGCCGAGGCCGACCCTAGCCTTTTCCCTAACTTTTCTCTTGCAGACACGAACCTGAAATTAGAAAACTGCTCGGGCTCTTCCCGAGGCCGAGGCTGACCAGACAAGCTAAAACGGGAAACTGCTGTGCTCGGCCTCTTCCCGAGGCCGAGGCTGACCAGACAAGCTAAAACGGGAAACTACTGTGCTCGGCCTCTTCCCGAGGCCGAGGCCGACCAGATAAGCTAAAGGGGGAGATTGTTGTGCTCGGCCTCTTCCCGAGGCCGACCAGAGCCATTGTTGTAATCTCTCAACTTTTCTCATTTCCATTTCATCTAACCCCTATTTAGGGAGTGTCTACTTTGTCCAGTTTGTCCTATCTTGCAGGATAACAAGGAATCATACATAAGTCGGCATGGAAGGAGAGTTATACTCTTAAATCAGGCTTAAGGAGCTCAACCGATAGCACTAAAGTCGCACCTGAATCCCAATTCAAGAGTGGGGGCTTAATGTTATAGGTGATTTTGGACCACACAAGGAGCTGACGAGGACAAACGGGCAGAGGTAGGACCAAAAGACCGACCCAGAGGAAGACCGGGCCAAAGGGTCGGGCCAACATGGCCCGACCCATATGGTCGGCCTCGGCCTTTTGCCAAGGCCGAGCATATGGTCGGCCTCGGCCTTTTGCCAAGGCCGAGCATATGGTCGGCCTCGGCAAAAGGCCGAGGCCGACCATTCGGCCCGGTTGCGCGGGCCGAGTCCGTTCGATGCCGTTTGGTCCCCACCGCCTTTGGCTGCCTCGGTTTCGCCTGGTTTGACCTAAAACGCGTCCGAATCCCTAAAAACCCTAGGAGGATGAGCAGGTATTTATATCCCTCTTCGTCGCTGAAGAGGGGATCCCGAATTCTATCCCTAAACTCTACTCTCTATTCTCTGTTTTCTCCTCTTGCTCTTACTTTTCCACGCCCTACCGTTCTGCTTGTTGACTTAAGCATCGGAGCCGGTGTGGCGAGCACCACACCGGTGTGCAGGTTTACTGTCTTGCAGGCCACGTCTTCCCCCCTCATCTATACAAATTTACCGTTGGTGGCACGTGAAGGCCAGGTGAGTTCCTCTGGCCAAAATAAAATTTCAACAAGAACTGAACTCACATGCTCAAGTATGCGTACAACATCACCTTGCCATTATGCCAAATCCATAATTATGAAAAATTTACTTGCTTTGCTGCTATTTTTTTTTTTTTTTAAGAAATGAACCAAAAGCTGATATGTGGATAAAGAAACGACCTATCCATCTTGAAAAAAAACAACAATATTGAAATAATAAGTTTCTAGGTATACTTATTACTCTAATAAGTTTAAAAAATTATTCCTAGAAGAATCAAGATCATTGTTACCCTTTATTTCAATTTAAAAGATAGCGTTAACATACCAACTTCATTCACAAAATCGACTTTTACACATCAGTTATGTCGTTAATTTAAGTAAATGATATTGTAAATGATGTTAGGGAAATCCTTAGAAATGGCAAAAAATTACAGGGTACTTTTGAAAAATAGTCAAACTGGATTTTTTAACGAAAATTGGCCAAACCGGATTTTCTAACCTATTTTCGTGAGATACCAAATACCATTTTTACCCTTTAGTCATACCCACGTCTCCTGCAGCCGTATCTGATTATTATTATTTTTTTAAAAATAAATCTATAACCTCTAATTCCATGAATCAATGAACTAATAGTTACAGGATCAATTTTCTCCCTCTTCCATCTGTAATCTGTTTTTTAGAAGATTTTCACTGGGCAATTTCTCTCTCTCCCTCTTTTCTTAAAAAAAAAAATATACGTTTTTTGGTTTTCCAGAAGATTTTTACAGCATCAATTCTTTCTTTTCATCATCTATCCGAACCAGGTTGATTGAACATTGTTGGGCGACCATAGAAAAATGGTCAGATTCACACTGTCTTTTTGAAAAATGGTTAGATTTACACTGTATTTTTGAAAAATGGCTAGATTTACACTGTATTTTTGAAAAATGGTCAAACAGATTTTTTTAATGAAAAATGGCTAAATCGTTTTTTAACCTATTTTCGTGCTTGAGTCAAGTTTCACGTACACACCCAGCCACTATTTGATTTAATTATAAAAAAATATCCTTAAATCAAGGAATTACAATATCTATTTCTCTCCCCTACCTCTTCCTACCTCTCACAAATCAAAATCAAAATTTATTTTTATTAAAAGTGAAAGATTACATAGAAATTAGGTTTTCATTTTTAATTTTGGATTAGATTCCTAGATTTTAATTATCTAATCAGCATCCTCATCGTTTTTCCAACTTTTTGTCATCCATCGATTGTTTGCTCGGTCGTTCATATCACAATTGTAAGGGTTATTGATCTACATCATAGGTATGTTAAATATTGTATTTTGTATTTATCTATCATTATTTTCCTCTTTGTATCTTATTTTTCAACACAAAATATTTTTTTAATTCTTTTTCAAAGTCTTCAATGATTTCCAAATGAAAGCTATTGGAGGAGGAATAGAATGGAGAAAAGTGCCCAAAAGAAAATCGAAGGTTTCTCAATTTCTTTGTAATGGTTGAAAGAAGATAAGAATGAGAAAGACCACACAAACTGAAGAAAATTGGGAAGAATCTCAAGGGTTTCAGATTTTTTTTTTTAAAAAATAAGGTGAATATTAAATCCCAATTTTTAAATTAAGTTGGAGGGAAATAGTGAGTAATGATTTCTTCTCGTTTTTTAAATGATTTGATTTTTACCATAGTAAATTATTTGCATATTGTCTAATATGTTAGTTTACTATATACACTGTATTTGCATAATTTTTTTTTCTGAATATACTGTATTTGCATAATTTTTCTTTTTATAAACTTAATGTTTTTTATTGTTCTAGTAACCATTTGTGAGTAATGTTTTCTCCCGCAAGATTGAAATCATTTGCAAGTTTAGTGATTACACTTTGAAGTTAGGGTTTGGAAAAGAAAATATGGTTTTTGTGGGTAAGTGAATTTAGTAATTAATTTAATCATTTTGGTGCCGTCCCTATTTTGGTACGAGTTAACAATTTTTTTTAAAAAAAAAATCTGCAACTCTCCTGTTGATTTGTGTTAATTGGTTGATGTTTGTTATCTTATTTGTTAGGAAATCCTCAGATATGGCCAGAAATTACAGGTACTTTCGAAAATTATCCTTTTAAATTCCATTTAGTTTGAATTTCTGTTATTGTTTTGCTAGATGTATTAATAAGCTAGATTCTCCGTGTATTTGGTTTATTTTATTTTCTGAATTGAGATTTGGATATGTGTATTTTTGTCCACTTTGTTACCAAAAGAGTTTACTAAAAATAGCTTTTGGCCATTTATCAAATTGGAATTTCGAATGGCCCTTTTTCAAAACAACTATTTTTATTTGGCCATTTATTTGGTTGCCCCATGATGTTATATATGCTTTCTATTATGGGTCAATTTTAGTTTGAGGCTCACTAGCCCAAACCTATGGAGGGCCATCGAACCCACGCTTCTTGAGGAGGGAGGAGCATCCCTCGCACGAGCCCGAGCTGAGAAGGGACCCACTACCAAATGGGAAAGCTTATCCTCCATTCAAGATACGCAATCTAACCTGTGGTCAGCTCGAAACTACTTCGTAGTACCGACTTAAGCTAGTAGTACCGACTTAAGCTTCGAAGCTTATTAGACAAAGTACCACACTGATGCAAGATCTTTTCTATGCATTCATTTAGGGGTTGTTTGGGGCGCTGATTGGTTATAATATCTAGTGGTTATAATAATCTGGCGATTATAATAGTCTGAGTTATAATAATCTGTGTTTTTGGGCTGCAAATTATTATAGTTTGGGATAAAATAATCTGTGTTTGGGGTGCAGATTATTTTATCTGTATTTGGAGTGTTGATCTGTTTTAACATGGGGTTCTGAATCAAAGATTCAAACGGACTGTTTTCTTTTTCTAGTTTTTTTTTTTTTTTTTATGTTATACGATTCACTTTGATTTAGAGTTTTTTTTTTTTTTTTTTTTTTTTTTTTTTTTGTTTACAAAGCAAAAAAGTTTAGGATTTGGTATAGAAAAATCATATTAGTTAACTTTTAGTATTGCCAAAATAAAAATTGTAAATGTTTAGTTCAAAAATCATATTAGTTTTTTTTTAATCAATAAAGTCATTTGAAATAAACTTGAGTGTGGTAAATATAATTTCATTTGAATGTTTTTTTAAGTTGATTAACCTTCGATGTTGTCAACGACTTTTCCAGCAATCTTTGATGTTTTTTTTTCTTTATTTTTATTTTGTTTATATTTTTCAAAATGAAAATGAGAAGAAATATGAAAAAAAAAAATCGGTGGCTGGAAAAGTCATCGGCGATCGTCGGAAAAGTCGTCGGCGGTTGTCAGAAAAGTCATCGGAAACTTCGCCGGCTGACGGAGGCCGGCGATCGTCAGAAAAGTCAAGGAGTCGCATGGAAGAAGAGAGGAGAGAGTTACTGTAGAAAATAGATAGAATAATAGAGTGAGTTGAATGATGGTTACTGTAGAGAATGAATAAAATAATTGAGGGTAAAAATAACTCACCTCACCATTTATTTTTGTTGGTGCCCCAAACATTGAATAGATTATAATAAGGGGTTATTATAACCTATTCAGTGCCCCAAACACCCCGTAGGGACAATCCAACTCGGGCAATAACACTTCCCATTTTTTGCATCCATCATTTTAATTGAAAAAGAAAAAAAAAAAAAGAGAAAGAATCTCAAAGAATATATTTTTTTTCAAAGAATTTCAGAGATCAAGGGCTAAAAAGCATCTCAAAGTTAAGCCATTTGAATAAATTTAACCGAATTTTTATTATCAGCAATACTTTTCATCCTTTTGAAATAAAAAGAAAATTTTGAAGGTAACTTGAAATTGGAAAACCTAATTCAATTCTATCATGTTGTATTTTTCACTTATGTCACCAATGAAATTGTGAAGCAACGATTATAGCTCATGACTGGAATTTACATTTATCATTCAGCCAACTTAAACTGACCTTCGCTGTATTCTATTTAGAAAAGCTATATAAACAGAGGGAGAAGAAGAACACAGAGCTCGTTCATCCATCCATGGCGTACGAGTGAGAGATATTTATCAACTTTCTCCACTATTTTCACTGACAATAATCTCAAATCTCATCTTCTTCTTCTTCCATTGTCTGACAATCAACCGGAGCAATGGACAAACAAGAAGAACATCAACGCCCGCGATCTAACTGGAGCGAGACAGTCGAGGACCTCGTCACTGCCGGCGACACTGATGCTGCAATTTCTCTTCTCGAATCCGTCGTTTCCGACCTCCAAACATCTGAAACCCCTAATCCAGATCCTCAATTGCCTGCCGCTCTCTCCGACTTGTCCGCTCTCTACTCTTCTAAAGGCCTCTCTCTCAAAGCCGACGACATTGCCGCTAAAGCTTTGCTTCTTAAGCAACAAGCTCGAGTCTCTTCTCCCGCTGGGTAAACTTCTTGTTCGAAATTCTTGCATTTCTTGAAGTTAATTGGACTGTTTCTTATTAGTTTTATCATGTTTCCTATCATTTCGTTGTTCCGATGGTTGTCCACTTTCCTCCTCTACTTCTGAATTTCTTGATTAGAGTGGATATCCTCGTATGAATTCGCGGTTGGTTTGACTTAGATTTTAGCTGATTTATTTCTCTTCTATCTTTCAGGTACCCAAAGATTGTGAAAGAGACTCGAACTTCGACCACAAATGTTTCTTTGTCTTCCCGTGATTCAGTCGATGAAGTATCCCTTCGAACTGGTGATTCTTTCTTGTCTTTTTTCCACTTAAAATCAATGGAGATGTTGTTTTAGTTCACTGGATAAACTTGGCTGCTAAATTAGGAATGTGCGTTGATATCTCTTAACAACTAGTTTGGTCATACAAGTTGAAAATATTAATGAGATTAGTTTCGTTGTGAATGGATTTTGGATCATAGAGAGGAACTGTGGACAATGCTTACTTCGTGATTGGATCGTTGAATGATTGTGCACTATTTTTGCCTTGAATTTTCCTTCATTTTCCTTCATTTGTGTTGATGGGTATACATAGTAGTAATCGGATATGATTTTCTTGTGAAGGTAATTTGGATCGTACGAGAGAAAGTCCTGATAATGCTCTACCCTGTGATGGGTCTCTAGATGACGATGGTACATTTACATTGCCTTCAACTTTTACTTACCTTAATTGGAAGGAGATTGAAATTTTCATTTAATGAAAATTGCTCTATATTTCATTGTAATTAGTGCCTCCCCTGGCCCGTTTTCCCCAATTTAAAGAAAAAACCATAAACTAATTCAAGTAAAACTCTATCTCATGTAGTTTCGTGTCTACTAGGGTGGGTTAACTTGTGGCATATTTTATCCTTACACGCCCTCTTTCTTTTCCTTCTGAGGCTTTGGGGAGTCTTGTTTTTAAAAATGAATTGCACCATCTTGAGTATTCCTATGTTGATCTTGATCCTATGGATAGAATAGGCTGTAGCTCTAAACCTCTTCCCGTATACTGATGTTCATGACAATTTTATATGTCAAGGTTTTTAGGTTTCTGATTGTAAACACTAACCACCTAAAAGAACTTGGAAGAAGTAGCATCTATAATTGGATCTACTGATTATAAGATAATTGTAACATCTAAAGATCACAGTCTTAAAAAAGCATAAAGATTGTTTGTGTATGCATTCCTTTAAAAGAGTAACTTATGCAACTCCTAAATTTTATCTTCACTTTTTTTATTGATAAATTTTATCTCGATCAATAACCTTGGGATTTTAAATGTATCTATAAGTATTTTTTCCTCAACTATAATACATTGTTGAACATTAAACAACATCCTAATAATTTTATAATGCATTTTAATTTGAATTTTTCAAATGTCAACCACCACACAAGATATATCATTTTCTCATCAACAGTGCATCAAGAGTTAAATAATTCAATCAATGTCTACTGGCTACTTTATAATTGGAGCAAGCAGAATCAAGAATCCAGATATGATTTGACAATCTTGAGAGTATAGTTAAGACTCTTTCAACATAATTAGAATTATTCCTTGCCATGAAAGCCATATTAGTAGTATATGTAGATTCTTGTTTCATCAACATTGTACTCTCTGTTTAAGTTTTGGACTGGTAGATTTTTATTGTCCTTCTGATTGTAATTATATTTAGTATACTTTGTTCTTGACTTGGATCTTGGTTTGTTTTTTGATGAATTTGATAACTCATTCATTGTTTCAATAATGTAAGTTACTATTGGTATGTTAATTTATATAATTACTGTGGTAGATAGGGCATTTCTGTGGATTACTGTGGGATAGTTGTCATATTTATAAGCCTATATATAAATAAGACTCCTTTCATATTTGATACTAATGAAGTTTCAAGCCTTTAACAGTCCCATTGTGTTGAGTAAGAACACAACTAAGGTAGAAGATGACTTCTCCTTCCACAGCAGGTTTCAAGCAATTGTGCTTGAACTCCAACTACTTGCTTCAGAAAGTAACATACAAGGCCCACCTTCATCAGAGTGACAGAGTGACAGAGTGGATGCATAAGCAAATTCTAAAACTCCACTGGACAGCCTTAGCTCTACTAGTAATTATGGGATAGAGGTTCTAGAGAGGGTTAGAAGTTGCAAGATATGATGTAAAACCCAATACATATTCAAGGGCCCTCATTAGTGGTTAGCAGAGGCTGATCATTAGAGAAAGTTTAAATGCAGAAAGCCTATGCCCACCCGCCCACCCACCACCACTACCACATTAAAGTTACAAAAAAGAGTTAAGAGCTAATTACATGGGGAGAATGGTTAAATTAGGATTTAGAAAGGGTGTACCAAGAAAAGAGAAATTTTTCCAACTGTATAAACTCCTTCCCATTTTCCATCTCTATCATTGCAAATGTAATAGTTTCTTGTAAATATGAAATTAGGAAATTATCTCTTCGGTTTTAATTTGTAATATTTGAGACCTAAAATTTAGGGGATTTGACTAGATTGGATTAGTTTCACCTCTTCTGTTAGTCTTTCTTTCTTGTATTTGTCTTGACGTATCAAAAGTTGTAAAATAAGGATGAAAATATTAAAAAAATTCAATATTAAAGCCCAATTCACTTTCCTTTTTCTTCCAAATATTGGCTAGAGTTGGATTTTGACTAATCAGCCCCTAAAAATCTAGAAAGATGCTGACTGGGAATAGAAAGAAAGGAATATCTCCCCTTGTGTAAATTATAAGTCAGGTGGGGAAAGTGTCAACCACCTCCTTTCAACTGTTTTGCTAACCCTGCTGGGGATTTCTTTGTGTAAAATTTGAGTTATCTTGGTACAGTCCCTATAAGTTCCCTAATTTTAGGGGATTTGGTGGATTCTCCCAAAAATATCTTATGAAAAAATTCAGATGGAAAGAAATTACAGAACCTTTCTGTAAAATTTTAAAACTATAGAGGACCGTTTTGGATTGTTTTCAGTGTACAGCCTTGTCGAATACATCACTACATGGATGCTTCTTGTATACTGAATGTTGATAGTATGCTGTGGATCGAACAATAATGAAGGAATAAGCAAAAGTTTGGGCAGTAAAGTTTAAATTCAATGAAACCTGGAGAAATAAGGGAAATGTATCATCCTTAAATCGCCAAAGCGAGCATAGCTCAGCGGTAGTTGGCATGTACCTTCGACCATGAGGTCAGAGGTTCGAATCTCCCCACCCTCAAATGTTGTTGAACTAAAAAAAAATGTATCATCCTTAAATCCAGCTACATTCTATTTAGGAAACGAAATTATGTGACAGACTTGCCACTTTTTATGTTGCTTGTGACTTGTGATAGAAAATAGTTGCAATTTAATTATTACAATAAGAATGTTATTTAACACAAGTGGTTGTTACAATTTACAGATTGGGAAGCTATTGCAGATCGCCCACCAAATGAATTGCTCTCCTTGCAACGAGAACCTGATGAACCAGAGCTTCCAGTTAGAGAGACAAAAGACCAAACCACTAGACGACGTGGAAGGGGAACATTTTCATATAATAAACATGAATTGTACAGTGATAAACTATCTGATTCTTCAACCATCAATGATACAAATGACGAAGATGCTTCTCATGTGTTGGAGGGGCATAGGAAGCTTAAAAGTGGTAAGTCTCTCACATAATTTCCAAATATGATGGGAGGAAATTCTTTGTTGATTGTTAGATCGCTTGTGAAATTCAAAGTTATTTAGTCATTGCATAAGAGCTCTTGTTAGGTCTTCAGTTTATGGAAGAGTAGAAGAACAAGATAATAGCCAAAAAAAGGATAAATACTTTCTTAGTCCCTGAAGTTTCACCTATATTTTCCTTTGGTCTTTCAAGTTTCAAGACCTTGCAATTAAAATCCTAAGTTTTTTGGAACGATTCAAATTGGTCCCACCACTGGTTTTTTGGAATATTTGTTCAAGTTTGACAGTTGACATAAGAATACTGCCATTGTTTTGGCTTCAAAGCAGTTATAATTTTTTGTTGATGTTTTTGCACATGAAGTCATAATGATCACGCAAGAGCTAAACCTTTTTTAATTTTATTTGTTAATCCAGCACAATATGGTACTCAACATGTTCTTGTCCTAGCTGACTTTCCACCAAGTACCAAAACAACAGATCTTGAAAGGCTACTTGGGAACTTCATGAATTCTGGAGTTGTCATTCGCTGGGTCAATGATACAGTCGCACTTGCAGTATTTCAGACACCATCGGCCGGTAATTCTCGTAAAACTAGATTTTCATTTTTGGGAAATCCTTTAGGGTTTTTGGCAGAGTTTTTATCATTAGGTATTGGACTTCTATCTCATTTTGTTAAACCTCATGTTATTAGAAAAGTTTTACTTTCTATCTTGTTTTATGTCCTGCCATTGATGGTTCATGAAGTGGCCAAGTCAGTAGATATTTGGTCATATACTTTTTTTAGTCTGTTGGTTACTACCGTCCTGAATATTTTCTTATTTGGCTCATAGTAAGTTTGGGATAACTTTCGAGAAAAAAGAAAGAGTTTGGAAGCACTTTGAGCACTTTTGAAAGAAGCACTTACTAGAAGCACTTGAATTGCTACGACCTTACTTGAACAGGATCTGTTCTGTAGGTTGTACAACTGTGTTTTTGGGTTCTAAGAAGTACTTTAATTGATTTTAAAATTTTAAAATTATTTTTTATTGACTAACCAAACACTACAAAAATTTTGGAAAGTGCTTTAGTTACCCCAAAAACACTTTTTACTCTCACAAAAGTCATCTTACACCTCAGTATTAATAGTTTGTTGGGCTCTTGTGTGGAGATCACTAAACTTCCTCATGTAACGTCTCCATCAATTGCCCTAATATACACATTTATCTCAAAATCATTATCTTACATCATACCAATTCTCAATCACTGATATCTTAATGTTGATGAAATAGTTTCATGCAGTAAAATTCAAGTTATTTTAATACCTTGATATTTTAATGCAGCACTTGAGGCTCTCAATCATGTTAGATGTTCTTTCACTGTTCGTATACTTGATGAAAATGATACTCTTTTGATCTCAATTCCGCCGAGAGGTAAGAGTTGCTTCTTGAGTTTGCTAGTATTGATAAGAGCATTCTTTTTGTCCCTATATTGACATCATCTCGTTTACATCATCTTTCACATATTTTGTTTATCAAATGAAGAGATTGCGTTGGAGTTTGGATAGGAAGCTATCTTTTTATTAAAATTGGGGAAGAGAAGTTGTCTAAACGAAGAGCAGACTAACAGTTAAAAAGCACTGTTAAAGAAAGAAGCCAAAATCTTATTAAATCCCAAAATTTTTTATCATCCATACCTACGACTACAAAAAGTTGTAGTATATCTTTTCAAGAAATCTCCAATAACATACTTATTTGGTGAAGACTTAATAATCTTCCTTTTTGCTGTTGGTTTATTGTGGTAATGTCAGATCTGGAGCCTCCAAAGCAGAGGCCAAAGACATCCACTAGAACTGCCCAGCGGCTGATCGCTCAAGGAATGGGATTGAAGTTGCCGCTTTCGACCACTGCCTTTGGGTCCAAAGAACTAAGAAAACAGGAAGAAGACAGGCGGAATCGCATTGTTTCAAGGCAAAAATTGAGAGATGAAGCATGGGGAGATGATGAATGATCCAAGTTAGTTTTTTTTCTTTTTTTACTTTTTCCACAATAGATGGATACAATTCCCCTTGTTTATCTTAAGAATAACCCATCAACGCAAACCAACCACAGCCACACTGTTATATCAACCTTCATTTCTTTCATTTTTTTGGTCCAAATGCCTTGCTCCATTGTGTTAGTTAGATGGAAAGAAATGTCAAACCTCATTCTTGTGGCTGCACTATTCTGTTTTTGGATTCAGTGGTCTGCAAAACTTGATTGCCTCACTTCGAAACCTGAGTTGTTCTTTGTACAGTTTGTCAAAAAAAAAAAAACTGGTATGTATGAAGAATTGAAGGCGATTCTCTCTTGTTTGGAGAATGGTTGTTATTCGAACTCGATGAAGTTACAATGAAGAGTTGAGACTCCCTTGGAAGGAGTTACAAACCAGCTGTAGATGCAAGTGTAGTTTATATTCTTCTTGTTCTTATTTTCATCTGTTATTCTTTTCTTTGGGTCATTCATTATTGCCAATATTCATTTTCTTTTTGTTTTAGAGGAAAGAACTTTCAACTTGGAGAAAGGTTCCAAATCCTTAGCAACTGTACAGGTTGAGTTTTACTGTTGATTTTTTTTTTTTTTTTTTTTTTTTTTTTAAATTTTTAAATAACATGTGAGAGTGAGAGGATTCGAACCTGACCTCGCAGTCATTAGTATAAGTTTTATGCCAATTGAGTTATGCTCATGTTGGCTTATGATTGATGAGTGGTAAATAGTGAAAGTGGATTAAAAGTCGAGAATGAATTTGATATTTCATTAACAATACCAAAGTGTAAATGTTGATTTTTACTGTTAATGAGTTGTAAATAGTGAAAGTGATCTAAGATATTCAACTAATATTGTGATAATATTAAAAACAAAATTCATGCATTTCGTTAATATCTAATGTAAAAATGGAATGAATGACTAAAATGAAACAAAATCCAAGCCTTGAGGACCAAAATGTTGAGTTCTCAAACTTAGGGACTAAAATGAAACCTAACCCAAACTTCAAGGACTAAAAATGTATTTTTCCAAAAAAAAAAGTGGTGTTTCTAATAGATTCTTAAATAGAAAAATTTTTAGTATTATGTTATTTCTTTCATTTTAGGTGATCGTTTCACTATTTCTAAATGCTTCTATTATGGCAACAGATTAATAGAACCTAGAAGTACATGAATTTTCAATTGTGTTAAGAGGTCATAAGTTGTTTGATTTTTGTATCTAATTGGTTTTCAAGGGGTGAAAGGATCCGAACTGGTTCGGTTCGATTCAATTGTCAACTTTAATTTTGATCGAACCGAACCGAACCGGTTCGGTTCAGTCCTCGCTATTCTTTGTTCAAACCCATATACGCAAGTTTTTGTTCACCTATTCGACTTAGGGTTTCAAACATCTTTCCTCGCCTCTTCGTCTTCCTCGCCTCATTTATCGCCGGTCACCTCTCCTCTCGTGCTCATGTTTGCTTGTCGCCTCTTCGTCTTCGTCTTTGTTTTTGTTCGCTTGTCGCTTATCGTCTTTGTTTTTTTTTTTTCCTATTGCCTGTTTCAAACGAGTCGTGCTTGTCATCGCTGTCAGTACTGTTCAATCTCTCCTCTCCCTACTCGTGCTTGCCGCCGTCGTCGGTACTGTTCAATCTTGCCTGTCATTTTCGTCTTCGTGCTCGTGTTTCCCAGCTAGGATCATGATCGATTTTTGTTTTTGAGATCTTTGCTACCTCTTTTGGTTGTTGAGCGGTCGTTTTTCTGCGTTTGTTGGCTTGAGATTGAAGTTTGTTCGTTGAAATTTTATATTCTAGTCTTGAATGGGATTGGAAGTTTGAAATTAATTGATGTCTGTTGATATATCTTTGCATTTTCTTCTGCACGAAACCGAAGTGATTTGAGGAGCATCTATTTTCCCGATTAATGTAGTTTTGATTTTGATGTAACAAAACAGAGTTGGGGATTGATCAGCTTGGTTGGGTGAAAAAGGTTGATATCTAAATCCAAAGGCTTAGCTATGTCTTTCACTAGCACACAACAAAAGTGCGAGGCCTGTGAGAAAGACTGTCTACTTCTCTGCCGATGGAATTACCTACAACAAGTCTTGCTTCAAATGCTCCCACTGTGGAGGGATTCTCATCTTTAAGGCTCAGATCTAAACCCAAAGTTGTTTTGCCATTCAATACTTTTCCTTTCAAGAAATCCTTGTACTAATCGACTGATATTTTGCTTGAAATTCTTCTTATTTGCAGTGACATGAAATGTTACATGCACATTTTCACAATTTCGGACCCAAAAAACTCCAACCTACTGTCATCATTTTACAATGACACCATTGTTTCTTACCCAAAATGCTATTGTCCAAGCAATTTATTGATTGTATTTATTATATATATATAAATATTAAAAAAATAAAACAAAAACAAAAAAACAACAACTGACCTGACCTGACCAGATTCAAGTCAACACTGAACTGGGTCGGGTCGTTTGTCCGTACAACCGGCCTGACCCAAACAATTTACACTCCTACCCCCCTAGACTAATTTAACATTTTTTAAGTTCATAGACTTTCTGGACATAAAATTAAAATTCATCCACTTTGATAGTTTAAAATTTTATTTTTTTTTTAGTTCAACTACGTATTAGTTACAATCTAAAAATTCAAAGACTATAATTTAACCTAACTACTTTGGGATTTAAAAGAAAAAAAGTGGTTAGTTTTTTTCATGAAATTGTCACGCTTTAATAAAAGAATACTTTTATATTATATTATACTCTTATCTTATATTATATTATATTATATATATATATATATAATTTGAAAGGTCAAAGTTTTTTTTTTTTTTGACAACATAGTAGGGGGATTTGAACCTCGGACTTTGAGGATATAAATTTTATGTCAATTAAGTTATATTGGTGAAATCTTAAAGCAATTAATATGTATATATTTCTTCGGTTTGATTTAATTTAACATTTTATGTTATGTTGATGTCTTTTTCAACTGAACTAAATTGAGGAATTGAACTATCAAACCAAACCAAGTTGGTTTGGTTCAATATTCCAAGTTGGTTTGATTTGGTAAGATGGCAAAATGCAGAGGGGTTTTGAAAGATGTCTAAAAAAACACTGAAAAAAAGGTCACACGTGATTTCTACATGACCAAAACCTACTATCCCAACAAACTAAATCTTTTCAAATTTTAGATTATAAAAATATTTTATATTTTATATTTATGCGATAAGATTCAAATTTCTCCAACTTCATCTCCCCTATTTCTATTGTTTTCTTCTTTCGATAACTCGTCTTCTCCTCCAAGCACGAAACGAGTTTCCACTATTCGTCGGCGACGCTTGAGGCTATACTCTGGTTTCCAACTCCAACGTAGGGCTGCAAATTCTCACTGTCACAGAACTTCCGATTCTGAAAGCTCTCAATATAGGTACAAATCTTATCTGAGTGGTACGAAAGATGTCAAGGGATCAACATGTAGTCAATAATTCTTTTTTTACTGCTTTTGTGTTGCAAGGTAGATGCAAAGATGTTGTATTTGCAAAGACATTGTATTTGACGCTCACTTATTTTGTTGTTCTCAAACTGCAAAAACACTAATTCCAACATTCTCGATGGCCTTAATTAAGAAGAATCCAAGTCTAATATCTTACACATTACACACACAACTCAGTCACCCACATATACATTGTATTTGTTATTTTATATGATCTGTTTTAATACTTGAATTACAAAGTAATTTTACGTTTTTTTTTTTTTTGAAAAATGTTTTGTATTCTTTTTTTTGTTTTACGTTCATTACTCTGGCCAAGATTTTAGTTTTTTGAATTTTAGTCGATTTTAGAATTTTTAGATTTTTTTGAATTTAACACTATTATCCAAGATTTTAGTTTGTTTGGATTTTGAAGATACACGAGATATTATTTGAGAATCTTTAGAGATTAAAAAAAAATCATTTTCTCCTTAAAATTAGGAAAATATTTTTTTCCATCCAAAGGCATTTTGGTCAATTTGAAGCAATTAGTAATTTTTCAATTCTATCCTTTTTTCCCATTTTCGCAATAAAAAATATTTTTGGACTTTTTTCAAAACCAATCTTTTATTTTAGTTATTCTGGTTGTTAACCCACCAAATAAATCCTTTAAAAAATAATAAATAAATAAACCAAACAAATAGAAGATGCACTATAATATTATTTGAGAATCTTCAAAAATTTAAAAAAAAAAAAAACATTTTCTCCATACAATAAGGAAAATACTGCATTTTTCCATCCAAGGGCATTTTGGTCCGTTTGAAGTAATTAGTAATTTTCCAATTCTATCCTTTTTCCACTTTCGCAATAAAAAAGCTTTTTGCAATTTTTTCAAAACCAACCTTTTATTTTAGCTATTCTTACCGTTAACCCGCCAAATAAAGGGTTAATTTCTCCAATAATGTAATTTAAAAAAGAAATGACAAAATTAAGGTAGTTTTAAAAATTATAATTTTAATAATGTACTTAAAATAAAAAATTACAAATTAGAGGTGGAAGTTGAAAGTATTGACAAAAGTAGGGTGATAAAAAATCGTGTACCATGTACACGAGTTTACCTTGGTTGACGTGGCAGTGAAGTGTACATTGGACCAAATTCACATCAGAATCGTGTACCATGTACACGATTTCTGCATTTTTTGGAAAAAAAAAACCATCTACAGTGTTGGATTTCGAGCGAATATGCGTGGAGTAAAAATAAAAGAATTCTACAACAAAAGTCAAGTACAGAAACAAAAACACATTCACATTCAGAAACAAAAACACATTGAACGGCCGTATCCTATCTTCACATTGAAAGCTACTTTTGGTGGAGCAGCGGTGTCCTATTTTCACATACACTCCCAACATTTCTTCTTCTAACCCCACCTCCCAAAAGCCTTAAAACCAACTCAAAATTGTAAACAAACTCAAAAAAAAAAAAAAAAAAAAAAAAATGAAGAAAGAAGAGTCGCAGCAAATCGCCAACAGGGGAAGAGGTTTTTGCAAATGGGTTTTGATGGAATTGGTTTCTAAAAGGAGAGATTAGAGAAGAAGCCCAAGAAGGAAGCTGGGAGCTCAGTTTTAGAAAAATACCCATTTGAGTTTCATCCATGAAATACTCGGAGACGACCTATTTTTGTTGTTTGAGAATGAGCATACATCTGAACGGCGGCAGACAATGGACGGCGATGGAATGGCGGCAGACGATGGACGGCAACGGAACGACGGCAGACGATGCACGGCAACGGAACGGCGCGAGGGAGAAAAGAGAAAAAAAAAACTCTGAGATGGGTCTGTCGACGCAAGAGAAAGGATGGGGATAGGTTTTTTTTTTAAAGAACTCGTGTACCGCGTACGCGAGTGTTCTGGCGGCATCCGTGGCACACATGTCAGCTGATATGGTGTGCCACCTACGCAAATCGCGAACATGGGCTGCGATTTAGCCTGTAATCGCGAACATGGACCACGATTTACGTGAGAAATCGCGTTCCTGGACCACGATTTATGGAACTCGTGACCAATGTCCACGATTTATATACTCTAAATTTGGAATTAGTTTCAAATCTACACTTTTTTTGTTATTTTTATTTTAAACTACATTATTTATGAAAAAAATCCCCAAATAAATCCTTTAAAAAAAATAATAAATAAATAATCCAAACAAATAGATGAGTAGGTGTTGGACCAAAAGCTTAACTGATCTAAGTCCACAAAATTGACAGTTTGGTCCATTTGGACCATGAAAAAGGGAAATCCTCAAATATGGCAGAAGGTCAAACGTATTTTTTTAATGAAATGGCCAAACTTGTTTTCCCCCCCTATTTTCGTGCGATACAAACTTACATTTAGTTTATTTTATTTTTTGAATTAAGATTTGGATAAGGGGTATTTTTGTTTGTTGCCAAAAGAGTTTACTAAAAATAGCTTTTGGCCATTTATTGGAAATCCGAATGGCCCTATTTTTATTTGGTCATTTATCTGGTTGCCCCTAAAAAAAATAGTGGTGATGAAAAATTGCCAAAAATGGATCTGATTCATAGCTACCGACTTTTGAGGGGGAGTGAATATTTTTTTTCTTCCATTTTTACCCTAGTATATCTGGAAGGGACAATGGGACATGACATAAATCACTACAATGGTAAGATATTGTCCGGTATAAGTCCTTTGCTTTTGATTTGTCCCAAAAGACCCCATACCAATACCCTGAACTATGGGGTTGGTTTCAATTATACCTCTAAACTTTCAAAAGTTCTATTTTATCTCTTGAAGTTTGAAATTTGTTTCAAAACTACCCTCAAAGACATTTTCTGTCACATCATTTTATGTCCAGGAACTTAACGAGAGAGAGAATGAAACTCTTGAAAGTTTAGGGGTATAATTGAAACCAACCCTATGGTTCACAAATATTTTTTATAATTTAACCTTCTTTACATTCTTGTTTACATCTAAAATGAAACTTTTGAAAGTTTAGTGGCATAATTGAAACCAACTCCATAGTTCAAAAATATTCTTTATAATTTAAGCTTCTTTCCATCATTGTTTTCATATGTTAATTCATTATTGTCAACCTTTCTTTCTTTCTGTATTAGTTCAACGTGTGAAAACAGAGGATACAACTTTGAACTTAGATTCCAAATTCTTAGCAACTAAGATAAGATAATGCAAAATTGTGGAGGTTGAGTTTTATTGTTAATGGATAGTAAATTAGTGAAAGTAGTCTAAGATACTCAACTAATATCGTGATACTCAAAAGGGTCGGAGAAAACCATATACGATACCCAACGAAAATGGTCTCCTAGTGAGAAAAATAAGTCTAAAAAGTTTTTGGGAAATCCTTATAAATGCCAGATATACACAGTGTTTTTGAAAAATGACCAAATAGATTTTTTTCAATGGTTAAACGGTTTTTTTAACCTATTTTTCATGAGGATTGTCTTCCCAGTTATACCTTTGAGTCAAGTTTCACGTTCACACCCTATTTTTAGGAAGCCACTATCTGATTTAATTTTAAAAAAACAAAACAGTTTATCTCATGAATCAAGAAATTACTGTATCTATCTTCTCTCCTATCTCTCAAAATTCAAATTTAGATTATATTTTTATTAAAAATGAAAGATTACATAGAAATTTTTCGATTAGATTATTAGATTTTAATTATCTAATCAACATATCGTTTTTTCCAACTTTTTGTCATCCATCAATTTTTTTGCTATATCGTTCTTATCACTATCGGAAGGGTTATTGATCTAATATCATAGGTATGTTAAATACTGTATTTTGTATTTATCTATCATTATTTTCCTCCTCGTATCCTATGTTTCAAAGTATTTTTCATTTTTTTCAAAGTTTTCACTGGTTTCCAAACGAAAGCTTTTGGAGGAATATTAGAATGGAGAAAGGCGCCCAAAAGAAAATCGGAGGTTTCTCAAGAATTTCGATGGTAATGGTTGGAAGAAGATGAGAATGGGGAAGACGGCATAAACGGAAGAAAATGGGAAGAATCTCAAGGGTTTCAGAAATTTTTTTAAAAAACAAGCTGAATACTAAATCCCGATTTTCGAATTAAGTTGAAATTATTTGCATGTGTAATAGGTTAGTTCCCGTTTGCAAGTTTACTAAATATACTTTGAAGTTAGGTTAGGGTTTGGAAAAGAAAATAGGATTTTGTGTAAATGAATATAGTAATTTAAATACACACAAAGTTAACTATTCAATCATTTTCGTGCACTCCCTATTTTCAAGGTAAAAGTTAACATATTTTTTTTAAAAAAAAAAAAAAATCTACAACTCTCCTCCATTGATTCTTGCTAATTGTTATGTTTGTTAAATTGGAATTGGATTTGATTTTCAATGAGCCTTAAATTGAGGATAAACCCTAGATTCTCTACTAAATTTATTTGTATTTGGATTTAGATTTCATTTAGGAGCATTTTCGTTTGATTCGTTGTATAAAAAACCTACAAAAAAGAATAATAATAATTAACCATTTTTTAAATGAAAAAATCATATGACCATTTTTTAAAATGTCCAATTAAAAATAGTCATTTATCTAATTGCCCGAAAGTTTTTTAACATTATACAATAGATATTGTTTTTTCTTTTCTTCTGGGGGTAAACAATAGACATTTAGTTAATACAAGATAAGTTACTCGAAGCGCTTAATTTTTTTTACTTAAGAAAATCAATCCTTAAACGCTTCAATGCTGACACAATGACTTGATCAAGTCAATTACACTTCAGTCATTCTGGATAAACCCTTAATTTCTTGTTATTTAAATATTTCAATATTTGACCAAACAGATTCTCAAAGTACTAACATACACTAATTAGATAAGTAACAGCATCCACTTAAGGAGAGAATGTTACTCAGCTATGTACTTTGATTAAAATGTAAAATAAAAATAGTGTAAATCATATCCTAAAATATTTCACTCCCTAGATCCCCCCCTTGTCTCAGCCACAAAATTGTCCTAACACTGATAAAAAAAAAATGGACCCTTTCTATACTCTTAAGTTGGTCATATTTGATTTTCCATTACAAAATTGAGAGATCGCCTCCTGAATGTACAAACCAACACCCATAAAGCCATTTCCTCCAAGCTTTGAGTTGTTACTCTTTTTCGACGATCAGGAGTGCTTCTTGGATAGGTTAATCATCCCACAACCGACACATTTCAGTAGGACCGTTCCATTGGAAGGATCTGGTTCAATATTAAACATTACCCTCAAGAAGTCTTCTATATTTCTGAGTGTTTCTATCCCATATGGAGTTAGCTTTCCAACCCGAATTTTTGAAACATCTGCAGGGCACAATGCACAAAGAAGGAACAATAACGCCTGCACAAACCAAACATAAATGTGGAGACTATATTAGGAGAGCAGATTTTCATTAAAGATTGGCAAGGCACGCTCATTGCAGAGAAATTTTGCGCACCCTAGGGCCAGACTAGAGAGACCAAGCCTTAAGTTGTACAGTTTTCAGAACCAAGACCAACTAAAGATTAACTAAAACCAATGCTTAATCAGGAATCAGAAAGAAGCCAAAAGAAATCAGAAAGTTATTTTAAGGCCACCCACATTTTACATGTATGCGCATTACTTTATCAATTTGAGCATCACTGACATTACAGTGAGACAGTCTAGTTTCAGTTTCTTTCAACTATCTGCTATGGGTGCTCTCTCATATTACAGGCCAAAAAAGATGTAAACCTGTGGTACTTTGAAACTAAACGGCGAAGAGGTTCTATGATAATCATAGAGTTAAACAAAGCCAATAGAAAACTGCTTGATAACAAGGAGAGACATAAGGCGAATCAGAATTAGAACATCTTAATTGTTGGAGAATGCTAACCTGGTGTGTTGAGTCAACTACACCACCTTGATTGATCTCACCAAGCAGAGCAAAAGCCATCTGTTCACCAATATCTTCTGGAGGTGGAAGCTCTTTCTTCTCTTCTTCAAACTCCGTTGTTTCTTCGGCATACCCATATGAAACAGTAGTATCAGCAGATATTAAACAACCCTCCGTAGTTTCCGCTACCAGTGAAATGCCAAATCCAGGTGAACTGCCATTTAAAATTCTCCTTTAAAACTTACAAAAGAATAAATCAAGGATAGAACTTCGAAGAAATAAAGCAGAAAGAAAGCATACTTTCCAGCATGAGGTCCCGTTCTATGATCAGTGAATATGTGCACATCTGATAGCAGACGATTAAATACTCCACGAGCTGCAGTTATCATAGCATGCTCAAACTGAGAAGAAACTCGAGTTGAAAATGAAACCCCTCTAATTCTCTTGACCATTCCTTCGTCAGTCCAAGATACTGCCTGTTCAACAATATCAACAACCATTTTTTGATGAGAAACAGAAGAAAAAATACATTAAAACATCAAAAGGGAAAAGCTTAAAGGCCTCATGGATGAGAGATCCCTGAGCCTATAAAGGAGGCGATTATACAAACGCCACCAGTTTGAAAGTGGAGTATCACAAAATGATTTGAGTATGGCAATTCAGTTCGAGGTATAACATCAATAAACTCGACCAACTGCAACTAAACTTTCCTCCAATAAGTTCTAAATGTCATATGGGATGTTGTGGAGTTCATTTGAACTTCAATCTACAACTTTATCTAATCTAAATTAACCTAGTTAAATGGACTTAACCCTAACCAACCCGGGCCAACTGTATATGATGCTTAAGTCTATATTAATCTTAGTTGTTTGCATATTCAATTTTTGAAAAATTCATAAGAATTGTTTTTGGAAAACATAAAGAATTTTACCTATATTGCTACACAAAAACAAGAACAGTGATTAAGGACCTGTATTATTTTATGAAAATTAGAATTTCAAATATACAAACACATTAATTGCATAAATTGGCAAAGAGAAGAACATTTGGAAGAGCCACAGATTTAATAAAACCAAAGGATACACAAATTTAAGAATTTTCATCTCAAGTTGGATATATACATTTTTTTAAAATGATAAATCAAGCCCATTCAAATTAACCCAAATCAATTTTGGGATAATCACACACAGACAAGTGAGTGTGGCTTATTCGACACACAAGATATGTTAACCCAATCCAAAATTGAATTGTTCAGTTTCTCACAAGTTTATCCAATTCCATGATGATATATATAAAACGATGTTACTCACAGATAAAGTTTTAACCGATGGGATGGTCAAAGTCACTTCTCCACCACCATGAGGTGGTACTCCACGACTTTCTATTTTGAAATCCACTTCTTTTACATCAACTCCAAAGTGCTTTAACATGGGCAAGGTTGTTGATTTGAAAGTATCCACCGATGGGTCCTTTGAATCATTTGTAATACCTAAAAAGAAGGAATATTAATCAATTAGATTGGAACTATACGATTATACAAAAAAAAAAAAAAAGAGTTTAGTTTTTTAAAGAGAAAATGAGTTCTAATATTCAAAGAGCTACACAGCTAAAACTTTAACCAGTCTCTCATTCCACAGCACTCAAATTCTCTATACAATTGTAATTCCAAATCCCAAATCATTGCCTAAACTTGAAGAAACCAAAACTAACTCAACACAGTAAGCAGAAAAAACTTGACTTACCTTTCAGCTTAATGGAGAGGGGTTTCCTACCAAACAAAGCAAGAACAATCAATGGCTCAAGAAAATAACCGATAGCACGACTTTCACCACAATCGTGCACCAAATGTCTCCCACCCATTACAATCCCAGGCTTGTACTTCAATTTTGTGCCTTCGAAGTAAGAAGAACAAAATTGATAAAAGAAAAACAACAGAAAACCAACAGGCAACAGATACAGAATCAAAAAATTGTAGGAACAATGGAATTTGAAATCATGATTATGAGTACCAGTCTCATTGATTTCGATGAAGCAGTCGTCGCAGACCTTCTCCAACAATCGAAGAAAGGAAACCTCGTGAGGTCGAAGGCCTGGCCAGGTCTCGTCGGTCCGAATGTCCTCGATTAGAACTGGAGTGCGGCTCAGCGTTGCCAGTAACAGTCTTTGCCTTAGGATTTGGCTTCCCTGTAGCCGCTTGTACTTTGTCTTCAGCATTTTTCTTCTTCCCTTCTTCTTTTGCGAACAGTTCACAGAGGTTTTAGGCTAAACCCTAAAGCAAAACCGCATATATGATAAGGGAAAGTGGATTTTTCAGTCTCTCCAGCTATACAGAAGAAAATCAAACAACTCCTCTATTCTTTCATTAAACAGTTTTTAATTTGTGTTTTTCAAGTAAGCAGAAAGACAGATGGAGATTGGGAAAATACCAGTAACAGCAAGGGAAGTAGAAAATCGAGGGAGGCTGCGGCGGCACGAATGGAAGAAAGACGACGGTGGCGACGGCACGAGCGGAAGAAGATGACGACGGCCGCAGCAGTGAACGGGAGAGAGGCGCCGGCGACTGCTGAAACGGAGGAGGAAACAGCGTGAAGAAGAAGAAGTGGCGTGAGCTAGGTTTCCTTCTTTTATTCATTTTTATTTTATTTTGGCTAAAAAAAACTAAAAAAGTGGGCTGAAATTTTTTCAAAAAAACGAAACAAAAACAGACGCGAAATTTATTGGAGGTTGGATAGTTTTCTTTTTGGGAAATTCTTTTTTCAACCCTAAACTTATGTATCAATTTTAACCTCCAATTTTTAATTTTATCTATTGTCAAAAAAAAAAAAAAAAAAAAAAAAAAAAAAAAAAAAACTTTTAATTTTATCAAATTGAACTCAAACGTAGTCGATTGTATCAATTTTAATTTCAAACTTGCAAAAGTTTTGCAATGTAGAAATTTGGTTAGTTTTCATTTGAATCATCATCAAACACATGTGATAGGCAATTTTCTATTAGATTATATGGGCTTCCATCTCAAAACCAATTGGCAATGAGTGGAGTGACCCTTGAAGCTTATATGTTGTGAGGTCTCCACCAATCTTTCCGATGTGGGATCCTCAACATTTTCCCCATTTCTAATAAAAAAAAAATCACATTGCACTGAAGTTATCTTGTTTTTTTGTAAGAATTTTGTTGGAGAAACCGTTTATTTGAAGAAATCAAACAAAATCACAAAGTTCAACAAGAAAAATCTATAAAATAAGAGGGGAAAAACCTAAAATTGCTTTCCTTTTGTTTCCTACCATCTATGTTCTAATTAGCCAGAAAAAAAAAACAAAAAAAAATCTCACCAAGTTCTTAGCAACAAGAAAAAAATCAACAAACATTCAAAGAAAAAAAAAATCCAAAATTGCTTTGCTTTCATGATCCTTAACAGAAAAAAAAAAATGAAGTTCTTAACTACAAGAAAAAGTCATCTAAATAAAAAGAAAATACCTCCCAAAATTGTTTTCCTATCATTCTATAATTTCATGTTCTTCTAAGTAGCTAAAAAAACAACAAAACCTACAAACACAATAACAAGAAAATGAGAGAAAACTCATGTGCCAAATAAAAAGTTTCTCCAATATAAATTTCAAATAAGAAACCAACTCAAATGACATATGGATTAAAAAAAGAAAAATAATTTTTTAAATAAAAAATTAATGTTAAGTCAGTTCGTTAGTTATTAACATAAAATTGGATAGAGGGACGAAAATAAACGAAATTCAAACCTCTAAATTGTCGAGTTTGAAAACTCATAAACTAAAATGAAATCTAACCCAAACTTCAATGACAAAAAGTGTATTTTTTTTTTCTTTTTTTTTCTTTTTTTTTTTTCATTTGTATTTTTGTACGTTAAATTAGAACTATAAATTTTCACGTGCATCTCTCACATTTTTTCTTACTAGTGCTAGAAAGTTGTAGGTCTTGACATTTTGGCCTTCTATTTGATCATATATATATTTTCAATGAAAATGTTGCTTTAGAGGTACTCAACAACTATCACACACTTTTCGATCTATCAAGTTGTTAAAGATCTATAGGATTATTTACTAAAATAGGACAAAATTTTGGGTCCAAAAGACATTTAGGACACACTTAAATTTCATAGATAAATAGGACTTTTGGGTGTGTGAAAAGATTATTTTTTCCTTTGGAGTAAAAACTCTCATCTATATTCAATACACATTTCTTTTATTTCACTCTCTTTATCTCTCTAGTTTCTCTTACTCTCTCTCTAGATTTTCTCAACCTCCCCATGCACAAGCAACTCATCTTCATTCTTCAAGATTTATAACATCTTCAAGTTCTCTCAACTTCATTCTCTCTTTTTCTCTCATGAGTAAGATTTTACATTTTGGTTATCGTGCTTATTTTTCTCTTGAGGTCTTTTTTTTCAACCTCACTCTCTTATTTGCTGGGTTGTGGAGACAAAACTCTCGGTTTGCCGTGTGAAAGAAAAATAAAAGTTAATGGGATTGGCCCATTTACCTTATATACATTTATAAAGTTATATATATGTGTGAAGTGTGCAGTCGAGAAGGTGATTTTGTTGGGGAAGTGACTTGCAGCTACTATTGTTTTTCTTCAACAAGTTTGTACGGCAGTGAGTGAAATCTTGAGAGAATTAGATTTATTCTATTGATTGGGTTGAGGGTTTTGTTTCTTTGTTTATCCCCAAGTTATCGGGTTGTGATACTTGGAAGTCAATAGCTATTGTTGGGCTATTGAGGGTTAGTTTGTGTCATTATTGAACGCTTCCTGTAATCTCCCAAATTCTAGTAGAACCTGTAGTTGCAGAAGACTGGACGTAGTCTCAAGCTTGGGGCGAACCAGTATATTTTTCGGTGTCGTTTTCTTTTTCCCTATCTTTTTATTATTTTCGTGACTATTATTTTTGGCTTGTGTTGGCTTAACCTGTGGAAGAGGAGATAGTTATAATATTATTGATTGTCGTCATAATATTATTATTATTTGTATTTCGCATTTTCTCCCAACATTATTATGTTGGACATTTTTGTAATTTAAAATGAACTTTAGTGATTCGTAATTATTGTAGCGTAATTATTTCTCGCACATTTTCGTAATTTTGCAACATTTTTTTTCCATTACACCTCCAAAATTAGTGGTTCGTAATTATTTCTCGCACCTTCTCGCTGCTAGAAGGTGCGAGAAATAATTACGAATCACTAATTTTGGAGGTGTTAGAATTTTTCCTGCATCTTCTTGCAGCAAGAAAGCACGAGAAATGTTACAAGAACTTAATTTTCAAAGAGTTAGAATTTTACTCGCATTTTCTCGCTGCAAGAAGGTATGATAAAAAAAAAAATTACGAAGCAAATTTTGGAGTAGAATTTTTCTCGCACCTTCTCGCTGCAAGAAATATTACAACTAATTTTTAATGTGTTGGATTTTTCTTTTTGTAACTTCCTCGCTGCTAATGAACCATTTCTTGCATGGTGTTCATAATTGTTCGATAGAACTTATAGAGTTAAAACACGATTAAATTTATGTATACATAGAAAACACAATTACATTTTTAAAAACTAACCATTCTTAAACATCTCTGATTCAATTTCAAATACAATTAATTTAAAAATAGGTATATGGATTTTTACTTGCATTATTGCATTTAAAATAATACTTATTTTTACTTGCATTTAAAATAAATATATATGGATTTATAATACAATGCAATGAATCGCTAATCTAAATTAATTATATAGTTTACTAAAATTTCTAGTCAATAATGGTTCTTATTAACAGAAAAATGAAATGAATCGCAACAATTTTTAAATTAATAATACTTGAAATTGAATTGAAGATGTTTAAGGATTGTTAGTTTTTAAAATGTAATTGTGTTTTCTATGTATACATAAATTTAATTATGTTTTAACTATATAAAGTTTGATCGAAAAATTCTTGAAACTAATGTACAATAATTTTCAAAAAAAATCTATTTATAGCATTATTTGAATTTAATATGTAGTGTTTTGTATTAAAAAATGATATAAACAAAAAAAAAATCAAACTTCAAAACATGTAAATTATAGATATATATTAAAAGAGATACAAACTTTAAAATTAAAAAATATATATATATAATCCATTATTTGGAAAAAGAAATGAAAACTAATATTTATATAAGAAAAATCATTAAACAAATATATTTAATTTAATTTAATAATAATAATAAATTAAATAATTAAAAAAAAAAAAACCAACATTGTCGCCTGTTTAAGAGGCACAACAACAACTGGGAGTGTTAAGGGTCTCTTTGGTAGGCAATTCGGATTTTGTTTTATGTTTTTCAGATTCACTGAATTTAGTGAATATGTGTTTGGCAGATGTGTTTATGAAAACTGTTTTTGGATTTTGTGATCCAAATAGTGGAAATTCTGAAAAAACAAATTTTTTATGTTTTCGGTGTATCCAGATTTTAAATTTGAAATTTTTAAATACAAAATTAAATTAAAAATGATAAAAACTTTAATAAATATAGTATTTTTATGTTTTTTTTTTTGGAAAAGAAATATAGTATTTTTATGTTATAAACTCAATTCGGTTTTGTGAAATTAAAATTTGTATAATATAATGTATTATAAATTATATGATATTATAAAATAATAATTATACAAAATTTATAACATATAAAATGTTTATAAATTAATTAATAATAGTTTATATTCAACTTAATACTTTAGTTGATAACTACACATAGTTTATGGTTTATAAATATATTATCAAATACATTTTAAACAATTTTTTTAAATTGTAATCAAATTTTTGAATATGCTACTAAACACATCTGAAAACATGAAATACAACTCTATTTTCATTGAATCACTTGTTTTCAAATCACCTACCAAACGGACCAAAAATTTTGAAATAATTCTGAAATAACCTTTTTTTGTCTATTTTTTTCTTTTTTTTTTAAAAAAAAAAACCCAGGTCGTCAAATTTTTATTTTCAGAAATTATGTCTAATGACCATCTTTAAGCCTCATTTTACAAAAATGTCCAAGATAGGAAATTTTTTCTGATTTAGAATTTTTCGTTTTTTTTTTTGTGACAAATTTGCCTTTTTTGGCTTCATCTCTCCTCAATAATTTCACACCATATTATCTCTCTTTATTCAATAATATCTCACCTAGATTTATTGTAACGGTTCTTCCTCTTTTCTTTAGAAAAGTTTTAAAAATAAATTTAGATTTATTTTAGCATGTTGAAACCGATTTTACAGCGGCTTTAAAGTTAGTTTAAAGTTTTGTTTGAGTTATCGTAACGGTATTTTAAAGTTAATTAATACACGGCGTAAGGTCCAATCGATGCGCTTCCGCTGCGTTGGGACTTTTATTCCCTTCAGTTACGTACATCCTCCAGTATCTTAGGAGAACGAGGTTTTATATGCTCGTGTATGGCGCTAAGGATTTGATCCTTAAAGGATACACTCACACAGATGTTTTAACTGATAAGGATTTGATGAAATCTACATCAGTGTCTGTCTTCACTCTTCATGGAGGAGCAATAGTACGAGTTATCTGCAGTCTCGACCATATAGGCCAATAAGTAGTTGCTTATGAAGCACAGATAGAGACTGTATGACTTAGGAAGTTCAAGCCTAATTTGGAAGGTGTTCCAAATATGGACTATCCTATTGCAAGACAAGCAAGCACATTGAATCTAAATGATATATTGCTGATTCATTCACGAAGGCTCTCTCGGCTAAAGTGTATGAGGGTCATCTAGATGGTCTAGGTCTACGAGTTATGTACAAAGATGTAGTCTAGGGCAAGTGGGAGAAGTGTAATAGGTATAGTGATACTATTATGTAATGGGTATAGTGATGCCCTAGTTTATTGTATTTGTACATTGTAAATACGTTTTATGTATTATACATGTATTTATACACCCACTGCTGGGATAGATTATTGTACATTCCCACTAAACTAGATTTTTAGTCCAAGTGGGAGTTTGTTGGGTTTTATGTCCTAAAACTCGTAGATAGTGAATGATTAACGAATTATACACTTGTATCAATAAAGTGTTATTGAGGTTTATGTAATAAAGTGTTATTGTCATATTAAGTCTAGAATTGCACAATATGACCCAAATCCAATAAACTAAGATCCAAGGTTGTTTACATGAGACTTGAACTAGTATGTGGGGACATACGGGGATCAGTGTTCAAGTAACAACCTAAAAGGTCTATAGTACAGGGATAAGGTTGGGTACCTTATCCTGGTAACACTATGTGATACGGCCCGCTTTGTATTCGATACAGACGTATTGATCCAAGGCGTCCATGTAGGAGACATGCGAGCGGGGGTATCCTATGCAATGAGTTTGCATAAGACCGGACCACGAAATAGTAAACCACTAGATGTAACACCGTTAACTAGTTAGGTTACTGTTTCAATAGGATGACCTAGGTAACTCGATCTTAATCCTGAGTGTGTCATGAACTCCTTCTCACGAGGGATTGTCCTTTGATTAGTACGGGTGAGAGTGGCCAGTACGCCGACTCAATAAGCCTACCTTCTTGGGGACAAGACCGAGTGGGGGGCTGGGGACATGACAATACAAGATGGAATTCACTCCTTCCCCTATTGGGGCAAGTAGATGTGTGTTCCCTTAAGGGCTGATTCCGGGGCTTGAACAAAGGCGCGCCGTCCTCTCTTGGCCCGAGAGGAACTCTTGTTTAGAGGTTGGACCCTAAACAAATTGTTCATTAGAGGGATCAGTGGTACTTAAGGATCCAGAGGTAACCCAGGGGTAAAACGGTAATTTGACCCAGCTGGTGTTACGAACACACGTGAAGGATTGACTTACTGCATTGGTCGATATCCGTGGACACAGAAATATTCTACAGTGAGAAGAGTGCAGCTGTGGGTCTTTAGTGGAGTGACCCACAGTTAACGAATGTTGATTGACTCGGTTAATGAGTTTAGCTGATCAATCTCGTATCGTTGGAGCTTCTGATCTGTAGGTCCATTAGGTCCACCTGCTAGCTCATAACGGGTTCTGAGATAATATAGTCTTGATTATTAAAGGGAATATAAGTTAATTGTATTTTGATACAATTAATATAATGTATGGAGATACATTATAATATAAGTTTAATTAATGAATTAAACTTTATAATAAAATTAATTTTGGGTATGATTCAAAATTAATTAATGAGAGAATTATGAATTTAATTAAATATGTGATATTTAATTAATTCATGAATTAATTAATTGGGGAATTAATTAATTTAATTTTAATTTGGTTAAATGTGATTTAATCAAATTAAAACTATAGTTTATATTGATGTACATTTTGATGCACATTAAAACTATAGGTTAAATGAGAGAAATTAAATTGAATATGATTCAATTATAAAATTAATTAAATATTTGATATTTAATTAATGTGGGATCGATTAATTTAGAATTAATTGAATGGCCAATTTAATTTAATTGAATATGATTCAAATTGAATTAAAAACTATATATTATAATTCATTTAATTTGATTAAATTAATTATAATTAATTAATTAATTAAATATTTATTATTTAATTAGTTAATGGCCGAGATCGTTTCGATTAAGATCTAACGGTTTAGACCAAGTAGGATAATGTAACTCCCTCCCCACTTATCGTTGAGGGGAGAGGGAGTTCCCGAACGATGCATCTCTCATTACTCTCTCATTTTTTTTTACGTGAGAACACAGAAAAGTTTTGAGATTTTTCTCTCTTCTCTCTCTCAAAAACAGCAAGAACCTTGCTGAAAATTCCCTTCCAAGACTGAATTTGGGTTCCCACAAGCCATATCTCAGCGACCCAAGAGAATAGCAGGTGATTCGAGTGGTGGTGTCCGTTGGAAGTCCCAAGAACGAGATCCTTGGAGCATTGTGCAGTGTTCTTCGGAATCCGGTAAGTATTCTTGATTTTGAATCAATTTAGCATGCTTAATCGTTTTAATTTAGAAATTTGTTTCTGAATTGATTTGCCAACGTAGAGGTTTTTCTAAAATTGAAATTAAAAACGAGGTTGTTCTTGTTTGCTTCCGCTGCCAAAAGGAATTTTTGTAATTTTTGTTTATTTTAATTATCCTAGGGGCCAATATACCGATTTTTCAGCTATTTATTGCTTTATGAATGTCATTTAGCTAGATCCCACCATAGGTTAAGCATGTTTTCATGCATTTTTACGTTATAAATGTTATAATATATGATAATTATGCATGAAATTAAAGAGTTATTTAGTATAATTGTTATATTAAATATATGAAATTGGAAAAGCATGATGCATGACATTAATTAGATAAATATAAGATGTTATATTTTATTAATGTAGCATGCATGATTAGATTTATTTTCATGAGTATTAATATAATAGTTATATTATGAATGAAAATAAATTTCAATGCTTGATTTTCATGTATTATATTAATATAAAATGTTATATTAATTTAATAAAAATGGAATAGCATTGAGCATGACATTAATTAGATTAATATAAGAGTTATATTATATTAATGTCTAATTTCATGTGATTTAATTTCGTTGATGATTAATTAATATAATCGATATTAATTAAATGAAATTGAAATTGCATGAAGCATGACACCACTTTAGATTAATATAATCGTTATATTATCGGCGTCATGAGCGTTATGGTGTTTAATAATTTGAATTAGATTGTTATTTGGAAACACCATAGAAGCATGTTATAGGGCTAATTATTAAAATTTTATAATAGTTATAAAATTGATTAGAAACCGTCAACCTATAACAAAGAGTTGCATGCAAACATAGGACCTTAGGTTAAATGAATTAATTTTAAATTGTTTAAAATTAATTAGACCTAAGTTCATTATAATTCTAATAGGATTAGAATTAATTTTCTTACTTAGGATTAAAATAGTTTTAATGCACTAAGTAGGAAAAACATTACTATGGTTATAAGGGAACTCTCCCGGTGAAGTTCTGTCTAGGCTGGGGGTACTTAAGTTGACGGTTACGGAACACCTCCTACCTGGGAACTGACCCGGAACCTGAGTTGAATTAATCATAGTTTAATGTTAGCATGCAATGCCACTAGGTAATTAAATGAGTTTAATTCACCTAGACATTAGAATAAAGTCCTATATATAAGAGTTATAATAGGCATAGACTTAGATAGATTGACTTAGCCGGGTTTATCTAAGTTTAATAACCCTAAAATACAATAGGACATTTCAGTGGGAGAAAAAATATAAAAACAAGATTTTCATATCGAGTTTTTACTCTCACGTCCCCCTGTGTTCACACCGTGAGATCCATGCTCGGCTTCGTGTCGTTTTAGCGCGGCCTCCCTTCGGAAAGTGTTTGCATGGGTCAATACCAAGGTGAATGGGGAAAGTGTCTATAGTAAGTGGGAGCGGGACGCGTGTCAACGTATCCTTCGGTCTCCACCCCTAGGTCACAACGTGAGATTCCTATGATCCGCCTGCGTGTTATCTCGGCGCAACCATCCCTTCGGAGGGCCTGATCATGGGATTCGGAACACCGTGAACTCCTGAATAGGATAGGATCGCTTAGGCTAATTACCAACAGTTGTCTTTCCTAACAGTAGCCTGTTGGTGCGTGCCTCTGAGATCTGAAAGTGGGAGGGTCACACTTACGGGGATGAGTTAAATGTGTTAACTAATCCTTGACCGAACAACGGTAACTAAAGGCTAACGGAATATGAGTTATTCTGGTGTTAGAATTTGGTTGAGATTGTCTCAATTCAGAGGAGGAGTAGCTGACCACCCTTCGGTGGCTGTTGTTCTAAACCTCTGAAGTATCGTTGCAAAAACTAAATCAATAGTTTTATAGGGTTTCTTTGATTGCTTGTTTGTTTTTTGCAGAATTTGATTGGATTATTTGTAATGGGTTAGTGCGATTAATAATACAAGTAATTTGTTACTTCAGCAATAATATAAAACTTTATGTGCTTTGTCTTACACCATTTTATTAATAACGGTTTAAGATACAACTAGCTTAAACGAAACTTGTGGTAAATGATTTAAGATTAGTCTTAAGTGAGGAATGTCCTCAAGTTCAAATGTCTAGTTCATCTTGAAGTGTTCATGATGACAATTACATTAACTGCCTAGCCAATATCAATGACAATTAATATGATTTATTGGTCATTGAAACGTGCATAGTGGAAAATGAGGATACAGCCTGAATTTTTAATTCAGGTGCCATTTATCACGTTTGCTTTTTCTTTTTAAGGAATAAGCTCATGGCCACTGTTGCAAATAGGTAAGATGACTCTCAGATTTTGATATGGAGAGTATGTCTCAGCTTTGGCAGAGGGAACATTAAGTTATTTTATCTAGTGGGAGAAAATACACATTATTAGATAATTTGTATGAATTTCCTAAAGATTAACAGAAATTTGATTTCTATAACGTAGATGTTGGAACAATGTTAGTCTATACCTTTCTCTGCTAACGCAGTTTTATTTTAAGAAAGGGAGTTGACATTTGTTCAGCATTACTGAAAATAACTTATGTGTTCAAGACTAATCGAGAGTAAAGCAAGTCATGAGCACTGAGTTGTTTAAGATTGCTTATACTCGAAGAAATAAAGGCAAAGGATATCTCCTAAAGGAAATACCTTTCTTTGGTTCTTAAGGTTAGACTAATTTTGATCTCAATATGATTGGGAGCTTAGTCTATGAGTATACTTCTAAGCTAGTTAGAAGAAAACTCTTTAATACCAATTAAGTCATGCCTTATGGGCGATATGACTGATAGATCTTTTACTAGAAAAGAGCTAAAAGAGTCAAAGAACCCTTGAAGCTTATACATTTGGATCCTTGTGGTCTAGTATGTTAAAGCAGTGGGAGGGTATGAATAATTAATCTTTGTTAACGATAATTATTCATAGGTATGAACATCTCAACCTAATGCAACTTAAGTCTGAATCTCTTGAGATATTCGAAGGGGCTTAAGACTGAAGTTGAAAACTTGTTAGGTGAGATAATAAAACCACTTTGATCTGATCAATGTGTTGAGTATAGGGACTTGAGATTCTAGGGCTATTTGATAGTTCATGGAATCACATCCCAAATCTCAGTTAGGAGTAACAGAACCCTATTGGATATGGTTCAATCCATGTTGAGCTATGCTCAATTGCCTGACTCGTTTTGGGGTCATGCAGTGTGACTGTAATGTGTATTTTGAATAATGTTCCATCAAACGTGTTTCTGAAACACCTTTTATGTTGTGGATAGGACGTAAAGATTGTTTACGTTCCTTTAAATTTTGGGGTGTCCAGGACTTGTGCTTGTGACTAACCCAAAATAAATTGGAATATCGTTCAAAATAATGCCTAATTGTAGGAAATCCCAAAGGAAACGAGGAGAATATACTTCTTCAATCCATAAGATAATAAAGAATTTGTGTCGACAAATCCTTCATTCTCAGAAGAAGAACATATGTGAAATCATAAGCCATAAAGTAAGGTCGGTTTAAGTGAATTAAGTAATAAAGCTACGGAAACATTGACAAGAGTTGTTGATGAATCAACAAAAGTTGTTGATAAGACTGGTTATTCAACAAGAGTTGTTGATAAGGCCAGTGCTTTTGGTCAGTCACATCCATCTCAAGAGTTGAGAATGCCTTGATGTAGTGGGAGGGTTGTTTTATAACCTGATCGTTACATGGGCTTATTTGAAGCTCAAGTCGTCATTCTTGATAATGACATAGAGGATTCATTGTTTTCTTTTCGGAAGAAAATGAATGATGTTGACAAGGACAAATGGTTTAAAGCCATGGACTTGGAAATGAAGTCTTTGCATTTCAATTCCATTTGGGATCTTGTAAATTTGCTTGATGGGGTAACACCTATAGATTACAAGTGGATTTACAAGAGGAAACAAGACATTTAAGGTCTCAACCAGAAGGGTCCATTGAGCAAGATCAAAAGCAAAAGAGTTTGCAAGCTTAAATGATCCATTCATGGATTAACATAAGCATTTCGATCTTGGAATTTAAGATTTGATACAGTGATCAAATTTTTGGCTTTAATCAGAACATTGATGAGTCTTGTGTTTACAAGTAATCATCAATAATTCTGTAGCTCACTTAGTGTTGTATATGATTGATATCCTAATCATTGGGAATGATGTAGGTTATCTTACTGACATTAAAAGAGGCTAGCAGCTCATTTCCAAATGAAAGTCTGGGAGAAGCTGAGTTAGTCTTGTCTCAATTGTCTTATGTCTACAAGATGTTAGTCAGATATAAGATGCAGAATTCCAATAAGGGTTTACTACCTTTTCAGGAATGGAATTCTGTTGTCTAAGGAACTGTGTCCTCAGACACCTCAAGAATTTGAGGACATGAGACATATGCCCTATGCAGTAGGGTTGTCAGTGAGTATCAATCAAATCCAGGATTTGATCTCTGGAATGTCGTTACTGTTGGGTTTTATGCCCTAAAACTCGTAGATAGTGAATGTAACCGTTGACCGGATATTAATGAAATAATATTGATATATTTTTCCATTAATTGTTATTAGTTATTTTATATTTGTCTTTGCCTAATAATAACCCTAATCCAATAAACTAGACATCCAAGGCTGTAATATGAGTCTTGAACTATATGTAGCGACATATGGGATCATTGTTCAAGAAACAGCCTAAAGGGTCTATAGTATAGGGATAAGACTGGGTGCCTTATCCTGGTGACACTATGGATACGACCCACTTTGTATTATGATACAAACGCTGCGATCCAACGCGTTCGTGTAGGAGACATGCGAGTGGGGGTATCCTATGCAATGAGTTTGCATAAGACCGGACCGCGAAATAGTAACCACTAGTTATAACACCGTTAACTAGTTGGTTTTCTATTTCACTAGGACGACCGAGACAACTTAGTCTTAATCCTGAGTTGATTATGGACTCCTGCTCATGAGAGACTGTCCTTTGATTTGTATGGGTGAGAGTGGCCAATACGCCGACTCAATAAGCCTACCACTTTGGGGACAAGATCGAATGGGGAGCTGGGAACATAATCGTACAAGATGGAATTCACTCCTTCCCGACTTTAGGGAAGCAGATGAGTGTTCCCTTAAGTGGTTACTCCGAGTCTTGAACAAAGGGCCCTACCCTCTCGATGGCACGAGAGGGTTTTCTGTTTAATGGTTGGACCATAAACAGATTGTTCATTAGAGGAGAATTGGTACTTAAGGAAATAGAGGTGACCCAGGGGTAAAACGGTAATTTGACCCAGCTGGTGTTACGGACACTCGTGAAGGACTAACTAGTCGATATTGGTCTAAGTTCCGTGGACACAGAAAATATGTCTGCAGTGAGAAGAGTGCAACTGTGAGTCTATAGTGGAATGTACACACAGTTAACGAATATTGATTATTGTGGTTAATGAGTTTAACCAATTAATCTCACATCGTTGGAGCTTCTGATCTGCAGGTCCATAAGGTCCCACTGGTAGCTCGTAAAGTAATTTGAGGCAACTAAGTAATTAAATTGAAAATGTTCAATTTACTGAGGGAAATAAATATAATATATATTGATATATTATTATGAGAGAAATTAATATTTGAAGAAGTTCAAATATAAATTTATGGAAGATGAAAGAATTAATTAATTTAAGTCCTAAAAGTGTTTGGGCAAAATTAATTAATTCAAGGCCGGAAATTAAATATGTGATATTTAATTGGTGGTTAATTAATTAAAGAATTCATTAACCATGAATTAATCAATTATGTAAATAATTAATCACTTAAGGAAGTGATTAATCATTTATGGGAATGATCTAATTACTTATGGAAGAAATTAGTCATTTATGGAAAAGATTAATCAATTGGGGAATTGATTGATCATGATTGATTAATTAAGGAATAAAGATTGAATCAATTTTGGAAAAGATTGATTTTATTGAATATTTTATTCATGGCCTCTCTTCTATAAATAGAACACTAGACCTAATTGGTCATGACACTTGACATTCTTGAAAGACAAGACCTAGAATTCTCTCTAGCCTCCCTCTTAGAGAAAGACTCCCACAAGTCTTTGGCCTCCTAGACTTAGAGACATACCGGTGTAACCTCTGTGGTTATTGTGTCAATCAAAGAAGAATTTCCAGCGAAGAATACCTTGAAGCGGCTGCTGCGTTTTCGTTCGTGGAGCTTCGTTGGCGAAGAACGGTCAAGTCTACAACGGAGGTTTGTAACGGTTCTTCCTCTTTTCTTTAGAAAAGTTTTAAAAATAAATTTAGATTTATTTTAGCATGTTGAAACCGATTTTACAGCGGCTTTAAAGTTAGTTTAAAGTTTTGTTTGAGTTATCGTAACGGTATTTTAAAGTTAATTAATACACGGCGTAAGGTCCAATCGATGCGCTTCCGCTGCGTTGGGACTTTTATTCCCTTCAATCGGCATCAGAGCCATCGCTGTCCCTATTAATTAATTTTAAAAGTTGCGATAGGCTCTAATAGGTGGGATTTATGCATATTGTATGTTCGGTTTGCATTGAACTGTTTGGGTTAATTTTATGGCCATAGATTTTATTTTTATGTGATTTTGATCATGTAAGGCCCGGTGTTTCGGGTATTTTATGTAAAATCGAGTCCTATGTAAGTCCGGGTCTAGAATAGGTTTTTATGAGATGAAAATCGGAGCAATCGTCGCTGAAATCGAGGCCGAAATCGGAAAAATCGTTGCTGTTTTGCCCAGAATTTGCCTCCAGACGCAACAGCGTCGGGACGCTCCTTCAACAGCGTCTCGACGCTGTCTCGATACCGAAGGCGCTCGGTAAGGAAAGCACACAGCGTCGGGACGCTACCTCAACAGCGTCTCGACGCTGTCTCGATTACGCACGCGCCAGATATGGAAAACGCACAGCGTCGGGACGCTAATCTACACAGCGTCTCGACGCTGTCACGATGGAGGCGCGACCTAGGGTTTCAACAGGCGCGGTTCAAGCGAGGCCGGTCCGGTTCGGCTGGGCTGGGACCTATTTGGTCCGGTTCAGCCAATTTTTGGCATGGTTCGTGATTTTGGAGGCCGGTTCGAGGTGGTTCGGGGCGGTTCGTGCTGTCTAGGCCAATTCCGGAGCTGTACATGGATTTTTTAGGATAGAATTTAGCTAAATTAATGTAATTTAATGCTTTATTTTATCCTAGGGGCCAAAATTAACCGGTTCAATTGCTATTTATATGCTTTATGGATGTCATATAGATTATTTAATCCCACCTTAGGTTATAAACATGCTCATGCATTTTTTATATATTATAAATTGTTATAATGTATGTTTAAATGCATGGATTTGTTTTCATATTTTTAATATAAGTGTATATTAATTATATGAAAAATTGGAAAGCATGAAGCATGTCATTACTTAAATTAAATATAAATAGTTATGTTTAATGTGATGAATGAAGCATGCTTGGTTGATTTTCTTGATTGGCTTATAATTGTTATAATAAAAGAAAATCAAAATTGCATGAAGCATGAAACATCCATAGTTATTAATATAATTGTTATATTATTCATGCAATTGATGTGGCTTAATTATTCAATTTGAATTAGATTGTTGAATGAATTAAACCCTAGATTCTTGATTATAGGATTAATCATTAAAATTTGAAATAGTTCTTTAATATTAATGATTAGAAACCGTCAATCTATAATCAAGATTTGCATGCAAACATAAGATCATAGGATAAATTGGATTAATTTTAAATTGTTTAAAATTAATTAGACCTAGATCGATTTCTAATAGGATTAAAATCTTTTCTTACTTAGAATTAAAAATAGTTTTAATTTACTAAGTAGGAAAAACATTACTATGATTATAAGGGAACTCCACCGGTAATGTTCTGTCTAAGGCTGGAGGTATTTAAGTTGACGGTTTACGGAACACCTCCTACCTGGGAACTGACCTGGAATACCGGAGTTGAATTAATCATAGTTAAATGTTAGCATGCAATGTCACTAGGTTTATTAAAAGTGTTTAATGCACCTAGATCTTTAGAGTAAAGACCTTACATTACTGAGGTTATAAGGGAACTCTCTCGGTAAAGTTCTGTCTAAGGCTGGGGGTATTTAAGTTGACGGTTTACGGAACACCTCCTACCTGGGAACTAACCGGATTGAGTTGAATTAACCATAGTAATGTTGACTTGCAATGTTGGGTTTATTAAAAGAAGTTTAATTCACCCAAAAGATTGCAGTTGAATCCTTTCCATAATTGTTATAATAGGATCAGACTTAGATAGATTGACTTAGCCGAATACTATCTAAGTTAAACAACCCTATATTAACCTTAGGACATTTTCAGTGGGAGGAAAATTAGAAAACGAGATTTAAATCAAGTTTTGCTCCTACGTCCCTATATTCACAACGTGAGATTCATGCTCGGCTTCGAGTCGCCCTAGGAGCGGCCTCCCTTCGGAAAGTGTTTGCATGGATCAATATCAAGGTGAATGGGAAAAATGTCTAGAGTGAGTGGGAGCGGGTCACGTGTCAACGTATCCCTCGGTCTCCGCCCATAGTTCACACCGTGAGAGTCCTATGATCCGCCTGCAGGTTGCCCTGGCGCATCCATCCCTTCGGAGGGCCTGGTCATAGGATTCGGAACATCGTGAACTCCTGAAAAGGATAGGAGCTCTTAGGCTAATCACCAACAGTTGTCTTTCCCTTCGGTAGCCTGTTGGTGCGTGCCTCTGAGATCTGAAAGTGGGAGGGTTACACTTACGAGGATGAGTTAAAAGTGTTAACAAATCCTTGACCGAACAACGGTGGCTAATGTCTATAGGAATATGAGTTATTCTGGAATTAGAATTAGCTGAGAGGTGTCTCATTTCAAAGGAGGAGTACCTGATCACCCTTCGGTGGCTGATATTCTAAACCTCTGAAACGTCGTTGCAAAACTAAATCAATAGTTTTAGGGTTCTGTGATTGTCTGTTTTGCTAAATTGATTGGATTGTGTGCAATTGTTTGCTTGTATGATGGGTTAAGGCAAAGATAACTAATACGGTCATTGTTTGTTTAAATTTCAGCAATGTCTTCCTCAATTGTCTCTCTGCTTAAAAATGAGAAATTAACCGGCGAAAATTATGCTACGTGGAAGTCGAACTTGAATACGATTCTTGTTGTCGATGATCTGCGGTTCGTCTTAACGGAGGATTGTCCTCCAGCCCCTGCTCGTAATGCATCCCAGGCAGTTAAGGATGCTTATGACCGCTGGACAAAGGCCAATGATAAGACTCGCGTCTATATCTTAGCCAGCTTATCTGAAGTTTTGGCTAAAAGGCATGAGGGCATGGTAACAGCGAGGGAGATTATGAACTCTCTCCAGGAGATGTTTGGACAACCGTCCTACCAACTCCACCATGACGCTCTCAAATACGTTTATAGCTGTCGCATGAAAGAGGGCACGTCTGTTCGGGAGCATGTCCTGGATATGATGGTCCAATTCAACGTGGCAGAGGCAAACGGGGCGGTCATAGATGAGCGTAGTCAGGTTGCATTCATCTTAGAATCTCTTCCGAAGAGTTTTCTGCAGTTTAGAAGCAATGCAATGATGAATAAAATAACATTCAACCTGACTAGCCTCCTTAATGAGCTACAGCTCTATCAGTCTCTTCTTAAGAACAAGGGACAGATAGAAGGAGAGGCAAACGTTGTTCACTCCAAAAGAAAGTTCGAGAAGGGTTCATCCTCTGGAACTAAATCTGTAGCCACTTCTTCAAAGAAAACTCAGAAGAAGAAAGGAAACAAGGGGAAAGCTCCCAGTACTGCTGCCAAAAGCAAGGGAAAAGCCAAAGCTGTGGCAGACAAGGGCAAGTGTTTTCACTGCAATGTAGATGGACATTGGAAGAGAAACTGCCCAAAGTACCTTGCTGAGAAAAAGAAGGAAAAGGAAGGTAAATTTGATTTACTTGTTTTAGAAACATGCCTGGTAGAACATGATGAGTTTACCTGGATACTTGATTCAGGAGCAACTAATCATGTTTGCTCTTCTTTTCAGGAAAATAGTTCCTTTCGGCAGTTGAACGATGGAGAAATGACACTCAGGGTCGGAACTGGAGAAGTCATTTCAGCTAAAGCAGTGGGAGCTGCGAAGTTATTTTTTAGAAATAGATTCTTACTTTTAGAAAGTTTGTTAATCGTTCCCAAGATTAAGAGGAACTTGATTTCTATTTCATGTTTGATTGAACAATCGTATACAGTTACTTTTGATATGAATGAAGCGTTCATTTATAAAAATGGTATACTCATTTGTTCAGCAAAATTGGAAAATAACTTGTATGTTTTAAGACCAACCGAAAACAAAGCACTTTTAAATCACGAATTATTTAAAACTGCTGAAACTCAAAGTAAAAGGCAAAAGATTTCTCCATCAAGTAACAATAATCATCTTTGGCATCTTAGACTTGGTCATATAAACATCGATAGGATCGGTCGTTTGGTAAAGAATGGACTTCTAAGCAAGTTAGAAGATGATTCACTACCACCTTGTGAGTCTTGTCTCGAGGGAAAAATGACCAAAAGACCCTTTACTGGAAAAGGTTACAGAGCCAAAGAACCCTTAGAGTTAATACATTCGGATCTATGTGGTCCAATGAATGTAAAAGCTCGAGGAGGGTACGAATATTTCATCTCATTTATAGATGATTATTCAAGATATGGTTACTTATACCTAATGGGACATAAGTCTGAAGCCCTTGAAAAGTTTAAGGAGTTTAAGGCTGAAGTTGAAAAACTATTAGGTAAATCTATTAAAATACTTCGATCTGATCGAGGAGGGGAGTATATGGATCAAAGATTCCAGGATTATATGATAGAACATGGAATCCAATCTCAACTCTCAGCCCCTGGTACACCTCAGCAGAATGGTGTATCAGAAAGGAGAAATAGAACCTTGTTAGACATGGTTCGATCAATGATGAGCTATGCTCAATTGCCTAACTCGTTTTGGGGATATGCAGTAGAGACTGCAGTATACATCTTGAACAATGTTCCTTCGAAAAGTGTTTCTGAAACACCTTTCGAGTTATGGAAGGGGCGTAAACCTAGTTTGCATCACTTTCGCATCTGGGGTTGTCCAGCACACGTGCTTGTGACGAATCCTAAGAAACTGGAACCTCGTTCAAAACTGTGCCAATTTGTTGGTTACCCTAAAGAAACGAGAGGTGGTTATTTCTACGACCCACAAGAAAATAAGGTGATTGTATCGACAAACGCCACTTTCTTAGAGGAAGACCACATGAGAGATCATAAACCACGAAGCAAAATAATATTAGGAGAAGCTACTGAAGAATCATCAAGAGTTGTTGATGAAGTTGGACCTTCAACAAGGGTTGATGAAGGAACTAGTTCTTCAGATCCATCCCGTCCATCTCAAACGTTGGGAATGCCTCGACGCAGTGGGAGGGTTGTGTTACAACCTGATCGCTACTTGGGTTTAACTGAAACTCAGGTTGTCATACCTAATGATGGCATTGAGGATCCATTGTCCTATCGACAGGCAATGAATGACGAAGATAAGGATGAATGGGTCAAAGCCATGAACCTGGAAATGGAGTCAATGTACTCCAATTCTGTATGGGAACTTGCAGATCTACCAAATGGGGTAAAACCCATAGGGTGCAAATGGATCTATAAGAGAAAAAGAGATGCAGCTGGAAAGGTACAGACCTTCAAAGCTAGACTAGTGGCAAAGGGTTATACCCAAAAGGAGGGGGTTGACTATGAGGAAACCTTTTCTCCTGTAGCCATGTTAAAGTCCATAAGAATTCTTTTATCCATTGCCACATATTATGACTATGAAATATGGCAAATGGACGTCAAGACTGCCTTTCTGAATGGTAATCTTGAAGAGAATATCTTTATGTCTCAACCCGAAGGGTTCATAGCCCAAGGTCAGGAACAAAAGGTTTGTAAGCTAAATCGATCCATTTATGGATTGAAACAAGCATCCAGATCATGGAACATTAGATTTGATACTGCAATCAAATCTTTTGGCTTTGACCAAAACGTTGATGAGCCTTGTGTATACAAGAAAGTCAACAAAAGGAAAGTAGCTTTTCTAATACTTTATGTAGACGATATCCTACTCATTGGGAATGATGTAGGATACCTCACTGACATTAAGAAATGGCTAGTTGCCCAATTCCAAATGAAAGATCTGGGAGAGGCTCAATATGTTCTGGGAATCCAAATCATTAGGGATCGTAAGAACAAAACGCTAGCTCTGTCTCAAGCAACGTATATTGACAAAATGTTGTCTCGATATTCGATGCAAAACTCCAAGAAGGGACTCCTACCCTTCAGACATGGGGTATACCTGTCTAAGGAACAATCTCCTAAGACACCTCAAGAAGTTGAGAACATGAGACACATTCCCTACGCCTCAGCTGTGGGCAGCTTAATGTATGCCATGCTCTGCACTAGGCCTGACATATGTTATGCAGTGGGAGTAGTCAGTAGGTATCAGTCTAATCCAGGGTTGGACCACTGGGGAGCGGTTAAGAATATCCTCAAGTATCTTCGGAGAACGAGGGACTACATGCTTGTGTATGGAGCTAAGGATTTGATTCTTACTGGATACACTGATTCTGACTTTCAAGCTGATAAGGATTCTAGGAAATCCACATCAGGGTCAGTATTCACCCTCAATGGAGGAGCAGTAGTGTGGAGAAGCATCAAACAAGGATGCATAGCAGACTTAACCATGGAGGCTGAGTATGTAGCAGCTTGCGAAGCAGCTAAGGAGGCAGTATGGCTCAGAAAGTTCTTGACTGATTTGGAAGCAGTTCCGAATATGAACGTGCCCATAACACTATACTGTGACAACAGTGGGGCTGTAGCCAACTCAAAAGAACCTCGTAGCCACAAACGGGGTAAACACATCGAGAGGAAGTATCACCTGATACGGGAGATTGTGCAAAGAGGAGATGTGATCGTCACTAAGATCGCCTCGGAGCACAACATCGCTGATCCATTTACAAAGGCTCTCACGGCTAAAGTGTTTGAGGGTCATCTAGAAGGTCTAGGTCTACGAGATATGTATGCCATCTAATCTAGGGCAAGTGGGAGAAATGTATAATGGGTATAAGGATGCCCTAGTTCATTGTATTTCCAGCTTTAGATTATTGCATTTACATCCCACTAACTAGTGTTTTAGTTCAAGTGGGAGTTTGTTGGGTTTTATGCCCTAAAACTCGTAGATAGTGAATGTAACCGTTGACCGGATATTAATGAAATAATATTGATATATTTTTCCATTAATTGTTATTAGTTATTTTATATTTGTCTTTGCCTAATAATAACCCTAATCCAATAAACTAGACATCCAAGGCTGTAATATGAGTCTTGAACTATATGTAGCGACATATGGGATCATTGTTCAAGAAACAACCTAAAGGGTCTATAGTATAGGGATAAGACTGGGTGCCTTATCCTGGTGACACTATGGATACGACCCACTTTGTATTATGATACAAACGCTGCGATCCAACGCGTTCGTGTAGGAGACATGCGAGTGGGGGTATCCTATGCAATGAGTTTGCATAAGACCGGACCGCGAAATAGTAACCACTAGTTATAACACCGTTAACTAGTTGGTTTTCTATTTCACTAGGACGACCGAGACAACTTAGTCTTAATCCTGAGTTGATTATGGACTCCTGCTCATGAGAGACTGTCCTTTGATTTGTATGGGTGAGAGTGGCCAATACGCCGACTCAATAAGCCTACCACTTTGGGGACAAGATCGAATGGGGAGCTGGGAACATAATCGTACAAGATGGAATTCACTCCTTCCCGACTTTAGGGAAGCAGATGAGTGTTCCCTTAAGTGGTTACTCCGAGTCTTGAACAAAGGGCCCTACCCTCTCAATGGCACGAGAGGGTTTTCTGTTTAATGGTTGGACCATAAACAGATTGTTCATTAGAGGAGAATTGGTACTTAAGGAAATAGAGGTGACCCAGGGGTAAAACGGTAATTTGACCCAGCTGGTGTTACGGACACTCGTGAAGGACTAACTAGTCGATATTGGTCTAAGTTCCGTGGACACAGAAAATATGTCTGCAGTGAGAAGAGTGCAACTGTGAGTCTATAGTGGAATGTACACACAGTTAACGAATATTGATTATTGTGGTTAATGAGTTTAACCAATTAATCTCACATCGTTGGAGCTTCTGATCTTCAGGTCCATAAGGTCCCACTGGTAGCTCGTAAAGTAATTTGAGGCAACTAAGTAATTAAATTGAAAATGTTCAATTTACTGAGGGAAATAAATATAATATATATTGATATATTATTATGAGAGAAATTAATATTTGAAGAAGTTCAAATATAAATTTATGGAAGATGAAAGAATTAATTAATTTAAGTCCTAAAAGTGTTTGGGCAAAATTAATTAATTCAAGGCCGGAAATTAAATATGTGATATTTAATTGGTGGTTAATTAATTAAAGAATTCATTAACCATGAATTAATCAATTATGTAAATAATTAATCACTTAAGGAAGTGATTAATCATTTATGGGAATGATCTAATTACTTATGGAAGAAATTAGTCATTTATGGAAAAGATTAATCAATTGGGGAATTGATTGATCATGATTGATTAATTAAGGAATAAAGATTGAATCAATTTTGGAAAAGATTGATTTTATTGAATATTTTATTCATGGCCTCTCTTCTATAAATAGAACACTAGACCTAATTGGTCATGACACTTGACATTCTTGAAAGACAAGACCTAGAATTCTCTCTAGCCTCCCTCTTAGAGAAAGACTCCCACAAGTCTTTGGCCTCCTAGACTTAGAGACATACCGGTGTAACCTCTGTGGTTATTGTGTCAATCAAAGAAGAATTTCCAGCGAAGAATACCTTGAAGCGGCTGCTGCGTTTTCGTTCGTGGAGCTTCGTTGGCGAAGAACGGTCAAGTCTACAACGGAGGTTTGTAACGGTTCTTCCTCTTTTCTTTAGAAAAGTTTTAAAAATAAATTTAGATTTATTTTAGCATGTTGAAACCGATTTTACAGCGGCTTTAAAGTTAGTTTAAAGTTTTGTTTGAGTTATCGTAACGGTATTTTAAAGTTAATTAATACACGGCGTAAGGTCCAATCGATGCGCTTCCGCTGCGTTGGGACTTTTATTCCCTTCAGTTACGTACATCCTCCAGTATCTTAGGAGAACGAGGTTTTATATGCTCGTGTATGGCGCTAAGGATTTGATCCTTAAAGGATACACTCACACAGATGTTTTAACTGATAAGGATTTGATGAAATCTACATCAGTGTCTGTCTTCACTCTTCATGGAGGAGCAATAGTACGAGTTATCTGCAGTCTCGACCATATAGGCCAATAAGTAGTTGCTTATGAAGCACAGATAGAGACTGTATGACTTAGGAAGTTCAAGCCTAATTTGGAAGGTGTTCCAAATATGGACTATCCTATTGCAAGACAAGCAAGCACATTGAATCTAAATGATATATTGCTGATTCATTCACGAAGGCTCTCTCGGCTAAAGTGTATGAGGGTCATCTAGATGGTCTAGGTCTACGAGTTATGTACAAAGATGTAGTCTAGGGCAAGTGGGAGAAGTGTAATAGGTATAGTGATACTATTATGTAATGGGTATAGTGATGCCCTAGTTTATTGTATTTGTACATTGTAAATACGTTTTATGTATTATACATGTATTTATACACCCACTGCTGGGATAGATTATTGTACATTCCCACTAAACTAGATTTTTAGTCCAAGTGGGAGTTTGTTGGGTTTTATGTCCTAAAACTCGTAGATAGTGAATGATTAACGAATTATACACTTGTATCAATAAAGTGTTATTGAGGTTTATGTAATAAAGTGTTATTGTCATATTAAGTCTAGAATTGCACAATATGACCCAAATCCAATAAACTAAGATCCAAGGTTGTTTACATGAGACTTGAACTAGTATGTGGGGACATACGGGGATCAGTGTTCAAGTAACAACCTAAAAGGTCTATAGTACAGGGATAAGGTTGGGTACCTTATCCTGGTAACACTATGTGATACGGCCCGCTTTGTATTCGATACAGACGTATTGATCCAAGGCGTCCATGTAGGAGACATGCGAGCGGGGGTATCCTATGCAATGAGTTTGCATAAGACCGGACCACGAAATAGTAAACCACTAGATGTAACACCGTTAACTAGTTAGGTTACTGTTTCAATAGGATGACCTAGGTAACTCGATCTTAATCCTGAGTGTGTCATGAACTCCTTCTCACGAGGGATTGTCCTTTGATTAGTACGGGTGAGAGTGGCCAGTACGCCGACTCAATAAGCCTACCTTCTTGGGGACAAGACCGAGTGGGGGGCTGGGGACATGACAATACAAGATGGAATTCACTCCTTCCCCTATTGGGGCAAGTAGATGTGTGTTCCCTTAAGGGCTGATTCCGGGGCTTGAACAAAGGCGCGCCGTCCTCTCTTGGCCCGAGAGGAACTCTTGTTTAGAGGTTGGACCCTAAACAAATTGTTCATTAGAGGGATCAGTGGTACTTAAGGATCCAGAGGTAACCCAGGGGTAAAACGGTAATTTGACCCAGCTGGTGTTACGAACACACGTGAAGGATTGACTTACTGCATTGGTCGATATCCGTGGACACAGAAATATTCTACAGTGAGAAGAGTGCAGCTGTGGGTCTTTAGTGGAGTGACCCACAGTTAACGAATGTTGATTGACTCGGTTAATGAGTTTAGCTGATCAATCTCGTATCGTTGGAGCTTCTGATCTGTAGGTCCATTAGGTCCACCTGCTAGCTCATAACGGGTTCTGAGATAATATAGTCTTGATTATTAAAGGGAATATAAGTTAATTGTATTTTGATACAATTAATATAATGTATGGAGATACATTATAATATAAGTTTAATTAATGAATTAAACTTTATAATAAAATTAATTTTGGGTATGATTCAAAATTAATTAATGAGAGAATTATGAATTTAATTAAATATGTGATATTTAATTAATTCATGAATTAATTAATTGGGGAATTAATTAATTTAATTTTAATTTGGTTAAATGTGATTTAATCAAATTAAAACTATAGTTTATATTGATGTACATTTTGATGCACATTAAAACTATAGGTTAAATGAGAGAAATTAAATTGAATATGATTCAATTATAAAATTAATTAAATATTTGATATTTAATTAATGTGGGATCGATTAATTTAGAATTAATTGAATGGCCAATTTAATTTAATTGAATATGATTCAAATTGAATTAAAAACTATATATTATAATTCATTTAATTTGATTAAATTAATTATAATTAATTAATTAATTAAATATTTATTATTTAATTAGTTAATGGCCGAGATCGTTTCGATTAAGATCTAACGGTTTAGATCAAGTAGGGTAATGTAACTCCCTCCCCACTTATCGTTGAGGGGAGAGGGAGTTCCCGAACGATGCATCTCTCATTACTCTCTCATTTTTTTTTACGTGAGAACACAGAAAAGTTTTGAGATTTTTCTCTCTTCTCTCTCTCAAAAACAGCAAGAACCTTGCTGAAAATTCCCTTCCAAGACTGAATTTGGGTTCCCACAAGCCATATCTCAGCGACCCAAGAGAATAGCGGGTGATTCGAGTGGTGGTGTCCGTTGGAAGTCCCAAGAACGAGATCCTTGGAGCATTGTGCAGTGTTCTTCGGAATCCGGTAAGTATTCTTGATTTTGAATCAATTTAGCATGCTTAATCGTTTTAATTTAGAAATTTGTTTCTGAATTGATTTGCCAACGTAGAGGTTTTTCTAAAATTGAAATTAAAAACGAGGTTGTTCTTGTTTGCTTCCGCTGCCAAAAGGAATTTTAATCCTGCAGATTTACCCTTGCATATTCTTATATATATATATATGACAGAATTGCGTAGTATATATATGTTCACTTTAGGTTCTCATAATGTTGTCCCCAGTATGTTCATATATAGGATTCGTAATTTCACTATGTTTATAATATATTTAATTTGTCCCTTTGTATATCTATTTTTTTGAAAATGCACTATCGGTATTTATATGGAATATATCCGTGTATGACTTCGTTACATTCTCCAGTTTAGTCTATTATATTTCATTATTTATTATTCATTTCGTAGTATTTATCAAATTTCAGTATGTTCATAATATATTTAATTTGTCCCTTTGTATATATCTCTATTTGTTTAAAATGTAATCTCGGTATTTATATGGAATATATCCGTGTATGAATTCGTTACATTCTCCAGTTTAGTCTATAATATTTCATTATATATTATTCATTCCGTCGTATTAATCAGTATAATAAAACTATACATCCGTATTTATCAGATATCAAATGTTTGCAATTTTTTTTACTCTAGCCATAACCTAATATATATAATTCATATACACCGGGATATAATATGCATACAGAACACTAAGCATATATTCATGGAAACAATCTCAGCAATCATATATATATATCAACATACAATATATAATCAGTATAATAAACTATACATCCGTATTTATCAAAAATCAAATGTTTGCAATTTTTTTTACTCTAGTCATATCTTAATATATATAATTCATATACACCGGGATATAATATGCATACAGAACACTAAACATATATTCATGGAAACAATCTCAACAATCATATCAAGAAAAAAAATGATAATGGGATAGAATGCAAAACGAAAAAAAAGGAAGAAAAAAATTACACAATTTCCCTAAAGCCTAAAAACAAAAAAAAAAACAAAAAAACAAAAACAAAAAAAAGGATGCAAAATGGCATAAAAAGTTAGGAAAAAAATTACCAATTTCACAAAAACGAAAAAAAATATTGATGGGAGAGAGAGAAAATTTTCAGCCATTATTGATGGGAGAGAGATGTTTGACCATTATTGATGAGAGAGAAAAAAAATGACCATTAATGATGGAAGAGAGGAAATGACCATTAATGAGGGAGAGAGAAAAGATATTTAGCCATTATTGAGGAGAGATGAAGCAAAGGACTCTTTGGTAAAATGATCATGACTTTCATGTAAAAAATGGAGGCCCAATGTCTATTCTTGAAAAAAAATAGTGTAGTTGGACAGATTTGATAATAGGCCCTTCAATTTGAGTGTGTGCTCATCTCTTTTATTTTGGGTCAAGCTTTGGGTCATTTGACTTTGGGCCACGGGCCCATTGATGAGGTTGCAGCACAAACACCATTGCAATTGAGTGTTTAACTAACTTTCGCTGTGCATTGATTCTAAAATACTATTAATTGATTGTTAGTTTTTAAGAGTAACTACACATATGGGTCAATAGTAGTTCGTTTATTCTAAAAGTGTCTATTTTGTTATAATTTTACATTTTTGTCAGCTCACAACCGAATATTAAAGGAGTTTAAGAAGCTCATTTACGTATTTGTCCTTACCAATTTATAGACAAATATATATATATATATATATATATATATATATATATATATAATACTAAAACTAATTAATAAAATAAGAGTTACCAAATTAAATAAGGGCATTTAGGGAAGAATAAAAATTGAATTAATGCATGAAATCTTACCATTGATAAATTTAGAAGATTTAGACAAATTTGAAATTAATGGGTTAAAGGAGCCCATCCACTATAATTTTTGTAGTTTTTAACATAGTCGACATAGTGTGTGCTTGATCTTTCTATTTTCACCTTTATTTTGCTCGATACAGACATCATTCACATCCTATACATATCCAAAGTGAGCATAGCTCAACGGTAATTTACATGTATTATTGATCAAAAAGTCATAGGTTTGAACCCCTCCACCCTCAATTGTTGATGAACTCAAAAAAAAAAAAAAAAATTACATCCTATACATTCTTGGTCAAAAACACACAACATTACCAAAACCAAACACAACTAATATTTCCATTGTGGCATTCCCCTTTGAAATTAAGAGACAGAAAGCAATATGTATTCACTGATAAGGTGGCAGCTTAAGTTTGAAAGAATTAATTATTTTTAAAAGGGAGGGATATTATTAAACAAAAAAAAAAAGTGGCATCCTTAGCTATTTCTTACAATATTATTATTAGTTGTTTAAGTTTTCAAACAAGTATTGTTGATGACATGCCAATAATTATTTCTAATATCTAGTATTTAAAAAAAAAAAATAAGAAAAAGGATGGTTGAGACCTGCATTGGAAAAGATTTTTATTTTTATTTTTATTTAAAAAAAAACCTTTTTGTGAGTTTATGAATTACAAAAAAAAAAAAAAAAAGATGGGATGGGTATTAAGGAATTCACTCTCTTTTAACATAAGCTTAATGCATCTTAAATCACTAAGTTCTTTCCAACAAGTGATTTATGAATTTTAGTCTAGGAGGGAATTTCTCTTATCCATATATGTTTTAATATTATGTGGTAGAGAGGTCTCTTAAATAAAAATGTTAAAGTGGAGAACAAACGATACAATTCTTATCGGGCACCGTGGACCTGAAATAGAAAGCATAGTCTAAAAAAAATTCTTGGTATAGTCTTAAACCTTTTGATCATAACATGTCACTCACCCTTCCTCCTCAATAAGACATAATGAAATATTCTAAACATTATCAAATTATGTTGTGGACATGTGAAAAGATAAAGGGTGTGTATGTCTCTATCCTTTTTCCCCTTAGTTTTGGACTATGTATGTAGAAATGGATGGAGAAATGTTTTGCTTGCTACTTTTGACTACTTCAATTCTAATAATCTCATATCCCTTTCTTGCTGTTTTTGTTTGGACTATTGGGTATGAAAACGAAACAATTACATTCATAGTAATACACACAAGCACACATCACAAATTTATAGGTATATAGCGGTCTCTCTCCTTTATAGATAACTTGTATCTCTCTTTCGTGAATCCTCATTCTTTTTCCTCTAATGTTGAAAAAAAATTTCTTTTGACTAAGGACTTTTTTTAAGATATAAGTGTGGATGTTGGTTGGAGGTACAATCAAGTCAATAAATTGGCCTAATTGATATATCATTTATTGAATAGGAACGTGTAATTTCAACTATTATGATTGAGCTAGTTAAAACTAATTAAAAGATTCCTAGCATTGATGGCAAGAATGCTATCTCTATTCAAGAAATGTTTATATATGCTAGCAACTCATATGGTATTCAAGAATATTGTTGATGAAGCTATATATGTTTGATGCCAACAAGAGCTTAGTTTAATTGACATAACATTGTATTGATGACCACAAAGTTTGTGGTTCAAATCTCCCTCCCCACATATTTTTTTAAAAAAAGGATTGATGCTACCTAGTTCCTTACTTTTTTTTTTAATCTTTTTTGTTAATGTTGTTTTTTCTTTCATTAAAAGTTTTTTAAAATTTATATGTTGTTTTTTCTTTCATTAAAAGTTTTTTAAAATTTATATGTCTCATTGTATGGGAGAAAAGGAAATGGGTCATTACTAAAGGGTTTAGGTTTATTGATCCTCTATATTTCGAACCCGTTTGATTTTTTTTTTTTTATTTATAAAAGAATACCAATATTTTAAGTGTTTTTCAAGAATACATTTTTTTAAACATTTTGTATAAAAATTGTTTAGATTTTAAACTCTTCTATTGGTTACATTATTTCCTTGTAAGTGTTTTTATACACAATCTGGTATTATATACTTAAAAACTATTTTTGTAAAAAAAAAATTGCTTTCAAGTGTTTCTCTCCAAATGACTTATTTCTCAATCTCATTTTTTAATAAGTCATTTTTAGTGGTTACCGAACACATAACATTTTTTAAAATGTTTTTTTTTCAAAATTAAACACTTCAAAAGTTAAACTAAACATACCATTATTCTTTTAGGATCAGAGTCTTTTTTTAATCCTTCTTGCAAATATCATTGGTCGGTTAATAATATTATTACCTTTCTCTATTAGAAAAAAATTGACAGTGTAACAAATGTTTACTATTTAAGAAGGGACCCATCATTGTTTTATTAGAAACTAATTTTTCAAAAAATAAAATCTAACTTAATAAAGATTTTTTTTTTTTCTTTTTAAGATATACTAAAAAGAAGGTTAGTAGCATAAGGTGAACAAGAGAAAAGGAAAAAACGAATTAGGGTTATCACTTTTAAGTTTGAAACTAACAATGTTTAAAAAGCAAAAAGAAAAACAAAGATTTAACTTAAAAAGAAGGTTGGTAACATAATGTAAACGAGAAAAGGTGAATTAAGAGAGAGAACTCCTCGAAAAGATTGTAAGAAAAACTTGTGTCTTTTAACCATGAATTTGATTTAGTGAGTGAAATCTAAAATTATTTGTTTCAATTTTATACTATTATTCCTAAATTCTAATAAGTTTTAAAATTTATAATATATCAATTCCTAAAAGTTCTAAAATGGTCCATTTGATAATCATTTGATTTTTTATTTTTGAAAATTTTTAGCTTATAAACATTTCATCCACTTATAAAGTTTTTTGTTCTGTTATCTACCTTCTCTCAAGTTTTCAAAAACTCCTAATTTTTCAAAAACCAAGTCAAGTTTTGAAAACTCTTAAATTTTAATAATTTACAAACACTATTTCCATCTTAAGTTTCTTTTCTTATATATATATATATATATCTTTTGCCCATATTTTCAAAAACCAAGCCAATTTTTTAAAACTAAAAAAAGTTGTTTTCAAAAAGTTGTTTTTGGAATTTGGTTAGGAATTCATATGTGTCCGCTAGTACAAATTTTGCCTTTACTAACACGTGACATTTTTGTTTGTTGACACTTGTGGCAAAAATCCGTCAATAAATCTTTAATTTTTCAACTTAAAACAAAATGTTAATTAAAAATACATATATTGACGATTATAAAACGTCAATAAATGTTTATATTTAAGTTGACGATACTTTGATAGTTTTGTTCACGCAATTTCCATAATTTTCCGTTTGTTTTGGTCAAGCTTCGCATTTCATATTGTTGACGCCTTTTAGCCTTCAACATTACATAGTTTTTATTGATGGCTAAAAACGTAAAAAAAGATGTTATTATTGACGAACATTAAATGTCAATAAAAGAATGTTGTATTGACATATTTTAACTATCAATAAAGTGTGTTTATAATTGATGGCTAAAAATCGTCAAGAAAATAATTTTATTTAACCATCATATTATATACTATTTAGGTTGTGGATTTAAAATTTTTTTTTCTAAATGATGTTAAGGTAATTGAGAAATTTAATAAGATAATTAAGACCCCGTTTGATAACCATTTGGTTTTTGGTTTTTGAAAATTAAACCTATAAACACTACTTCCATCTACAAATTTCTTTGTTTTCCTAATAAATTATTTCCATGTTTTCAAAAACCAAGCCAAATTTTGAAAACTAAAAAAAGTAGTTTTCAAAAACCAAGCCAAATTTTGAAAACTAAAAAAAGTAGTTTTCAAAAACTTGTTTTTGTTTTTGGAATTTGACTAGGAATTCAAATGTGCTCTTGACAAAGATGAAAACCATGGTAGGAAAATTAAGAGAAAACAAACATAATTTTCAAAAACCAAAAACCAAATGGTTATCATACGGGACCTAAGTTTTTGAATTTTGGATAAGAGTTTTTTTTTAGAATTAAATTTCAAAATAAAAAATTCAAGAATTTAATCATTTGTTAGACAATTTCCAAAATCTTGCCGGAAACTTTCTGGAGTATAGTTTTTAAAATGCTAAATTATAAAAAATACCCTTGAATTATGGAGTTTGTTTCAGAAATTCCTCTAAACTTTAAAATTTTTAAAAATACCCCTGAACTTTAAAAAGTGTTCAAAAATACCCTTGTCGTTAATTTTTGAATGTCCTTAACAAAGATGAAAACCATGGTAAGAAAAGTGGGAGAAAACAAACCTAATTTTCAAAAACCAAAAACTCAATGGTTATCAAACGAGACCTAAAAAAGTCACTTTCAAAAATTTGTTTTTGCTTTTGGAATTTGACTAAGAATTCAAATTTGTTCTAAAAAAAGATCAAAAGCATGGTTATAAATTTGGGAGAAGACAATCCTAATTTTCAAAAACCAAAAACCAAAAATAAAAAACCATAGGCCCCGTTTGATAACCATTTGGTTTTTGGTTTTTGGTTTTTGAAAATTAAGCTTGTTTTCTATCAATTTCCTTACCATGGTTTTCATTTTTGTTGAGGGCACATTTGAATTCCTAGTCAAATTTCAAAAACAAAAACAAGTTTTTGAAAACAAATTTTTTTAGTTTTCAAAACTTGACTTGGTTTTTGAAAATATGAGAACAATATATATAACAAAAACAAGAAACTTAAGGATGGAAGTAGTATTTTTAAGTTTAATTTTTAAAAACCAAAAACCAAAAACAAAGGCCCCGTTTGATAGCCATTTCAGTTTTTGGTTTTTGGTTTTTCTGTTTTTGGTTTTTTGTTTTTTGTTTTCTGTTTTTTAAAAACAAAAACCATATATGTTTGATAAATGTTTTTTGTTTTCAGTTTTTAAAAAATTAGAGAGATGAAAAGATGTTTTTAGAGAGAAAAGATGTGGAGAGACATTGAAACAAAAATTTAGAGACACAAATATAAATATTTTCGAGAGAAAAGTTAAACATAGAAAAGTTAGAAATGTGAAAAAAAATGTTTAGAGAGAGAATATTAGTTATACCTCATAAAAGATATTAGTTATAGAAAAAAGAAAAAAAGTTAGGGTAGAAGAGATAAATTTTAGATAGAAAAATTAAGTAAAAAGAGAAATTTTAGAGAGATAGCAAGGTTAAAAGTAAAAGATATGCTAGAAAAAAGAACGATAAATTAGAAAAATAAAGAAAATGTGTAGCGAGAGAAAATTTTGGGAGATTTTTTTTTCAAATGAAAATATAGAATATGTTTATTAGGAATAGAAAAGTTATATATGGATAAATTTTTAGAAATAGATGAGTTATAGAGGAAAAAAAGTTTTGAGAGAAAAAATTTTAGAGAGAGAAAAAGAATTTTTGTTGAGAGAAAAATGTTTTAGAGAGAGAAAAAATATAAAAAAGAATGTGTCGGAAAGAAATAGGTAAAAGAGGAAAAAATAATAAGCATTAGAATAAAAAAATGAGTTTTTGAAAAACAGAAATCTGTTTTTAAAAACTACTTTTTTTGGTTTTTGAAATTTGCTTATAATTTCAAAAACGTTTTTAAAAATAGAAAACAAAAAACAGAAATGGTTATCAAACAACCCTATTTTTAAAAACTGAAAAACAAAAACAGAAAACAGAAAACGAAATGGTTATTAAACGACTCCAAAATGGTTATCAAACAACCCTATTTTTAAAAACTTAAAAACAAAAACAGAAAACAGAAAACGAAATGGTTATCAAACGACCACAAAATGGTTATCAAACGCGACTTATAGTTTTAGAGATTTCTATATCGAACTCTTGTTGTTGAGCGATGTTATTTTATGGCTATCAATTTCTTTACATGTATATGCTTGACTTGGTTTGGATTATTCAAATTTGATTCAACTATTTTTTTCATCAGAAATTTCAAGGAATTATTTATAATAGTTAAAAGTTAAAAATCTATTAATTAATGAAGGAAAAGGATAGTTATCTTTTTCCCAAAAAAAAAATAATAATAATAATAAAATCAATTGAATGTCTTTCCATGCAAGCAAAATAAAAGATTAATTCTATATTGAAATTCAAAACAAATTATAAATGAAGGAGTTGAAAAGGTTGAAAAGTATGGGAACATTGAGGAACCATTCTATATTGAAAACTCTTTTGTAGAACTAATTTCGAAATTGGTTGGATTTCTTTTAATACATTTGGAAAAAGTAGCAACTTCGATTACAAGCAAAATGTTCAAAATATAAATGAGTCGTCATAAGTTCATAACATCCTTTTTCCTATTTTTTTAGTTAAATTATCAAAAATACCCTTAAAATATGAGGATGGTTTCAATTATACCCTAAACTTTCAAAAGTTTCATTTTAGCCCTCGAAGTCTATTTCGAAATGACCTGTGAATTCATTTTTTTCGGTTAAATTCATGAACGGAAAATGACATATTTGCATGTGTGTTGTTGCTTATGTGAATAGATTTGAATGCATACATGGAAAAAACAATGAAGACATGCAAATACGTCATTTTTCGTCCATGAATTTAATGAAAAAAAGCCTTCAAGGACATTTTTACAACAAACTTCAAGGGCTAAAATGAAACTTTTTGAAAGTTCAATAGTATAACTGAAACCAACCCATAGTTTAGGGGTTTTTTTTTTTGGATAATTTAATCTAATTTTTTTCCATCAATAATAAATTTAAAAACAACAATTTGATTCCCAAACAACTACTCATATGTCTCTAAAAAAGGTTAGAGATTTGAAAATTTAAATTACTTGTAGGGTATGAATAAAACTAGAAATTAAATAATTACAATGATCTAATAAAGCAACTTGAGTACATCTCAAAATTATTTCTTAGTCGGTTATATTTCTTTTTTATGGTTTAAATAGATGAATTTTCATTTCTAGTTTGAATGGTAATACTTTTTTTAAAAAAAGAATAAATCATTAATAAAATTAGTAAAAAATATAAATAATAATAATAGTAATAATATAAAAATAAATGAATGAAAAACCAATTTGAATATATAGTTTAAGTAATTAGACATATATGCCTCGAAATTTTATATTAATTATGTGTCTATTTGTATGGCAATTCTCCATATTTCTCGTATGTGTCTATTTGTCACGTATCATATTCTTAGTAACATTTTTTTTTTTTGAGAAATATTCTTAGTAACATTTGAGAATAATGTGCGGTCCAATAGTATTTAATTTTTTTTCCTTCTTTTTTTTTTCGTTAAACAATATTTAGAGGGGGAAGATTTGAAGTTCTAACATTTTAATCCAGAATACATGTCAATCACCGTTCAACTATTTCACTTTGACACATTTAGGATTTTTTTTTTCAGCGAAAAAATGGTGTGTTTGGTTTAACTTTTCAAGTGTTTAATTTTGATAAAAAAAAATCCTTTTGAAAAAATTTCTAGTGTTTGGCAACCACTAAAAATGACTTATTAGAAAATGAGATTGATAAATAAACTATTTTGGGAGAAACACTCTCGAAACAAACTTTATAAAAAATACTTTTTAAGTCAAATAACTTGTGTATAAAAACATTTGTGAGGAAATGTAATCCAACATATATGAGTATTTAAATTCTAAACAATTTTTATACCAAATGCTTTTTAAAAAATGCATTCTTGAAAAACATTTAAATTAAATATGTATATATTCCAAACCAACCCAAAGATTTTTAGTGTAAATAGATAGATTATAGAAAATTTATAGTATAATGACAATTTTATATTATTACTCCTATTTATCAAATAAGTCATCTTAACAACATTTAAGAATTATCATATAAAAAATGCAAAGTAAAAGGAGGGAGTACGTACTATGAGAACCTTAAAAAAAAATTCCTTCCTACCTAGTTTTATGAATTGTAAATTAATTTTCACCTCAATATAATATTAAGGAAAAAAAAGGGGAAATGTGGAATGAAAAATGTGCGAGATTGTGTTGTGATATTATTTGAAGAAGTCGGTACGACCATTCTTTTGTTTCGAATATTTGGTATATTTCATTTAATCAGCAGAAACGAAGTCAGCATTTTGGAAAAAAAAAAAACATTAATAACTTACGTATAAAAACACTTACTAGAAAATGTAAAAAAAAAAAACATTAATAACTTATGTATAAAAACACTTACTAGAAAATGTAACCAAACAGATTTAATTCTAAATAATTTTTATACAAGAAAAGACTCCTTAGTCGTCATAACCTCTTTTACCTAACTTTTTCATTGATTATATATAAATAATTGATTTCCAAACAACTACTCAAATCTCACTAAAAAAAAAGGTTAAGAGAATGGAAAAAAATCAAACTATTTTTTTTTCTTTTTTGAGATAAAAAGTCCAAACTACTTGTAGGATGAATACTAGTAAGGCAACTTGAGTGTATATACTAAAAAAATACTTCTTGGTTATGGTTGGTTATATTTCTTTTTTATGGTTCAAATGGATGAATTCTCATTTCTAGTTTGAATTCTAATATTTTTTAGAAAAAGAATAAATCATTGATAATGGTCAAAAGTATAAATAACAAAATAATAGAGTTTATTTTTAATCCTTCTTTCAAATATCACTTTTAATTAAGTTTGAAACTAACAATATTTAAAAAGCAAAAACAAACAAAGATTTAACTTAAAAAGAAGATTGGTAGCATAATGTAAACAAGAAAAAGTGGATTAAGATAGAAAACTCCTTAGAAGGACTTTGAGGAAAACTCATCTTTTAACCATGAATTTGATTAAAAGGGAGTGAAATCTAAAATTAAATAGTTTCAATCACGTTATATTATCCTAAATTCTAATAAGTTTTAAAATTGATAACATCAATTCTTAAATTTGTAAGGTCTGGTTTGATAATTATTTTATTTTTTGTTTTTTAAAATTAAGCTTATTAATATCACTTCCACACCTATATAAGTTTCTTTGTTTACCGTCTTCCCAAGTTTTCAAAAACCAAGTCAAGTTTTGAAAATTAAAAAAAAAAAAAAGTAGTTTTCAATTATTATTATTATTATTTTTAAAATTTGGCTTAAAATTCAAATTTGTTATTAACAAAGATGAAAACCATGGTTAATTAGAAAATTGGGAGAAAACAATCATAATTTCCAAAAATAAAAAACCAACCAACGAGGTCTAAATTTTTAAAGATTTATATATAGAACTCTTGTTGTTGAGCGATGTTATTTTTAACACTATCAATTTCTTTTACATGTATGCTTGACTTAGTTTGGATTAGGCAAATTTGATTCAACTATTTTTTATGAGAACTTTCAAGGATTTATTACAAGGGTTAAAAGTTAAAAATCTCACTACAAGAAATAGACCTTTTAGTGACGAATTCTCAACGACGAAAATAGAATCCTCACACGGTTAGCGACGAAAGCTTGGTATCGTTGCACGTTTGTGACGAAATATCTATTCGACGCATAATATTGCGACGAAAATTTGTAAAGTGTCGTAAATTCAGTAACGTGTCCAAGAATAACAAACGTAGCTACGAAATCTGTTCATCCATCGTACGCTCTTGTGACGAAAAGTAAAGTTTCGTCCTAAAATCCTTGTGACAAAAGTCTCAAATCGTCGCGAGCTTCAAGCTTGCAACGATTTGCAAATTTCATTGTAGGTTCTTGTGGCTAATTGCAAATTTTGTCACAAGAACCTGTGACGAATGGTAAATTTTGTCACAAGAAACTGCGACCAAATTTCCAAATCATCACAAGCTTTAAAAAAAATTATGTCCCTTTCATTTTTCATTTCTTTCTCTTACTTTGTTTTCGGACAGATGGAAAGAGATTTTTTTTTTTTTTTTTAAAAAAAGGCATAAACCCAGAAAAAAGATTCTATATTGAAATTCAAAACAAATAAATGAAGGAGTTGAAAAGGTTGAAAAGTATGGGAACATTGAGGAACCATTCTATATTGAATTAAAGTTGTTTTGTAGAACTAATTTTGAAACTCTTTTAATACATTTGAAAAAAAGTAGCAACTTTGATTACAAGCAAAATGTTGAAAATATAAATGAGTTGTCATAACATCTTTTTCCTAATTTTTTTCATTGATAATAAATTTAAAAACAACAATTTGATCCCAAACAACTATTCAGATCTCTCTAAAAAAGGTTAGGGATTTGAAAATTTCAAATTAGTGGTAGGATCGATCAACAAAACTAAAAGGCTAAATTATAAAAAATATCTCTGAACTATGGGGTGTGTTTAAAAAATGTCTCTGAACTTCAAATTTCAAAAATACCCTTGAACTTTAAAAAATGTTTCAAAAATACCCTTGCCGTTAATTTTGGATGGAAACCGTTAAAGTTTGAGTTTCAAAAATACCCTTGAACTTTAAAAAAAATTCAAAAATACCCTTGAACTTTAAAAAAAAAATTAAAAAATACTCTTATTGAAAAATGCTTCTTTTTTTTTTTTTTTCCTTTCTCCCACCGTAAATTAACTCTTCTTCCAAAAATTAATGAGAAACTTTACTTATTTGTCATGTATTCATAATCTAGGAGCTTTCTTTCTCTTTCAACACATCCAAAGCACTTGGCTAGATTTTCGTGTCGAATCTTCAAGATGACTTTTGTTTTGTTCTTGAAATTCTACATATGTTGGTAGTCTTTTCAATATTATTTCCTAGCTTTCTCTATATTCCTATTACGAAAAATAAATGAAACTATTGTTGTATAGGGATTCTAACAATTCTTAAATATCAATAAGAACAAAATCATATATAAAACTTTTGATTGATTAATCTTATAAATTGGACCAAACTCACCGTCTTATAAACATTTCTTCTTCTTATCATTAAGATACACAAACAAAGAGAGAGCAAAAAATGAAATAATATATATACATATATATGTTGTTTTCTCACACTTATCTTCTTTACGCTTTTTAAAAGAGAAAACTTGATTTCAAAGTATTTTTTTTATTTGGTATTGAGTTGCACACAACCTTTATAAGCAAAGTTTTGCATTAATTTTCATGGAGAAAGATTTTTCGGTGAGAGAGGAGGAAAAAAGAAGAATCATTTTTCAATAAGGGTATTTTTGAATTTTTTTTGAAAGTTCAAGGGTATTTTTGAAACTCAAACTTTAACGGTTTCCATCCAAAATTAACAGCAAGGGTATTTTTGAAACATTCTTCAAAGTTCAGGGGTATTTTTGAAACTTTTTAAAGTTCAGGGGCATTTTTGAAACAATCCCCATAGTTTAGGGGCATTTTTTATAATCTAGCCAAACTAAAAATTAAGGTCCCGTTTGATAACCACTTGGTTTTTGGTTTTTGAAAATTAAGCCTACAAACACTACTACCACCTATAAGTTTACTTGTGTTCTTCTTTGTCTTCTTCACATGTTTTCAAAAACCAACTCAAGTTTTGAAAACTAAAAAAAAATAGTTTTCAAAAACTCGTTTTTGTTTTTAAAATTTGGTTAGGAATGCAAATGTATCCTCAACCAAATATGAAAATCATTCTAAGAAAATTGGGAGAAAACAAGTTTAATTTTCAAAAACCAAAAACTAAAAACCAAATGGTTATCAAACAGGGCTAAATAATTAAAATGATCTAATGAAGCAACTCAAAAATTACTTCTAAGTTGGTAATATTTCCTTTTTTTTTATGGTTCAAATGGATGAATTCTCATTTCTAGTTTGAATGGTAATACATTCTTTAAAAAAATAAATCACTAATAAAAGTCAAAAGTATAAATAACAAATAATAATAACAATAACAATAATAAATAAATGAATGGAATGAAAAGCCAAGTTGAATATATATAGTTTATGTAATTAGACATATATGCCTTGAAATTTTATATATTTTTCTTAATGGAAATTTTATATTAATTAATACTTCAATAGTACGGGCAATTCTCGCCTTGAAATTTTATTTTATTTTTGTCCAACAACATTTAGAAGGTGGAGGAATACGAACCTCTAATCTTTTGGCCAAAAATATATGTCAATTACGGCTGAACTGTGTTCACTTTGATGCATTTAAGATTTTTCTTTTTTATCAACAAAAAAGATTTCTAATATAAATATAGATTATAGAAAATTTCGTAGTATAATAACAAATTTATATCACTCCTATTTATCAAATAAGTCATCTTAACAACATTTAATAACTATCTTATAACTTATATCTATAAAAAAAGAACTATCTTATAAAAATTGCAAAGTAAAAAGAGGAAGTAAGAGCTTTAAAAATTTTTCCTCCCTACCTAATTTTATGAATTATAAATTAGAACTTTCACGAAAAAAAAGGAAAATGTGGAATGAAAAATATGGGAGATTATGTTGTGATATTGATACAAATTAATGTGATTTGAAGATGATGGTACGGCAATTATTTTGTTTTGAATATTTGGTATTTTCATTTAATCGGCAGAAACGAAGTCAGCATTTTGCCCATTTTTTTCAAAATAAAATAGCGGCCGCCACCCGCCAGCTTTTATCCGCTCTTGATTTGTTTGGTACAAATAAAACAACACTCAATTTTAGACTTTTCAAATTATATATAATACACGTGGATGCAAATTTTGTACTTACCGTTAAAATCCGTAGTTTAGTAGATAAAATATGAAAAAATACATTTTTGGATCTTGAGGTTTGAGTTAAGTTACACTTTGGTCTCTGAGTTTTAAAACTCAACAAAATTACTCTTAGGAGCCGTTTGTTTTTTGGTAATCAAGATAGTCGGAATTTTCAGATGCCTGGAATTATATATGCCTGGAAATATAGATGTCCGACATTTTAGATAACCGTGTTTGTTTTGAAGGAATAATTTATAGGGATGTTTAGGAATATTTAGATAACCATGTTTGTTTTGTAGGATTTCTGGATGGGAATGTCTTAAATTGATGTATTATTCCAACAATACCCTTTCCTGTCTTCAAATCATTTATATATTAATTTAATATAATTTAACTTGTATAACATTTTTTATTTTAATAATTTAATATTGTTATCAATTCAATTTGTATTAATTTTATATGTTATTTTGTAAAAACAATAATTTCTATTGTCTTAAGATTTGTATGAAAAAGTTAGAATTAAGTATTAATTTCAATTTAAACTTAAACTACTCGAACTTATTTTAAATTAGAAGAAGACAAATTAATTGAAGTTTATTTTATATGTAAATAAAACATATAAATATAGTTAATTTCATATAATTGTTTATTAGTGAATGAATACACTAATTTTTTAAAGTCCTAAAAAAAAGAAAAAAAAAAGAAGAAAAAAATGGAAAAATAAAGAAAATTGATGAAAGAAAATATAAAAAACGAAGGACCAAAACGTCAATAGTCGATTCTCTTAACATGAGAATCTTAGAAACCCATGTATCAGGAGGGCATCCAAATCTTCTTAGATGCCTCTTGTGTGGGCATCCTAGGATGTCCGGACATCCCGAGATGCCCTAGGCATCTTACATCACCACAAAACAAACGGGGTAATCCAGATGCCCATTCCATGGGAATCCTGGATTACCGCGAAACAAACGGCCCCTTAAGGTTTGGATTTCGTTACACTTTTGATCCCTCCGTCCATTTTTCTGTTAAACTCTAGCAGTTTGCTGACGTGGTACCATTATTTTAATTAAAAAAATCATTTTTTTTGAAATTTTCTAAATAAAAAATATATTAAAATAATATAAATATTATTCTTTTATTTTTTTTATTCTTTCTCCCTCTCTCTCTTATTCTTCTTCTCCTTCTCCATCTTTCCTTCTTCATCCTATTCCACTCAACTCTTCCTTCTTCTTCTTCAAATCTCCGGCGACCACCGCTCGTCGCTGTTTTTTTTCCTTCTCCTTTTTTCCATTTCTTCTCTTTTATCCCATTTTTCTTCTTTTCTTTTTTTTTAAAAAAAAAATAGAGGAGGAGGAGGATGGCGGCGGAGAGCGGTGGTCGCCAACCGCCGGAGATTTGAAGAAGAAGAAGGAAGAGTTGAGAGGGAGAGGATGGAGAAGAAGAAGACGAATAAGAGAGAGGTGGCGAAAGAATTAAAAAAAAGAACAAAATAATAATATTTATATTATTTTAATATATTTTTATTTATAAAATTTAAAAAAATGATTTTTTATTAAAATAATGGTGTCACGTCAGCGACCTGTTAGGGTTTAACAAGAAAAATGGACGGAGGGACAAAAAATGTAACGAAATCCAAATTTCAGGGGTAATTTTGTTGAGTTTTAAAACTCAAGAACCAAAGTGTAACTTAACCCAAACCTCAGGGACCAAAAGTGCATTTTTCCCATAAAATATTTATTTTCTTTTAAAGACAAACGTTTGATTTTCAATTTTACAAATTACTAAATTTAAAAGGAAATAAAATGTTAAATTATGAGTCTAGTCTCTGGATACTTAAACTTGTACTTAATAGTTTTTTTGAACTTTCAATTTTATGTCTTGTAGATCATTAAAATGTTTAAAATATCTAATAGGTCCTTGTACTTTTGGTTTTGTGTGTCATAGATACCTAATCAATTTTTATATCTAATAGATTTCTAAACTTGTGAATTAAAAAATATATATACATCTAAATTTTCAATTTTATATATAATATGTTATTGACTCTTTATAAACGTTTATTAACATTCACAAACTTACTACACACAAAGTTGAAAGTCTCGGGTATTATTAGACACGTTCAATTTTATTTCTAGTTGATCCATTAATTTCTTTAAAATGTCGTATAAGGATCTATTAAATACAAAATTGCAAGATCAAAAGGCCAATTACATTTTTAAATTCCATAGGCTAATTAGACAAATTTGAAAGCTAATAAGATTTTTTTTAAGAAGTTTAGGGACCTGCTAGATATGACTTAGAAGTTCGAAAACTAAACTTATAATTTAATTTGGTCCCTGAACTTTGAAAGACTTGTTCCATTTTAGTGTTTGTACTTTTAAATGCTGGATTTTGGTCACTATACTTCCAATGAATCTTAAATTTAGTCTTTATTGTTAGTTTGAAGTTAATTATTTTTTTGAAATTGATAAAATAATAATAATAATTTCTCTAAAAAAATAATAATATAGACTAGTTTGTTTTAGAAAAGTTAACCATAAACCTGAAGTAGGAATTAAATTTAAGATTTATTGAAAGTTAAAATTGAACAAGTCTTAAATTACAAGAACTCAAATAGTATTTTAACTCGACGAAAAAAGTAAAGGAATCTTTTGGGTTACTACCTATCAAAAAAGGAGTCTCTGGGTTGAGTACGTTTGAATCCCTTATCCAGGAGTACTCAATGTATTAAATTTTCGTCAATATGTCGACATTTCCATCAACATTTCTACACATGTTCATGGGTTCGACATCGGCAGGGTGAATTGACATTTTCATTATAATCTTTAAAACATAAAGAAAATTGCAACATAATGTAACTAATATGGAAATAATATTACCAATATGTATTTTAATTTATTTTAAAATGTAAAATGTGTAATTATTAATTTAAATAATTTTTTGAATTTTTTTTGTTTAAATATTTTTCTAGAAATATTTGTCAACATCAACATTTTATTGATATTTCCATAAAATTGAGACCTCGACATTTTCGTTAACATTGACATTTTAACTCCTTAGAAGTAATATACAATTGTAAAAAGATAGTGAAAATAAAAGTATTTTAGTCCTCGTTTAACTTTCAATTAATTTTTCCAAATAAACCTTTTCAAATTTTTTTCTAAAATTTTGCGTAAAAAATATTTGAGTCTTTATTTGTTTTTGGAAAAAAATAGACTTTTAGTCCCTGAGGTTTGAGTTAGGTTTCATTTTGGTCCCTGAGTTTTCAAACTCAACAATTTAGCCCTCGAGATTTGAGATAAGGAGCAATTTGGTCCCTGCCATCAATTTTACCGTTAAATCTAACGGACGGCTGACGTGACACTATTTTTTTAATTTTTTAAAATAATAAAAATATTATTATTATTAATTTATTTAATTTATTTTTATTCTTCTCTCTTCCACCTTCTTCTCCCTCCTCCTTCTACTATTTCTTCTTCTTCAACAATCTTCCATCCATGGCCACTGGTTTTTTTTTTTCTTCTCTTCTCCTTCTCCAGTTTTTTTTTTTTAAATAAAATAAACCGAGGAGGGAGCTAAAAAAAAGTCATCGGAGTCGATGGCCGCCAGTCATGGATGGAAGATTGTTGAAGAAGAAGAAATAGTAGAAGGAGGAGGAGGAAGAAGAAGGTGAAAGAGAGAAGAATAAAAAGAAATAAAATAAATTAAAAATAATAATATTTTTATTATTTTCATATATTTTATTTTAAAAAATTAAAAATTTACTTTTTAATTAAAATAATAGTGTCACGCCAGCAACTCGTTAGATTTAATGGCAAAATGGATGACAGAGACCAAATTGCTCTTTATCTCAAACTTAGGGGTTAAATTGTTGAGTTTGAAAACTCAGGGACCAAAATGAAACCTAACTCAAACCTAGTGTATTTTTCCCTATATTTTTCTTACATCACATTTAACAAGAATCTAGGGTTCATTTAAAACTCACAAATAGTCTATTACATGTGATTTCAAACATTTGACCATGTGGATTTAATTGATCATGTAAATGAGGAGTATTAGGTTTCTATTAAATAATTTATTAAAAATTAATGATAAGAAATTAACAACTACTTACCTTTTTGTTTTTTGTTTTTTTTTTTTTAAAAAAGACTAGTTTAAATCATTTTTAATTCAACTACAACTAAAATAATACATTTACGAAGGTTTAGAGAGTAAAATAGAATAACATTAAAGTTATGAATAAAAATAGATTTTTTAAAAACAATATTTATCTATTTATTTGACTAAATTGAATATGAAAATGCATGTCAAAATGAAGCTAGTTATAAGTAATCGACATATACTCTTAATTAAGAGGTTAAATCGAATCTCCCCATCCCAAATGAAAAATATATATATATAATAAATAAAGAATATGAGAATATATATATATATATATATATATATATTTTGATCCTACCAATCATTTTATTGGGTGATAGTTATTTACAATTTTTTTAATAATCTGCTTCAGAAGTTGTAATATTCGACACATATATATATTTCTTTTTTTTTCTTGCATCTCGACTAATCTTACGAAACAACCGTCTGGTCCTACTACATTTAGTTACCAAAGAAACTCTAGTAGGATATTAAATTTTAGATAGGTGGCCATCATGATATTAAATCTTACTTACATATATTTCTTTTCATACCCATTTATCCATGATTTCTCTGAACTAAGCATATCTAAGACGATTCAAGTGGTTGGATATTAATATGTTTTTCTTGATGGGTTACAACTTTCAAATAATTTCTTCAATTTGTAACATAATATTATAGAAATAATTTGTTTTTTTTTCTTCCTACACACCCACTTTTTTTTTTCTCTTCAAGTATTTTAATTTCCCTCACTAACTTCTCTATTACATTTATTTCAAAAAAAAAAAAAAAAAATCTCTATTACACGTTATCTCTCACTAGTTTCTGATCAATTAATTTCTTCACCTACACAAGCCCTCTCTCGTAAGAAATTCTTTTAACATTGTTTTTCTTCATGCGTATTTTCTTTTTAGACATACAAAAAAAATAAAAATATTATTGAAATTAAAACTAAGAAATGATTTATAGCTGGTCTAAAAAATGTGTATTAAAAAAAATTATATTCAATTCATAGCGATATGTTAGTTTATAAAGCAAAAATGTAATGTGACATTCCTAAATATTATTCCCATTCAAAACCTTAGAAAGTATGCAACCTTTCCAAATAGAAAACTCCAAACTTTTGAAGTAAATATTACACTTTTTAGGTTTAATGGTTGACTTGACCAAGACTTGGTAGTGAGTTAGAGTTTGAATTGGGCCATAAGATATTATTTTGGATGAATTTAGTTAATTTTTGTGTGATAAGTTTAATTTGTCTAATTATTGAATAATCTTTTATTAAATGATCAAGAACCTAACCTAATCTACACCTCCCATCTCTTTTTGTGCTAAAATATCAATTTAATAAAATGCAGTCAATTTTGACCATTAATTATTATTACCATTAGTGTCCTGATTTACTTTACGTTAAACATCACTTTTGGTTGTGTAAAAAAAAAAAAACATCAGTTTTGGTCCTTAAACTTTCATGAAAGTAATAATTTGGTCCCTAAACTTTGATTTGTAACAATTTAGTCCCTATTATTTCAATTTTGTAATGATTTAGTTCCTATATTTTCAAATTTGTAACAATTTAATCATTGTTGCAAAAAACATTCATCAAACTTAAATGTCGTTTTTTATTATTTAATGATTAAACTTTGTAGCTTATAAACATATTGAGTCTCAAATTAGTTTACTAATCTACCTAGGTAAGAAATTTCATCCAGTCTTTACCTTATTTTATTCCGATAGGATTAAATTACTAGAAATTTGAAATTACATGAACTAAATTGTTACAAATTTACACGGGAAAAGAGATTTTTAACCTTTACTTTAACGTCTACCAAATTTGCATTTTTTTTTTTGGAAAAAACTATTCAAATTAAAATAGCATAATCGTGAATTTGACCCACGATCTTGAGTCAAATATATCATAATTTTGTCATTAGTTTTGATTTTTTTTTTTTTTTTTTTTTTATATAAAACTTTATATTTTACCGACATTGTTCTATTTTTAAAAATTATTTGTAAAAATAGACTGTTATATCATACGCATGGCGGATCTAGAACTTTATGTTAGAGGGCTTGGCATATATCTTGATATTAGTTTGTTTAATAGAAAGTATTATCAACATTTTTGGGTGAAAATACCATTTTGATCAATGTACTTTTAAGTCTAATTTCATTTTAGTTTGTATACTTTTAAATGTTCAAATTTTAAAATTAGTACTTATTTTGGTAGTTTAAGTAAATTTGTACTAAATTTGGTAAAAATAATTATAATAGTTTCCAATTTCCATTTAAGAGAAGACATGTGAATATGTTTCTATACAACGAGGGCTAGAGACAAAAAAAAAAAAAAAAATAATAATAATAATAATAAATGAAAAGCTAACAATATATTAACCATATGTAAGATTTACGTAAAGTACAAATGACTAAATTTGAACATTTGTAAACACAAAAACTAAAATAAAACAAATCTTAGAATAAAATAAAAAAAATGATATCTTTTACTTATTTTTAATAAAAATATATAAAAATGAAAATCATAATAATTATAGTTTTCGAATAGAATTAATTATTAAAAACAATCCATAACATTTAAAAAAATTATGTCTAATTTTTTTTGCTTGAAAACTAGAGTTTTCTACATATTAAATCAACGAAAATAATAACTTTTTTTACTCATATATGTCTTATAAAGTTTTATAAGAAAACGAAAACCAAAAAGTTATTAAAAAGAAAAAAGAAGAAAACAGTTTTTTCTAATATATTTTTAATAAAAAAACGGATTTAAAGTGAAAAAAAAAATAAAAACATACGTCTCATTGGGCTCGAACTCGTTCATTGGGAAGAAAACAATTTTTCCAATATATTTTTTTTTAATAAAACGGATTTTTAATAAAGAAAAACAGACTTTAAACGGATTTAAAGTGAAAAAAATACAAACATACGTTTCATTGGGTTCGAACTCGTTCACTGGGAAGAAACACAATTTTTCCTAATATTTTTTTCTAAAAACTGGATTTTTAATAAAGAAAAACGGACTGAAAGCAAAAAGAAAAAGAAAAAGCGCTTGATTGGACTCAAACTCAAGCATTGGGTAGGCAGAGGAGGGGCTTTAGACACTTGTGCCAATGAGGCAAAGACGAAACTTTGTCACATTAGTGAACTTTTGAATATTAATATAATATTCCGTAAAGGTCCAGGGGGGCTCGAGCCCCCCTGGGCCTACTGTAGATCCGCCGCTGATCATACGTGTTTACATGGTAAGTCATGTTAAGTTGCATAAATTCGAATTTATCTAATTGGTACTTATTTGTTTGACGTAGAGCAAATTAATTATATCGAGCAAGATACACATGTAATCTTGTCCAATAGAGATTATTTTAAATTTAATTTGGTCTATATATATAATAATAATAATATAATAATATTATTATTATTATTATTATGATGCTCTGACTGTTCTAGAATTGTGATGGGCTAATTAAGATGCTCTGACTGTTCTAGAATTGTGATGGGGCTAATTAGAGGGAAAAAAAAAAACAAAAAACTTGGAGTAGTCAATGATTATTTTTATAGTAAGATAACATGTACAATCATGATCTCATCAAACTAGAGAGAAAGAATTCATAAAATATTTATTCTGTTCAAAAGAGAGAGAATCTGTATAGTTTACCAAAGGCTTTCTTCTTCTTCTTTTTTAATAATTCATACAGTTTACCAAAAGTATTAATTACTTATAAAATTATATATATATATATATTAAGAAAGACATTTCTAATAACTAATTTATTTACTTATTATTATTATTCTTTTTGACAATATGTCTGATGAGGGAGATTCGAACCACTGAACTCTTGGTCATAAGTACAACTTTACTTAAAAATAAGTTTCGATCAATAAATCATACAAAATTAATAGGTAGCAATGAGAGTTGAGGAGAGTCAGAATTGTTATCCCCGAACACCGATTTCAAATAATGTGAATCATTGGATTTGAATGCATTCACGCAATTCAATCTAGCTAGGAGAACAAGGGAAAGATAGATAATGAGGCAATAAAATTGTATACGAACAAGACTTATGACAGAGTATAGTAGATTTATTGAAGGAGGATGATGGATCAATTGGGATTCTAAAAAAAAAACAATTTTTTGAAAACAGTTTTTTTTTTTTTTTGTTTTTAAAATTGGACTTGGTTTTTGAAAACAAGGAAGAAAATTGGTACTAAAACAAAGAACTTATAGGTGGGAGTAAGTGTCTATAAGCTAAATTTTCAAAATCTAAAAACCAAAAGTCAAATGATTATCAAACGGGACCTAAACATACATGAAAGAACATGAGGTTTTTTTATTAGTACGAATTTCAAAAACTAACTAAAAAAGAAGTCGAATTTTCAAATTGGTACAAGTTTTCAAAAGTACTTTATATATACAAAATAAAATTTCTCTTCTAGATTTTATTACAATTCAAAAGAAAAATGTAAAAATCCAAACCTACTACTCTCTAAGTCAAATTTATCATAATTAAATATACTTGAGTTATTTTTTGACAATGAGAAAATGAAATGATGGTTAAAAATGTTGGCATCTTTATTGTATTTGTTTTTAATCATTTATGGCTATCTGCTTTTTTAAAGAAAAGGGATGGTAATGGGAAAGGGAGACTTGGAAACTTGAATATGTACATGCAGAAAATTGAGTCACTCTTGACCCAAAGAGCCAAAGTGCTCTTAAAACTCTTCTTTTGTAAGTTTTTTTTTTTTTTTTTTTTTTTTTTTTTTTTTTTTTTTCATCATTAGATGAATACTCATGTTAAAAAAAAAAAAAAAAAAAAAAAAAAAAAAAAAAACTCTTATTCAAATAAATTAATTCACACTAGCTTGAACTCCTTGCCTATTTGACAAGGTATTACAAAATTATCTGTAAAACACTCAAAATCAGACCCAAAAAAAAAATGTCAAATCTAAATCATGAAAATGCATGAATCTAGCCTCAAAATGAAATCGGTAAAAATCAATTCAAACTCGATCCACAATAAAATGTCTAAATACAATTAAAAAAAAATATTCCACCAAAACCAAAAGAAATTGTATAACTCAGGTTGGTTTGATAACCTTTTCGTTTTCTGTTTTCTGTTTTTGTTTTTCATTTTTTAAAAACAAGGGTGTTTGATAATCATTTCTATTTTTTGTTTTCTGTTTTTTAAAAACGTTTTTGAAATTATAAGTAAATTTCAAAAAAAAAAAAAAAATAGTTTTTAAAAACAGATTTCTGTTTTTCAAAAACTCATTTTTCTTCTCTTTTATCTATCTTTCTCCAACAAATTCATTTCTCTATTTTTTTTTTTCTCTAAAACGTTTTTTACTCTATAAAATTTATTTCTCTCTCTCTCAAAACTTTCTTTCCTCTATATCTTGTCTATTTCTAAAAACTTATCAATAATTTTTCTCTCCTTAATTAACATGTTCTAATTTTTCTTTTGAAAAGAGTCACCAAAATTTTCTATCACTACACCTTTTCTTTATTTTTCTCATTTTTCGTTATTTCTTTAGCATATCTTTTACTCTTATTATCTCTCTAAATTTTCTTTTTTATTTATTTATTTTTTTAATATAAAATTTATCGCTTTTACTATTACTTGTTTTCTATTTTTCCTCTAACTAATATATTTTCTCGAGCCTAATAACTAATATTCTTTATCTAAATATTTTCTTTCATCTCTCTAAATTTTCTATGTTTAAATTTTCTCATCTTTCAAAAAAAAAAAAAAAAAAAAACTTATCTTGAAAACATTTATATTTGTGTCTCTAAATTTTTGTTTCAACGTCTCTACACATTTTTCCCTCTCTAAAACATCTTTTCATCTTTCTAATTTTTAAAAAACTGAAAACCAAAAACAGTTATCAAACAAGGTTGGTTTTCTGTTTTTTAAAAACAGAAAACAAAAAACAGTTATCAAACATATATGGTTTCTGTTTTTAAAAAACAGAAAACCAAAAACCAAAAACCAAAAACTGAAATGGTTATCAAACGGGGGCTAAATTAGTTCGGTTTGGAATGCTTTTTAGTTTAAATATTTTTCAAGGATGTATCTTTTTTTTTAAAAAAAAAATTGTTTAGAATTTAATCACTCATGTATTTTATTACATTTCCTTATGAGTGTTTTTATACCCAAGTTAATCATATAACTCTTTTTAAAAATTTTAAAATGGTTTATTTATCAGCTTCACGTTTTTTAATAAGCCATTTTTAATGGTTGTCAAATACTATAATTTTTTTCAAAATGATTTTTTTTTTCAAAATCAAACATAGTTAATCACAAAACTTAATCAAGTTTAGGATCAAAATTAAACAAAATTAAACTTAAAAATAAAATCGACAATATTTCTTTCAAAAAAAAAAATCGACAATGAATCCTCTCACCCGTAGTCCTCATTACCCTATCTAATTAACTTGATTGTTCAAATCATTTCAATAAATATAGTGAAACTTGTAAGAGACAATTGACTTGCAAGTCAAACTTGCACAACCTAAAATTAATTTAGAAGTTAGGCCTATATTTCATATAAAAGAAAATCTACTCCTAGACACGATTGGTTTCTATTAAATCCAACGTCTACACAAATGAAAAAATTTCTAGTAGTACTAAAAATTTTTCAACATCAAAGTTTCAATAACGCAATTCTTTGCACCGTCCAAACACAAATTACCCAAATTGAGTCTTTCAAACCTCAAAGTTTCATACACCAAGGATTTGACAACAAGCTGGACCACACACATCTCTTTGGCTAGAAACTTTTTGCATTCATATAATAATACATCACAACAAAATAAGCTAACCAAAAAAAAAAAAAAAGATTGTATTCATATATTTTACATAACCTCAAAAAACATTATTGGAAATTTCCCAAACAAAACAAGAACACTATTCAAATCATCGTTAAGTGTTAGGCCATATTACTTCCAAATTCTGAAAAGTAATGTAAAAAAACACAAACCCCATAACATCAAAATCACATTTTTCTATGATTTTACTATTCTCAAACCACTCAAAACTTTCCACGTGGCAGTCAAAAAAGCAAGTTGGATCAAAAAAATGGAACCTTTCCCAATCAGCCTTTCTTTCCTATGGGTTGACCGTGGAATATTATTATTATTATTATTATTATTATTATTAATACTCCATAGAGTATTGACTGGTAAAACCATTCTTTTGAAACGTGAAAACTCCATTAAAATTCTCTCTCTTCATCATCAACATCATATATATATATATATATATGGTCTTTTTTTTCTCTCTGCAACACAAAATCATTTCTTTTTTTCTTTCTAGAGCTCTTTCAATGGAAGAAGTTGCAGTTCCTCCTTATTTTATCTGTCCAATTTCACTACAAATCATGAAAGATCCAGTTACGGCCACCACTGGAATTACTTATGATCGTGAAAGTATTGAGAATTGGTTTTTGACCTCCAAAGATGCAATCTTTTGCCCTCTCACCAAGCAGCCATTGACGAAAGCTTCCGACTTGACGCCGAACCACACGCTCCGCCGTCTGATCACGTCTTGGCTGGTTGAAAACGCCGTCCCGGGTGGTGCAGCTGATCAAATTCTAACTCCTAGACCACTTTTGGACAAAACCCGTCTCCGGAAACTCTTGCGGGATCTCGCCACCGCCTCCGACGAGCGGGGTCGCGTCAACGTCTTGAAGAAGCTTCAGGCTCTTGCGATCGAGGGCGATACTGCAAATCGAGGGTGTATGGAGGAAGTCGGCGTGGCGAAGGCGATGGTTTTGTTTGTTGTGAGATGTTTTAGGGAAGGGAAGGTTGGTGGGGTTGAGGAAGCTTTGAAGATTCTTAGTCTTCTTTCGAATTATTCAGTTTCTGAAACTAGGGTTCTTGATGTTTTTGATTCTTTGACGTGGGTTTTGGGATTGGAGATGGAAAATCACATAATTATCAAAAGCTACGCCCTTGAAGTGTTGAAGCAAGCAACCGATGTGGCCCCTTCCAACATTCTAAGCCAAACGAAGCTCGAGTTCTTCAAAAACATCACAAGTCTCATGAGAGAAAAGATCTCAAATTCAGCTCTCAAGACAACCCTCACAATCCTAACAAACCTATGCCCGTGGGGACGAAACCGGATCAAGATCATTGAAGCCGGGGCGGTTTTCGAGCTGATCGCACTCGAGCTTGAGAAGCCGGAGAAGAACATAAGTGAGCTCATCTTCAACCTCTTGGCCCAACTATGCTCGGTGGCGGACGGGCGGGCGGAGCTCCTCCGCCATGCCGGGGGGATTGCAGTGGTTTCGAAGCGAATACTTAGGGTTTCGACTGCAACGACTGACCGGACGATCCAAATTCTATCGTTGATATCGAAATACTCGGCGAGAAAGGATGTTCTTTTGGAGATGTTGAGGGTTGGGGCAGTGTCAAAGCTTTGCATGTTGATGCAATCTGATTGTGAGGGATACTTGAAAGAGAAGGCTAGAGAGATTTTGAGGATGCATTCAAATGTATGGAGTAATTCTCCATGTATTGGGGTTTATGTGATGACTAGAGACCCTAGGTAGCTTGAAAAGTATGATTATTATTTGAAGTATAATCTTGTAATATTCTTGAAAGCTATACAATTTTTTATGGACAACTGTGAAATTTTGGCAGTTGGGTATAAAAAGTTTCCAAAGTTTTAATCCAATTATATGCAATTTTGTTATAATTTCTTCCTATGATATGATTGTGAGATTATGGATTTTGTTGGGTTGGAATTTTAGTTGGATATTTCCAAGGTAACTTTGTTACTTGGGCGTTTTAATCGCTATGCCTAGTTTTGGTGAGTCAATTTTAATGCTAATTTTTCATTTTTATCGAACTGAATCCAAATTAAAATTAAATTAAAAGGTTATCAATAAATCATAATAAAAACCAATCAACAAAGTACTCAAAAGATGGCCAATTCCAACCATGAAAATATACCCAAAACTAGTTACAAAATCAAATGATATAAAATATATATACATATATATATACATGCACATATATATAAAAAATGCATGGATACATATATTAAATGATATTAATGTACTCAAATTTAGTAACAAATTGCCTAATTTAGCCTAAAAAAATCCAACCTGACTAGAAGAATTAATACTCATAAAAATAGTTCATTCAACCGAGAAGAAGACCTATTACATATTTTTTTTTTTGAAACGCGACCTATTACATATTAGTTAACAAAATTCTTAAAAATAATAGCAGTGATAATAATAACAAATGGAGAGTGTTAGAGGTAATGACGAGTTTGGGATTCAAGGACTAAGCAGAACAACACAACACCTAAGACACGATCGAGAGGCGAATCCCGAAGGAGAGGCAAAGCGGACATGGTCGGCCTCGACCCGAGGTTGAAGCCGACCACTCGGCCCACTCGTTTGGGCCGAGTCTCTCCCTCGCTGCTTGGTCTCTGGTGTCTTTGGCCGCCCCGGTTCAACCTGGTTTAGCCCAGATCGATCTCCAAGCGCCTAGAAACCCTGAGACAGGAACAAGTATATAATCCTTGAAGAAGGGATCCCGAATTCTACACTCTAAACTCTCTCTTCTTACTCTTGCTCTCTAATTGCTTCTCATCTATCTCCTTTACTGACTTAAGCATCGAGGCGGTGTGACAAGCACCACACCGGTGTGCAAGTTTCCTCAGTCTTGCAGGCTGTATCTTCCTCCCTCTCAAACAAATTTACCGTTGGTGGCACGTGAAGGTCAGATGAGTTCTCCATGTCTGGATTTGACATCAACAGAGAGTATTAATTTTACCACTTATCTCAATTAATTTAGAGTTTAAATTTCAATAAATCCACATATAAAAATAAATTAGAAAGACTAAGTACAATCCTACAAAGTATGCTCACCTTTCGATTTTTTCCCCTTTATAATAAGCAACTGAGTACTTCAGGCAATTGACTATAAAAAGAATTTCCAAAGTTTTAATTCATTATATAAAATAATTTTAATTTATTAAATCTTTGTAGGATGATCGTGGTTATCCATTTTGGTCGGAACAACTTGGATATATTCATTTATAATTGGATGAGTTTGTCGATCATGATAAGATATATAAAATATTGACATTGAAAATCTTTTGAGGAATTTTGGAATATTTAATTCCATAATGAATGATTGTTCAATAAAAGTATTGATACATCTAATGGGTTTGGTTTAATCATTTAAGTTGCCCAAGTCCAAGTTCTATGTGTTGATTTTCTTTCTTTATTGATACTTTCATTTTTTAATGTTAAGCTTGCTAAGACCCTCTTCTTCTTCTCACATGGGAAAAATGCTTTTAATAGTCAAAAGATACTTTTGATTTAAACAAATATTTTGTCTTTGGTTATATAATTTAGTAATACTTTTTAGAAAACCCAAGAACACTCAAAAATGTTTTTTTTTAAAAAAAAAAAAATTAAAGCAATCAATAATTATTAAATAACATGGGTTCTATCTCAAAACCAATTGACAATGAGTAGAATAATTCATCTATCTTATAAATTGTGAGGTCTCCATCTTTTTAATATGAAATCCTCAACATGCCTCTCAAATGGTGTCTCTTTGAGTTCACCATTCTTGAACCAATTTTTTTTTTTGGACTAAATACCCGTTTGGGTTTCATGGGCTCTCATACCAACTTGAAAATTGAGGAAGAAGAAAAAACTAGTGTATTGTGAAAATGTTCAATGATACATTTGCTTGTACAAAGCCTCATATAAAGAAACTGTACATAAAAGGAAAGAATAAAAATGACACCTAAATGATTACATAATAATACAATGATGGAAATAACTTTAAATCATATTTCAATCACATTCCATGATTCAAGGGAGGAAAATTATTCTTCGTGCAATCAGTGTCCGAAATGACAACCCCGAGTTTGTCATAAAGTTCTGCAAATTTTGCCTCAGAGAGTGGTTTTGTTAAACAATCAGAAATTTGATCACTAAAAGGTACATAACGAATATCAAGTAAAAATGAACATCCAATTCAATATGCTTTGTTCGAGAGTGAAAAACAGGATTGGTAGCTAAGGAAAGAACATTGATATTGTCACACAAAACAATGGATGTGCGAGAAGGACGTGAAGGGAATAAAAGTCCCCACGCAGCGGAAGCGCATCGATTGGACCTTACGCCGTATATTAATTAACATTAAAAACCGTTACGAAAACTCAAACAAAGCTTTAAACTAACTTTAAAGCCGCTGAAAAATCGGTTTAAACATGCTAAAATAAATCTAAATTTATTTTTAAAACTTTTCTAAAGAAAAGAGGAAGAACCGTTACAAACCTCCGTTGTAGACTTGACCGTTCTTCGCCAACGAAGCTCCACGAACGAAAACGCAGCAGCCGCTTCAAGGTATTCTTCGCTGGAAATTCTTCTTTGATTGACACAATAACCACAGAGGTTACACCGGTATGTCTCTAAGTCTATGAGGCCAAAGACTTGTGGGAGTCTTTCTCTAAGAGGGAGGCTAGAGAGAATTCTAGGTCTTGTCTTTCAAGAGTGTCAAGTGTCATGACCAATTAGGTCTAGTGTTCTATTTATAGAAGAGAGGCCATGAATAAAATATTCAATTAAATCAATCTTTTCCAAAATTGATTCAATCTTTATTTCTTAATTAATCAATCATGATCAATCAATTCCCCAATTGATTAATCTTTTCCATAAATGACTAATTTCTTCCATAAGTAATTAGATCATTCCCATAAATGATTAATCACTTCCTTAAGTGATTAATTATTTACATAATTGATTAATTCATGGTTAATGAATTCTTTAATTAATTAACCACCAATTAAATATCACATATTTAATTTCCGGCCTTGAATTAATTAATTTTGCCCAAACATTTTTAGGACTTAAATTAATTAATTCTTCCATAAATTTATATTTGAACCTCTTCAAATAATAATTTCTCTCATAATAATATATCAATATATATTATTTTTATTTCTCTCAGTAAATTGAACATTTTCAATTTAATTACTTAGTTGCCTCAAATTACTTTACGAGCTACCAGTGGGACCTTATGGACCTGCAGATCAGAAGCTCCAACGATGTGAGATTAATTGGTTAAACTCATTAACCACAATAATCAATATTCGTTAACTGTGTGTACATTCCACTATAGACTCACAGTTGCACTCTTCTCACTGCAGACATATTTTATGTGTCCACGGAACTTAGACCAATATCGACTAGTTAGTCCTTCACGAGTGTCCGTAACACCAGTTGGGTCAAATTACCGTTTTACCCCTGGGTCACCTCTATTTCCTTAAGTACCAATTCTCCTCTAATGAACAATCTGTTTATGGTCCAACCATTAAACAGAAAACCCTCTCGTGCCATTGAAAGGGTAGGGCCCTTTGTTCAAGACTCGGAGTAACCACTTAAGGGAACACTCATCTGCTTCCCTAAAGTCGGGAAGGAGTGAATTCCATCTTGTACGATTATGTTCCCAGCTCCCCATTCGATCTTGTCCCCAAAGTGGTAGGCTTATTGAGTCGGCGTATTGGCCACTCTCACCCATACAAATCAAAGGACAGTCTCTCATGAGCAGGAGTCCATAATCAACTCAGGATTAAGACTAAGTTGTCTCGGTCGTCCTAGTGAAATAGAAAACCAACTAGTTAACGGTGTTATAACTAATGGTTACTATTTCGCGGTCCGGTCTTATGCAAACTCATTGCATAGGATACCCCCACTCGCATGTCTCCTACACGAACGCGTTGGATCGCAGCGTTTGTATCAAATACAAAGTGGGCCGTATCCATAGTGTCACCAGGATAAGGCACCCAGTCTTATCCCTATACTATAGACCCTTTTAGGCTGTTTCTTGAACAATGATCCCATATGTCGCTACATATAGTTCAAGACTCATATTACAGCCTTGGATGTCTAGTTTATTGGATTAGGGTTATTATTAGGCAAAGACATATATAAAATAACTAATAACAATTAATGGAAAATATATCAATATTATTTCATTAATATCCGGTCAACGGTTACATTCACTATCTACGAGTTTTAGGGCATAAAACCCAACAGGACGAAGGCCAACTTCTGCGAGTAAGGATTCAAGCCAACAAATCTTTGTTGCAATTAGAGCTAAAGCTATTGACTTTGTACTAGACCGAGCCACAACATGTTGTTTTCGAGACGTCCAAGACACTAGAGTATTATCGAAGAAAACACAGTAGACAACGGTAAATTTTCGATCATCAAGACAACAAGCCCAATCAGCATCACAGTAGGCAACCAAGATAAGCTATGAAGATGGTTGAATAAAAAGAGCATGATGAATGAGCCAGTCAAATAATGAAGAACACGTTTTGCTGCCTGCCAATGAGCTGTTGTTGGGCGTTGAAGAAACTGACTTAGCTTGTTAATGATAAAGGAGATCTCAGGTCTTGTATGTGTAAGATATTGGAGTGCACCAATCAGACTTCTGTACTTAATTGGATTTGGAAGAGGATCTCCATCATAAGCTAATAACATTCCACCAATAACAACATGTGTGGGGTAAGGTTTAAGGTTTTGAAAATTTAATTCGTGCGACTAATTAGAGATGTATTTACTTTGGCTGAGAAATAAACCTTGTGCAGTCCGATATACTTCAATGCCAAGAAAGAAGCTCAAGTCACCAATACCCTTTAAGACAAATAAGCAATTTAATTCATTAATGAATTTGTTGATAACAAGAGGATCATTTCTTGTTACAACAATATCATCAACGTAGATAAGTAAGAAAATAGTAATAGTTCCAGACTTAAGGAAAAACAACGAGGTATCAATTTTCGAGTTGCGAAAGTTCCAACCAAGTAAGGCATTTTAAGCCTATCATACCAAGCTTGTGGGGCTTGCTTGAGTTCATACAGAGAGCGATTCAACTAACAAACAAAGGTAAGATACTGTTCATTAACAAATCCCTCAGGTTGGGTCATGTAAACTTTTTATTCCAAGTGACCATTTAAGAAGGCATCATTAATGTCAAGTTGGCAAATGCACCAACTGTGAGAATAACCCGAATAGTTGAAGACGTAATGACTTGACTGAAGGTTTCAACAAATCAACTCTTGGTGTTTGGTGAAATCCTTTTGCAACCAATCGTGCCTTATGTCTTTGAACACTACCATCAGAATTGTATTTCACTTGAAAGACCCACCTGTTACCCACCAAATTATATGATGACTCATCATAAGTAACTAAAGTCCAAGTATTGTTCTTATGTAATGCAATCATTTCTTCAGACATAGCCTACTTCCACTCAACAACTGACAAAGCTTCCTTAACAGAACGAGGTTCAGAGAAGTTAGAAGCTTGTGACTGTGGTTGAGCAAGATAAGTGTGAACTTTGGGCTTGAATATTCCATTCTTACTCCTTGTTTGCATTGAGTGGATGGAAATTAGAAGCAGAAGGTGGAATGTTGCTTGTTGGTGCACTTTCTACCGGTGAACAAGATTCAATATTACTAATAACTTCAACATGAATGTCAGATGAACTACCAACCTGATTTGGAGAAGCTTCTGTCGTGGGAATACTTGCACATGGAGTTGTACTAGTTGGATTTGGACAACTCATGAAATTATGTACACAAGTGGAACTTGGTTGGTTGGGTATTGAAGCATTTGTACTACTGACATGAGATGGATAAATATTTGGAGTTGGAGGATTTAGCCATGTGATTATAGTGTCACAAGAGTTTGAATTGGAGAAATTTGAGACAAGTTTTATGAACCCATTTTTTAAAGGAAATTCATTTTCATTAAATACAACATTTCGAGAGATATAGACACGGCTACTTGAACTCAAACACTTATTACCCTTTATGAGAGTCACTATATTCAAGAAAAACACATTTGGTTGAATGAAATTGGAACTTATGAGTTTGATAAGGTCTTAGACAATGAAAACAAGCACACCCAAAAACATTGAGAAATTGATAGTTTGGTTTAATCTTGTAGGCTTTTTCCCAAGGTGAGATGTCATTTAGCACTGGTGTTGGAAGTCTATTTATAAGGTAGGTGGCTGAATAAAAGGCATCCCACTAATAACGTAAAGGCATAGAAGCTTGAGCCAAGAGAGTTAAACTCATCTCTACTATGTGTCTGTGTTTTCTTTCCACGATTCCATTTTGTTTACTAGTGTGTGGGCATGGGTGTTGAAACTCAATTCCTTTCTCTTTTAGATAAGGTACAAAGGATCAAAACTCACCCCCCAATCAGCTTGAATGCTTTTAATTTTCTTCTCAAACTTGTTTTCAGTGAGACTTTTAAATTGTATGAAGGTTGAGAGAGTTTCTGACGTTTTTTTTCAAGGGATAAATATAGGTTAAACGGGTACCTAAGTCATCTACAAAACTAGCATAGAATTTGTAACCAGAGGCTGAGGGTATGGGTGAAGGTCCCCAAAGGTCACAATGAATGAGTTCAAGTGGTACCTTAGTGTGAGAATATGATTTGTTAAACGAAAGAGAATGAGACTTGCCATATTGACACGCATCACAAAAAATTCTACTATTATTAATAGGATTTTTTGTGTTACAGGATTTCAAAACAATATTCAAGACTCAATTGGAAAGATGACCTAGTCTTTGATGCCATCAATTTGCCAGAGAAATGTTTTTGTTGGCAACATTAATGACATTATTTGAACTTAAAACAGAATTTGAAACATGACTCAAAGAAGAATTTAAAGCAGAATGCAATGATATGTTCGGATACCATATTACATAATATGAGATTTCATTTCAAAACCAATTGATAATGAGTGAGATAATTCATCTATCTTATAAATTGTGATGTCTCTACTTATTTTTTCAATGTGGGGTCTTTAAATATACTCTTTTTTTTTTCTTTACCCATCAATCTCTTTTGTTTTTTTTATACACTTTAATCATTACACAGCTAATAATCATGATTATTCTTAAAAAAATCTACCTAATGTATTTTTTTTAAGTTAGTCTTTTTTTTTTAACACAATTAAATTGTGTAAATAATTAAAACGATAAATTCAAACTAATCTAAAATCTAACCATGGATCATGTTGATGGTCGATTTTGGCCAGAGGATCTCACCTGATGCCACCAACGGTAAATTTGTAGATGATGGGGGAAGACGTGGCCTGCAAGACAGTAAACCTGCACACCGGTGTGGTGCTCGCCACATCGGCTCCGATGCTTAAGTCAGCAAACAGAACGGTAGAGAGTGGAAAAGTAAGAGCAAGAGGAGAGAGTAGAAAATATTGAATAGTGTTTAGGGATAGAATTCGGGATCCCCTCTTCAGTGTCGAAGAGGGATATAAATACCTGCTCATCCTCCTAGGGTTTTTAGGGATTCGGAGGCGTTTTAGGTCAAACCAGGCGAAACCGAGGCAGCCAAAGGCGGTGGGGACCAAACGACATCGAACAGACTCGGCCCATGGTCGAGGCCGAGCAGGGGGTCGGGCCAAAAACCCGACCCCTTCGATCTTGGCCCGTCCCACTTGCCGGTTTTGCCTCCTTGGTCCATCTTTCAGTCCGATTTCTCCTCGGTTGTCCTCGTCAGCTCCTTCTATATCGGGGTGGTCCAAAATTGCCTATAACAGATCCGATACAATTAAATATTTCACGAATCTAAGATTTTTAAATTTACACCTCAATCTTAGACTTTCATTTTTATTTGAATTTGAATTTGAGAAAAGATAATTAATAGATTTCAAATTTTTAAACAGTTTAGATACACCATAGTCAAAATGCATGGGCATGAATGATAGCAGGTACAATCGAAAAAAAAAGGTAAAAATTATGGCATGTGAAAAACACGTGTGACCAAATTTTTTTAAAAAAATTCGTGGATATTTTTCAAAACGGTTTTTCTTTTTGGAAATCCCTATAAATTGCCAAATACACGGTGTATTTTTTAAAAAATAAGCAAATCGATTTTTTCAATGAAAAATGACTAAACCTTTTTTAATCACATTTAGGTGCTGAACATTCTCCCAATTATACCCCTCAGTCAGTTTCTTGTCCACACCTATTTTTTAGGGAGCCACCATGTGATTTAATTAAAACAAATCAAATTGTTCCCCCATGAAATTTACAATGTCTATCTTCTCGCATATCTATCAAAATTCAAATTCGGATTTTGAAATTTAGAAGATTAAATAGAATTTAATATTTTCATTTTCAATTTTTATTAGATTTTTAGTTTTAAATTATCTAAATATCATCTTCATCGTTTTCATTATCAATATTAATTGTATCATCTTCATTGTTTTTTCAATCATTGTCAACATCGATCGATTTGTTTGTCTTCACTTCTTTCCAAGATCAAATGGACTATTGATCATAGGTATCTTGTCTCGGTTTAATTTTCATTTACTTTGAATTCGATTCATTCTTTTATTCATGTAAAGTAATTTTTTTTCTTTCAAAACTAGAGGTCTATTATCGAACTAGATTCTTCGTTCTAACATCCCATTTGTTGCATAATTAGTAAGCTTAGGGTTGAAAATAATGAAACCGTCTCTCCATGTATATCAATAATCCTGGAAAACTCGCAATATTTAGGCTTTGTAAGGATATGCATGTTTTATGGTTATTATATTTCGTCTCCATGCATTGTAGTAAATTATGATCACTCTGATATTGTAAATGATTCAAATACGGTATTGTATGCAAGATAATACTGCTCCCCAAATTTTAGGTAAAGAAAAATTAAGTTCTTTGTATTGATTGTTTGTATATTTAATCCAACCTAATCATTATTTCAATATTAATAAATTTAAAATTTCTTTATTAAACTTTGCTGTTAAGATTATATTGATTTTTTCCATAGTATCTTTGTCAATTTATATATATTATTTTAAATTAAATTTTGTATAAACTTTATTTCCTAGATCTTCTCTCTGATTTATGTTGCATTTGAATTTAAGTTTTCATTCAGGAATATTTTAGTTAGCTAGTCAGCTATTGTTGATTGTTGTGATAAAATGTATTGATTATTTCCGTAATATCTTTCTAAATTTAAATTTTATTGATTAAATTTGTTGCTAAGATAAACTGTATTTCCTAGATCTTCTCTCTGATTTATACACAATATTTGAATTAAAATTTTTTCCTAGATTCTCCCCTTCATTTGTACTGTACTTGAGTTTAATTTTCCACGGGATTTATATATTTCGATTAGGGACATTTTCATCCAATTAATTGTTAAAAAATACTAAAATAGCAATTTGGCATTTTTCAAATGAAAATTTTTGATGACCATTTTTCAAATTAGCTAATTAAAAATAGTAATTTATCGAGTGGTTCCTTTCTTTTTTGGCTACCTACCCGAATTTCACATACCTTTTAGGGAAATTGTAGTAAATGGCTAGGAAAAATACCCTCTCTTGCTTGTAGTTCCCAAGTGGTTTGGGTCTCAGAACACTTAGGACCCAACATTGGGTTTAAGGCCCAATGATCCTCAAAAGCTACAAGGGTCCACAGGCCTTATAAGCCCTTTTGAGTCATCATTATGTTCCAATAATGGAGCATATCTCCACTTTAATTTGGACTATGGACATAACCTTTTTAGTATATATTTAGTAATTAATATGAATCCTTCAAATTAAATTTCCTTTTTCTAATAATGAGTTCATTACGTATGAATTTAGTTCAATACTTGTCTCAATATGTTTAAAAAAATGTTTTTAAACACTTAAAAAGACATTCTGAACAGGTACTTCTTAAACACTAGTAATCAACCAATAGTTCATTTGAACAATTGTTTCCTATTATGTGATTGAGGTTGCTCACAAACACTTGGTTAAATGAGTAATGTAGCTCATGACTCCTAGGATAGACTAAAAAAAGTAAAAACCTAGGTCATAATCATCCTTGATATCACCCTTAGCTAAATCAAATCAAGAGGTGTCCACATCCCAATATAAACTTTAGGCCACGTATGATAACCATTTCGTTTTTTATTTTTGAAAATTAAGTTTGAAATCACCACTTCAATTCTACCTATAAGTTTCTTGGTTTTGTTATCTATCTTTTTCCATGTTTTCAAAAACCAAGCCAAGTTTTGAAAACTAAAAAGAATAGTCTTCAAAAATTTGTTTTTGTTTTTGGAATTTGGCTAGAAATTCAAATGTGTCCTTAACAAAGATGAAAATCATTCTAAAGAAATTGGGAGAAAACAATCTTAATTTTCAAAAACCAAAAACCAAATAGTTATTAAACAAAACCTTACTGTTTGAAGAGATAAAAGTAATCAATAGACAATATACCCATATTTCAAAAAAAAAAAAAAAAAAGCTTGTTAAAAGTTACAAGAAAAAGGTAACCTAAAATCACAATATAGGAGCACTCAACAATTAAACTCCCCCAAAGAAGGGACATGGTTGGGCTTCCTTGAGACAAATTTGAGATGCAAGTACATTCCCAAAATTCAAATAAAATAATAAGGATTTGATTAACTATGAGAAATAAATATCTTATTGGTTTTGTAAATTCCAATTAGTAAATTCACATTTAGGATCCTAGAAACATGCTTAGAGATAATTATTTCAAAAGGTTGATGCATAACCTCAATGTTGACTTGAATTTTCATTGTTGAGTGAAACAAAATTATTGATCAAGTACAAAAACTACTTGGTGAAGGCTTCATTAATTTAGAAAATGAAAATGCATATCCTAGTTTATTTGTGAACATTATAGCCATCAAAAAATAGAATCAATAATGAAGAATCTTTATCAAATATAAGAGTATGGTTTGATTTTCACACATTTCGTCTCAATTCGAACCATTCGAATAAGGGAAAGATGAGCTTAAGTAAATTGCGGCTAGAATATAATAAAAAGTTCTTTCTATGTAAGGAAAGAATTTGATCCTTTAATCTTTTCTAAAAATGCTTTGTTCTCTTTTTTTTTTCTTTTTTTGGATTTATTGTTCTCAATCACATTGTGGGTAAAATTTTCTCAAATTCATGAGTTTCTATTTTCATCATTTTCTACCCTATTGTATATTTTTTCAAGTATTTGTTTGATACTTATATTTAACATTATTTATGAAGAGTATATTTGAAGGGACATTTAGTCTACAAAGAGTTTCATTATTTTATTCATGTTTTATTATTTTATGCTCATTCAAGTCAACCCATAAATTCACTAGAGTTTCCAAAATTTTTCTAGCTTAATTCTTGAATTTTCCGATATCAAACTTATATTGAGTCATGGAAAATTAACATATTAAAATAGAGTGTATAAGGATTCAGACATCATACACAAATGCTAGATTACACCACCGAGCGGATGAGTTTAGGATGACATTTGAAAGGATAAAAAGTATTCTCAGTCAATTTCAAAAAGTTTGCATATATATCTCTTGTAAATACTTTTGAAATCAGTGTTTTCACAAGAACATGGTTAAATATATATTTTAGTATCTAATATTTGAGTTTTTTTTTAGGGCCAGTTGCAAGGATAGCAATATGGACCAAAATAATTGCAAATCTAGCAACCCACAAAAAAAATTGCAAAAATGGCAAAATCTAATAGTTTGTGTGTTGCATTTACTAAAATACCCATCCAGATTTTCTTTCAGTGATAGAAAGTTTTTCTATCACTGATAGATTCTATCAGTGATAGAAAGATTTTCTATCAGCGATAGAAATTTTCTATCACTGATACTATTAGTGATAGAAATTTTCTTTCACGATAGAAAATTTTTCTACTACTGATAGATTCTATCGGCGATAGATATTTTTCTATCAAATGTTTGGTTGTTGTTATTTGGTTTTTTATCAGTGTTTGGTTTTTTCTTTTCAGTGTTTGATTTCTATAATCGTTCGTTTTTGCTTTATTTTTCAATGCTCGATTTCACCATGTATCACCATTGCTGATAGAAACAAAAGATCTTCTATCACCGATAGAAAAGTATCAGTGATAAAAAGATTTTCTATAACTCACGAAAAGTTTTTCTATCAGTCTCAGTGATAGAGATAGAAAGTTTTTCTATCACTCATAGAAAGATTTTCTATGAATGATAGAAATTTTTTCTATCACTCATAGAAAAAATTTCTATAAGTGATAGAAGATTTCTATCACTGATAGGTTCTATCAGGGATTGAAAGATTTTCTATCAAGAGTTTTCTATCATTGATAGAATATCTTTCTATCACTGATAGAATAGTAAAAATTTCTATCAGTGATAGAAATCTTTTATCACTGATAGAAAGCTTTTCTATCGGTGATAGAAAGTTTTTCTATCACTTATAGATTATATCGGTGATAGAAATATTTCTATCGGAGATAGAAAGATTTTTATGGGTGATTAGGGATTGAAAGATTTTTTATCAAAAGTTTTTCTATGATTTTCTATAAAAAGTTTTTTTTTTATCACTGATAGAACGAAATCTTTTATCACTGATAGAAAAAGTTTCTATTAGTGATAGAAATCTTCTATTCTATCAATGATAGAAACTTTCTATCACTGATAGAAAATTTTTCTACCACTGATAGAATCTATCAGTCATAGAAATATTAATGATAGAAACTTTCTATCGCCGATAGAAAATTTTTCTACCACTGATAGAATCTATCAGTGATAGAAATATCACTGATAGAAACTTTCTATCACTAATAGAAACTTTATTCTATCAGTGATAGAAACTTTCTATCACTGATAGAAAATTTTTCTACCACTGATAGAATCTATCAGTAATAAAAAGACTTTCTATCAGTGAAAAAAAAAAAAAAAAAAGCTGACGAGGAAGAAGAAGATGGGCACACAGGGGCAATTTAGGAATATAAAAAATTAATTAAAAAATTTTGCCATATTTGCAAATATTTTTAAAAATTGCTATATTTGTAATTATTTACCTTCATGTTGCCACCCATTACAATTATCCTTTTTTTTATTCATTTTAGTCTCTACTAATAAAAAAATCGTCCCAATACATCTACATGCATGACCTAATACATTTTGAGTTGAGATGATAAAACATGTCATCTATCCATGAAGAAAACTTTAAATTTATACTGATTTCTAAGAAATTTGGAGAGAAAGAAAAAACAATTATTTCTTTAAATGATTTCTTTTCCTCATCTAAATTTATGCCATATTACTGGTATTATTCAAATTTATCATCAATCAATTCTAACATTTATTAACGGTGAGAGACTAAATTAAAAAATATTAAAATATAAAGATCTTAATTGAAACTTTTTAAACAATAAAGACTAAATTGAAAAAAAAAATTGAAAATGAAATTGAAAAGTGAAAGAAGAAAGGCGTATCCATGGCGGATCATGATGCTCCCATAACAGAGAGCAGTCATATTGGAAGTGACCCAACTTCAAATCTTTATTGGCTTTCTAAATTTTTAGGCAAAAGAAGAACCATTCAATTCTGTGGACAGACATGACACTTCCACTCAGTCAAAGATCATTGTGTAATGCTTAGGTTTTGTATATATCTACTCTAAACCTCTCATTAATCAACCAATTACAAATATACTCCATTTTCAATTTTTATATTTTCTGTGTTTTCGACTTCACGATGACGTGACGTGTTTATTAGACAATTATTGGATTGATTTGGAACGTTGCTTGGTACAAGGAAATCGTGAGCACAGGTAAAGAAATCGCCAAGGGTACTGTCACCGCCTTCAATTAAGTTAGGAGGGTTGTGTTGGCCTGATCGATCAGGTTATTTTTGAAAGTAGTCTGAGGTGCATGTGAGATATATACGTTTTGCCTTTTGTGAGTTGGAAAAGATGTAAGTAGATTATTGCATGATAAAAGTTGTACTAAATTAAATGAGACTCTTGTTGCTGAGAAAGGATATATGTATGAGATAGAAGACATTAGTGGAGTGGGTTGAACGCGCGTTTATTCTCTCTATCTTCCATCTGAGTTGATAGAGATATTTTTATACCTGGGCACTTATTCAAGTACTTTTTTGTGATTGATAGCGTGAATGTGTGTGTGTTTTCTTTTTTATTATTATTTTAATTCGATGTGTGAAGAGATAGTTATGTAGAACAAGAGGTGTATCCAATGGGTATGAAAAAAAGGTCAAAAGGTAAGGAAAACGGAAAAGTAGAGGCATGATTACGTATTCAAAAGCTAAGGAACTCCAATTGAAGGGACATTATTACGTAGGGGTAGATGATGCGAGTTACAACAAAGTCGGAAATGCTCATTTAGAAGGACACAATTTTACATACTAACCTATTATATATATAACATTTCAATCATCAAAGTTTTGAGGTAAATTAGCTAGAGAAATTTAAAGTTTTAACTTCTTTTAACCTTGGATGAACTAAAGGTGCGATAATTATCCTCTTACTTTCTTCTTTGCTCTCTCCTTGATATAAATCCTCCTTTTCTGTTCTAAGTTACGATTTAGCTTAGATTATTATGTTCTTACATCGTGAGTCTTGACAAGGGCTCTCTCCTTGATATAAATCCTCCCTTTCTGTTCTAAGTTACGATTTAGCTTAGATTATTATGTTCTTACATCGTGAGTCTTGACAAGGTAGAGAAAGTGTTGAACTCCACGTACTAATATTGAACCTTAAAAGAAACCTATATTTTCATATATAATTGCTCCATACAAATTAAGTGACAATTTAAAACTTCTCAAATTTTAAATCCACAAGTACAAAAATCAAAATTCAAGAACTAAATCTGTAATAATTTAACTATATATATCATTAAACTTCATAGGGATGTGGATGGGTAATATAATATATATTTCTCTCAAATAAAAAGTAATAGCCTCTCTCTTTCTCTCTCATGACCTTTTATTTGTTGACACAATTCCCCAAAGAGTGGAAAGTAAGTTAAACACTAAAGTAAAAGCACTTCAAATTTTTAGGTAAAACAGTTAGAGCCTTCCAAATGAATATGGGAAATTCTCTCTTATTAGGATGTGGCAATGCACCGTGGCTCCCAAAACACCACCGTCCGCCGGACTTCCTTACAGCTCCCATTTGAAGACATCACTACCAATTTCTCTTCTTCATTTGCTCTTCTGTTCTTGCATACCACAACCTTTCTGCTGCTGCTGCTGCTGTTCTTGAACGACGCCGCCTGCTGCCCGAGCGGCTTCACCGCTGCCTTCGACCTCCAGTAGTACTCGTAGGCATTCAACGATGCAGCGGCCGGCGGTGCGGCGCAGACGATTATTGGCTGAGCTGCCTTGGGGCGTGGTGGGAGTGATGGGTGGTGCCTGTTGGCTAAAACTATTGATTTGCTGTTCATCATTGATGCTAATCTGTGGGCGTTTAGTAACCCACTTGCCAATTGTGATGATTTTGCCATTTTTAAATCCTCCTCTTCTTCCTCCCGCTCGTATTTCATTTGATCATCTTTCTCGACCTGGATCGAGAATATGAATGAAACGTAACACATCAGTTTAAACTTTTGAGTTTAATAATGATTTTACAAGGACATGAAATCTTATCTTCGAAATATCGTCTTTTATAATTTTTTATTGAGGAGTGAGGAAAGTATCAAAGAATATGAATAAAAAGATTAAATTTGCTGTGACGTATTGTCAACTTTAGCTTTTAAGTTTAGTGGTGATTACCTGTACGACCGGGTGGCAATTGATGAGAGTGAGAACCAGGCGGCCGTCACGACGTTGGGCACGGAAGTTGTTCTGTGAAGGCACGGACATGGCCTCGAGGACCAACCGCCCATTGTCACGGCGGGGCTGCATCCGCAACGACTCTCCATCCGGGCCAGAAAGCGTAGGCAGCGGCGGAGGAAACGACCGACGGCGGGGCGGTGCTTTCTTATAGCTATACTTGACAGGCCTCCATTGATCCTCCACCTCAAACATTCGAGCCCCTCCAAGTATATTTTCCTCCTCATCGTCGGTATCTCCGTTTTCCGACGACGGACACGACGAGAACCCGTCGGAGCCGGTCTCCGACCCGAGACTCTCAGTACAAATCTCAAGGCTCTTCTCACTCAAACAGCTCCCAGATCGCTTAACAAGAGGATGGACATAAGGATCAGCAACAGCTTCTCCTTTAGCATCAGAATCAAAAAATCCCTTTCGAGAGTTGACGATAGAGCTCCATAAATCGACACCCTCTGTTCCATCCTCTGTTTTGTCGCTGCCAAAATCTTGAGAAGAAGCGACCTTCTTCATCTGAGAGATCCATTTCTGGGACGACATGTCGGCGGAGAGAGTTCTTCGGAGAGAAGAAGGGTGGGATTTGGAGCGGTCAGAGTCGGAGGAAAGAACGGCGACGATGCCCTGTTTGTCGTCGTCGCAAGAAGCTTGAAAGATCTTCAATGGCGACATGGTTGTTTTGTTTTTGTTTTGATATGGGGTTTGCAGCAACCAGCAGCGGTCTGAAGAAAGAGACCACTGAAGGTGCAGAGTTGCAGAGAAGAGAAGAGAAGAAGAAGAAGAGATGAGGTTCAGGTTGCTAAGGAAGGTGAAGGAGAAAGTGGGTATTTATAGTGAAGCTATGGGAATCCAGAAGAGGGCCCCCATGGACGCCACCATGAAAACGACTCTGTCTCTCGACCTTTTTCTTTTGCTCTCTTTTACAGAGATGATGGATTTTTTTTTTTTTTTTTTTTTTTTTTTTTTTTTTTTTTTTTTTTTTTAATATCTGAAAAGTTGAGGGGCAAAGGAAGGAAGCAAATATTTAGATGGGGATTTGGAGAGGACACTTAGCAACTAGGAGAAATTATTCCGTTTGGAACAATGTGGCGGTGGCATGGCGGATCATTTTATATTGTTCGATATATGAGAGAGAATTTAAAGTTTGCCTAGCGCTCACTTTTTAGCTCCACAACATGTATGGTGTGAAATTTGAACTTTTGATCTTTTGATCGAGTGTGTGTATATTTTTTTATATTAGCTATGCTTAAGTTGACTTCGTCGATGGTTGTCAAGCGAATACTAGAAAGCAATTGAATTGAATAGTTTTTTAGAGATGGAGAGGGGAAGTTGTTCGTTTATTTTAAATTAAATTAATTATAATAAAAAAGTTAAGATTTCAAAGTATTAAGAAAGCTTCTAGTATACCGATGAATAATTGTAGGAGTTTGCATGGTTCTTAATTAATGTTGTTATGACTATGCCAATTATCACTGAGCTATCGCTTTGGCAATGCTGATATGACTTGTAATAAATGAAAGCTAGGAGAAGAATTCTCCCTAGGGTGACATTGTGGGAAAATGTTCATATCTATTATAAGGAGTGTTGTGGGTGATTTTGGACCACTTCGAAATCCAAGGACTAAGCAGGACAACATGGCACCAACACAAAAGCTTAACCAGGGAGTGGACTCCGGAGGAGAGCGAGTCGAAGGGATTGGGCCATCTCGACCCAATCCTATGCTTAGCCGAGGCTGATACTCAGCCCACTCGTGTGGCCCGAGTTCCCTCCCCTTCATTTGGTCCCTGTCGCCTCTGGCTGCCCCAGTTCCACCTGGTTCTGTCTGAATCGCCTCCGAACGCCTAAAAACCCTAGAGGAGGAACATGTATTTAAACCATTTTTCGTCATTGAAGAAGGAGATCCCGAAATTCATTCTCTGAACTCTTTCTTTCCTCTTACTTTGCTCTTTTGCTCTCCTCATTCAGCCTTCTGACTTAAGCATCGGAGGCGGTGTAGCAAGCACCACACCGGTGTGCAGGTTTACTATTTTGCAGGCCACGTCTTCCCTCTCTCATACAAATTTACCGTTGGTGGCACATGAAGGTCAGGTAAGTTCTTCTAAATTTTTCCATCAACAAGGAGTTTCTTGCTAATTGGATCATAAGAACTTTCTAATTTTCACCATTAATCTTTTGATGAGTGTTCATATTTTTAAAAAAGAAAAAGTCTCTCCTCTTTCTTCCTCTTTCTTCCTCTTCACACTTCTCTCATTTAATAATTTACTCTTCATAAAACTTGTAGGGAAGTGAAAAATTATATATGAAAATTTAAAGCGAAATTATATAAGAGAACTTAACTTAAAAAAAAGTTGGAAGGTAAAATTTTATTCAAGTATGAAAATTTCATACTCCACCCCTACCCAAAACCACATAAAACTCACTTCTGTGTGTGTTTTTTAGTTCAACGATGTTTGAAGTAGAAAATTTGAACATTTGACGTTTTGGTCGAAGATACATTCTAATCATCGTTAAATGCTATACTCAACAAATCCACTCTAGGTGGATAATAACCCATGAGACCAATTTGGGTGATGAGATGTTTGGAATATTTTCATGTTGGAAAGCTTGAGATTTTTAGTACTCTCTGCTTTCTCTACTGTTTCAACCCTTCGTACATCATTTTTCAAGGTCGGTTTTCATGTTTATTTTCTTTTCAAATTTCAAGTTTTAGGTTTAAATCACTTTATGTTTTATACTTTTATTCTATTTATTTTCACTTTTCTTATGTTTTATAAACCTTTTATGTTCTCTTTCTCTTCTCTTGGTTTTTGGAGTTTAGTGTAAATCATTTTTTTTAGTTCGTTAATTTCTAGGGATGACACCATAATTAGGTCGGAACCTAAAGATTTATTCAATATTCTTGTTCATGTAGGAATTTTAATCCTCATTTCTCCTTTCTTTTTTCCTTTAATTTAGAAAATTACGAGAAGAAAAAGGATAAGGAATTCGCGGCAAGGTAGCAACGGAAATTTGATCCTAATCCACGGTCATTTTTTACGACATGGGAAGACGGAGAGATTCGAACCACATATCTCTTTGTCATTAGTATAAATTTTATGTCAGTTGAGGTATACCTTTGGTACCATGAAGGTTCAAGAAATTATTTTAAATCTTGTAAATTTGAAATTCGAGAATGATTTTAAATTTTTTGTCTCGTTTGGAACGACAAAGATTTAAAATGAATGTATTTAAAATTTTGTGTTTAGATGTTAATTGAAAAAGAAAAAAATGATGTAAAAAAAAAAGTAAAAAAAAAAACATATTACTATAGACTTTAAATTTTGAGTTATTAATAGAAAACTAAAATATGATAGGATTAGACAAGTAATTACATTTTAAAAACTGATTTTATTTTATTTTATTTTATTTTTTACATAAAACATTGATTTGAAATCATTTTCATTCTCTTTAGATAACAAACAACAGAATTCACTTTTATATTTTTAAGATTCAAAATCACAAGGTTTTAAATACAGCATAAAAGCTGAGCATAAACGTCAAGTGTTTAGCCATGAGTTTTCTTAGGGCTCGTTTGATAATGTTTTCGTTTCCTGTTTCTTGTTCCCGTTTCTCATTTTTTAAGAAACAGACTTATTTGATAACTCATCCCTGTTTCTTATTTCTAAATTTCTAGAAACGTTTCTAAAAAAGAGGCCAAATTTGAGAAACTACAAAAAGTTGTTTCTCAAATTCTGTTTCTGTTTTTTAACCCTAAATCCTAAACCCTAAACCCTAAACTCTAAACCTTTCTCAAATTCTTATTTGATAACTCTTCTCTTCCTCTATTTTTTTTAACCACTCCTTCATTTTTTTTTTAACTTTTTTTTTCGTTATTCTTTCTCTTTCATTTTTTTTAATTATTTATGTTATTTCTTACCTTTTTTCCTTTTTTTATCACCTCCGCCGATCTCTGACAACCAGCCGCCGCTGACCTCTACTGACTGGCCACCATCGTTACCTCCGACCATCGGTCGCCGCCGACCTCCGCCGACCAGCCGCCACCGTCATCCTTCGACTATTGGTCGTCATCGACCAACCGCCTCCTTCGACCTTTAACTACTGGTCTTCTTCGCCTCCATTAACCTCCAAATACCCGCCGCAGCTGACCGCTACCGTCGACCTCTAACGACCGACCGCTGTCGACCACAACCGTCAACCTCTAACTATCAGTTGCTGCCGACCTCCGACGACCGACCACCACCGTCCACCTCTGACTATCGGTCGTCATCGGCCTCCGTCGACCTCTGACTACTTGTCGCAACTGACCACTACCGTCAACTACCGACCGTTGTCAACCTCTGCTGACAGGCCTCCACCAACCGACCGCCACCGTCAACCTTTGACTACTGGCCTCTACCGACAGGCCGCCATTGTCAACCTTTGAATACTAGCTGCGAATGATCGCTACCATCGACCTCCGACAACCGATCGTCGTCGACCTCCACCGACCGATCGCCACCGTCCACCTTCGACTACCGATCGTCGTCGACCTCCGTCGACCGGTCGCCATCATCGACCTCTGACTACTAGCCGCAGATGACCGCAACCGTCGACCTCCAACCATCGGTCGTCGTCGACCGATTGCCACAGTCCACCTCTGACTACCAGTCGTCATCGACCTCCGTCAATTGGTCGTCATCGTTGACCTCTGACTACCGGTCGCGACCGACCGCTATTTTTGACCTCCAACGACTGATCGCTGTCGATGTCCGCCAACCGACCGTCGCCATCGACCTTCGACTACAAGTCGTCGTCGAACTCCTTCGATCGGCCGTCACCGTCCACCTCCGACTATCGATCGTCGCCGACCTCCGTCGACCTCCGATTACCAACCGCAACCGTCTACTACCGTCGACCTCTGACTACCGCCCACCGTCGATCTCTAACAATCCGTCGCTGTCGACCTCCGCTGACTGACTGCCACGGACCGGTCGCCACCGTTGACCTCAAAGTGTTAGCCGCCATCGACCTCCATCGATTGGTCGCTACCGTCGACCTCTGACTATCAGTCGTCACCAACCTCCGCTAACCGAATGCCACTGTCGACCTTTGACTATCGGACGCCACTGCTACCGTTGACCTCTAACTATCGGTCGCCGCCGACCTCCACTAACCAATTGCCATTGTTGACCCATGACTACCGGGCGCTACCGTCGACCTTCGACTATTGGGTGCCGCCAACCCCCGCCAACCGACCGCCATCGACCTCCACTAACCGGCCTTTGTCGACCGACCACTACCGTTGACCTTCGACTATCGGTCTCTATCGTCGACCTCCGACTACCGGTTGCCACCGTCGACCTCCGACTACCGGCCGCCACCGGCAACCTCTGACTATAATTTTAATGTATGTTATATATAATTTTTATATTATATGTACCAAATTTTATTTCAACTAAAAATCAAGAAACGAGAAACATTTATCAAACACATATCTGTTTCTGTTTCTTTTTTTTAGAGAAACAAGAAATAGAAATAGTTATCAAACATGTTTTTGTTTTTAGTTCTTAAAAAAAAAGAAACAAGAAATAAAAACAAGAAACAAGAAACAAGAAACCATAAACGAGAAACAGGAAACGAGAACGTTATCAAACGAGCCCTTAATGTCTAGTTTTTACTCAACTAATTTTTCTTTTTGAAGTTTTTGTTCAATGATCAAGTTTCCAAAAAAAAAGAAAGGAAAAGTAAAGGATTAAGATCAAAATAATATAACGTTCATAACAAAATAAAAAAAATGTTATATTTTATAGTATTGATTGTTTTGTTTATCTTTTGATTTTTTTTTTAAAAGAAAATACTTCATTAACTACCCAACAACCAAAGTACAAGCTTGGTCCTCACTAATAATAGAGGAGAACTCAACAGGCAAAACATAATGTCTACAAAAAAAAAAATACTCCTTTCTCCATCAAAGAGGATGAAGGAGACGAAATACAAAACAATCCAGGATCATCCTGGTCCAGCGAAATTCCTCTCGAATGAGGTTTTGTCGAACTGGAATTTCTTGCTTTTTGAGTTAAGAAGTTTGCTGCCCGATTGCATGTTCTCAGGCACCATGAAAAGGAGATGTTTGCTGCTTCTCTCGCCAAGTTCTTGATATTGTCCAATATGTTTCTTGCCTCAGAGAGATCGGTGTATTCCTTCCCCTGAAGTAGCTTGATCAGTCCTACCAAATCAGACTCCACAATGAGGGGGAGTGTTCTCCAGTCTCTGTGATTGAGGTAATTTGTTAATCCCTCTCTCATAGCCATGACTTCCAAAGTTAGAATCGACCGGTTCTTTTTTATTCAAGGGCCATTTCAAGATTTTTGATGTCTACTTTTCTAGTTGTTTTAACTATAATTAAGGTTTTAAAAATCCCAAAAAGAGATCGCTAGTGTTGATGCCAAAATCCGGACAGAAGACTCACCCGACCTTCACGTGACACCAACAGTGAATTTGTAGGAACTGGGGAAGACGTGACCTGCAAGACCAGCAAAAACCGCTGCACACCGGCGTGGTGTAGGCCACACCGCCTCCGATGCCTAAGTCAGAAAACCGAGGAGAAGCTACAGATAGTAAAGGGGAGAGTCAAGAATCGAGTTTCGGAACCCTTCTTCCGTGGTGAAGAGGGGGTTTTATACCTGTTTGTCCTCCTAGGGTTTTTAGGAATTCGGTGGTGTTTCGGGGCGAACCAGGCGAAACCGGGGCGATTCGGAGCATCAGGGACCGAAAAGAGGTCACCGGGCTCGGCCCGCGCAAACGGGCCGAATGGTCGGCCTCGGCCTTTTGCCGAGGCCGACCATATGGGTCGGGCCATTTTGGCCCGACCCTTTGGTCCGGTCTTCCTCTGGGTCGGTCTTTTGGTCCTACCTCTGCCCGATTGTCCTCGTCAGCTCCTTGTCTATCTGTGTGGTCCAAAATCACCTATAACAGCTAGTAAAGAACATTATTCAAAATAATAACCACAACGAAAACAATAAAACTAATTAGTTGTAGAAAGTTAGAAACTAAACTATAATATTCTTATACTCATGTCCAAGAGCAATTCTTCTCATGTTTTGCCATTTGAACAAGGGAATCTCTTTAATTTTCTTTCCTTTACTTTTCTTAAATCCATTTTTATTCTTTTTATGATATTAAAGGAAAAATTCAGTTATGTATTAATTCCCTTCTCTTTTTCTTTTTGGAAATATTCTTGGGAAGAAATACATGGTTATTAGACAAATTTAAGTTACAATGGATTAACACAAAAAGAAAATGGTGGATTATGGACCACTCATCCTAGTTCATGACTTGTCAATCATTTCATTTCTAAATATTCAAAAGTAAATTCGGTACTTTTTTTTTTTCTTCAGATTATTAGAGTTTTAAATAAACCCTTGATCAAAACATGCTTCACCATATAAAATTCTTAGTAAACGAATCATCGAACAAGAAGATTTATCCCGTTGGTATAAGAATAGCAATTATAAATTCTTTGGAACTTTTTCTAGCGTAACTATCTTGCATGGTCATAATATCGCTCAACCTTATTGCACTATCACTCTATCACGTGTATTTTTTACTCAAGTGTCCATGTCTGTATAAAAATTATGTTGCACACTGTTGATGCCAAAATCTGGTCAAGCAACTCACCTGACCTTCACTTGACACCAACAGTGAATTTGTTGAGGACGGGAAAGACGTGACTTGCAAGACCAGATAGATTCCGAACACTTTTTCTGGGTGTGGGAGGCCCCATTTATACCTGTGTCTTTTATTAGGGCTTACTTGGCCTTCAGAGGCGTTTCGGGATGAGCCCGGTGGAGCCAGGACGGTCAGAGGCCGTAGGGACAAAATGGAGCTGGACAAGCTCAGCCTCGGCCCAAGGCCGAGGCCGAATAGGGGGTCGGGCCAAAAGCCCGATCCCTTCGGTCTTGGCCCGACCCAATGTCCCATTTCGCCTCTGGGTCCATCCTTCAGCCCTATTTCTGTCCGGTTATCCTCGTTAGCTCTTGGTACATCAAAGTGGTCCAACATTACCTATAACACATACCACTATAAAGATGATTGATAATAACATTTCTTAATTGAGCAGACAAATTTTATTCATCTTCAAATTTCAAAATTGAAGAAGAAAGATTTAGAATTTGAACTAGCTACAAGTAAAACACAATGAAGAGCCAAACTATTAGCAAAAATAATGATTAAAAAAAATCATTGTGAATGTGGTAAGAAGCGCACAAATACATATATCAACCTGACTATAACTCATGGTGATTAAGATATATCACACAAACCATAATAAGGATTCAAACTATGGACATACATAATAATAATAATAAAAAAGTCATTATGAATGTGGTAAGAAAGACACATGCATCAATAAGGTGTTGAACTCAAACATTAAAAAAAGAATAATAATAAGGCAAAAAAACACATCAAATAAGGTAGGAGTGTGACATGACAAAAAAACACTACGTATCCCAATTCCTCATATATTTTAGAGCGATTAATAATGTTGAACTAAAAAAAAGTACAAGCACACATCAATAAGGTACTCTCAAAGTTATATTTACAAATTCCTCATGTTTTAAGTGATTGATAAGTAATTAAGTATTAGTAGAAAATATGAAAAACACTTTATAATATTACTTTGGGAGGAATCACTAATAATACAATGATTTTGGCTGGAGTGATGGTCAAAGAAAGCACTTAAAAACACTTTCAGAGGGTAGGCCAAACATCAAAAGTGACTTACATAAAACACTTTTTATACCAAAAGGACTTATTATTATTATTATTATTAAAGTATATTTTGTTAAAATCACTTATTTTAAAAATACTCTCATACACTCTCTAACCAATTATTATGATTTACCTAAAACAACATAACATTTAAGTGACTGTTTGGTTTAACTTTTCAAGTGTTTAATTTTGAGAAAAAATCATTTAAAAAAAATTTCTAGTGTTTGGCAACCACTAAAAATGACTTATTAGAAAATGAGATTGATAAATAAACTATTTTGAGAGAAACACCTTGAAACCAATTTTTTTAAAAAAAAGTTTTTAAGCACACAATAACTTGTGTATAAAAACACCTATAAGGAAATGCAACCAACAATATGAGTGTTTAAATTCTAAACAATTTTTATACAAAATGTTTTTTTCTAAAAATGCATTCTTGAAAAACATTTAAATTAAAATGTATTCTAAACGGACCCTAAACCGACTATTAGATTAGAGAAATCAACACATCATTCAATAATTACTAAGACAAACCAACAATACTAAAGAAAGATATAGAGTAAATATCTATTGCTACTATCAACTAGATAAGTAATTCACTATATTTTTTCTTGAAAAAAAAAATTAAATCTAATAGTGTAATTATTTTCTAGATAAAAGAAAATAGGACCCACCAACCAAAAAAAAAAGAAAAAAAGAAGAAAAATCTTCCTTTTTGCCTTGATTGATTAAAAGTGAGTGAGGAGAATGAGGAGGAGGTTTAAAAGTAAGAATAAAAAGGCAAAAAAAGGGAAGAGCCAATGGAGAGAAATGAAAAGGCCTTAAAGAAACTATTGAGAGACCATGTTCTATGTATAAAGTATTATGTACATCCTACTTTGATCTAAATCATTATCTTATACTAACAATTTTCACCTCTTAATTTATTATTTATACATTGTCTTACGTGGATGCCAATACACAAACATGTTGCTTTTTCATGTTTTTTTAGGGTGTGGACATAAAGATTTGCGTCACCCTCACTTTTTCCTTTTTATAACTTCGATGCCTCGTGATAATTCATTTTACATTTTGACGTCAACAACGTTTTTATAATTAAGAAAATAATAATAAAAGTATGATGACCAGTACTCTTAATATTAACAAAAATGATTTTAAATGGTTGAAAACTCTTTTTAGTTTAAATATTTATAGTCGAGTTGAGGAACGTTTGAAAAAAAAATTGGATAAGACATTAATAATTTTATTTATAAGTGTTATATGTTATAAATTTGAGTTATTACTCTATATTTGATTTCTAATATTAAAATAAATAAATAAATAGTCCATGTCCATGTTTCACTACAATATATATATATATTTTTTTTACAATATGTGGAAAGTGGAAGATACAAACCACAAATCTTCCGATCATTAATACAAGTCTTATGCCAGTTAAACTATGCTTAAGTTGACATGTTTCACTACAATATAGAAATTGCTTTTTTGGGAGAGCCAAAATATTTTTGATATATTTTTGGGTCCAAACTTTTTAATAAATTAAAAAGAGAAGAAAAGGTGTGATGTCAAAATGTACCAACGTTTTTCTTTTCTTTTTGAGAAATAAAATGTGAAAATTAAAGTTTCTCCTTTAGGCACTTTTTCTGGTGCATTTTACTTTTTAATTAAAATATGAGTTTTATTCATATATAAAATTTTGTATTTATTTTCTTTTTATACTCAAACTTTCAAATATTCTATTTTAATATTTAAATTATAGATTGAAAACTATATAATTTTACTCTTAAAAAAAACTATATATTTTATCAAGTGTTGTTATATTTCCAAATTTTGAACCTACTTTAAAACGAGAGCTCAAATATTATAATAAATCTTCAATCGTAATTTTTCTATGCATGTAAATATATATGTGTCGCTAACTTAAATGGTTTTTAAGTAAAATTTAAAAACTAAAATTAATGTTTGAAAGTTTAGAGATGAAACCGTAATAAGCATGAAAGTTGAAAAGTCAAGTTGAATATAATTAAGTGGACAAGATATTCTTTTTAGTTATCTAATTAAAGGATGACATGTTCAAATCTCCACTTTAGATTTGTGATATAATATTTAAAAAAGACATGAAAATTTAGGAATAGAGCCTAACTTTTAAATTTTCTTTTTCATAGTAGATATGTTTACGGTTTCCAAAATTCATCTTATTTAATTTATTTCCAATTTAATTTGTTCGTTAATTTATTTCATTTTGCTTTATATGTCCTATTTTCAAATTATCTAGAAGTAATTTATTTTTTGAAATCTGAGTCCAATTTTAAAAAAGTTAAAAGATGAATTAAAATTTTTTATTTTTCTGTTTAAGATTCAATTTTTTTTAGAAGGTTTGAGAATCAAATTTTAAAATATAACTCTTTAAGTTAGTTCATCAAAGTTTGAGAGTTATATTATTACATATTTTAAATCATATTACACTTTTAACTATTAAAATAGACTTTGATCTCTATTCGGTCTCTAAGATTTTAAAAGCAATACCTTAATCATGAGATTTGAAACATAATTATAAATAGTTTGTCAATTTCCTTAAAAAAAATATTTTGTAAATCCAATCGATGTTAGTTTAATTTAGACTTAATTTTAAATGAAGTAGCAAAATATATTAATTTATATTTTTTTTCTTATATGCCATTTTTTCTTCTCATCTAATTTTTCCTTTAGGATCTTTTTTTTTTCCCCCATTTTTCTCATCGGTCACCAACTTCCCTTCATAAAACTCCTATGGGAGAAAATAATATAATTTGGAAAAAAAATTATAAATTAAAGTGACATAAAAATTGAAATTTAAAAATAAAATAGAAGTTTTTTTTTTATTTATTTTTTTTATTTTTTATTTTTTTATTTTTTTTTTTGGTTAAAAGAAAGGTAAAAGTAGATGTTTCCAATGAATAGAGGGCCTCATGAAGTCTGAAGGGCAGAAAAAGGAAGAAAAAATTTAAGAAATTTAAACATTACTAATATTATTTCTATAAAGAGCCTTTTCAATATATATATATATATATATATATTTCTACAAAGAGAGACAGGATGTGACAAAGACTGAAAGACAATGGCTTAAGAAGGAAGCAAACCCATCATTTCATTTCTAAATACACCAATTTGATTGTGAGAGAGAGAAAGAGAGAGAGGATTATTCCACAAAAATATAAATGAATAAATAAATCAACAAGAATATTCTAATTCATGTGGAAACAATTAATTAAGGCCTCATGTCCACATTTTTTTTAAAAAAAACTGGCTTTTCTTCTTTTCTTTTTGTCTTGCATTTGTTTTCTATTTTGTATTTATTTGAAAATGACAAAAGGATAGAAATAGATTACAACCATATAAGAGAGTTTGTTTGGTAATGTTTTACTTTCATCTTATTTTTTTTAGAAGTCTCAATTTCGTTAAATAGTAATAGATGTTGTATGGACCGATACAAGCTGCAACCAAAACTATTCAATTTTATCAAGGTCACGGATTTAATTTTTCTCAAAAAAAAAAAAAGGTCAAGGATTTAAAGCCCTCCTTTAAGATAAGTCGTAGTGCTCAACATACCATGCACGTACCTTTGCTTACGTCCTACCATGCTTCTTACCTGATTATGACATGTTGGCTGGATGTCCAAACTTTTGCTTGATAATTGACATTTGAACCTCAAACAGTGTCAACATACTACATTTCATGTCACGACGAATATCACTAAAGGGATTGCAATACAACAACAAGATCTTCACTTACCAAAATATATCTGTGCTTAACACCATCATGTACACCTCTAGTGCCTATATAACTCCTATATTTGGAAGATAGCATGATATGATACTTTGTGTTTTCTCTATCAAAACTCTATTCTCATACAAACCTTGGTGATTTAATAATATGAGTAGTTTTCAACTCGCTTCTACATATCACTACTTGATTTTTTTAGACCGTGTGACATTATGATTGTATTGCAAACCATAGCCATGTAAAGCTACTCTAACCCAAAACACACTACTTGAGTCTATCAAGATTTTTCGAACTTAAGAAGTTTTTCATCCTCTAAACAACCCGTTTTTGGTTTGCATCATGATGATATCTTAAATATTCACCCAAGCTTCTCACATACATGAGAGAGCATCCTCTCTCACTTATCATCATCTCACATTATCGAGCTAGTGTTCATGACTACACTTACATTTTCATTAGCAGTTATGCACATTCTATCTTTGCAATAACTTAGTTGGTTTGTCTCTACTTAGACCAAGCTCCACGATTAAATCTTACCTTTTCATAAGGTCAGGGTCTTTTTGGACACTAAGTTGTAACAATAACAAATATCTTTAACGAAAGATGCTCGAGACCAATTCATCTAGCGATGTTGAGCCATGACACACAGACACGTGCTATGGGGTGGCTCATTAGGTCCCATGGAACCTAGGGAGGTGGAAAGCCAACACCTTGCCCCCTTAAAATACTTTTTCCCTCTATTAAAAGCATGAAATGTGGAAAGTGGTGAGCAATCACCCACTTTGTGGGACTTCATGTAAAGTCACATGAACCCAATTTTAGACACGCTTTCACTTACCCTAAATATTTCCTCCAAACAAACATTCTGTTATTTGAAAGTCACAAACCAACATCAACAAAACAACTCTAGGTGTTTCTCTTCAACTCTAAGACCCAATTGTCAACCTTTTTTTTTTTTTTTTTTTTTTTTTTTTTTTTTTTTTTTAATGTTGCCTATTTTTTCCCCCTAAATGAGGGTTCTCTCTCTTATATGGGAGTTTTCCTCCGTTTTGGAGGTTTAGGGTTCTTTTGAGCAGGGTTTGAGGCGGCGGTAGGTGCTCGGCGTGGTCTGGTTTCGGAGGTCGGGGTTTTCGTGTACCGTGGGGCAGTCGTTCGTCCACTGGATTTGTGAAGGCGGACCTTTTAGTTGTGTTTTTGGGGTTGCCGTTGGTGGCTGCAAAGGGTTTTTTTGAGCGGGGTTTGGGGTGGCGATAGGTGCTCGGCGCGGTTTGCTTTTCGAGGTCGGGGTTTTCGTGTACCGTGGGGCAGTCGATCGTCCACTGGATCAGTGAAGGCGGACCTTTTAGTTGTGTTTTGGGGTTGCCGTGGATCAGTGAAGGCAAAGGTCTTCGGCGTGGTCTGCTTTCGGAGGTCGGGGTTTTCGTGTACCGTGGGGCAGTTGAGCGGCCACTGGGTCAGTGAAGGCGGGCCTTTTAGTTGTGTTTTGGGGTTGCCGTTGGTGGCTGCGGGCAGTGGGTTTTTCGTTCGGGGGATTGTAGGCGGGGGTTTTTGGTCGGAGTGGCTTCGTGGGCGGCGGTGACGGGCAGAGTTGTCATCTGGTTTCGGATTGAGGTTGATCGCTGGGGTGTTTTTTCTGTCGTCTGTCCGTTCTCGGTAGTTGCAGGTGGTGGGTTTCTTGTGGTGTGTCTCTTTCTGTTTTGCAGGCGGTGATGGTGCTGCTCGTGGCTTGCTGCAGGCGGCGAGTTTCGGTGGTGTTGGTGTTGGCGCTCGGGCTGGGTTTCTGGTGGTGCGCCGCGTTGTTGTAGGCGGGTGTGTTGTTCGGTGGCTGTTTTGTACGTTCTTGGCGGTGGGCGGGGATGTTGGTGTGTGTCTCTCTGAGGGTGTTAGAGTGTTTTGGGGAGTTTCTGTTTTTTTTCGAAGTGGAGGGTGCCTTGGAGGTGTGTTTTTGGGCTGTGGAGGTTGCATAGCTGCTGGCTAGTTGGAGGTTGTGGTGACGGTGCTTGTTTTTTCTTATTCTTTATTTGTGTTTTGTTTGTCTGTGGTGTGTCTCGTCTGTGTTCGTCTTTGGTTGGTTTCCTTGTTTTGTAGGTGGGTAGGAGTTGGTGTTGGGGGCGGAGCAAGTTTGGGGTGGTGGGGTGGGTACGGTACGGTGGGGCAGGAGGAGGATGGAGGATTTGGTGAGTAAGTGGAGGTCTTGGAAGTTGACGGAGGAGGAAGCAGAGAAGGTGAAGCCGGGGGATGTGGCGCCGGCCCTATCTGAGGGTTCGAGAGAGCTTTGTGTGGTGGGGAAGGTGCTCTCGTCGAAGCATGTGAATATGGATGCTTTCCGAAATGTGATGAGAGCGGCATGGAGAACCCATGGGGCGACTCAGATAGAAGCGGCGGGGGATAATTTGTTTGCGGTTCAGTTTCGGTCCAAAGGGGAGAAGGGAAGAGTTATGTCATCGGGGCCATGGGCGTTTGACAGATCCCTTGTGATTCTAAAGGATGCACAGCTGGTATCGTCAGTTCTGGATGTGGATTTTAAGGACTGCTCTTTCTGGGTCCAGATCCACAATGTTCCCATGCGTTGGCAGACAAAGGGAATGGCGAGACATCTGGGAGGAAAGATTGGTGTGGTAGAGGAGGTAGGTGGGGCGCAGGGGAGCGAGTGGACGGGACCAGTATTGAGACTGAGAGTGCGCCTGAGGGTGGATCGGCCTTTGCGAAGAGGGTTTCATATGCAGGATGAGGAGGGCAAGGAATTCTGGTGTCCGGTGTTGTATGAACGGTTGCCGGATTTCTGTTATGAGTGTGGCTGCTTAGGACATTCGAGGAGGGAGTGTGGGGTGGTGGGAGAAGGTTCTTCGGAGCAGGGAGAGGAGCAGTATGGGGAGTGGTTGCGGGCGGGGGTGAGTTTTAGGGAAGGTAGCCGGAGGGTCCATGAGGAGAAGGTGGAGGGGGGAATGAACCAGAGCGGCGGGGTTTCGACAGCTCCTGTCGAGGATGCACAAGGGCCGGCTCCTGAGAAGGATGAGGTGAGGGTGGGAAGGGAGGGAGGAGGGGCTCTGGAGACCCAGGCTGGGGAAGCTGGTGCTGAAGTGACTCCCCAGGCGGGCGAGGTTGGGGGAAAGGGGCCTGATGAGGGGATGGCAGATAAGGGGAAGGGGAAGCAGAAGGTGGGGGCGGCCTCTGTGGAGCCTAGGGCCACCTATGTGGGAGAGGACGTGATGGCAGTAGATGAGGTGGGAGATGGGGGATCTGAGGGGGTTGGGGGGGCAGGTAAAACAGGCAGTAGTAGAGGGTGGAAGAGAAGGGCGAGGGATGCACTTGCACTTGCAGACATCTCAAATAGGGAAGTTCCGATGGAGTCTGTTGGGGGCAAAAGGAAAGGGGAGGAAGGGGAGCTGCCAACTCAGGGAGGGAAGAAGGCGAGAGGTGGGGGGGGACAGGTTCTGTTATTTCGGCGGTGGCTGGCTCCCAGCCCCGCTAGACGCCATGAGTTGCCTGTTTTGGAATGTACGAGGTTTGGGGTCGGCTCGTGCATTCCGTAGGTTGTACAAGTTGGTGCAACAACACCGACCTCAGATGGTGTTTCTGACAGAAACGAAAGTACAGACGGCGAGGTTTGAGGTGCTTAAAGTTAGGCTGGGGTATCCGGGTTGCTTCTGTGTGGATAGTAATGGGAGAAGTGGAGGTCTGGCTTTGCTGTGGACTACGGAGGTTAAGTTCAGTCTTATCTCATATTCCTCTAATCATGTAGACGGATGGGTGGATGGAGGGGCGAGTCCATGGAGATTCACAGGGATATACGGGCATCCTCAAGCAGAGCTAAAAGCTAGAACGTGGGCATTGATGAAGCATCTCCGAGGGAGTAGTGAGACTCCGTGGCTTATGGGGGGTGACTTTAATGCAGTGTTGTTTGATCATGAGAAGGATGGGGGAAGGCCTAAGCCGGCTGGAGAGCTGCTTGGTTTCCGGGAGGCGGTGGATGTGTGCGAGCTCATGGATCTTGGTTACAGTGGGCCTGTATTTACCTGGTGCAATAGGAGACCTGGGGAGGATATTGTTTGGGAGAGAATTGATAGGTGTATGGGTAATGTGGCATGGCGAGATATGTTCGCTGGTTATGAGGTGAGACACCTGGACTTTAGTCGGTCGGATCATAGACCTATTCTCCTGACGTTGTCGGTGTGTGCTCATTCGGTTCATAATGCAGGTCATAGAATCCAGAGGTTTGAGGAAACGTGGCTTCTATCACAGGGGTTTAAGGAAGCAGTGTCCGCTAATTGGGGTCTGGGTGGTGCAGTAGGATCGCCGGAGACATTGGCCTCGGCGACGAAACGGTGCATGAACGGCCTTAGCAAATGGGGTAGGCCGGGGATGGGAAATTTTAGGCATCGTATCCGGGTGGCGACGGATCAGGTTCAGGGGGCGTTGGAACGGCTGGGTAGTGTGGGATCTCGATCTGATCTGCAGAATGCAGAAGAACAGTTAGAGTCTTTGCTGGTTGAGGAGGAGATGTACTGGAAGCAAAGATCCAGAGATAGCTGGCTGAAATGGGGGGACAGGAACACTCGATGGTTTCATAGTCATGCCTCGAGTAGGAGAAGGAGAAATGAGGTGAAGGGTTTGGAGGATGAGGATGGGGTCTGGCAGCAAGATCCGGACAGAATCTTGGGGCTTATTGAGGGATATTTTGAGGACTTGTATACGACATCGCAACCTTCACTTGAGGAAATAGATCAGGCTCTGTTACATGTGTCTTCCTCGGTTACGAATGAGATGAACAGTAAGCTCCTGCGCCCGTTCCAGCAGGATGAAGTTCTACTTGCTTTGAAGCAGATTCACCCAAATAAAGCTCCGGGACCGGATGGATTGTCAGGAGCGTTTTATCAACACTCGTGGTCTGTCGTTGGGGCAGATGTGGTCCAGTGCTGTCTGAATATCCTGAATAACAGGGTCTCCCCAGCTCCCCTCAACGAAACGATGATTGTGTTGATACCAAAGAAGAGGAGCCCCAGACGTGTTTCTGAATACAGGCCCATCTCACTCTGTAACGTGACGTATAAGTTAGTTTCGAAGGTGTTAGTGAACCGCATGAAAGGGATTCTAAATGAGGTGATCTCCCTTAGTCAGAGTGCATTTATTCCTGGGCGGTGTGTGGTGGACAATGCCATTTTGGGTTATGAATGTTTGCACGTGTTGAAAGGGAGAACAAGGGGCAAAACGGGGTGGGCTTCACTAAAGCTTGATATGAGTAAGGCATATGATAGAGTCGAATGGGTTTTCTTGATGAAGATTATGCTGAAAATGGGTTTTGCTCCGGAGTGGGTGGATCTGATTTCTCTTTGTATTTCTTCCGTACGTTTCTCTTTTAATGTGAATGGGATCAGGTGTGGGGGTGTGGTTCCGAGTAGAGGTTTGCGGCAGGGTGACCCATTATCCCCGTATCTTTTTCTCTTATGTGCTGAGGGGTTGTCATGTATGCTTCGGGGGGCGGAGGAGTCGAAGGCAATTAGGGGTTTGAAGGTAGCTCGGTATGGTCCTGCTATCTCACATTTATTTTTCGCTGACGATAGTCTGCTATTTTTCAGGGCCAACGAGAGTGATGCCACAGCGGTTCGGGGCATTCTGGACTGTTATGAACGGGTGTCGGGTCAGACAGTGAATTTCGATAAGTCTATTATCTCTTTCAGTCCGAGTACAGATGGGAGGGTCAAGGCTCAGGTGGGTCAGATTCTGCAGGTTCAGGTTACGGCATGGCACCGCCAATATCTAGGCCTACCTTCTTTTATGCCACGGGACAGAACGAGCTCGTTGAGTTTCATTAAGGATCGAGTATGGCAGCAGATCCAGGGGTGGAAGGGCAAACTATTCTCAGTTGGGGGTAGGGAGGTTCTTCTAAAGTCTGTTGTGCAGGCGATCCCGTGTTATTCGATGAATTGCTTCCGTTTACCAAAGAAGTTGATTCTTGAGATCAGCAGAGCCATGGCCCGGTTTTGGTGGGGTGGGGAGAAGGTGGATCGAGGAATTCATTGGGTGAGTTGGAAATCCCTATGTAAGCCTAAGTGCTATGGTGGGATGGGGTTTAGGGATATGGAGATTTTTAACCAAGCTTTGCTGGCAAAACAGTGTTGGAGAATTATCCAGAATCCTTCTTCCCTCCTGGCACGTGTTCTTAAGGGCAGATATTTTCCTTTTGGAGATTTCTTGAGGGCAAATGTGGGGACGAGACCGTCTTTTATATGGAGGAGTTTATTGTGGGGAAGAGAGCTTTTGGAGAGGGGTTTGCGTTGGCAAGTGGGGAATGGAGAAAGTGTGGCGGTATATGGAGTGAATTGGCTTCCCGAGGATGGTAATTTTAGAGTACGGTCATCAGGGACTTTGGCTCCGGAGACTCGGGTTGCAGACCTGATGACGGCATCGGGGCAGTGGAATGAAGGGCTCATCCGACAGAATTTTAGCCCTCAGGAGGTCGGTCTAATTTTGTCAATTCCTGTGCGGGCTGGGGCGGAGGATAAGATTGTTTGGCATTATGAGAAGTCGGGCCTGTTTTCGGTGAAAAGCGGATATCGGTTGGGGCAATCAACCTGGCTTGCGCAGTTTCCGTCTTCCTCTTCGAACGAGTCGACAATGGGTTGGTGGAAGGGGGTTTGGAAAATGTTTATTCCGAATAAGATCAAGATTTTTCTTTGGAGACTTTGTTTAGACCGCTTGCCCACGATTGATAATTTGGGTGTTCGGGGCTGTGACGTGTTGAACGTTTGTGGCCTCTGTAGGCGAGGTGGGGAGTCCAGTCTGCATGTCTTCTGGCATTGCAAGTTCGTGAAGGCTGTGTTGATGGAGTCCGAGTTTGGAGGATTGATACATAATGTGCAGGCTGGGTCTATGTTTGATCTGCTTAGGGAAGTGAGGGACAAGGTTGGTTGGGGAAGATTTGAGTTGTTTGTGGTGGTGCTGTGGGCTGTGTGGAACTGCCGAAATCAGCGGAAATTTAGGGGCCTAGAACCAGTGTTTGGGCTAGTAGAATGGGCGACGAGTTATATCTCGTCGTTCCAGCGGGCGACCTCGGCCTGTGGTGTTGGGATGAGGAGTGTTCTTGCAAGGGAAGATGTGAGATGGAGCCCCCCGGAGGCTGGGTGGTATAAGGTGAACGTAGATGCGTCCTTTAGGAGGGAGCGATGGCAGGCGGGTCTGGGAGTGGTGGTTCGGGATTCCTCTGGTCGGGTTATGTTGTCGGCATCTTTGGTGCAGCGACATGTGCGAAGTCCGGAGATGGCTGAAGGATGGGCCGCAGTTAAGGGAACGAGACTGGCAGTGGAGATGGGTTTGGGCCCATTGATGTTGGAGACTGACTCCAGTCGGGTGGCTAGTTTTTTCCAAGATGAGGCAGGGGATGATCTCTCAGATGTGGGTGCCCTGGTGGCTGAATTACGAAGGGACATGCCAGATCCTTCCTTTTTCGGTTGCAGGTTCACTCGAAGGGAGGGAAATGAGGTGGCACACCAGTTGGCTTCTCTGGCAGGGAGGGACGAAGTGTCTAGGGTGTGGGTTGAGTCTGTACCCCAGTGTGTTGAGGCGTTGATCCTTTCTGATATGGCACTGTTGTGATGTTTTCTTACAGGTTACGACGCGCAGGCATGATGCTGGTGAAGGTCGTGAATGGATAGTGAGCAAAAGAGCCATCAAATTAGAAGGGTGATCAGATTGAGCAACGGCAGTTACGACCAAATACCTTTGTGCAGATATCAGGGGAGGTTTTCTGTTCTCTGTTTCTCTTGTCCCTTATGTTGTGTATGTCTTGAGATCTATTTGAGGTCTGTTTGGTTTGGGGTGTAAAGGGTGGGGTTTTTCTGCATGATTAGTGGATCCTAGGTTGAGGTCTGATGCACCTGCCCATCAATTCCCTGTGTATTGCATGTGTTGGCTACTCTGTGGTCTGTGTTTGCTTTATATGTTTTAGTGGAGCCCAGGTCTGAGGCTGGTTTTGCACCTGAACTCAGTTTACTTTTAGGAATGTTTGTTGTTATTATGGTGCCCTGTTACTTTTGGTTTGGAGGCCATGCATCTGAGCAGTGGACCTTTGCTGGGGTGATGGTTAAATCTTTAATCTTACTGAGATATAGTGTTGGGATGTTTAGGCATGTTATGGTCTTTATGTGCTAGTATGTTTCCTTTTACTTGTGTTAAAGTGAGGCTGGTGTTGCTATTGTATTGAACTGTGGAAGCTTCCTTTGAGGTTATCTCGCTAGTGTGAGCTCTGGGTCTCCCTTTTGTTGATCTTGAAAGGCTAGGGCTGCTTTATGAGTTCCATAAGTCTGTTGTCACCCCGATAGGATCTGGTTTCTGTGTGGAAATATTTCTTGGCAAATTAGTATGTGAGCCTTACGTAGGAGAAGGAAATAATGTCTGCCTGCCAAATGAGTTGAGTGTGGTTTATATGAGAGTGGGGTTTTAGGGGTAAAAAGAGCTACCTGCAGTGTGAGCAGTTAGGCCGTCCAAGGGTAGTTTCTTGGGTATGGGTCCCTGCATTGTAGTGTGAAAGCTAGTACCCTGCAAATAACCCCCCCCCAAACAAAAAAAAAAAAAAAAAAAGGGCATGGTCTGTTAAAAAGGAAAAGTTTGGAAAAAGTTTGGAAAAAGAAATGAAAACATAAATTATGCAAAAGAGAGGAGATCTCATGAATCAGGCTCCTAAGTAATGAGTTAGCATCCCAAGGTGTCGGGTTGTTTCTTTGCGGGGCCTATGTGTCCAGTGTAGGGGGAAGATGGGTGGAGGGTCTTATAAATCAGCTCAGGGCTAGTAGGGGTTGCTTTAGGTGAGGCAAGTTGCGCACACTTTTATGAGATTTTCTTGGGAATGTTTTGATATGTTTTGTTGGCTTGCATAGCTTCTCACAGGTAAAAGGTTTAGCATATGTAGCTCTTGACCTGGGAGCAGGATAAATGTCTGCATGTTAATCTCAGATAAGACATAATATTGAGTGGTATGCTTGATCGGGGTGTTGGGAAGATGAGGGTGGCGGGGGTTTTGGTTTGAGGTGTTGGTAATGTGTAGGGTCCCGTAATTTTCTTCTTGGGTTTTGTTTTGCAAAATGCTACTAATGAGAATATTATGTGCAGGTCTGAATACTGAGATCAGTAGTCGCTTTGAGCTGGAGAGTCCGAATACTTAAGGTGGATGGCTTGGTGGGGATTGATTGAGGTGTTGGTAGCTAGCTGAATTTATGCAGACAAAGATCATATGGCGGGCGTTTTTTGATTGGGGTGTGCACTTCGTGTGGGGAAGAGGGTTTAAAACCAATGGTTGGTGTTTGGCTTAACATCTTTTGAGGCTATTCCTCCGTGTGTGGAGGGTGGTAGTTGGTTTCTGGTTTCCTTTGTAATGTTCTGCTTTTTGAGCGGTGCTATTGGTATAATGGTTGATATCAAAAAAAAAAAAAAAAAAAAAAAAAAATTGTCAACCTTTTTGGAAGAGATTTATGTTCATCCCTTATTAAAGTTGTTTTAAATTCAACATCCACAACTATATAGACCATCCTTGAGGATGTTTTATGTATGTTTTTTAGTTCTCACACTTAATTTTCTACTAAATTCTTCCCTTTCACATGCATTGACAAGCCAATTAAAATCATAGTAAACATCACATTGTTACAAATTAAATAGTCATAACAATTGAGTATATCTTTTAGCATTTATAAGTGACATGATGTGGTGTCTAATACTAGACATACATTTAAGCAAGGACATTTAGATACTAATTGACATTAATTTTGTACCATAACCTTTGTTTTTGCCTAAAAAAAAAAGAAAAAAAATTGTAAACAATAATTTCAATAAAAGACGGGATTGTATTTCACATTTTTGATATCTTTTATATGTGTTTGCTAACAGATTTAGAAACTATGTCCAATTTAAACGGTTGTTCAAAATGTGTTTGGTAATATATAATTATAAATAGCAAAAATAGTTGTATTTAGTTTATCAATTAAATATTTGGTTGAATCTTAACTATTATTAATTAATTTTATGAACATGTTTTATGTAAATTTTTTATAATTATTATTTTACAATATTATATAATTTATAATATATTATGTTATACCTATTATTTTAATTTAAACAAAAATGAAATGAATTCATACCATTAAATAGTATATTGATTTTTAAAAATATTTTTAAATTAATTTTTCATTTTAAAATTTTAAATTGAATATTTGAACACGCTAAAAATATAAAAATATTGTATTTAGATAAAAAAAAAATCCAAAAATAATTGTAAAAAACAAATCTACTAAAAATGGATATCCGTTGAATTCATCCGACTTAGTAAATTTAGAAAAGAAAAAGATTGCGTAGTGCACAAGTCTTAGAATTTCATAATTAATTTCAACAATAAAAATAAAAATTTCACTATCCATCGTTATTGAATATCAAAGTTTTTCTTTATTATTATTTTTTTAGAACACAACCCGATATGTGAGGGCATGGATTTGAAACTACACCCTAAAAAATAAGAAACAAATATGCTTTTACCATTGAACTATATTCATGTTGCCACGTCAATATAGCTTTTTAAAAAATATAGCAAATCATACCATTCATTTAGAACTAAGGATAAGTTTTAAAACATCAATCTAATAGCATTACCCAAAAACACATATATTTTAACTTTTAGAGAAAAACAAGAAAGTAGATTCTTGTAGCACACACGTGTGGGACAAAAAGGTAATGATGTTGATTATTAACTTGACACGTGTAACCAATATTGTACAAAAAATAATAAATAAAAAATAAAAAAAAAACACATTAAGAAAAAGGATTGGAGATGCTGTTTGTCTACCAATAAGGCAATGACATTTTCCAAGCTATAAAAATTCTTATCAATACCTCCTTAGCCTTAGCCTTAGCCTTAGCCTTTGCCTTACCTAATGTCTCTCTAGTCTACAACTCTTCCACTTCTCTTTGTTTTGTTCTTTTTAAGATGGTTCTCTTATTTCCTCATTTAGCCTACCTCTTTGTCCACTTACCATTTGCCCAACTATATTCATCATCTCCTTTATGCATCAATTCAATAACATATTAATGGAGAGGTATATGTGTATATGCTTCATTCTAGAAAAGAATATGTTGATAATATTAAAGAAAAAAATTGCTATGATAAAAAAAAATGTTGTATTAAAGTCGACGGATGATCGCCGTAGTACGATTTTTATATGCAGAAAATAATACTGACTTGATTCCTTTTGATTCACCAGCACAAAATTTGATGGTAGGTTAATAGTCGTATTGGGTATTGAAGAAAAACACTAACCCTAGTTCTATTTTGTAGTGTCTACCACTCTTTTCTTCTTTATTGCAAACATTGTGCAACAAATGCTACTTAGCATTGTGAAGCCTACAAAAGTGGGTTCTTCTATTTAGTTTGCCTCCGAGGAGGGTGAATAGAAATATTGACAACTTTGATAAAGTATTTAGTGTGTTGGAATGAGAATATGACAGAGATGAAATGAACGCTTCCAAATTCAAACATATCGTGTTTGAAATGCACATCTTCTCTCATTGCTTCGTGACTGTGACACATATAAATAGTCTCAAGATTCTTCAATGGACCAACAATTAGGGTGGTATACCTCTTATTTAATAAGCATTTGCTTCAAACACTACAACAATTAAGGTCTTTCCCGACGCGCATATGCGTCGGGAAAGATCGGAATACGCGTCGGCAAAGGTTCTCCCGACGCGTATTCAGACGTCGGGAGAAGCGTCGGGAAAAACGTGTCGGCAGAGCCTCTGCCGACGCGTATTTGTCATGCGTCGGCAGAGACCAATCTCTGCCGACGCATAATGTGGGGAGGGATTATGGGGCATTTCTGCCGACGCGTTGACTATCGCGTCGGCAGAGGGCATTTTTGCCGACGTGGTGGTCAATGCGTCGGCAGAAAGCGATGGACTCGATTTTTTGCCTACGCGTTGACTATGTGTCGGAAGAAATGGTCTCTCCCGACGCGCAGGTCAACGCGTCGGCAGAAAGTTTTGCGGAAAAATTTCTGCCGACGCATTGACTTGCGCGTCGGCAGAAATGCCCTTTGCCGACACATTGACTTACACGTCGGCAGAGCCTTTATTTATCTTTTTTTTTTCGTTTTGCTATTTTTTCTGTTTTGAAAGTCTAAAAGAAATACATTCAAGATATTACACATATACTTAAAACCAAAATGCATTCAATTAAATTCAAGATATTACGCATAAATTCAATTACATGAAAGTCGAGAGATATAAAATCCTGCATTATAAATTGAAATACAGAAAACTAAAAGTATAAAAAAATACACTAAATTAAAAATATTGTTCGGTACACATAATTCTAATAAAAGGTTAGAAGCGAAAGTCTTTAGTTACAGAGAAAACATCTAACAAGCTCGTGGCAGCCTCCAAATGTAAATGTGTCATTCCATATCAATGTTGAGTCGAATCATCTACAAAAAATCAAAAGAAGAAAATCAATTAGATGCTAGAAGCGAAATTCTTAACTTGAAACTAAGTTTTACTCTAAGTTTTAAACTAATTTAAACCATCTAAATTATTAATTAGATGCTTCGAAAAAATCGGCAGCATAACGACATAGATAAGAGTAACCCATATTTTTTAGACATGCTAAACAAGAGAAATGCACTTCAATATAGCTAGAAACACCCAACTACAGTCCTCATAACACCTGGGCAACACCACAATCTCCAAATACATGCGAGTAAGATATCGCATAACACAGTAATCCAAATCATAACTAATGAAGTTAAAATTTAACTAATGAAATTACAAAACTATACAAGCAAAACACCAAATTTAAGAAAAACAACCAAGTTGTCTAACTTTATTAAGTAAAACACAAACATGTACATTTACCAAAAATTTAACTTATAGACATCTAATACTAATGAAGTATATATATATATACCAACTAAATCATCTAACTTATAACAAATTATAAAGAACTAAAACAATCCAACCTTAAACTTATAAATTAAACTCATTGAAACCTAACAAAAAAAAAAAAAAACAAAAACAAAAACAAAAACAATCAAAACTTTAAACTAACTTCCAAAGTTACACAATACATATGAACATAATGAACTAAAATGCTCAAAGCAACCAACATTAATCTGATTTACTAAGTAAACAAATATTAAACTCCTCGAATCATAATGAACTAAAACAATCAAAACAACTAAATTAATCTAACTTTACTAAGGAAACAAATAATAAACTCATCAAAACTATAACAAAGTCAATAAATTTTCAACTTAATGAACATAATAATAAAACATAACCCAATTATCAAATTTTAAAAACTTAAGAACATAACAAAGAATTTCTCATTCACCTCTATATTCAAACAATCACTCATTATCAAACTCATGCTAAAACTAATTAATATAACATCATCACAACTAATTAACTAAGTTATCAAAATTTTAAAACATAACAACTAAATTTACTCATATCAAAACCTATAAATGTCACAATTAAACTAACTCCAATCATACAAACAAGCTTCAAATGAATCTTTAAACATAGAATAGACTCAAAAATAAAATATAATAATCATGAAAATGAATAGACTCAAAATCACCTAAGCCTCGAAATTTGATTTACTCTTTTACTCATCATGAAAATGAATTCTTACTTTTCTACATCTCTTACCACACATCCTCCAACAAAAACAATTTCAATATCATACAAGCATCAATTCAATCTCAAACTCCAAACTCCAACAAACAACTATAATCTCAACATTTATAAATCAAATTTATAAGTAAAGAAGAAACAACTTACAAGGGCACTATGAGCTCGCCAATATGACATTTTATTGGATGGAAGATAACCTACAGAGAGGGAAGTTTGCAAACATCAAGTAAGTTCATTTTTTTCAACTTTCTCACAACAACAAACTACAATACTTTAAAAATAAAATTCAAACAAACATACCTCAAAATTTTCCGCCGATGTACTTTTGTCGTCGAATAAAGAAGTCAATATCGCCAAACAAACACATGTTTTTTTTCTTTAGTTCACTACTTCTCTCACACTCTATTAATTCTTCTCACACATTTGCTTCAAACACATCAATATGACATCTATGAGCCCAATGAAAAAAAATTGTAAACATTCAAACTAAATGCAATAATAACGTATAAAACGAACTTCTCAAGTTTCATAAATTTATAAATCTAACCGCTAAATTTATCGAAAATAATCAAGGTTACCAAGTAAACACATATACTAATCTTCCTTATTCACAAAAACAAAAACCATATTTACACTCAACATCAAAACCATATTAACTTTAATCAACAAAAACCAAAAGCTCAAAATACACCAAAAAAAAAAAATCACCCATATTTATACTTTCTTTTCTCACCACTTTTCACCAAATAATAACAAACATCAAACAAGATTTTGTTGACTCACAATCCCTAATGCACATAGCACACAACCATAAATAACACAATCTAGAGAGAACAAAATAATGACAATATAGATGCAAAGAAATGAAAAAAAAATAACTAACCACAAAAAAAAAAAAAAACAGTCATCAAAGAAATGTAAAACAAAAAAAAAAGAGAAACAAGGAAGGAAAAATTACTTACTAAATGAGAGGGAGATGACGACCCATACAACGGTGAAAGAAATGGTAGTAGTGGAATCAAGTGGTGAAAATTGTAGAGAGGGAGAGAAATGGAGTGGGTGATGGAAAAAGAAGAAGAAAACGCAGAGGGGAGGGGTTAAAATGAGGAAGAAGACACGAAATGAGGGGAAAATATGATTAGGGCTTTTAATGAGTTTCTGCCGACGCAGTTAAAATGGCGTCGGCAGAGTCTATACTTCTGCCGACGTCGTTTTAACCGCGTCGGCAGAAATCACTTCTGCCGACGCCATATGAAAACGGCGTCGGCAGAAATCCAAGTTTGGAGGGAAAAATTTTCGTTGTGAATTTTTAAATGACTCTCTGCCGACACCATTTTAACCGCGTCGGCAGACGTGACTTCTGCCGACGCACAATTTGAAAACGGCGTCGGCAGAAGTCCCAAGTTTGGAGGGAAAATTTTTTGTTGTGAATTTTTAACTGACTCTCTGCCGACGCCATTTTCACCGCGTCGGCAGAAGTCACTTCTGCCGACGTAATTTGAAAACGGCAGAAGAAATGGTAAGGAAAAATTACTTACTAAATGAGAGGGAGATGACGACCCATACAACGGTGAAAGAAATGGTAGTAGTGGAATCAAGTGGTGAAAATTGTAGAGAGGGAGAGAAATGGAGTGGGTGATGGAAAAAGAAGAAGAAAACGCAGAGGGGAGGGGTTAAAATGAGGAAGAAGACACGAAATGAGGGGAAAATATGATTAGGGCTTTTAATGAGTTTCTGCCGACGCAGTTAAAATGGCGTCGGCAGAGTCTATACTTCTGCCGACGTCGTTTTAACCGCGTCGGCAGAAATCACTTCTGCCGCCGCCATATGAAAACGGCGTCGGCAGAAATCCAAGTTTGGAGGGAAAAATTTTCGTTGTGAATTTTTAAATGACTCTCTGCCGACACCATTTTAACCGCGTCGGCAGACGTGACTTCTGCCGACGCACAATTTGAAAACGGCGTCGGCAGAAGTCCCAAGTTTGGAGGGAAAATTTTTTGTTGTGAATTTTTAACTGACTCTCTGCCGACGCCATTTTCACCGCGTCGGCAGAAGTCACTTCTGCCGACGTAATTTGAAAACGGCGTCGGCAGAAGTCCAAGTTTGGAGGGAAAAAAAATTACCATCGAAATTTTAAATGACTCTCTGCCGACGCCGTCTAGGCGCATCGGCAAAGGTCACTTCTGCCGACGCTGATTAACACAGCATCGGCAGAAGTCTTGCTTCTCTCGACGCAATTATAAACTGCGTCGAGAGAGAAGGCCTTTGCCGACGCGGTCTTCACGACGTCGGCAGAGATGGTTTGAGCGTCGGCAGAAGGTTCTTCTCCCGACACAGTTAACAGCGTCGAGAGAAAACGCGTCGGCAAAAACAATTTTTCTTGTAGTGAAAGTTCCTTTTGTATTCATATTCTAATTTGTTTGGCTTATATATCATATTCACTTCATTTACACTTCCAAATTTTACTAGTAGCTCTTTGGTATAATTATAAATTATAATAAGGAAGGAGCATTTCATGCTTCACTTCATATTCTAGTCAAGCCAGTAAATTATAATTAACTTTTAGCCACATAAATCTTTATTTATATTGCATTAATTTTTAACCAACATTTGAAAATAAATAATGGGTGGTTGACCTTCGATAAAATTAGCTAAATAAAATTTATTAAATATGAAATTTGTTATAGATAACTTTGGACCACTCCGATATACAATTAGCTGACGAGGACAACCCGACACGAACCCAGAAACAGAACCGAAAAATGGACTCTAGAGACGAAACGGGCCAAAAGGTCGGCCCAAGGTTGGAGGGATCGGGTCTTAACCCGACCCCTGCTCGGCCTCGGCCTTGGGCCGAGGTCTTCCATCTTCGTTTAGTCCTAGGAACCCCGATTTCGCGTGATTCAGTCCTAGATCGCCTCCGAACGCTTGAAAACCCTAGAGCATGAGAAAGTATTTAAACCCTTCTTCATCACTGAAGAAGGGATCCCGAACTCTATTCTCTACTCTCTCCTCTTGCTCTCTTGCTCTCCTCCTTCCGCTTTCTGATTTAAGCATCGAAGGCGGTGTGGCAAGCACCACACCGGTGTGCAGGTTTTTCTATTTTGCAGGCTACATCTTCCCCCTCTCAAACAAATTTACAGTTGGTGGCACGTGAAGGTTAGATCAGTTTTTGCTTGTTCAGATTTTGTCATCAACAAAATTGACATGTACTTTCTCAAGCTTTTTTTTTTCCCATCCCATCATTGTTAATATTGTATTATCAATGATGTGTGATCATTCTTTCTTTTTTTTTTTTTTTTTTGGAACATGATGTGTGATCATTCTCAAAACCGAAAACTAGATTATTAATACAATATAATCAAAGTATTTCAATCATTCATTCCTCATTTAATTTGGAGCCCTTTAAAAGTTTGTAAGGATATTATTGTTTTACATCATTATTAAAAAGTAAAACGACAACAAAAAAAAGTTTATTATTTTGATGCAAAGAACAAAGATAAAATAACAAGTATATTTTATTAGCTAAATCGCTCAAAATAATGAAAGTAAGGTCAAAAGAGAATTCAAAAATTTTATTTCTTTGACCAATGACTAAACTAATAATTAAAATTAATGAGAAATGACCCCACAAAGCTATTGTTCTGATTAGGGTTGTACTATAATCAATTCAAATGCTATGTACTCCAATTAAAAAAATGAAAGCCTAACTTTTTGGAATAAATTTGAGTTAAATTAATTTAGTCACGAAGTTATGTCTTTTTAGCCTTTAATTTTTAAAAAGTTTCAATTACATCTTTTAATTTTTTTATTTATTTAATCTCTATTGTTGGCCACAAATATATGCAGTAATCATTCTCAAAACCTTCTGCCAATAAGAGCTTAGTTCAACTCGCATAAACTTGTACTGATAACCACAAGGTATGTGGTTTGGTACATGTCAATTACCGTTGAGTCATGTTTGCTTCGGCACCTTTGACTTGTCCTGTTATAGTCAAATGTATATACCTTATCTAATTGAATTATGTTCAAATTGGCAACAAAACTACTAATTTATATTAATAACTATTGATACTCATAAATATAATACGACCAAAACAATTTTAAGTATCACATAATGTATGTGTGAGTGAATCAATTCAAAATTGACTTGCCTATAAAATAATCAAAGAAATTTTTTCAAAAAATTGCCTTAATTTAACCAATTATAAAACATTTCTGTTATTGTTAAGAACACGCGTTATCATCATTGGTTATGCTATGAAACTTTATATTAATTAACATAAAGTATGATTTGGATTGGAATTAAAATTCATTTAATTCATTCATTCAGTGCACTAAAGTTGGAAATCATAAAGCTTAATATAGGAAAGTCGGTGGTTCTTATTCTTGTGGAGATTAAACAATTTGGAGACTATTTGACTTGGAAGAGTTATTGGGTAATCAAACTTTAATCATAAAAAATGGATCTTAAAATTAGTATCTTTTTAAAATATATATATTTTTATTAATAATTTAACTTGTAAAGTATGTTTTAAAAATATTTTATGAAATATGGTAGTTTTGGATGGGATAACTACGAAGTTTGACTTTGTATAGACAAATCATGAATTGAAGTCACGATTCCCATGGTTTTAAAACTATTGGATGGTTCTTCTTATTTGTTCTTTCCACCTTTCTTCATTCACCTTAGTGTTTGGTACAATTGATTATAAAATAATTTTAGAGACCACAAAAGTGATTATAGAAGAATTTTAACCGTTTTTAGTGTTTGGTACAATTGATTGTAAAATAATTTTAATGAAAACACCTTTTTCAATTATATTGTTTTACAAAATTCAATGGATTTGCTAACTAACTGTTTTTATCCTCTCATTACTCCACGTTGTTGAGATGTGATTCACCACCAAATCAAATTTTATTTTAATTTTAAATTATAGCTTCTATTGTCTTATTTTAATTCAATTGATTTTATTTTTTTCTTAATTTTTTTTAATTGAAATAATATTCTTTAATATGCTTTTTTTTTATATAGCCACTATTTTCTTTATCAAAATATTAAATAACTATATTAAACATAATATTGTAATTTAAATTATATGAACTTTAAATTAATTATATCATAAAAACTTTGAAATTAGACATCAAGATAACATGTTGCATTATTGAAATATTATGTCTATTTAGATTAACAATCTCATATTTATTTACCAAACACTTTAACTTGTTTTTTTTTTTTTTTCATTTTTAAAGCCGAAACTTACCTAACACTAATTTAGTTTTTAATTATTTTTTCTAAAATTAGCACAATTGACAACAATTATTTTAGAAGTTACAACAATCTCGAATTTAATAAATGAGAACCAAATCGATATATCACTCTTTTGTGGGTTCAAGAGTAAACCCCTACCAATCATTTTGCTTGGATCCAATCTATACCACTTTTTTTTTTAATGAATTTAAGATCAAACCACTACAAATCTTTATAGGATTTCAAAATTAAACTGCTCACTCAACCCACAAAAGATTCAAACTCTTCAATAACAGATATAGAGTTTATAGCACTACAAAATAGGTTAAATTGCATGCTTAGTCCCTAAACTTTCAAGTATGCAATATTTGGTCCCTAAACTTTAAAAAGCCTCTAATAGGTTGCAAACTTTCAATTTTGTGTCTAATGTGGGTCCCTAAACTTTAAAAAAAATGTCTAATAGGTCCTTGATCTATTAGACATTTATTAAAAAATTCATGGACCTACTAAACACAAAATTGAAATTTTAGAGTTATTAGACAAAAAAAATCATTTTATAACTAATTGATCAATTAATTTAATTTTTTTTAATAATGCCAAAGACCTATTACACATAAAATTAAATAATTAATAATTAATTATCAATAATAAATGTGTATGATTTACTAAAAGGTTTGGAATGCAAAAGGTTTTTCCTACAACTCTTTTTAATTATAATTCATAATGAAAATTCAGAAGTTATAGAATTCAAAAGGTTTGTAACTCTCATCTTCTACTACTATAAAATGTGTTCTTTTTTCACCATTTTCTCTACCAACACTTGAGTTCCATCATTTCTTTATTTTTGTTCTCTTTGTTTTCTTTGCTCTTTTGAAAACCTAAAATAATGATCAATATAATAATGGTTTGTTATCATCAAAACAGATGGTATAATTAAAGCTTATAAAGCTAACAATTATATTCATGCAATACTCATTAATTAAAAAACTAAATTATATGAAATGTGACACCCAAATAGAGGAGAGATACATGAATGAGTGGATAATGCATCAAATGAGAGGATGGATCTCATAGTCGTGCAAACACATAGTTAAGAAAGGCTTATAAAAGTGTTAACATGAACATAGCTCAACTAACATTAAGTAACTTTCAAGAGATATGTGGTTCAAATGTTCCAAGAAATCAAACTAAGTGTATAGATGGTAAAAGGAAATAATAAAATAAGCAAACTAAAACTAACTTCTATTAAACCTCTCTAATATGAGTAGTTTTAATTTTGTTTTAAAAGTTTCCATTTATAATCAATTATTTTAATTTTGTCAGGCCTTTTTCAAAAAAGAAAATGCTAATTAGTTTTTTTTTTTATATATATAATTCTTTTAAACAAATTAAAAGATTGGAGAATGTATTGAAAATTTTAAAATGTTAAATAATAAAATTGAAACGATACCTTAAAAGCATTTTGTATAATTTAGGCTACATTCATCTAGCGATTAAAGAGTGAGTTGTAATTTGCAATGGTGTTGTTTGATACAATATTACATTACCAAAAAAATCTAACCACTCTTTTTTTTTTATATATATAAACACTAGTATCTAAACACTTGAACTATGTCCAAATCAAACTGATATCATTGTATCGTAATTATATATGTGAAAATGGTTTATTTATTTATAATTACTGTTTCCTTTTGTGTTTTTTGGGGGTGGTGGGACATCTCTATTAGGTCATAAACTTTTGAAAAACTTTTATGAGAAATAATGGATTGGCTTAGCTATGCTTCATGATGCATTGCTTTTTTTCCCTCTAGAATAATTGAAGCACTTTATTTTTGCAAATTGCTTGTTTGTGGTGTATTCATGATCCTTTTTTAACTTTAGGAAAAAAATAAAAATAAAACCCCACAAAAGATTATGATATAATTAAAAAATATATTTCGTTTTATAATATTGTTCCCAAATAAATTTCACACGACTTTTACAACAGTGATTTTTTTTTTTTTTTTTTTTTTTTGAGAACAATGACATTTGTTATCATTGTAATTAAAAACTATGATGATATTTGGCTATATCAATAATCAAGGAGAGAAGATCTTTTCGCGTTTTCATAATTAACCAATTAACTTTTAAATATTTGAAAAATTACGGCCTGGTTTGCATTTGGTTTTTGAAAATTATGTTTATTTTCTTCCAAATTTTCTACCATGGTTTTCATCTTTGTTAAGGAACCATTTGAATTCCTTGCCAAATTTCAAAAACAAAAACAAGTTTTTGGAAACTATTTTTTTGTTTTCAAAATTTGACTTAGTTTTTGAAAACAAGGAAGAAGGTATAAATGTTAAAACAAAGAAACTCATAGATAGAAATAAGTGTGTATAAGCTTAATTTTCAAAAACCAAAAATAAAAAATCAAGGAGTTATCAAACAGGCCTACATGGTTTGTATTTATTAATTTACAGCTTACTTTTATATTTACAATTTATTTATTCAATCAAATCACATATAAGCTGGAGAACACTTTCCAGGAAAAAGAAAATCAATGTATACCGCCTACTTTATATGTTTAATTAATTAAACACCTAAAATGAATAAGATTCATCCTCTTTGTTTTTTTTTTTTTTTTCTTTGGTGAGATAAACCTAGATTCATCCTCTTTAATTCATAACTATTTTCACTTGGTTTAAATTAATTTTAAGAGTAATTAATAAACCACTTTTAAGAATAACATAAATTAACTCAGATAATTTGACCGATAATTAACTATTTTTATTATTATTATTTTTATGACAATCTGGATTAGGGGAATTTGAACCACAGATTTCGTGGTTATCATTACAACTTTATGTCAGTTGAGTTATGTTTTTCTTGGCAATTAACTATTTTTATTTGGGGAAGGGAAAGAGAGATTTGAAGGGTGGATGTTTTAGAGAGAGAAAAAATGGGGATGAAGGATGGTGAAGGAAAAAAAAAAAAAAAGAAACTCCATGTAATCTAAAAAGTTTAACATAAAATAATAAAATTTATCCACCTCAACATGTCATGACATTTTTCCATTAGTCAACTAACGGTCAAATTAATTCAGAGACCCATTTAAAACTATTTTTCAAACTTCAAGGACTAAAGTGTATATTTTGAAACCTCGAAGACCAAAAGTGTATTTTGTCCTTTTTAACTTTTTGAATGAGGACACTAACTAGTTAAACTAGGTTGAGATTGATTTATAAAATATTAGACTAAATATATATATATATATATATATATATATATTAATTTGATTCCATCTTTCAAAAGCTTCACTTTTTTTTAGTACATCAACATTGGGGTGTGGGGGATTCGAACCTCTGACCTCTCGATAAAGGATAAATGACAATTACCTTTGCTCGATTTGGCTTCAAAAGCTTCACTTTCATCCCTTCACTGATTTTTTTCTTTTTTTTTAATTAAATCATTACAATCACTAAATTTTAACGGAATAACAATATATAAAATGATATTTTTGAAGTTGTCAATGGTTAACATATCGTTTTTTTACCTTTTTTTAGGTCAACAACATTCGGGGTGGAGGATTCGAATCTCTGATCTCTTGGTTGAAGATATGTCAATTACTGCGGAGCTATCCGAAAAAATTTTCTATATCAATGAAGATTTTGAAGGGAATAAAAGTCCCCACACAACGGAAGCGCATCGATTGGACCTTACACAGTATATTAATTAACATTAAAATACCGTTACGATAACTCAAACAAAACTTTAAACAACCTTTAAAGCCGCTGTAAAATTGGTTTAAACATGCTAAAATAAATCTAAATTTATTTTTAATACTTTTCTAAAGAAAAGAGGAAGAACCGTTACAAACTTTCGTTGAAGACTTGACCGTTCTTCGCCAACGACGCTCCACGAACGAAAACGCAGCAGCCGCCTTTGTTTTTCTTTGCTGGAAATTTCTTCTTTGATTGACACAATCACCACAGAGGTTACACCGGTATGTCTCTAAGTCTATGAGGCAAAAGACTCGTGGGAGTCTTTCTCTAAGAGGGAGGCTAGAGAGAATTCTAGGTCTTGTCTTTCAAGAGTGTCAAGTGTCATGACCAATTAGGTCTAGTGTTCTATTTATAGAAGAGATGCCATGAATAAAATATTCAATTAAATCAATATTTTCCATAATTGATTCAATCTTATTCCTTAATTAATTAATCATGATCAATCAATTCCATAATTGATTAATCTTTTCCACAAATGACTAATTACTTCCATTAGTGATTAGATCATTTCCATAAATGATTAATCACTTCCTTAAGTGATTAATTTTTTCCATAATTGATTAATTCCCGGTTAGTGAATTCTTTAATTAATTAACCACCAATTAAATATCACATATTTAATTCTCGGCTTAGAATTAATTAATTTGCCCAAACACATTTTAGGCCTTAAATTAATTAATTCATTATTTTGAACTCTTTCAAACTTCCATAAATTTATATTTGAACTTTTCAAATATTAATTTCTCTCATAATAATATATCAATATATATTATATTTGTTTCCCTTAATAAATTGAACATTTTCAATTTACTTTTATTACTTAGTTGCCTCAAATTACTTTACGAGCTACCAGTGAGACCTAATGGACCTGCAGATCAGAAGCTCCAACGATGTGAGATTAATTGGTCAAACTCATTAACCACATTAATCAATATTCGTTAACTGTGTGTACATTCCACTATAGACTCACAGTTGCACTCTTCTCACTGCAGACATATTTTCTGTGTCCACGGATCTAGACCAATATCGACTAGTTAGTCCTTCACGAGTGTCCGTAACACCAGCTGGGTCAAATTACCGTTTTACCTCTGGGTTACCTCTATTTCCTTAAGTACCAATTCTCCTCTAATGAACAACTTGTTTGTGGTCCAACCATCAAACAGAAAACCCTCTCGCGCCATTGAGAGGGTAGGGCCCTTTGTTCAAGACTCGGAGTAACCACTTAAGGGAACACTCATCTGCTTCCCTAAAGTCGGGAAGGAGTGAATTCCATCTTGTACGATTATGTTCCCAGCTCCCCATTCGGTCTTGTCCCCAAAGTGGTAGACTTATTGAGTCGGCGTATTGGCCACTCTCACCCATACAAATCAAAGGACAATCTCTCATAAGTAGGAGTCCATAATCAACTCAGGATTAAGACTAAGTTGTCTAGGTCGTCCTAGTGAAATAGAAAACCAACTAGTTAACGGTGTTATAACCAGTGGTTACTATTTCGCGGTCCGGTCTTATGCAAACTCATTGCATAGGATACCCCCACTCGCATGTCTCCTACACGAACGCGTTGGATCGCGGCGTTTGTATCAAATACAAAGTGGGTCGTATCCATAGTGTCACCAGGATAAAGCACCCAGTCTTATTCCTATACTATAGACCCTTTAGGCTGTTTTTTGAACAATGATCCCATATGTCACTACATATAGTTCAAGACTCATATTACAGCCTTGGATGTCTAGTTTATTGGATTAGGGTTATTATTAGGCAAAGACAAATATAAAATAACTAATAACAATTAATGGAAAAATATATCAATATTATTTCATTAATATCCGGTCAACGGTTACATTCACTATCTACGAGTTTTAGGGCATAAAACCCAACAGATTTCAGATCGAAAAATTTACTATGTACTAAATGTGATCACATATAAAATGAGAGATTTTTTTTTTTTAATTTATATGTGAGTATTGTATCAATCAATAAATTAAAATATAGAATTCAATTTCAACCCAATTAATAAAGTTGATTATGATATTAAATCTTTTTTTTTTTTGTATATTCATAACATTTCCCGCCACAAAAAGGATTTGATAAAAAAAAAAATCTATATAAGGGCATATGAAATATGAAATTTTTGTTAGAAAAATATATACTAACCAAAAAGACAGGGTAGAAATATAGAATAAATAATAACAGCTAACAGACCAAATATATTAATCAGAAGATAGAGTTTAGAAAGCCTGTTGGTTGGGTCGAGGCGCGTTGCAGAACGCTGTCCTTAGAGAAGACGTGCCCCCACTTGCACTGAGTTATTCGGCACTCCACTCCAAGGATACAACTCCCTTCAAGAAAGCTTGTGTGCAGCTAAACCACCCTACGAATCCCCGTTGACTTGTATGCTCAGAAAAATAAAAGTTTTGTAATCTCTTTGTAGGAAAAGCGTATGTCAGATGTTCTCGCCTCGTCTGGATAAAAATGTGGTCTTTATCGAGAAGAAGAAGACAGTTGGCCAGATCCAACTTTCACGCTAACCTCTCTCCTTAAAAGGAGGAACCATCATCTGACTATTCCTTTTAATTTAAACACTATAATTAATAAATAAATAAAAAGAAAAATATTTAATAAAATAAATAAACTAATACAAGATAATCTTAAATTTTCCAACAATCCCCCACATAATTTAAGATTTTCTTAATAAAATGGGAAGTAAAATTCTCTTTTAAAGAAAGCAATAAGATGAGCATTTTTACTATGTAATAGGTGTAGGTACCTTCCGGGTTTGAACCTCCACTTAGTGAAGATAAGTGTACATCTGAAGGAGCCATAGTGAACATAGTCTTGAACTAGGTCCTTTTATTCAAATTTCCACTTACTCCACACATAGTACAAGCCAATTTAGGGATTCTGGTTTGTTTTGCGCTTTAGACGGTCATGCGCACATATCCCGTCTTCATGTCCTAAAACTCGTAGATAGTAAATGTTAACGAATTATACACATGTATCAATAAAGTGTTATTGAGGTTTATACAATAAAATGTTATTGTCATTTTAAGTCTAAAATTGCACAATATAACCCAAATCCAATAAACTAAGATCCAAGGTTGTTGATATGTAACTTGAACTAGTATGTGGGGACATACGGGGATCAGTGTTCAAGTAACAACCTAAAAGGTCTATAGTACAAGGATAAGGTTGGGTACCTTATCCTGGTAACACTATGTGATATGGCCCGCTTTGTATTCGATACAGACGTAATGATCCAAGGCGTCCATGTAGGAGACATGCGAGCGGGGGTATCCTATGCAATGAGTTTGCATAAGACCGGACCATGAAATAGTAAACCACTAAATGTAACACCGTTAACTAGTTAGGTTACTGTTTCAATAGGATGACCTAGGTAACTCAGTCTTAATCCTGAGTGTGTCATGAACTCCTTCTCACGAGGGATTGTCCTTTGATTAGTACGGGTGAGAGTGGCCTGCAGGCCGACTCAATAAGCCTACCTTCTTGGGGACAAGACCGAGTGGGGGGCTGAGAACATGACAACACAAGATGGAATTCACTCCTTCCCACTTCTAGGAGAAGTAGATGAGTGTTCCCTTAAGTGGTGACTCCGAGTCTTGAACAAAGGGATCCCGCCCTCTTACTGGCCCGAGAGGGACTTTCTGTTTACTGGTTGGACCGTAAACAGGTTGTTCATTAGAGGAGCACTGGTGCTTAAGGAGCCAGAGGTAACTCAGGGGTAAAACGGTAATTTGACCCAGCTGTAGTTACGAACACTCGTGAAGGATTGACTTACCGTTATTGGTCAATATCCATGGACACAGAAATATTCTACAGTGAGAAGAGTGCAATTGTGGGTCTTTAGTGGAGTGACCCACAGTTAATGAATATTGGTTAACTCGATTAATGAGTTTAGTCAGTTAACCTCATATCATTGGAGCTTCTGATCTGTAGGTCCATTAGGTCCCCCTGCTAGCTCGTAAAGAGTAATTGAGAACAAATTATCTTGAAAAATTTTGAATTGTTCAAATTCAATTTGGGAATCAGGTTAATTGTACGAAGTACAATGAATATAATGTATGTTGATACATTATAGTATAAAGTTTAATTTGTGATTAAATTTTATTAAATTGAGAGAATTATATATTTGAAAGAGTTCAAATATATAACTAATTAAATATGTGATATTTAATTAGTGAATAAATTAATTAATTGTGAATTAATTAATTATTCAATTAGTCTAATTAAATGTGATTTAATTAAACTATAATATATGAGAGATATATTAGAATTTGATTCTAATATGTAATTAATTAATTATGGTTGATATTTAATTAATTATAAAATTAGTTAATTTTGAATTAATTAATTGTTCAATTTAATTTAGTTAAATGTGATTTAATTAAATTGATAACTATAGATTAATTTTGATGTGAATTAGATTCGTATTAAAACTATAGGTTATAAGAGAGATGCATATTTGAATATGATTCAAATGATTGATTTATTAAATATGTGATATTTAGTTAATCATTAAATTAATTAATTATGAATTAATTAATTAGTTGGGTTATATTAATTTGGTTAAATTGGATTTAATTAAATTAATTTAAACTATATATTAAGGGAGGGATGTGCATTTAATATGATTTAATGCACATGTAATTAAATATTAGATATTTAATTATATTATTAATTAATAAATTAATATATTTAATTAATTAAATTTTATTTAATTAATTATTATATTAATATTATCTTTTTTCTCTCACTTAATCTCTCACATTGCAGGGGGCTTCCTGAGGTTGCAGCAAGTAGAGTGCTCTCTCATTTTTTATCTCCCAAGATATCTCTCACTCTCATGCTCTCTCTAAAAGAAAGAGACAGAGAAGTTTAATTTTACTTTTCTGTGTGATTCTCTCCCAAAAAGTTCAAGAGTATTCAGTCCCACAACTGAGTTCTCATACTCAGAGGATAGCAGGATAATCTTGTGGTGGTGTCCCAAGATTTCATTTTTGGTCCCTGGCATTCAAGAAGACGTTCTTGAAGAATTCGGAGTCGTCAGACGACGGTGAGTTTGCTTAACCTTAGTTTTGTAGAATTATGAATTCGTATTTGCCAATGTACCGGTATTTTGTAGAACGAAATTAAATTGCGAATCGGTCCAATTGCTTCCGCTGTAACGGAATTGGGAATTCCAATCCTTCAATTGGTATCAGAGCCAAGTTGTAATCTTAATTTTGTTTCTCAAAATTTGCATTGGTTGATTGGTGGGATTTAATTTATGCATTTCATGTATGAGTTTGCTGGTAGATGTTTTGGGTTTTTGGTATTTAGATTTGAAATTTTCATTGATTCGATCGATGTAAGGCCCTGTTGTTTTGGGCAATTTGTTGCAAATTTATCTCTGTAAGTCCGTGTCGTTGATTTTTGCATCAATTTGGAAGAAATTACTGTAATTTGAGGCAAATTCGAAGAAGAAAGCTGCTGGAAGTCGAATTTTCTGGGAAGGCAGAGAGTTAACTTGCAGACAGAAGAAGAAAATAAAATAAAATAAAAACGGACGAAAATGCAGCAGTGGGGCTCGAACTCGCGTGCGACGGGAGCAAATTCGTGTGTAGCCATCAGGAGCATGACACGTGTCAAGCGTTCGGCTAGAGGCGTGTCTTTGGCTTCGAGGGCAGCAGTTCGAGTAACGTTTCAGGCAATTTTTTTTTTTAAATTTCATGTGCGTGAACTTCCGTTCGTGGGCTGTAACATAGTTTCCGAGTTTTTTGGGCCGTTATCCGCGTACGAGGGCGTGAGGCGAGTGGATGAAACGGACTCACGGAAAATTAAAAGAAAAATATAAAAACGAGATTTTCATATCGAGTTTTTACTCTCACGTCCCCTTCTGTTCACACCGTGAGATCCATGCTCGGCTTCGTGTCGTCTTAGAGCGGCCTCCCTTCGGAAAGTGTTTGCATGGGTCAATACCAAGGTGAATGGGGAGAATGACTATAGTAAGTGGGAGCGAGACGCATGTCAACGTATCCTTCGGTCTCCACCCCTAGGTCACAACGTGAGATTCCTATGATCCGCCTGCGTGTTGCCCTGGAGCAACCATCCCTTCGGAGGGCCTGATAATAGGATTCGGAACATCGTGAACTCCTGAATAGGATAGGATCGCTTAGGCTAATTACCAACAGTTGTCTTTCCTAACGGTAGCCTGTTGGTTCGTGCCTCTGAGATCTGAAAGTGGGAGGGTTACACTTACGAGGAGGAGTTAATTTGTTAACTAATCCTTGACCGAACAACGATAACTAAATGCTAACGGAATATGAGTTATTCTGGTGTTAGAATTTGGTTGAGATTGTCTCAATTCAGAGGAGGAGTAGCTGACCACCCTTCGGTGGTTGTTGTTCTAAACCTCTGAAGTATCGTTGCAAAAACTAAATCAATAGTTTTATAGGGTTTCTTTGATTGCTTGTTTGTTTTTGCAGAATTTGATTGGATTATTTGTAATGGGTTAGTGCGATTAATAATACAAGTAATTTGTTACTTCAGCAGTTATATAAAACTTTATGTGCATTGTCTTACACCATTTTATTAATAACGGTAATACAATAAGCTTAAACAACAGATTGTGGTAAATATGTCTAGAATTAGTCTTAACTGAGGAATGTCCTCATACCCTATATGTTTAATTCATTAAGAATTGTTCTTAGTGAATATGACATAGGACTCTACTTAGAAAAAGAAAACTTGTACCAAGACTGTAATTTTCATTTACTTGTCTTGAAAACGTGATTAGTAAAGAATAGTGATTCTCCCTGAATACTTGATTCAGGGGTTACAAATCATGTGTGTTCTTCTTTTAAAGGCATGAGTTCCTGACAACAGCTTGTTGATGAAATAACTCTAAAAGTTAGAACTAGATAGGTTATTTCGGCTGTAGCAGTGGGGATCATTAAGTTATTTTTCTCAGTGGGAGCAAATACATATTATTAGATAATGTGTATGTAATTCCTAAGATCAACAGAAAATTAGATTTTTGTATCTTATACGCTAGAACAATGTTTCTCTTTACCTTTCTCTGCTAACGCAGTTTTATTTCAAGAAAGGGAGTTGACATTTATTCACCTGGACTGAAAAATAACCTATATGTTTAAGACTAATCGAGAGTAAAGCAGTCATGAGCATTGAGTTGTTTAGGACTGCTAATACTCAAAGTGATAAAGAGGCAAAGGATTTCTCCTAAAATATCTCTACCTAATGCAACTTAAGTCTGAAGCTCTTGAGAAATTCGAAGGGGCATAGGACTGAAGTTGAAAACTTGTTAGGTGAGATGATAAAAACATTTTGATATGATCAAAGTGTTGAGTATAGGGATTTGAGATTCCAAGACTATTTGATAGTACATGTGATCACACCCTAAATCTCATTTAGGAGAAATAGAACCCTATTAGATATGGTTCGATCCATGTTGAGCTATGCTCAATTGTCTAGCTCGTCTTGGGGTCATGCAGTATTGACTGCAGTAGGCAACCCCAAAGGAAACGAGCAGTGGATACTTCTTCAATCCACAAGAGAATAAAGAATTTGTATCGACAAATGCTAAATAATTCTCAAAAGAAGACCACATGAAAAATCATGAGCCACAAAGTAAGGTCGATTTAAGTTGAAAACTAATGAAGCTACAAGAACATCAACAAGAGTTGTTGATGAGGTTGGCTGTTCATCAAGAGTTATTGATGAGCCAGTGCATTTGATCAGTCACATCCATCTCAAAAGTTGAGAGTGCCTTGATGTAGTGGGAGGGTTGTTTTATAACCTGAACATTACATGGGCTTGGTTCAAGCCTAAGTCGTCATACTTGATGATGACATAGATGGTTCATTATCTTTTAGAAAGAAAATGAATGATGTTGACAACGATCAGAGGATTAAAGTCATGGACCTGGAAATGAAGTCTTTGTATTTCAATTCCATCTGGGATCTTGTAAATTTGCTTGATGGGGTAACACCTATAGGTTACAAGTGGATTTACAAGAGGAAATGAGACTTAAAATGTCTCAACCAGAAGGGTCCATTAAGCAAGATCAAAAGCAAAAGGGTTTGCAAGCTTAAGTGGTCCATTCATGGATTGACCTAAGCATTTCGATCTTGGAATTTAAGATTTGATACAGTAACCAAATCTTTTGGCTTTAATCAGAACATTGATGAGTCTTGTGTTTACAAGTAATCATCAATAGTTCAGTAGCTCACTTAGTGTTGTATATGATTGATATCCTAATCATTGGGAATGATGTAGGTTGTCTTACTGACATTAAAAGAGGCTAGCAGCTCATTTCCAAATGAAAGTTTGGGAGTAGTTGAGCTAACCTTGTCTCAAGTGTCTTATGTCTATAAGATGTTAGTCAGATATAAGATGCATAATTCCAAGAAGGGTTCATTACCTTTTCAGGCATGGAATTATGTTGTCTAATGAACTGTGTCCTGAGACACCTCAAGATGTTGAGGACATGAGATATAAGCCCTATGCAGTAGGGATTGTCAGTAAGTATCAATCCTATCCAAGATTTGATATCTGGAAAGCCGTTATATTATGACATAGTTGCAGCCTTGACCATTTAGGTCGAACAGGTAGCTGCTAGTGTAACAGCGTTAGAGGTTGTATAACTTGGGAAGTTCTTGACTGATTTGGAAAGTGTTCCAAATATGAACTTGCCTATTGCAAGACAAGCTAGCACATTGAATTGAATGAAAGTATTGCTGATTCGTTCACGAAGGCTCTCTCGGCTAAAGTGTATGAGGGTCATCTAGATGGTCTAGGTCTACGAGTTATGTACAAACATGTAATCTAGGACAAGTGGGAGAAATGTAATGGGTATAGTGATACCATTATGTAATGGGTATAGTGATGCCCTAGTTTATTGTATTTGTACATTGTAAATACGTTTTATGTATTATACATGTATTTATACACCCACTGTTGGTATAGATTATTGTACATCCCACTAAACTAGATTTTTAGTCCAAGTGGGAGTTTGTTGGGTTTTATGTCCTAAAACTCGTAGATAGTAAATGTTAACGAATTATACACATGTATCAATAAAGTGTTATTGAGGTTTATACAATAAAATGTTATTGTCATTTTAAGTCTAAAATTGCACAATATAACCCAAATCCAATAAACTAAGATCCAAGGTTGTTGATATGTAACTTGAACTAGTATGTGGGGACATGCGGGGATCAGTGTTCAAGTAACAACCTAAAAGGTCTATAGTACAAGGATAAGGTTGGGTACCTTATCCTGGTAACACTATGTGATATGGCCCGCTTTGTATTCGATACAGACGTAATGATCCAAGGCGTCCATGTAGGAGACATGCGAGCGGGGGTATCCTATGCAATGAGTTTGCATAAGACCGGACCATGAAATAGTAAACCACTAAATGTAACACCGTTAACTAGTTAGGTTACTGTTTCAATAGGATGACCTAGGTAACTCAGTCTTAATCCTGAGTGTGTCATGAACTCCTTCTCACGAGGGATTGTCCTTTGATTAGTACGGGTGAGAGTGGCCTGCAGGCCGACTCAATAAGCCTACCTTCTTGGGGACAAGACCGAGTGGGGGGCTGAGAACATGACAACACAAGATGGAATTCACTCCTTCCCACTTCTAGGAGAAGTAGATGAGTGTTCCCTTAAGTGGTGACTCCGAGTCTTGAACAAAGGGATCCCGCCCTCTTACTGGCCCGAGAGGGACTTTCTGTTTACTGGTTGGACCATAAATAGGTTGTTCATTAGAGGAGCACTGGTGCTTAAGGAGCCAGAGGTAACTCAGGGGTAAAACGGTAATTTGACCCAGCTGTAGTTACGAACACTCGTGAAGGATTGACTTACCGTTATTGGTCAATATCCATGGACACAGAAATATTCTACAGTGAGAAGAGTGCAACTGTGGGTCTTTAGTGGAGTGACCCACAGTTAATGAATATTGGTTAACTCGATTAATGAGTTTAGTCAGTTAACCTCATATCATTGGAGCTTCTGATCTGTAGGTCCATTAGGTCCCCCTGCTAGCTCGTAAAGAGTAATTGAGAACAAATTATCTTGAAAAATTTTGAATTGTTCAAATTCAATTTGGGAATCAGGTTAATTGTATGAAGTACAATGAATATAATGTATGTTGATACATTATAGTATAAAGTTTAATTTGTGATTAAATTTTATTAAATTGAGAGAATTATATATTTGAAAGAGTTCAAATATATAACTAATTAAATATGTGATATTTAATTAGTGAATAAATTAATTAATTGTGAATTAATTAATTATTCAATTAGTCTAATTAAATGTGATTTAATTAACCTATAATATATGAGAGATATATTAGAATTTGATTCTAATATGTAATTAATTAATTATGGTTGATATTTAATTAATTATAAAATTAGTTAATTTTGAATTAATTAATTGTTCAATTTAATTTAGTTAAATGTGATTTAATTAAATTGATAACTATAGATTAATTTTGATGTGAATTAGATTCGTATTAAAACTATAGGTTATAAGAGAGATGCATATTTGAATATGATTCAAATGATTGATTTATTAAATATGTGATATTTAGTTAATCATTAAATTAATTAATTATGAATTAATTAATTAGTTGGGTTATATTAATTTGGTTAAATTGGATTTAATTAAATTAATTTAAACTATATATTAAGGGAGGGATGTGCATTTAATATGATTTAATGCACATGTAATTAAATATTAGATATTTAATTATATTATTAATTAATAAATTAATATATTTAATTAATTAAATTTTATTTAATTAATTATTATATTAATATTATCTTTTTTCTCTCACTTAATCTCTCACATTGCAGGGGGCTTCCTGAGGTTGCAGCAAGTAGAGTGCTCTCTCATTTTTTATCTCCCAAGATATCTCTCACTCTCATGCTCTCTCTAAAAGAAAGAGACAGAGAAGTTTAATTTTACTTTTCTGTGTGATTCTCTCCCAAAAAGTTCAAGAGTATTCAGTCCCACAACTGAGTTCTCATACTCAGAGGATAGCAGGGTAATCTTGTGGTGGTGTCCCAAGATTTCATTTTTGGTCCCTGACATTCAAGAAGACGTTCTTGAAGAATTCGGAGTCGTCAGACGACGGTGAGTTTGCTTAACCTTAGTTTTGTAGAATTATGAATTCGTATTTGCCAATGTACCGGTATTTTGTAGAACGAAATTAAATTGCGAATCGGTCCAATTGCTTCCGCTGTAACGGAATTGGGAATTCCAATCCTTCAAGAGAGATTTTAATTAATTAGTGCTCCCATATCCAATTTCGTTATTACCCATTGAACCTCTTTCATGGGATCTCCAATCTTTGAGGTTGGGTGTCCATTGTGGTGACTACCTTATAGGCTTTAGTCCCATTCCCCTCGATGATTCAGAAACTCGTTTGCGCGCTAAGCCTTTTGTAAACGGATCCGCTAGGTTCTCTTCAGACCTGACAAAATCAAGAGAAATCACACCATGAGACAATAAATGTCTAATATAATTATGTCTAATTCTGATATGCCTGCTTTTCCCATTATATATTTTATTATTAGCACTAGCTAAAGTAGCTTGACTGTCACAATGTAAAGGGATAGCTGGATTGCCAATTGAAAAAACAGGAATATCAACAATTAGATTTCTTAACCATTCTGCCTCCTTACTAGCTAAATCTAAAGCAATAAATTCAGATTCCATGGTGGATCTAGAGATTAAAGATTGTTTAGTAGATTTCCATGTTATTGCGCCACCACCCAAAGAAAAAATATATCCACTGGTTGCTTTAGTCTCATCTGACTCAGTTATCCAATTTTCATCACTAAAGCCTTCTATTATGGAAGGAAATCTAGTATCACATAGGCCAAAATTGGAAGTACCTTTAAGGTATCTACACAACCTTTCAATTGCACACCAATGATATTCATTTGGATTGCAAGTATATCTACTTAATCTATTCACAGCATATGCAATGTCAGGCCTAGTGCAATTAGCAAGATACATTAATGAACCAATTATTTGAGAATATTTATGCTGTGAAATTGGTTCTCCTACATTCTTGCTAAGTTTCAAATTTGGATCATAAGGAGTAGATATACAGGACTCAAATCAAAATAACTAAATTTTCTCAACAATTGTTCTACATAATGAGATTGGGTCAACATAAAATCATTGTCCCTTTTAATCAATTTAATACCCAAAATAACATTAGCAGAACCTAAATCTTTCATATCAAAATTATTTGATAAAAATTCTTTGGTTTCATTAATGACTTTCACATTGGTACCAAAAATAAGAATGTCGTCAACATATAAACATAAGATAACACATGCATTATCTAACATTTTAATGTATAAACATTTATCTGAGTCATTGATGACAAAACCATAAGAAATAATCACACTATCAAATTTTTCATGCCATTTTTTAGGGGCTTGTTTTAGACCATAGAGGGACTTAACCAATTTACAGACTTTATTTTCCTGGCCTGGTTTTATAAAACCTTCAGGTTGTTCCATATAAATCTCCTCTTCTAATTCACCATTTAAAAAAGCTGTTTTAACATCCATTTGGTGAATTTCTAACTTAAGAATAGAAGCAATGACTATTAAAATCCTAATAGTAGTCATTCTAGCAACAGGGGAATATGTGTCAAAAAAGTCAACACCTTCTTTCTGACTGAACCCCTTTGCTACTAATCTAGCTTTAAATTTATCTATGGAACCATCAGGTCTAAGCTTTTTCCTGAAAATCCACTTACACCCAATTGCTTTACAACCTTGTAGGAGTTCAGTTAAAAACCAAGTGTTATTAGACAGGATTGATTCCATTTCACTATTAATAGCTTCTTTCCAAAAATGTGAATCAATGGATTTCATTGCTTCTGAATATGTTTTGGGATCATTTTCAACTAAATAAATGTAAAAATCATCCCCAAAACTTTTACTGACTCTCTTTCTTTTACTAGTTCTTGGTTCTAATTGTTCTAAATTAGGAGACACATCCTTAGAACCTGAATTTTCACTTCAAATTATTTTTCAAGGGAAAAATATTTTCAAAAAAGCTAGCATCACGAGATTCAATAATGGTGTTTTTGGTATACCTAAAAACATCTGAATTCAAAACCAAGAACCTATAAGTAGTGCTATTCAAAGAATATCCAACAAAGGCACAATCAATAGTTTTAGGGCCTAGTTTCCTTTTTTTATTCAAAGAAATATTAACTTTAGCTAAACACCCCCACACTTTAAGAAAATTCAGGTTAGGAATTTTATTTTTCCATATTTCATACGGAGTTTTATCAGAATTTTTATACATAACTCTATTCAAAATTAAACAAGCAGAATGCAAAGCTTCACCCCAAAAATTGTTAGGAAGGCCAGAACTTAACAACATAACATTAACCATATCTAATAAAGTTCTGTTTTTCCTTTCTGCAACACCATTGGATTGGGGTGCATAGGGAGGAGTAACTTATGAATTAAACCATGCAGTCTACAAAAATCATTCATTTCATCGGAACAAAACTCACCTCCCCTATCAGATCTTAGAACTTTAATTTTCTTTTCTAATTGGTTTTCTACCTCAGCTTTATAGATTTTAAATGTATTAAACACTTCATGTTTAGTGGAGAGTGAGTAAACATAACAGTATTTAGAACAATCATCTACAAAGGTTACAAAATACCTTTTTCCTCCACGAGTTAGAGTATTATTGCAATCACAAACATCGTTATGAATTAATTCCAATAGTGATGAATTTCTCTCTACTGATTTAAAAGGTTTTCTGGGTTGTTTGGCTTGCACACAAATTTCACATTTATCTTTACTATCTAAAGCACATTTAGGAATTAATTCCATATTCATCATTCTTTTTATTGAACTAAAATTCACATGTCCAAGTCGTCCATGCCAAATATCAGAACATTCAACATTGGCCACAACAGAGTAAGAACATGGAAATTCAGTATTTGCAACATTCAACTTAAATAAACCATCTACCAGATAACATTTACCAATAAAAATACCATATCTGCTTATTACTGCCCTATTGGATTCAAAGACAACTTTAAAGCCCTGTTAACATTGCTCAACAGAAGATCTTTGCCAGAAGATAATTTTAATAAAACTTCTCCTTCTCCCCTTACAATGGCCTCATTCCCATTTCTCATCTTTACAGATCTGGTACTTGATTCCCGCTCGATGGGAGAATGGAGTCGGCCTGGTCCGCAGTAACCACATTGGCCTGTGGTTTTGTATTTTACGATGCATGTCGCTTGGAAGTTCCACCTTTACGTTGGAAATAATCTCTTGCCAAATGATTCGTCTTGCCACAAACCCAACAGGGAGGATCCAAATTCTTCTGACTAATACATTTATCTTTTGGCTTATTATTATTCTGGTGATTTCTGTCAGGGCCATTTTTCTTGAAATTTTTAGACTTGGGTTTATAGGCTTTATCAACCACTAAAGCTTTTGCTTGACTACTAGAAAGGGAAATTTCTTTCAAATTCTCACGATGTCTATCCTCAATTCTCAAAGAAACTACCAATTCATCATAAGAGAAATTTTCAGGTTTTTGTTTTAAAACCATTTGAAAATCTAACCAAGAAGGGGGTAATTTTTTAATCAGAGAAGCAACCAAGACAACATCATCAAACACAATTCCCTTCATTTTCAAATAAAAAATAATATTCTCAAATTCATGAATTTGGTCACACACAGACTTCTCATCAACCATTTTGAAATCAATCCATTTTTCCACAGCATACCTCTTAAAACTTAATTCTACTGACCCATATTTCTTTTCTAAAGCTCCCCATAACTCTGCAGAATTTTTGGTTGAACAGAAGATTTTATAGATACTATCAGACAAAGCACTTAGAATATTTCCATGACATAAAATATCATTTTCTTCAATATTTTTATCAACAGTGGTCTTAAGGACTATGCTTTGATCAGTATCACTGGTTTTAAGGTTTCAGAGACCTTTTCTTTTCCTTTCTCATTAACAGAAATTACAGAATATAGGCCTAGGGTAGTGAGCCAAAATTTCATTTGTTGTTGCCAACATTTGAAATTTTGTCCAGTAAATTTTTCAGGCTTGCAAGAATGGTATTTGGACTCAGAACTAGAAGCCATAACAAACAAGGCATACACAGAATTCCTAACCACGTCTTCTCTAAGATTGTTAGAAAAATATATACTAACCAAAAAGACAGGGTTGGAATACAGAACAAATAATAACAGCTAACAGACCAAATATATTAATCAGAAGATAGAGTTTAGAAAGCCTGTTGGTTGGGTCGAGGCGCGTTGCAGAACGCTGTCCTTAGAGAAGACGTGCCCCCACTTGCACTGAGTTATTCGACACTCCACTCCCAGGATACAACTCCCTTCAAGAAAGCTTGTGTGCAGCTAAGCCTTCCTACGAATTCCGTTGACTTGTATGTTCAGAAAAATAAAAGTTTTGTAATATGTTGGTAGGAAAAGCGTATGTTAGATGTTCTCGCCTCGTTTGGATAAAAATGTGGTCTTTATCGAGAGGAAGAAGACAGTTGGTCAGATCCAACTTTCACGCTAACCTCTCTCCTTAAAAGGAGGAACCATCATCTGACTATTCCTTTTAATTTAAACACTATAATTAATAAATAAATAAAAAGAAAAATATTTAATAAAATAAATAAACTAATACCAGATAATCTTAAATTTTCCAACACTTTTAAATGGTCAGAAATTAAATTGAGAAATAAAATATTTAGCCTAAAATATTAAGATTATTGTTTACTTTAACTCTTTTTTAGGATAATCATTAAAATATATGGATGCATTTTGGGCATTTATACAGGTGTAAATGTCATTTCACGTGTTTATTTTGTAGAATTCTATTTTTTCTTTTCTTTTCCTTTTTGTTCCATTTTTCAAAAAGTTTGGAATTATTGAGAATTATGTTCTTTGATACTTTGTCTTTTTTTTGTCGTTATATTAGATTTTTAATTTTAAAAATAAGTTCTATAGTAAGACTGCTATAAAAGATGAACTTAAAATTCAAATGTTTTATTCTCAATAAAATAAAACTATACCGATTAATATTATCCTAAGATTTTTTTTCTCCCTTTTTTCTTTTTTCGTTCTTTTTTTCTTTTACCCTTGGTTTAATTTGGAACTAACAAAATTCTAGATATGATTTTAAATCATGTGATTTGAAACTTGAGAAATGATTTTAAATTATTTGTTTTGTTTGGAACAATTTTTTTCTTGAAATGAACGTACTTAAAATTTTGTGTTTAGATATTAAACACGAAAGAAAAGAAAATAACATAAAAAATTTAACTTTTAATAGAAGTTTAAAATATCATAAGGTTAAGGAAGTAATTTAACTCTATATTTTATGAAATCCTACACAATCGGATAGTTTTAGTTGGAAAAATCTTTTAGGGTATAAACACAAATAATTTTCTTTTTGGAATAAAAAATAACATAATTCATATCAAATCTATTATAATTTGAAATCTCTCAAATTCATGAGGTTTCAAACACAACATAGTTTAATAAAGTTAATCGAGAGATTTAATAAAATTAATTTGGAGATTCAAAATATTTATAGTTAAAAATAAGTACATAACAAGTTAACTAGTTTAATAAAGTTAATTTGGAGATTCAAAATATCTATACTTAAAAATAAGTACATAACAAGTTAACTAGTTGTCGAAGCGAGCATAACTCAGCGGTAATTGGCATATACCCTCGACCAAGAGGTCAGAGGTTCGAATTCCCCACAGTAGTTGAACTAAACTCAAATTGTTAAATAATAATTAATTTTAGAAAATACTACATTTAAAATTATTTTTAAACATATTATATTTACAACTTTTTGAATAAAAATTTATATTTACAGATAATTAAAGAATAATATAGCTACCTGTTTCAATTTCTTTTTAGATTTAAAACACAAATGAGTTCTTAAACTTTTAAAATATTTATTTTAATTATTATGCTTTCAAAGTTTATTCCATTTTAACTTCTAAACTATAATTAAAAAAAAAAACCCTCTAAACTATCAAAATATTATTTTCTAACTACTAAAATAAATATTTTGAAAATTGAAAAAAAGAAAAAGAAAATTGAAAAATTAAAGTAGTTATTTTTTGGAATTCTTTGATTCAAATAGATATTTTTAAACTTGAAAATAAATAAATAAAATATATGTCATGTCAAATCAATTTTTTATTGAATGCTTTATAAAATATTAACAACAACAATAATACTTTCTTATTCTAAAAAGACTAAAATAAAACATATGAAAATTTAAGAGATAAGACAACCATACCCACTAATTATTTGAGAATCAATTTAGCTACAAAAAGGTTGATATCATACCAAAGTAGGAAAACACATAATAAAGAAAGAGAAAAAAAATTGAAAAATTGTTAATTATTAAATTTTCTTTTTGGAAAAAAGGCAGTTCACTTGTAGTGGTCTTTAAGATTCATTGCTTGATGACATCTGTAATTCTTCCTTTATGCCATGGGGAGCATCTTATTCATAACTTCAAAACTTTCCAAAATAATTTAATTAATAACTTTACTTTATTTATAAAGCATTCAATATTTTATTGTTATTTCGTCCAACAATTTTGTATTAGAATCTTAACGTGATTCATGAATCAACCAAAAAAATTTCATCAATATATACATCTTCTTTTATAAATCTTTTAAGTTCAATTTTTCTTGTCAAAGCCAACTTAGCTTAGCGGTAATTGACATAAACTCTTGATCATGAGGTCAGAGGTTTAAATTCTCCACCCCCAAATGTGTTGATGTACTGAAAAAAAATCAAATCCTCTCCTACATTTATTCAATTAACAATTTTGAGAAGATGAAATTATATTATAATAATCGATCTAAACAATATAGCGAAAAATAAAACACTTTTTTTTTTCAAGTAAAACACAACATGTAAGGGTAAGAATTTGATCACCAAAACTTCAACCTTTCATTCATTATCGAGAAAACACACAAAGAGCACCATTACATAATGATAAAGTTAGAGAAACTTAAATCCTCCCCACCCTAAGGAACAGTCACGATCCAAACGCTTGATACATCGTCACTCAAAGCCAACTTCACCGGCCAGCGCGCAAAAACAGCCAATTGATTTATAATGTCTTAATTAATTGAACTATGTTCAAATTAGGATAAACTACAACTTTGAGTGTTAATTGATATTTATTGTGATTTTTATTTTGTCAATATCATCATTAATATATATATTAGATTTTTTTTTAAGTACAAAATGTAAATTTGTTATCATCATGGAAAATAATATAACCTATTAATTACTATTATTAAACTCTACTATTTGTGATAACTTTTATAACTACACATGAAAATTTTGAAACTTTTTTTTTTCCTTATTTCGTAAGACTTTGTCACATGACCTCTGTAGCGCAATAATATATTGTTCTCTAGAATAAAAATAAAAAGGATTGGAAAAATTAAATATTAAGGTTAAAAAAACATTTTAGTCTCTAGATTTCATACCAATTTAGTCTATATACTCTCAAATTTCATATTTGATCATCGTATTTTAAATAAATCTTAAAATTAGTTCTTTGAAGTTATTTTTTTATATCGAAATTGGTTAAATAATCATTATTATTTTCATGCAAGAAAATATACAATATAAATATGTTTCTGAAATTGATAGGGGAATGACTAACTCTATTTAAAAAAAAAAAAAAAAAAAGAAGAAGAAGAAAGAAAAAGAAAAAGATAACAATAAACTCACAACAGATACTATTTTAATTAAGATTTATGGAAGCCAAAGTGAGCATAGCTCAGCGGTAATTGGTATATACTCTCGACCAAGAGGTCAGAAGTTCAAATCCCCCACTCCCAAATGTTGATGTACTCAAAAAAAAAAAAAAAAAAAAAATTAAGATTTATGGAAAGTAAATGTACTATATTTGAACATTTCTAATGATGAAGGAAAAATGATTACTTTAAAAAAAATAAATCATGAATTCAAATAGGTAGTTTGATAAAGAAATTCACCTAAAAAGTTCAAAAACCAAAATTAAAAAATACTAATGATTCAAACAACCCAAAAAATGAGATTCAAACATTTTTTTTTTACCATAATAAATAATCAAAGCTACCTTTTTCCTTGGGTTGGATTGCAATTAAGAAAAAAAAAATCATAAAGTAGAATTAAAATTTAGAGGGGGAAAAAAGCAATATTTTGACTAAGAAGATTTTTTAAAAAAGAATTTAAAAAGCAAAAATAATTGCTTGGGTAGTGTTTGAGTGGATCTTCATTATCCAAAATTTGGCAAAATTGCATGAGATTGAGGAAAGGTGCTGTCTTTACAAAAATGGCAATTAAACACTTTGCAAATAAAACGCAACGTATCGATAATAGACACGTAATATTGTACAAAATCCTTTTATTTATTTATTTATTTATTTATTTTCAAATTTGATTTCAAGTCCTCTACCAATCGTTGCTTTTTCATCCCCACAATAAACAAATGTCATGAAAAAGGAGACCAACGATTTGTGTGTAAAGAAAGGGAAAGGGGAAGAGAACCATTTGGTTCTTTCCCTTTTTATTCCCACTTGCACTTAGATATTCTCTCTCTCTAGACTCAAATAGTATTTCGACTCTTAACTCGCAAGTAAATCTTCATCGTGACGATTACAAATCTAGTATAAGTTGGATAAGGAGTTATGACTAAAGTGAACATGAACTTAGAGGTAATTAGTTTGTACTCTTGACCAAGAGGTCGGAGGTTTGAATCTCTCTCACCAAAACGTAATTGAAGTACTACAAACAGATGTTGTTATACGAAAATAGGAAGTCAAAAGATGATTGCAAATATATGCTTGATAAAGATAATTCATTGACTAGTATGTTAGTCGATGATTGCTAGGATTATAGTAATATCATTAATTTATGTTAGGATTATGGATAGTCAATGTCTCGGGTAATCGTTGATTTATGTTTTCTTATTTAAAAAATGTAGCAATGTAAATAGGAAGGTAAATATTTGAACTTTAACCTATTACGGATGTGAACTAATATCTTAGGTCATGTTTGATAACCATTTGGTTTTTGGTTTTTGGTTTTCAAAAATTAAGCTTATAATCACTACTCCTACCTAGAAGATTCTTTGTTTTGCTATTTACCTTCTTTCTATATGTTTTCAAAAACCAAGTCAAATTTGTAAACTAAAAAAACTAGTTTTCAAAAACTTGTTTTTGTTTTTGAAATTTGGTTAAGAATTCAAATGTGTCCTCCACAAACATGGAAACCAACCTATGAAAATTGGGAGAAAACAAACATAAAATAAGCATAATTTTCAAAAACCAAAAACCAAAAACCAAATGGTTATCAAACGAGGCCTTAACTAGTTGAGTTATATTTAGGCAGACAATTATTTAGCTAATCAATAACTCTAATGTAAAATAAAAAGGTTTTCGATACTGTTATTTAGATCAATCAATGATTTATAAACCTGTTTTGTAGAACTTTTGGATGGAGCGAAATGAGGGTAGAAATGGATAAGGGTAATAGATCTCCTTGTTTTTTTTTTTTTTTGAAAAAGTAATAGATCTCCTTGTTTGGAATAAAGTTTGTAATTAATTTTCTAATTAATTTTATTTATAATCAATTAATTTATTTCTACTTGTTGAATTTAATTTTCATTAATTCATTAAATAATGTATCAAAATAATACTTTTAGGATTAATTTCATAAAACGAGCCTAAACATTATTATATAACCAATTACGTATCTACTGAAATTATAATTAATTAGTTAACAATATCTAAAATATATTTAATTAGTAAATTAGAATTATTTAAATTAACTTGGTATAAAAACTCGTTTTTCAATATTATAATTAATTAGTTATTTATTATTTATAATCAATTAATTATTTCTTTAGATTAATATACATAATTACAAAATATTTTTGGAATATTTTTTCTTAACCTTACTTATTAATCCATCATCTTTTATCTCTCATTTCCTTATATATTATTTATTTAAAATATTTTATATATTATTTAATTAAAACTAAATTATAATTAATGATTTTGAACTATAATTTATTAAAATTAAATATATAATTCCATTATAATAAATAATACTTATATATTTATGAAAATATTTATTTAATTAATTTGTATAGATACAAATATACTAAATTAACGTAATGAAGGATATTTATTAAAAATATTAAATAAATAATTTTATTTAGTTAAATTAAAAAAAACAATTGATTATTAATTCATTAATTTTTATTAATAATTTGAATTAGTTTTGATTATTTTATTGATTAATCTATGAATATTAAATAAAGTTTCTATAATTAATTCCATCAAATAAATACATACATTTTCATAGACAACCAAAATACAGTTATTCATTAATTCCCAACTATCTTATTCTCAAGCATATTATTCCAAACATCCTTTATTCTCAGTCATTTATAAAACAAATGCTACCAATTCAAAATTTTCTAAAAAAAAAAGAAAGCTAAGGTCCTGTTTGATAACCATTTCGTTTTTTGTTTTTGGTTTTTGAAAATTAAGTCTATAAACACTACTTTTACCTATAAGCTTCTTTGTTTTTTATCTACATCCTTTCTCATGTTTTCAAAAACCAAGCCAAATTTTGAAAAAAAAAAAAAGTAGTTTTCAAAAACTTGTTTTTATTTTTGGAATTTGGCTAGGAACTCAAATGTCTCCTTAACAAAAATGAAAACCATGGTAAGAAGATTGAGAGAAACCAAGCACAATTTTCAAAAACCAAAAACAAAAAACGAAATGGTTATCAAACGGGCCTAAATATATCATTTTATTTTCCATTCATACGTAAGAGGGAGGGAGGAGTTCCACATCTCCGTTCAAATACGACATGTGCTCCTTAGACGAGTCCGTCCAACTCTCTAGGCTAGCTCCACCGCTTTACCGAGAGTTCTTGCTCTTATCCAGGACAACCTCCTTTCATCGGAGTATATCCGGCTGCCCAGAGCTCAACCACGGACCTCCCCATGATTACTACTTCAAGACTCACAACTGATATTGTCCACTCTTGACATAAAGTCCTCATGGCTTTGCTTTTGGTTTACCCCAAAATGCCTCATACCAATAGAGATACTTGTCCTCCATTATATACCCATGATCATCCCTTTGTCTAGCCAATGTGGGACTTTGGTCTCACTCCCAACATTGCATACCCTTCCGTAATTATCATAATCATTTCTTCAAAATAGTAGTTCAGTTGGATCACATTTTTTTTTTTTTTGTTTTTTGTCAAAAGCTTTATATATATCCATCCTTGCCTTTGACTATTGTTGACCATGAAATTAATAGTCTGTTTGGTAGGCAATTCGGATTCTCTTTTATGTTTTCAGATTCACCGAATTTAGTGAATATGTGTTTAACATATGTGTTTTTTAAAACTATTTTCGGATTCTGTGATCCAAATAGTGAAAACTCCGAAAACAATAACTCGTCAATGGAATAAAAATTGGGGGTTTCTACAAGAATGGGCTGAAATGAGCCCATATATTGCACTTTTGTCCAAATACCTTAAAATTCTCAATTCAGTCCAGTCCGTTTTAATTAATTGTAGTTCATTTACCATTTTGACCCTATGATATTCAAAATAAAAAAAATAACTAAAAAAAAAAAGATAAATGCACGGTTCAATCAATTTGGAAAAAACCCTAAAACTGTGCACTTCCCTTCCAAACTGCGAACACGATCTTCATCCTTCTCATGATTTTCTTCTTATCTTCTTTCAGCCGTCTTTCTTCTCCATAGCAGGTCAGTAAGGTTTCTTCACCTTCCCCATTCTTGATTTTTTTAGGGCATTAAAAAAATACCCGATTTTTGTTTCTTCATCTTTCCCATCTGTTTTTTTTTCCGTCTGCGTCCTCTCGTTCTCCATCTGTGTTTTGGTTTCATCTTGAGTCGTTCATCTAGGTTTCTTTATGCCTGTTTTTTTTTTTTTTTTTATTTTGCGTCTGCTTTTGGTTCATCTTCCCCATGTTTTTTGCTTCTGCAAAGTCAGAATAGAAATACCTTTTTTTTTCTTTTTTTTCTTCTTTTTTGCTTCTGCATCGGAATGTGTTTGGTTTCTATTTTTTTTATCTTTTGCGTCTGTGGTTTTTTTGTTTCTATTTGGTTTCGTCTACGTCTTGTTTTTTCGTTTCTGTGTTTTGGTCTATTCCCATAACAATAAGCATAAGAACTTGTGCGTTTTTTTCCTTTCTGTGTTTTGGTTTCTATTTGGTTAATTAAGTTTGTGAAGCTGGAAAAATACCCACTTTTATTGTTGTTGCGACTGATTTTCTTATGTACATCTTTACTTATGCTTCTTCTTCGTTTCTTAGTTAAATACCCGTTAAATATATGGTATGAGTTTTAAATACCCATTAAATACAAGTATGAAGGCCACTATTTCTCTAAACTTTTCATACCAGGTATGAATTCAGGTATGTAAAAGTATATTGTAAGGTTGTTATTGTTCATACCGGTATGAATTAAGGTATGTAAAGGGTATTAAACACATACATTATAAATTTGTAAATATATATACCACATACAAACAAGTATGAAATTAGTCAAATCATAATTTTAACGAATTCCTGATAATCCTGTAATGATATATACCATTTACAAACATGTATGAAATTCGTTAATTTCATACCCCTCCTTATAGAATATTGGGGTCCTATGCATGAAAAATAAGAAAATGAACAAATACACAATAGAGATACATACCTATGTACATAACTGAAAATGTAACTTGTGAAAGCTACAAAAATTGGTGAAGAACAATGGCAATTGAAAAAGCAACCTGGGCACATGAGCACAATAAAAAATTGGACGGAAAATTGAAAAGAAAAATGAAATTTGAAATAAATCAAGAATGATGAAAAAAATCTTGTGCCGAGGAAAATGATTTAGGAAGATAAAATCTATAATAATAATAATTTAGAAAGAAAAAATCTACAATAATAATTTGCAAAATTTCAATTTTTACCATGGATAAAATCTGCATACAAGTTACCCTAATTATATGGAATATTTGTCTATTTTAGAAAAAAATGGCATCTGAATTATATTCCCAAAATTCTTTAATTGAAAACTTGATATTTATATTCTAATATATTATTAAGTTAAATTTATTTCATTCATTAAATAGAAGGGCATTTTGGTAAGAAAAATAACTCAATTAATGTGAAAAAAAACTACCGATAATAATTTTGATTATTAAGGATATTTGTGAAATTTATGGATCAATTTGACTCATCCACTATAATTTCTGTAAGAATTGGGCTTAAAAAAGAAAACAATAACTGACCCAAAAGGGAAAATGAAGCTTGTCATTCAACTTAGGCCCATGGCCCAATAGGAAAACAACTAAAACCCAACCTACAAAGGTAATGAGGGTTAACAATAGGAATAACTAAAATAAAAAGTTTTGAAAAAAGATCAAATTTTTTTTTTTATTACAAAAATGGAAAAGAGAAAGAATTGAAAATTTACTAATTGCTTCAAACCTACCAAAGTTGTATTTTCCTAATTTTAAGGAGAAAATGATTTTTTTTAATCTCTGAAGATTCTCAAATAATATCCTAGTGTATCTTCAAAATCCAAACAAACTAAAATCTTGGATAATATTGTTAAATTAAAAAAAAAAATCTAAAAATGTATTGCTTTACAATTAACTAAAATCCAACCAAACTAAAATCTTGACTAGTGATGTTAAATTAAAAAAATAAATAAATAAAAACGTATTATTGTTAAATTAACTAAAATACCTAAGATATAGAGTCATGAACGTAATGTAGCACTCCCAACCCGTAAAGCAGAAACCACCCATTTGCCAAGCAAAATCTGTCCACAAAGAATACAACAAAAACATTTTTAAACAACAAAAAAAAAAAAAAAAGAAGAAAAACAAAATGTAAAATTACTTTGTAATTCAAGTACTAAAATACATCATATAAAATAACAAATACAATGTATACATGGGTTTGACTGAGTTGTGTTGGGTTATGCTTATAATGTGTAAGACATTAGACCTGGATTTTTCTTAATTAAGGTCGTTAAGAATGTTGGAATTTAGTAACTTTGCAGTTTGAGAACAACAAAATGAGTGAACTTCAAATACAGTGTCTTTGCAATTTGAGAACAACAAAATAGGTGAGCGTCAAATACAATGTCTTTGCAGTTTAAGAACTACAAATCAACCTTACAACACAAAAAAGAAGTAAAAAAAAATTATTGACTACATGTTGATCCCCTGACATCTTCCGTACCACTTGGATAAGATTCGTACCTATATTGAGAGCTTTTGAGATCGAAAGTGGGAATTTTCAACCCTACATCAAATTTGCAGCCCTACGTCGAAGTTGGAAACCAGAGTATAGCCTCAAGCATCACCGACGAATAGTGGGAACTCAGTTCATGCTTGGAAGAGAAGGCGAGTTATCAGAGGAAGAAAACGATATAGAAATATGGGAGAGAGAGTTGGAGAAATTTAAATCTTATCAGATAAATATGAAATATAAAATATTTTTATAATCTAAAATTTGAAAAGATTTAGTTTGTTGGGGATGCACCTCATTTTTTAAAAGCGTAAGTTTAGGATTTTTGTAAAGATTCAGCTTGTTGGGGTCCACATACACGGTACGTAATTTTAGGAGCTAGTTTACCAGTTGCGACAAGAGTAAAAAGAAAATACTAGAAAAGTTTGGTCACGCATCCTGCCAAAATTCTAAAAAACATGTGGGGGGAGGGATAAAAAGGAAAAGTCTAGAAGGGTTCAACTCTATAATTCAAAGGTTCACCCCTAGGGATTTGTATTTTCACTCTTCCTTTTACTTTTGTTTCAAGTTTTCTCCTACTAAAGTCAAGGTTGTTTTATGATCCATTGATTTGACTGAGAAATATGGTAGAACTTTATTTGTTCATCTCAATTACAAGCATTAGAGTTCAGTCCACATACACTCTTAGATGAAATCCTTGCCCATGTCATAGATTAGCAAGGTGACTTTTACAAACTTTTCCAACTTTTATAGACTAAACTTTTCTTTTGATTTCTTCATGGGTAAGTCTTTGGTGATCCCATCGTCTTTAAGATAGAATGAGATGTTTTACTTCTGATTTCTTGATGTATAGCCATCTAAGTGATGTTCGTCCATCTTGTGTAATTTGTAATAGGGCCTTATTTGGCTATTTTGGGCACTTGATAAGTAAATAGAGTCAACATATGAAACTTTGAAGGGAGTAGAATCCTTCCTTTTAAAGAAAAGCTTGGTTATTTCCATTCAATCTCCCTTACATTTTCTATGTTTCTTGTCCAAGCTTTTGAAAAAGTCCGGTAGGAGTGTGACTTGGTAAGAAAAAGCAAAATAGATTTGTTCTTAGAAAACGATGTCGCACTTGAAGGTGGATACATTACATTGATCAGTTGACTACCTCAAACTTCGCTTTTGTTGAAGTGTTTGATGTAATATATTTTAGAATAACCTTTCTCCCTTGAGACATTAAATAGATTTAAAGTTTCTTTGTTATACTAATTATTAATTGTAAATTAATTTTTTTTTATAGTTTTTTTCTTCATCCAATTGAATCACACAAGGGTTGGTCTTTTAAGGCCTAAATCAAAAGGCAGTTTGATTTAAGCATATTCTTCGCTTGTCAATGGAATATTTACATTCGAAAAGGAGTCTTAATTATCACATATCTCGAACGTTGCTCGTTCAAAAACTTCGAGTCTGCCAAATTCTTTTTAGTCTCCTCTTGACTTTTTTATTTGACTTTCAAAGTTGCCCTTAGCTGACAACCTTATTGAGTACAGGTTAAATACTCTTTCATATCTCTTTTCTATCTTCTAATTAGGTAGAATTGAAGAGTATATTTTTCATATACCTACACTATAATCTTAGTATATCGCCTTATATACTAAATGAAGAGAAATTAGGGAACTTTTAAGATATTTAAAGAACTCAAATGATACAGTTGTAAATTTATTTTCTTATCATTTTTGTAGACACCGTATTTGGTCCGGCTTGATTTTAAGTAATAATGTTTGAAGTTTTCCAATATTTGGTGGTCAATTTGTTTTTATGATATGCCAACAAGAGCATAGCTCAACTGGCATGAAGTTGTATTGATAATCATGAGGTCTGTGTTTCAAATCCCTTTCCCCACACTTTTTTTTTTTTTTGGTCTTCCCCATTCCTATTCAATGGGAAGTTTTCATGAAAAACTCCCCCATTACCTATTCTAAAGCTTTTTCCATGGTTAGTATTTTTTTTATTTTTTATTTTCCCCACCATTTTCTCATCCATCTCCCCCCTAAATTAGTAACCCTTCAAGTATAAAAAGGGGGGAGATGGAGGATGGAAAGACAAGAAGAATGAGTGAAATTTTAGAGTAAAAGTGAGCTTGAGAGAGTTTAGGCATTTGAGAGAGTTTAGGCATTTGAGCAAGAGTTTAGCTTAGAGAGTGATAGAAAAGGAGAGAAAAAAGAGAAGAAGTTTAGAGTAAAAGTGAGCTTGAGAGAGTTTAGGCATTTGAGCAAGAGTTTAGCTTAGAGAGTGATAGAAAAAGAGAGAAAAGAAAGTGGAAGAGGAAAAGAGGAAAAAAGAGGGGGAGGAAGGAGTATACGGGGAGAGGAAACATTGGGTAAGAAAAAAGGAAAAAAGAAGAAAGAGAGAAGTAAAAAAGGTGGGGTTTTGTTTTTCTATTTCCTTTGTTTTTTTTTTTTTTGTTTTTTTTTGTTTAGTTATTATTGTTATTATTATTATTATGATTATTATTATCATCATTATCATTATCATTTTTAATTTCTCTCGTTTTAGTTCACTTTTGCACTTTGCCAACTTCATTTTTTTAAACTTTCTAATTCATTTGTTTTTTCCTTTCATTCTCCAAATTGCTTTATTCTAATCTTTAATTCTGCTTTGTCAATTTCAATTATTGTTATTGTTTTGATTTTCTTTTGAAATGGATTATGGGAACTGAGTAATGTGCCTTCGTGGAGTCCAACTCCCGTGTAGGCGTATGAAAATTCTCATTTTCCCTTTTAAAAGAATTTACTCTTTGAATAATTTTTTCTTCTTTTACATCCGTTTTATTTTAAAAAAATATTTTTAGTAAACATAATCATGTACACCCATGTTCCTTTAATTAAAAGGGAGATTAGGCATGATTTATATTAAATTGGATATCCAACTCATAATGTTTAATCCTTGCTTTATTTCTAAAGTTAAGGTAAAAACGAATGAGACATCTTCTGTTCAGTATTGCATTTTGAGTTTTATTTTCATATTTATCATTCTTTTTAAGAAAAATAAAAATAAAGGACTGTTTTTATTCATTTAATTGGACAATTTAAGATACTGTGGCAATCGTTTTCTTAAACGGGTGTTGTAGGGTGCTAATACCTTCCCTACACTCAAACGACTCCCGAACCTAATTTCTGGTTTTCTAAGACTAGTTTTGTTTTTTATTTTAAAGGTGACCAATCACACCCTCAATGATTGGTGGCGACTCCAATTTTCTTCTAAAAAACCCAAGAAAGGATGTCGGCCGCTCCGCGTCGCGATGACGTTGCGACAGCTTGGCGACTCTGCTGGGGATTTTGAGCGTCAAGCCATGAATATCTTTATTGTCCTTTGAATTGAATTTTTCTTCAGGTCCTTTTGTTATTGTTTTGTTATTTATTTATTTTGTTTTCCTTTATAATATGATTTGTTTGACATATTGTTATTCACTTGTCTATTACCATTTTTTTTATGTTGTAATTACTTTATCTTAGTTATGTCATTCATTTGCATGTCATCTTATTGATACCATTTTTTTTTTATGTTGTAATTGTTATGTCATTCATTTGTATGTCATCTTATTAATCATGCATTTCACACACTTTCACTAGCCTTCTACCCGGGCTCTACCTTAGGACTAGACTCGGAGACTGAGTAGTGTGACCTTCGTGGAATTTCGATTCCCGTGCAGGCGCATGAAATTCTCCACTCAAGCCTACTACATCGTTAAATCGGTGGGTAAGCTTGGGGACCTTTTCTAGGATGCCTTAGAGTTAAACTCCACTCATATAGTTCTAGGAGTTGACTTATTACATGCATTATTGTCAAAGTTTATTTATTCATTTATTTTTCTTCTTTCCCTTGTATCTTATATCAATTTTCAATTTTCGCTCATTGAAAGTATCCTTTGAAATCTCTTTTAATGTAGTTAAGAAAATTGTGCAAATTAAATTAACAAGATTTTTCGATTATTTGCATTGGCAGAAACTAAAGTATGAGTAAAATAAAATCACCCCCTCCAATACAAGAAATGGGTATAGAAGATCAAGCAACAGTACGTCAATGGTCAGAAAATGTACAACAAATCCACGGAGATTCTTTAGTAGAAAATGTTGTTTCTCAATTTAAGGATGTCAGTTTTCCAGAAAGTCAATTAGAAGCAGTGAAACAGGCTTGGGAAAAATTAACTGTAGATAGGAAGGCTAAATTTACAAGCAAATATGGCTATCTAGCTCAGCTCATGTATGTACAAGTTAATTATTCTGTATTAAAAGCTTTGATTCGACATTGGGATCCAGCCTACAGATGTTTCACATTTGGCTCAATTGACATGACTCCTACAATAGAGGAAAATATCAATCCCTTCTGCATATGCCAGTACGAACGGAGGTTGAAGCTTATTCTTACGATCAAGAGCTTACAATGAAAAGAGCATTATCTACTCTTTTGGGCAAGATTCGTACAAGCGACATTGAGAAACAAGTAAAGATAAAGGGAGAGAACACATGCCTACCCATGGACTACATCTTTACTCTTCAACAAAAATTTGCAAATGAAGACAAGGAATTAACTTTACTGGCATTGTGTATCTTTAATGTTGTTTTGTTTCCTAAAGTATGTGGATATGTTGAGGAACGCGTGGTCAAGTTGTTTGCTAAGATAGAAATAGGAGTTGATCCCATTATTCCTGTATTGGCAGAAACTTTTCGTTCATTAAATTATTGCAGAACAAAAGGAACAGGAAGATTTATAGGGTGTGCACCATTATTGTACATTTGGGTCCTTAGTCATGTGAAGTGTCCACCCGAATTCAAAAGTCCAGAGATCAAATTTTCAAGTTCCTGGAATAAGCTGCAAAATCCCATCTCAGAGTTCGTGCAATCAGGTTGGAGTTCATCCTCCCCTGAAAGGAGCGCTTGGGAGGCCTTTTTCTCCGAACTAAAGATAGAAGATGTAATATGGAGAGCCCCTTGGATGTCAACTAGGCCAATGATCTATAAATGTGGTAAATTTCAAAGTTTACCTCTTTTGGGTCCTTGGGGATGTATATCTTATGCTCCTTTATTGGTAGTACGCCAAATTTGGGTCCGACAATTCATCCCTGCTACGCATGAGTTGAAGGATTTCGAATTTGCTTATGATAAAGGCTTCTGTAAAGATAGAATTCAGAAAATTGTGAAAGCATGGAAAATGATCACTAAAATCCAGAGTGGTCAGTTTCATGATGATACCACAGAGGCGTACAAAACATGGCATGCGAACAGAGCTAAAACCGTGCTTGTGTCACCAAAAATGAAAACCAAGATAAAACTTAATGCAAAGGTGATACCAGATCAACAGACAGAACAAGCAGCACGCGAAAAGGAATGTGATGAATTGAGAAAAGCGAATTCATCATTGGTTCAAGAAAATGAAAGGTTGCAATTGGAGGTAAAGCAAGGTTTGTTGCGCAATGTTGAACTAGAAAAAGAGTTGAACCGATTAAAGGGCAGTGTTAGCAAACAAGAACAGTTAGAAAAAGAAATTTCAGCATTAGACACAGAGGCCCGCGACCTGAACAAAAGAATGCATCGATTAAGAAGGGATAATGAAGTCTCCCAAGCAACTCTCAAGTCAAGGAATGACCAAGTTTTGAAGCAACAATCTGAGATTGCCTCACTTCATGAGTTGATGAAAGAGCTCAAAGATTGCATTAGTTTGAGGAACCAAACGATTACTGAGGTAGAAGGAAAAAATGGAACGCTATGTCGAACAATTGACGACCTACAATTAACGCTCAAGATTAGAGAAGATCAACTAGGGGACCTCATCAACGACAACAAGGGTCTAAGAGAGTCCGTTCAGTCACTTAATGTTCGCCTCGGTAAGTATCAGGATGCCACTGATAGATTAATGAAAGACTATACCTATTTAAAGGAGCAGTACGACAGATTAAGCGATGATTTTGGGTTTGCGAGACAGAACCACACGACACTACGAAGTAAAGCGGAACATATGCTCACTCAGATTAGGAGAGTCACTCGAAGGGCAGATGAACTAGCAGAAGATGCACGTACTCTCTCTAAAGTCATAGCACCTACACAGCCGAATAGCAAGAATGTGCTCAAGTTTCTGGGAAAACTTCGTATAAGTTTAGAGTATTGGGGGCAATTTTATTAACTCTTTACTTTAGTTTATGTTTTATTTAGATAGTTGAAATATCTTGTAATTCAATTTTGCACAAATTTTGCTGCTACATTGTTTTATCATTTTCCAATTTAATATCAAAGCCATTTTTTTCCCTTCTCTTCTATCACTTTTTTTTTTGTTTCGTTTTGTCTTTCTCTTTTCTTACACTAAAATCTCTTTTCATTAAAAATATAAACAGAATCATAAGATAGCTCGGTCACCTCGAATCCACCGCACCTACGTCACAAGATACAGGACAAGGATCATGGAAGAGCAGAGTACTGAGATGGAGAAAACAAGGAAAGATATTGAGGAGTTACGAGAAAAAATGGATGCCATTCTTGTCGCCCTAGAAAGAGGCAAAATAATACCTGATATTGCTCAGTCCAGCCATACAATGAACGACCCTCCAATCCGGCAATCAACAGAGGGTACTACTCCAAAATATCATCCATTGTACAATATTCCAGTAGAGCAGCACCCGTTTCCATTTTTCAAGAATGAGCAAGTGCCTGTACACAATCAACCTGGATTTTCACTACCCACAGAGATACCTCCCAAGGTGACCATTACAGTTCCCAATTTAGATGATCCTGAAATCAGAAAAGAGCTAATGAGAGGTGAGAAAGTCTCTTCTAGTGAAAAGCTTGAAGTCCTGGAGGAAAGATTAAGGGCAGTAGAAGGAACAGACGTCTTCGGAAATATAGATGCGACCAAGCTATGCTTGGTACCAGATGTAATCCTCCCTCCAAAATTCAAGGTGCCCGAGTTTGAAAAGTATGATGGAGCATCCTGTCCTAAGAACCATCTCATCATGTATTGTAGGAAGATGGCAGCATACGTCCAAAATGACAAGCTGTTAATTCATTGCTTCCAGGACAGTCTTACTGGTCCAGCATCTCGATGGTATATGCAGTTAGACAGCACTCATATATGTTCATGGAAGAATCTAGCCGATTCATTTTTAAAGCAATATAAGCACAACATAGATATGGCTCCTGACCGCTTAGACCTCCAGAGGATGGAAAAGAAGAGCACAGAAAGCTTTAAAGAGTACGCCCAAAGGTGGAGGGATACTGCTGCTCAGGTGCAACCACCTTTAGCTGATAAGGAGCTGTCGACCATGTTGATTAATACTCTCAAATCTCCTTTCTATGATAAGATGATTGGGAGTGCCTCTACCAATTTCTCTGACATAATGACAATTGGAGAGAGAATCGAGTACGGAATTAAACATGGAAAGATAACTGATACGGCTGGATCATCAACAACGAAAAAGGGGGTTCCATCGAAGAAAAAAGAGGGAGAAGTTCAGATGATTGGTTTCAATTCAAGACAACCATACCCTAATGCCGGAGTGCCACAATATCACTATCCACCTCCATATGTTTACCCTCAACCCTATATCAATAATACGTCAGCCCAATATCCATCCCCTTACGTCCAAAATCCTCGTCCTACTCAAGGCTACCAGCCTCGGAATCAACATAACACTCCTTATGTCCAAGGACACCAAAACAATAAAGGCGTCCGTAGACAGACTCATTTTGATCCGATTCCGATGACATATACCGAACTTCTACCCCAACTCTTCCAGAATAATCAGCTGGCACCCGTACCAATAGACCCAGTAAAGCCACCTTACCCAAAGTGGTATGACCCAAATGCCCGTTGCGACTACCATGCAGGAGCAATTGGACATTCCACTGAAAACTGTACTGCACTCAAGCATAGGGTGCAAGCATTGATAAAGGCAGGATAGTTGAACTTTAAGAAAGAAAATGGTCCAGATGTCAACAACAATCCTCTGCCAAACCATCAGAATGCACAAGTAAATGCGATAGAGGTTCATGGAGCTGATTTAAGAAAGAATGCTGAGAGAATAGTGACTCCCATGGGAGAACTATTCGAAATATTATTGAATAATGGATACATTGGAGTAGAACGCCTCCAATTAGATTTGGGTGTCAGAGCATACGATGACAGTTTGATGTGTTCTTATCACACTGGGGCAAAAGGGCATTCTATCGACCAATGTCCTCATTTTCGTTTGAAGGTCCAGGAGTTGTTAGATTCACATTTTTTAACAGTTTCTCAAAAGATGACTCAGCTCCCTCAGTATGGGGAAGTTGATATTATAGAAGAATGCTCAAGGTTGTCTCTCAAGCCAAAACCGTTAACAATATCTTATCGCGAGAAGCCCAGTACCCCAAATTCCAAGCCAAGACCGATTACCATCCAGATTCCGACTCCCTTTGAATATAAAAGTTCAAAAGCAGTACCTTGGAACTATGAATATAAGGTAACTGTTGATTCTGAACCCCTTCCAATCCATAATATCAGTGGGATAGGAGGTCTAACACGAAGCGGGAAGTGCTATACACCAGAAGACCTATTGAAACCCAAGGGTAAAGAAAAAGGAAAAGCCAAGATCACTGAAGATATCAAGGAGAAAATAGAAGAGCCCATTGTAGCGAAGAACCTAGATGTTAAACAGCCAGCATCTGAAGAGGACATCCAAGAATTTTTGAAGTTGGTTAAGCAAAGTGATTATAAAGTGGTTGAACAGTTAGGTCGAACCCCTGCAAAGATTTCCATACTGGCTTTGTTACTGGCTTCAGATACGCATCGTAAGACTTTGTTGGACATTTTAAATCAAACTTATGTTCCGCAGGATATTACGGTGGACAACTTGGATAACATTGTTGGAAACATAACTGCATCCAGTTCAGTAACCTTCACAGATGATGAGTTACCACCAGAAGGCACCGGACACACTAAAGCCTTGCACATTACAGTTAAGTGCAAAAATTTTGCTGTGGCAAAAGTTCTAGTTGATAATGGTTCCTCCTTGAACATAATGCCTAAATCCACGTTGGAGAAATTGCCTGTTGATATGTCTCATATAAGGCCCAGCACTATGATCGTACGAGCTTTTGATGGGGCACGTAGTGAAGTTGTTGGAGACATAGAAGTGCCCATCCAGATAGGTCCATGCACCTTCGATATAACCTTTCAGGTCATGAACATTAATTCGGCCTACAGCTTCTTGTTAGGGCGTCCCTGGATTCACTCAGCTGGAGTGGTCCCATCATCATTACACCAAAAACTTAAATTTGTGGTTGACCGCAAACTAGTAATCATATCTGGACAAGAGGATATCTTAGTGTCAAGACCCTCTTCAATGCCCTACATAGAAGCAGCAGAAGAGGTTTTTGAGTCATCATTTCAAGCTTTTGAGATTGCAAATGCCACAACTTTATACGGAGAGATAGGGAAAATGGAGCTGCAACTTTCAAAACTCTCTTTAACAGGAAACAACCAAAGCCTCGAAAATTTGTTGAATATGTCGAAAAATATGAAGAGGTTTGGTTTGGGATATAAACCAAGCAAAAAAGATATGATTAAAGCACACAGGCAGGAGAAAGAAAAACGACTGGCTAGATTGGAGAACCGTGAGCCGAAGTATCAAATGAATATCATTCCTCATCTTCATGATACCTTCATCTTTGCTGGAATAATTCATTCGGAATCTCAAGACCCTGCAGTCATGGCTATAATCGAACAGAAAAAAGAAGCTGGTCCCTTAGTTTATCTGTGCCCAGAAGACTTTGAACTCAATAATTGGACTGTAATGGAGCTACCATCATTTGTTAATGAGATATCAAAGTAATTTTTAAACTTTTTGTTTGTTTTTTGTTTTGATGATTTATGTGTTCTATGTCAATATTTCATTTGTTAATGAAGAAGCATTTTTTTCCCTTTCTTTCCTATCATCCAATGAATCTCTCTTGTGTCTACTTCTTTTAGCATTAATTTCATTTATTCCATTCCTTCATTTATCTTCTTTCATCACACTGAATAATCCCTCTCTTAAACAGCGAAATTGGGATTGAAAGCGTTAATGATCTTAAATACGAACTTGATTCTCCTACATACGATGTTGAGCCCGATGAGAGAACAAGTGGTAATGAGGAAGATCTAGAACTTACTCCTGAATTGTTGAGAATGATTGAAGAAGAAGAGAGGGTATTGGGACCACATGAAGAGTTGATAGAGACGATTAACTTGGGATCTCAAGTAGAGATTAAAGAAGTTAAAATCGGGACCAACATGTCTGCTGAAAGCCGTCAAGGGTTAATAACATTGCTTCATGAATACATTGATGTTTTTGCCTGGTCTTATCAAGATATGCCTGGTTTAGACACAAGTATTGTGGTGCATCATTTGCCACTTAAGCCTGAATGCAAGCCAGTGAGACAGAAGTTACGCAAGATGAAGCCAGACATGTTAATCAAAATAAAAGAGGAAGTCATGAAACAAATTGATGCAGGATTCTTAACAGTTGCTAATTATCCAGAATGGGTAGCTAACATTGTGCCAGTACCTAAAAAAATGGACAGGTCCGAATGTGTGTTGATTATAGAGATTTGAATCGAGCAAGCCCAAAGGATAACTTCCCACTTCCTCATATTGATGTACTGGTAGATAATACAGCTGGATTCTCAACTTTTTCCTTTATGGATGGATTCTCAGGTTACAATCAAATCAAAATGGCACATGAAGATCAAGAGAAAACTACATTCATCACATTATGGGGAACCTTTTGTTATAAGGTCATGCCGTTCGGATTGAAAAATGCTGGGGCAACCTACCAACGGGCCATGGTTACTCTCTTCCATGACCTAATGCATAAGGAGATCGAAGTGTATGTTGATGACATGATTGCTAAGTCAAAACCAGGGGAAGAGCATGCAACCATTCTCCGAAAGTTATTCGAGCGATTGAGAAAATTCAAGTTGAAACTGAATCCGAGTAAATGCACATTTGGGGTCACTTCTGGCAAGTTGTTGGGTTTCGTCGTAAGCCATGAGGGAATTAGAGTTGACCCAGACAAAGTCAAAGCCATTCTAGAAATGCCACCACCACGTACTCAAAAAGAAGTCAGAGGTTTCTTGGGAAGATTGAATTATATTGCAAGATTCATATCACATCTTACAGCAACATGTGAACCAATCTTCAAGCTACTTCGTAAGAACAATACATGCATATGGAATGACGACTGTCAAAAAGCATTTGAAAAGATCAAGCAATACCTACAAAACCCTCCTGTTCTTGTACCTCCAACTCCAAATCGTCCACTTATCCTATATCTTACAGTGACGGAAAATTCAATGGGGTGTGTACTGGGACAGCATGACAGTTCAGGCAGAAAAGAGCAAGCCATATATTATTTAAGCAAAAAGTTCACTGATTGCGAAACCAGATATTCTCTTTTAGAAAGAACTTGTTGTGCTCTAGCTTGGGCCGCGCGTCGTTTGAGACCATATATGTTGTACTACACAACATGGCTTATCTCAAAGATGGATCCTATCAAATACATCTTTGAAAAGCCGTCTTTGTCTGGTAGAATTGCTAGATGGCAGGTTCTTTTATCCGAGTATGATATTGTCTATGTTACTCGAAAGTCAATAAAAGGAAGTGCACTAGCTGATCATTTGGCCGAGCAACCTATAGACGATTATGAACCAATGAAATTTGATTTCCCTGATGAATTTGTCTCCACTATAATGGTGGAAAAAGAAATATCAGACTTGGAAACATGGACCATGTTGTTTGATGGGGCCTCCAATGAGTTAGGTCATGGGATAGGTGTTGTATTAATATCACCTGAAGGAAAGTTGTTCCCTCTCACCGCCAAATTAAGTTTTGATTGTACTCATAATATGGCTGAATATGAAGCTTGTTCTATGGGTATCCAAACTGCATTGGATATGAAGATAAAGAAACTTCGAGTCTTGGGAGATTCTATGTTGGTGATTCACCAATTGAGAGGAGAATGGGAAACAAGAGACACTAAGTTACTGCCTTATAAAAAGCTTATATTAGATTTGTCTCATAAATTTGAAGAAATCACTTTTGACTATTTACCAAGGGAGAGTAATCAAATAGCAGACGCCTTGGCTACGCTTGCAGTCATGTTCAACATAGACCCCAATCATGAGGTACAACCTATTAAGATGGGAAGGGTAGATGTTTCAGCCTCCTGCATGAATATAGAAGAAGAGTTTGATGACAAGTCGTGGTTTCAAGACATCAAACATTATTTGAAATGTGGAACCTATCCTCTGAATGCCTCAGAAAATGACAAGCGCACACTTAGAAAGTTAGCAATGAAGTTCTTCCTAAATGGAGAAATACTTTACAAAAGAAATCATGATATGGTACTTCTAAGGTGTGTAGATACAAATGAAGCCAACACGATTATGAAAGAAATTCATGAGGGAATTTGCGGCACCCATGCAAATGGACACATGATGGCCAGACAGGCATTAAGGGCTGGCTATTACTGGTTAACAATGGAAGCTGACTGTATCAAATATGCCCGAAAATGCCACAAATGTCAGATTTACGCAGATAAAGCTCATGCTCCAGCATCTCAGTTGCACGTTATGACGACACCATGGCCATTTTCCATGTGGGGAATGGACGTTATAGGCCCTATTGACCCAAAAGCCTCAAACGGACATCGATTCATCTTGGTGGCAATAGATTATTTTACCAAATGGGTAGAAGCAATGTCCTATCGAGAGGTGACGAAAGGAGTTGTGATCAAATTCATCAAGAAGGAGATTATATGTCGCTATGGTCTTCCTGAGACCATAGTATCTGATAATGCACGAAATCTGAACAATAAATTGATGACTGAGTTATGTGAGCAATTCAAGATCAAACATGTCAACTCAACTCCGTATAGACCAAAGATGAATGGAGCAGTGGAAGCTGCCAATAAAAACATAAAAAGGATTGTGCAAAAAATGACGGTGACGTATAAAGATTGGCATGAAATGCTTCCTTTTGCATTACATGGATATCGCACATCGGTTCGCACTTCAACTGGGGCAACACCATTTTCATTAGTTTATGGTATGGAAGCTGTTCTTCCCATTGAAGTGGAAATTCCATCATTAAGGGTCCTCATGGAGACTAATTTAGAAGAGGCTGAATGGATCCAAAACCGCTATGAGCAGCTCAACTTTGTTGAAGAAAAGAGATTGACAGCATTGTGCAGAGGTCAACTTTACCAAAGACGAATGATGAAAGCCTATGATAAGAAAGTGCGTCCTAGAGTATTCAGAGAAGGGGATTTAGTCTTAAAACGAATTCTTCCTTTTCTAAAAGATCACCGAGGCAAGTGGACCCCAAACTATGAAGGACCATTCGTGGTGAAGAAAGCTTTCTCTGGAGGAGCTTTAGTCTTGACTAACATGGATGGTAATGAGCTGCCAAGTCCAGTTAATTCAGATCAAGTTCGAAGATATTACGCATAGGCTACTTGTGTATCAAAGGATTCAACAAAGTTGCGGGAATTCAACAAGTGTCTAGGAGAATTACGCTTCAATTTCTATATCATGTTTAAGAGGTTACTTTTGTCTCAAGTTCTAGAACCTTAACATTGACACATATGTCTATTGAATTTTAGTCATAAATCAAAGCTCCCTTCTCGAAGCATGGCATATCTTGTCCATTTTTCTCCCCCACTCTCCATAGTATTTCCTCAACTATGAATGTTGGCATGTTTACCTGTATTATCATTACAATTGAATAAACAAAAAGTTACATAAACGCGATATTTCAAATCAATGGTGGTAACTCAAACGATTCGATGTGAAATACATATGTCCAAACAAAGAATCCAAAGACAATATTTTTCCAAGAGCACCGTGATCATGAAGGTTGATGGAATGTCATCATGGAGGACAAAACCGTCATTTCAACATGACAAAGTCTTGAAATGGGGCAAAACGATTATTTTGGTCTTCTCAAACTGGGGCAAAACCATTATTATTACAGGAGCAAAGTCGTTATGGATACATTTTTGGTCATCAAACAAAGAACAAGTTGTTTAGCGAGTTCATGATCCAATTAAGGTCTATTACCAAGGGTGTAGCGAATGGGGTGCCCGAGCTATCAAATATCTTTTAAAGAAATTTGTATCATAGTTTTCAGATAATGCTAAATCCGCACCCCATGTATTCAAGCATTCAAGTTTAGCGTGCATTGCAAAGAAAATTTATTTTCGGTTAAATCGAACCCGACTATTCAGTCGAGGTCGAAGCCTGTGTCAATCCAGGTCCATTTCCAGTTTTTTCGGTTAAATCGAACCCGACTATTCAACCGAGGTCGAAGCCTGTGTCAATCCAGGTCCATTTTAAGTTTTTTTTTTTTTCGGTTAAATCGAACCCGACTATTCAGTCGAGGTCGAAGCCTGTGTTAATCCAAGTCCGTTTTCAGTTTTTCTCTCGATTAAATTGAACCCGACTATTCAGTCGAGGTCGAAGCCTGTGTCAACCAGGTCCGTTTTATGTTTTTTCTCTCGGTTAAATCGAACCCGACTATTCAGCCGAGGTCGAAGCCTGTGTCAATCCAGGTCCATTTCTAGTTTTTTCTTTCGGTTAAATCGAACCCGACTATTCAGTCGAGGTCAAAGCCTGTGTCAATCCAGGTCCGTTTTAAGTTTTTCTCTTATTTAAATTGAACCCGACTATTCAGTCGAGGTCGAAGCCTGTGTCAATCCAGGTCCGTTTTATGTTTTTTCTCTCGGTTAAATCGAACCCGACTATTCAGCCGAGGTCGAAGCCTGTGTCAATCCAGGTCCATTTCTAGTTTTTTCTTTCGGTTAAATCGAACCCGACTATTCAGTCGAGGTCAAAGCCTGTGTCAATCCAGGTCCGTTTTAAGTTTTTCTCTTAGTTAAATCGAACCCGACTATTTAGTCGAGGTCAAAGCTTGTGTCAATCCAGGTCCATTTCCAGTTTTTTCTTTCGGTTAAATCGAACCCGACTATTCAGTCGAGGTCGAAGCCTGTGTCAATCCAGGTCCGTTTTCAATTTTTCTCTCGGTTAAATCAAACCCGACTATTCAGTCGAGGTCGAAGCCTGTGTCAATCCGTGTTCGTTTTCAGTTTTTCTCACGGTTAAACCAAACCTGACTATTAAATTGTGGTTGAGACGTGATTAAGTAAAGCGCATTTTCCTTTCTAAATTCAAATTTTTACCGAACAAATCTTCGCCTCCCCAGTACTTAGTCTCTTTCCTTTGTCTACCCTTTCAATCCTTCAAGGATACACAAAGGGGGGCAAACTGTAGACACCGTATTTGGTCCGGCTTGATTTTAAGTAATAATGTTTGAAGTTTTCCAATATTTGGTGGTCAATTTGTTTTTATGATATGCCAACAAGAGCATAGCTCAACTGGCATGAAGTTGTATTGATAATCATGAGGTCTGTGTTTCAAATCCCTTTCCCCACACTTTTTTTTTTTTTTGGTCTTCCCCATTCCTATTCAATGGGAAGTTTTCATGAAAAACTCCCCCATTACCTATTCTAAAGCTTTTTCCATGGTTAGTATTTTTTTTATTTTTTATTTTCCCCACCATTTTCTCATCCATCTCCCCCCTAAATTAGTAACCCTTCAAGTATAAAAAGGGGGGAGATGGAGGATGGAAAGACAAGAAGAATGAGTGGAATTTTAGAGTAAAAGTGAGCTTGAGAGAGTTTAGGCATTTGAGAGAGTTTAGGCATTTGAGCAAGAGTTTAGCTTAGAGAGTGATAGAAAAGGAGAGAAAAAAGAGAAGAAGTTTAGAGTAAAAGTGAGCTTGAGAGAGTTTAGGCATTTGAGCAAGAGTTTAGCTTAGAGAGTGATAGAAAAAGAGAGAAAAGAAAGTGGAAGAGGAAAAGAGGAAAAAAGAGGGGGAGGAAGGAGTATACGGGGAGAGGAAACATTGGGTAAGAAAAAAGGAAAAAAGAAGAAAGAGAGAAGTAAAAAAGGTGGGGTTTTGTTTTTCTATTTCCTTTGTTTTTTTTTTTTGTTTTTTTTGTTTAGTTATTATTGTTATTATTATTATTATGATTATTATTATCATCATTATCATTATCATTTTTAATTTCTCTCGTTTTAGTTCACTTTTGCACTTTGCCAACTTCATTTTTTTAAACTTTCTAATTCATTTGTTTTTTCCTTTCATTCTCCAAATTGCTTTATTCTAATCTTTAATTCTGCTTTGTCAATTTCAATTATTGTTATTGTTTTGATTTTCTTTTGAAATGGATTATGGGAACTGAGTAATGTGCCTTCGTGGAGTCCAACTCCCGTGTAGGCATATGAAAATTCTCATTTTCCCTTTTAAAAGAATTTACTCTTTGAATAATTTTTTCTTCTTTTACATCCGTTTTATTTTAAAAAAATATTTTTAGTAAACATAATCATGTACACCCATGTTCCTTTAATTAAAAGGGAGATTAGGCATGATTTATATTAAATTGGATATCCAACTCATAATGTTTAATCCTTGCTTTATTTCTAAAGTTAAGGTAAAAACGAATGAGACATCTTCTGTTCAGTATTGCATTTTGAGTTTTATTTTCATATTTATCATTCTTTTTAAGAAAAATAAAAATAAAGGACTGTTTTTATTCATTTAATTGGACAATTTAAGATACTGTGGTAATCGTTTTCTTAAACGGGTGTTGTAGGGTGCTAATACCTTCCCTACACTCAAACGACTCCCGAACCTAATTTCTGGTTTTCTAAGACTAGTTTTGTTTTTTATTTTAAAGGTGACCAATCACACCCTCAATGATTGGTGGCGACTCCAATTTTCTTCTAAAAAACCCAAGAAAGGATGTCGGCCGCTCCGCGTCGCGATGACGTTGCGACAATTTTAACAAAAAAAATATATTACTTTTCCATGATGGTGTAGTTTTCAACTATTTTTGAAAATTTCCTAAGAATTCAAGAGAAAAAATCAACAAATTAATGGAGATAGAAAAGAAAAACTATATGAATGTTCCAAGAAGACATCATTCCCAAGGCATAATTTTCATATTGGCATTTAATGCTAATTTTAGGGCCTAAGGCTTTGGATTGACTTATTATATTTGATTTAGTCTATTGTGTTGGTTCCAGTCAAACTCAAACATTAGTAGCAGCTGTTGCCCAACAATATTCACTTGAACAACAATTCTTTCCAATTGCACTTTGTAGGAACTTGCTCATAAAATTAAATAATATTCATTCTCCACCTTCATCTACATTTCTAAAAACTTTAGAAAAAAAAATTACAAATTAGTATTATATGTGCCAATACGACTATGACTTAACTAGTTTAGCTATTGATAGTTCTCTTTTAAACGTTAAATTCAAAATATCCATGGGTAGCTATATAGTCTCTAGAAGTATAATATTCTTTTGGTATGTTTTTATGGGTATGATTTCTTTTTAGAATAACAATTAAGTTTGTTTTTCTTCGTCTGTGGGCAGGCAGACGTGAGTTGTATATATGAAAAAACACACAACTAATTAATTAAAAAGAAATTCGTTCAAAAGTTGAATTATATTTTAATGTGACTGATAAAAAATTAATGTTGTTATGGTATATATTGAACCTATCCTTCACAATTTTATGACTTTGAAATTGATACTAATATCAATTTCTCTTAAAAATAAAATCATTTACAATGACACACTAAAGAGAACCAATAAAAAGAAAAACCTATTAACCATAGTCTTCTAAATGCATTATTACATTATTTTCGTTCAACATAGTTCAATAAAAGATTTCATTGCTAATTGTTCAAAAAGTAAAAAATAAAAATAAAAGATTCCATTGATCACAAACCCGTGGTCATTAATACAACTTTATATCAGTTAAGCAACATATTATAATAAACAACTTTATATCAGTTAAGCAACATATTATAATAAATAAATAAATAAATAAAAGATTCCATTGACAATTGAAATAAGTTAAAGGTTATTTTGTTCGTGATCCAAAAATTGAAATGCATGTCTTGACTTTGTGCAATAGAGAAATTATAAAATTTAGGACCCATTTGGAATATTATTTAGTTTTAGTGTTTTTCAAGAATGCATTTCTTAAAAAAATATTTTGTGTTAAAATTGTCTAGAATTTAAACACTTTTATGTTTGGTTACATTTCTTCCTAAGTGTTTCTATATACAAGTTATTATATACTTAAAAAACTATTTTTAAAAAAAGTGTTTCTCTCAAAATAGTTTATTTCTCAATTCATTTTTTAATAAGTCATTTTTAGCGGTTGTCAGACACTATAACTTTTTTCAAAATGATTTTTTTTCAAAATTAAACCATTGAAAAGTTAAACCAAACATATTCTAAGTTTGTATAACTTGTGTTTGATTTATCTGTCTACAATTAATAAATCTGATATGTACTATATAAATTGAAAAGTGAGTTTTCAAGCCAAAGTGAGCATAGCTCAGCGATAATTAGCATGTATCCTCGACCAAGAGGTCAAAGCATATACCAAATAAAAACATAAGCTACCAACCTAAACATAAGTCAATTGGCTAAAAAATAAACAATCTTTTTCTAATGTTGAATGTTTAAATCACCCCTTCTCTAGTATCCCTTGTTGAATTTTTTTTTTTAGAAAAAAAAAAAAAGAAAAGAAAAGAAAAGCTTGTTTCTTTTTTTAAAAAATAAATTTAGTACAAAATTGAACCCATGAATCAAACACCCTCTTAATATTCATTAATGGGTGAAATCAAATGTTTTACTACATTTTTTTTCTATTTCTTTTCCAACAATTTAGTTGGTTAAAGTTAGTCAAATATACAAAATGTGAAATTATTGCTTTTTTCTTTTTCCTTTTGCCCACAATTTTATAGGATCATAATTTGGTTTGAATATTTCCTTGATGTTTCAAAGAGTATATTTTAAATTTGGGGGAAATTTAATTTTGACAAAAGATGACAAGTGGCACCAAATGATTGGAAGTAGGAATCAACAGTTTGAAAGTTTGCCATTGTTTTTTCTTTTAATAGAAAAAGTTTAAGGAAAGGAATCGCAAACTGCAGGTTTTGAATTTATTATTTTTTAAAAAAAAAAAAAAAAATTGGAGTTGAATTTGAGTTTTATTAGAGTCGTTGTCTGTTTTTTTTTTTTTTTTTTTTTTTTTTTTTTTTTTTTTTTTTTTTTTTTTTTTTTTTTTTTTAAGAGTCGTTGCCTGTAATTTATCTTTAAGTTTCTTATACGAAATTGTTGGTGGAAAATTCTTTGGAATTTAACATATTCATTCATGAAATTTGTTTAACCTTTTAGAATTCCAAGAGGTCATCTTTAACCTACTAGACAATTCAATGCTTCTCATTTAAAATTGTGGTTTTAAATTCTAGAAATTTGAATAGATAGGTTCTTTTTATTAAAATATCATTAAAATATTCATAAGTATGCTTTTATTTATTTATTTATTTTGGTTCAAAGAAGGATGGAAGAATCTAACCTTTAAAAAAACATTTACATTAGTTGAGTTATACTTGTATTAATAATAGTGACAGACTTTACAATGTTTAGTGTATGTGATGATCATTAAGAGGTATACATAGGTTGTGTAATTAGGTTGGCTACGCGAAAGAACCAAATATAGGTGAACAACCCAACCCAACATTTAGAATTCCTATTTTAGGGTTAGGATTTCATTTTCAGGTTGGATTGTCGGGTTATCATTTTTTTTAAAAAAAAATCTTAGGGGTCGTTTGATAACCATTTCATTTTCCGTTTTCTGTTTTTGTTTTTCATTTTTAAAAAACAGGGGTGTTTGATAACCATTTCTGTTTTCTGTTTTCTGTTTTTTAAAAACGTTTTTGAAATTATAAACAAATTTCAAAAACCAAAAAAAATAGTTTTTAAAAACAGATTTCTGTTTTTAAAAAACTCATTTTTTTTCTAATGTTTATTTTTCTCCTCTTTTACCTATCTCTCTCCAACAAATTCCTTTTTCTCTATTTTTTTCTCTCTCTAAAACGTTTTTCTCTCTATAAAATTTATTTTTCTCTCTCAAAACTTTTTTTCTATAACTTATCTATTTCTAAAAATTTATCAATAACTTTTCTCTCCTTATAAACATATTCTAATTTCTCTTTTGAAAAAAAAAATTCTCCAAAATTTTCTATCTCTACAACTTTTCTTTATTTTTCTAATTTATCGTTATTTCTTTAGCTTATTTTTTACTATTAACCTTACTATCTCTCTAAATTTTCTCTGTTTATTTAATTTTTTTATATAAAATTTATTGTTTTTACTCTAACTTTTTTTTCTATTTTTCTCTAATTAAAATATTTTCTCGAGTCTAACTAATATTCTCTCTCTAAACATTTTCTTTCACCTCTCTAAATTTTCTCTCATCTTTTAAAAAAAAAACTTTTCTCTCGAAAACATTTATATTTTTGTCTCTAAATTTTTGTTTTTCAACGTCTCTACACATTTTTCTCTCTCTAAAACATCTTTTCATCTTTCTAATTTTTAAAAAACTGAAAACCAAAAACAGTTATCAAACAAGGTTGGTTTTCTGTTTTTTAAAAACAGAAAACAAAAAATAGTTATCAAACATATATGGTTTTTGTTTTTAAAAAACAAAAAACAAAACACAAAAAACCAAAAACAGAAAAACCAAAAACAAAAAACTGAAATGGTTATCAAAGGGGGCCTTAATTATTTAAAATTCCATTTTTTAAAAATATTCATACTTATATCTACACCACATGTCATATAACTAACAACTAAAATCACATAAAATTCAAATATCAAAACCATCAAATATCTAATATCCACAAAATTCAAAGTTCAAATGATCTTAATAATCATAACATATATATATATATATATATACATGTTCGGTTCGGTTTGGATTGAACTCAAAAATTTGAACCCGTGAACTGAACCAAAATTTTGGTTTTGTAAAAAACCAACCCAACCCAAACCGAAAAAATCCTAACCCAACCCAACCCTTACGATTCGGATTGGTTAGTGTGGGTTGTTCGGATTATCGATTATCTGTACACCCCTAATGATCATTGATTGATCATTTACCTGTAATAATGGACTATAATGGACTACAATCATAATAATGATTTATTAAAACATTTTTAAGAAAGTCATTTATATTAATGATTGTTTAATTAAAATGAGATAATAGTAATCGACTATTGAAAATTTACCTAGATTTTGTTTAAGATAATTATACTAATTATTATTGATTAATGGACTAACTAATTTTAGTATTATCAACTTGAATATAACTCAAATTTGTTTAAGCATTATATCATATATCAAAAGTTTACAATCTTTTTACAATCACGTGTCATTAAATTCCAAAATAATAATAATATAAAAATAAAACTTTGATTACTATTCCAATGGTGAATTTAAAATGATTAGTTATTAGACATCCTTGAGTAACAAAAACACAAATCAAGAAGTTAGTTTGATCTGTCTCTTTTGTGTGGCTTGCAATTGCTTCTCGCAGGTAAAGGGCTGAGCATATGTAGCTTCTGGCTTTGTGCACGATACTTGCCAACATGTGAATCTCGGCCAGTCTTTTCTATAGAATGGTAGATTTGATCTAGGTGTAAGGGAGTTTTGGGAGATTTGGATAGGGTTTTGTTTGTTTAGCTTCTCCTTAATTTTTCTCTACTGGTTATGTGCGAAGGTGCTCTTTGATGGTAATTTTGTTTTCAGGCCTGAATTTTGAGATTGGGGCGCTTTGGAGCTGGATAGTTTCGGTTTTTCTAGATGGCTAGCTTGGTGTGGAATGTTTGGCGGTTTGGAAGCTAGTTTCGCTGATAAAGTCATATGGCTGTTCTTTTGGTTTGGAGTGCGCTTTCGTGGGGAGCAGAGTGTTGCACAATGGTGTATGCGTTCTGATGCTCAGTATCATGATGTTTAAAGTTTGTGGTGGGTCTTTTGGGTTTGTTTTTTCTTTTCCTATGTAATGTCGCAAGTGCGGTCTTCTTGATTTGTGAATGAGGGAAGTTCATGTTGTTGATCAAAAAAAAAAAGTCCAAAAAAAAAATCTAATAATAGATTTTTTTAAAAAAATAAAATCCAATAGGTATTATTGACTGGAGTAAAAAAAAAAAAAAAAAGTTCAGCCCCTAACACATTTCAACTTTCCAATCAAAATAATGCCTTTTTCAGGCATGATTTCCATCCATATAAATTGTCCGATTTATAGACCATGCAAAACAAATGTCATATTATTGTCAACATGAACATAGGGTTGGTTGTATAGATAATAAAATGGACCAAAATATTAGCACATATAGTAACTTAGAAAAGTAATTGCAAAAATGACAAAAAAAAAAATTACCTTCAGACCGTCTAAATAACCAAAATACCCTTCTATCAACGATAGAATTATATCGCTAATAGAATCTATCGACGACAGTGATAGAATTCTATCGCTGAGACTTCTATCGCCGATAGAATTCAAATATTTTTAATGATTTTATTTTTAAATTTCCGTTTTACCCCTCATTTCATTTTTGCATGCATTTTTCCCTTCTTCGTTTTTCCTCTTCTCTAGACTTTTATCTACGATAGAATTTAAAAAAATCATTAAAAATATTTGAATTATATCGACGATAGACTTCTATCAGCGACAAAATTCTATCGCTGACTATCACTCATAGAGTTATATCAACGGTGGAATTTTATTGTTAATAGAAGTCTATCAGAGAAAAGGAAAAAAACACAAAGAAGGGAAAAATGCACGCTAAAATCAAATGAGGGGTAAAACGAGAATATATAAAAACCATTTAAAATATTTGAATTCTATCGACAATAGAAGTCTATCAACGATAGAATTTTATTGATGATAGAGAATTCTATAGCGATAGAAGTCTATAGGAGAAAAGAAAAAAACGGAAAAGGAAACAACGAAAGAAGAATGGGGAAATGCACGCAAATGAGGGGTAAAACGAAAATTTTAAAAATCATTAAAAATATTTGAATTCTATCAACGATAAAATTCTACCGCAAATAGAGTTATATCAACGATGGAATTCTATCTCGGATAGAAATCTATAAGAGAAAATTAAAAAAAAAAAGAAAAAAAAACGAAGAAGAATGGAAAAATGCAGGCTATAATCAAATGAGGGATAAAACGAGAATCTAAAAAAATCATTATAAATATTTAAATTATATTAGCTCTAGAAGAGTTCTATCACTCGAATAGACTATTAGCGATAAAATTCTATCGAATCTATCGTTGATAGACGAGAGAAAAAATAAACGAAAGAAGGAAAAATGCACGCAAATGAGGGGTAAAACATAAATTTTATAAAATCATTTAAAATATTTGTCATATTTGCAATTTCTTTTAAAAGTTGCTATATTTGCTATTCCTTTATTTAATTTAGCCACCCATTACAATTTTCCAGGAAAGTATTCGAGTAATTAAGGCCCCGTTTGGTTCATGATCCGTTTTTTTTTTTTTTATGTTTTCGAAAATAAAAAATACAAGGGAAACCATGAAAACGTGTTTGTTATACTTATTTTCAAAAACAATTTTCGAAAACAACTTAAAAAATGACATGTTTTCAAAAACGATAAAATGTTGTTTTCATTGTTTTCCAATTTTGTTTTCAAAATAATGGAAACACGAGATACAACTTTAAAAACACATGATCTTTCCTTGCATCAAACAATGTTACATTATCTACAAACAACATTTTTTATTTTTGATATTCAAATTCTCCTCGACTCTGGAAAAGAAATACAAAATTATTGTTGTGTAAATATTGTGTTTGATTGATACTAATGTTTTGGTTGTTATTTTTACTTTTTACATAATTCTACCTATTTTGATATACTCCTCCACTTTTACAAATCAAAAGTTTCATATAATACAACTATATGGTATATCTTTTTTTTCCTTATAATTTCAATTCCAACATTTTTTTTTTTTGAAGAATCAATTTGAGCATCATTGATTTATAATCTCTCTAAAAATGAATAAAAGTCAAGTAGAAAAATAATTATATTAAATTAACTTTTTCCAAAAAAAAAAAAAATTACCAAGCACATATTGATATTTTCACGCATTTTCAAATTCATAACCAAACACAGTTTTCAAATATTGAATTCAAATTTAAAAGTTTAGGGATGAAGAGGGTGATAGAAGGGATGAAGAGGTAGAGGGAGAAAGAAGAGAGAGGAAAGAGAGGAGAGAAGAAGAAATATGAAATGGACTCAATTTTTACATTTATGATAGGTTGGGGGTTTAATTTTAACATTCAAAAGTTTAGGGTTCTAATTTTTACACTTTTGAAAGTTGAAGGGTTTAATTTTTACAATTGAAACTTTAAGGGTGTAATTCTTACAAACATCATACTTCAGGGGTGGTTTTTGCAATTTGCCAAAAAAAAAACTATGATAGAATTCATTAAAGTACAAAAACAAAATTGAAACTAAAATTAAAACATAAAATTTTAAAATATAATATACCCTCAAACAATAAATGAAAAATAATTTATAAATAGATTAGTTTTAAATCAAACCAAATAGCATAACCAAACACAAAAAGCCAACTCAGTATAGTTCAGTTGTATTGATAACCACGTGGGTCAAATCTCCCTCCCCACATATTATCAAAAAAAATAAAATAAAATAAAAAATAACCAAACACAAAATTACCAAAAGTAGTCGATTGAAATTTAATCCTACATAAAGAGGTACTAATAAATCCAACAACTGACATAAAACTTGTACCAATAATCAAGAGTTCTGTGTTCAAATCTCTCATCTCACATATTGTCATACTAGGTTTTTACCACGTGCGTTGCACGTGTAATAATTTTAGTAAAATATATTTGAAGTAAAATGAGTTTAAATTTAAATTCAAATTTGGTTCACTATTCAAAAATATTATACCAAAAAATTGGTGGCTTGTTAATTTAAATATGATATTAAAAAATCAACGTCTAATTAAATTGGCAAAATTCAAATTTAAATTCAAACTTGGTTCACTATATTCAAACTAAAATAGTGGTAAACAAGAAGGAAAAATAAAATTAAGAACAAAATTATTAGAATAAAAAATATTTATTAATACTTTTTTAAAAAATAATTGAAATTCAAGCTAAGATAATTTCAATAGAGTCTTAATAAAAGTTGATATTTTTTTAAAAAAATAAAATCGATTTTAAACTTACAAAACTACTTTTTTTAAAATGTAATTTAAAAACAACTATATAAAGTTATTTGATAATTTCAATAAAAAAAAAAAAACAATGCAGTGATAATTTAAAAACAACCCTGAATCAAAACAAAAAGAATTCTTCCCACTACACAAAAATAAAAAAAATGTGTGATACCATTATTGTAGTGATAATTATAATAAAAATTTAATTGAAGTTTATCTTTAAAAAAATTGATTTTCTAATTACAAAAACATTTTTTTAAATGTAATTTAAAAACAATTGTGAAGAATTTCTTCCTAGTACACAAAATTTTTAGTTACAACACATGAAGTTTTGTTTTTATATTAATAAATTTAAATCAATGGCTATTAAAAAAATATTATATCAAAAAATTTGTAGCTTGTTAATTATAATATTATATTCGAGAATCACCGACTAATTAAATTGACAAAATTCAAATTCAAATAGTGACCAATATATTCAAACTAAAATAGTGGTAAAAAGGAAAGAAAAAAATAAAATTAAAGACAAAAATATTATAATAACAAATATCTATAAATATTTTCTGTAAAAAATATTTGAAAATCATGTAGGAATATTTTGAAGAGATTTAATAGAAGTTGATATATATTTAAAAAACGATTTTAAACTTACAAAACTATTTTTCTAAAATGTAATTTAAAAATAACCATATAAAAAGTAATTTAAGAATCATTGTGTAGTGATAGTTTCAATCAAATTTTAATTGACATTGATCTTAAAAATAAAACAAAAAAATCAAACTTCTAATTACAAAATTGTTTCCTAAGAATGTAATTTAAAAACAACAGTGAATAATCCAAAACCAAAAGAATTTTTTTCCAATACACAAAAAGACTTGATATTATGGTGTAGTGATAATTTCAGTAAATTTTTAATTGAAATATATCTTTTTTAAAAAAAAAAAAAAAAAAGAAATCGATTTTGTAGTTACTAAATTATTTTTTAAAAAATGTAATTTAAAAACAATTGTGAAGAATTGAAAGCCAAACAAAATCTTCCAAGTACACAACAAAGCTTGATATCATGGTATAGTGATAGTTTTAATAAAATTTTAATCTAAATTGATCTTTAAAAACAAAAATAGAAAATCGACTTTCTAATTACCAAACTATTTTTTTTAAATGTAATTTTAAAACATCCGTGAAGAATCTAAAACAAAAAGAATTCTTCTTAGTACATAAACAAATATTGATATCATAGTGTAGTGATAATTTCAATAAAAATTTAATTCAAAGTTGATATTTAAAAATTTTAATTTTCTAATTACTAAATTATTTTTTAAAAATGTAATTTAAAGAAAACCATGAAGAATCTATAACAAAAAGATTTCTTCCTAGTACATAAAAAATATTATATTAATGTATCATGGTGTAGTGATAAATTTAATAGAATTTTAATTCAAAATTGATCCTTTAAAAAAAGAAAAAAATTAAATTTCTAATTACTAAGTTATATTTTAAAAATGTTTAAAAACCAATTGCATAGTTTTAATTTTAATTCATGTAGGGATAATTTAGTCTCTAAATTTTAATTCATGTAGGGATAATTTCAGGAGGAAACGAACAATTGAAAGAGATGCATAGTTTTAGATGTGAAAACTAATTGCAGAAGATGGACAATTTAGAGAGCGAATTTAGATTCGAATTCTAATTTTATATGATTTTGAATCAAATCACATATATATATATTTTTTAATTTTATTAAATTACGGATTTTGATTGATATATGAATTAACTAAAATTTAAGAGATATTATAGTCTAAAAAAATGAAGATAGTAGTCTTACCTCCTATTTTTATGGGCAAAGGAAGTGAGAAATAACAATTGATCACATTAGAGTGATAATATTAAAATTTATATAAAAATTAAAAGAGTTCTATGCACCTTGCATAAACGGATTGATACCTATGATTGAGATAATTTTGTTGAAGCATCTGTTTCATATTATTGGTGCTTAATCAAACTAACAAAAAATATTTTAGAAAATATTGACACATAGTTGATACTTTGCTCGGAAAAAAAAAATTGTTGTAAGTTATTACACTCCACCATACTTATATTTTCTACAATTACCGATTATAACAAAAAAAATAAAACAAAATACATAGAATACAAATGAACAATTGGAAGAGATAACTAATTTTAGACCTGAAAAATAAATTTTGAAGGGAAAAATAAATTATAGTCGGTCTATATCATATAATATTTGAGAATGACATTCTTTCAATTAAATTCATAAAATTAAACAAAAATATTATAATTATAATTGAGAGAGCTACCTGAAACCAACAATGGAGGAGATGAATAGTCTTTCATTTGAAAACCAATAGAGGATGATAGGTGAACAATTTATAGAAGGAATTTAGATTCAAATTCAAGGTTGATTAGATTTTGGATCAAATCTACAAATCGATAAAATATATAGACCATAATATTATTCTAGGTTATTAAATATCATATTTCATAATATAAAAAAATATTAGATTTTGAAAATTACGAAATTTCCCCTTTTTTTATCTTATCTTTGAAACAATTAGGAAATTTGTGTTGTCTTTTTTTTTCTTTTTTTTTTAAATAAAAACAAATACAACACGAAATTTGATTTTTTTTTTTTTTGAGTTCTTTATCTTTTTTTTCTAATAAAAACAAACAGAATAAAAAATTTGATTTTTTTTTATCTTTTCTTTTTTAATTAAAACAATTACGAAATTTAGGAAGTTTTTCTTTTCTTTTTTTTGTCTTTTATTTTTTTAATTAAAATAATTAGGAAATTTGATTTTTTTAATAAAAACAAACCTAATACGAAATTTGATTTTTTTTTATCTTTTCTTATTTTAATTAAAACAATTACAAAAATTTGAGTAATTTTTATTTTTTTATCTTCTCTTTTTTAATTAAAACAATTAGAAATTTTGATTTTCTTATTTTTTTAATAAAAACAAACATAATAAGATTTTTTTTTATTTTTATAAGATTTTTATCTTTTATTTTCTATTTTTTATATTCACCATTGAAATCTCACAATACTCTTTCTCATACTTCCTTGCAACACTTCGCCCCTAACCTTGATCACTCAATTTGATTTAACCATGCAAATGCAATATAAAAAGTATAGCATACTTAAATTTGACAGTAGATTGTCTTAGCTTCAAAAAGTGGAGAGTCTGATATTACCTAGATGTCCAGTATCTAAAACTTGTCCGTGGATTAAGCAAGGAGGTGACGAAAATCGATAGTCAATAATGATGTAACTAATTCAATAAAGAAACAATAGAGGTGATTAGACATTAACGGTTCGAGGTTCTGCAAAAAAAAATGGCAAATCTAAAAAAAATACATTAATGTTTAAAAATTAAAAAGATATACATTAGGATATTTTGAATATAAAATCACATAACAAAATTAAAGTGTGAGAAATAAGAGATTTAGCAGGAAAATTCAAATACAGAGGTATTTGAGTATGAGAGGTAAATACCAACGGCTCTAGACGAAGAAGTTGCAAGAGTTTCATCGATGTGAAAACCAATGGGAGAACGTGAAATATTTACAGAGGGAAAGATATTATTCTAGGTTATTAAATTTCATATTGAAAAAAAAATATTAGATTTTGACCATTAAAAAATTTTCCTTTATTTCTTTCCTTTTTTATTTTTCTTTTAATTAAAATGGTTAGGAAATTTATTTTTTAATCTTATTTTAATTAATTAATTAAAAAATTACAAAATCTGATTTTTTTTTTCTATTTTTTCTTTTTCTAATTAATTAATTAAAAAAATTACGAATTTTATTTATTTTATTTATAATTTTTAGTTAAAATAATTATTTTTTTGAATCTTTTCTTTTTTAATTAAAAAAATTATCTTCATTTTTTTAATTAAAACAATTACGAAATTTGATTTTTTTATCTTGATTTTTTGTTATCTTTTATTATTTTTCTAATTAAAACAATTAATATAGTATAGATATAGATTACGAAATTTGATGCTAGAATTTGAAAACTAATTATGTAATTATCTAAAATTTAGAGGGGTATTCTGGTCTAAAAATGTTTTTCACGAATCCTGTCTTTTAATATAGTATAATATAATATAGTATATAGATATATAGATATAGATATAGATATAGATATATATATAAAATAATATACACTAGTCAAATTCCAACATTTGACATCAAATATACTAGTCGATGACTTAAATCACAAAAAAATATAGTCAAACAGAACCAAACCGAAATCCAAATTTACACTTTATCATATATATACTAATTAATTAACAAAAACCAACAATCAACATATCATCCAAAACACAAATCATTCGTGTATCGATGACAATCCAAAAATATACAAACAATCAACAAATTAAATCCGATGGGATCAAACAAAGTGATTTTATGAACTAAAACCGATCAAACCCAGATGGAACAACAGCACACTTACTAGAACCCTTGAAAACACATTGAATCAAATGAAGAATTTCCTTAACCCTTTCTTTAGTCTTCGAACTCCCACCGACTTGAAGCACCAAACAAAGCTTCCCGACAACCCCGACCTCCACCATCTCCTCCACAACTCCCAAGTTCCCAACGTTGTTCTTACAAACGTTGTACACAATCCTCACCGCCTTCTCGTTCGTCAAACTCGACACTCTCAGAATCTTCCTCGCCACCACGGCCATCCCGCCGCGGTGCCGGAGCAGCTCCGCCCGGCCCTCGGCACACTCGCAGAGGCGGTCGAGGGCGGCGACGGCCAGCTCGCACTCGCGCGGAGCGGAGGAGTGGAAGAGCAGCTCGACGAGGTGGAAGACGGCGCCGTGTCTGACGGCTTTGAAGCGGTTCCGGCCGGATGGGGCTAGGTGGAGAAGGATTTGGAGAGTGGGTTTTGTGGCGATTCGGTCGTTTAAGGCTCGGGCGAGGTGGACGAAGAGGGTGTCGGTTGTGAAGGTTTTGTGGGTTTGGTCGGAGATGGAGTAGAGGGAGCTGAGGAAGGAAATGGCGGCGGCTCGGGGTTTGGGGGCTGTGGTTTTGGTGAGGATGGAGATTAGGGTTTCGATGAGCTGAGGGTTTAGGGTTAGGAGGTGTTTGAGGAGAGTGGTGGAGGAGTTGGTGTTTGAAAGGATTTCTATGGCTTCTTCTGTGATGGCTTCGTCGTTGTTGATGTTGTTCTTCAACATGGATGTTAAGAACTCCATGGATTCAGCATCCTATATTATCATTGGAGGGGAAAAAATAAAAATTTGTTAAAAGACTATACAACTGTTAGATGTACATATTCAAATTTGTCTGTCCTTTAATAACTGTTGGATACATAATCGATATACATTATCTTACATCTAACAGTGCAAGATTATCTGTCTCATTGTATCAAGTGCACCTAATAATTTCTTGAGGTCGAGATGACTTTTTTGAAACATTAAAAGTGGCTTCGAAAGTACATTAGACACCATTTTGTGACTAGCTCTCAAATGGTAGCAAAGAAATATGATTTGAGTGAACAACGTGGATCGGGTATGCGACTAGCGGAAGTCATTTCAAAATTTTTAGGGTAATGTGTAGTCAAATCAAGTGATTATGAAAATCTTAAAACATACCTTAAGAGTACTTAAATTGTGTATCTTCATAAGTGTATATAGAAGAATGGTTAAAAAATACTTTTGGTTTGAATTAACATTTTTTTGTTCTCAAACTTTGGTATGTGTAACAATTTATTTCTTGTATTTTCAAATATGTAACAATTTAGTCTTTGAAACTTTAGTTTGAAACAATTTAGGTCTTTTTTTATAACCATTTTTTAATTATAAGACATTTTTTTATAGCCATTTGGTCTTTGGTTTTTGTTTGTTGAAAATTATGGCCCCGTTTGATAATCATTTGGTTTTTGGTTTTTGGTTTTTGAAAATTAAGCTTATACACACATACTTCCACCTTTACATTTCTTGGTTTTAGTATCAATCTTCTACCTTGTTTTCAAAAATCAAGTCCAATTTTGGAAACAAAAAAAAGTAGTTTTCAAAAACTTGTTTTTGTTTTTAGAATTTGGCTAGGAACTCAAATGCAACCTTAACTAGGATGAAAGCGAAATCTAGAAGAAAATAAGCCTAATTTTCAAAAACCAAAAACCAAAAACCAAATGGTTATCAAACGGGGTCTATGTTATTTGTTTTCTCCCAATTTTATTACCATAATTTTCATCTTTTGTCAGGACACATTTGATCAATTCTTAGCCAAATTCCAAAAACAAAAACAAGTTTTTGAAGACTAGTTTTTTCTAGTTTTCAAAAATTGGTTTGGTTTTTGAAAACATGAGAAGAAGTAGATAATAAACCAAAAAATGTATTATTGGTGGAAGTAATGTTTATAAGCTTAATTTTCAAAAACAAAAAACCAGATGGTTATCAAATATGGATTCAGCCTTTTGAACTTGTAGTTTCGTAACATTTTATTCTCTATAGTTTAATAGTTATAGCAATTTAATGTCTACCATGTCAAATCAAATCAATAAATACCTAGGGACCAAATGTGTTTATAAAATGTAGGCTACTCCTTTTCTATATTTTTCACATTAAAAACTAAATCATTACAAATTTTAAACTACAAAGTCTAAGGTCATTAAAAATCTAAAAGTATATACTGGCCAAATCATTACATAGTAATATTTAAAAATTAAGGTCTTGTTTGATAACCATTTGACTTTTGGTTTGTAATTAAGCTTATAAACACTAATTCCACTTGCAAGTTTCTTTAATTTCTTATCTATCTTCTTTCCATGTTTTTAAAAACCATGTCAAGTTTGAAAAGTAAAACAAGTAGTTTTTGAAAACTTGTTTTTGGTTTTGGAATTTGACTAGGAATTCAAATAGGTCATCAACAAAGATGAAAACCATGGTAATTAAGGAAATTTAGTGAAAACAAGCATAATTTAAAACAAAAAAGAAAAAAAAAACAAAACCAAATGATTTTCAAACGGAACCTAAATTATTATGTAAATGAAAATAGAAGATGAAATAAGAAAATTAACCCTTGAAGAATTGTATCCCTCAATATTAGGTTTGGGATTTTTATCGAAAAAAAAAAGGAAAAAGAAAAGAGGTTGGGATAGCTTTCCGAGAGGGGGAAAGCTCCTTAATTTGGCAGCAATTTTCAAAATCTTCATTCTGCAGTCTAATAACCCAGTCAAAAATAATCATGAAAATCTAAAAAAAGAACACTTTAAAAAAGCACTTAATTAGTGCCATTTTCAGAACTAATAAAAAACAAATCTGTTAAAAGTGTGAAAAGTGCTTCTAAGACAATCTATAACAGGCCAAAAATGATTATGAAGATCTTAAAAAAGGAAAAAAGAAAACTTAATTAAACAGCTTTTACAAGAAGCACTAAAAATTAAATACTTCTCCCAAAAATTCTTCAAAAAAAAAAAAAAATCAATAAAAGAAGAAGAAGAAGAAATGAGATCAGTTCTCATAGTGTTGAAATGCTTGCCTGCAAGTAGATTTTGTTGCTCTCACTCTCAACCAAAACAGCTTTCAATCTCTGCAAGCACTCAAGCCTTGAGCTAGGAGACCTCACAGCCTCCTTAACAATCTTAACAACATGTAATCTATCAACCTCAGCCTTAGGGGTTGGGATCCTCTCGACCCCATGGCCAGCGTTGAGTGTGCACCACCCTTGAATCAGCCGCCGGAGCGTGTGGTTCGGCGTCAAATCCGAATCGCTCAACCGCTGCTTCGTCACGGGGCAGCTCGGGACGACGCAGGACGACAGCCATTTCTCTATGCTCTCTCGGTCGTATGTGATCCCGGTCGAGACCGTCACCGGGTCTCTCATGATCTGTAGAGAAATGGGGCATAGAAAGTCGGAAGGAGCCTCGATCTCCGCCATGGATGAACCTCAAAGACGAAGGTTGTTGTTTTGAGAGCATGAAGCTGCCATGAGATAAATGAGAGAATATAGCCTTATGGTTTCTTTTTTTTGGAGACTGGCTTTTATATGGAAGGGGGGTGAGGGAAAAGGAGGAAAAAGATGGGGTATTATACCCTCTTAAATTAGGAAATATTATATATTAGTCAAATTTGCTCTATGGTTTCAAAAATGTCTTTGAACTTTGAAAAGTTTCAAAAATATCCTTGAACTTTGAAAAATGTTTAAAAAATATCATTGCCGTTAACTTTTGGATGAAAACCGTTAAAGTTTCAGTTTAAAAAATATGTTTGAACTAAAAAAAAAAAAAAAAAATTATAAAATACTCTTTATTGAAAAATGCTTCTTCTTTTTTCCTCCTCTCACCGTAAATTCTAACGGTTTTCATCCAAAAATTAACGGTAAGGGTATTTTTGAAACATTTTTCAAAATTCAGAGGCATTTTTTAAACAAACCCTATAGTTCATAAGTATTTTTTAAAAAATATAATTTAGTCATTATATTATTCCAGCACCTCAAATGAATTCTTGTTTAAAATAATAAAAAAAAAAAAAAAAAACTATGCAAAAATGTTAACATTAATTTTGGCCTCCATATTTTCAAATTTTAGATGATCGTGTCCGAAAAGAAAAGTTATTGAATGAAGCAACACATCCATACTAACAGTAGGATGTAAACCCAAAATCTACCTTCAAATAATATTATCGTTCGATACACGTTTAAAATATATATTTAGAAATTATTTTAAATACATCTAATGATATAAAATTGTCAGCCATATTAGGTTAAGATTATAGAGGGAGGGAGAGAAGTTATTAAAAAAAATAGGTCAAAATTATTTAGAGGGAGGGAGGAGGGGAGACTTTTTCAAAGGGTTTGAAAAGGATGGAGAGAGAGAGAGAGGAATTTAATGGAAGTTCAAAAATCTGACTTTATGTTTGGAGAAAGATTATTGTGATGAAAGCTAAGAGGTGGAAAAGTGAAGTCTTTTGTAGGGTACGTCGGCGTTGGAATTACTCTCTTTTTTGTCAACAAAATTGCTTATCAAGTTTGGTCATCGTGTCTTTATTAATACTACATGCCTTTTTATATATATCTATATGTTGAGTTGGGTGGACTTTTCGTAATAGTTCTCCAAACTTCTATTTTTTTTTTTTTTTGGGATTTCTAACCAATCAAATGCGTTCATTCGTCGAGTTGGTTAAGGGACTTTATTGATTTGGTTCAATTGGTCGAACGATAAACTCGTCGAACTTAAAATGGTTGTTGAGGACAATGATATGATATTGTCTACTTTAATTTGGACATAAACTGTCGTGGATTTGCACTTTTGGCTTCATCCAAGAGACCTCAATACTACTAGTGGAGATGTTGTCTTTCGCTTATATGCTCGTGATGTTCTCCTTATTTAGATAATGTGAGACTTTAGTCACATTACCAATAATCCTCCCCTCGAACAAATTAAAGTGCCGCAAACCTCCCTTCAAATAGTCATCTTCTATCTCATATCTAGCTTTTATCTAAAGTTAAGTCATCCTCTCCATAAATAGTACATTGTTAGTCGTCCAATAGAACTGACTAAGTCATTAAGTGGCTCACCACATCCTTTCTTCAACCCCCAAAGGATTATATTGATATGACTAAGTTTGAGGCAGGACTCTAATACCACTTGTTAGTGATAGTGAAACTCTCATTCATATCTCTGCAATGATATGATATTGTCCACTTTTGACATAAGCTCCCGTGACTTTGCTTTTGGTAATTGCACACTCAAATAGTCTCACACCGATGGAGATGTGTTGTCATTCACTTATATATAACCACAATGATTTTTCCCTCATCTAGCCAATGTATGAAAAACTTTGGTTGCATTATCAACAATGACTTATTCTAGAAAATATATTGATCAACTCTAATTAATAAATTTGAGTGTTATTATTGGTTTATTTTTTTGACGAGAATGGGGATTCGAACCTCAAATCTTTTGGTTGAAGGTACATGTCAATTAGCGTTGAGCTAGACTCATTTTTGTTGTGTTATTTAAGTTAATTGTATATATTTTTCTAAAAAAACGGAAATGTGAGTCCCTCGAGTATTTATATATACTAGTTCTCAAACATTGAATTAAATTAGGGTACTCAATTGTCAATTTTGATGTTATGAAAAATTGTACTATAATGGCTTGAGAATTTAATTTGATTCCTAAAAGTTGTTGGATAGTAAAAATAAAATAATAATAATAAGTTAAATTTTAGGGGAATTGCAATGGGTAGCAAAAAATATTAGGATATTTGCAAATTTAGCTATGATTTTTTAGGTTTGCAAATATAGCAAAATTTTAAAAATCTGATTTCCGTTTTTTTTATTATTCCAATTTTACCCTTGTTGGTATATTAGTAGTATATCTGATATACTTTATATTTACTGATATACGAAATATAAAGTATACCAAATTTGATATACTTGAATGAATACAATGATATACCTAATATACTAATGATATATCTAATATATACTTGATTTGATAAACTAATATTTGATATACCAATGATATACTTAGATATGTTACTTTATTTACTTATATTTTTTATATTTTATTTTCTCTTTATTGAATTATGTTGTATTATTTACATATTTTAAATGAAATGTTTGTCTTTTAAAAAATAAATGTTTGTCTTCTATACCTGTTATGAAAGTTGATACACCGTTGATATACCTAATTTTTTTTACTACTCAAATAATTAATAAATATACTTGATTATGAGTAGCTAAATACATCAATGATAGACTTGTTATTAAAAAAAATCACTGATATATACACATTCAACCAAGAGGTTAGAGGTTTAAATCCTCTACCACACATATTGTCCCAAAATAAAGCTAATATATCTAATTCTTGAAGTATATCAAAGATATCTAAACTAATGAAAGCTCATGTGTAAAACATATTATATTCACGAAATATACATCTGATATACTATATATTTAGTATATCAGTTGATATATTCACGAAATATACATCTGATATACTATATATTATTTAGTATATCAGTTGATTGATATACCAAATATCTAGTATATTTTTAGGGTTTAATATACTAGATATTTGGTATATCAGTGGACGAGCTGAGGTTATTTTAGTCTTTTTACGTTATTGTTTGGGCCGGGCCAAACTTTTTTTGCCATATCTGCAAACCCAATAAATGGAAGACACGCTTGCAATTTCCATTTTCTTTTTTGCTATTGATGCAAATGCCCCTAAATTTTAAACGTAGTCATGAAATTTCAAGTTTGTATCTAGATCCTTCAACTTAAAAAAAATTATAATAAATCCAAAAACTTTCAATTATATATATCTAATAAATTCCTAATTCCTTAAAAATGTATAAGATTGTAAACTTTTAATTTTATGTCTAGTAAGTACCATATTCTAGATTTTAAAAATCGTTCTATTCAACATAAAATTGAATTTTATGTCTATAGAAAGACCGTAATCTTTCATTTTCATATTTAATAGGTCTATAGATATTTTAAAATGTCAAATAGATTCAGAACTTAATAGACACGAAATTAAAAATAATTCAGAAATCTATTAGTTATGAAATTGAAATTGAAAGTTTAAGAATCGTTATTTAATTCTTTAAAGTTTAGAAATCAAATAGACACCAACTTTGAAAATTCCAGACTAAACTTATAATTTAACCATAAAAAAATTTAAAAGGAGTTATCGCGGATGTGTATATATAACATATGTATGTATTGTGTAAAAAAAAAAAAAAAAAAACATATGTATGTATATAAATTAGTGAAAGATGCACAATAATTTTTTTTTTTTTAATAATTAATAGATTGAGTTTGTTTGGTTTGAAACGAAAGAAACTTTATGAGAATCCATGGAAACTAACCCAATCTATAATTTTCAATTTGTTTAGACTTATAATTAATCCAACCAAAGAAGCTCCTAATGACCTAAATCTACAAGAAAGGTTGAGGAATGATTGGACTCGTTGCATTCTGGTTCATCAAATTTTTTAAAGAACTAATCTCAAAGTAAAAATATTATTGAAATATACTAAAAATATTATAAAAATAGTGGCTCAAGATAATAATTTTAAGGGAAAAATACACTTTTGGTCCCTGAGGTTTGGGTTAAGTTACACTTTGGTTCCTGAGTTTTCAAACTCAACAAAAATACTCCTGATGTTTGAGATAAGGAGCAATTTAGTCCCTGTCGTCCAATTTGCCGTTAAACCCTAACAGATTGTTGACGTGGCATCATTATTTTAATAAAAAAAATATCTTTTAAATTTTCTAAATTAAAATAATATAAATATTATTATTTTATTATTATTTTAATTATTTCTCCTTCCCTCTCTTACCCTTCTTCTTCTTCTCCATGTTCATCTTCTTCCTTCTTCTTCTTCATATCTCCGGCGGCCGGCGGCCACCGCTCGTCGCTGTCGCTGTCGACGAACTGATTTTTTTTCTTCAATTTTTTCTCTTATTTTCTTTCCCTTTACTCTACATATTTCCTTCCCAGTTTTTTCAGTCGACATTGAGGCCCTCCCTCTCGATTTCTTTTCTTTTTCTGCGAGTCGAGTTCATCTCCTCCCTCTCGGCTTGGATCTGTCGCACGCGAAAAGAAAACCCAGCCATAGAGAGGTCGGTGCGACACTGGTAGGTCGGAGCAGGGCATGGAAAAGAAAACCCGCAGGTGTCGGAGCAGAGGCCAGCTCGACGGTGCGGGCGATGCAGGTGGCACAGTCAAGCATGGAAAGGTCGGCGCGACACTGGTAGATCTGAAGTTGATCGAAGACCCGCGCTCGAAAACCCACTAAAACGAAAACCCACTGCTCGAAAACCCACTGGTAGATCTAGTAGATCTGAAGACCCGCTGCTCGAAAACCCACGTCGGACTTCACTAAAACGAAAAAAATTTGTTGTCGAAGACCCACGCAACGCTCCGTTGGAGTAGAATCGATCGGCGTCAGCTTTGTGGTCGGATAGAGAAGAAGATCGGCTTGAGGAAGAAACAGACGATGACCCCACAACAAAAAGATGGAAAAAAAAAAGTTCTCCAGCGGTCGCCGACAGCGGCGGCTGGCGACGGAGAGCTAGAAGAAGAAACGACCAGCGATGGAGAACTGGGAGAAGGAGGGGAAGAAAGGTTAGAGAGAAATGGTGAGAAAGTTGAAATAATAAAAAATAATAAATAATAACTTTTTAAAATTAATTTAATATTTCTTTTATTTTAAAATTTGAAAAATTATTTTTTAAATAAAAAATGAGTGTCACGTCATCTACCCGTTAGTTTTTAACGGAAAAAATGGATGGAGGGACCAAAATGAAACTAAAACCAAACTTTAGGGACTAAATTGTTGAGTTTGAAAACTTAGGGACCAAAGTGTAACTTAACCCAAACCTCAGGGACCAAAAGTATATTTTTCCCTAATTTTAAATATAATAAAATGAGTACTTAAAGTATTAGTTATTGATTGATATATCTAAATCAAAAAGTAATTACAATTGTTTTAGCGAACATGTCTAAGCTTTTTTAGAAAGAACATCTAAGTTTATTGATTATGTAAATTAACAATTATTACTTATTTATTGGTTACCTTATCAATGTTAATCAACAAGTATTGACATTTTTTTTAGGGAAAAATACACTTTTGGTTCCTGTGGTTTGGGTTAGGTTTCATTTTGGTCCCCGAATTTTCAAACTCAACAAAAATACCCCTGAGGTTTGAGATAAGGAGCATTTTTGTCCCTGCCGTCAATTTTTCTGTTAAATGTTAACGGTTGCTGACGTGGCACTATTATTTTAATAAAAAAATTATTTTTTAATTTTTTATATAAAAATATTAAAAAATAAATATATTAATATTTTTTTATTTTTTTATTCTTTCCCCCTTTCTCTCTCATATTCTTCTTCTTCTCCATCTTCTCCATTCTCCCTTCTTCTTCTTCTTCTTTTTCCTATGCCCGGCGACCGGCGGCCACCGCTCTCCGCTGCCGTCGGCCGCCGGCGACTGAACTTTTTTTTTTCTCTTCTTTCTTCTTCTTCTCTTCTTTTTCTTCACTAATTTTTAAAAAAAATGAAAGAGAAAGGAGGAGGGAGGAACGTTCCTCCCTCCTCCGTTTTCTGATGTCGGAACGGAGGGAGGGAGGGACCCTCTCCCTCTGTTTTCCGGAGCCGAAACAAAGGGAGGAGGTCCCTCCCTCCGTTCCGGCGCCAAAAAACGGAGGAGGGAGGACTCCTCCATCCTGCTTTTCTCTTTCATTTTTTTTTAAAAAATCAATGAAGAAAAAGAAGAGAAGAAGAAAGAAGAGAGAGGAAAAAAAAAAAAGTTCAATCGCCGGCGGCGGCGAGCGATGGCCTCCGGTCGCCGAACATAGGAAGAAGAAGAAGGGAGAAGGGAGAAGGGAGAAGATGGAGAAGAAGAATATGAGAGAGAAAGGGGGAAAGAATAAAAAAATAAAAAAATATTAATATATTTATTTTTTAATATTTTTATATAAAAATTAAAGGGAAAAATACACTTTTGGTCCCTGAGGTTTGGGAGAAGATGGAGAAGAAGGAAGATGGAGAAGAAGAAGATGAGAGAGAAAGAGAGAAAGAATAAAAAAAATAATTAAATATTAATATTTTATTTTTTTAATATTTTTTATTTAAAAAATAAAACAAAAATAATTTTTTATATTAAAATAATAGTGCCACGTCAGCAACCGTTAAAAGTTAACAGAAAATTTGACGGCAGGGACTAAAGTGCTCCTTATCTCAAACCTCAGGGGTTTTTTTGTTGAGTTTGAAAACTCAGGGACCCAAGTGTCACTTAACCCAAACCTCAGGGACCAAAAGTGTATTTTTCTCTAAATTAAAAAAATAATTTTTTATTTAAATAATAGTGTCACGTCAGCAACCGTTAACATTTAACAGAAAAATTGACGGCAGGGACCAAAATGCTCCTTATCTCAAACCTCAGGGGTATTTTTGTTGAGTTTGAAAACTCGGAGACCAAAATGAAACCTAACCCAAACCTCAGGGACCAAAAGTGTATTTTTTCCTTTTTTTTTTTAATGCTATGTTTTAATTAAAAAAAATGCACATATTCGTAAATATATATATAATGAAGCTTCTAGCTTAAAATTTCCAAGTTTTACCAAGTAAATTTACACATGATTTTTTTTTTTTTTTTTTTTTAAGTTTTCTTTACATGTTTTGGGACTTTAATTTACGAAAGTAATAAAGATATTATCCTCTATTTTTATTATCTGTAATAATATAATTTTTTTTAAAGATATAAACAAAATTTGTGGAACAAAGTAATGGATTTTCATCTATAGTAGTAGACAAACTCAGTGGCGGATCAAGAAATTTCACATAGGGGGACACAATACACATAAGAATGTAATAAAAAAATTTGTCATTGATAGATTCTATCAGTGAAAAATTTGTATCACTAATAGATTCTATCAGTTATTTTTGTGTTTTGTTTGAAATTTGCTATTATTGTTTTTTTGTCACGGATAGATTTAGCAAGGTGATTGGTTGTAGTTCAAATTAGGTGAGATATATACAAAATTATCACGTAATCAAATATACTATTGAAACAAAAGATATGTACAACATTATCACGTAATCAAATGCATTATTGATTTCTATTAGAATAACCATTATTGTTTTTTAGTTGTCCCGCATGTGTTGAACCTAGGCCCATGAGGAATGCATTATGCCCCCATTACCAATGAACCAAACGTTTGTTTCGATAATTAAAATGATTTTTAAATATTAATATTATAAACGTTCCAATATATTATATTAAAAATATAAAGACGGGATAATTTGAAGGGGCACGTGCCCTCCGGCCCCTTCATGGATCCGCCCCTGGACAAACTACAACTCTCTTTGTAATAATCGAACTTTTAATTCGAGGACATTTGAGTAATTTTGTACTGGCCAAAGGTCAAACCAGATCTTTAACTTTGTATTGGAGTCAACTTTATGTCGTTTTAATAATTTTACAACAGTACTTGTCCCTTTTTGAGGTTTCCGTTATTATTGACTTTCCAATGTCATTTATTTCTAGTGGTTAACAAAATATTAATATAATGTATTTATGTTTTAAATATAAAATAAATATATTAACCCGCAATACTTCAATTTTTTTTTGAGCTCACCGACATTTGGAGTGGAAGATTTGAACTTCTGACCTCTTGATGAGGAGTATATGTCAATTACTGTTGAGTTATGCTCTCTTTAACAATTTTATGTTTTCTTTGCAATATATATGATAATTTTTAATTAATTTGAAAAATATAGTCAATGCAATATAGTTCTATTCGATTTGTCATGAGAAGAGGTGAGTCTATAGCTTGCAATAGTCAACTCAAATTATAAATGGTCATATGTTTGAATTAGAAGAACAAAATTAGATAATTAATCTTTCCAGAAATTGTAACCGTTGCTAACATGTCCTATACTCAAAAACAAATATTTATTTTCGTATTAGTTAAATATTAAAGAGCACCAATAACACTGGTATACAAAGTTGAATAATCAAGATTGTCCTATTACGAGAGAGATATTTCTTCGTGGCAATTATATATATATATATAGACAAGACTTTACATTAAACATGCTAACAACCTAAATTCTAAATCCTAAACACCTTACACTAGATAGAGTTTATTTATCTCAATTACCCAGAAAGAAAAACATCCAACTTCTGACAAAAACTATATATATATAATATATATATTTATTTATTTATTTATTGATGGATTATTGATTGAGAATGACAAAACAATTATATCTTTCTTTTTTCCTTGAGAAAAAAAAAACATTTATATCTTTCCTTCATTAAAAAAGATGTGCTTATCATATTGATCTTTATTTGTTGAAATTTTGTATATAGTCTAAGATAAATCTAAGGTAATAAATGTTAGAAAAAAAATATATACTAACAAAAAAGACAGAGTAGGAATAAAGAACAAATAATAACAGCTAACAGACCAAATATATTAATCAGAAGATAGAGTTTAGAAAGCCGGTTGTTTGGGTCGAGGCGCGTTGCAGAACGCTGTCCTTAGAGAAGACGTGCCCCCACTTGCACTGAGTTATTCGGCACTCCACTCCCAGGATACAACTCCCTTCAAGAAAGCTTGTGTGCAGCTAAGCGTTCCTACAAATCCCCGTTGACTTGTATGCTCAGAAAAATAAAAGTTTTGTAATCTGTGTGTAGGAAAAGCGTATGTCAGATGTTCTACCCTCGTCTGGATAAAAAGGTGGTCTTTATCGAGAAGAAGAAGACAGTTGGTCAGATCCAACTTTCACGCTAACCTTTCTCCTTAAAAGGAAGAACCATCATCTGACTATTCCCTTTTAATTTAAACACTATAATTAATAAATTAATAAAAAGAAAAATATTTAATAAAATAAATAAACTAAATACAAGATAATCTTAAATTTTCCAACAATCCCCCACATAATTTAAGATTTTCTTAATAAAAAGGGAAGTAAAATTCTCTTTTAAAGAAAGCAATAAGATGAGCATTTTTACTATGTAATAGGTGTAGGTACCTTCCGGGTTTGAACCTCCACTTAGTGAAGATAAGTGTACATCTGAAGGAGCCATAGTGAACATAGTCTTGAACTAGGTCCTTTTATTCAAATTTCCACTTACCCCCACACATAGTACAAGCCAATTTAGGGATTCTGGTCTGTTTTGCGCTTTAGACGGTCATGCGCACATATCCCGTTTTCATGAGTGTTTTAAGGGAGTAGCCTAAACCCCTATTGTAGCGACCTCACTACAACACCCACTTAGGTGAAACCTCCAAGGGTTGTTTGTGATTAACACCCTGCATAGTACATGCCTTGGTTTCATTCAGAGATTAACTCCTCCTAACCATCACATCAAGAGCACTACCACCTTAGGAATGGGACAGAGAGATTTTAATTAATTAGTGCTCCCATAGTCACACTCCAATTTCGTTATTACCCATTGAACCTCTTTCATGGGATCTCCAATCTTTGAGGTTGGGTGTCCATTGTGGTGACTACCTTATAGGCTTTAGTCCCATTCCCCTCGATGATTCAGAAACTCGTTTGCGCGCTAAGCCTTTTGTAAACGGATCCGCTAGGTTCTCTTCAGACCTGACAAAATCAAGAGAAATCACACCATGAGACAATAAATGTCTAATAGAATTATGTCTAACTCTGATATGCCTATTTTTCCCATTATATATTTTATTATTAGCACTAGCTAAAGTAGCTTGACTGTCACAATGTAAAGGGATAGCTGGATTGTCAATTGAAAAAACAGGAATATCAGCAATTAGATTTCTTAACCATTCTGCCTCCTTACTAGCTAAATCTAAAGCAATAAATTCAGCTTCCATGGTGGATCTAGAGATTAAAGATTGTTTAGTAGATTTCCATGTTATTGCGCCACCACCCAAAGAAAAAATATATCAACTGGTTGCTTTAATCTAATCTGACTCAGTTATCCAATTTGCATCACTAAAGCCTTCTATTATGGGAGGAAATCCAGTATAACATAGGCCAAAATTGGGAAGTACCTTTAAGGTATCTACACAACCTTTCAATTGCACACCAATGATATTCATTTGGATTGCAAGTATATCTACTTAATCTATTCACAGCACATGCAATGTCAGACTAGTGCAATTAGCAAGATACATTAATGAACCAATTATTTGAGAATATTTATGTTGTGAAATTGGTTCTCCTACATTCTTTCTAAGTTTCAAATTTGGATCATAAGGAGTAGATACAGGACTCAAATCAAAATAACTAAATTTTCTCAACAATTGTTCTACATAATGAGATTGGGTCAACATAAAATCATTGTCCCTTTTAATCAATTTAATATCCAAAATAACATTAGCAGAACCTAAATCTTTCATATCAAAATTATTTGATAAAAATTCTTTGGTTTCATTAATGACTTTCACATTGGTACCAAAAATAAGAATGTCGTCAACATATAAACATAAGATAACACATGCATTATCTAACATTTTAATGTATAAACATTTATCTGAGTCATTAATGACAAAACCATAAGAAATAATCACACTATCAAATTTTTCATGCCATTGTTTAGGGGCTTGTTTTAGACCATAGAGGGACTTAACCAATATACAGACTTTATTTTCCTGGCATGGTTTTATAAAACCTTCAGGTTGTTCCATATAAATCTCCTCTTCTAATTCACCATTTAAAAAAGCTGTTTTAACATCCATTTGGTGAATTTCTAACTTAAGAATAGAAGCAATGGCTATTAAAATCCTAATAGTAGTCATTCTAGCAACAGGGGAATATGTGTCAAAAAAGTCTAACACCTTCTTTCTGACTGAACCCCTTTGCTACTAATCTAGCTTTAAATTTATCTATGGAACCATCAGGTCTAAGCTTTTTCCTGAAAATCCACTTACACCCAATTGCTTTACAACCTTGTGGGAGTTCAGTTAAAAACCAAGTGTTATTAGACAGGATTGATTCTATTTCACTATTAATAGCTTCTTTCCAAAAATGTGAATCAATGAATTTCATTGCTTCTGAATATGTTTTGGGATCATTTTCAACTAAATAAATGTAAAAATTGTTGTTGCCAAAATCCGGACAGAAGACTCACCCGACCTTCACGTGACACCAACAGTGAATTTGTAGGAACTGGGGAAGACGTGACCTGCAAGACCAGCAAAAACCGCTGCACACCGGCGTGGTGTAGGCCACACCGCCTCCGATGCCTAAGTCAGAAAACTGAGGAGAAGCTACAGATAGTAAAGGGGAGAGTCAAGAATCGAGTTTGGGAACCCTTCTTCCGTGGTGAAGAGGGGTTTTATACCTGCTTGTCCTCCTAGGGTTTTTTAGGAATTTGGTGGCGTTTCGGGGCGAACCAGGCGAAACCGGGGCGATTCGGGGCATTAGGGACCGAAAAGAGGACACCGGGCTCGGCCCGTGCAAACGGGCCGAATGGTCGCCGAGGCCGACCATATGCTCGGCCTCGGCAAAAGGCCGAGGCCGACCATATGGGTCGGGCCATTTTGGCCCGACCCTTTGGTCCGGCCTTCCTCTGGGTCGGTCTCTTGATCCTACCTCTGCCCGATTGTCCTCGTCAGCTCCTTGTCCATCTGTGTGGTCCGAAATCACCTATAACATTAAGCCCCCACTCTTGAATTGAGATTCAGGTGCGACTTTAATGCTATAGGCCGAGCTCCTTAAGCCAAATTTAAGAGTACAACTCTCGTCTCGTGCTGACTTTTGTATGACTTCTTTGTTATCCTGCAAGAGAGGGCGAGCTATGCAAAGTAAAAACTCCCTGAGTAAGGGTTAGGTGAAACGGAAATGAGAAGAATGATAAGTTACAGAAGTGGCCGGAGGGCCTCTTTGGTCGGCCTCGGCCTCGGGAAGAGGCCGAGCACAACATTTTTCATTTTAGCAAGACCCCCGTACTGGGTCGTTCGGAGTGCTTCATTCCATAATTAACAATAGGAAAAACAGAAAACTTCACAACCCTGCATTGAAAAGTTAATTCCTGCAAAAGGAAAACAAGGGAGGAGGCCCGGATCGGCCTGGGCCTCTAGCTCCTGTTAGCTCAGTGCTTAGCCCCCTGCATTCATATGTCAGTCCTTACTGGAAAATAGTGGGAAAGTTGCATGATGATTACAACAAAGGAACGAAATAGCCTCAACCTACCCCTTATTCCCAGCCTCCACTCGACATGGGCATTTATTACCTCAAGCGTTGCATTTTTCGAGCGAGAAGGACTAGTTCCATACCTGGCCTTTTCGAAGGGGGATGGTCGGCCTCGGCCTTGGCATGAGGCTGACCAGCAGCTCTGTACTATTTGCTCGCAGACGTCCAGGCTTATGTGCAGATTTGCCCGATTCTACCTTAAGCATCTCCCTGCGGCCTTGAGCGCCTCGACTGCGCCAAAAAGTAAAGTGACTGTGCTAAAGTCACGCTGCCTTGAATGTGTGCTTGATGGTTGGCCTTGGCATGACGATGTGTACACTCTTCTGGGGGAATAGGCTTGGGGAGGCCCAAGAAATTTCCGAGCATCTCTTCAAGCTGTCACGGTCATCCCAGGGGTGCGTACACTCTTCTGGGGAAAAGCTTGGGGAGGCCTAGGAAATTCCCGGGCCTCTCTTCAAGCGTCATGGTCATCCCAGGGGTGCGTACACTCTTCTGGGGAAAAGCTTGGGGAGGCCTAGGAAATTCCCGGGCCTCTCTTCAAGCGTCATGGTCATCCCAGGGGTGCGTACACTCTTCTGGGGAAAGGCTTGGGGAGGCCTAGGAAATTCTCGAGCCTCTCTTCAAGCGTCACGGTCATCCCAGGGGTGCGTACACTCTTCTGGGGAAAAGCTTGGGGAGGCCTAGGAAATTCTCGAGCCTCTCTTCAAGCTGTCATGGTCATCCCAGGGGTGCGTACACTCTTCTGGGGAAAGGCTTGGGGAGGCCTAGGAAATTCCCGAGCCTCTCTTCAAGCGTCATGGTCATCCCAGGGGTGCGTACACTCTTCTGGGGAAAAGCTTGGGGAGGCCTAGGAAATTTCTGGGCCTCTCTTCAAGCGTCATGGTCATCCCAGGGGTGCGTACACTCTTCTGGGGAAAAGCTTGGGGAGGCCTAGGAAATTCTCGGGCCTCTCTTCAAGCGTCATGGTCATCCCAGGGGTGCGTACACTCTTCTGGGGAAAGGCTTGGGGAGGCCAAGGAAATTCCCGAGCCTCTCTTCAAGCTGCTGTAGTCATCCCAGGGGTGCGTACACTCTTCTGGGGAAAGGCTTGGGGAGGCCAAGGAAATTCCCAAGCCTCTCTTCAAGCTGCTGTATTCATCCCGAGGGTGCATACACTCAGTCGGGGGAAGTGCGGAAGTCTGGCCACACGCGTTACCTCCTATGGAAAAAGCACTTTATGCGAAACACAATGCAAAAAACTTCATTAAATTCGCAAGTGTCGACATCGTACCACGAAGAAGCGCCATGGACATGTGTTACCCCTACCCCCCACTCAAAATGTGCATTCAATATCTTGGACATGAATTTTTTGAGTAAGGAAAAACTAACTTCGTACCTGGGCCTCTAAGGGTGGAGCTCGGCCTTGGCCTCTGGATGGTCGGCCTCGGCCTTGGCATGAGGCCAACCAGCTCATCTGTGCTGTTCGTTTGCTTGTTTTCCATCCCAAAGGTGCATGCACTTAGTCGGAGAAAACTTGGGGAGGTCGAGGAAATTTTCGAGCCTCTCTTCAAGCTGTTGTATTCATCCCAGGAGGTGCATACATTCTTTTGGGGACCCTGGGAGGTTGAGGGCATGCGTCAACCTCTCTGCAAGAATTTTGTCTCTACAAGAACCATTCTTATGCAAAACACAATATAATAGTTTTTATTGAATTTGCAAATGTTTGTGTGTTTTACAATGAGATAAATGACAGACAGTTTCTATGTAAAGTAAACATAAAGAAAGTCATTGTTCCTGGTCGGCCTCGGCCTCCTCTGGTCGGCCTCGGCCTTCCTGTAGTGGTGGCGTTGCCTACCACTTTTTCCTGCTATTGCTACTGATAGTAAATCTTCAAGTGTTCTGCATTCCATGGGTGTGGAGTTGGTTTCCCGTTTTCATCAACCAAGGCATAGGTGCCGGGGCGGACCACTTTGCTAACTTGATAAGGTCCTTCCCATGCTGGTCCCAACGCACCTGCATTAGGATCTCTGGTGTTTTGCATGACTTTCCTCAGTACTAGGTCTCCTTCTTTGAAGGTGCGCCTTTTCACTCTTGCGTTATAATATCTGGCAACTCTGTTTTTATACTCCGCGACCCGGAGTTGAGCCATCTCACGATGCTCGTCTAGGAGGTCCAGGTTCAACCTCATTGCTTCATCATTCCCTTGCACACTAAACTGTTCTGTCCTGGGGAGGGGATGCCGACCTCCACTGGGACTACCGCCTCTGTCCCGAATGAAAGGGAAAATGGTGTTTCTCCTGTTGAGGTTCATGCTGTTGTCCGATACGCCCACAGTACACGTGGGAGCTCTTCGGCCCATGCCCCTTTTAGTCCTTCAAGCTTCGTTTTAAGATTCTGCTTGATTATTTTATTCACAGCCTCCACCTGGCCGTTAGCTTGCGGATGGGCTGGGGATGAACAACGATGTGCTATGCCCAAATCTGAGCAGAACTTCCTGAAAGCGGCATTGTCGAACTGCCTACCATTATCTGATATAATAGTGTTTGGAATCCCAAAACGGCACACAATATTCTTCCATACAAAGTCAGTGACCTTCTTTTCAGTTATAGTTGCTAGTGGTTCTGCCTCTGCCCATTTTGTGAAGTAATTCACAGCCACAACTGCATACTTGGTCTGCCCTTTACCTTGGGGGAGAGGTCCGATCAGATCGATTCCCCATTGCGGGAACGGCCACGGGCTGATAATGCTCGTTAAAGGCTCAGGTGGTTGCCTTGGAGTGGGTGCAAACCTTTGGCATTGATCGCAAGATCTAGTGAAGTGCCTAGCGTCTTGCAACATGGTTGACCAATAGTAACCTTGCCTGACTATCTTGTGACACAACGACCTTGCTCCTGAGTGATTTCCACACACCCCCTCATGTATCTCTCTCATAACGTAGTTAGCATCACTAGGGGGAAGGCACCTCAACAACGGCATCGAGTAGCCTCTTTTATACAGTCTCCCTTCCCTTAACACAAAATGCGATGCTCGCCTCTGAACCTTTTTAGCCTCTGTCCTCTCTGTTGGCAGCTCGCCTTCCCCTAAGTAATCAAGGATCGGATCCATCCATGAAGCTTCCCCTGCTTCTGGGGAGGGCTTAGTTTCCATTGATGGGATACCCTCCCCATCTGCAGGATCACCGACCTCAAGCCTCGGATCTTCCGCCTCGGCCTCGGACTTATCCTCAGGCTCGGCCTCGGACTTATCCTCAGGCTCGGCCTCGGACCCGGACTTGTCCTTAGGCTCGGCCTCGGCCTCTGCTCGACCATCTGTCTCGAGAATCTCCTCTGCACATACTGCAGGCTCTGACAAAACCTCAACTGGCACTGTCCTGCTCAACTCTGTATCATAGGCAGCCGTCAAGCGAGCCAGTGAATCTGCGTTGGCGTTCTGAGACCTCGGGATTTGTTTGATCTCCCACTTCTCAAAGTGGGACAGCAGTTGCCTGGCCTTGGATAAGTACCTGCTCATTCTCTGTTCCCTAGTCTGGTATTCTGCCAACACCTGCTTCACGATTAGCTGTGAATCGCTTTGAACCATGATGTCTGAAACTCCGATCTCCCTTGCCAACTTCAATCCTGCCAGAAGGGCCTCGTATTCAACCTCATTATTCGAGGCCTTGAAATTGAATCTCAGGGCATACTCAAATCTTCCTCCATCAGGGGATTCCAGCAAAATTCCTGCTCCACAACCCTTGGTGTTAGAAGACCCGTCTACAAAGAGTGTCCAAGTCTGCTTCACCTCCCTTACACTCAGCATATTGACCTCTGTGCCTGACTTGCTCTGCTCGGCCTCGGACCTCTGAGGGTCGGCCTTCTCCTCAGCAGTCGTTAATTCTGCCAGGAAATCTGCCACAGCTTGCCCTTTCATGGCAGTTCGAGGTTTGTAATGGATGTCGTACTCACTCAGCTCAACTGCCCACTTCATGAGGCGACCCGAGGCTTCTGGCCTCTGCAACACCTGTTTTAGAGGAAAGTTGGTCAAAATTGTTACCTTATGGGCTTGGAAATACGGACGCAACCTTCTGGCCGACGTAACTAGGGCCAGAGCGAGCTTCTCCACTTGGGGGTATCTAGTCTCTGCTCCAACCATCGACTTGCTGGTGTAATACACAGGTCGTTGGAGCTTCTCTTCTTCTTTGATCAGTGCAGAACTTACAGCCGTGTCCGAGGCCGCGACATAGAGCAACAGCTCGTCGCCAGGAAGCGGCTTGGCCAAGAGCGGGGCCGAGCTCAAATAGCCCTTCAGCTCCTGGAAAGCCTTTTCACATTCTCCAGTCCATTCGAAACGTGATCCCTGTCTCAAAATTTTAAAGAAGGGTAAACACCTGTCAGTTGATCTACTAACAAACCTGTTCAAGGCGGCGATCCTCCCGTTCAAGCTTTGAAGTTGCTTGAGATTGGTCGGGGAGGACATTTGCATGATTGCCCTGATCTTGTCTGGGTTTGCTTCTATCCCCCTCTGATGCACCATGAATCCTAGGAATTTTCCTCATGTCACCCCAAAAGCGCACTTACTCGGGTTTAGTTTCATTCGATACTTCCGGAGGATCTGGAAAGCTTCATTAAGGTCAGACTCATGGCATTGAGACTTCAAGCTCTTTACCAGCATATCATCCACGTACACCTCCATGTTCTTTCCCAGTAACGGAGCAAACATGCGGTTTACCATTCGCTGGTATGTCGCCCCAGCGTTCTTCAAACCGAACGACATGACCTTATAGCAATACAACCCTCGACTAGTGATGAACGAAGTCTTTTCCTGATCGGGCTCGTGCATTCTAATCTGGTTGTACCCTGAATATGCATCCATAAAACTCAGCATCTCGTGCCCTGCTGTTGCGTCAACCAACTGGTCGATCATGGGCAAAGGATAGCTGTCCTTTGGGCACGCCTTATTCAGGTCGGTGAAGTCGATGCACATCCGCCACTTCCCGTTAGCCTTTTTTACTAGTACCACATTGGACAACCATTGGGGATAATGAACTTCTCTGATGAACCCTGCTTTAAGCAGCTCATCTACTTGACCGGCAACAATCTCATTCCTCTCCGAGTTAAATGCCCTTCGCCTCTGCTTTACTGGCTTGAAATCCCTATCCACATTCAACTGGTGAACCATCACTCCCGGGTCAATTCCTGGCATATCCTCGTGCGACCACGCAAACAGATCCGCGTTAGCCCTCAAGAAACCAACCAGTCTGCCCCTCTGCTCAGCCCCCAATTTGGTGCCGATGTTCACTCTCCTTTCCTCAGACGTTAGTGGTACAGATTCCAGTTCCTCCGCGGGCTGTCCCCTTGGGTCAAGTCCAGCAGCATCTCTGACATACGGAACCTCGCAACAGCCTCCGGGGTTAGGGTCGGCCTTTTCCATACCGAGGCCGACCTCAATCTGATTCGGCGCTTTCTGCTCGCAACAGCCTTCGGGGTTAGGGTCGGCCTTTTCCATACCGAGGCCGACCTCAATCTGATTCGGCGCTTTCTGCTCGCAACAGCCTTCGAGGTTAGGGTCGGCCTTTTCCATACCGAGGCCGACCTCAATCTGATTCGGCGCTTTCTGCTCGCAACAGCCTTCGGGGTTAGGGTCGGCCTTTTCCATACCGAGGCCGACCTCAATCTGATTCGGCGCTTTCTGCTCATACCTGAGGTTTCCTTCTAGTTTCTGAACTCGATTCATCCTACAGAACACCACCGATGCGCGATCTGAACTGGCAAGCACTCTTCCCCACAGACGGCGCCAACTGTTGTTGCCAAAATCCGGACAGAAGACTCACCCGATCTTCACGTGACACCAACAGTGAATTTGTAGGAACTGGGGAAGACGTGACCTGCAAGACCAGCAAAAACCGCTGCACACCGGCGTGGTGTAGGCCACACCGCCTCCGATGCCTAAGTCAGAAAACTGAGGAGAAGCTACAGATAGTAAAGGGGAGAGTCAAGAATCGAGTTTGCGAACCCTTCTTCCGTGGTGAAGAGGGGGTTTTATACCTGCTTGTCCTCCTAGGGTTTTTTAGGAATTCGGTGGCGTTTCGGGGCGAACCAGGCGAAACCGGGGCGATTCGGGGCATTAGGGACCGAAAAGAGGACACCGGGCTCGGCCCGTGCAAACGGGCCGAATGGTCGGCCTCGGCCTTTTGCCGAGGCCGACCATATGGGTCGGGCCATTTTGGCCCGACCCTTTGGTCCGACCTTCCTCTGGGTCGGTCTCTTGATCCTACCTCTGCCCGATTGTCCTCGTCAGCTCCTTGTCCATCTGTGTGGTCCGAAATCACCTATAACTAAAATCGTCCCCAAAACTTTTACTGACTCTCTTTCTTTTACTAGTTCTTGGTTCTAATGGTTCTAAATTAGGAGACACATCCTTAGAACCTTCTAATGGTTCTAAATTAGGAGACACATCCTTAGAACCTTCTAATGGTTCTAAATTAGGAGACACATCCTTAGAACCTGAATTTTCACCAATTTGCTTATGCAAATTATTTTTCAAGGGAAAACTATTTTAAAAAAAACTAGCATCACGAGATTCAATAATGGTGTTTTTGGTATACCCAAAAACATCTGAATTCAAAACTAAGAACCTATAAGTTGTGCTATTCAAAGAATATCCAACAAATGCACAATCAATAGTTTTAGGGCCTAGTTTCCTTTTTTTATTCAAAGAAATATTAACTTTAGCTAAACACCCCCACACTTTAAGAAAATTCAGGTTAGGAATTTTATTTTTCCATATTTCATACGGAGTTTTATCAGAATTTTTATACATAACTCTATTCAAAATTAAACAAGCAGAATACAAAGCTTCACCCCAAAAATTGTTAGGAATGCCAGAACTTAACAACATAACATTAACCATATCTAATAAAGTTCTGTTTTTCCTTTCTGCAACACCATTGGATTGGGGTGCATAGGGAGGACTAACTTGATGAATTAAACCATGCAGTCTACAAAAATCATTCATTTCATCGGAACAAAACTCACCTCCCCTATCAGATCTTAGAACTTTAATTTTCTTTTCTAATTGGTTTTCTACCTCAGCTTTATAGATTTTAAATGTATTAAACACTTCATGTTTAGTGGAGAGTAAGTAAACATAACAGTATTTAGAACAATCATCCACAAAGGTTACAAAATACCTTTTTCCTCCACGAGTTAGAGTATTATTGCAATCACAAACATCGCTATGAATTAATTCCAATAGTGATGAATTTCTCTCTACTGATTTAAAAGGTTTTCTGGGTTGTTTGGCTTGCACACAAATTTCATATTTATCTTTACTATCTAAAGCACATTTAGGAATTAATTCCATATTCATCATTCTTTTTATTGAACTAAAATTCACATGTCCAAGTCGTCCATGCCAAATATCAGAACATTCAACATTGGCCACAACAGAGTAAGAACATGGAAATTCAGTATTTGCAACATTCAACTTAAATAAACCATCTACCAGATAACATTTACCAATAAAAATACCATATCTGCTTATTACTGCCCTATTAGATTCAAAGACAACTTTAAAGCCCTGTTCTACTAATAAGAAAACACTAACTAAATTTTTAAAGATTTCTGGAACATGCAGAACATTGCTCAACAGAAGATCTTTGCCAGAAGATAATTTTAATAAAACTTCTCCTTCTCCCTCTACAATGGCCTCATTCCCATTTCCCATCTTTACAGATCTGGTACTTGATTCCCGCTCGATGGGAGAATGGAGCCGGCCTGGTCCGCAGTAACCACATTGGCTTGTGGTTTTGTATTTGACGGTGCATGTGGCTTGGAAGTTCCACCTTTACGTTGGAAACAATCTCTTGCCAAATGATTCATCTTGCCACAAACGGGAGGACCCAAATTCTTCTGACTAATACATTTATCTTTTGGCTTATTATTATTCTGGTGATTTCTGTTAGGGCCATTTTTCTTGAAATTTTTAGACTTGGGTTTATAGGCTTTATCAACCACTAAAGCTTTTGCTTGACTACTAGAAAGGGAAATTTCTTTCAAATTCTCACGATGTCTATCCTCAATTCTCAAAGAAACTACCAATTCATCATAAGAGAAATTTTCAGGTTTTTGTTTTAAAACCCTTTGAAAATCTAACCAAGAAGGGGGTTATTTTTTTAATCAGAGAAGCAACCAAGACAACATCATCAAACACAATTCCCTTCATTTTCAAATCAAAAATAATATTCTCAAATTCATGAATTTGGTCACACACAGACTTCTCATCAACCATTTTGAAATCAATCCATTTTTCCACAGCATACCTCTTAAAACTTAATTCTTCTGACCCATATTTCTTTTCTAAAGCTCCCCATAACTCTGCAGAATTTTTGGTTGAATAGAAGATTTTATAGATACTATCAGACAAAGCACTTAGAATATTTCCATGACATAAAATATCATTTTCTTCAATATTTTTATCAACAGTGGTCTTAAGGACTATGCTTTGATCAATATCACTGGTTTTAGAGGTTTCAAAGACCTTTTCTTTTCCTTTCTCGTTAACAGAAATTACAGAATATAGGCCTAGGGTAGTGAGCCAAAATTTCATTTGTTTTGCTAACATTTGAAATTTTGTCCAGTAAATTTTTCAGGCTTGCAAGAATGGTATTTGGACTCAGAACTAGAAGCCATAACAAACAAGGCATACACAGAATTCCTAACTACGTCTTCTCTGAGATTGTTAGAAAAAAATATATACTAACCAAAAAGACAGGGTAGGAATAGAGAACAAATAATAACAGCTAACAGACCAAATATATTAATCAGAAGATAGAGTTTAGAAAGCCTGTTGTTTGGGTCGAGGCGCGTTGCAGAACGCTGTCCTTAGAGAAGACGTGCCCCACTTGCACTGAGTTATTCGGCACTCCACTCCCAGGATACAACACCCTTCAAGAAAGCTTGTGTGCAGCTAAGCCTTCCTACGAATCCCCGTTGACTTGTATGCTCAGAAAAATAAAAGTTTTGTAATCTGTTTGTAGGAAAAGCGTATGTCAGATGTTCTACCCTCGTCTGGATAAAAATGTGGTCTTTATCGAGAAGAAGAAGGCAGTTGGCCAGATCCAACTTTCACGCTAACCTTTCTCCTTGAAGGGAGGAACCATCATCTGAGTATTCCCTTTTAATTTAAACACTATAATTAATAAATTAATAAAAAGAAAAATATTTAATAAAATAAATAAACTAAATACAAGATAATCTTAAATTTTCCAACAATAAATACGACACTATCTTATAAGATATTTATCTATTGGATGCTCTATAGAAATTTAAGATCAAGATCTTAAAAGAAATTCTACAAAATTTAGAGATTAAAAAAAAACATTTAAAAAGTTACAAAATTAAAGTAGAACAAATATGAAAACTTGAGACCTACAAGGTCAGTTGGTTGAAATAAAGAAACAACATTAGCAAATAATTATCAAATGCAATTATATATATATTGTAGATAGGAAAAAAGATTACCAAAATTAATGGAGTGGATTATTTGGACCAAACTAATTAATTATTTGGATATTAAATTATTGAAAGAAGACCTTGTGATTTATGTAATTGGTTCAAATGGAATTGCAGCAAAGACAGGAATTCTAAAGCAGTCAACAAAACATGTAATGTAACTTTTGGAACTTTCTTGTTTACTTCAACTCAAAAGACTTGGAAGTTTTCATGCTGCTTATAAATTAAAGTACTTTATAATATAAACGTTCTTGAATGGGCATTATTGGAGAACGGGTCAAAGTTAGGAATTTTATTTAAAAACAGCGAGAGACAGATTGGGAAAGTTATATATTATTTTACTCTAGTACTTAGGGTAGGTTCATTTGTGAAAGTAAAATTATAATTTTTTTGGTGATTTTTTTTATGGTTTCGAGATATATACCCTTGATCAAAAGGTTAGAGATTTAAATTTCTATTCCAAATGTTGTTGAACTCGAAAACAAATCTTAAGCTTCCTTTACATTTCTAAGTTTTTCATTTGGCATGATTTGAATAAGTCTAGTTTTTTTTAAGAGGTTAATATAAAGTTTCATTGTTATTGTTTTTTTTTTTTTTGTACAATATGTGGGATAGGAGATTTGAACCTCTAATCTTGATGAAAAAATTTGTTTTATATCAATTGAGCTATATATTCATGTTGTATACGTTTTGTTATTGTTAATGTTTGTTGAATATTGTTTAAATATTGATTTGATATAATAATTGAATTGATGAGTAATAATTTGACATGGGGTGAAAATATGTGGTACAAATGGGGAATATAATGGAGGAGGGCCTGGCAAAAATATTGATGGGGGCACAGCTGAACAATATATTTTTTAATTTTTTTTTTTTTGTTTTGGTTTTTCTACCTTTATTTTATTTAATTGACCTATCTGTTAATATCCAAATCATCACTTTTTAGTAATTAGTATTAGTATATATATACCAACTTAAATATATCTCAATTGGTTGAGGCATTATAATTTTTTTTTTTCTTTTTGACAACTAGTTAAGGCAAAGATGTAATTAAATTTTCTTTTAAAGTTTAGATACTAAATATACAACCATCAAAGCTCAAGGACTAAATGTGCATAAACATTTAATTAATCTATTATAGGATGAGTTTGGTATGACTTAACGGAGGAAATTTCTTTTAGCCAATTAAAAAAAAAAAATCATTTTCTTTTATAGTATTATTCCATTACATAATCAAACACCCTAAAAGTAAAAGTGCTTTTAGAAGTGACATTTAAGATGTGTTTAGAGGCCAATATGTAAGCATGACTCGACTAGTTAAGACACATATCCTCGATCAAGAAGTTAAAAGTGTGAAACATCCACTCACATATTGTTTGAACTAAAAAAGGTGTTTAGAGGTGCGTTTAGCAAAAACACTTATCAACTTTAGTTTTTGATCCTACACTAGTGTTTTTTTAGTGTTATTGAGTCAATTAGCTAACTCTACATACGAATGCTTTCTTAGAAAAACACTTTGAAGTTTTGTTTTTCATTACTTCCAAGGATAAAAACTTATTTTTTTTCTTTTGAAACTCCAAGGAGAAAAATTTTGATGGATAATATTTAATTTAGTTATTATTTTCATAAATATTTTAGTAAAGTCCCAATCCTTAGAATTAAAATCCCAAATCAAGTGGAGCAAGAAGGCAACTACCATTAATAATTTTGGTAGATGAACTTGGAGGTGATGTATTAAGCAACTTGGACTGACAGATGAAAGGACAAAGTTCTTCAAATAAATAAAATTGAGGCCTTCTTTAATAGTCCTTTGAATTAATAATTGACACAACCATTTTTCTATGGTCAAAAGAGAAAATACATCACACTTGGTGTTGGTGGGTCCACTTTTGACTTTCAATAGTTCCCAATTGTGCTTTTAAGAATTAGGTTTTTAGGCCCAGCTACCATATGGTATTAATTAAATTTGAATAACCTACAACAATGGCATATGCTAATATTAGGGTTAACATCGTCATTTTGTTAGTCTTGTAGTACAAACTAACTTAACTGCTAGGGTTAGGGTTTGACAAATTTTTTTTAATATGCTAACACAATTTAAAGAAAGACGATGATTCAAACGTTCGCGTGCTTGTAAAAGAAGATATATTGGGCTTATGGTTTTTTTTTTTTTTTTTTTGACAACATGTAGGGGTGGGGGATTGAACCTTCGATCTCTTGGTTATGGTACAAGTTTTATGTCAATTGAGTCATGCTCTTGTTGGCGGCTTATAGTTATATATTATGAATAGACCAAAATCTAATTGTTGAAATATTTGTAATATAGTAGTAGGCTGACGGGTAATTCAGTTGTGCAATTGGTTGTTTGATGATGACACTCTATTTGGTTACACAAAGAAGGAGAAATTATTTTGGGGCAATCGACATCTGTAGGTAGCCAGTCATTGATGCTGAGAGAGAATGATTGTTATTCATCCCATGTTTGGGAGTGATTTTGAAATGTTTAAAATCACTTTTGTCATATTCAAAATCATTCTCGGTACCTCAATAGCTAAAATCACTTTTGTCAGGTTCAAAATCACTCCAAAACATACCTTTAATTATTCAAAATCAATTTCATGTTTTATTTTACACTTTTAAGCGTGATTTTCATATCATCAAAATTGATTTTGAATTATTTAAGACATGTTTTGTAGTGATTTTGAATATGACAAAAGTGATTTTAAACATTTCAAAATCACTACAAAACATGTCTTAAATAATTCAAAATCAATTTTGATGATATGAAAATCACGCTTAAAAGTGTAAAATAAAACATGAAATTGATTTTGAATAATTAAAGGTATGTTTTGGAGTGATTTTGAACCTGACAAAAGTGATTTTAGCTATTTCAACATCACTCTGAATCATGAAATTGCACAACATGAGAGTTAAGACGAGCAAGAGAGAGAGAATGCATGTGATTGCATTTTCTAATTAGGGCAACTAAGGGGTTCGATTGTAGCTTCATGTTGATTGATGCAATTATAGTATGTTGAAGAAGGAGGTGGTATAATATCCTTTGCTACTATTGAGGTACCGAGATTGTTGAAGCAGACTCGATCATTTGATAGCTTCTTGTTGCCTTTCAAGATAACTTAAATTTTGCCTTTTAGTGTTGTGCAAGCATTATTCACAATCTTTGCAGCAAGTGATATGCAAATTATTATTTTCATATGGATTAGTGATTTTACCCAATTAACTAGATAAGTCTTCATGATTTCAACTATAAATAGAAAATGATTCGGCTGAGATCGTGGGAGAGTTTTTTGGAGAGAAAAGACGCCTAAAATTGAGAGAACTCAAGTAGAGAAACTGAGGAGAGATTGTGGAGCTAATTTTCGGAGCAAGGATCGTGGATTTCGTGACGGGAACAAATGATCTTCACGGCATAAACTGTTTAATTCTCTTCTACTCTTCATTCTTGGACTGTCCTAATAAGATTAGATTTATGCTTTGTTTGTATTGTTGAGACCATGAGTACCTAATTTCGTATCTTAGTGACTTGATGTAGCCATTAGTTTGTATGAATTGATTTATGGATTATTGTGACTGTTTGTGACGTATTTCATTGATGCAATTGAATGCTTAAAGCTTGTAGTCTCTTGATCACAAACTAGTTGTTGTATTATCTGAACAAATTGCTTGGAAGAGGGTAGTTTAAATTAGATTTATCTATTGCATGCATGACTTAGGTGGTTCTATAATCAGGAGATTTAGGATTGCTTGAGAAACCGTTAAAAGAATTTTGAACTCTAATGCGCTAGTTATAGAAATTAGATAGGGATATCAATTTCTCAATAGCATAAAGGTTTAATTGTGCTCGGGAGAGACAGTTAATAATTGATAATTCTTGGTTTATGGAATCATTGCATGTTCAATCATAATTAATCACTAAATTAATTCATTCATCTAATCAGTGAAATCAATTCCCTAAGGCTTTTCTCCACTAAGTTTTCACACCTTTTAATTGTTTTGAGTAGTTTTGGATTTATTCGCATCGTATTCGAATCCTTTCTCTAAATAAAATTGGACAAATATACCTTTGGTAATTAAGTGAGCTAGAAAACGAATCCAGATGACGACATTCGATTTTTAATCACTATATTAGAACTTGACCCGTACACTTGTGGTGAGTAATTTGTGCAACAAGTTTTTGGCGTCGTTGCTGGGGATTGACAATTATTTAGTTTCACTTAATATTGTGGGGAATCGAATGTCCGAGTCTGTCTGTCGTGGGTCGTTTTAAACGAGCTTTTCACGCATCTAACCGGCTATTTTAACTATGAAATTGACTGAGCTACCTACTAGCATGAATTTTGTGACTCCTCAACCACTTCTCACTCTATAAAAGTTCAAAAATCGAGAGGAAACACTTGGAATAAGAGGGTGGTGACAGAACCCTAGTAGATACCCATGAGTTATAATGCCCGCAGTTCTTGCTAGAAAACCAAATTCTAACCTTAGTTAGACATCAAACCTTTGTGTTTGTAGAGATTTCACCCTATTTCCACCTTGTATAAGGAGAGTGGAGTGTCGTGAGAACTCTAGAGGGATTGGATAAAGAGAAAAACCATAATTTTAGCTACTGCACATTATTTTCCAGCACCTTGTTCTTTTCATTATTTCTTGTATTTACCATTTATTTATTCAATGAAAATTTATTTGTTTACACTTTTATCTATCATGCGTAGCTAAATTCCATTGAGGGGTTCGGTTTAGTGAATTTCCTTGTGAATGGAGTAGCTTGAAAGTATGCTTGTTTACTTATGCTTTGTTTATGCATGTCATCCTTTATTGATTGTCATTCTATCTTGTTAAGTATAACTTGATCACTTAGCCTTAGCATGCAATGTGAGTTTGGTACCGAAATGGTCAAATAATATTGATTTTCATAAAGGTGATATAGGAGAAAAGGCTCGAAAGAGTGTATTCGCTGTTATAGGGGATGATCGCTTATAACAACTATAGGGTTATAGTTGCATGCATGAATTATCTATGTCGGAGTTGAGTAACAGAAATGTGCATAATGGTACTTGCTTAGTCCTCTAACGGTTCTTGGGAGCAAGGCCAAATAGGAGTTAAACCTGACCCAATGCATAAATAGACTTGGCTTAAACAAGCTATTACTAGAGTTATTCACACTTGGGTTGAAGCTTTACTGAATTCCTTGGTTTTATTCTTGTTATTTATTCTTTTTGTTGTTTGCTTTATTATTTTCCAAAACCTCAACATCAATTATTTTATCTTGGTTACCTATCTTGTAATTTAAGAGTAGTTTCTTCTTCAAATTTGTGTTTAATTAGTCCCTGTGAGATCGATACTTTTAGAATACTTCAAGAGTTTTTATTACTACATGCGATAGTGTATATTTGCACATAGCTTGATTGAAATCCATCTTTAATTCTTATTTTCCATCTTATTTCCACCTCCATCTTCAGTCAACATCGCATCAAGGATAAAGCTAGGGATTGGTTCCAATCAATTCCATCTGGGAGTATCACTACTTGGGATGCGTTGGTTCAGTCTTTCCTTGCCAAATATTTCCCACCTGCAAAGATAACTAAATTGAGAATTGGGATTGGGACTTTTAAGCAACATGACGACGAGCAACTGTTTGAAGCTTGGGAGCGCTACAAGGAGTTGTTGAGGAAATGCCCACAACATGGTTATCCTGACTGGTTACAAATTCAAATATTTTATAATGGTTTGAATGGTACTAATAAAACTATTTTGGATGCAGCAGTTGGAGGCACTTTACATTCCAAAAATGTGGAGAATGCTCGTACCTTGTTGGAGGACTTGGCCCCAAATAGCTATAAGTGGTCATCTGAACATTCATCTTCTAAAATTGCAGCTGGGATTCATGAGATAGATGATAATGTATTTGCCTTACATACTCAAATGCACTCTTCGGCTAATGTTTTTCTTAATTTTTTTGCAAGAGAGAATTCACAGTCCATTAAGCCAGTTGCAGCTACTGAAACATCTTGGATTTTTTGAGGATTCAAATGTGGAGCAAGCACAATATGTCAATAATAGAAATCCTGGCTTTAGAGGTAACCAAAATTCTTTACCTACTCATTATCACCCTGGGCTTAGAAATCATGAGCATTTTTCCTATGTTAATAATAAGAATGTGTTGCAACCACCTCCTAGATTTATACCTGCCCCTCAGGAAAAGAAACTTTCCCTAGAAGATAAAATTGGAGCCTTTATTATTGAGTCTAGGAATAGGACTAATAAACTTGAGAGCAAGTTGGACACTGTTAGTAGTACTGTTAATAGTCATGAGACTATCATTTAAAACATGGAGGTTAAAATTAGTCAAATAGCATCCTCCCTAAATGTCATGCAAAATGGTAAGTTTCCTAGTGACACTGAGGTAAATCCACGATAGCATTGTAAAGCCATGATAGCGCGCGTAACGAGCTATTTTTCCCGGTTAATTATAGTTAGTCTTTGAGTATTATTTGGTCGAATTATGCACTTTAATGTTTATTTTGTAGGAAATTGAGTTTTGAAGCTAAATTCGAGAAATTGGAGATGATCGGGTATTCAGGACGCTAAAAAAAGGCCAAATAAGCAAAAAGGATCAAAGTTTGAAGCTTACATATGAGGCAAACTCGAGAGGTAGCGTCTCGACGCTCCCTCCTTGGCGTCTCGACGTTACAAAGTTCCTTTTATAATTCAGGCGGCAAAAGAGGCAGCGTCAAGATGTTGTCCTAGAGCGACTCAACGTTGCCATGCTTTCCTTAATCAGATTTGCGGTTTACGTTGTCCCTAGCGTCTCGACGCTGTCGGCAGAATTCCTATAAATACAATATGTTGTGCTACAACTAAGGAGGATTCATTTGGTTAGATTTTAGCCCTAAATTCGACTAGAGACCTTTGGTGGGAGCTGAAGCAAGGCCAAAGAGCGGGATTTAAGCGAGACGACTTGGAAATCGTGACGGGGACGCTGTTGGGCGATTTTAATCCGCAAGCGAACGAGTCGTCACAAGTAATATAGTGATTTTGAGTATAGAGTATCGTCTCCACAGGGATTGGATTTATTCAATTAAGTACCGCAAATAATCTTGCTTAACTTTATTTAGAGAATAAAATCTAATGCCGAAAAGATAAAATAAAATGCTAATCTAGAAAGCAAAAGATAAATGGTGACACAATTTGGAGGGATAATTCTAGAGTTGTTGATTTATCAATTGGACCTTTAATGCTTAATCAATTAACTAATATGGATTAACTAATCATTTGATTCATAAGTCTAGAAGCCTAATTTCAAGGATTCTCCTGTCGGTCTCCTCCTATCTCATACCGTTCAATAAAGAATCTCCTTTCAGTCTCATCTTTATTTACTTAGTATGGCATTACGACCCTTCAGTACAACCTCTAACGTTATTTATTTTGTCCCGTGTCACCCGGGTAAATAATCGTTAGTCATGCATTCAGTTCTAGTCTAAGCTTCTCTCCGTCGAGTTTCCACTTAGTAACGATTCATTTAATCAGTGATCAGTTGATTAAAAGCATTACGGACAAAATGCACAAATGAACAATAATGACAATTAAACCACATCAATTCATTAATTCAGCAGAGGTTCAACATCTAAATCAATCTCATAGAATTTAGGAATTTGCTACTCATAATCACTAAAATTCAATAATTCCTAATCACAACAATTCTAGAAACTAAAACATAAAGGAAAAGGGAAGAGAAATGCTCATAAAAGTGTCGATCTCCTCGATCCCGCGCCGACCTCCTTCGATCCCGAGCTCCAAAGATCTTCAACAAAGCTCCAAAACTCTCCCAAAAATCCCAAATTTTAGTGAAACTCTAGAATGGGGTGAAAACCCACAAATTGGCACACAAAATATGGATGCAAAAGGCTCCTTTTATAGGCTCCCAGCAGGCTCAGCGTCGAGACGCTACAAGGACAGCGTCGAGACGCTCTGACGTCATCTTTTCTTGGGCTCTAAGACGTCTCAGCGTCGAGACGCTACTTGGACAGTGTCGCGACGCTCTCGCGATTTTGGATCTTTCCACGCAGCTGCCTAGCGTCGAGACGCTCCAGGCTTAGCGTCGAGACGCTAGGCCCTGAATCTTCTAGAATGGCCCGATTTTGACTCAATTTTTGGGCCTCCGACTTTCTTTTGGCCCAAATGCTTTATGTAATGGATTTTGGGCACTTTTCTTGACCCAAATTGATAATTTTAAGGCTTGGACTTCATGAATTTGGGCTTCTAATTCATTCTTCTTGGCTTTTTGGACTCGGATCTTCAATGTATTCTCCAAATTGCTCAAAAAGTCTCCAAAATCATCTAAAATCTCTCAAAATTCCGGTTTTGCTTCATTGACTCGGTTTTCTGAAATTTAAACAGAAAATAACATTAAAGCACACAATTAAAGCATAAAACTAGCCAAAATTAATAGGAAAATGATGACATTTTTGCATGTCATCAGACGCGGTGTCGACGGATTCGAGTTTTATCCCTTTCTTTCCCTTACCTCTTGTTGTTTTTATGGCTTTTCTTTCAATTAGTCTTTGTAGTTTCAAGACTATGAGTTGCTAATTGTTTTTCTTAGAGATTGATGTATTTGTTTAGTTTGTTGGATTGATTTTTGGTTTGAATGTGCTTTTATTTTATTCATGCAATTATGGTTAAATGCTTTCAATTACTTGATCACTAGTTGAATGATTGAGTGTTGAATCTTGCTCGGGAGAGAGGATTTAGCTTAGACGTTTACCAATTGCATGACTTAAGTAGAATTCTAAGATCGGGAGATTTAGAATCACTTTAGAAGTTGTTAAAAGAACTAAGCCCAAAGCCTTGCATGTTAATGAACTTAGATAGGGATATCAAGTTTGTTGTATGCATGAGAATCAATTATGCTCGGGAGAGATAGACGGTTCCTAGACTTGTAAAATAATTGCACGCTAAATTCATCCCATTAATTAATCCTTAATCTCAAATAATGAAATCAATTCCCTAAGAGTCTTTCCATTTGAATCTCCACCTTTATTTTTACTTTTGTCTTTAGATTTATCTTTCGCATTAAGTTTTGCTCTCTAAATAAAATTGGACAAGATTATTCACGGTAATTAATTAACTAGAAAACTAATCCAGAGGACGCCACTCGTTTTACACGAAAACACTATATTATTACTTGACTCGTACACTTGCGGTAAACAAATCGTGCATCAAGCTATTACCTTGAGGAGTGGAAAATGAGCAACTTTGACTTCTAAGACTGAGAAGTCTACTAGTTGTACTCTTCCTACTCTTCCTACTTCTATTCCTTATCCTCAACATTTTAAAAAGAAAAAGATTGATGCTCAGTTTGCTAAATTTATTGATATTTTTAAGAAACTTCACGTTATCATTCCTTTTGCAGATGCATTAGAACAAATGCCTAATTATGTTAAATTCATGAAGGGCATTATGACCAAAAAGAGGAATTTAGAGGCCTATGAAACTGTGAATTTCATTGAGGAGTGTAGTGCCATATTACAAAGGAATCTACTCCAGAAACTGAAAGATCTAGGGAGTTTTACTATTCATTGCTAATAGCACCCAAAACATGTTATCTTATTACTTCTTATTTGATCTTGTTAGTATGCATTTGATGGTTTAAGTGTTTGTTTTATAGGAATTCGAGCACAAGGGGACAATTAGGCCTATATTTCAATTCGATGCTAACTCGGGATTTTTAAGGTGTTTTCGAGCTATTTTGGAGTCCTCGAGATGACGTGAAGCCAAAGGCATCGACCGAAATGCTTAAACACCATCATTGGAGCCAAAAGGATTTATCAAGATTTTGCACAAATTGGGCAAACCCGAGAGCAAGTGTCTTGACACCATAATGGCAGCGTCGAGACCCTCAGTTGGCCAAATTTGACAGTCGCGAGCCAGAACATGGAGAGAAAGTCATTCCTAGTCTCTACTACTCGTTCGAAAGTGTTGGTATAATCCGTTTAAGAGATTTTCCAGTTGCAGTAGTGACTATAGAGAAAGAAATGGGTCCATGGATCTACTCGTGCCCGACATATTCAAGGTTTTTAAAAATTAACCAATCTACTAGATATAGAATAGAACTTTATGTCGCTTGGGATCCTAACTTCCAATTTTGTATCTAATAGGCTTGTGAATTTTTTGAAAAAATGTCGAATAGGTCAAGGACTTATTAGACACAAATTGAAAGTTAAAAGACCTATTAGACACAAAAGTGAAAGTTTAATAGACACAAATTGAAAGTTTAAGGGCCTAATGAATATTTTTTTAAAGTTCAGAGATCTATTGGACACAAACTTGAAAGTTCAAGGACATATTTGGAACTTTTTAAAGTTTAGGAACCAAATTGACCAATTCTAAAAGTTCAGGGAATAAACTTTTAATTTAACCTTTATTTATTTAGGTCTCGTTTGATAACCATTTGGTTTTTGGTTTTTGATTTTTGAAAATTAAGCTTATACACACCTACTTCCCACCTATAAGTTTCTTTGTTTTAGTAGCAATCTTCCTCATTGTTTTCAAAAACCAAGTCCAATTTTGAAACACAAAAAAAAAAAAAAAAAAAAAAAGGTTTTCAAAGCTTGTTTTTGTTTTTAGAATATGGTTAGGAATTCAAATGGATCATTAACAATGATGAAAGTCATGGTAGAGAATTTAGGAAAAAACAAACATAATTTTCAAAAACCAAATGGTTATCAAACGGGACCTTAGTTTTTTGGATATTTGTAATGGGTGGCAATATCAGGCTAAATAATGGCAAATATAGCATTTTTTAAAAATATTTGCAAATATGGCAAAAATTTTTAATTAGTTTTTTATATTCTCATTTTGCCCCCGAATGGCGAGCATACTCTTTCTTTCTTCTTTCCGTTTTGCGATCACCGAAACTTTATTCCGTATTTATTTTGGTTTTCTTCTTTCTTCTTCCGATTTTATTCTGATCACCGTTTTGTGATCAATGATCATCGACGCCTCTTCCGTTCACGGATTTCACTATTGACTGCAGATTCACTTCTCCACCGCCGACGCCTCTTCCGTTCGAAAATCTCAGATATCGAACAAAATAGTGATTGTCGACGCCTCTTCCGTTCGGATTCCAGGGATCTCACCGGAAATAAAATTCGAAAGAGACTGAGTGATCGTCGGTTTGTATTTTATCGAAAGGATCTTTCTTAGATTTCACAGTTTAGATCTCAGAGATTAATTGCAGGTCTGGATTTCATCGGTTTGAGATTTCAACATCGAAAGGATTTTTTTCAATTTTGATAGATTCTTTCAGATAGAATTCTATCAGATAGAATTCTGTCACTCTAGTGATAGAATCTATCTATAGAATTCTATTGTTGATTGATAGAATCTATCATCTATAGAATATGTATTGTCAATGTTCTAATGTAGTGATAGATTCATTTATTTTCTTTTGTCCTTTTGTTTTGCAATAATTCAAAATTATGGGAAAGCTTCCAATAGTTGTTTTTCATAGTGGACAATGGAATGATAAACGTTCTTATGAGAATTATAAGATTACAGGAGTTTTAGTTGATGAAGTGATGGTGTTTGAGACTTTTGTGAATTTAATTTTGAAAGAAATCAAATTGGATGCATCTATTTCTTCCGTACAATTTTCAATATTACTGAATTTTGGTATGAATGAGAGTCAAAATGTAATTCAGATTCATGAAGATAAAGATGTAGCTTGGTTTTTGACTTTAGTGAAGGATCAAAGTACAAAACACCCTTTGGTTGCTTATGTTGATATGTTTTTGGGAGGGTCATCTAGTGCTATTGTTGTATACGAGAATTTGTCGTCTGTTGATTCTTCCTCTAGTAATGCTGATTTTCAAGTTATTAGTGATGTGTATTTTGATGGGGATTTAAAGGAGAATGATGTTTTTGGGAGTAAGGAAGTTTTGTCAAAGTGTTTTTACTTTATGGCTGTCAAGAAAAATTTTGAATTTAAGACTTTAAGATCAAATTCAAAATCACTTGAGTTTCAGTGTGTTCAAGATGGTTGCCAATGGTTTGTTAGGGCATCTCGGTATAAAGAGAGTGAATTGTGGATGCTTAGGAAGTATGTATCCAATCATGATTGCTCTATGAATAGTATCCAAACTTGTCATAGGCAAGCCTCTTCATCTCTTAGTAGTGATTGTTTGAAAGAAGAATTTAGATTTAGTTATTTGGACCATTCGACTCCGAAAGATATTGTGCATAAGATGCATACAAAACTTGGAGTCAATGTTAGTTATTACAAAGCTTGGAGAGCAAAAGAACAGATTATAAAGTCGTTGAAAGGTGATGCAGTTGAATCGTACAACTTGATTCCAAACTTTTTTGCAAAGTTAAAATAAACGAATCCAGGTTTGTTTTCTATCAATTTTTGGTGTTATTATTGATAGATTCTATCAATGATATAAACTATTCTATCATTGTCTTATATATGCCAATTTTTCAGGTACATACACATCATTTGAAACTGATGGAGATGAACATTTTAAGTACTGCTTTATGGCTGTTGGTTCATCTATTGAGGGTTGGAAGTATTGTAGGCCCAACATATCTGTGGATGGCACATTCTTGAAGGGTAAATTTGTTGGAACTCTTTTGACAGCCTCAACTCTTGATGGTAACAATCAAATTTTTCCTCTTGCTTTCGGTATTGTAGATTCTGAAAATGATGCATCATGAAAATGGTTTTTTTGAGAATATAAAGAATAGTTTTGGAGATCGAGAAGGTTTAGTTATTGTCTCTGATAGACATTTGAGTATTCCCAAGGGTGCTTTGGCTGTTTTTCCAACAGTTGAGTATTGTGTTTGCATTCAACATCTATTGAGAAATATGAAGTCATCATATAAAGATCCTTTGTTAGATAAGATTTTTTTCCTCTGCGCAAAAGCTTATACAGTGGATGATTTTGAGTTAAATATGAGGTGGATGGAGTCGATACATCCTACTATTCGAGAATATCTCAATAATGTCGGATTTGAAAAATGGGCTCGTGCATATTCTAGGAAAATGAGATATCAGATGATGACAACCAATGTTTCAGAATCTTTAAATTCAATTTTATTAGAGTCTAAAGATTTTCCTGTTGCAACGCTACTTGATGCTATCAGAGGTTTATTACAAATATGGTTTTATGAGCGAGGTAATGTAGCATTTTGTATGAAGTCTACTTTGACCACTTGGGCAGAGAGTGAGTTACAAAAAGAACATGATAAGTCGAGAAGTTTTGTGGTAAGACTTCACTCTCTATCATAAAAGATGATAGAATCTATCACTGATAGATTTCTATCAGTTCACCGATAGGAAGTTTCTATCACCGATAGAAAGACTTTCTATCACCGATAGAAAGTTTTTATATTACTGATAGATTCTATCAGTGATATAAAAACTTTCTATCAGTGATAGAATCTATCACTAATAGAAATGAACAATTACCTTACTCTCATATTTTTCAAATAACTTTTTTTTAAATGTTTTTCCAGGTTGATCCTATTAGTAATGAACAATTCAAAGTAATTGACGGAGATAACTATTTCATTGTGAACTTGGATTTGAAATCATGTAGTTGTCGTGTTTGGGATCTTGATGAAATCCCATGTGCTCATGCACTTGTTGTTCTTCGTGGGCGGAATTCGAATACTTATTCTTTTGTCTCAAATTATTACTTTTTAAAAACGTTGTCATCAACTTATAGAGGTTTTGTTCATCCTGCCGGTAATCATTCTGAATGGAGCTCTATAGGTGGAAACGTGAATGCGTTGCCTCCAGTTGTTAAACGTCAAGTAGGAAGACCAAGAAAATACAGGATACTATCAATTGGTGAAGTAAGAAATCGTACAAAATGTAGTCGTTGTCATCGTGTTGGTCACAATTGTAGGACATGTAAATTTCCACCATTCATACAATGATGTAATTGACTTTTACTCTTTGTTATACATTTGATTTGAGTTAAACGACAATGTTAATTATTTCATTTTTCAAATTTAATAAATGGAAAGGAAACAACACCAGCCAACGAGGGAAAATCAATAAACTATTAATAATCATTGATAGAGAAAAGATTTCTATCACTGATATATTCTATCAGTGATAGAAAAACTTTCTATCACTGATAGTAATCTTTTGTACAACTCTCATTTTTACTTCAACTCTTATTTTTTCACTTGCTGCTGGGAGTTATTTTGACTTTTGAATGATTGATAGAACTGATAGAATCTATCAATATAATGGATAGAATCTATCAGAATCAGATCAGATGAACTTTTTTATATGGATAGAATCTATCAGAATCATTTCCTGTATACATCAATAAACAAGTCAGTACACAATAACTCAATCAAGAACAATTCACTCTGATTCCTATATACATCAATAAACAAGTCAATACACAACAACTCAATCAAGAACAATTCACTCAGAATTACAGTTTGACAATTTCGAAAATCCAAGTCAATTTCATTAAATGAAAATCCAAGTCATCCAGGTCACATTGTATCATTTACAATCCTTTACAACAACTATAAGAAATAAGAAATATCTAAGTCATTTTTCTTGAGAAATATGCAAATCAAAGCTAGGACCATCTACTTTGAATCTCGGGGAGCTTCTCTTTGCTTTGCTTGGAGATCCCTTTTTCTTGCCTTTCTTTTGTTCATTTTCTATCGGAGAGAATTTTTTTGTTGGCTTCGGCTGTCTTTTTGGTCCCCCTTCATCAGGTTGCTTTTCGTAATTCACTTTAGGGCGATATTTTCTTTTTGGTTCAACCTGCAGATAACAAATATGTTATTTTCAAACTATTAATAACCCCCCCCCCCCACCCACCCACAAAAAGAGAACCAAATTTACCTTCTTATCATCATTTATCTTCTTCGTTCTTTTTTCAGCTTCCGCATTATCTTCATTCTCATCATTCTCCCCTTCCTCCATTATTGATAAACAAAAAAACAGTGAAGATAAAAATGTATGAGTGATAGATTTTATCACTGATAGAATTCTATCAGTGATGGAATTCTATCACTGATAGAAGTGATAGAATTTCATCACTGATAGAAATTGTTTCTATCAGTGATAGAATTTATTATTATTTTTTTATTTTACTTGTTCACTTCTTTTTCCTTTATCATTCTTTCATTCTTCTTCTTTTTCTTCTTCATCCATTTCATTTTCTTTTTCCTTCTCTTCTTTTTCTCCTTCTTCTCCTCCATCTTCTCCTGTTTCTTCATCATCATTAACTTCTTTCTGAAATGAGAACAATGTAAATTAATGAGAAGAATATACTGATATGAAAAAAAAAAAACATAAGGTGATAACTTTACCTCTCTTTCAGCATATACGGTTGCAAAATTGACCATCCTATCAATGTCAATATGGTCAATATGGTCTGCATTGATATTTTCAGCATTTTCAGCAGCATCTACGAATCTCTATGCTGCATTTATGAATTCTAATTTCTAAGGCTAGAAGTTGGAGGACAATTTTTGTGTAGAGATTCCTGGGATTGTTTTTCAGAAATATCTTTGGATGGAAATTTGTCTGTAACAATTTCCACCAAACTGTTTAACAATCGTAAGATCTCGTTTTGGCATTTTTTGAGTTCCTTTTGTCCTTCCTTTAAGGTTTTGATATCATTTTCTAAGATTGATATCCTACTTTTTTCTTTTTCATTTCTTTCTTCTTTTCTTTTTTCCTCTTCTTCTCTTCTCCTTTTTTCTTCTTCTTCTTTTTCTTCTCTTCTCCTTTTTTCTTCTTTTCTTTTTCAAGTTCCCTTTTCCTCTTCTTTTCCATTTCTATTTTTTCTTTTTCCAATCTTTCTTGTTGCTCCTTCTCCATTTCTTTAATGAAATATGCCATATTTTTTTATGTCATTTCTGCATCATGTGGCACTAATGGCACAACAGAGAACTAAAATAAAGAATAAAAAAAATAGTTTTTTACCAAGTCACTGATAGTTTTTGTCAGTGATAGAAATAGAATTCTATCATTGTTAGATTCTATCAGTTCTATCACTGATAGAATTCAATCAGTGATAGAATTCTATAAGTGAACTGATAGAATTATATCAGTCACTAATAGAATTCTATAAGTGAACTGATAGAATTCTATCTTCTATCAGTTTACTTATAGATTTCTATCAGTGAACTGATAGAATTCTAGTTCACTCATAGAGTTCTATCAGTTCACTGATAAAATTCCATCAGTGACTGATAGAAGTGAAAGAGATACGAATTAAATAAGAATTAAAAAGTAAATTAGTTGAAAACACTTACATCATTAGCAGAGAAAACATTTTCTTCTAGGTCGCTCCAATCAAGGACATCAAGCATCTCCCATTCAACTATCCGTGGGGTGGAGGTCGGGCTTTGGATTTTTCTAGCAAAGCCTAGGCTTACATCAGATAATTTTGGAATAATTTCCAATGCCCAGTAAACAAGGACTATTGGAAATCCTTGCAAATAGATAGACCCTGAGGTGTTTTTGGAGGCTTTTTTTTATATATTCCACAGTAAGCTCATAACACAACCTCCCCCATGGATAATTTTCTATTGATTCTTGATTGTCAAAGAGTTTTACATGTCTCCAACTAATCTTATTATGAGGTTGTTTTGGCACTAGGAGACATTCTAGTAAATATAAATGAGAAAATCTGACAATCAAAGAATCATCTAACGGAAGACTTCGACAGAAACTAAAGCCCGTGACTAAGTCCCTTTTATCGATAATATCTTTATGTTTGAAAAAACTTTTTTAATTTCAGACTCAAGCTCATCACTATCGTCAATGTTTTCAGCTGGAAATGGATTACAGTTTAATCCAGTGATAATGGAAAATTCCTTCAACCCAAATTCTATGACATTTCCTTCAAGGTTGAAGACTATCGTATCACTTTTTGGGGAATAACACAACCTCCTAATGAGGTGTGTAATTAGTTGTAAATGGACTTTTTTCATCTTAAAATCTAAGAAGTGTCCAAAGGGCCCACTCCTAAACTGTTTAATGCAAGAGTCACTTAAAGTTTTGATATGGTCAATTATTGAGAGGTTTAAGTACAAACTGATTTTGTGGATTGGAACCCAATCCTCTTTGGTCATTATTAAAGTATTGACCTGTTTAATAAAAAAAAAGCAAAAAAAGGAAAAACATATATCACAGAATTCTGAATCTATTATCTATTGATAGAACTGAAATAGAAATAGAAATAGTACCTTCTGTTTCTTCATTTTTTTGGATGTTTCCCCTTTGTATTTTAGTTTTCTTTTTGCGCTTTTCTCCTCAAGCTCTTGCTTCATCATCTAAAAAATAAGAAAAAAATGAGTGATATAACAACCAAACACTGATAGAAATAGGATAGAAGGATAGAATCTATCTCTATTAGTGATAGAAAGACTTTCTATCACTGGTAGAAAGAGGTTCTATCTGATAGAAGGACTTTCTATCTGATAGAATCTATCTCTATTAGTAATAGAAAACTTCTATCACTGATAGAAAGCTTCTATCACTAATAAAAAGACTTTCTGTATATCACTGATAGATTCTATCAATGATAGAAAAAATATCACAAACAGAACAACACCAACCAAACATCTACCAAACAACAACAACTAAACACCTTATAGAAAAGAACACAGATAGGATTAATAGGATAGAAGTGATAGAAATGATAGAAATGATAGAAAGCAAACACCCACGAAACACTGATAGAAATAGGATAGAAGGATAGAATCTATCTCTATCAGTGATAGAAACTTTCTATCACTAATAGAAAGAGATTCTATCTGATAGAAATTATAAAATATTAATTGCAATATTGTGATTTAACAATTTAAAAAAATAAAAAAATAAAAAAATAAAAACTTCATATTTAAACAAGTAAACAATTTCAATTCAATATACTCATAAAACGATTGATGTAAAATAATTAATATCAATTAGGTAAAAGCATTGGAATTATATGCATTGCCACAAATATTAAACTTAACATGTAAAATGAGAACTGTATCTAGCTAATAAGAGTTCTAAAAGTGTTGAAAACCAATGCTTTCGATGTGGTATGAATGGGTATTGGTCTCGTACCTGTCGTACGTCTAAACACTTAGTTGATCTCTATCAAGCCTCATTGAAGAAAAATGAGACAAATGTGGAAGCAAATTTTGCAAATCAAGAAGATGATGTATTTGACCCTTCTAACATGACACATTTGGATGTTGTTGATTTCTTTGAAACTCCTGAAGAGAGAATTGAAAGCACTGAAGGAGTAGCAAATACTTCTTTTAACTATGAGAATGTCCAAAATTAGTATTGATTTATGTTTTAGTTGTTTTACTTTTATGTTTATTAGTTGAGTTTTGAATTTTTTATATTTCAAGTTTTGTTTTAAATTTCCATTCGTGAGACTTATTGTAATCTTTCATTTTTTTTAATGAAGAATCATAGACATTTCTCATATTTTGGCTGATTCAAAGATGAACAATGGAGATTTATGCTTGTCAGATAGTGCAACTACGCATACAATACTTACATATAGAAAATACTTCTATAAATTGACAATGCTTGAACCAAATGTCAATACAATATCAGGTTCTGCAAACTTGATTGAAGGCTTTGGAAAAACAAATTTGATTTTGCCTAGAGGAACAAAGTTTACAATTAATAATGCTTTGTTCTCTAGCAAATCAAAAAGAAATCTGTTAAGTTTTAAAGATATACGTTATAATGGTTATCATGTTGAGACTAGTAGGAAAAATAATATAGAATATCTATATATTACATCTACTACTTTACATGAAAAACGTATATTAGAAACACTGTCTGCTTTTTCATCTGGACTATATTATACTCATATACGAGTAATTGAAACATATGCAACAATGAACCCGAAGTTCATGAATCTAGATATATTCACTATTTGGCATGATCGATTGGGTCATCCTAGGTCAATAATGATGAGAAGAATTATTGAGAATTCACATGGACATCCATTGAAGAACCAGAAGATTCTTCAATCTAATGAATTATCATGTGTTGCTTGCTCTCAAGGTAAATTAATAATTAGACCATCACCAACAAAAGTGGGTGTTGAGCTACCTACATTCCTAGAACGAATTCATGGTGATATATGTGGACCTATTAATCCACCAAGTGGACCATTTAGATATTTTATGGTTTTAATTGACGCATCCAGTAGATGGTCACATGTATGTTTATTATCAAGTCGAAACCTTGCATTTGCAAGATTACTTGCTCAAATAATCAAATTACGAGCACAATTTCCTGATTATACAATTAAAAGCATTCGTCTTGATAATGCTGGTGAATTTATGTAACACCCGTAATTTGAGTTAAATCTCAAATTTTATTAGTTTGAGGTTAATTTGGGTTAATTTGGAATTGGTGGGAAATTAGAAGAATTGAAAAAAATTGGTGAAATTCAAAATTTGGGTTGGAGTGACACTTTTGTAATTATTTTGAAGTTTAAGCCAAAGCCCAAGCCCATTAGGGTTTTTTTTAAAGAGGAGCACGCAGCCCAAGACTTCATCTTCTCCACATCTCCTCTTTCTCCTTCCTTGCTTCAGCCGCACAACACAACCTCCTTCTTCGTTTCCTTGGACCCGACCGGCAGCCATCTTCCCTTCTCACCGGCGACAACACGAAGCGGCGGCGCTCGTTTCCGGCGTGTTCGAGGGCGGCATCAGCGTTCTCGTTCCGGCGGTTTCTTCTCCCGATTCAGTAGCTCGTGACGGCGGTGCAACCCTTCTTCCGGCGAGCTCTTCGACGACGGTTGGTTCGGCAGTACAGCGGCTCGAGCGGCGGCACCAAGGAGCAGATCGGAGGCGCGTTCTCTCTGCAGCAAGTTTCTCAGCCGCGGTGGTGCTTCGAGCAACTCCAAGCGGCTTCAGGCGTGGTGGTTTCCGGTGAATTACAGCAGCCTGAACTCGCGGACAGCAGTGGTGGGTGGTCAATCCTCAGTTTTTCCGACGTTTCGCGTAGTGGCAAGCTTTTGGCGTAACCGGTGAGTTGGAGTAGTGGGTCTAAGAGTTTTAGCATTTGCGAAGCGATTCCGTCGTTGGCTTGCCAAAGGCCTTGAATCAAGAAGTTTGGAGATGATTGATTTGGCGATTTTCGAGTCGAGGTAAGTGAACTTACTATTGAACTTTTCAATTGGGTGCGCGTGTTTGAGTTTCTAAAACTCTCGTGCTTATGAGTTATCCTTGAAGTTTATTATTATTATTAAAAGCATGAGAATTGTATGAAAATTTATTATTAATTGAGTATGCATTTATGAAAATTATTGGAAGCGTGTAATTTTATTAGTAATGCTTTTAATCGTTAATATTAAAATAATCGAGTTTGTGGTCTCTTAAAATTCCATCAAAGGAATTAGTTTAAAATTCCATTAAAGGAATTAGTTTATATTATTTAAGTGTACATGAAATTGATGTACATTCAGAGATAGGACTTAGAGACATGAAATTGATGTACCTAAGTCGAGGTTCGTGAAATTGACGACCTCGAGGTTTCGTGAAATTGACGGCCTCTATAGAAGACACATGAAATTGATGTGTGTAGGATATGCATGAAATTGATGTATACCCTTAGTAAATTTAGAAATAGAGTTTAGAGCCACCAATAGATATTTTTGTTGATTTTTAAGATGCTTTTAAAGCGTGACCCAACCTCAATAGTAGGGTCACTTACTGAGTATTTAAAATACTCATTCTGTTCAAAAATATTTTTTTCAGGTAAAGGCAAGGGCACATGAAAAGCGATCGATGAGAATCCGATAGGCAGCCATGAGAGGACTCGAGTTTCATGTTTAGTTTTCTTCCGCTTAAAAACTCTGTTTTATTTTATTGAATTGTAAATTTGTTTTAAGATATCTTCTAGAGGCCTGGTACATTTTGTATTTTAGAAAATATTTAAAACTTTTTTTTTAGGGATCCCGAATAGAAGTTTTGATTTAAGGTCTTTGCTTAAAATATGGTTTATGTTTCAAAATATTTTTATTTAAAAGGCCTTCAAAGCATGCATTGTCGTAACGGTCCCTTTAAGACTTATTAAGAAGTCGGGTCCTTACAATTTACATCCCAAGCGTTTAATAATTATTGCATGTTAATTGGGATAAATATTGAACATCATGTAGCTCATGTTCATACACAAAATGGTTTAGCAGAATCATTTATAAAACGTTTACAGTTAATTGCTAGACCATTACTTATGAGAGCAAAGCTTCCAATATCTGTATGGGGTCATGCTATTTTGCTTGCAGCGTCACTTATACGCATTAGACCAGCATCTTATCATAAGTACTCCCCATTACTATTAGCTTATGGCCAGGAGCCAAATATATCTCATCTACGAATTTTTGGATGTGAGGTATATGTTCCAATTGTTCCACCACAACGTACTAAGATGGGACCTCAAAGGAGGTTGGGAATATATGTTGGATTTGATTCCCCATCAATTATTAGATATCTTGAACCCTTGACGGGTGATGTTTTTACAGCAAGATTCGCTGATTGTCATTTTAATGAGATAAATTTTCCAACATTAGGGGGAGGAATTAAGAAGTTGGAAAAAGAAATTACATGGAGTGCATCATTGTCTCATTTGGATCCTCGTACAAATCAATGTGAACTAGAAGTTCAAAAGATAATTCATTTACAAAGTATAGCAAACCAAATGCCAGATGCATTTACGGATGCTAAGAAAGTGACCAAGTCATATATATCAGCTGCAAATACTCCATCTAGGATTGAAATCCCAACACAACAAGTTGTCACAACTAATGAGTCTACAGTACGCCAGAAGCGTGGTAGACCAAAGGGTTCCAAAGATAAAAATCCTCGAAAAAGGAAAGTAGTAAATAGTCGAAATGACTTAATTGAAAATGTGGATATTTCCAGAGGAAACCCTGGACATGACTAACCATAGGATTATCGAAGAGACTCAAATAAATGAGGATAATAATGAGATTTCGATAAACTACGTCATGAAAGGAAAAAGATGGAACCGAACTGATACAGTTATTGACAACATTTTTGCTTATAATGTTGCTCACGATATTTATGAAAATGAGGATTCTGAACCTAAATATGTCGAAGAATGTCGACATAGAAAGGATTGGCTTAAGTGGAAAGAAGCAATCCAAATAGAATTAAACTCGTTTTCAAAACGTGAAGTTTTTGGACCTGTAGTCCATACACCTGAAGGTGTAAAACTTGTGGGATACAAATGGGTATTTGTACGTAAAAGAAATGAAAATAATGAGGTCACAAGATATAAAGCACGTCTTGTTGCACAAGGATTTTCACAAAGACCAGTTGTTGACTATGAGGAAACATATTCCCCTGTGGTGGATGCAATTACACTACGATATCTAATTAGCCTGACTGTATATGAAAAGCTTGACATGCATTTCATGGATGTAGTCACAGCATATCTATATGGATCTCTTGATAATGAAATTTATATGAAAATCCCTGAAGGATTTAAGATACCTGAATCATATAAATCCAATTCTCAAGAGTTATATTCGATCAAATTACAGAGATCACTATATGGATTAAAACAATCAGGACGAATGTGGTACAATCGTCTAAGTGAATATTTATTGAAAGAAGGATATCAAAATAATCCAATTTGTCCATGTGTTTTCATTAAGAAATCACAGTCATGATTTGCTATCGTAGCTGTATACGTTGATGATTTAAACATAATTGGAACTCCAAAAGAGCTTTCAAAGGCGATAGAATATCTCAAAAAAGAATTTGAGATGAAAGATCTTGGTAAGACAAAATTTTGTATTGGCTTGCAAATTGAACATCTATGAAATTTTTGTTCATCAATCGACGTATACAGAAAATATTTTAAAAAGATTTTACATGGACAAGGCACATCCATTGAACATTCCAATGGTAGTTCGTGTTGGGTTTTATGCCCTAAAACTCGTAGATAGTGAATGTAACCGTTGACCGGATATTAATGAAATAATATTTATATATTTTTCCATTAATTGTTATTAGTTATTTTATATTTGTCTTTGCCTAATAATAACCCTAATCCAATAAACTAGACATCCAAGGCTGTAATATGAGTCTTGAACTATATGTAGCGACATATGGGATCATTGTTCAAGAAACAGCCTAAAGGGTCTATAGTATAGGGATAAGACTGGGTGCCTTATCCTGGTGACACTATGGATACGGCCCACTTTGTATTTGATACAAACGCTGCGATCCAACGCGTTCATGTAGGAGACATGCGAGTGGGGGTATCCTATGCAATGAGTTTGCATAAGACCGGACCGCGAAATAGTAACCACTAGTTATAACACCGTTAACTAGTTGGTTTTCTATTTCACTAGGACGACCGAGACAACTTAGTCTTAATCCTGAGTTGATTATGGACTCCTGCTCATGAGAGACTGTCCTTTGATTTGCATGGGTGAGAGTGGCCAATACGCCGACTCAATAAGCCTACCACTTTGGGGACAAGATCAAATGGGGAGCTGGGAACATAATCGTACAAGATGGAATTCACTCCTTCCCGACTTTAGGGAAGCAGATGAGTGTTCCCTTAAGTGGTTACTCCGAGTCTTGAACAAAGGGCCCTACCCTCTCAATGGCACGAGAGGGTTTTCTGTTTAATGGTTGGACCATAAACAGATTGTTCATTAGAGGAGAATTGGTACTTAAGGAAATAGAGGTGACCCAGGGGTAAAACGGTAATTTGACCCAGCTGGTGTTACGGACACTCGTGAAGGACTAACTAGTCGATATTGGTCTAAGTTCCGTGGACACAGAAAATATGTCTGCAGTGAGAAGAGTGCAACTGTGAGTCTATAGTGGAATGTACACACAGTTAACGAATATTGATTATTGTGGTTAATGAGTTTAACCAATTAATCTCACATCGTTGGAGCTTCTGATCTGCAGGTCCATTAGGTCCCACTGGTAGCTCGTAAAGTAATTTGAGGCAACTAAGTAATTAAATTGAAAATGTTCAATTTACTGAGGGAAATAAATATAATATATATTGATATATTATTATGAGAGAAATTAATATTTGAAGAAGTTCAAATATAAATTTATGGAAGATTGAAAGAATTAATTAATTTAAGTCCTAAAAGTGTTTGGGTAAAATTAATTAATTCAAGGCCGGAAATTAAATATGTGATATTTAATTTGGTGGTTAATTAATTAAAGAATTCATTAACCATGAATTAATCAATTATGTAAATAATTAATCACTTAAGGAAGTGATTAATCATTTATGGGAATGATCTAATTACTTATGGAAGAAATTAGTCATTTATGGAAAAGATTAATCAATTGGGAATTGATTGATCATGATTGATTAATTAAGGAATAAAGATTGAATCAATTTTGGAAAAGATTGATTTTATTGAATATTTTATTCATGGCCTCTCTTCTATAAATAGAACACTAGACCTAATTGGTCATGACACTTGACACTCTTGAAAGACAAGACCTAGAATTCTCTCTAGCCTCCCTCTTAGAGAAAGACTCCCACAAGTCTTTGGCCTCCTAGACTTAGAGACATACCGGTGTAACCTCTGTGGTTATTGTGTCAATCAAAGAAGAATTTCCAGCGAAGAATACCTTGAAGCCGCTGCTGCGTTTTCGTTCGTGGAGCTTCGTTGGCGAAGAACGGTCAAGTCTACAACGGAGGTTTGTAACGGTTCTTCCTCTTTTCTTTAGAAAAGTTTTAAAAATAAATTTAGGTTTATTTTAGCATGTTTAAACCGATTTTACAGCGGCTTTAAAGTTAGTTTAAAGTTTTGTTTGAGTTTTCGTAACGGTTTTTTAATGTTAATTAATATACGGCGTAAGGTCCAATCGATGCGCTTCCGCTGCGTGGGGACTTTTATTCCCTTCAATCGGCATCAGAGCCATCGCTGTCCCTATTAATTAATTTTAAAAAGTTGCGATAGGCTCTAATAGGTGGGATTTATGCATATTGTATGTTTGGTTTGCATTGAACTGTTTGGGTTAATTTTATGGCCATAGATTTTATTTTTATGTGATTTTGATCATGTAAGGCCCGGTGTTTCGGGTATTTTATGTAAAATCGAGTCCTATGTAAGTCCGGGTCTAGAAAAGGTTTTTATGAGATGAAAATCGAAGGAATCGCCGCTGAAATCGAAGCCAAAACCGAAGAAATCGTTGCTGTTTTGCCCAGATTCTGCCTCCAGACGCAACAGCGTCGGGACGCTCCTTCAACAGCGTCTCGACGCTGTCTCGATACCGAAGGCGCTCGGTAAGGAAAGCGCAAAGCGTCGGGACGCTACCTCAACAGCGTCTCGACGCTGTCTCGATTACGCAGGCGCCAGATATGGAAAACGCACAGCGTCGGGACGCTAATCTGCACAGCGTCTCGACGCTGTCACGATGGAGGCGCGCACTAGGGTTTCAACAGGCGCGGTTCAAGCAAGGACGGTCCGGTTCGGACCGGTTCGGCTGGGCTGGGACCTATTTGGTCCGGTTCAGCCAATTTTTGGCATGGTTCGTGATTTTGGAGGCCGGTTCGAGGTGGTTCGGGGCGGTTCGTGCTGTCTAGGCCAATTCCAAAGCTGTTCATGGATTTTTTAGGATAGAATTTAGCTAAATTAATGTAATTTAATGCTTTATTTTATCCTAGGGGCCAAAATTAACCGGTTCAATTGCTATTTATATGCTTTATGGATGTCATATAGATTATTTAATCCCACCTTAGGTTATAAACATGCTCATGCATTTTTTATATATTATAAATTGTTATAATGTATGTTTAAATGCATGGATTTGTTTTCATATTTTTAATATAAGTGTATATTAATTATATGAAAAATTGGAAAGCATGAAGCATGTCATTACTTAAATTAAATATAAATAGTTATGTTTAATGTGATGAATGAAGCATGCTTGGTTGATTTTCTTGATTGGCTTATAATTGTTATAATAAAAGAAAATCAAAATTGCATGAAGCATGAAACATCCATAGTTATTAATATAATTGTTATATTATTCATGCAATTGATGAGGCTTAATTATTCAATTTGAATGAGATTGTTGAATGAATTAAACCCTAGATTCTTGATTATAGGATTAATCATTAAAATTTGAAATAGTTCTTTAATATTAATGGTTAGAAACCGTCAATCTATAATCAAGATTTGCATGCAAACATAAGATCATAGGATAAATTGAATTAATTTTAAATTGTTTAAAATTAATTAGACCTAGATCGATTTCTAATAGGATTAGAATCTTTTCTTACTTAGAATTAAAAATAGTTTTAATTTACTAAGTAGGAAAAACATTGCTATGATTATAAGGGAACTCCACCGGTAATGTTCTGTCTAAGGCTGGAGGTATTTAAGTTGACGGTTTACGGAACACCTCCTACCTGGGAACTGACCTGGAATACCGGAGTTGAATTAATCATAGTTAAATGTTAGCATGCAATGTCACTAGGTTTATTAAAAGTGTTTAATGCACCTAGATCTTTAGAGTAAAGACCTTACATTACTGAGGTTATAAGGGAACTCTCTCGGTAAAATTCTGTCTAAGGCTGGGGGTATTTAAGTTGACGGTTTACGGAACACCTCCTACCTGGGAACTAACCGGATTGAGTTGAATTAACCATAGTAATGTTGACTTGCAATGTTGGGTTTATTAAAAGAAGTTTAATTCACCCAAAAGATTGCAGTTGAATCCTTTCCATAATTGTTATAATAGGATCAGACTTAGATAGATTGACTTAGCCGAATACTATCTAAGTTAAACAACCCTATATTAACCTTAGGACATTTTCAGTGGGAGGAAAATTACAAAACGAGATTTAAATCAAGTTTTGCTCCTACGTCCCTATATTCACAACGTGAGATTCATGCTCGGCTTCGAGTCGTCCTAGGAGCGGCCTCCCTTCGGAAAGTGTTTGCATGGATCAATATCAAGGTGAATGGGAAAAATGTCTAGAGTAAGTGGGAGCGGGACACGTGTCAACGTATCCCTCGGTCTCCGCCCATAGTTCACACCGTGAGAGTCCTATGATCCGCCTGCAGGTTGCCCTGGCGCATCCATCCCTTCGGAGGGCCTGGTCATAGGATTCGAAACATCGTGAACTCCTGGAAAGGATAGGAGCTCTTAGGCTAATCACCAACAGTTGTCTTTCCCTTCGGTAGCCTGTTGGTGCGTGCCTCTGAGATCTGAAAGTGGGAGGGTTACACTTACGAGGATGAGTTAAAAGTGTTAACAAATCCTTGACCGAACAACGGTGGCTAATGTCTATAGGAATATGAGTTATTCTGGAATTAGAATTAGCTGAGAGGTGTCTCATTTCAAAGGAGGAGTACCTGATCACCCTTCGGTGACTGATATTCTAAACCTCTGAAACGTCGTTGCAAAACTAAATCAATAGTTTTAGGGTTCTGTGATTGTCTGTTTTGCTAAATTGATTGGATTGTGTGCAATTGTTTGCTTGTATGATGGGTTAAGGCAAAGATAACTAATACGGTCATTGTTTGTTTAAATTTCAGCAATGTCTTCCTCAATAGTCTCTCTGCTTAAAAATGAGAAATTAACCGGCGAAAATTATGCTACGTGGAAGTCGAACTTGAATACGATTCTTGTTGTCGATGATCTGCGGTTCGTCTTAACGGAGGATTGTCCTCCAGCCCCTGCTCGTAATGCATCCCAGGCAGTTAAGGATGCTTATGACCGCTGGACAAAGGCCAATGATAAGACTCGCGTCTATATCTTAGCCAGCTTATCTGAAGTTTTGGCTAAAAGGCATGAGGGCATGGTAACAGCGAGGGAGATTATGAACTCTCTCCAGGAGATGTTTGGACAACCGTCCTACCAACTCCACCATGACGCTCTCAAATACGTTTATAGCTGTCGCATGAAAGAGGGCACGTCTGTTCGAGAGCATGTCCTGGATATGATGGTCCAATTCAACGTGGCAGAGGCAAACGGGGCGGTCATAGATGAGCGTAGTCAGGTTGCATTCATCTTAGAATCTCTTCCGAAGAGTTTTCTACAGTTTCGAAGCAATGCAATGATGAATAAAATAACATTCAACCTGACTAGCCTCCTTAATGAGCTACAGCTCTATCAGTCTCTTCTTAAGAACAAGGGACAGATAGAAGGAGAGGCAAACGTTGTTCACTCCAAAAGAAAGTTCGAGAAGGGTTCATCCTCTGGAACTAAATCTGTAGCCACTTCTTCAAAGAAAACTCAGAAGAAGAAAGGAAACAAGGGGAAAGCTCCCAGTACTGCTGCCAAAAGCAAGGGAAAAGCCAAAGCTGTGGCAGACAAGGGCAAATGTTTTCACTGCAATGTAGATGGACATTGGAAGAGAAACTGCCCAAAGTACCTTGCTGAGAAAAAGAAGGAAAAGGAAGGTAAATTTGATTTACTGGTTTTAGAAACATGCCTGGTAGAACATGATGAGTTTACCTGGATACTTGATTCAGGAGCAACTAATCATGTTTGCTCTTCTTTTCAGGAAAATAGTTCCTTTCGGCAGTTGAACGATGGAGAAATGACACTCAGGGTCGGAACTGGAGAAGTCATTTCAGCTAAAGCAGTGGGAGCTGCGAAGTTATTTTTTAGAAATAGATTCTTACTTTTAGAAAGTTTGTTAATCGTTCCCAAGATTAAGAGGAACTTAATTTCTATTTCATGTTTGATTGAACAATCGTATACAGTTACTTTTGATATGAATGAAGCGTTCATTTATAAAAATGGTGTACTTATTTGTTCAGCCAAAATAACTTGTATGTTTTAAGACCAACCGAAAATAAAGCACTTTTAAATCACGAATTATTTAAAACTGCTGAAACTCAAAGTAAAAGGCAAAAGATTTCTCCATCAAGTAACAATAATCATCTTTGGCATCTTAGACTTGGTCATATAAACATCGATAGGATCGGTCGTTTGGTAAAGAATGGACTTCTAAGCAAGTTAGAAGATGATTCACTACCACCTTGTGAATCTTGTCTCGAGGGAAAAATGACCAAAAGACCCTTTACTGGAAAAGGTTACAGAGCCAAAGAACCCTTAGAGTTAATACATTCGGATCTATGTGGTCCAATGAATGTAAAAGCTCGAGGAGGGTACGAATATTTCATCTCATTTATAGATGATTATTCAAGATATGGTTACTTATACCTAATGGGACATAAGTCTGAAGCCCTTGAAAAGTTTAAGGAGTTTAAGGCTGAAGTTGAAAACCTATTAGGTAAATCTATCAAAGTACTTAGATCTGATCGAGGAGGGGAGTATATGGATCAAAGATTCCAGGACTATATGATAGAACATGGAATCCAATCTCAACTCTCAGCCCCTGGTACACCTCAGCAGAATGGTGTGTCAGAAAGGAGAAATAGAACCTTGTTAGACATGGTTCGATCAATGATGAGCTATGCTCAATTGCCTAGCTCGTTTTGGGGGTATGCAGTGGAGACTGCAGTATACATCTTGAACAATGTTCCCTCGAAAAGTGTTTCTGAAACACCTTTCGAGTTATGGAAGGGGCGTAAACCTAGTTTGCATCACTTTCGCATCTGGGGTTGTCCAGCACACGTGCTTGTGACGAATCCTAAGAAACTGGAACCTCGTTCAAAACTGTGCCAATTTGTTGGCTACCCTAAAGAAACGAGAGGTGGTTATTTCTACGACCCACAAGAAAATAAGGTGATTGTATCGACAAACGCCACTTTCTTAGAGGAAGACCACATGAGAGATCATAAACCACGAAGCAAAATAATATTAGGAGAAGCTACTGAAGAATCATCAAGAGTTGTTGATGAAGTTGGACCTTCAACAAGGGTTGATGAAGGAACTAGTTCTTCAGATCCATCCCGTCCATCTCAAACGTTGGGAATGCCTCGACGCAGTGGGAGGGTTGTGTTACAACCTGATCGCTACTTGGGTTTAACTGAAACTCAGGTTGTCATACCTAATGATGGCATTGAGGATCCATTGTCCTATCGACAGGCAATGAATGACGAAGATAAGGATGAATGGGTCAAAGCCATGAACCTGGAAATGGAGTCAATGTACTCCAATTCTGTATGGGAACTTGCAGATCTACCATATGGGGTAAAACCCATAGGGTGCAAATGGATCTATAAGAGAAAAAGAGATGCAGCTGGAAAGGTACAGACCTTCAAAGCTAGACTAGTGGCAAATGGTTATACCCAAAAGGAAGGGGTTGACTATGAGGAAACCTTTTCTCCTGTAGCCATGTTAAAGTCCATAAGAATTCTTTTATCCATTGCCACATATTATGACTATGAAATATGGCAAATGGACGTCAAGACTGCCTTTCTGAATGGTAATCTTGAGGAGAATATCTTTATGTCTCAACCCGAAGGGTTCATAGCCCAAGGTCAGGAACAAAAGGTTTGTAAGCTAAATCGATCCATTTATGGATTGAAACAAGCATCCAGATCATGGAACATTAGATTTGATACTGCAATCAAATCTTTTGGCTTTGACCAAAACGTTGATGAGCCTTGTGTATACAAGAAAGTTAACAAAAGGAAAGTAGCTTTTCTAATACTTTATGTAGACGATATCCTACTCATTGGGAATGATGTAGGATACCTAACTGACATTAAGAAATGGCTAGCAGCCCAATTCCAAATGAAAAATCTGGGAGAGGCTCAATATGTTCTGGGAATCCAAATCATTAGGGATCGTAAGAACAAAACGCTAGCTCTGTCTCAAGCAACGTATATTGACAAGATGTTGTCTCGATATTCGATGCAAAACTCCAAGAAGGGACCCCTACCCTTCAGACATGGGGTGCACCTGTCTAAGGAACAATCTCCTAAGACACCTCAAGAAGTTGAGAACATGAGACACATTCCTTACGCCTCAGCTGTGGGCAGCTTAATGTATGCCATGCTCTGCACAAGGCCTGACATATGTTATGCAGTGGGAGTAGTCAGTAGGTATCAGTCTAATCCAGGGTTGGACCACTGGGGAGCGGTTAAGAATATCCTCAAGTATCTTCGGAGAACGAGGGACTACATGCTTGTGTATGGAGCTAAGGATTTGATTCTTACTGGATACACTGACTCTGACTTTCAAGCTGATAAGGATTCAAGGAAATCCACATCAGGGTCAGTATTCACCCTCAATGGAGGAGCAGTAGTGTGGAGAAGCATCAAACAAGGATGCATAGCAGACTCAACCATGGAGGCTGAGTATGTAGCAGCTTGCGAAGCAGCTAAGGAGGCAGTATGGCTCAGAAAGTTCTTGACTGATTTGGAAGTAGTTCCGAATATGAACGTGCCCATAACACTATACTGTGACAACAGTGGGGCTGTAGCCAACTCAAAAGAACCTCGTAGCCACAAACGGGGTAAACACATCGAGAGGAAGTATCACCTGATACGGGAGATTGTGCAAAGAGGAGATGTGATCGTCACTAAGATCGCCTCGGAGCACAACATCGCTGATCCATTTACAAAGGCTCTCACGGCTAAAGTGTTTGAGGGTCATCTAGAAGGTCTAGGTCTACGAGATATGTATGCCATCTAATCTAGGGCAAGTGGGAGAAATGTATAATGGGTATAAGGATGCCCTAGTTCATTGTATTTCCAGCTTTAGATTATTGCATTTACATCCCACTAACTAGTGTTTTAGTTCAAGTGGGAGTTTGTTGGGTTTTATGCCCTAAAACTCGTAGATAGTGAATGTAACCGTTGACCGGATATTAATGAAATAATATTTATATATTTTTCCATTAATTGTTATTAGTTATTTTATATTTGTCTTTGCCTAATAATAACCCTAATCCAATAAACTAGACATCCAAGGCTGTAATATGAGTCTTGAACTATATGTAGCGACATATGGGATCATTGTTCAAGAAACAGCCTAAAGGGTCTATAGTATAGGGATAAGACTGGGTGCCTTATCCTGGTGACACTATGGATACGACCCACTTTGTATTTGATACAAACGTTGCGATCCAACGCGTTCATGTAGGAGACATGCGAGTGGGGGTATCCTATGCAATGAGTTTGCATAAGACCGGACCGCGAAATAGTAACCACTAGTTATAACACCGTTAACTAGTTGGTTTTCTATTTCACTAGGACGACCGAGACAACTTAGTCTTAATCCTGAGTTGATTATGGACTCCTGCTCATGAGAGACTGTCCTTTGATTTGCATGGGTGAGAGTGGCCAATACGCCGACTCAATAAGCCTACCACTTTGGGGACAAGATCAAATGGGGAGCTGGGAACATAATCGTACAAGATGGAATTCACTCCTTCCCGACTTTAGGGAAGCAGATGAGTGTTCCCTTAAGTGGTTACTCCGAGTCTTGAACAAAGGGCCCTACCCTCTCAATGGCACGAGAGGGTTTTCTGTTTAATGGTTGGACCATAAACAGATTGTTCATTAGAGGAGAATTGGTACTTAAGGAAATAGAGGTGACCCAGGGGTAAAACGGTAATTTGACCCAGCTGGTGTTACGGACACTCGTGAAGGACTAACTAGTCGATATTGGTCTAAGTTCCGTGGACACAGAAAATATGTCTGCAGTGAGAAGAGTGCAACTGTGAGTCTATAGTGGAATGTACACACAGTTAACGAATATTGATTATTGTGGTTAATGAGTTTAACCAATTAATCTCACATCGTTGGAGCTTCTGATCTGCAGGTCCATTAGGTCCCACTGGTAGCTCGTAAAGTAATTTGAGGCAACTAAGTAATTAAATTGAAAATGTTCAATTTACTGAGGGAAATAAATATAATATATATTGATATATTATTATGAGAGAAATTAATATTTGAAGAAGTTCAAATATAAATTTATGGAAGATTGAAAGAATTAATTAATTTAAGTCCTAAAAGTGTTTGGGCAAAATTAATTAATTCAAGGCCGGAAATTAAATATGTGATATTTAATTTGGTGGTTAATTAATTAAAGAATTCATTAACCATGAATTAATCAATTATGTAAATAATTAATCACTTAAGGAAGTGATTAATCATTTATGGGAATGATCTAATTACTTATGGAAGAAATTAGTCATTTATGGAAAAGATTAATCAATTGGGAATTGATTGATAATGATTGATTAATTAAGGAATAAAGATTGAATCAATTTTGGAAAAGATTGATTTTATTGAATATTTTATTCATGGCCTCTCTTCTATAAATAGAACACTAGACCTAATTGGTCATGACACTTGACACTCTTGAAAGACAAGACCTAGAATTCTCTCTAGCCTCCCTCTTAGAGAAAGACTCCCACAAGTCTTTGGCCTCCTAGACTTAGAGACATACCGGTGTAACCTCTGTGGTTATTGTGTCAATCAAAGAAGAATTTCCAGCAAAGAATACCTTGAAGCCGCTGCTGCGTTTTCGTTCGTGGAGCTTCGTTGGCGAAGAACGGTCAAGTCTACAACGGAGGTTTGTAACGGTTCTTCCTCTTTTCTTTAGAAAAGTTTTAAAAATAAATTTAGATTTATTTTAGCATGTTTAAACCGATTTTACAGCGGCTTTAAAGTTAGTTTAAAGTTTTGTTTGAGTTTTCGTAACGGTTTTTTAATGTTAATTAATATACGGCGTAAGGTCCAATCGATGCGCTTCCGCTGCGTGGGGACTTTTATTCCCTTCAGTTCGATCACTAGATGTGAAGAAGGATATCTTCCGACCTCAAGAAGATAATGAAGAACTACTTGGTCCTGAAGTACCATATCTTAGTGCAATAGGTGCACTAATGTATCTTGCTAATAACACAAGACCAGATATAGCTTTTTCAGTAAATTTATTGGCTAGATACAGTTCTTCTCCAACAAAAAGACATTGGAATGGAGTTAAACATATATTTCGTTACCTTCGAGGAACGATTGATATGGGTTTGTTTTATTCAAACAAATCGAATTTTAATCTAGTTGGTTATGCAGATGCAGGATATTTATCTGACCCACACAAAGCTAGATCTCAAACAGGTTACCTGTTTACATGTGGATGAACTGCTATATCATGGCGGTCCGTAAAACAAACCATTACGGCCACATCCTCAAATCATGTAGAAATCCTCGCAATTCATGAGGCTAGTCGAGAATGTGTATGGTTGAGATCAATGACTCAACACATTCAGGAAACATGTGGCTTATCTTCTGACAAAAATCTTCCGACAATATTATATGAAGACAATACAGCATGTATAGCCCAAATAAAAGGAGGATACATTAAAGGAGATAAAACAAAGCACATCTCGCCAAAACTCTTCTACACTCACGACCTTGAAGAAAATAGTGACATCACTATTCGACAAATTTCTTCAAAGAACAACTTGGCGGACTTATTTACAAAAGCATTGCCAACCACAACATTTGAACATTTGAGAAGTTGGTGCACGACATTGGGATGCGACGACTTAAAGATCTCAAATGATATTTCCATTAGGGGGAGTTGTACTGCACTCTTTTTCCCTTGACTATGGTTTTTCCCATTGGGTTTTCCTAACAAGGTTTTTAACGAGATAGAAATGTTAAAGTATATGAATAATGTATTCTTTTTCCTTCATTAGGATTTTTTTTTTCCCCATTGGGTTTTTTCCTAATAAGGTTTTAACGAGACATATATTCTATATACAATGGGCATCTAAAGGGAGAGTATTATGAATAATAACATATTCTTAAATGCCCATAACCCCCAAAAGGTTACATATCCCAATATTAATCCATTTCTTTAACCCCTTCAAGAGTTACAAATTCCTTTATGTTAGATCTTGTAACCACTACCTTCACAACCCTATAAATAGAGGTTGTACAGAACATTCGTAAACACACCTCAATTGAGAAGTACTTTTCTCTCTACTTTCTTCTTCTCTCTTATTTGCTCTCTAATTGTTCTTATTATTGTTGCTCTTGTGTTCTTCGTGTTCTTCTTTTGAGCTAGTTTTTGTGTTATATACATTATTGTTCAAATTTTCCTTGATTATCATATGAACAATACATATTCATCATGAGCACGTCATATATTAATTCAATATATGTTTTATAGACACAATACAACATGTTTAATTACCTACAATTTTTAGAACGCATGATTGGTATATTAAATTTCTTTCAAATTTTGCCATAAAATATAGAATCTCCTTCTATTAGTGATAGAAAGACTTTCTATCAGATAGAATCTCTTTCTATCACTAATAGATTCTATCAGTGATAGAAGACTTTCTATTAATGATATAAAAAGACTTCTATCAGATAGAATCTCATATTAGAAACGAAACAACACTAAACAAACACCTACCAAACAACAACTAAACAGAAACCAGATAGGGAATCAACACTTATGGACTTTCAGATAGAATCTCATATCAGAAACGAAACAACACTAAACAAACACCTACCAAACAACAACTAAACAGAAACCAGATAGAAAATCAACACTTATAGAGAACAATAGTGATAGTGATAGAAAGTGAAATGCAAATACAACAACCAAATATTAGTGAACATCAATAAAATATCAGTGATTCGAAAATGTAAAATCTAACTGATAGAAAACCTAACAGATAGAAATCGAAGAAAAAAAAGAAGAAAAAGATGGAGCGAAAACAAACCTCAAGGTAATGTAAAATCAGAAGAACGCGGAAACCAACCAGCGCTGATAGAATCGAAATGGAAAATACATATAAATACAACATAACAACCAAAGAAGAATGAAGTTAACAACAAATGGAAAATAAATGAACTGATAGAAAACAAACCTGAAGACGAACGTGCGAGAAGATGAATGTGCGAACAAATCGGAGAAGACGAACGCCACAAGAAATCGAGTGATAGAAATGGAGAAGACTGATAGAAAAAATGGAGAAGACTGATAGAAAAAAACGGAGAAGACTGATAAAAACGGAGAAGCCTTTGATAGAAGAGATGGACAGCGTGAGAAGAAATTCGAGGGTTAGAAGAAATCTGGGGTTCAGGGGTTAAAAAGGACATTTTGGTAAATTCACATTCCAAAAGTTAAAATTTTGCCATTTTTGCAAAATTTTTCGCGGGCCGCTAAATCTGCAAATATTTTGGGCCGGTTTGCTATATTTGCAAACAGCCCTAGTTTTTTGGTTTTTCTTGTTTTCAATATTTTTTTTTCAGAAATATTCATCAATATTGACATTTTAACAATATTTCCATCGACATTTTCATAATATTGAAACCTACATCAATATCAACATTTTTACCTAACAACTTCAATAACCAAGTTGAGTGCAGTTCAATTGTCATAAAACTTGTACTAATGAATAAGAGATCTATGGTTCGTATCCCCTGTCCCACGTTGTTATAAATAAAAAATAAAAAAATAAAAATAAAAAAAATAAAAATAAAAATAAAAAAACTTCAATAGAGAAGGGCAATTTTGCAATTTCTTGTAATATTGAATGAAAAAGAAGATTGATCCAAAAAGATTTTTTTTTTTTTTAAAAAAAAAAAAAGAAAAAAAGAAAAAAGGCAAAAACCTTCCAACCTTAACCCAACCTAAATCGCCCGAATTGGATTGATTGTGTTTTCGGGTATCGGATTTTCAAGTTTTTCACAATCCATCCCTTCCTGCAGCTTCTTCTCTCGGGTACTCCAACTGGGAGTTTGATCGGATAGCTTCAGAATTCTGCAGACAGAGGATCAATTTTTGACTCTCCGATTCAAGTGGAAACTCAAACAGGACACAACTTTTTATGGGTGAGGCCAATAAATCCACCTCCACCGCCGAGGAGGACTTGCTTCTCAAGAGCTTCTTCGCAGAAGTCAGCGAAGTCGAAAGAGATAACGAAGTTATCAGGTCTCTTTCTCTCTCTTTTTCTGATTTTTTTTTTCTTTTATCCCCAAGCATTGTTTTCCTGTCGTGTATTGGGGGGTGTATGACATTAATTTCAGTTAAGAGCCATTAGGGTTTGTTGGGGTTTTCACATAGTCTATCATCTATTTGCTAATGTTTTTAGTTTTTTACCTAGAAGTGTACGAGTCTGTGTCGTGTAATTTTTCTGTAATCTGTTGTGTCTGATCTTTTAAGCGAGCTGGTTTGGCTATGCTTAGCTTGATGATTAGAATGAATACACTTGATTAAAATGACGACGGAATTATAGTCTCTTGATCGTATTTTTGGTGTTCTATTGCCTTAATGAGAATCTGTGATGGTATGCCTCTGGGATGCTTTGTGAGCTCTTAGATTAAATTGATGTTCTCTTGTATTTTCCACCAGTAGATTTTGATGTATGGAATCCGTTTGGAGACAGAAATGTAAACTTAGTTAAGAGTGGGTGATAAGAACTCAAATTTGTTCCATTGAGTGGTGTCATGTAGAAGGAACTCCATTGCAGAAGTTTGGTCAGTGGGATGGAAGAAGCCTTTTTATCTCTTGATGATGAAGTTGAGGGGAGGAAAGTGTGGATTTCCTTAAAGAAGCTCATGGGGCCTTCTTGGGATCCAATCTCATATTGTAAAAAAAATAAACAAATAAAATCTGGCATAACTGTTCATTGAAGAGGAAGTTAAGAAATTCATTGGAGAGTGGAGACATAGGATCATATAAAGTACTTTGCCCAGATGGATTTATGATGGAACTTAGTGAAAAAGGGTGAAACACATGCCAGACAATGTTATCAATAGACATTCCATTTGTGAAAAATGATAAGAGAGTCTTTGTGGCACATATTTGGTTTAACTTGTAAGGATATACAATCTAAACTCCAGTGGCTGATTCACGGAAAGTTGCTGATACCATACAGATTTCTGGGTGACAAAATGCTTGTCCATTTGTTAACCGAGGAGAGATAAAAATGAAAACTAAATCCATGACTTAAAGTATCTAGATTCTTGCATTCTGATGTTAAGTTTGCGTCAATCTACACTATTACTGTACTCTAGACATGCATACTTTGTGTAATTTCTATTATCTCTACATAAGATGATTTCTCATCCGCCTCTATTTCTTTCCTAACCATAAAATATAGGAGTTGTTTAAAGAAAAAAAAAAAAAAACATAAAATATAGGTGAAAAATCCTTCTTGAACCTTAGAATAAGAATCTTTGATGTAAAAAAATATAGTTGTGAGCTTCTATACAAAGCAGGTGATATTTTTTTAGTTCATACTTACACAACAAAGCAGGTGGTATTCCTGAGTGACATCTAGATTTCCCTTTCAGGATCCTTGGAACTTCATACCATAACGTTTTCCAATTTTTTCCTTGCTCGAATTCTCTCCTGTTAGTCACTCTTTACTTTATTTTAGATTATATTTGGTGGGTGTCTTCTCTTATTTTGCAGTTTCTATTAAGTTATAGATTTTGTTTCGATCATGATTCATCCGTTGCTTGATTTCTTTAACCAAAAAACTGTGCTATTTGAAAATTTTCCTTGAAGAATGTAAAAGACTTTGAGTTTGAGATTATGTAATTTGTATTTTGGTTGTCTTTTGGTAAATGTAATTTTGCCTCCTGAAATGTATATAAGTGTATTTGGAGTCAGATCCATTAGGGGTAATTTTGGGGAGATGAGCAAACAGAATAGCATCATCATTAGGAGGTACTGTCATCGCCAATCAAGAATGGAGACTTGAGGACCCGGAATATGAGAAAAAAAAATTATCACAAGCAGACAAATCAAACGAGAGAATGAGGATTCTGGTTTTGATTCCCATTCTCATTCTTGTAACTCAAACATAACCTAGGTGTATCTGTCTCATGACTCCTTTAAATCTTCCAACTGGAAGCTTTTTTTCTGACTCTTTAGTAGTCTTGCTTGGAATTTTGAACAAAAGGAGGTGGTAAGTGAGAATCTAAGCTAGGACCAATGGGCATGAAGTTGATCTTTCCCCTTTAGATGGATGAGCTTGCTTATAATTTTGCAAACTTGGAGTTAAAGCGTCAATAATGTTACTTTAATTCAAAGAGTTTTGAGTGGCATCCCTATCTGCTATATATCCCTTTTTAGAGTTCTCTGCTCTGTAAGCAAGGTGGTTGAGAAGTATATGTGGGACTTTTTATGGGAGGTAGTTGATGAAGGCGAAGACTTGCCCCTTGTGAATTTGGAGGTGGTCTCTAGTCCGATGGATTCAAGGGGTTAGGTATCGGTAATGTTAGGGATAGGAACAAGGCTTTGGTGATTTCATCATGAAATCGACGCCTTGTGGTACAAGGTTATTACTAGCAAGTATGGGCCTTACCCTTCTAAGTGGATTGTCGGTGGGGTTAAAGGCACTTCCAGAAACCTATGGAAAGAATTTTCAGCCCAGTTTCTTATTTATTCTCAGTTTATCTCTATAATGTGGTGGGGGATGGGATGGATATTAATTTCTAGGAGGATAAGTGGATTAGGGATGCTCCCCTCTGCTCTTAGTTTCCTCGTTTATATCAGTTGTCTTCTTTGAGGAATCATTCGGTGGTGACCATTCTTTCGTCTTCTGACAACTATGTTGCTCTCTCTCTGGGCTTTTGTAGACCTTTAACAAACAGGGAAACGATAGACATTTTGTCTCTTCTTTTAATGCTTGAAGCCTCTGGTCTTCGTCCTGACATGAGGGATATCCGCTTGTGGAGTCCTTGTCTTTCTAAGGATTTTTCGTGCTCCTCTTTCTTTCACTGTTTGTCTTACTCTTCCTTGGGGAGTGGCTCGATTTTGGCTTCATTATGGAAGGTAAAGATTTCGAAGAAGATTAGATTCTTTGCGTGGCAGGTTTTGCATGGTAGGGTTAATACTCTGGATCAAATTTCGGCTAGAGGGTCTTCTTTGATTGGGTCATTCTATTGTATCCTTTGTAGGAGGGAGGTTGAGCATGTAGACCACTTGCTTTGGGGTTGTGAGTTTGCCTCGGCAGTTTGGAGTTGTTTCTTCCAGGAGTTTGGCTTTTGTTTCATCAGAGCTCGGGCTTTCAGGACGACCTTCAAGGGGCTTCTTCAGTTCTTCTTCATGCGCCCATTCATGACAGAGGGCGCTTTTTGTGGCAAACTGGGGTTTGTGCGATTGTTTGGGGTCTGTGGGGGGAGAGAAACAGTAGAATCTTCAAAGGGCATGAGAGTTCTTGAAGCGATGTTTGGCCCTTTGTTAGATTCTATGTTTCTCTTTGGGCCTCAGTGTCTAAGCCCTTTTGTAGTTATACTTTAGGCATGATCTTGCATCTTGCTTGATTGGAGTCTCTTTTTATAGTGTGGCTCTGCTTTCTTTTTTATCTGCCCGTGTATTCTTGCATTTTTCTCAAAGAAAGCTCGGTTTATTATAAAAAAAAAATGTTATGATAGGTTGAGTTTTTAGCCATTTAACATGGTAGTGAGGGAAAGTTTATTTTTCTTCAATGTCATTGACAACATTTAATCCTACTTAAAAAAAAAAGTCGCACGATGTACCACTAGCTTAATGAATTTAAGGCCTCATAATTTGCTTTGTTTCTTTGTTCTTTCGTTTGGGGGGGGGGGGGGCATTTTGGCAATGTTTTGCTCATTTTGAAAGTCTACTTCGTTTTTTGAAAATGAGGTATATTTTATGTGAGACCTGCCTCCTTAACATCTCTCCGCTACTTTTCAAAGTGGGTCAAGGAAACATGGAGAATAAGATAGAATTTAAAGTTTTGAGACAGGTTAAAGTGTTATCATGTATTGGACTCGGATAAGGGAAACATAGAAATCAATCAGCATCCAACATGTAAATGGGAGAAAAATGTTGTGGGATCCTATATCATAACAATTAATTATTAAAAGCTCTTACATCGGGAGATTGGAGAGAAAATATAAGTTTGAAGGTAGGAGAAGGTATGGGACTGATGTTCCAATGTCTCTACTTGATAGACTTATTAAATTTTCTTATAACTGTCTTAAAATCTCATCCAATTAAAAACATTTTTCCCATTTCTTTTTCTTTTTTTTTCCGGTTTTTTTTTTCTTTTGTTTAAAACCAGAAAAAAGCTTCTTGATAAGTCGCCATGAACCCACATACTCTCTCCCCCTCCCCCTCCTTCACCACCATGAACCCACCCAAAGCAACTGTTAAACCCTCTTTTGAGAACTTCCAATGGCCTGCAAACACCAATCCAAAATCCTTCTCTGTCAACAGAAAGTCATTTTCAATTGAAATAGATTGTTGTAACAAGGGAAGCTATGTTTTGTTTCACTGAATTTCAGCGTGTCTGATCCTTTTCTTTTTCCCTACTGTTGAGCTCCCTCTCCTGATTTGTACAAGCTCTTCATTCTCTCATGGAGGCACTCCTAAATCAGAAATTCTATCGGGAGAAAAGAATCCATAGTTATGTCATTTGGGTTGAAAAGATCTGGAATAGAAAGGCCATGGTGCCGAGCTAGCAAAATTAGAAGTGAGATGCTAACAAGGCACATCGTGCCGCATAGGTCAACCAAAAGAAGGAGATCCTCACTTCAACATTTGAACTATCAAGCTTCATGAGGAAGGAGAATGGGAGAGTACTAATAGAGGTATATAGGGAATAGTATTAGATTAGTAGTATGGGCATAATAGTAATTAGTTAAGGAGTCTTGGTTATAAATAGGGGAAGGGAGAGTCTTAGAGGGTGTGGAGCATTTTAGTAGTAGTGTCCATTGTGGGCCTCTTGGGAGAGAATTAGCCCTCTTGAAAGGCTGTAGGTATTGTAGTTTCTTTTGATATTGCAATATATTATCTTAGTGTGTTTTCGGTGTTTGGGTTCCTAACAGAGAACAAGTGGAGAAAAAGAACTTTAAGGCAACATGAAGACACCAACCCAAGAGTTTCATCTAAGGAATAATTAGGGTTTAAAACCTAAAGTACTGTTTTTCGTGCATTTCTTATGCATCCTTCTATTGTACTTGATGTATAATTTATTTAATAGTTATTAGGCTCAATCGTGGAGCCAAATGTATTTAATTGGTCTGTTTGAGAAACTCCCAACTTATAACTAAACACTATTTTAGTTTGGTTAACTTAGGGGTTTGCTTTAGTTACTTTAAGTTCCTTTAGTTGGTCAACCAAATAAGACTATTTAAAGCCTTCATTAGTAAATTTGAGGGGTTAGTGAAATGAAAATGGGGAGACTTTCCTCTCTTTGCTTCAAACTGAGAGCATGTTGCATCCTAGCTTAGGTTTGCATTTTCCCCATAAACATTCAAGTTTGATTGGTCTTCAAACTTGTGAAGTGTTTCAACTTTGGATCGAGAACGAGTTTTCCTTTCCAAAGCTTTGACGATCAAGGTTAGTCCTTTCTTCTTTCCCTTGAGTGGTTCCTTGTGTGTGTACTAGGTGTAGTCGTGTGTGTTTAGGAGATGCTTGTTCATACAAGGGTTCCCTAAGTCACTTGTGGTAGGGTTAAATACATCATTTAGTCTCAGAGCTTTCTTGATGTTTTGATTTCATATCATTTGGTATCAGAGCTTTCTCAGTGCCTTTGATTTCGTTTCATTTAGTATCAGAACTTTCTCGGTACCTTTGATTTTATATCATTTGGTATAAAAGTTTTCTCGCTGCCTTTGATTTTGTATGAAGAAGGAAATGGAGGTTACACAAAAATCACCATCCCTGCAGCCTGCAGGAGAGAATCGAAAGGGCTAAGGCCTTTTATAGACCTGATCTCCAGATTCTCCAACTACCCACCCGCCCACCACTCTGCCCACCTTCTTTGAAAGGAAAAATGAAAGAAACGAGGTACTCTTGGACATAGGGGCAAAAGAAGATTACTAGAACCTTATTTTTCTCCTTTTGTACTCGATTCTGTTGATACAATGTTGAATGTTATCTGAATTAGAAGTTCCAGTTCAAGTTTCATATGTATCATAATTCTCTTTCTTGCTTGTAAATTAATTGATCTTGTACTGTTCACAAATATGGTGTCGGTAATTTTTGTAACTGTTGGGATTTATCTCGGTAGGATCTTGTCCTGCTTCAAATTGAATCCATTTGAGTATCTGAAGTTACCATTTGATGCATCTCCGGAAGAGGTGAAAAAACAATATCGTAAGGTAATTGTTCTGCATGAAATCTGGTCTAGTTTCCTCCCAAGCTATGCTACTTCTATAGTTTGGTGATCATCTTATTCACTTTAAAATATTTAATTGTTTGTAGTTATCATTGCTGGTTCACCCTGATAAATGTAAGCATCCACAAGCGAAAGAAGCATTTGGAGGTATATTGTTTATGATATCAATTTTGTCCAGTTTAATGTTTATTTTCAAGGTGATTTAGATTTTACTTCAACTGTCCGTGCATGTAATATCCAACTAAAACCAGTTTGTTGCTACTGAGCAGCATTGGCAAAAGCCCAGCAGCTATTACTTGATGAGCAGGAAAGGGATTATATTCTTAGCCAAGTCAACGCAGCAAAAGGCAAGTGAAAATAAAATTTCTACCTGAGGCCATAACCTATATCTTACCATTGTATTGCATTTCAGTCAGTTTCTTGATTGCATTGCTCATAGTAGATACACCTGATCAAGAACACAAAGTACTTAGGTACAAAGTACAAACTCAAGCCACCATATGAGTTAGGGGAATTGATATTTACGCATATTTGGATTACACCGTGCATTGTGCCTGTAGTAGACAGACCTGATTCTGATTAAAGTATCATAATCCTAAACTCTAGTCTGGGAGAATAAATAAAGCCTTGAAATATTCTACAGAAAAATTTAACCATCACAAAATGCAGGCGTTTTCTGTGAGAAAATTTGGTAGATAACTGAAATACAGAAAAGGGCAAAGCCAAGTAGTTATATAAACATCATAAAATGCTGCTCTGTTTAGTCTTTTCTATCTCTTATATCATGGAAACTAATCATTTATGTCTATAATTTTAGAGACTAACAAAATTACAGTTGAAGAGTTTAAATCGGATCTACAGTGAATATTTTTCTGAAACACTGAACTTAGTCTATGTCAAAGTGTAAGTCCACTAATTTAAAAGGCCTTGGTTTTGGTCTGACCTCAGTATCTTGCCTAGTGACTGTCAAAGTGTAAGTCCATTGATTTAGAAGACCTTGGTTTTCTCTAACCTCAGTATCGTGCCTAGTGTCTGGCTTGGCAACCTTACTCATATTTGGTGTAGTAAGGTCCACATCCGTTTGTGCTTACATGTTAAAACTTCAAATTAAATAAGTGTGAGATAAGAAGTTGGCCTGAAATGCATGTAGAGTCTAGGTTCCCCTAATTACAAGGTTCATTGACGTGGCCTAGGTCCTCAATTTCTGGATAGGCTGAGTTCCATGGCCCATGGATATTCTTTCTTCAGTGGTGTTACTTGATTTTTCCCCTTTTCTTTTCTGGAGCTCTATGGAGTTGGGAAAATTTCTCACTTGTGCTTATTTTGAACTTCAGAAGAACTTCTAGCAAAGAGAAAGAAGCAGTTGAAGAAAGATACAGCTTCTAAAATAAAGTCATTGGTTGAAGAGGTGAGCTGAATTCCTTTTTTTTTTCTTTTTGCACATTTCATATACTGTTATTCTTATTACTTTTGTGTTCTACTTGCAATATCAATGGTATCCATTTATGGTTCAAATCTAGAGTTGAATCGTGAGACTGCTATCTTATTTTAACTTATGTGAATTAACAGAGGTCATGTTGTGAATTAAAAGAATTGTGGAGAGGTTGATGAATGTTATTATTTTGTTCACTAAAGTCACGTATGCAGTAGACATATGTGGTAGTTCTAAATTAATATAAAGCTAAGTTAGGATAAGGCACAAGTAATTAATAGGCTTCTATAACAAAGAGTTCGTCTATATACAGTAATATACATCTAACATATTGTAATAATCTTCCTATCTTCCTCAAACTGGCCTGATTTGTTACAAAGATAGCCTAATCATCCTCTATATAATGTCTTTGTGAGAAATCTTCCAATTGCTCTTTGTTTTTTATTTACAATGCACATTAGCTTACTGATGAAATACTGAAATTGAATCCATTTAAAGGTTAACTTGATTGTCGCAGTGCAATTTGGTTGGACCGTTGGAATTATGATACTATGAGTTGATCTATTCACATGATTTATGTATAGTTTATGTCATAGTTTTGTATTTTGATGCCTGTGACCTTTTATGCCATGTTGATTTGGCACAGGGAAAATATGAGCAACAGTATGAGAGTACAGAAGAATTCAAGCAAGAGCTAAAATTGAAAGTTCGAGAAATATTAACAGAACAAGAATGGAGGAGGAGAAAGATGCAGATGAGGGTATGCAGGACGCTCAGATAATTTGATATTCCTCTGGATTCTTTAATTTCTTATATTTGGCCAGGATTATTCATTATTCATTATTTATATTGCTTTTATCGCATATAGATTTCTGAGGAAGAAGGCAGATTGAAAAAAGATGAAGAAGAAACAAAAGAAATGTGGAAGAAAAAGCGTGAGCATGAGGAGCAATGGGAAGGAACAAGAGAACAGAGGGTTAGTATTTAACTTTTCTATATGATAAACACAGCAGATCTAGTTGTCATAACACAAGGTCTCTTTGGCATGCTGTTCTTTTGATTCTGTAAGACTGTAGAATATGTAATTTTTTCCTGTTGGCATGCTATTGGAGGAAAGGAAAGACGACCATTCAGAATTCACATAGGGAATGTCATTTTAATGAAATTGGGCAGAGACCTGGTTGATATATATTGAATTTTTTTATTTGATAGTGGGGGATTAGGGTTAGAAGGGAAAAGTTTATAAATCTGTTCTCGAAGTTTTCTGGTTGACAAATGAGTAATTAACATGAATGCTTAATGCGACAAACACGTGGAAGAATTGGTAGCTTCATGCTAAATGTTCAATTGGAGTTAGAACATGGAGTTCTGAGCCTCTTATTCTTTACCAAATTCTGAATGGAACTAATAGTTTGATTTGCACTTATGCTCTTCCTTTTTTCTCTGTCATCATCAGGTTTCAAGCTGGAGAGATTTTATGAAGGGTGGAAAGAAGGTAAGATAGTACACTCGGGTTGAGTTGTAATGATGAATGTATGTGATTAGAATTGCCAAAATTTGAAAATTTGTTTGTGTTACAGGCTAAGAAAGGAGAAACTCGACCGCCAAAGCTGAAGACTGAGGACCCCAACAAATCATACGTCCAGCGGCCAGTAAAGCGAGGTTAAATGGATCTCTTTCATTTAAAATCTGCACTGCAGCCAAGCTCCGGCAAATACTAGGGGACATTGTGGATGTAGGCTGACACTAGTATCAAATCTTATTACTCGCCTGTAAACTACATAGTTAGAATGAAAATCTTATTTATATAATATCAAAGCAGAAAAAAACCCTTTACGTTTGGTTTTGTGGTTATATAATTAGAGCATTTGATGGATTAACTGTAAGGTTGGAGAACTAATTGCAAATTCTGAGATGTTAGAAAATGCACCATCATGAGGGGTCGGTTTGAGGGTAACATGTATATTCTTTTCTTTCATTAAGATGTTTGGTTCTCGAAATAGTGAAGAGTGAACTATTCTTTTATTTTGATGATTGGGTTCTATGCTGAACCTTCTTTATGAACGCCACCTTCCTTGAGGTTATGAAATCGTTTTTATCCATGAGTGTCCAGACCAGTTTACGCGCACCTCGACTAATCTCACAGGACAACCGCCTGACCCTACTACATTTGGTTGCTTGAGGTTATGGAATCGTAATCATGATGCGGTTGAGTATACTTCGGCCATTCAAGCTATCTTCGTCATCAAGTTCATCAAGCATGACCTTGCTGTGGTGTTTGAAGAAAGTTTAGGATTGGAACTAGTTTCAGTTTGGTTGACAAACGCTATCCCGTGGGAATAGCAACAGCGTTATCGTTAGTATGAGTAAGTTTTTATCAACATTTTGTGAATTTCAGGTTTGACGTGATATTCAGGCTTGTATTACTAGTAACATGCTCAGTGACATGCTCTATTTTCTTCTCGGCTTTAAATCTTATTTTGACTTTGGAATGTTCTATTTTAGCTATTGTGCCTTTGGCTTTTGTCCATTTTTCTCTCTATACTATCAAAGGGTTTGTTTTGGTACTTTTTAGATTAAGATATCATTTTAGTCTATGGACTCTGAGTTTTATTTTAGTATCTATACTCTCAAAATATCCAATTTTAGTTGTACTTTTAATAAAATTTAAATTTGGTTCCTACAATGAATTTATTGTTCATATTTCTTTAAAAAATTAGTCTCTATTAGTCTTCCTTCCTTCTATAAATTTTAGAAACATGTTCACATTGTCTTTTCTTGTATGGAAATTTTTATTATTATTTACACCAATTTCAATTTTTTAAAAAAATAAATTTAAACTCATGGCATGGACCAATTTTAAGTGTTTATTGAAAGTATAAGGATGAAAATTAGACATATGGAAGAACATAGTCTAAAATCCAAAGGGCATGGGTTTATTAAAAAAAAAAAAAAATCCAAATTACATGAGCTAAAATGGAATTTTCACCCACTTTTAAAAAGGGATCATTTGTTTCCATTTTTATATCATTTATTCAATCAAAGTTTTAGTACAACATTATACTAAATAAACTTCTTGAAACATTGTTATAACTTTGTATTAAAATATTTTTATTGCGTTTAGAATTTATGTTAAAATTTTAAAATGGTCCTATTTTATAAAGTATAATCACTCAAATGAATGTCTTGAAAATATATGGAATAAAATAGACAAAAACTAAAAACAGAAGGACCAAAATATATATTTTAAAAGCAAAGAAATGAAAATAAACTAAAATAGAATTTGAAATTTTTATTAAAAAGAAAAAAAAAAAGGTTAATGCAATGAGCAACTAAGGGCCAAATAGTGTAATTTGATTCAAATTGTCAAATGCATAAGATTTAGAAACGTATTTAGTCAATTCGAACCTAATTTAATAGATAAGGCATCAATTATCATTTCAAAAGTTGATGGTTGGATCTCCACCCTTGTAATTGTTAACAAGAAATAGTCATTTCTGCCGATTAGGTATGTGCTACCCGATTACCTTCTTGGGGGAATAAAAGATGGTAGAAATAATGTATTGCCTTGCATTAGATGAAGGATTAGATTTCATCAAAGTACCAACCTCATAAATGTCCTCAACTCACCTCGAAGGATACTAATCAAATTCAATATGAAGGCCAAAAAATCCCATTTGCAGAGCAACCTTAACGCCCTCATACAGAGTCATTCCCTCAGCTAAATCAACATCAAAACAGATAGGCAGCGATTTAGAAGCAGTCGTCAGGACCTGACCATTTGAATTTCGAAGAGCAAAACCACCACTCGCCTAATCACTTCCTAACCTTAAAACCACATTTGAATTCAATTTATACACATTGTCAGGCGGCGGTGACCACCGAATTTGAGCCTTGTCAGTTGGTTGATCAGTCGGGCCTGTGGAGGAGGTCGACGAGGTTATACAATAGGTGATAACGCACATTTATGTGCATTATTTAGCCTTAAAAACCGAGTTTATTGCTTAGAAAGCAAGTGTTTAGTGTAAAAAATCTTATCATTTGAAGTAAATTGGTGAAAAAGCTAGCATGTCATATATGAAATCCTAAAATATGTAAATTGGGCTAAAGAGATATAAGAAGAAGCTATTTTTTCTAGAAAGTGTTGAATTTTAATGGTTTTGTGCAGGAGTCCAGTTGCATCAGCATTTGCATCCGCATCTAGGAAGAATCTTGCAAAATGCATCAAAGCAGGGAAATCCGAAGAAATGCACCGCATTTGCGATCGCATTTAGGCAAATCCGACAGAATCCCAAGAATCTCAGGATTTACAGAATTGTCCAAAAGATCAAATATTCTGCAGCAAATCTCCTCGAATCAGGAGGTTACACTCAAAGGGGACTTCTCACACTAATCTTGGCAGCAAACCCTGCCTCCAAAGGTCTATAAAAGGCGGCTCAATATCTACAAAGACAACATCTTACATCTTATCACCGTGCAAGCTTTTTATTTTGTAGTTTTTTTTTTCTTGTAGCAGTCACTCCAAGTTCCAACTCCTTCTAGCCTCTTTAGGTTTCTCCATTCGAAAGAAGTAGAGAAAAAGACTTGTCTCTCTAAAGGTGTTAATATCTAACAAGTGGAAGCAATTTTGGATCTTAGGCATTTATAACTTCAATTTGATCATACGAAGCAAACTGTTCATATGAAGAAAACAAAAGCACAGTGAGTACCAACCTCTTTAGTCTTCAAATTGTCACGAACCACCACTTGATCTTCCATGCTATCCTCAAGTCTTTGAAACGGATTGTGGGATCCTCTAGTGATGAAATTTGGAAGGGAAAGAGCTTGAAAACTAAGCTTCAATGGAGGTTTGAAGTTCTTGAGTTTTGGAGAGATTTTGGTAGCATTTCATTAAGGATTCAAGCACACTTCCTTCAACAAATTCATCCCCATTTATAGAGGGGTTCAAGCTGAGAAGAAACACCAAAGATTGACACCAAATTACCCAAGAATTAGTGGGTAATTTGGTGGCTTAATGAGGGGGAGTGCATGAGTTTAGTCACCATGAACTCCACCTCCTAAAATTCAATTTAATTTAGAATTTCATAATTCAAAATTAAATTGGATTTTAGTTTATTTAATTTTAATCATTAATAATCTGAAAATTTAAAATCCAATTTTGAATTTCCAATTTTAAATTAATTCAAAATAAATTCAAAATAATTATTAATTAAATATATAATTAATTTAATATCTAATATTAAATTAATATTTTGCTACCAATCCCGAACATTTCCGAAATGTTATTTTTCAACCATGAATCTCTATTTATATGCTCAATATTTAAATCATGTTTAAATATATTAAATCTCTCATATCTCAGTTTATCCAAAACTTGACGTGTCGGTAATATCAAATATGACCAACCATTTCCCTATATTTATAGAAACACCGCAGCGTCTCGACGCCATGGACTTTGTATTCCGTGTCGAAATCGAGTCGACATCGAGACACTAGGGGCAGCGTCTCGACGCCATCCCTAATCCGAGGCTTGTTGTCTTTTTTCTCGGTTTTGTCTCATTATTTCTCGGTACAGGGCTTCAACCTTCGATTCTTGGTGTCGTTTTTCAGGTCCACTTCGATCCACTTGGGTCTTTTCACCTCCCCGCCGTCCAAGAACACCGAGATGGCTCCAAAACTCCATAGTTGGCCCGAATTAACACCAATTTTGCGTGGTCTGCTCCCGACATCGCCTAGGCTCAAAGTATCTGCAAATAAGACAAATAAAACATAAAATTCTTCTAACAGGTTCAGATTAGAGGTAATAAAATAGGACTATTTTGGTCCTATCAAGACCATTTAGGTTATATACTAGAACTTGATCCCTATCCATATCCACGATATAGTTCGAGTATTTCATATTATAACAATGGATGTTTCTATTGGATTTAAAGTATAAAACAAATAATTCACTGAATAACATCTTTATTGTAAAATGATTACAATCTTTGAGTTTTAGGACATAAAACCCAAGATCTCCTTGAAAAAGGTAAGAGCAAGTTAAACAGAGAGGAGAAAGAGCTGGATTGGTTCATTTCATTTATATTTCCTTGTAATCGTTTTCTTTATATTCAGTCTTTCACCTTCTATTGTGTTTTTCCAACAAGTTGTATTCATTTATTGATTTAATATGAATTCAATTTATTTCTATTTTCCCTACATTTTTACTTTCATATCTTGTAATTTCAATCCCAATATGAGCTAAACTTCTACTTGGGGATTCAAGCTATGTGAATACCTTAAGTAGAAGAAAAGTCTCACTTATTATAAAAGCAACTTTGCTCACACTTAGCATTGTTTGTTTTTTGTTGAAGATTAAGTTTCATTGTTAACTTAAACTAACCATTTAGGTTAACATAGTTTGTGTTGAACGCAATACTTAAAAGGTTGAGTTGAGTGCGCAGGTTCACAAAAACAATAGTGGAAAAAAAACCTAGAAATAGAGCTTTGTTTCTTGCATCCTAGAGATCAGGCTAGAACCACTAGAGTTATAAAGTTGTGTGCACAATTTATCTAAGAGTTAATTAGCCCTAGAAATAGGTACACTAATTAGCTTATTCTCCTAAAGGCACCAAAAGCGGAATTGAATAAGAGTAGAACTTAACTCGTAACTAAGTGCTTACAGGATAAGTTGCAGGCACAATTGGTTGCAATCTGTTTGAGCCGTACAGAATTCGAAAGAATGAAATATTGGCACATATAGGCAGCATTCGTCAATTGAACTCGACTTATTAAGCAAATTGTTGGTGCAAAGGTGGGTGCATATTCTGCTAAAGTTGAAAAAAAAAAACTATTTAACCAAGTGATGCTAACTAAACAAAGTTGGAGGATCTTAAGTGTTGGGTTTTATGTCCTAAAACACGTGGATAGTAAATAAACAAGTTTATTATATTCAATAAAGCGTTATTGAAGTTATTCGATAAGATGTTATTGAATGGTTGTTTAGTTTTCCATTAATTAAACCAAAATCCAATAAACTAGAACCCTTGGCTATAGTATGAATACTTGAACTTTATGTAGAGACATCAAAGTGGATCAAGTTTGAGTAATAGCCAAAACGGTCTATAGTATAGGGATAGGCTTGTGTACCTTATCCTGGTGACACTATGAGACGCGACCCACATTGTATTTGTTGGGTTTTATGCCCTAAAACTCGTAGACAGTGAATGTAACGGTTGACCAAATATTAATGAAATAATATTGATGTATTTTTCCATTAAGTATTGTTAGTTATATTATGTTTGTCTTTGCCTAAAATAACTCTAATCCAATAAACTAGACATCCTAGGTTGTAGTATGAATCTTGAACAGTATGTAGAGACATATGGGGATCACTGTTCAAGAAACAGCCTAAAAGGTCTATAGTATAGGGATAAGACTGGGTGCCTTATCCTGGTGACACTATGGATATGGTCCACTTTGTATTTAATACAAACGTCATGATCCAACGCGTTCGTGTAGGAGACATGCGAGTGGGGGTATCCTATGCAATGAGTTTGCATAAGATCGGACTGCGAAATAGTAACCACTAGTTATAACACTGTTAACTAGTTAGGTTTCTATTTCACTAAGACGACCTAAACAACTTAGTCTTAATCCTGAGTTGATTATGAACTCCTGCTCATGAGGGATTGTCCTTTGATTTGTATGGGTGAGAGTGGCTAACACGCCGACTCAATAAGCTTACCATTTTGGGGACAGGACCGAGTGGGGAGTTGGGAACATAATCACACAAGATGAAATTCATTCCTCCCCAACTTTAGAGAAGTAGATGAGTGTTCCCTTAAGTGGTGACTCCGAGTCTTGAACAAAGGGCTCTACCCTCTTAGTGGCACGAGAGAGTTTTTTGTTTGATGGTTGGACCACAAACAGATTGTTCATTAGAGGAGAACTGGTACTTAAGGAAATGGAAGTAACCCAGGGGTAAAACGGTCATTTGACCCAACTGGTGTTACGGACACTCGTGAAGGACTAACTAGTCGTTATTGGTCTATATCCGTGGACACAAAAAATATGTCTACAGTGAGAAGAGTGCAAGTGTGAGTCTATAGTGGAATGTACACACAGTTAACGAACATTGATTAATTTGGTTAATGAGTTTGACCAATTAATCTCACATCGTTGGAGCTTCTGATCTGCAGGTCCATTAGGTCCCACTGGTAGCTCATAAAGTGATTTGAGGCAACTAAGTAATAAATGTAAATTGAAAGTGTTCAATTTACTAAGGGAAACAATATAATATATATATTGATATATTATTATGAGAGAAATAAATATTTGAAGAAATTTCAATTATTGATATGAATTTGATTCATATTAAATTTATAGGAATTTGAAAGAGTTCAAATATGAATTAAATTAATTTAAGGCCTAAAATTAAATGGGATAACAGCAAGAATAGCTATAATAAAATGTTGGTTTTGAAAAAAGACCAAAAATCTTTTTTCTTGCAAAAATGACAAAAGGATATAAATGGAAAATTACTAATTGATATAAACTGACCAAAATACCCTTGAATGAAAAAAAAACAGTGTATTCCTAATTTTAAGGAGAAAACATCGTTTTAATCTCAAAATATTCTCAAATAATATCTTGGTATATTTTGAAAATCATAACTAATCTAAAATCTTGGATAATGTTGTTAAATTCAAAAAAATCTAAACACTTATTGTTCTAGTCTTAACACTTCTAAAAATAACTAAAAATATCTAAGGTTCAGAGTAATGAATGTAAAGCAAAAACACCAATTTGCCTAAAAATATACTGTGCTACAAGAGCAGTATCGTGTTTTCACAAATATAATGTATATGTGGGTGTGATTAAACAACACAAAAAACAGAGTATCGTGTTAAATTATCATATAAACTAACAAATATAATGTATATGTGGGTGTGAATAAACAACACAAAAAACAGATAAAAGGTATGTAAAAGAAACAAAAATTGATTTGGGATTCTCCACCATAAGAAATATCATTTCGGCATGCAAATACCTTGTAGAATGAAAATAAATAAACTCAAGGACAAACAAATAAACGGAAGAAAATAATTAAACAGACCTTTGAGCTCGAGTGGAAGTAAAGGGCATTAACTTGTTTGGACGAGAAAATAAGGGAGTAAAATAAAATACAAGTAGAAGCAGTGGTTGAAGAGAATGCACGAAGGAAGAGTACTTACTAGAGTAGTTGGGAAGATGAATTGGATCGAGAGAGAGGTGGATTGAGGAAGGTCCTCGGAGGGGTGGAAGTGAGGGCGACGAAAGGTTCTGGCTGAGTCGGAGGGAGGTTTCTTGATTTTAATGGGAGGCATTGCAAAAGTGGGGGAGGGCGAAGGCATAGGTTGTTTAGCATAAGCAATTGTGGATCTTCTTGGACTGGTGAATTTGTCGCCATGAATGGAACAACTACAGGTTGTTTAGCATAAGCATGTGGATCTTCTTGGACTTGTGAATTTGCCGCCATGGAGGGAACAACTACCGACTAAGGAAGGAAAGAGAGTGTCGACGAAGCTCTAGAAACCCGATAAAAAAAATTAAGTATGCCTCAGGAGAAGACACAAGCGATTAATCAAACCAAAGCACGAGCACTAGACAAAGTCCAAATACGGTTCAAATTTCAAGTTGCAACTTGAAATAACATGTTATCTCCCGATTAATTATGAAAAAAAAAGGTATTTAATTATCTTAATATTAATTTAATATACAAAAGTTTGTTAGTTTAAATTTGAAAACGATATGAAAATCTACCAAATTAATTTGAACCGAAAAGTATGGAGATTCTGTTGGGAGAGAGTTTGGATACACTGTACGCAAATGTAGGGCCCCCTGGTGTTTGAATTTGCAGCAAGGGTAAAAGTGGAATAACATATTAATCGTGGTCACGCCTACCTCACGTGTGGCCATATTTCATTTGTTTTTTCCTTTTGGCTGTGTTTCAGTTTCACCCCCACTAAATGGCTATACCCCCAAATTTCTCAAATTAAATTGGGCAATTAATTAATTCAAGGTCGGAAATTAAATATGTGATATTTAATTGGTGATTAATTAATTAATTGAAAATTAATCAATTATGGAAATGATTAATCACTTATGGAAGTAATTAATCATTTATGGAAATGATCTAATCACTTATGGAAGTAGTTAGTCATTTATGGAAAAGATTAATCAATTATGGAATTGGTTGATCATGAATTGATTAAATATGGAATAGATTAAATCAGTTATGGAAATAATTGATTTTAGGGAAAACTACACTTTTAGTCCCTGAGGTTTGGGTTAGGTTTCATCTTGGTTCATGAGTTTTCAAACTCGATAATTTAGTCCCTGAGCTTTGGATTTTGTTTCATTTTAGTCCCTCCATCCATTTTTCCATTAATTACTAACGGATTGCTGACGTGGCACTATTTTTTATTAAAAAATTAATTTTTAATATTTTAAGATAAAATAATATTAAATTAATAAAAATATTATTACTTTTTTATTTCTTCATTTCTCTTTCCTTCTCCTTATCCTTCACCAATTCTTCTCAAACCCTAATGGTACTTGCAACCCTACTGCCGGCGGTGGCCGCTCGCTGGCAACGACATTTTTTTCTCTCTCTTATTGTTTTGTTTTTTCCCTAAAAAACCAAAAGTTAAACGGAGTGTGGGTCACCAAAATCTGAATGGTTCGAGGTTTGATTTCAAGTGAAACTCGCTGGAATCGCCAAAACTTGTGGATGCTCGTTCGGAACTCGCTGGAATCACAGATCTGGATGTTCGTCGCCGTCACTTATGGATGCTTGTCCGAAACTAGAGGTTTGATTTCAAACCCACGATGTTGCAGGTCCGTTCGATTTCAAACCCACGATGTTGCTTGCTGAGTCAGTTTGATTTCAAACCCACGATGTTGTGTGCTCAGATTTTGTTCCAGATCTGGCTTCATAATTTCGGTATAAAAACGCCGTTGCTCGTGGGTTTTAGCCCGTGGACGACTTGCTTTATGAGTTCGTGGGTGGAGACGCGTCGTCGAAGGAAATGAAGCCCACTCGAGGTCCACCATGGATTGGAGATGACGGCGTGGTTCTTCAACCATTCACGATACCGAACTAGGACGATGTCGATGTCGGATCTGGGTTCAAGGAAGACCTCCCTCCATCTTTTCTTTTAAAAAAATGAAATGGGAAGAAAGGGGTGAAAAAAGAATAACAAGAAGAAGAAGAAAAAAAATCGCCAGCGAGCGGTGATCGACGGTTGGCGGCAGAAACAGTGGAATGATGGTTATGGTGGTGGAGAAGAAGAAGGTGAAGAAGAAGAAGAAGGAGGGAAGGAAAAAGAAACAAAAATAATATAAAATAATAATATTTTGATTATTTTAATATATTTATATTTTAAACAATTAAAAATAATTTTTTTAATAAAAAATCAAGGTCACCTCAGCAATTCATTAAATATTAACGGAAAATTAGATGGAAGGACTAAAATGAAAAGAAATTCAAACCTCAGGGACTGAATTGTCGAGTTTGAAAACTCAGTGACTAAAATGAAACCTAACTCAAACCTTAGGGACCAAAAATGTATTTTTCTCTTGATTTTATGTGGATATTTTATTCATGGTATTTCTCCTATAAATAGAACACTAGACCTAATGGTTTAGGTGCCCTCTTGCTCTTAGAATCACAAGACAAGACTCTTGCATTCTCTCTAGCCTCCCTCTTAGAGAAAGACTCCCATCAGTCAATTGCCTCCTAGACTTAGAGATATACCGGTGTAACCTCTTTGGTTATTGTGTTCTTGAGAAGAAAATTCCAGCGAAGAATCTTAAAGGGACTACTGCGTTTTTCATCCTTAGAGCATCGTTGGCGAAAATCGGTCAAGTGTACAACGAAGGTTTGTAACGGTTTTCTAATCTTTCTTTGAAAAGCATGTAAATAAAAGAGTTTTATTTTTCTGTTTTTCTAGCATGTTTAAACCAATTTACAACAGCTTTACAGTGTATTTAAAGTAGCGTTTTTGCCTTTTCGTATTTGTATTTTAATGTTAATTAATATATGACGTGAGGTCCTCTCCACGCGTTTTCCGCTGCGCCGGGGCTTTCATCCCCTTCAGTATTTAGTACAAACAATGTGATCGTGAATCGTTCATGTGGAGAAATGCAAGTGGGGGTGTCCTATGCAATGAGTTTGCATAAGACCGGACCACGAATCAAGTCACTTTCACTTTATAACGTCGTTTATAGTTGAGACTGACTAATTTCATACGATGACCTAGGTAACTCGATTTTAATCCTGAGCTAACTATGAACTCCAGTTTATTCGGGATTATCCTTTGATTTGCATGGGTGAGAGGGGTCCAGCATTGTCGACTCAATAAGCCTACCGATGCGAGTTGTAGACTAAAGGTGGAGGTAGGAATAAGATGGAGAAATAATAATTAAAGATGAATTCAGTCTAGCTAAGTGTAAGTATACACTATCGCATGTAGTAATAAAAACTCTTGAAGTATTCAAAAAGTATTTATCCAACAGGGACTAATTAAACACATATTTGAAGAAGAAACTACTCTTAAATTGAAAAGTAGGTAACCAAGATAAAATAATTGATGTTGGGATTCTTGGAAAATAATAAAGCAAGCAATGAAAAGAATAAACAAAACAATAATAAAAGTGAGGAATTCAGTAAAGCTTAAACCCAAGGGCAAATAACTCTAATAATAGCTTGTTTGACCTAAGTCTAGATATGCATTAGGTCAGATTTAACTCCTATTTGACTTTGCTCCCAAGAACTGTTTGAATACTAAACAAGTACCGTTATGCACATTTTTGTGACTCGACTCCGACATAGATGATTCACGCATGCAACCTATAACCCTATAGTTGTTATAAGTAACATCCCCTATAATAGCAAATACACTTTTTCGAGCCCTTTCTCCTATATCACCTTTATGAAAACCGATATTGTTTGACCCTTTCGGTACCAAACTCACATGGCATGCTAAGTCTAAGTGATCAAGTTAAACTTAACAAGATTAGAATGACAGTCAATAAAGGATGATATGCATAAATAAAGCTTAGGCAAAGAAACAACTTTCAAGCTATTCCATCCACAAGGGAATTCACTAAATAAACCCCTCGATGAAATTTAGCTACGCATGATGGATAAAAGTGCAAACAAATAACTTCCCATTGAATAAACAAATGTTAAGTACAAGAAATAATGAAAAGAATAAGGTGCTGGAAAACAATGTGCAATAGCTAAAACTAGGGTTTTTTCTCTTTATCCAATCCCTTTAGAGTTTTCACGACACGAAGGTTTGATGTCTAACTAAGGTTAGAAACACGAAGGTTTGATGTCTAACTAAGGTTAGAATTTAGTCTTCTAGCAAGGACCTCGGGCATCATAACTCATGGGTCAGACACTAGGGTTCTGTCCCCACCCACGACGTCCCAGTGAGTTCTGCTTCATTTTGCCTTCGATTTGTGGCCTTTTATAGAGTGGAGAGTAGTTGAGGAGTCACGAAAATAGTGTTTGCAGGTAGCTCAGTCCGTTTCGGAGTCAATGTAACGCCCCAGGATTTTAAAAGCTAACCCAGCGACATTACTAACTCCTAGACCAAAACAAACCGTGAGCACCGAAAATTTCGGCAGCATAACGGCGTACATTGGACTAACCCAAAATTTTTACTTAACCTTCTATGCAAAATAAACACTTCTAAGTAACATTATTCAACAAACTCCATCAACCACAACACAACAGGGCCTCGCAGAAGCTAGCAATCAGACAGGCCTTGCATCACAACTAATAACGACTCAGAACACAACTTAAGCGGAACTTACGACATTAATCAATTTAATCAACTTATTGGTCGCTCACTGAACGAAATAATAGAGTTCATTAAAACAATGCAACTAAACCTAGAATCTAACAGAGGTAAATCAGAATTAACCAAGTCCAACATCTTTTAAAACGACAAGCACATCTATCCTAACTAAACCAAGAGAAGTAAATAGACAAGGACAAGCTACAAACTATGGTTCCTCCTCATAAGCCTCCTCCGCATCACCATGGTCCACGCAGTCATCATAACCTGCAAAATCTGGTAGTTGGGGGGAGAGAGGAGGGGGTCAGTACACTAAGGTACTGGTAAGCAGCCCCTACCTGAGAAGCCATCAAACAGCAAACAACAAACAACATGCTCTTCATGCGCAAACAACATGCTTTTCAAACGGTAAACATAATATCATGCTCAAAAGCTAGTAAAACAAATGACTCTTCTAAGCCACAACTCATGCATCTTTCTATATGCAACTTGCTAACCACTCAAGCTCCACGAGCTCGCTCAACGCTCTTATTTAGCCCTCACATGGCTCTCCAAGACTGATCCTTCGAGTCGCACTGTCCCCTGACCATTTGTACCCAGGGCCACAATGCTCTCTACGGAGCTCGGCGTTTGACCCTTGACCGTTTGTACCCAAGGCCTCAAACTGTGCATCGCCCCTTGACCATTTGTACCCAAGGCGCACCGATGACTTAGCAAGGTATTGGCCCTTCCCCAGGCGCCCAACACGTGCTTTCTAGACTCATCACACCGACCCTTGACCATTTGTACCCAAGGCCTCGATGCTCCTCTTAACCAATGGTGACGTGCCACCCCTCGACCATTTGTACCCGAGGTGCACTGACACTCACCCAACTTTCTTTTCTTTCACACTTTAGGTCCCTGACCTATAACTCACATCTACTAGAATGCATATGCCCTGCAACATGCTTCTAGACTCATGCATCATGCCCACTAAGCATATACGTGCAACTACACATGCTCTCGTCCATGCTTAACTCATATGCAACAAACCAACATGCTTACAACCAATCAACACGCAACAACAGTCATGCTTTTCAACGGTAACATACATATATACGTATACTCAGAGAAGCAAGAAACATAAGAGAAATTATAAAGCGAGTAAACATTTAGCATGCATCACACAGTCAAGCAGACTCCAACAAGTAAGAACTACTTACCGGAAGCTCAAACGCTCCTAAACAATCCTAAAGGACTAAGGGAAACAACCGGAAGAGCCTAAAGAGCTCCAACTACAAGCAACAATTACCATGAGTTAGGAATTGATAAACAACACCCTAGAGACTTAATAAAGGAAGGTAAAGGGTGCTGGAATTTACCGCTTAGTGCTCAAACAACCTTGAGAACAAGCTGACTTGTGTTCGAAACGACCCAACAACCAAGATCCCAAGTCACCGGGTTATGGGTAACCAAAATCAAGGTCTTTCGAGTTGTGGGTATTCGCTGAACACGATATTTGAGACCAAACGCTCGCTGAACAGCAATCGAATACACCTAATTCTGCAATTATGAGGTCGATAACGAATGGCCATCGATCACCTAAGCTATAAAACTAATAACAGCATTGAACCTTACCCAACGGACCCGATATCACACAAGACGGGTTGCAACAACCTCGAACAACGCACTAGAACGATCCTTGGGCAGTGGGTATGCAAGTCGATGTGTTTCGAACCTAATCAAACACCTAGACGGCGCTGCAGATCAGAAAATCGAACACCATTAAACTTTTCAGCACCTAAAAGGAATGGGCATTCTACCAAAGGCTCCAAACAAGAATGGGTAAACTATATTCGAACTCAAACCAGCATGGGTCATCACTGAAACTTACCGAAAGAGTCCGAACACGCTGAAACGGACCTTAAATCAGCCCGAACGCGCATAACACCAGAACAACGAAGACTTTTTCCGCTACCCACGAGCCTGACCGAAAACGCAAGGAAGGAATTAAACTTGTTTCCTTTGCTGAACTTGATAGAAACAAACAACCGATAAAGTAGCTAACTGAACTAGATGAACAGAACGAGAGAGAATGGGACCTTACATACAAGGAAGGAGACGAAACGGACTGCAGGGCGACGCGGCTTGAAACGACGGCGGCGAGCTGCGAACCAGGGAAACGACACCGACCACACGAGGGAAGAAACTGACGGCTTCGAGAGCCTTGCTGCCGGCGGACGAACACGTGAGAGGGAGAGAAAAGACGCCGGAGATGGCCTTCGGGAAGCTCGACTGCGAGGGAGAGGAAGAAAAAACGGGAAGGGCTAGCGGCTGATGAAGAACACGCAGAGGGGGGGGTATGGCGGCTGCTGCTCACGAAAAGGAGGAGGGAGAAGGAGATAATATTTGCTTTAGGGTTTCTTTTTCCCTTATTTCCTTATTCTTTTCTTTTAAAAGAACCTAAGAGAAGAAATCCCAATTTAATTAGGAATAAGGTCTTATCTAGTATTTTATTTAAAAACCCTAACTTAATCCCTAAAAGACTTGGGAGGAAAAATAACTCGATTGATAAAAGAGTTTGGGCCTTTTTGATATTTAAAATAAATATCAAATGTTAAACCTCTAACTTTAGGAATTTAAAGATTTAATTAAAAATCTCTTTCCCCTAAACTTTAGAAATTTAGTTTAACGACCCAAGGCCAAAGTTAAATTCTAATTTCCCCAAATTAGAATAAGAACGCCCAGTAAATACCAAAACGGCTCGATTTCGAAACGCGGGGCGTTACAATCTCCCCACCTTAAGAGCTTTCGTCCTCGAAAGACTCCAGCTCGAACAACTCAGAGAATTAGGCTCAAACTTCACCTACTCCTTCCTGGTAGCTCCTTTCGCTCTATGGTTCGCCCATAGCTCTTCTACCAAAACATCGATCTAACTTCTCAAAACCTTCGCTTCCTTGGACGGGACCTTGACAGACTTCTCCACCACAAATGTCAAGTCCTCAATCGACGACAGGGGTTCAGAATTCACACATGCGAAGGATTACGCACGCATTTCCACAATGTGGACACATAAACACATCATGCACAGTTGACATGGTCGGTGATAACGCCAACCTGTAAGCAACAAGCTCGATGTGCTCCAAGACCTCATAAGGACCAATGAACCCAAGCTAAGCTTCTTATCAACAAGCAAAGAAACCTTTCGACGACACCACGTGCCAGAACACACGATAACCCAAAACTGAACTCCAGAACTCGAAAGAGTTCGCCTAACCACACTGGTGGACTGGCCTTGACTCCAACTCACACTCCACAAGGCACTTAACACCAGAGGCTTTTGCTTCGCAAACCATTTCCTTCTAGGATTCCAAAGCTCAAAACTGAGGCACAAAAGGAACAGTTGTGTATGCATTACAACAACTCCTGGGACGAGTTGTGTTGAGCATACAACCCTTGAAGCAAAACTCGCTTACCGGCAACTAGACCAAGTGCATTAAGAACACTAAAGGTCTGACAAAGTCCAGATCGAACTCGGATCTTGCACGATCTACCGGAACTTAGCCATATGCATGAGAAAGCCAACTTCACTAGCAAAGTTGGAGCTAAGCTAGCTGCTTCAGCACAACACACATGAGGCTCATTCCAACGATGCCACTTGAAGGAACACATGCTGTTAACGTCAGCTTAAACCTTTGAGCTTGACATAACCACAACCCACCTTTAATGACCTCAAGAATGCTCATCTCGGTCCTACGGAAGGCTTCATCAACACTTCACCAACTTAAACTCACTTAGTTGGTAAGTTTCAACCCCAACTTCAAACAGGCATTACTGAAGAAGGAAACAACTACTTCGGAACGGCTTCCGCTGCACCAACTCACCTTTTTCAAACCATCCTTCAAGAACGGCTACGAGATGGAACTTCCTTATAACTGCACACCAAGGTAACTTGTCAAGACGACAACTGACGTGGTGGTCATGACTCGATACAGATTCTCACTATCTCCTTGGCTTTGGATTGAGGTCTCACTGCATGAGGGAAATGCTCTAACTCTTGGTTTGAGAACCAACACCATTGAGTATCGCCACGAGCAAGTCCAAAAACCTCGAGACTCGATTCACGAAACCCAAGCAACGGCAAGGCTATCCATGAGTCCGAAGACATAACAGAAGCTTGCAACGTTCAATCATACTTGGATTCCCAAGCATCCTCTTGAACGAAAACTCCTTGACCTTAATTAAAGAGATTGGATACAAACTATCCTAAGGGAACCTTCTGCTAAACTCAAAGGAAATCTTCAACTCCTTAGAAACCAGACGACACCAATCGAACCTTGAACAAACTGAGGAACAGAGGATCTAAACACCACGAAGCACCCACAAGAGTTGCAAAGCTATTTAAGCCCGAAGATCTCACAGCAAGCTTGCAACACTCAAACTTGATTTTGAAAGCCACTTTGGAACAATGATTCCATGATCCCAACTAAGAAGCTAGATCACAAAACTATTCTAGGAAAATCCTTTTTCCCTTGAAGCTAACCTATACAGGGAAATTTAAAATAACAAGGCACCAAAAGAGGATACCCTAGCAATACTAGCTTCAAGATTTGCTGACAAACAATGCCAAAAAAACGAAGGAATGATCCATGCATACTCACATCAACGAACAGTTATGCACAAGACAAGCATAAATCATAAGAACAAGATTTCAGAACCAGAAGATATAGACTTAAGAAGAGAAGGGATTACTAACCTTGAGCGAGGGGCATGCAGACTCCCCACCTTAGGAGCTATCTTCGTCATCAGAACCATCGTCCTCGTAAAGCTCTGGGTATTCTGCCTTGAGTTCCTCATCGGTGACACAGGGCAAGAACTCCTCAGCGTACGCACTAGATCTTGACGAAGAACTTCTGACCTTCTGACTAGCTGCAAGCACTTCCACTTCGCTCTTCTTCTTGGCACCAGATGACGTGCCAACCTCTTGGGACTGCTCCGTCCTGGGGATGTCCCTATCCAACATCCGAGCGCTCGCTAAGGCTGCTGCAAAGGTGGCCGGTCGACCAAGCCGGACCAAACCTCGAATTTATGCGCGGAGCCCATTAACGAATCGGTTGATCCTAATCTCCTCGGTGGCAACCAACCCTGGGACTCGGCAGGATAACTCTTCAAACCTTCTGGCGTACTGCTCCACAGACAAGGTCCCTTGAACAAGAGAGACAAACTCTGCTTCTTGCTCAACACCAGCAAAACGACAACCAAAATGGTCCCGCACAAGACCTTGGAACCCCGACCAGGAAATGGGATTCTCTGGGCGGTTCTCGGTTTGACCCACAACGTTCCACCAAGTGCGAGCGTGGCCTTTGAGCATAAAGGCAGCTCCTTGGACCCGCTGTTGGGCATTAGTTCCAAGAAATTGAAATATCGCTTCCAATGCGGCGGTCCATTCTACCATTGCTTCAGAACTATCCGAGTGCCCATCGAACGAAGGAGGCTTCGCCTTCATGAAGCTCTTGATAAAATGCACATCTTCGCCATGAGTAGGGGCTCCATTTGCACCGACATGCTGCAGGTTGTTCAGGAATGCGTTGCCAAGCATCGCCTGCAATGCCTCTGCTGCCAGCATAGGAGGCGCTGGGGGAGGAATGGGAGGATTCGCCTCAGGATGCGAATTAACCTCGGGAACGTCTGGAGGGCCAGAACGTCCACTACCTTGACTGCTACTCGAACTCATCGCTGAAAGGAAACGATGAACTCACTTAAGGAACACTCCTTAGAACTAGAATAGAAGGGGCTAACCTCGAACTAAGGCAGCAACCTAGGCCTTAAAGAAAACAACCTAGGCCTTAAAGAAAACAACCTATGCCTACGAACAAACAACATCGCACAAAACAATCACAAGGAAAACCAAAAGCTATCTTGCAAACTATGGGAGCATCCTAAACCTAGCTACTATATAACAAGCAACATAGGAAAACAACATGCTCGGACAAGGCAAACAAGCACATAACAGGAATTCAAGCAAGCAGCAATAATTACGCAAACAATAGAGTAAATCAGAACAATCACGACAACATAATGATATCTTAACCAGACCAACGTACCTGGTGATGGAGAGGAGAACGAGGAAGACCATAACCCTAAACATCCAAACAACCTAGATTTCCTAGGCCAGTCTACAGGAACAACTCTGCTCTGATACCAACTGTAACGCCCCAGGATTTTAAAAGCTAACCCAGCGACATTACTAACTCCTAGACCAAAACAAACCGTGAGCACCGAAAATTTCGGCAGCATAACGGCGTACATTGGACTAACCCAAAATTTTTACTTAACCTTCTATGCAAAATAAACACTTCTAAGTAACATTATTCAACAAACTCCATCAACCACAACACAACAGGGCCTCGCAGAAGCTAGCAATCAGACAGGCCTTGCATCACAACTAATAACGACTCAGAACACAACTTAAGCGGAACTTACGACATTAATCAATTTAATCAACTTATTGGTCGCTCACTGAACGAAATAATAGAGTTCATTAAAACAATGCAACTAAACCTAGAATCTAACAGAGGTAAATCAGAATTAACCAAGTCCAACATCTTTTAAAACGACAAGCACATCTATCCTAACTAAACCAAGAGAAGTAAATAGACAAGGACAAGCTACAAACTATGGTTCCTCCTCATAAGCCTCCTCCGCATCACCATGGTCCACGCAGTCATCATAACCTGCAAAATCTGGTAGTTGGGGGGAGAGAGGAGGGGGTCAGTACACTAAGGTACTGGTAAGCAGCCCCTACCTGAGAAGCCATCAAACAGCAAACAACAAACAACATGCTCTTCATGCGCAAACAACATGCTTTTCAAACGGTAAACATAATATCATGCTCAAAAGCTAGTAAAACAAATGACTCTTCTAAGCCACAACTCATGCATCTTTCTATATGCAACTTGCTAACCACTCAAGCTCCACGAGCTCGCTCAACGCTCTTATTTAGCCCTCACATGGCTCTCCAAGACTGATCCTTCGAGTCGCACTGTCCCCTGACCATTTGTACCCAGGGCCACAATGCTCTCTACGGAGCTCGGCGTTTGACCCTTGACCGTTTGTACCCAAGGCCTCAAACTGTGCATCGCCCCTTGACCATTTGTACCCAAGGCGCACCGATGACTTAGCAAGGTATTGGCCCTTCCCCAGGCGCCCAACACGTGCTTTCTAGACTCATCACACCGACCCTTGACCATTTGTACCCAAGGCCTCGATGCTCCTCTTAACCAATGGTGACGTGCCACCCCTCGACCATTTGTACCCGAGGTGCACTGACACTCACCCAACTTTCTTTTCTTTCACACTTTAGGTCCCTGACCTATAACTCACATCTACTAGAATGCATATGCCCTGCAACATGCTTCTAGACTCATGCATCATGCCCACTAAGCATATACGTGCAACTACACATGCTCTCGTCCATGCTTAACTCATATGCAACAAACCAACATGCTTACAACCAATCAACACGCAACAACAGTCATGCTTTTCAACGGTAACATACATATATACGTATACTCAGAGAAGCAAGAAACATAAGAGAAATTATAAAGCGAGTAAACATTTAGCATGCATCACACAGTCAAGCAGACTCCAACAAGTAAGAACTACTTACCGGAAGCTCAAACGCTCCTAAACAATCCTAAAGGACTAAGGGAAACAACCGGAAGAGCCTAAAGAGCTCCAACTACAAGCAACAATTACCATGAGTTAGGAATTGATAAACAACACCCTAGAGACTTAATAAAGGAAGGTAAAGGGTGCTGGAATTTACCGCTTAGTGCTCAAACAACCTTGAGAACAAGCTGACTTGTGTTCGAAACGACCCAACAACCACGATCCCAAGTCACCGGGTTATGGGTAACCAAAATCAAGGTCTTTCGAGTTGTGGGTATTCGCTGAACACGATATTTGAGACCAAACGCTCGCTGAACAGCAATCGAATACACCTAATTCTGCAATTATAAGGTCGATAACGAATGGGCATCGATCACCTAAGCTATAAAACTAATAACAGCATTGAACCTTACCCAACGGACCCGATATCACGCAAGACGGGTTGCAACAACCTCGAACAACGCACTAGAACGATCCTTGGGCAGTGGGTATGCAAGTCGATGTGTTTCGAACCTAATCGAACACCTAGACGGCGCTGCAGATCAGAAAATCGAACACCATTAAACTTTTCAGCACCTAAAAGGAATGGGCATTCTACCAAAGGCTCCAAACAAGAATGGGTAAACTATATTCGAACTCAAACCAGCATGGGTCATCACTAAAACTTACCGAAAGAGTCCGAACACGCTGAAACGGACCTTAAATCAGCCCGAACGCGCATAACACCAGAACAACGAAGACTTTTTCCGCTACCCACGAGCCTGACCGAAAACGCAAGGAAGGAATTAAACTTGTTTCCTTTGCTGAACTTGATAGAAACAAACAACCGATAAAGTAGCTAACTGAACTAGATGAACAGAACGAGAGAGAAAGGGACCTTACATACAAGGAAGGAGACGAAACGGACTGCAGGGCGACGCGGCTTGAAACGATGGCGGCGAGCTGCGAACCAGGGAAACGACACCGACCACACGAGGGAAGAAACTGACGGCTTCGAGAGCCTTGCTTCCGGCGGACGAACACGCGAGAGGGAGAGAAAAGACGCCGGAGATGGCCTTCGGGAAGCTCGGCTGCGAGGGAGAGGAAGAAAAAACGGGAAGGGCTAGCGGCTGATGAAGAACACGCAGAGGGGGGGTCTGGCGGCTGCTGCTCACGAAAAGGAGGGAGAAGGAGATAATATTTGCTTTAGGGTTTCTTTTTCCCTTATTTCCTTATTCTTTTCTTTTAAAAGAACCTAAGAGAAGAAATCCCAATTTAATTAGGAATAAGGTCTTATCTAGTATTTTATTTAAAAACCCTAACTTAATCCCTAAAAGACTTGGGAGGAAAAATAACTCGATTGATAAAAGAGTTTGGGCCTTTTTGATATTTAAAATAAATATCAAATGTTAAACCTCTAACTTTAGGAATTTAAAGATTTAATTAAAAATCTCTTTCCCCTAAACTTTAGAAATTTAGTTTAATGACCCAAGGCCAAAGTTAAATTCTAATTTCCCCAAATTAGAATAAGAACGCCCAGTAAATACCAAAACGGCTCGATTTCGAAACGCGGGGCGTTACAGTCAACAACTGGTTAGGTGCGTGAAAAGCTCGTTCAAAACGACCCGCGATGGACTCGGACTTTTTCTGTTTCTGCCTAGAAATGCGGTCGCATTTCATTTTGTCTTTGCAAAAATGCAGTTGCATTTCTGATGTTTGCCTTGTTTTCCTCTGTTTTCCTACAACACGTAAAAAAAGTTAAATTCATACCAAAATGAGTTCATTTAAGCACAAATATGCTTAATTTGACACATGTGACCCTCTAAGACTCAACTTACCAACTTTCACATTTTTTAGGCTTGTGAATAATAAATTTGATAAAAAAAAACATACAAGTTTCACAAGAAATAAACTAAGAATAAAGGGCAAAATAGGTATATTTTTTACACTTATCACCTACCATTTTGGGGATAAGACCAGGTAGATAGCTGGGGACATAGTTCTGCAAGACGAAATTCACTCTTAATCGTTTTTAGGGATAGTAGAGAGGTTGTTCCCTTAAGTGCTGACTTCGGGTCTTGGACAAGGGTGTCATCCTCTCTTGGCCCGAGAGAAACTTCTGTTTAATGGTTGGACCATGAACAAGTTGTTCATTAGAGGATCAGTGGAACTTAAGGAGTAAGAGGTAACTTTAAGGGTAAAACGGACATTTGACCCAACTGTAGTTATGAACGATTTATGAAGGATCGACTTACTAATCATGGTTATATCGAGTAGACAGAAATATATCTACAATGAGTAGAGTGCAACTATTGAGCTATAGTGGAGTGTCCCGGTAGTTAACAAATGTTGGTTAACTAGGTTAATGAGTTTAGCCCGTTAATCTCGGATCGTTGGAGCCCATGATCTGTAGGTCCATTAGGTCCTCTTGCTAGCTCATATGGACTAAACCTTAGAACAAAGTAGAGATTTTGAATCATTCAAATTCGGTTTAGGGAGTTGACGTTAATTATATGCGATATATTTAACGTATTATAAATTAATAGAGAGAGTTGGAAATGTATAGATATGATTTAAATATTGCAAATATGTATATTACACATTTTCGGTTTGAATTTGAATTAGGATTCATATTCGATCAATTAGGTTTTAAAGAAGTCGGGATTGGTACATTATTCATTTTAATATTTAATTTATATTAATTTTATTTAAATTAATTAGATTAATTCTAAAATTGAAATTAATTTCTCACATATGAATTTTTTGAAATTCATAAAATTATGAGGCAAATTATCTCACTTTGCCACATCCTCATATGACCAATCTTTTTCACCTTGTTGTCATAATCTCAAGGCATGGAAGCATGCATTTCTTCTTGATATAAAAGAAGAATTTGACCTTGAAGTTGGTTAAGGCTGTTGGAATTCTCCAAAAAGAAAAAGACGATGAACTCTCTCAAAACTCATTTTTCTCTATTCAAATTCATCACGTTTTGGTTCCCACAAGCCCGTTCTAAGGTCGGAGAATAGCGGGGAAGACTCTAGCGGTGATCCATGACTTGTTCGTGATCAGAAACAACCAAAGAAGTCATCGAATTTAAGCTACAAAGGTCAGTATTTTGTTTCCCCTATTTTCGGCTATAAAAGACAACATGTTTTGAATGAGAAATTAATGTAAATCAAGTGCCTAAGATCGAAGTTGCTTCTGCACGGGTGTTGTACATGTTGGGTTTTATGCCCTAAAACTCGTAGATAGTAAATGTACATTTGACCGAACATTAATAAAGTGATGTATTATTCAGTGTTTGTATTATATCTTGTCTTAATAACCCTAATCTAATAAACTAAACATCCAAGGCTAATAGAATGAGGCTTGAGCTAGTATGTAGGGACATACGGGGATCAATGTTCAAGTTTTAGTCTAAAGGGTCTGTAGTATAGGGATAAGGCTGGGTACCTTATCCTGGTGACACTATGGATACGGCCCGCTTTGTATATTGAACAAACGTAGTGATCCAACGCGTTCATGTGGTTGACATGCGAGTGGGGGTATCCTGTGCAATGAGTTTGCACAAAGACCGGACCGCGAAATAGTTTACCACTAACTGTAACACCGTTAGTTAGTTCGGTTTCTATTTCACTAGGATGACCTAGGCAAGTTGGCCTTAATCCTGAGTGGATTATGGACTCCTGTCCATGAGGGATTGTCCTTTGATTTGTACGAGTGAGAGTGGCATGTTCGCCGACTCAATAAGCCTACCATTTTGGGGACAAGACCGAGTGGGGAGCTGGGAACGTAGTCTTACAAGATGGAATTCACTCCTTCCCGATATTAGGGTAAGTAGAGGTGTGTTCCCTTAAGTGGTGTCTCTGGGTCTTGAACAATGGACCCTACCCTCTTTATAGCACGAGAGGGATTTATGTTTGCTGGTTGGACCACAAACAGGTTGTTCATTAGAGGAGCACTGGTACTTAAGGATCAAGAGGTAACCCAGGGGTAAAACGGTAATTTGACCTAGTTGGGGTATGAACACACGTGAAGGGCTAACTTGCTGATGACGGTCGATATCCGTGGACACAAAAATATATCTGCAGTGAGAAGAGTGCAGCTGTGGTTCTTTAGTGGAGTGAACCACAGTTAACGAATATTGATTAACTTGGTTAATGAGTTTAGCCAACTAATCTCATATCGTTGGAGCTTCTGATCTGTAGGTCCATCAGGTCCCACCGGTAGCTCTATAAGGGCGTTGAGGTAAATTTCTAAGGTTAAGTTAAGTATTCGAAGGGGTTCGAATGTTAAACTAAAATGTGAATTTGATTCATATTAAAACTATAGGTTATAATTAATGTGCATTGGATGTACATTAATACTATAGTTTTATGAGAGAGAATAATAATAATCGAATATATGATGTTCAATTTTATTATTTTAGAATTAATTAATTTTGAATTAGTTAATTGTTCTAGTTTAATTAAATTTGATTTAATTGAGCTATAAGATAAGAGGGATATTAATTTAAATTGGATTTAAATTAATGTTATTTTAATTAATATTGATTAATTAAAATTTAGTTAATTATAATTTAAAATTATGATTTTAAATTCTGATTAATTAAAAATATCAGGTAACTGATATTTCAGTTACCTGATATTATGTGTGAGGTGGCTTTCTCCTGATGGTTAGGTTAAAAGAAAGGGTCAGGAGCCAGTTTCAATGCATCCCCATTCTCACGCCTGACCCCCTCTCTCTCGCCCTCTCACTCTCGATTTCTCTCCTCCCTCTGTGATACAGAGAATTTTCCAGAGAAAAACCTTAGAATATTGGGGTTCCCACAAGCCACTCAACAAACACTCCTAAGAGAATACCGGTGCAATTTGGTGGTGGTGTTTGTGATCTTTTTTCAGCGAAGAAAAGAAGTTCTTGTTGTTTTTTTTCTGTGGAATCAAGAGTTTTTGATGAAATCTCGTCAAGAAAACTTCAAGGGTAAGTATTCTTGAACCCAAGGATCAATAGGATCCTTTACTAGATTAGATCTAGTGTTTAGTTTCTGTTTTCAGCATGTTTTATAGTTTTACAGCATGCTAAATTTGTTTAAATTGCTGTAAATTTATGATTTGCAAGTTGTAATTAATGGTATTTTAATCGAAAGAAAATACAGTGTGGTATCAGAGCCATCTCTGTACTTTTTTCTTATTGATTAAAATTTACAATTTGCTGTGATAATGGGATTATTTGCATTGTGAATGTTGGTTTGCTGTGAACGTTTTCGGTTTAATTGGCCATAGATTTATGAATTATTTTGATTTGATCAAATGTAAGGGCCCCTGTGTTTTGGGCAATTGTTCATAAATTTGGAGTCTGTAAGTCCGGGTCTAGCTTAAGATGAAGTTTTGTGAAGAACACGATAAAATTCGAGGCCAATTGGGAGAAATCAGCCGCTGTTCTGCCCATAAAATTGCTCCAGACGCGTTAGCGTCGGGACGCTAAGCGTTAAACATCTCGACTCTATCGCGATTTCACGCTGTGGACGAGTTGAAATCGCGTCAGAGTCGGGACGCTGTTGTTTAAGTGTCTCGACGCTGTCACGATTTCATGCGGCAGTTCGTTTTTACGTGGAGACATGGGAGAAACCCTAACCGTTTGGTTTGGTTCGGTTCGGGTTCTTCAAGGTCGGTTCAAAGCGGTTCGGGTCGGTTCGTGCTTGTTGGTCCGGTTTTGGAGCTGCAGACTCTTGTAATAGGATAGATTATTTGCTTTTTTAGTGTAATTAAGCTTTATTCTATCCTAGGGGCCAATTAGACCGGTTCATTAGCTATTTAAATGCTTTCTGGATGTCATTTAAATATTAATCCCACCTTAGGATATAAAGCATGCTCATGCATTATGAATGTTATAATATGATTATAATTTTGGATGATAATGCATGGTTTTTCATGATTTATTTAATATATAGTTGAGTTATATTAAATTCATGAAAATGGTATAGTATGATGCATGCAATTACATAGTTTTAATATAAGAGTTATATTAAAAATAAATTGTTTGTAGCATGCTAAGGTGTTTTTCCATTTTTGGCAATAATAAAATTGTTTATTATTTAAAATGGAAATCAAGTTGCATTGAGCATGATACATCCATAGGTTGATATAAGAGTTATATTAATTATCATGCAATGCATAGTTCTATAGTTTAAATTTGATTAATTAGAATTTGATTGTTAATTGATTTAAACTATAGTATGCATGATTATAGGGCTAATCATTAAAATTTTGAAATAGTTTAAAATTTTATGATTAGAAACCGTCAATCTATAATCAAGATATGCATGTTCACATAGGATCTTAGGTTAAAATGAATTAATTTTAATGGGTTAAAATTAATTAGACCTAAGATCACTTTCTAATAGGATTAGAATATCTTACTTAGTTTTAAAATGGTTTTAATGAACTAAGTAGGACAAACATTCCTGAGATTATAAGGGAACTCAACCAGTGAAGTTCTGTCTAAGGATTGGACGTATTTAAGTTGACGGTATACGGAACACCTCCTACCTGGGAACTGATCTGGAACACCGAAGTTAAATTAATCACAGGTTAATGTTAGAATAATGTCTCTAGGTAAATTAAATTTGTTTAATACACCTAGACATTAGGTCTTATTATAATAGTTATAATAGGACTAGACTTAGATAAATGACTTAGCCGGATTTATCTAGGTTTAATCAAACCCTAAAATACCCAATAGGTTACTTTAGTGGGAGGAAAATTACAAAACTTGATTTAAATCGAGTTTTGCTCCTGCATCCTTGTATAGTTCACACCGTGAGATCCATGCTCAGCTTCGTGTCGTCGTAGAGCGGCCTCCCTTCGGAGAGTGTTTGCATGGGTCAATACCAAGGTGAATGGGGAAAGTGACTATAGTAAGTGGGAGCGGGACACGTGTCAACGTATCCTTCGGTCTCCACCCCTAGGTCACAACGTGAGATTCCTATGATCCGCCTGCGTGTTGCCCTGGAGCAACCACCCCTTCGGAGGGCCTGATCATAGGATTCGGAACACCGTGAACTCCTGAATAGGATAGGGTCGCTTAGGCTAATTACCAACAGTTGTCTTTCCTAACGGTAGCCTGTTGGTCCGTGCCTCTGAGATCTCAAAGTGGGAGAGTTACACTTACGGGGAGGAGTTAATTTGTTAACGAATCCTTGACCGAACAACGGTGGTTAATATCTAATGGAATATGAGTTATTCTTGTTGGGTTTTATGCCCTAAAACTCGTAGATAGTGAATGTAACCGTTGACCGGATATTAATGAAATAATATTGATATATTTTTCCATTAATTGTTATTAGTTATTTTATATTTGTCTTTGTCTAATAATAACCCTAATCCAATAAACTAGACATCCAAGGTTGTAATATGAGTCTTGAACTATATGTAGTGACATATGGGATCATTGTTCAAGAAACAGCCTAAAGGGTCTATAGTATAGGGATAAGACTGGGTGCCTTATCCTGGTGACACTATGGATACGACCCACTTTGTATTTGATACAAACGTTGCGATCCAACGCGTTTGTGTAGGAGACATGCGAGTGGGGGTATCCTATGTAATGAGTTTGCATAAGACCGGACCGCGAAATAGTAACCACTGGTTATAACACCGTTAACTAGTCGGTTTTCTATTTCACTAGGACGACCTAGACGACTTAGTCTTAATCCTGAGTTGATTATGGACTCCTGCTCATGAGAGATTGTCCTTTGATTTGTATGGGTGAGAGTGGCCAATACGCTGACTCAATAAGCCTACCACTTTGGGGACAAGACCGAAAGGAGAGCTGGGAACATAATCGTACAAGATGGAATTCACTCTTTCCCAACTTTAGGGAAGCAGATGAGTGTTCCCTTAAGTGGTTACTCCGAGTCTTGAACAAAGGGTCCTACCCTCTCAATGGCACGAGAGGGTTTTCTGTTTGATGGTTAGACCACAAACAGGTTGTTCATTAGAGGAGAATTGGTACTTAAGGAAATAGAGGTAACCCAGGGGTAAAACGGTAATTTGACCCAGCTGGTATTACGGACACTCGTGAAGGACTAACTAGTCGATATTGGTCTAGATCCGTGGACATAGAAAATATGTCTGCAGTGAGAAGAGTGCAACTGTGAGTCTATAGTGGAATGTACACACAGTTAACGAATATTGATTAATGTGGTTAATGAGTTTGACCAATTAATCTCACATCGTTGGAGCTTCTGATCTGCATGTCCATTAGGTCCCACTGGTAGCTCGTAAAGTAATTTGAGGCAACTAACTAATAAAAGTAAATTGAAAATGTTCAATTTATTAAGGGAAACAAATATAATATATATTGATATATTATTATGAGAGAAATTAATATTTGAAAAGTTCAAATATAAATTTATGGAAGTTTGAAAGAGTTCAAAATAATGAATTAATTAATTTAAGGCCTAAAATGTGTTTGGGCAAATTAATTAATTCTAGGCCAGGAATTAAATATGTGATATTTAATTGGTGGTTAATTAATTAAAGAATTCATTAACCGGGAATTAATCAATTATGGAAATAATTAATCACTTAAGGAAGTGATTAATCATTTATGGAAATGATCTAATCACTTATGGAAGTAATTAGTCATTTGTGGAAAAGATTAATCAATTATGGAATTAATTGATCATGATTGAATAAGATTGAATCAATTATGGAAAGGATTGATTTAGTTGAATATTTTATTCATGACCTCTCTTCTATAAATAGAACACTAGACCTAATTGGTCATGATACTTGACACTCTTGAAAGACAAGACCTAGAATTCTCTCTAGTCTCCCTCTTAGAGAAAGACTCCCACAAGTCTTTTGCCTCCTAGACTCAGAGACATACCGGTGTAACCTCTGTGGTGATTGTGTCAATCAAAGAAGAAATTTCCAGCGAAGAAATACCAAAGACGGCTGCTGCGTTTTGATCATTGGCGAAGAACAGTCAAGTCTACAACGGAGGTTTGTAACGGTTCTTCCTCTTTTCTTTAGAAAAGCATGAAAATAAATTTAGATTTATTTTTAAGCATGTTTAAACCAATTTTACAGCATCTTTAAAGTTTGTTTGAGTTTTCGTCACGGTATTTTTGAAGGTGTACATATTACACATGCGGAAGCAATTGAAGATCGAAAGCACTTAAGACATTCAATTTTACTCCTAAAGCATGCATGTTTTAGAAAAGACAGAGTAGAGAGTTTAGAAAACACCAACCTTTGTAGCTCACTTATGTTGAACTCCTTGTGGTGTTTGCCTCTCCTATGCTCCTTGGACAACCTCTAGAGTCTTCCCCACTATACTCCGGGCCAAGAACGACTTGTGAGAGTCTATATAAGATAGGGAATGGGAAGGGAATGCTTGAAGCATCGAACAATGGAGAAGAATGAGAGATGAGAGAACTTTGAGTCCAAATTCCAGCAGCATAACATTAAGGAAATGGCTCTCTTGTGTTTGAATATGATTCAAACTCCTTTTAAAGACATTCTCCATGCAAAGCCAAGCCTCAAGACACAAGACACATGGTGTATTTGCAAGCTCAAGTGGATTCTAGGTGTACATTACACAAGACATGCAACAATGCATGAGTGAGTTGTCTTTCCACTTTGAATGATCATGCATTAAGTGGATTTCCAACTAAATCCACTAAATTCAAATTGAAATCAAATTTCAAGCTTGCAAATTACCCCCAATTTCAATTCTAAATTGAAATTGATTGCTTGGTAATTAATTTGAAAATTTTCAAATTAATTTTGATATGATTAATCTAATTAATCTTTGTTATCTTGTGCAATTCCATATATATGATTCCTAATACATATATATAGTATTCAAAACACTTTTAAATACTTCATCTCTCATTTTCTAATTTAATTCATAATTAAATTATTGTGTCAAACACAATTTACGACAATACCCTTTTTCCCGATTTTGAACGATTCAAAGCTTCCTATCTTTTGTTCTAGGCTTAATTCCGATATGAGCTAGTATGGGGACCTAATGGACCTATAGATCATGGGCTCCAACGATTCGAGGCTAACCGACTAATCTCATTGTCCAAGCTAGCCAACATTCGTTAACTATCGGGACACTCCACTATAGCCCGATAGTTGCACTCCCCTCACTATAGATATATTTCCGTCCACTTGATTTAACCATGATTAGTAAGTCGATCCTTCACAGGTTGTTCGTAGATATAGCTAGGTCAATAAGCCGTTTTACCCCTATAGTACTTCTAGTTCCTTAAGTCCCACTGATCCTCTAATGAACAATTGGTTTATGGTCCAACCAATAAACCGAGTCCCTCTCGGGCCAATGAGAGGGCGGGATCCCTTTGTTCAAGCCCCGGAGTCAGCACTTAAGGGAACAACCTCTCTACTATCCCTTATTCGGGTAGGAGTGAGTTCCTTCTTGCACGACTATGTCCCCAGCTATCTACCCGTTCCTATCCCTGAAATGGGAGGCTTATTGAGTCGGTGATACTGAGCCACTCTCACCTATGCAGATCTAAGGATAAGCCCGAATAAACAGGAGTTCATAGTTAGCTCAGGATTAAGATCGAGTTACCTAGGTCATCACATGAAATAGTCAGTCTCGTCAGTAAACGGTGTTATAAAGCGAGAGCGACTTATTTCTCGGTCCTGGTCTTATGCAAACTCATTGCATAGGACACCCCCACTCGCATGTCTCTACATGGACGATTTAGGATCACATCGTCTATACCATCTATAAAGTGGGTCGCGTCTCATAGTGTCTCCAGAATAAGGTACCCAACCCTATTCCTATACTATAGACCGTTTTGGCTATTACTCAAGCTTGATCCACTTTTATGTCTCTACATAAAGCTCAAGTGTTCATCCTATAGCCATGGATCTTAGTTTATTGGATTTGGGTTATATATGTGCAATTTAATTTATTCAGTAATGACTTTTACTGAATCAATCTCGATAACACCTTTATCGAATAAGTATATAATTCGTTTAACATTCATTATCTACGAGTTTTAGGGCACCAATCCCAACAATTTTTAATGTTAATTAATATACGGCATAAGGTCCAATCGATGCGCTTCCGCTGCGTGGGGACTTTTATTCCCTTCAATCGGCATCAGAGCCATCGCTGTCCCTATTAATTAATTTTAAAAGTTGTGATAGGCTCTAATAGGTGGGATTTATGCATAATGTATGTTCGGTTTGCGTTGAACTGTTTTGGTTAATTTTATGGCCATAGATTTTATTTTTATGTGATTTTGATCATGTAAGGCCTGGTGTTTCGGGTATATTATGTAAAACCGAGTCCTATGTAAGTCCGGGTCTAGAATAGGTTTTTATGAGATGAAAATTGAAGCAATCGCCGCTGAAATCGAGGCCAAAACCGAAGAAATCGTTGCTGTTTTGCCCAGATTCTGCCTCCAGAGGAAACAGCGTCGAGACGCTACCTCAACAGTGTCAAGACACTGTCTCAATATCGAAGGCGCTCGGTAAGGAAAGCACACAGCGTCGGGACGCTACCTCAACAGCGTCTCGACGCTGTCTCGATACACAGGCGCCAGAAAAGGAAAGCGCACAGCGTCGAGACGCTATCAACACAGCGTCGAGACGCTGTCACGATGGAGGCGCGCACTAGGGTTTCAACAGGCGCAGTTCAAGCTGTGGGCGGTCCGATTCGGCTGGGCTGGGACCTATTTGGTCCGGTTCAGCCAATTTTTGGCATGGTTCGTGATTTTGGAGGCCGGTTCGAGGTGGTTCGGGCGGTTCGTGCTGTCTAGACCAATTCCGGAGCTATACAAGGATTTTTTAGGATAGAATTTAGCTAAATTAATGTAATTTAATGCTTTATTTTATCCTAGGGGCCAAAATTAACCGGTTCAATTGCTATTTATATGCTTTATGGATGTCATATAGAATATTTAATCCCACCTTAGGTTATAAGCATGCTCATGCATTTTTATATATTATAATATGTTATAATGTATGTTTAAATGCATGGATTTGTTTTCATATTTTTTAATATAAGTGTATATTAATTATATGAAAAATTGGAAAGCATGAAGCATGACATTACTTAAATTAAATATAAATAGTTATGTTTAATGTGATGAATGAAGCATGCTTGATTGATTTTCTTGATTGGCTTATAATTGTTATAATAAAAGAAAATCAAAATTGCATGAAGCATGAAACATCCATAGTTAATAATATAATTGTTATATTATTCATGCAATTAGTATGGTTTAATTATTTAATTTGAATGAGATTGTTAAATGAATTAAACCCTAGATTCTTGATTATAGGATTAATCATTAAAATTTGAAATAGTTCTTTAATATTAATGATTAGAAACCGTCAATCTATAATCAAGATTTGCTTGCAAACATAAGATCATAGGATGAATTGGATTAATTTTAAATTGTTTAAAATTAATTAGACCTAGATTGATTTCTAATAGGATTAGAATCTTTTCTTACTTAGAATTAAAAATAGTTTTAATTGACTAAGTAGAAAAAACATTGCTATGATTATAAGGGAACTCCACCGGTAATGTTCTGTCTAAGGCTGGGGGTATTTAAGTTGACGGTTTACGGAACACCTCCTACCTGGGAACTGACCTGGAATACCGGAGTTGAATTAATCATAGTTAAATGTTAGCATGCAATGTCACTAGGTTTATTAAAAGTGTTTAATGCACCTAGATCTTTAGAGTAAAGACCTTACATTACTGAGGTTATAAGGGAACTCTCTCGGTAAAGTTCTGTCTAAGGTTGGGGGTATTTAACTTGACGGTTTACGGAACACCTCCTACCTGGGAACTGACCCGAACATTGAGTTGAATTAACCATAGCAATGTTGACTTGCAATGTTGTGTTTATTAAAAGAAGTTTAATTCACCCAAAAGATTGCAGTTGAATCCTTTCCATAATTGTTATAATAGGATTAGACTTAGATAGATTGACTTAGCCGAATACTATCTAAGTTAAACAACCCTAAATTAACCGTACGACATTTTCAATGGGAGGAAAATTACAAAACGAGATTTAAATCAAGTTTTGCTCCTATGTCCCTATATTCACAACGTGAGATTCATGCTCGGCTTCGAGTCGCCTTAGGAGCGGCCTCCCTTCAGAAAGTGTTTCCATGAATCAATATCAAGGTGAATGGGAAAAATGTCTAGAGTAAGTGGGAGCGGGACACGTGTCAACGTATCCCTCGGTCTCCACCCATAGTTCACACTGTGAGAGTCCTGTGATCCGCCTGCAGGTTGTCCTGGCGCAACCATCCCTTCGAAGGGCCTGGTCATAGGATTCGGAACATCGTGAACTCGTGAAAAGGATAGGAGCTCTTAGGCTAATCACCAACAGTTGTCTTTCCCTTCGATAGTCTGTTGGTGCGTGCCTCTGAGATCTGAAAGTGGGAGGGTTAGACTTACGAGGATGAGTTAAAAGTGTTAACAAATTCTTGACCGAATGACGGTGGCTAATGTCTATAGGAATATGAGTTATTCTGGAATTAGAATTAGCTGAGAGGTGTCTCATTTCAAAGGAGGAGTACCTGATCACCCTTCGGTGGCTGATATTCTAAACCTCTGAAACATCGTTGCAAAACTAAATCGATAGTTTTAGGGTTCTGTGATTGTCTGTTTTGCTAAATTGATTGGATTGTGTGCAATTGTTTGCTTGTATGATGGGTTAAGGCAAAGATAACTAATACGGTCATTGTTTGTTTAAATTTCAGCAATGTCTTCCTCAATTGTCTCTCTGCTTAAAAATGAGAAATTAACCGGCGAAAATTATGCTACGTGGAAGTCGAACTTGAATACGATTCTTGTTGTCGATGATCTGCGGTTCGTCTTAACGGAGGAATGTCCTCCAGCCCCTGCTCATAATGCATCCCAAGTAGTTAAGGATGCTTATGACCGCTGGACAAAGGCCAATGATAAGACTCGCGTCTACATCCTAGCCAGCTTATCTGAAGTTTTGGCTAAAAGGCATGAGAGCATGGTAACAGCGAGGGAGATTATGAACTCTCTCCAGGAGATGTTTGGACAATCGTCCTATCAACTCCACCATGACGCTCTCAAATACGTTTATAGATGTCGCATGAAAGAAGGCACGTCTGTTCGGGAGCATGTCCTGGATATGATGGTCCAATTCTGTTGGGTTTTATGCCCTAAAACTCGTAGATAGTAAATGTACATTTGACCGAACATTAATAAAAATGATGAATTATTCAATGTTTGTATTATATCTTGTCTTAATAACCCTAATCCAATAAACTAAACATCCAAGGCTTATAAAATGAAGCTTGAACTAGTGTGTAGGGACATACGGGGATCAATGTTCAAGTTTTAGCCTAAAGGGTCTGTAGTATAAGGATAAGGCTGGGTACCTTGTCCTGGTGACACTATGGATGCGGCCCGATTTGTATATTGATACAAACGTATTGATCCAACGCGTTCATGTAGTTGACATGCGAGTGGGGGTATCCTGTGCAATGAGTTTGCACAAAGACCGGACCGTGAAATAGTTAACCACTAACTGTAACACCGTTAGTTAGCTCGATTTCTATTTCACTAGGATGACCTAGGCAACTTGGCCTTAATCCTGAGTGGATTATGGACTCCTGTCCATGAGGGATTGTCTTTTGATTTGTACGGGTGAGAGTGGCCTGTTCGCCGACTCAATAAGCCTACCATTTTGGGGACAAAACCGAATGGGGAGCTGGTACGTCTTACAAGATGGAATTCACTCCTTCCCAATATTAGGGTAAGTAGAGGTGTGTTCCCTTAAGTGGTGTCTCCGGGTCTTGAACAATGGGCCCTACCCTCTTTATGGCACGAGAGGAGTTTCTGTTTGCTAGTTGGACTACAAACAGGTTGTTCATTACAGGAGCACTGGTACTTAAGGACCAAGAGGTAGCCCAGGGGTAAAACGGTAATTTGACCTAGCTGGGGTACGAACACACGTGAAGGGCTAACTTGCTGCTGACGGTCGATATCCGTGGACACAGAAATATATCTACAGTGAGAATAGTGCAGATGTGGTTCTTTAGTGGAGTGAACCACAGTTAACGAATATTGATTAACTTGGTTAATGAGTTTAGCCAACTAATCTCATATCGTTGGAGCTTCTGATCTGTAGGTCCATTAGGTCCCACCGGTAGCTCACTAGGGGCGTTGAGGTAATATTCTAAGGGAGAATTGAATATTCGAAGGTGTTCGAATATTAAACTTAAATATGAATTTGATTCATTTTGAAACTATAGGTTATAATTAATGCACATTAGATGTACATTAATACTATAGTTTATTTGGAGAGAGATATAATTAAATATGAGATATTTAATTATAACATTAATTAATATATTAATTAGTTATTATATTAATTGATAATTAGTTTTAATAACTTTAATTAAATTTGATTTAATTGAATTTTATTAAAACTATAGGTAAGTGGTAATATTTGTATAAATATGATTTATATGAATATTAATTAAATTAATTCTTAATTTGATTAATTAATAATTTAATTATCTTATCAGTATAACTGATAAGAAAGGTTCAGCCCACTAACCTAGTTTTTTGCGTGATGATGAGGCTTTTTAGGAGGGAGTTTCTCCATTAGTTGATAACTCCCTAACTGTTCAGTGGGTTGTTGGTTGTTCTCTGAAAAAAAATATCACGCTTTCTCTCTAAATTTTTTTTTTTTTTACTCTCCAGAACTCTCTGCAGAATTCTCCCAAGCCTTAGAATTATTGGTTCCCACAAGCCGCTCAACACTAGTCCCAAGAAGAATATCGGTGAAACTCTTTTGGTGGTGTTCGTGTTTTTTTCAGCAAAGAGAAGGTGATTCTATTGCTGTATTTTCAAGTTTATCAAAGGTTTTTGGTGAAGCAGTTCAAGAAATCTTCAAGGGTAAGTTGTTCTTGAACTCTAGGATCATTAGGATCCTATTCTAGATTAGGATCTAGAGTTTTTCCTTGTATATCAACATGCTTATATCTGTTTTACAACACTTATTTCGTCTGTAATGCTCGCTGTAAAAATTTATTTTATTTGCCAAACGTATTGGTATTTTAGTTCAAATTAAAACTGAGTTAAGGTTCTGTAAGTTTCCGCTGCGAAAAGGGCTTTTATCCCTTCAATTGGTATCAGAGCCAGGTTTCTAATTTAATTTTTGAATTAAAATTTGCGTTGGCTTTAGGTGGGATTTAATTGCATTATGAATGTTAATTTGCTATGAACTGGAGATTAATTGGCCTTAGATTTACAATTATTTTGATGTGATCAAATGTAAAGGCCCCTGCGTTTTTGGGCGATTAAATTGTAATTTGAGTATCTGTAAGTCCGAGTCTAGTTTAGGCTGAAGAACGATGAAGATCGGGACCAAATTTGGCCAAAAACGGCGGAAACCGACAAACAATTTCGGCTGGAACAGTGCTGGAATTCCAGAAAATCGAAAAAAAAAAAATCGGACGGAAAAGCGCGCACAACAGGGTAGGGCTGATGTCATCGCCTTCGCTGATGACGTCAGCGTACGCGGTTCGAAGGGGCGGTCCAGTTCACGTCACACCAGTTCTTCGGATAGGCGCGGTTCGGTGGTCCGGTTCGTGAAGAGGTGCGGTTCAGCAGGTCTGCAGCCGGTTCGTTGACTTTCCTTCTTGGTTCGTTGACTGATTTTGTGGTTTGCTGACCAGGGGCACGGTTTGGTCAATTCTGGGCGGTTTTTGACCTGGTTCGGTTGTTTTCCAGCTGGTTCAAGCGGTTTTGACCATTTTTTGGTGGTTTTGACCTGCTTTGGGCGGTTTTGGCACGTTTTGGAGCGGTTTTGGTCCGGTTCGGGGCTGCAGAAGGCTGTAATAGGATAGAATTTTGCTTCATTATTGTAATTTAGCTTTAATTTTATCCTAGGGGCCAATTAATCGGTTCATATGTTGTTTTATATGCTTTATGGATGTCATATAAAATTAGAAATCCCACCTTAGGTTATAAAGCATGCTCATGCATTTATGTATGTTATAATTAGATTATAATATATGATTGATATGCATGGTTTGATTTTCATGAATTTTTTTTTAATATATAGTTGAGTTATATTAAATTCATGAAAATGGAAAAGTATGATGCATGCAATTACATAGATTTAATATAAGAGTTATATTAAAAATATTTTGTTTGTAGCATGCTAAGTTGATTTTCCATTTTTGGCTATAATAAAATTGTTTATTATTTAAAATGGAAATCAAGTTGCATTGAGCATGATACATCCATAGGTTAATATAAGGGTTATATTAATTTTCATGCAATGCATAGTTCTATAGTTTTAATTTCATTAACTTGAATATGATTGTTAATTGTTTTTAAACTATAGTATGCATGATTATAGGGCTAATCATTAAAATTTTGAAATAGTTTAAAATTTTATGATTAGAAACCGTCAATCTATAATCAAGATATGCATGTTCACATAGGATCTTAGGTTAAAATGGATTAATTTTAATGGGTTAATATTAATTAGACCTAAGATCACTTTCTAATAGGATTAGAATATCTTACTTAGTTTTAAAATAGTTTTAATGAACTAAGTAGGACGAACATTCCTGAGATTATAAGGGAACTCTACCAGTGAAGTTCTGTCTAAGGATTGGAGGTATTTAAGTTGACGGTAAACGGAACACCTCCTACCTGGGAACTGATCTGGAACACCGGAGTTGAATTAATCTCAGGTTAATGTTAGAATAATGTCGCTAGGTTAATTAAATTGGTTTAATACACCTAGACATTAGGTCTTATTATAATAGTTATAATAGGACTAGACTTAGATAAATGACTTAGTCGGATTTATAATAGGTTACTTTAGTGGGAGGAAAATTACAAAACTTAATTTAAATTGAGTTTTGCTCCTACGTCCTCGTGACGTTCACACCGTGAGATCCATGCTCGGCTTCGTGTCGTCGTAGAGCGGCCTCCCTTCGAAGAGTGTTTGCATGGGTCAATACCAAGGTGAATGGGGAAAGTGACTATAGTAAGTGGGAGCGGGACGCGTGTCAACGTATCCTTCGGTCTCCACCCCTAGGTCACAACGTGAGATTCCTATGATCCGCCTGCGTGTTGCCCTGGAGCAACCACCCTTTCGGAGGGCCTGATCATAAGATTCGGAACACCGTGAACTCCTGAATAGGATAGGCTCGCTTAGGCTAATTACCAACAGTTGTCTTTCCTAACGGTAGCCTGTTGGTGCGTGCCTCTGAGATCTGAAAGTGGGAGGGTTACACTTACGGGGAGGAGTTAATTTGTTAACAAATCATTGACCGAACAACGGTGGTTAATATCTAATGTAATATGAGTTATTCTGGTATTAGAAATTGACTGAGAAGTGTCTCATTTTAGAGGAGGAACAACTGATCACCCTTCGGTGGTTGTTCTTCTAAACCTCTAAAGCATCGTTGCGAAACACAATCATAGTTTTATTAGGGTTCTTTGATTGTTTGTTTGCAAAATTGATTGGATGTATGCAATTGTTTGTATTGCTTGTGTGATGGGTTAAGGAAAAGATAAATAATACGGTCACTTGTTTGTTTTTCAGCAATGTCTTCCTCTATAATTTCCCTGCTTAAAAATGAACAACTTACCGGCGAAAATTTTCCACAATGGAAATCTAACCTCAATACAATACTCGTGGTTGAGGACTTAAGATTCGTCTTAACGGAGGAATGTCCTCCCGTTCCCCCTCGCACTGCCGCTCAGGCAGTTAAGGACGCCTACGAACGCTAAACCAAGGCCAATGAAAAGGTCAAAGTCTATATTTTGGTCAGCTTGTCTGAAGTATTGGCCAAGCGTTACGAGAACGTGGAAACTGCCAGGGAGATTATGAATTCCCTGCAGGAGATGTTTGGACTTCTGTCCTACCAGCTCCACCACGACGCCTTGAAGAACGTCTTCAATGCCAAGATGCCGGAAGGTCAATCTGTTTGGGAACACGTCCTGGATATGATTAACCAATTCAATATAGGTGAGGCAAATGGCAGGGTTGTCTGCGAGCGCAGTCAGGTTGCATTCATCCTTCACTCGCTCCCGGCGAGCTATCTGGCATTCAAGACGAACGCGAGCATGAATAAGATTCAATTCAACCTGACTACCCTCCTCTCGGAGTTACAGATTTATGAGTCCTTGCAAAAGAGCAAGGGCAAAAATGTGGTTAAAGGAGAGGCCAACGTGGCCCATTCCAAGAAGAAGTTCCTGAAGGGTTCATCCTCAGGAACTAAATCTGTACCCCAGGCTTCTTCATCGAAGCAGATCCAAAAGAGGAAGGGAGACAAGGGGAAGGCTCCTGCACAGGCTGTGCAAGGAAAGGGGAAGGCCAAGGTCGTGGTTGATAAAGGCAGATGCTTCCACTGTAATGCAGATGGTCACTGGAAGCGCAACTGTCCCCGCTACCTTGCTGAGAAGAGAAGAGAAAAAGAAGGTAAATTCGATTTACTTGTGTTAGAGACTTGTCTCGTTGAACATGATGAGTTTGCCTGGATACTGGATTCGGGAGCCACTAATCATGTTTGCTCTTCTTTTCAGGGAAATGATTTCCAACAGTTGGCAGACGGTGAAATGACGTTCAAGGTTGGAACAGGAGACGTCGTTTCAGCTCGTGCAGTGGGAGCTGATAAATTATTCTTTAGAAATAGGTTTTTAATTTTAGATAACTTGTACTTGGTTCCTAGAATTAAAAGGAACCTTATTTTTGTTTCAGCTTTGCTAGAACAATGTTGTTCAATTTCCTTCTTGCTTAATGAAGCTTTAATTTCAAAGAATGGAGTTTACATTTGTTCAGCTAAGCGTGAGAATAATTTATTTGTGTTAAGACCAAATGATGCTAAGGCTATTTTAAGTCATGAAATGTTTAAAACGGCCGAAACGCAAAACAAAAGACAAAAAGTTTCTCCTTTAAGTAACAACACGTATCTTTGGCATCTTCGTCTTGGTCATATTAACATCGAACGGATCGATCGTTTGGTTAAAAATGGACTTCTAAGTGACATAGAAGATACATCTTTACCACCCTGTGAATCGTGTCTCGAGGGTAAAATGACCAAAAGGCCTTTTACTGGAAAAGGTTATAGGGCCAAAGAACCACTTGTACTAATACATTCGGATCTTTGTGGTCCAATGAATGTAAAGGCTCGAGGTGGTTATGAATATTTCATCTCTTTCATAGATGATTATTCTCGATACGGTTACTTGTACCTGATGGGCCATAAGTCTGAAGTTCTTGAAAGGTTCAAAGTGTTTAAGGCTGAGGTAGAAAACCTGTTGGGTAAAACGATTAAAACACTTCGATCAGATCGAGGTGGAGAGTATTTAGATCAGCGATTCCAGGACTATATGATAGAACATGGAATCCAATCACAACTCTCAGCACCTGGTACACCTCAGCAGAATGGTGTATCAGAAAGGAGAAATAGAACCTTGTTAGACATGGTTCGATCTATGATGAGCTATGCTCAGTTGCCTAGCTCGTTTTGGGGGTATGCAGTAGCGACTGCAGTACATATTCTTAACAACGTTCCCTCAAAAAGTGTTTCTGAAACTCCTTTTGAGCTATGGAAGGGGCGTAAACCTAGTTTGTGTTACTTCCGTATCTAGGGTTGTCATGTACATGTGTTAGTGACAAATCCTAAGAAATTGGAACCACGTACGAGAATATGCCAATTTGTTGGTTACCCGAAAGAAACGAGAGGTGGTCTTTTCTACGACCCTCAAGATAATAAAGTATTTGTATCGACAAATGCAACTTTCTTGGAGGAAGACCACATTCGAGATCATCGACCACGAAGTAAGTTAGTATTAGGAGAAGCTACAGAAGGATCAACAAGGGTTGTTGATGAACCTGGTCCTTCAACAAGAGTTGTTGGAGAATGCAGTTCTTCTCGTCAATCTAGTCCTCCCCACGTAGTGGGAGAGCTTCGACGCAGTGGAGGGGTTGTGATACAACCTAACCGTTACTTGGGTTTAACAGAAACACAAGTAGTCATACCTGATGACGGCGTAGAAGATCCGTTGTCTTATCGTTAGGCAATGAATGACGTAGATAAGGACGAGTGGGCCAAAGCCATGGACCTTGAGATGGAGTCTATGTACTTCAATCAAGTTTGGGAACTTGTAGATCCACCTGAATGGGTCAAACCCATTGGGTGTAAATGGATCTATAAGAGGAAAAAGGATGTTGCTGGGAAAGTACAGACTTTCAAAGCCAGACTCGTAGCAAAGGGTTATACCCAACGAGAAGGGGTGGACTATGAAGAAACTTTTTCTCCAGTTGCTATGCTAAAGTCCATAAGAATTCTCTTATCCATTGCCACATTTTATGATTATGAGATATGGCAAATGGATGTCAAAACAGCTTTTTTGAATGGCAACCTTGACAAGAGTATTTTTATGTCTCAACCCGAAGGGTTCATAACCCAAGGTCAGGAGCAAAAGGTTTGCAAACTGAATAGATCCATTTATGGATTGAAACAGGCCTCCCGATCTTGGAATATTAGATTTGATACTGCGATCAAATCTTTTGGTTTTGACCAGAATGTTGATGAGCCTTGTGTATACAAGAAGATCAACAAGAATAAAGTAGCTTTCCTCGTACTTTATGTTGACGACATCCTACTCATGGGGAATGATGTAGGGTATCTGTCTAACGTAAAAGAATGGCTAGCAGCTCAATTCCAAATGAAAGATTTGGGTGAGGCCCAGTATGTTCTTGGCATCCAGATTATTCGGGATAGAAAGAACAAATCGCTAGCTCTGTCTCAAGCAACGTATATCGACAAGATGTTGGCTCGATATTCGATGCAGAACTCCAAGAAGGGCTTGTTGCCTTTCAGGCATGGGGTTCACTTGTCAAAGGAACAGTCTCCTAAGACACCTCAAGAGGTTGAGGATATGAGACGGATTCCCTACGCCTCTGCAGTGGGTAGCTTAATGTATGCCATGCTATGCACGAGGCCTGACATTTGTTATGCTGTAGGGATTGTCAGCAGATATCAGTCGAATCCAGGGTTAGACCACTAGACTGCCGTTAAAGGAATCCTCAAGTATCTTAGGAGAACGAGAGATTACATGTTGGTATTTGGGGCTAAGGAGTTAGTTCTCACGGGTTACACCGACTTTGACTTCCAAACTGACAAGGATTCTAGGAAATCTACGTCAGAGTCAGTTTTCACCCTTAACGGGGGAGCTGTAGTTTGGAGGAGTATAAAGCAAGGATGCATAGCAGACTCCACGATGGAGGCTAAGTATGTAGCTGCTTGTGAAGCAGCTAAGGAAGCTGTTTGGCTAAGGAAGTTCTTGACAGATTTGGAAGTTGTTCCAAATATGAACTTGCCCATTACGTTATACTGTGACAACAGTGGGGCTGTAGCCAATTCAAAGTAACCTCGCAGCCACAAAAGAGGTAAACACATAGAAAGGAAGTATCATCTGATTCGTGAAATTGTGCAAAGAGGAGATGTGGTCGTGACCAAGATCGCTTCCGAGCACAACATTGTTGATCTGTTTACGAAGGCCCCCTCGGCTAAAGTGTTCGAGGGTCATCTAGAAAGTCTAGGTCTGAGAGACATGTATATAGCGTAATCTAGGGCAAGTGGGAGATGTGTAATGGGTGTAAGGATGCCCTAGTTTATTGTATTTTGTATATTTACCTTTTATGTAATGTACAACATACATGTACCGTTTCCAGCCTTGGATTATATTGTATATACTTTCCCTGTAACTTGAGTTTTAGTTCAAGTGGGAGTTTGTTGGGTTTTATGCCCTAAAACTCGTAGATAGTAAATGTACATTTGACCGAACATTAATAAAAATGATGAATTATTCAATGTTTGTATTATATCTTGTCTTAATAACCTTAATCCAATAAACTAAACATCCAAGGCTAATAGAATGAGGCTTGAGCTAGTTTGTAGGGACATACGGGGATCAATGTTCAAGTTTTAGCCTAAATGGTCTGTAGTATAGGGATAAGGCTGGGTACCTTGTCCTGGTGACACTATGGATGCGGCTCGCTTTGTATATTGATACAAACGTATTGATCCAACGCGTTCATGTAGTTGACATGCGAGTGTGGGTATCCTGTGCAATGAGTTTGCACAAAGACCGGACCGCGATATAGTTAACCACTAACTGTAACACCGTTAGTTAGCTCGGTTTCTATTTCACTAGGATGACCTAGGCAACTTGGCCTTAATCCTGAGTGGATTATGGACTCCTGTCCATGAGGGATTGTCTTTTGATTTGTACGGGTGAGAGTGGCCTGTTCGCCGACTCAATAAGCCTACCATTTTGGGGACAAGACCGAATGGGGAGCTGGAAACGTAGTCTTACAAGATGGAATTCACTCCTTCCCAATATTAGGGTAAGTAGAGGTGTGTTCCCTTAAGTGGTGTCTCCGGGTCTTGAACAATGGGCCCTACCCTCTTTATGGCACGAGAGGGGTTTCTTTTTGCTAGTTGGACTACAAACAGGTTGTTCATTAGAGGAGCACTGGTACTTAAGGACCAAGAGGTAGCCCAGGGGTAAAACGGTAATTTGACCTAGCTGGGGTACGAACACACGTGAAGGGCTAACTTGCTGCTGACGGTCGATATCCGTGGACACAGAAATATATCTGCAGTGAGAAGAGTGCAGCTGTGGTTCTTTAGTGGAGTGAACCACAGTTAACGAATATTGATTAACTTGGTTAATGAGTTTAGTCAACTAATCTCATATCGTTGGAGCTTCAGATCTGTAGGTCCATTAGGTCCCACCGGTAGCTCACTAGGGGCGTTGAGGTAATATTCTAAGGGAGAATTGAATATTCGAAGGTGTTCGAATATTAAACTTAAATATGAATTTGATTCATTTTGAAACTGTAGGTTATAATTAATGCACATTAGATGTACATTAATACTATAGTTTATTTGGAGAGAGATATAATTAAATATGAGATATTTAATTATAACATTAATTAATATATTAATTAGTTATTATATTAATTGATAATTAGTTTTAATAACTTTAATTAAATTTGATTTAATTGAATTTTATTAAAACTATAGGTTAAGTGGTAATATGTGTATAAATATGATTTATATGAATATTAATTAAATTAATTCTTAATTTGATTAATTAATAATTTAATTATCTTATCAGTATAACTGATAAGAAAGGTTCAGCCCACTAACCTAGTTTTTTGCGTGATGATGAGGCTTTTTAGGAGGGAGTTTCTCCATTAGTTGATAACTCCCTCACCGTTCAGTGGGTTGTTGGTTCTTCTCTGAAAAAAAAATATCACGCTTTCTCTCTAAATTTTTTTTTTTTACTCTCCAGAACTCTCTGCAGAATTCTCCCAAGCCTTAGAATTCTTGGTTCCCACAAGCCGCTCAACACTAGTCCCAAGAAGAATACCGGTGAAACTCTTTTGGTGGTGTTCGTGTTTTTTTCAGCAAAGAGAAGGTGATTCTATTGCTGTATTTTCAAGTTTATCAAAGGTTTTTGGTGAAGCAGTTCAAGAAATCTTCAAGGGTAAGTTGTTCTTGAACTCTAGGATCATTAGGATCCTATTCTAGATTAGGATCTAGAGTTTTTCCTTGTATATCAACATGTTTATATCTGTTTTACAGCACTTATTTCGTCTGTAATGCTCGCTGTAAAAATTTATTTTATTTGCCAAACGTATTGGTATTTTAGTTCAAATTAAAACTGAGTTAAGGTTCTGTAAGTTTCCGCTGCGAAAAGGGCTTTTATCCCTTCAACGTGGCAGAGGCAAACGGGGCGGTCATAGATGAGCGTAGTCAGGTTGCATTCATCTTAGAATCTCTTCCGAAGAGTTTTCTACAGTTTCGAAGCAATGCAATGATGAATAAAATAACATTCAACCTGACTAGCCTCCTGAATGAGGTACAACTCTATCAGTCTCTTCTTAAGAACAAGGGACAGATAGATGGAGAGGCAAACGTTGTCCACTCTAAAAGAAAGTTTCAGAATGGTTCATCTTCTGGAACTAAATCTGTAGCCACTTCTTCAAAGAAAACTCAGAAAAAGAAAGGAAACAAGGGGAAAACTCCCAGTACTGCTGCTAAAAGCAAGGGAAAAGCCAAAGCTATGGCAGACAAGGGCAAGTGTTTCCACTGCAATGTAGATGGACATTGGAAGAGAAACTGCCCAAAGTACCTTGCTGAGAAAAAGAAGGAAAAGGAAGGTAAATTTGATTTACTTGTTTTAGAAACTTGTCTGGTAGAACATGATGAGTTAACCTGGATACTTGATTCAGGAGCAACTAATCATGTTTGCTCTTCTTTTCAGGAAAATAGTTGAACGATGGGGAAATGACACTCAAGGTCGGAATTGGAGAAGTCATTTCAGCTAAAGCAGTGGGAGCTGCGAAGTTATTTTTTAGAAATAGATTCTTACTTTTAGAAAGTTTGTTCATTGTTCCCAAGATTAAGAGGAACTTAATTTCTATTTCATGGTTGATTAAACAATCGTATACAGTTACTTTTGATATGAATGAAGCGTTCATTTATAAAAATGGTGTACTTATTTGTTCAGACAAATTGGAAAATAACTTGTACGTTTTAAGACCAACCGAAAACCAAGCACTTTTAAATCACGAATTATTTAAGACTGTTGAAACTCAAAGTAAAAGGCAAAAGATTTCTCCATCAAGTAACAATACTCATCTTTGACATCTCAGACTTGGTCATATAAACATCGATAGGATCGATCGTTTGGTAAAGAATGGACTTCTAAGCAAGTTAGAAGATGATTCACTACCACCTTGTGAATCTTGTCTCGAGGGAAAAATGACCAAGAGACCCTTTACTGGAAAAGGTTACAAAGCCAAAGAACCCTTAGAGTTAATACATTCGGATCTGTGTGGTTCAATGAATGTAAAAGCTCGAGGAGGGTACGAATATTTCATCTCATTTATAGATGATTATTAAAGATATGGTTACTTGTACCTAATGGGACATAAGTTTGAAGCCCTTGAAATGTGTAAGGAGTTTAAGGCTGAAGTTGAAAACCTATTAGGTAAATCTATTAAAGTACTTCGATCTGATCGATGAGGGGAATATATGGATCAAAGATTCCAAGATTATATGATAGAACATGGAATCCAATCTCAACTCTCAGCCCCTGGTACACCTCAGCAGAATGGTGTATCAGAAAGGAGAAATAGAACCTTGTTAGACATGGTTCGATCAATGATGAGCTATGCTCAATTGCCTAGCTCGTTTTGGGGGTATGCAGTAGAGACTGCAGTATACATCTTGAACAATGTTCCCTCGAAAAGTGTTTCTGAAACACCTTTCGAATTATGGAAGGGGCGTAAACCTAGTTTGCATCACTTTCGCATCTGGGGTTGTCCAGCACACGTGTTTGTGACAAATCCTAAGAAACTGGAACCTCGTTCAAAACTGTGCCAATTTGTTAGTTACCCTAAAGAAACGAGAGGTGGTTATTTCTACGACCCACAAGAAAATAAGGTGATTGTATCGACAAACACCACTTTCTTAGAGGAAGACCACATGAGAGATCATAAACCTCGCAGCAAAATAATATTAGGAGAAGCTACTGAAGAATCATCAAGAGTTGTTGATGAAGTTGGACCTTCAACAAGGGTTGATGAAGGAACTAGTTCTTCATATCCATCCCGTCCATCTCAAACGTTGGGTATGCCTCGACGCAGTGGGAGGGTTGTATTACAACCTGACCGCTACTTGGGTTTAACTGAAACTCAAGTTGTCATACCTAATGATGGCATTGAGGATCCATTGTCCTATCGACAGGCAATGAATGACGAAGATAAGGATGAATGGGTCAAAGTCATGAACCTGGAAATGGAGTCAATGTACTCCAATTCTGTATGGGAACTTACAGATCTACCAAATGGGGTAAAACCCATAGGGTGCAAATGGATCTATAAGAGAAAAAGAGATGCAGCTGGAAAGGTACAGACCTTCAAAGCTAGACTAGTGGCAAAGGGTTATACCCAAAAGGTTGACTATGAGGAAACCTTTTCTCCTGTAGCCATGTTAAAGTCCATAAGAATTCTCTTATCCATAGCCACATATTATGACTATGAAATATGGCAAATGGACGTCAAGACTGCCTTTCTGAATGGTAATCTTGAAGAGAATATCTTCATGTCTCAACCCGAAGGGTTCATAGCCCAAGGTCAGGAACAAAAGGTTTGTAAGCTCAATCGATCCATTTATGGATTGAAACAAGCATCCAGATCATGGAACATTAGATTTGATACTGCAATCAAATCTTTTGGCTTTGACCAAAACGTTGATGAGCCTTGTGTGTACAAGAAAATCAACAAAAGGAAAGTAGCTTTTTCTAATACTTTATGTAGACGATATCCTACTCATTGGGAATGATGTAGGATACCTCACTGACATTAAGAAATGGCTAGCAGCCCAATTCCAAATGAAAAATCTGGGAGAGGCTCAATATGTTCTGGGAATCCAAATCATTAGGGATCGTAAGAACAAAACGCTAGCTCTGTCTCAAGCAACGTATATTGACAAGATGTTGTCTCGATATTCGATGCAAAACTCCAAGAAGGGACTACTACCCTTCAGACATGGGGTACACCTGTCTAAGGAACAGTCTCCTAAGACACCTCAAGAAATTGAGAACATGAGAAACATTCCCTACGCCTCAGCTGTGGGCAGCTTAATGTATGCTATGCTCTACACAAGGCCTGACATATGGTATGCAGTGGGAGTAGTCAGTAGGTATCAGTCTAATCCAGGGTTGGACCACTGGGGAGCGGTTAAAAACATCCTCAAGTATCTTCGGAGAACGAGGGACTACATGCTTGTGTATGGAGCTAAGGATTTGATTCTTACTGGATACACTGACTCTAACTTTCAAGCTGATAAGGATTCAAGGAAATCCACATCAGGGTCAGTATTCACCCTCAATGGAGGAGCAGTAGTGTGGAGAAGCATCAAACAAGGATGCATAGCAGACTCAACCATGGAGGCTGAGTATGTAGATAGTGAATGTAACCGTTGACCGGATATTAATGAAATAATATTGATATCTTTTTCCATTAATTGTTATTAGTTATTTTATATTTGTCTTTGCCTAATAATAACCCTAATCCAATAAACTAGACATCCAAGGCTGTAATATGAGTCTTGAACTATATGTAGTGACATATGGGATCATTGTTCAAGAAACAGCCTAAAGGGTCTATAGTATAGGGATAAGACTGGGTGCCTTATCCTGGTGACACTATGGATACGGCCCACTTTGTATTTGATACAAACGTTGTGATCCAACGCGTTCGTGTAGGAGACATGCGAGTGGGGGTATCCTATGCAATGAGTTTGCATAAGACCGGACCGCGAAATAGTAACCACTGGTTATAACACCGTTAACTAGTCGGTTTTCTATTTCACTAGGACGACCTAGACGACTTAGTCTTAATCTTGAGTTGATTATGGACTCCTGCTCATGAGAGATTGTCCTTTGATTTGTATGGGTGAGAGTGGCCAATACACCGACTCAATAAGCCTACCACTTTGGGGACAAGACCGAATGGGAAGCTGGGAACATAATCGTACAAGATGGAATTCACTCTTTCCCGACTTTAGGGAAGCAGATGAGTGTTCCCTTAAGTGGTTACTCCGAGTCTTGAACAAAGGGCCCTACCCTCTCAATGGCACGAGAGGGTTTTCTGTTTGATGGTTGGACCACAAACAGGTTGTTCATTAGAGGAGAATTGGTACTTAAGGAAATAGAGGTAACCTAGGGGTAAAACGGTAATTTGACCCAGCTGGTGTTACGGACACTCGTGAAGGACTAACTAGTCGATATTGGTCTAGATCTGTGGACACAGAAAATATGTCTGCAGTAAGAAGAGTGCAACTGTGAGTCTATAGTGGAATGTACACACAGTTAACAAATATTGATTAATGTGGTTAATGAGTTTGACCAATTAATCTCACATCGTTGGAGCTTCTGATCTGCATGTCCATTAGGTCCCACTGGTAGCTCGTAAAGTAATTTGAGGCAACTAAGTAATAAAAGTAAATTGAAAATGTTCAATTTATTAAGGGAAACAAATATAATATATATTGATATATTATTATGAGAGAAATTAATATTTGAAAAGTTCAAATATAAATTTATGGAAGTTTGAAAGAGTTCAAAATAATGAATTAATTAATTTAAGGCCTAAAATGTGTTTGGGCAAATTAATTAATTCTAGGCCGGGAATTAAATATGTGATATTTAATTGGTGGTTAATTAATTAAAGAATTCATTAACCGGGAATTAATCAATTATGGAAATAATTAATCACTTAAGGAAGTGATTAATCATTTATGGAAATGATCTAATCACTTATGGAAGTAATTAGTCATTTGTGGAAAAGATTAATCAATTATGGAATTGATTGATCATGATTGATTAATTAAGGAATAAGATTGAATCAATTATGGAAAAGATTGATTTAATTGAATATTTTATTCATGGCCTCTCTTCTATAAATAGAACACTAGACCTAATTGGTCATGATACTTGACACTCTTGAAAGACAAGACCTAGAATTCTCTCTAGCCTCCCTCTTAGAGAAAGACTCCCACAAGTCTTTTGCCTCCTAGACTCAGAGACATACCGGTGTAACCTCTGTGGTGATTGTGTCAATCAAAGAAGAAATTTCCAGCGAAGAAATACCAAAGACGGCTGCTGCGTTTTGATCGTTGGAGCATCGTTGGCGAAGAACGGTCAAGTCTACAACGGAGGTTTGTAACGATTTTTCCTCTTTTCTCTAGAAAAGCATGAAAATAAATTTAGATTTATTTTTAAGCATGTTTAAACCAATTTTACAGCATCTTTAAAGTTTGTTTAAAGTTTGTTTGAGTTTTCGTAACGGTATTTTTAATGTTAATTAATATACGGCGTAAGGTCCAATCGATGCGCTTCCGCTGCGTGGGGACTTTTATTCCCTTCAATTCTGGTATTAGAAATTGACTGAGAAGAGTCTCATTTTAGAGGAGGAACAACTGATCACCCTTCGGTGGTTTTTCTTCTAAGCCTCTAAAGCATCATTGCGAAACACAATCATAGTTTTATTAGGGTTCTTTGATTGTTTGTTTGCAAAATTGATTGGATGTATGTGTTGACCGCAAAGTGCACGGGCCGCAAGTAATATAAAACGGAAAGTATTCCGAGTATCGAATCCTCAGGGATTGGATTTATTCAATTAAGTACCACGAATAATCTTGCTTAACTTTATTTAGAGAACAAAATCTAATGCTAAAAAGAATAACAAAAAGCTAATCTAGAAAGCAAAAGATAAATGGTGACACAATTTGGGGGGATAATTCTAGAGTTGTTGATTTTATCAATTGGACCTTTAATGCTTAATCAATTAACTAATATGGATTAACTAATCATTCAATTCATAAGTCTAGAAGCCTAATGATAAGGATTCTCCTGTCGGTCTCCTCCTATCTCATACCGTTCAATAAAGAATCTCCTTTCAGTCTCATCTTTATTTACTTAGTATGGCATTACGACCCTTCAGTACAACCTCTAACGTTATTTATTTTATCCCGTGTCACCCGGGTAAATAACCGTTAGTCATGCATTCAGTTCTAGTCTAAGCTTCTCTCTGTCGAGTTTCCACTTAGTAACGATTCATTTAATCAGTGATCAGTTGATTAAAAGCATTACGGACAAAATGCACAAATGAACAATAATGACAATTAAACCACATCAATTCATTAATTCAGCAGAGGTTCAACATCTAAATCAATCTCATGGAATTTAGGAATTTACTACTCATAATCACTAAAATTCAATAATTCCTAATCACAACAATTCTAGAAACTAAAACATAAAGGAAAAGGGAAAAGAAATGCTCATAAAAGTGTCGATCTCCTCGATCCGGCGCCGACCTCCATCGATCCCGAGCTCCAAAGATCTTCAACAAAGCTCCAAAACTCTCCCAAAAATCCCCAATTTTAGTGTGGATTCTAGATTGGGGTGAAAACCCACAAATTGGCACACCAAATATGGATGCAAAAGGCTCCTTTTATAGGCTCCCAGCAGGCATAGCGTCGAGACGCTACAAGGACAGCGTCGAGACGCTCTGACGTCATCTTTTCTTGGGCTCCAAGACGTCGCAGCGTCGAGACGCTACTTGGACAGCGTCGCGACGCTCTCGCGATTCCAGATTTCTCCACGCAACTGCCTAGCGTCGGGACGCTCCAGGCTTAGCGTCGAGACGCTAGGCCCTTAATCTTCTAGAATGGCCCGATTTTGACTCAATTTTTGGGCCTCCAACTTTCTTTTGGCCCAACTACTTCTTGTAATGGATTTTGGGCACTTTTCTTGACCCAACTTGATACTTTAAGACTTGAAATTCATGAATTTGGGCTTCTAATTAATTCTTCTTGGCTTTTTGAACTCGAATCTTTTAATGTAATTCTTCAAATTGCTCCAAAAAGCCTCCAAAATCATCTAAATTCTCTCAAAATTCCGATTTTACTTCTTTGACTCGGTTTTCTGAAATTTAAACAGAAAATAGCATTAAAGCACACAATTCAAGCATAAAACTAGCCAAAATTAATAGGAAAATGATGACATTTTTGCATGTCATCACACCCCCAAACTTAAATATTTGCTAGTCCCGAGCAAAGCTAAAACCTTATATATGAATCAACTATTACAAATGCATGACTCTAAGCTCAATGATCAAAATAATGAACTCTAACAATTAAAGGAAATATTAAAACGTATTCATTCATCACGAAATTTAAATTTAAACTCTTCATCCCTTGCGTGTGTGTGTGCGAGCCTCCTTATTAGGTCTTTACTAGCCTAGAAAAGGTTTATAGAATCCTCAGTTCATCTTCCCCCTACACTGGTCCTAAGCTCTAATTATCCAGCTTCCCAACAATCAAGAAAGCAATATCCCACTAAGGTGCCTGAAACAACGAGGTATGCCTCCCCCAAACTTGCATTTTTTTTTCTTTTCATTTTTTTTTTTAGAATCCTTTTAGATGTAGCGCCTTCGTTTTGGCTTGCCAACATTGGTGATGAAAGCATCCAACTACGAGCGTTTCATCTTTTAGGATGCCGAGGCATGCTCATTTCTTTTCAGCGCTTTCATGCAAAGGCAAACGATGGGTGTCATGAATGCCTCTGGTTACTAACGCTCTCAAGAAAGTGGAGCATTCTTTTTTTTTTCTTTTCATTTTTTTTTCATATATTTTTTTTTCACACTTTTCTTTTCTTTGCAGGCTAATAAACATGATTTTTCTCCCAAGTAAAACATTACAGACTCTCATGTCGTTCATCTTTCAAATTAGATCTTAAGCCTATCGGAGTGACAACAAACATCTAGATAATATAATCCAGTTCTAAGCATTCAAAACCATATAAGCAGGCTAAGTGCTCAACATGTGCAAGGAAATCAAAGCAAAAATTTAAATTTACATGAATCTTGAACATGCTTTGATATTTCACAAAAATTGAACAAAATTCATTATCTAGATCATATCATAGATCGTCCTCATCAAAACAGATGCAATAGAATCATGAAAAAAAAATTCAATAAGCTCAGATCAGAACAGCAAAGCCTCCCCCCCAAACTTAAATCATACATTGTCCTCAATGTATTAATTATTCAGACTAATTAAGCATGCTTAAGGACAATTAAAAAGATAAAGGGAGAACGGTACTGCCCTGAAGTGTGAGAGAAACCATGGATGTTAGCCTTCAACATTCATTGGGGTTGTTTTTGGAAGAAAATGTGGTCTCGAGCTGCTTCAAATTGATCAACCGGAACTAAAGATCAACATGCTCTAACTACAAAAAACTGAAAAACAAAGAAAAGAAAATTAACGGAAAAATAAACTTGGGTTGCCTCCCAAGAAGCGTTTGTTTAACGTCTCTTAGCTAGACGAGTTTGTGCAGACTTTCAAGGCACATAAAAATTCTCGTATTTCTTTGGGCCTTTCTTCTTTGAATCAATGAAGCAGACCATTGCTAGTAAGCTTACTAGCTTTTCATGGGCCCCTGAAGCAGAAATATTTTTGGAATTTTCTTTTAATAAAAGCATAAAAGGAGAAAAATCAAAATAAATGGACTCTGACTCTGACTCTGACATGTGAGAACAAGAAAAAGAACACTCATTATCAAGAGAGGATGGAGGGGATAGAACAGACAAATGCCTTTCTACCTTAAACTCTATCTCTAGAAACTCCTCAAACACTATGGGCTCATTTTCTTTTTCTTCCTCACAAACTTGTTCTTGGTGGGTGCTGGAACTATCCAATTCTTCCTCTTTTTCTATACAACTCACCCCTATATCCTCAAACTTAGCAAAATCGAAAGAATTTGGCTCTTGATTGGGTGCTAATGAATCACCGGCCACATGACTCACTAGACAATCTATGGAAGTGGATCCTACTTCCCTATCCTCCCTTTGGGTCTGGAGTCTCTCCATAGATTTTTCTAATTCTAAATTCATGGCTCTAGACTCTTGGATAAAACTTTCAAGCAAGCTCTCTAAGGAAGATTTTTCTTCTATGGAAGCGGATTGCACTTCACTCTCATCCTTTTTGGGATGCAATCTCCCTAGGGATTTTTCTAGAGCTAAATTAGTGGCTCTATTATCCTCGATATAATCTTGAAGCAAACTTTCTAGGGGAGATTTTTCTTCTAAAGGGGTATAATTTGAATAGAAAAAATTGGATGATGGTGTTGGTGCTTCGGGCTCATATTCCCTAAAGGGCCACCCAAAACTATTAAAAGCCATTTAAAATAATTAAATTAACAATAATCAGGCTTTCAGTCAGATGCAAACACCAATTAAATGCACAACAAGAACAATGGACCAGGATAAAAATAAAACAAAGAAAGCAAAATAAAACCTCTAATCTAAAGCAAGCAATTTCTTCACAATATTAATTGAATGAAATTAGCCAATCCCCGGCAACGGCGCCAAAAACTTGTTGACCGCAAAGTGCACGGGCCGCAAGTAATATAAAACGGAAAGTATTCCAAGTATCGAATCCTCAGGGATTGGATTTATTCAATTAAGTACCACGAATAATCTTGATTAACTTTATTTAGAGAACAAAATCTAATGCTGAAAAGAATAACAAAAAGCTAATCTAGAAAGCAAAAGATAAATGGTGACACAATTTGGAGGGATAATTCTAGAGTTGTTGATTTTATCAATTGGACCTTTAATGTTTAATCAATTAACTAATATGGATTAACTAATCATTCAATTCATAAGTCTAGAAGCCTAATGACAAGGATTCTCCTGTCGGTCTCCTCCTATCTCATACCGTTCAATAAAGAATCTCCTTTCAGTCTCATCTTTATTTACTTAGTATGGCATTACGACCCTTAAGTACAACCTCTAACGTTATTTATTTTATCCCGTGTCACCCGGGTAAATAACCGTTAGTCATGCATTCAGTTCTAGTCTAAGCTTCTCTCCGTCGAGTTTCCACTTAGTAACGATTCATTTAATCAGTGATCAGTTGATTAAAAGCATTACGGACAAAATGCACAAATGAACAATAATGACAATTAAACCACATCAATTCATTAATTCAGCAGAGGTTCAACATCTAAATCAATCTCATGGAATTTAGGAATTTACTACTCATAATCACTAAAATTCAATAATTCCTAATCACAACAATTCTAGAAACTAAAACATAAAGGAAAAGGGAAAAGAAATGCTCATAAAAGTGTCGATCTCCTCGATCCCGCGCCGACCTCCATCGATCCCGAGCTCCAAAGATCTTCAACAAAGCTCCAAAACTCTCCCAAAAATCCCCAATTTTAGTGTGGATTCTAGAATGGGGTGAAAACCCACAAATTGGCACACCAAATATGGATGCAAAAGGCTCCTTTTATAGGCTCCCAGCAGGCCAAGCGTCGAGACGCTACAAGGACAGCGTCGAGACGCTCTGACGTCATCTTTTCTTGGGCTCCAAGACGTCGCAGCGTCGAGACGCTACTTGGACAGCGTCGCGACGCTCTCGCGATTCCAGATTTCTCCACGCAACTGCCTAGCGTCGGGACGCTCCAGGCTTAGCGTCGAGACGCTAGGCCCTTAATCTTCTAGAATGGCCCGATTTTGACTCAATTTTTGGGCCTCCAACTTTCTTTTGGCCCAACTACTTCTTGTAATGGATTTTGGGCACTTTTCTTGACCCAACTTGATACTTTAAGACTTGAAATTCATGAATTTGGGCTTCTAATTCATTCTTCTTGGCTTTTTGAACTCGGATCTTTTAATGTAATTCTTCAAATTGCTCCAAAAAGCCTCCAAAAATCATCTAAATTCTCTCAAAATTCCGATTTTACTTCTTTGACTCGGTTTTCTGAAATTTAAACAGAAAATAGCATTAAAGCACACAATTAAAGCATAAAACTAGCCAAAATTAATAGGAAAATGATGACATTTTTGCATGTCATCAGTATGCAATTGTTTGTATTGCTTGTGTGATGGGTTAAGGCAAAGATAACTAATACGGTCAATTGTTTGTTGTTTTTCAGCAATGTCTTCCTCGATTATCTCCTTGCTTAAAAACGAACAACTAACAGGCGAAAACTTTCCACAATGGAAATCTAATCTCAACACTATACTCGTGGTAGAAGATCTTAGGTTCGTCTTAACGGAAGAATGTCCTCCCGTTCCCCGTCGCACTGCCGCTCAGGCAGTTAAGGACGCCTATGAACGCTGGACTAAGGCCAATGAGAAGGTCAAAGTCTACATACTGGTCAGCTTATCTGAAGTATTGGCCAAGCGTTATGAAAACGTGGAAACTGCCAGGGAGATTATGAATTCCCTGCAGGAGATGTTTGGACTTCCGTCCTACCAGCTCCACCACGACGCCTTGAAGAACGCCTTCAATGCCAAGATGCTGGAAGGTCAATCTGTTCGGGAACACGTCCTGGACATGATTAACCAATTCAACATAGCTGATGCAAATGGCGGGGTTGTTTGCGAGCTCAGTCAGGTTGCGTTCATCCTTCACTCGCTCCTGGCGAGCTATCTGTCTTTCAGGACGAACGCGAGCATGAATAAGATTCAATTCAACCTGACTACCCTCCTCTCGGAGTTACAGATTTATGAGTCCTTGCAAAAGAGCAAGGGAAAAAATGTGGTTAAAGGAGAGGCCAACGTGGCCCATTCCAAGAAGAAGTTCCTGAAGGGTTCATCCTCAGGGACTAAATCTGTACCTCAGGCTTCTTCATCGAAGCAAATACAGAAGAGGAAGGGAGACAAGGGGAAGGCTCCTGCACAGGCTGTGCAACGGAAGGGAAAGGCCAAGGTCGTGGCCGACAAAGGCAGGTGCTTCCACTGCAATGCAGATGGTCATTGGAAGCGGAACTGCCCTCGTTACCTTACTGAGAAGAGAAGAGAAAAAGAAGGTAAATTCGATTTACTTGTATTATAGACTTGTCACATTGAACATGATGAGTTCGCCTGGATACTGGATTTGGGAGCCACTAATCATGTTTGCTCTTCTTTTCAGGGAAATGATTTCCAACAGTTGGCAGACGGTGAAATGACGCTCAAGGTTGGAACAGGAGACGTCGTTTCAGCTCGTGCAGTGGGAGCTGCGAAATTATTCTTTAGAAATAAGTTTTTAATTTTGGAGAACTTGTTTTTGGTTCCTCGAATTAAAAGGAACCCTATTTCTGTTTCCGCTTTGTTAGAACAAGAATACAATATTTCCTTTCAGCTTAATGAAGCAATTATTTCAAGGAATGGTATTTATATATGTTCTGCTCAGCGTGAGAATAATTTGTTTGTGTTAAGACCAACTGATGCTAAGGCTATTTTAAGTCATGAAATGTTTAAAACGGCCGAAACGCAAAATAAAAGGCAAAAAGTTTCTCATTTAAGTAAAAACATGTATCTTTGGCACCTTCGTCTTGGTCATATTAACATCGATCGGATCGATCGTTTGGTTAAAAATGGACTTCTAACTGATATAGAAGATACATCTTTACCACCCTGTGAATCGTGTCTCGAGGGTAAAATGACCAAGAGACCTTTTACTGGAAAAGGTTATAGGGCCAAAGAACCACTTGAACTGATACATTCGGATCTTTGTGGTCCAATGAATGTAAAGGCTCGAGGTGGTTATGAATATTTCATCTCTTTCATAGATGATTATTCTCGATACGGTTACTTGTACCTGATGGGCCATAAGTCTGAGGCTCTTGAAAAGTTCAAAGAGTTTAAGGCTGAGGTAGAAAACCTGTTAGGTAAAACGATTAAAACACTTCGATCAGATCGAGGTGGAGAGTATCTAGATCAGCGATTCCAGGACTATATGATAGAACATGGAATTCAATCACAACTCTCAGCACCTGGTACACCTCAGCAGAATGGTGTATCAGAAATGAGAAATAGAACCTTGTTGGACATGGTTCGATCTATGATGAGCTATGCTCAGTTGCCTAGCTCGTTTTGGGGGTATGCAGTAGCGACTGCAGTACATATTCTTAACAACGTTCCCTCAAAAAGTGTTTCTGAAACTCCTTTTGAGCTATGGAAGGGGCGTCAACCTAGTTTGCGTTACTTTCGTATCTGGGGTTGTCCTGCACATGTGTTAGTGACCAATCCTAAGAAATTGGAACCACGTACGAGAATATGCCAATTTGTTGGGTACCCGAAAGAAACGAGATGTGGTCTTTTCTACGACCCTCAAGATAATAAAGTATTTGTATCGACAAATGCAACTTTCTTGGAGGAAGACCACATTCGAGATCATCGACCACGAAGTAAGTTAGTATTAGGAGAAGCTACAGAAGGATCAACAAAGATTGTTGATGAACCTGGTCCTTCAACAAGAGTTGTTGGAGAATGCAGTTCTTCTCGTCAATCTAGTCCTCCTCACGTAGTGGGAGAGCTTCGACGTAGTGGGAGGGTTGTGATACAACCTAACCGCTACTTGGGTTTAACAGAAACACAAGTAGTCATACCTGATGACGGCGTAGAAGATCCATTGTATTATCGTCAGGCAGTGAATGACGTAGATAAGGACGAGTGGGCCAAAGCCATGGACCTTGAGATGGAGTCTATGTACTTCAATCAAGTTTGGGAACTTGTAGATCCACCTGAAGGGGTCAAACCCATTGGGTGTAAATGGATCTATAAGAGGAAAAGAGATGCTGCTGGGAAAGTACAGACTTTCAAAACTAGACTTGTAGCAAAGGGTTATACCCAACGAGAAGGGGTGGACTATGAAGAAACCTTTTCTCCAGTTGCTATGCTAAAGTCCATAAGAATTCTCCTATCCATTGCCACATTTTATGATTATGAGATATGGCAAATGGATGTCAAGACAACTTTTTTGAATGGCAACCTTGACGAGAGTATTTTTATGTCTCAACCCGAAGGGTTCATAACCCAAGGTCAGGAGCAAAAGGTTTGTAAACTGAATCGATCCATTTATGGATTGAAACAGGCTTCCCGATCTTGGAATATTAGATTTGATACTGCGATCAAATCTTTTGGTTTTGACCAGAATGTTGATGAGCATTGTGTATACAAGAGGATCAACAAGAATAAAGTAGCTTTCCTCGTACTTTATGTTGACGACATCCTACTCATGGGGAATGATGTAGGGTATCTATCTGACGTAAAAGAATGGCTAGCAGCTCAGTTCCAAATGAAAGATTTGGGTGAGGCCCAGTATGTTCTTGGCATCCATATTATTCGGGATAGAAAGAACAAATCGCTAGCTCTGTCTCAAGCAACGTATATCGACAAGATGTTGGCTCGATATTCGATGCAGAACTCCAAGAAGGGCTTGTTGCCTTTCAGGCATGGGGTTCACTTGTCTAAGGAACAATCTCCTAAGACACCTCAAGAAGTTGAGGATATGAGACGGATTCCCTACGCCTCTGCAGTGGGTAGCTTAATGTATGTCATGCTATGCACGAGGCCTGACATTTGTTATGTTGTAGGGATTGTCAGCAGATATCAGTCGAATCTAGGGTTAGACCACTGGATTGCCGTTAAAGGAATCCTCAAGTATCTTAGGAGAACAAGAGATTACATGTTGGTGTTTGGGGCTAAGGAGTTAGTTCTCACGGGATACACCAACTCTGACTTCCAAACTGACAAGAATTCTAGGAAATCTACGTCATGGTCAGTTTTCACCCTTAATGGGGGAGCTGTAGTTTGAAGGAGTATAAAGCAAGGATGCATCGCAGACTCCACGATGGAGGCTGAGTATGTAGCTGCTTGTGAAGCGGCTAAGGAAGTTGTTTGGCTAAGGAAGTTCTTGACAGATTTGGAAGTTGTTCCAAATATGAACTTGCCCATTACGTTATACTGTGACAACAGTGGGGCTGTAGCCAATTCAAAGGAACCTCGCAGCCACAAAAGAGGAAAACACATAGAAAGGAAGTATCATCTGATTCGTGAGATTGTGCAAAGAGGAGATGTGGTCGTGACCAAGATCGATTTCGAGCACAACATTGTTGATCCGTTTACGAAGGCCCTCTTGGCTAAAGTGTTCGAGGGTCATCTAGAAAGTCTAGGTCTGCGAGACATGTATATAGCGTAATCTAGGGCAAGTGGGAGATGTGTAATGGGTGTAAGGATGCCCTAGTTTATTGTATTTTGTATATTTACTTTTCATGTAATGTACAACATACATGTACCATTTCCAACTTTGGATTATATTGTATATACTTTCCCTGTAACTTGAGTTTTAGTTCAAGTGGGAGTTTGTTGGGTTTTATGCCCTAAAACTCGTAGATAGTAAATGAACATTTGACCGAACATTAATAAAGTGATGTATTATTCAGTGTTTGTATTATATCTTGTCTTAATAACCCTAATCCAATAAACTAAACATCCAAGGCTAATAGAATGAGGCTTGAGCTAGTATGTAGGGACATACGGGGATCAATGTTCAAGTTTTAGTCTAAAGGGTCTGTAGTATAGGGATAAGGTTGGGTACCTTATCCTGGTGACACTATGGATACAACCCGCTTTGTATATTGATACAAACGTAGTGATCCAACTCGTTCATGTGGTTGACATGCGAGTGGGGGTATCCTGTGCAATGATTTTGCACAAAGATCGGACCGCGAAATAGTTTACCACTAACTGTAACACCGTTAGTTAGTTCGGTTTCTATTTCACTAGGATGACCTAGGCAACTTGGCCTTAATCCTGAGTGGATTATGGACTCCTGTCCATGAGGGATTGTCCTTTGATTTGTACGGGTGAGAGTGGCCTGTTTGCCGACTCAATAAGCCTACCATTTTGGGGACAAGACCGAGTGGGGAGCTGGGAACGTAGTCTTACAAGATGGAATTCACTCCTTCCCGATATTAGGGTAAGTAGAGGTGTGTTCCCTTAAGTGGTGTCTTCGGGTCTTGAACAATGGGCCCTACCCTCTTTATGGCACGAGAGGGATTTCTGTTTGCTGGTTGGACCACAAACAGGTTGTTCATTAGAGGAGAACTGGTACTTAAGGATCAAGAGGTAGCCTAGGGGTAAAACGGTAATTTGACCTAGTTGGGGTATGAACACACGTGAAGGGCTAACTTGCTGTTGACGGTCGATATCCATGGACACAGAAATATATCTGCAGTGAGAAGAGTGCAGCTGTGGTTCTTTAGTGGAGTGAACCACAGTTAACGAATATTGATTAACTTGGTTAATGAGTTTAGCCAACTAATCTCATATCGTTGGAGCTTCTGATCTGTAGGTCCATCAGGTCCCACCGGTAGCTCTATAAGGGCGTTGAGGTAAATTTCTAAGGTTAAGTTAAGTATTCGAAGGGGTTCGAATGTTAAACTAAAATGTGAATTTGATTCATATTAAAACTATAGGTTATAATTAATGTGCATTGGATGTACATTAATACTATAGTTTTATGAGAGAGAATAATAATAATCGAATATATGATGTTCAATTTTATTATTTTAAAATTAATTAATTTTGAATTAGTTAATTGTTCTAGTTTAATTAAATTTGATTTAATTGAACTATAAGATAAAAGGGATATTAATTTAAATTGGATTTAAATTAATGTTATTTTAATTAATATTGATTAATTAAAATTTAGTTAATTATAATTTAAAATTATGATTTTAAATTCTGATTAATTAAAAATATCAGGTAACTGATATTTCAGTTACCTGATATTATGTGTGTTGTGGCTTTCTCCTGATGGTTAGGTTAAAAGAAAGGGTCAGGAGGCAGTTCCAATGCATCCCCATTCTCACTCCTGACTCCCTCTCTCTCGCCCTCTCACTCTCGATTTCTCTCCTCCCTCTGTGATACAGAGAATTTTCCAGAGAAAAACCTTAGAATATTGGGGTTCCCACAAGCCATTCAACAGACACTCCTAAGAGAATACCGGTGCAATTTGGTGGTGGTGTTCGTGATCTTTTTTCAGCGAAGAAAAGAAGTTCTTGTTGCTGTTTTTCTGTGGAATCAAGAGTTTTTGATGAAATCTCGTCAAGAAAACTTCAACGGTAAGTATTCTTGAACCCAAGGATCAATAGGATCCTTTACTAGATTAGATCTAGTGTTTAGTTTATGTTTTCAGCATGTTTTATAGTTTTACAGCATGCTAAATTTGTTTAAATTGCTGTAAATTTATGATTTGCAAGTTGTAATGGTATTTTAATCGAAAGAAAATACAATGTGGTTTTGTGATAGTTTCCGCTGCCAAGGGCTTTTATCCCTTCAGTACACTCCTTTATTAAGGAACCCATATAGTCTTTTGATGAGAACTCTAAAGGGAAGACATTGTAAATATGAAGACTTTCTAAAAGCATCGGTAGGGACCAACCTATCTATGATGTGAAGAAGTATTATTTGGAGAAGTGATCTCTTCTCTAAATTAAAGGTTATAGATGGAAGGTTGGGAACAAAAATTGGATCATTATTGATTAGAACTCGTGGATTGATAAATAAGGAAATAATAAGTTGCGCATGGTTAAGAATGATCTTCAGGGCAAGCTCATGCAAAGTATCATTTGTGAGAGCGAGACTTGGAATGAGGGCATGATCAATTAAAGGGGTCGTTTGGCCGGAATGGATTGGCATGGATTGGAAATGGATGCCCATGTTTGGTTGGCTTGGAATTGTGTGGGTTTGGAATGAAATAGTGGGCATGTGATTCCAATCCATTCCCACATTTTGGTGGGTCCTACTATTTCTCTTCCCTTTTTTCTTCCTAATTTTGATGGGACCCACCATTTCTTTTTCTATTTTAACCATATTTTGGTGGGTCCCACTATTTCTTCATAATTTTGATGGGACCCACCATTTCTTTTTCTATTTTCCTTATAATTTTTGTGGGTCCCACTATTTCTCTCTCCATTAATTCCAACCCAAATCCAATGCACCAAAAACAGGCATGCGAATCATGATTCCAGCAAAATATTCTCATGGGCATCAGATTCCATTCCATTCCATTCCAAACTCATTCAATTACGACGCACCAAACGGCCCCAAAAGGTTTTCTCCCCATTAGACATCGAAATCGTTCTAAACATGTTATTAGGTCGGGGAAAGGCCTTGAACATAGTCGTTTGGAGCCTTGACAAAGAAGAGATTTTCTTAGTTAAATGTGCATACTACGTTGCCACTTCTGATTATCTTCCATTGCGCTAGGGATTTCACCCCCAACAATTATTCCTTATATCTCAGTTGTAGGCAACTTAATGTATGTTATGCTGTGGAAATAGTCGGTAGGTAATAGTCCAATCCAGTGTTAGACCACTGGAGTACAGTTAAGAACATCCTCAAGTATCTTAGGAGAACGAGGGACTACAGTCTGGTGTATAAGTCTAAAAAATTGATCTTTATAGGATACACCAACCCTGGTTTCCAATCTGACAAGGATTGTAGGAAATCTAGGTCAGTGTTCACCCTTGATGAAGAGTTGTAGTGTGGCGAAACATCAAGCTAGGATGCCTTGCAGACTCCACTATGGAGGCTAAGTATGTAGTTACTTATGAAGCAGCATAGGAAGCAGTTTGGATGATCCATTTACGAAGGCTCTCTTGGCTAAAGTGTTTGAGGGTCATCTAGAAAGTCTAGGTCTGCGAGATTTGTACATAGTATAATCTAGGGCAAGTGGGAGATATGTAATGGGTATAAGGATGCCCTAGTTTATTGTATTTGTATGTAATGTACTTATACATTTAACATCTTCATTGCTTTAGGTTATTTATCAAATGTACATCCCACTAACTAGAGATTTAGTTCAAGTGTGAGTTTGTTGGGTTTTATGCCCTAAAACTCGTAGATGGTAAATGTAAACTATTGACTGTTCTCAATAAAACGTCATTGATTGTTATTATATAAAGAGTTATGGAATTATTAGTTGTTTTGTCTTAAATAACCCCAAATCCAATAAACTAACATCCTAGACTGTTGTATGAGTCTCGAACTATATGTGGAGACATACAGGGATCAGTGTTCAAGATACAGCCTAACGGGTCTATAGTATAGGGATAAGGTTGGGTACCTTATCTTGGTAACATTATGGATACGACCCACTTTGTATTTGATACAAACGCAAAGATCCAACGCGTTCGTGTGGATGATACGCGAGTGGGGGTATCCTTTGCAATGAGTTTGCATAAGACCAGACCGTGAAATAGTAACCACTAGATGTAACTCCGTTGACTAGTTAGGTTTCTATTTCACTAGGATGACCTAGGCAACTTAGTCTCAATTTTGAGTGTATTATGAACTCCTAATCACGAGGGATTGTCCTTTGATTTGTATGGGTGAGAGTGGTCAAATTGCCGACTCGATAAGCCTACCATTTTGGGGATAAGACCGAGTGGGTGGCTGGGAACATAATCACACAAGATGGAATTCACTCCTTCCCGACTTCAGGGTAAGTAGATGAATGTTCCATTACGTGGTGTCTCCAGGTCTTGATCAAATGGCCCTATCCTCTCATCGGCACGAGAGGGGTTTTTGTTTATTGGTTGGACCATAAACAGGTTGTTCATTAGACGAGCACTGATACTTAAGGATATAGAGGTAACCCAAGGGTAAAACGATAGCTTGATCCAGCCTGTGTTACGAACACTCGTGAAGGACTAACTTGCTGTTATTGGTCTATATCCATGGACACATAAATATTCTGTAGTGAGAATAGTGCAATTGTGGGTCTATGGTGGAGTGTACCCACAGTTAACGAATATTGATTAATTTGGTTGATGAGTTTATAATCTCATATCGTTGGAGTTTCTGATATGTAGGTTCATTAGGTCCCATTGGTAGCTCGTAAAGGGTAATTGAGGAAATTAAGTCTTGATTGTAAATTGAAGTGTTCAAATTTAATAAGGAAAATCATATAATGTATAGTGATATACATATAATTTTGGATGTGATTCAAAATTAATTAAATATTTGAAGAAGTTCAAATATTAATTTTAATATGAATTGGATTCATGTTAAAACTATAGGTTATGTGAGAGATGTTCATTTAAATATGATTTAAATGAAATAATTAAATTTGATTTAATTGTTAATTTAATTAATTAATTAATTAAATCTCTATCCCATTACAAATGGGAAAAGTAATTAATTATTATTAATTAATTAAATATATCCCTAACCTATTATGAATAGGAAAAGAGATTTGACATTCTATATAAACCATAAAATGTCTCCAGCGGCAGAGCTACAGTAGGCCCGGGGGGCTCGAGCCCTTCATGAACTCTACTATATATTACATTAATATTAAAAAGTTCAACTATGTTACAAAAATTTGTACTTGCCTAATTGGCAATAACACTTCAAGTCCCCCCTACGCACGACCAATAACTGAGTTCGAGGCCCTAAAACGTGTTTTTTTGGTTTTTTCCCTTTTTAAGTCCGTTTTTTAGCACCCAGTGTCTGGGTTCGAGGCCTCTCCGACGTATGTTTTCTTTTTTTCCCTTTTTAAGTCAGTTTTTTAGCACTCAGTGACCGAGATTGAAGCTTGAGTCGTATGTTTTCGTTCTTTTTCGCATTTTTTTTATTAAAAATATATTTTAAAAATTGTTTTCTTTTCCAGTGACTCTGAGACTATGTTTTCGTTTTTTTGTTCGTTTTTTTTATTAAAAATATATTTTAAAAAATCTTTTCTTTTTCTTTTTTAATAACTCTTTGTTTTTTTTTTATTAAAACTTTTATGAGTATATATGATAAAAAAAAATCACTACTCTCTGTTAAATCAATACGTACAAAACTATACTCTTCAAGGAAATAATATTAGACCTATAATATTTTTAAATGCTACTAGATTGTTTTTTATAATTAATTCTATTTTAAAAAACTATAATTATTGTGATTTTCATTTTTATATATATATATTTTTGTCTCTAACCCTCTTTGTATAAATTTTGGAAACATATGGACATTGTGTCTTTTCTTAAATGAAACTTATTATCATTATTTTTACGAAATTTAATACAAATTTACTTCAAACTACCAAAATAATTACTAATTTTAAGATTTATTGAAAGTATGTGGACTAAATTTGGACATTTAAAAATACACAGACTAAAATGAAATGAGACCTAAAGTACATTGACCAAAATGGTATTTTAACCTAAAAAATGTCAATAATATTTTTTTTTATTGAACAAACTAATATCAAAATATATCAAGCCCCCTAAGATAAAGTTCTGGATCCGCCACGGAATGTCTCCCAGTCGAAACATATTTACTTCACTCAATTCTCCCTAAAATCAAGAAAAAGGTTCCTACTGCCTTGACCTCAAATTCCCAAGAGAATACTGTTGTTTCCTCGTGGTAGTGTTCCAAGTTGTTCGTGATTTTTTCTCAAGCAGATGGTCTAATTAATCTGAGTCGTCAACGGGAGGAAGTAACTTGTTATTATATGTAAATTAGAATTAGATTCTATAGATTTTCATCGCATACTCTAAATATTCATTAGATTATGAATGTATGCATGTTGCTAGTGTATCGGTATTTCATAATTCTAAAATAATTGCAAATGGTTCTTGAATCGCTTTCGCTGCATCGGGACCTCTGTCTCTACATCGTGTCCTTGGACTAATGTCGAAAGTCAATGAAGCCCAAACCCATGTGCATGGAGAACTCTATAAATATGATAGCTCTTTTTCATTTTGGGAGTTCATACGTTGGAAATCTCACAGAAGAACTCAGAGATAATTTAGAACCCAAAGCATTCGAAGACTTTTAGAAGATCAAAAGACTCCTTGAAGCTCTCGAAACCCTTGAAACAACTTCAATCTCAAGAACAAGCTACAAAGCCCTTAAGACAACTTTAAACTCGAGAACAAACATTCCAACCCTCGAGTGAAACACACACAAACAAGAGAGAATAAGAGAATTACATATTAGAGATTGTACTACACCCGCAACATCATTACAAATAAAAGTGTATTTCACGTGTCTCATTTCTTTTAAATTACGTGTGAACAGTTCTCAACAAGAAGAAAAAATCATCTAAATGAAAAGAAAAGAAAAAACTCTAAAATTGCCTTCTTATCATCCCATTGTTGCATGTTCTTTTAAGTAGCTAAAAAAAGCAACAAAATCCACAAACACAATAAGAAGAAAAATGAGAGGAAACTCATGTATAATTTCTCAGCATCGAAAGTTCATTCAAATAAAAAGTCTCCCAATAAATGTCTCACAAACAACTAACTCATGTGCAATGTGAATTAAAAAAAAAAAGAAATAGTCAATTTCGTGCTTTAACGTGGTTCAGACAGAAAGTAACCAAAGGTCAACATTGCAACAATTATGCAAGTTTGGGGTTAAAATTGATATAACCTGCCAAGTTTAGGGTTCAATATGATGAAATCGAATATTTGGGGTTAAAATTAATACAACTTGCTAAGTTTGAGGTTCAATTTGATGAAATTAAAAGTTTTGGATTAAAATTGATACAATACCTCGAGTTTAGGGTAAAAAAAATGAAATCTTCCTAAAATTAAAATACTGATTTATTTAATTCCAAACCATATTTTGAATAGGAAATAAATACAATCCAAATAACATCATCTAATTCAAAAAAATATTTAGCACGTATAACATAAATTGGTTAAAATCTATTTGGATGTACCTTCTCACCATATAATAGAACAAATTAGTCCTTTTGGTCGAGGTGCAAATCCCTCATCCCCATGTCGTTAAAAAAAAAAACACAACAAATTAGTCTTATTCTGTCACAATTTCTTTTCTTTTTCCTTCATTTACTTTTAGAATAAGAAATATCGTATATAATCGTATATAATATTGGAATGTTTTGTAATGAGTTTTCTAAGAGTACATATTTAGAGTTTATTCAAAAAAAAAAAAAAAAAAAGAGTACATATTTAGAGTTTTTTTTTTTTTTTTTTTTTTTTTTTTTTTTTTTTTTTTTGAGAAGAGTACATATTTAAAGTATTTTTTTTTTGAAAAGACATATTTAGAGTATTTAATAAGACAAGACAGCTCAATCTTATTATTTATGGATGAGAAGATAGGGTCAGTCAAGTAGCCTCTAATAATATATTTGTTGATTTTGCTAAAGAAAAAAAAAAGGTAGATTTGTTGATTTAAATTCTATAAATTTTCATATTTATTTTATTTTGGTCTTTTAAATTTTTAAATACTACATTTTAATTTCCAATCTTTACATAAACCTATTTAACTTTTTTCCAATACGTTATTCTAAATTATTTGACAATCCAAGCTTCATTTATTAATTTACTTTGACAAACATACATCTACACAAATATGCGTTTAAATTTTCATACATACATCGGATTTTAGGATCCAAAATGAATTTGAATATATTTCTTAAAAATGATTGATGAAAAATTTTATGACAAACGACAGTAATGGTCTTTCACAAAAAATTATAGATTATCTTAAAATATTTAAAAGTAAGAGATTAAAATAGAACATGATTGTTGAAATACCAAAATGAAAATATAAAAATCTTCACCAACTAAAATATGATTCAAAACTTAATAAATAAGTCATTTATTACCATATCAAACGTTCAAGTTGAATGCCAAAACGAGTTTAACTCAGCGGTAATTGGTATGTACTCTCGACCATGTACTAAAAAAATATGCTTAGTTTGGCCGTTACATTCTAATATATAATAAGAATATTTATTTAGGGAAATTTAAAACAAAATCCTAAAATTTTTTTTATCGTCCATTTTTAACTGAAGAAAGAGAAACACAAATTTTTCGAAAAAAAAAGAAAAAGAAAGAGAAACACAACTGTGGTGGACGAGACACGCGCCATAAAGGGCGCGTGGGAAAGATAAAAACATAGTTGTCCCGACCCCATCGGATTTTGAAGCAAAAAACACCTTGGAAGTAGGAGGTGAAATTTTCGGTTTAAATAAAAAAAAAGGCTTGGACCCGTCTTCGGTAATTCCGGTGACCAAAGTCCTCAATTTCTCCCTTCCTTCTTCTCTCCTCCTCCGCCGCCGCCACCACCACCACCGCGGCCGTCGCCGCCGCCTCTTCCTCATCCTCACGGTAATTCCTCACATTGTTACGATTTCCATTCTATCCTAAAATCACAGCTATTCGTCCATGGAAGACGTGTTGTTGTTGTTGTTGTTACGTACATTATTGCAATACCGGTAATTTTTTTGACTGAATTTGGGCTTATTGGGAGAGAGAAACTTCGTATTTGTTTCTCTTTCTCTCTCTCTCTCTTTCTCTCTTCCGCTCTTGTATTCTACGTATGTCTTTCAGAGGGGGCCTTTGAGATTGTCATCGGAGTTTTGATTCTTCTTTTTTTCTGAGCTTCATCACGTGGGGAGAATTACGAGCGAAGAGGTAGAGAAGGTTGCGGGGATTGTGTTTTTATTGCAGCACGATTTCTGGGATTGATTGAAACAGAGGATTCGAGCTCTAGGGTTCCGGCGATGGGAGTTGGTTGATGTTATTGGTTCGGAATTGGAATGTTGATGGAGATTGGTGTTTGTTGTGAATTCTAGTTCGGATCTCTACGGTAGGGGTTGAATCGAAGGGTTGAGGGGAATGGAAGTTGATTCGTCTATGTTGTCCGAGGTTGATCACGATCTGGCGCAGGACCAGAGCCCAGCGTCGCCGCCTGCGGAAATGGACGGAGACCAAGATGGGGAGCAGCCTCCATGCGGAAATGGATCTTCACAGTCGCCGGCGACGTCCCAACAGCAGCAGTCGTCTTCGCCGCAGGTTCAGCAAATCCCAGTCGTGGGGCCGAGACATGCGCCAACATACTCGGTGGTTAATGCGTTAATGGATAAGAAGGATGATGGCCCAGGGCCGCGCTGCGGCCACACGTTGACTGCGATATCGGCTGTTGGTGAGGAAGGGACTCCCGGATACTCAGGGCCGAGGCTTATCTTGTTTGGTGGTGCCACTGCTCTCGAGGGCAATTCTGCAGTTTCAGGGACTCCTACGCCCGCCGGAAATGCTGGCATCCGTATGTTTCTCTTTTCATTTACTTTTTGATTGCTCCTCCCCCTTTTCTCGGTTGCTAACTGAAGCTTAATGCTTTTTTGCTGGAATTTCTCGGTGGTACCACCGTCTGAAAACTGTAATGGAATTTGCACGCAGCTTTTTGGATTTTCATTCGATTTGAATTCTATGACGTTCTTCTGCTTGCTATTTGATCGAATTATTTTTCTGCTCATAGCTTATTCCAATACTGAACTTGCAAACTTTATTTTCTGTTTAAATGTTTAGCATTTTTCCAGTTTTTTAGATTGTGCTGCTTATTCAGTGTTATCAATTGGACAACTGCCAGTGGGCTGTTGTGCAAATGACGTCTTCAATATAAAGATTCCAAGAAACATTTGAGGCACAATTTTATGAGAACGTCGGACTCAATTTCATTGCATGGCTAGGAACCATTATGATTTGTAATGGTTCTCTTGCCCAGGTGTAGGATAAATTTCTTTTCTTTTCTTTTCTGATGAAGAATTGAACTAAAAAAAAAAAAAAGAAGAAAGAGAGAAGGAAAAGAAAGAAAAGAAAGAAAAGAAAAAGACATGTGCGCTTGGAACCATTATAATATATTGCTCTAAATCAGTTTGTGCTATGAATGCCTTTTGATATCGACAAAAACCATTGTGAATTTTGCAGATTATCTTAAATAATTGATTGTGACATTTAGGTCTCTGCTCTCTGCCCTTTGTCTATTGATTTTAATATTGAGGTTTTTACCCTCTGTGTATGATGTTTACTCTGCGAGCTTGCTAACCTCTCTGAAATATCAGTGTTTCAAGTTGCTTACTCTTGTACTTTTATTCTAGTATGCAGATAATTTGCTTATGTTGATTGCAGGCAACATGAAATTGGACTTGTAGAAAGAGCTTTTTAATTTGATTTTGAATTTTCTGAACCAGAGGATCATTAATAATTAATACCTTAATTTTATCTGTAAATTTACTCCTCAGGATTTCTTTATGCGGTTATATAGTGATAATTTTTAATATTTTTCTCTTTCATATTATTTTAATTTAGCCACTAATTGAGCAGGTTTAGCTGGTGCCACTGCTGATGTGCATTGTTACGATGTTTTAACAAATAAATGGTCCAGGTAAGCATTGGGGAATGCTATTTTCTAACCAACTCGTTTTCTTTTTACTTCTCATTGAATTACTTTAGTCAATGGATTATTTTTTAGGGTTACTCCACTTGGAGAACCACCCACCCCAAGGGCCGCCCATGTGGCAACTGCTGTGGGAACAATGGTAGTTATTCAGGTATCTTGCTATCAGTTATCCCACTTAAGTTCCCGTTACATACAGAACAATGTGTTAGTTCTATGATCAATGTTATAATTTATTTAGGCCCCTTTATTTCAATGTAGGGTGGAATTGGTCCCGCAGGTTTATCTTCTGAGGATCTTCATGTTCTTGACCTCACACAGCAACGTCCAAGATGGCATAGGTTAGAATTTTGAAGATGTTCTTGCTTGTTTTTTGATTTTATGTTTTATCTTAATAATAAATAGTTCCAAAACCTGTAGGGTTGTTGTGCAAGGTCCTGGCCCAGGGCCACGTTATGGACATGTAATGGCCTTGGTGGGACAAAGATACCTCATGGTAGTTGGCGGCAATGATGGCAAGTCACTTTGTCTTATTTTAAATGGATGTAGTCGTATATCATTTATCGTTTCTTGCCCATTGCTTTTTTTGGTTATTATTTTTTGAGAAGGCATGTAAGACTTTGAGTCAAGATGCCCTATGACGTATAATGTGTTACTAGGTTATAATCTGACTTCCTTACTCATGATGTGAATGGTAAAGTTTGGGACATAGAGTTTCTTTCGGCTTGGTTTGTTCTATTGTGTGGCTTAATGCTTTTAGTTTGTGGAGGTGCATATTTGGCATGCTTTACTTGGGCAATGGGTTTGTGAGAACCTTGTGAGAGTCGTGTACCAACAAGAGTTGTGGTGTGTGATATTTCTGTATTGTTTAACCTTTGTAAAGAACCTCGGTTGTGTTAGAGATTGACTAAGAGGATTTTTGAGTCACGTATATTCACATGTATAAATACATTTCCATGATTTTCAATTTAGAAGGGATAGCAAATGCATGGTATTTGACCCTTATATAGGATGCCAAGACCTTTTCTTTTCAATTAACAGATATAAGTATCACTAATTTCTCAATTCACTCGTTCATTCTTGTTGCTACCTTAAATTCTTAAACATTTCATCACAGTGCCCAATGTTCCATAATTTATTATTAATATTTTGAAAATGTATCCAAGGAACTATGCCTTGAAACTGTTCAAAATGGGCTGCATTGTTTTAGATGAAATACAAGCAACAGAAACCCTATTATTGGCATTTAAAAGCCTACAGAATAAGTTTAAAGAAACTCCCTTTAGGAATGTGGCAAGAAAGCATCCTAACAACAACTTCTTTAGGAATAGTATAAGAAATCACCTCAATAAGTCAACAAGAATTAATTACGTTGGGAGTCCTTTGGCATGCTTGTGTTTTCTGCATTGTTGTGGGGTAGTAATTGCTAAACTCTTAGAAAAAAACATACCAAGAAGCTGCACAATGTTTGATTTGCTCTAATTGTTCCTTTCAGTTTACTTGTTTTCTTTGAAAATGTGTTGATGCATTTATGAGCAATTGAGGAAGATCCTCCCCCGCTTTGGGATGATTACCAAGTAGGGTCACCTTCATTGAATTCTTTTAGTCATATTCAGACCTTCCATGAGGATTAGCCATTCAAAATATTCTCTTTTATCGATGCCTTCCACATTTCAAATACATGATACTTAGATATGGTGGAGAATCAACAAATTCTTTAAAAAGGGACTTTATGGAAACTATTGCAACAGCATCTTTTGAGACCAGCACCTTTTTAATCTTCCTATCTGGTAATTGGAAAACCCTTAATTTATTGTAAACGCTCAGAAAGTTCACTTATTTCCCCATCACTGAGATTTCTTCTTATGAATTACGATAACTTTCCATCTTCCTTGCTAAGCTTACAAAATCAACAAATCTTTCTTCCCATAACTTATAGGGCTAAAGGCCGATAATTCCATAATTCATTTGGTTCATTTGAGAACCTCCATAACCATTTAGTTATTATTTTGATGGATTGTGTATGACTATTTGATTGCACTACTCAGGAAAACGGCCACTAACTGATGTATGGGCACTGGACACAGCAGCCAAACCTTATGAATGGCGCAAGTTAGAACCTGAAGGCGAGGGTCCACCTCCTTGCATGTAAGTTTTTCCCTCCTCTCTGTCTCTCATTTATACATATATGCATGTTTGCCTATAATTGTTTGACACAAGGTGTACCTGGGGCGAAATAAAGAAAAGAAAAGGAAAAGACAAAGCTTTGAAAAGATTTGCTAATTTTCAAAACCAAGGCCTCAGAATAAAAGGCCTGTGTGGTTAGCTAAGCCCTTGTGGCAGATGAGTTGCTGGGGCCGCCTTGTAATGTGATTTCCACCGAGTGGCAGGTAGCAAAAAAAATTTGGGTTGAGATTGGGATTTGGATAAGGTAGGTTTTGGGTAAACATGTTCAAATGGGATTCTGTGAAACAAAGTAAAAGAAAAGAGAGTTTAAGGTCATTATTAATGGTTTGGTCTAATTTTAACATTACTAAGTTTGAGTGGTTAATGGATCAATTAAGAATGTGAGGGTGCAAATGTCATCTACAGTTGGAGGGTGCAATTGTCTTATAGTTTAGGGTGACTTGCGCAAATGTTCCTTTCTTTTATTTTTATTTTTAGATGATGCTTGAACCATGGGTTTAATTTTGATAATTTTATAGCTGGAAATTCTGAACTTCCTTTTACTATTTACCCATTGGCCCAGTAAAATTTTCTGTGGATGTTATCAGATTTATCTCTAACCTAGCCTTTACACTTTAATTAGGTATGCAACTGCAAGTGCCCGTTCTGATGGTCTTCTTCTGCTATGTGGAGGAAGGGATGCAAACAGTGTGGTGAGTTAAAAAAGCGTTAATCCTTCCATAATATTTATTATTTGTGGATGGTTGCTTCCATATTGTTTTGTGCGGATTGATGATTTGATGTTAAACATTATGGTTTTTTTATTATGATCTAGGAGTTCCGAGAGCCAACAATCCTTGTTGATGTATGGCTTGTTAACACTCTCATAGATTTGAAAGGAGAATATTAAAGGGAAGGAGTAGTCTTTCTTTGAGGAAAGAAAAAGGAATACAAAAGATCCCAGATAGTATAGAATAACTTTCAAGTTTCTATCTTTTTTGAACTGCAAACACACTCCATCATCCACTTATTCCACCTTCGGCTGAAGCCCTTTTTGGTTTAAAACTTCTTCAAAGAAAGTTTAAGTCAACTCGATCAAATGCTTTCTTTATAGCAAGCTTCAAAAGCCCAACCCCTATTCTTCTTGGACTTATACTCTTCCACAATCTTATTTGCAGTTAGAATAGGATCAAGTATTTTCCTAACCTCAATAAAAGCACTTTGAATAATAGAAATAGTGGAAACACAATATGTAACATATGTAATGAAGACTCCCCCCCCTCCTCCCAAACATGCTCTCCCCTCTCTCCTCCCTTCCCTAATCCAAACCTTCATCTTTTAGCCTTCAGCCACCTTCTTTTGCTCACATTCCCACCTTCAAGATAAGTTTCTTTGTCCGATTTAGTTACTCTTAAGATCAACTTTCAGCATGGAAAGTAGTTGCAGTATTGTGAACAAATTCTTTTTGTTCGTTTACTTCGTGGAAATTATTTGCTGGAAGAGAAAAAAAGGAATCGTTCTTTCTTCATCAAGATTCAATGGATTTTTTTTCATTGGTTGGAGCAATCTTTTGCTCAACTTTGGATAAGTCCTTTGAATAGTAAGTTTTTCAATCAGAGAGTTCATAAAAAGTATAACAAGTTTGGTTGGTATTCAGAAATTTCTTTTTTATCCAATGGAGGTGCTAAAAATAGTATCATGGTTCCAGCAGGGATTCAAAAAAGAGGTTGGATGGTTTTTTGGGAGATGTTGGATGAATTCCAACAATGATCTAAAAATCCAGTAGAGTTTTGCAAGCTGAATGAAGATATTTTTGAGGCACGTCTTGGCAGCAATGATGGCAATAGCATCCCGGCCTTTTTCAACTTCTGTGGAATGCAAGGTGGAGCCTTTTACTAAGGGGTTTTGGATCAAAAAAGAAAAGGAGGTGGCAATTATAGACTTTGACGAAGTTTTTGTTATAACAAGACTTCAATCTTTTGAAGATTGGAGGTATATTTCTGAAATTTTGAAGAAAGAAGTTTCTGAAAGTTGTATAATCAATCCATTTTCTGCAGATAAAGCTTTGCTTAAATTGAAGGATTTTAAAGGTTTTGTTGGTAGAGTACTTCTTGATTCTTGGCAAAAGATGGGAGGTTTGTTTCTAAAATTCGAAAAATGGAATGCTCAACAACATGGTAGGGCTAAGTGGATATGATGGTAGGGCTAAGTGGATAGAAAGTTTTGGAGGATGGATAAAAATCAAGAATTTACCTCTCTCTTTATGGAATAAGGAAAACTTTGAAGCCATAGGCAAGGAATGTGGTGGGCTCATTAGTATTTCTTTGTTGAATTGCAATGAAGCTTCCATTGAGGTGAACAAGAATCAATGTGGTTTCATTCCAGCTGAAGTTGTTGTTCATGATTCCATTCTTGGGGATGTTGTGGTCCAAATCTCTCATTCAATTGGATTGGGATAACCATCATGGGTTGGCCCTAATGGTCAATAAGGGCCATAGAAAAAATAAAGGGCTTAGAGGGAATGGGTTCAATCCATGATGGCCACCTACCTAGGATATTTAATATCCTACGAGTTTCCTTGGCAACCAAATGTAGTAGGGTCAGGCGGTTGTCCCGTGAGATTAGGCGAGGTGCGCGTAAGTTGGCCCGGACACTCACGGATATCAAAAAAAAAAAAATTGGATTGGGATCTTCTTCTAGGTCTGAATTTTTGAGCATTATGTCTTCAGATTGGTTTTGTAATTCCTTGGATATTTCACGTGCTAAAGAAGTGAAGAAAGATGAACATTCTCTCCCTCGTTTAATGAAGAAAAATGTTAATCTTAATGTTACGACTTCCAATCTGAAGGAGATTGAAGGCTTACATTATCACCATCACTCAATGAAGGAAGTCATGGAAGATGAAGGAGTTCCTACTTTTTCCAAGGTCCATGAATTAATTAGGCCGGTAGTTGAAAATTTAAATGATAATGGGAAGGCTATGGATCCAGAACCTTCAGCAAATCTCATTCCTTTTGTCTCTCACGAAAAGTCCTCTCTTCTTAGGTCTCCTCCAAGCATTTATGACCTTTCTGTCCCACCTACCGAAGTTAATGGTTTTATTGATCAAGGTATGCATGAACAACCTCTTTTATTGCAGCAAGTTCATGGGGAATCAATTAGTTTTAACTTTTAAAAATAATTTTATTGCAGCGTATCCTTTGTCTTATTCTCGAAGAAAAGTGCATCTCTCTTCATCTCATTATCCCGACGAGATTGGTACTTTGGATCCTTATTTAATTGAAGAAAATTGTTCTCGACTATTGGTTTCCTCTGCTAAGCATGTGAGCATTCAGAATTCATCATCAACAACTCCTTCACGAGCTCTAACTCCCAACCTTCGCGGCCAATTTATTTCCTCTACAGATGGTTCTATTATGTTAAAAGAAGTCGTCCACTCGACAAAAGTTCCTCCAACTTCATTTTCTCATTTTCGATGTGATGACTCTGATGTAGAATCTGAAGCGAGTTTAAGTAGTGTGGATTCTTTAATGCAACCTATGGAAAATCATTTGGATGATGTTGAGCTTGAAGATTCTTTTAATGAAGCATTTGATCTATTATTTCAGGAAAATGATAAGGATTGTGTTAAGGAAACGCCTCATCCTCCTCCATCCTTAGTGCATTGCAAATTTGCTTCCTTAATTGAAGCTAGTGGGCTCGAATTGCGAGAAATTTCTCCCTTGATATCAAAAGGAAACTGTTAGTCTAGTTAATTTGTGTTGTACTGGGTTTTTTTATGAAACATGGAACATGAGATCAAACATTCTGGGGAATTGTCATCTAGGTTATGAGTATTTATTTGCAGTTTTTTTTTTTGCATGAGGAAGTTGTTTCATTCTTCATGCATGGGGATCGTTTTTTGCTTTGATTGTTGAGCAGAAGGTATAAATTTTGGTGGTTGTGCATGGGAAGCATTTATTTCAGTTAAATTTCAGATGGTGAGCAACAGAATTAATTTTGGTGGTTGTACATGGGGAGCATCTATCTCCGATCAATTTTTGGTTGGTGAGCATGGAATTAAATTTGGTGGTTATGCATGGGAAGATTTACTTTCAGTCAAATTAGGTGGTTGAGGCATGTAGATGGGCTTCTTTTCTCATTCAGCCTTTGAGCAGAGAGGAGTTGCTCTTCCTAATAGTTTCTTCTTTTTTCGTGAGCCATAAATCAAGCTCTCTGGTTGGTTAAAGAGTGCTCTGCTGGAAGGTTTAAAGAGTTGCAGATTTTGTTGGATCTAAATCTTCATTTGTTCTCTTCTCGGATCCCATGTGGGATAGGAGCTGCCCTTTGAGTTATTTTTGGCTTCTAAAGTTCGTTTGCTGCAAATTTTTTCTTGGTTTTTTTTTTCTTTGCGTTTGCTTGCTTTTTAGTTTTTTTCTAGCTATTTTTGGGAGTTTCTTTTTAGTTTATCATTATTTTTTGGGTTGCTTTATTGTTCCTTTTGGTTTTTCGTTCTTTTTTCACTCCCTTGTGGAGTTTGTATCCTTGAGCATTAGTCTCTTTTCATTTATCAATGAAAAGTTTTGTCTCTGGTTCAAAAAAAAAAAAAGAAAAATAGAAATAGTGAGCCACCATCAATTTCTATCTAAATTAAGAGAATCTTCTTGGAGACCCGTGTTACAGATTTCCCGAAGGAAGCCAAAGAATCTTACAATATTTTCAAGTTGAATTTATATTTCTTTATTCATCGTAAGAACACTATTATTTTTAGTATGAATAAATCAGAAAACACGATGAATATTTTTTTCGTGCTTAATGAGTTATGAAACATGTAATATGTCAAGAGGTTGAAGAAACTAAATACCTATTTCAAATAATATTATGCTTATTTGTTCATGAGTCTCAAACACTTCTTTCGTGCTTAATGAGTGTTCAACATGTATCCAAAAAATATTGCACTTCTATTCAGTAAAATATTGCACTTCTATTCAGTTCGACATATGTATATTGCAGCATGTGTTCGATGCATATTCAACAAGTCTTAGAGTGTTCTACGTGTGTTGGATATGAACACATTCTCCAAACTAAAGTGTCATACTTGAGTACACAGATTGGCACAATAATGTCTACTTATTCAGTCTTATTCTATTTCAGTTTGTTCTATCTAAGTATGCTAACTCAAAAAGGTGAAAAAAAGAAAAAACGTAAGGGAGGATTGAAGTAATTCTATTGTTTATTATTTTTTTCTCTCTTTAGTTTTATGCTATTATGAATGTTCCATGTTTTATTTTTATAATATTGGAGTATGCTACCCATATTTCTTTATGTATATAAATTTTGTATTTTACTTTTTTACTTTGTCCATTTTCTAATTTTTTTAGCCATTAGCAAGTGCCTATGGGCTAGCTAAACATAGAGATGGCCGTTGGGAATGGGCAATTGCTCCTGGTGTCTCACCATCTGCAAGATATCAACATGCTGCTGTAAGATTTGTTTTGTCTTGTTTTATTTTTTGTTTTGGTCTCTCTATAATTGTACATTATGGAAAGTCTGGACGTGCGTTTGTAATTCTTTCAGGTCTTTGTAAATGCACGGCTCCATGTCTCTGGAGGGGCACTTGGTGGGGGGCGCATGGTGGAAGATTCATCAAGTGTTGCAGGTTCTTGATCTTAGTGATTTAGTTGTTTTAATTTCCCCTCATGCTGCAATGCCGTACTGGAAATTCATTTTTTTTAAATTTTTTTTATAACTTATAATGAAGAACTGAACTTTCATTAAGAAAAATGAAAGACTATAAGGACATACAGAAAAACAAAGGAGCCCACAAAATAAGGAGGAAAACTAGAAAGAGGGCCTCTAAATATTGGAAATTCAAGTTATTGAAGTTCTTTTGAGTCATGGGTGGGCTAGTGGTCAAAGTAACAAGATATATGTTTAGATTTTTTTGAGGTCATCAGTTCAAACATGATAACCACCTATCTAAATATTTAATATTGTTCCAGTTTTGACTGACTGTCCTGTCACCAATTATTATGAAGTCAGACCAATGCTTTGTGAAATACGTTGAAGTATTCATAAGATGGCTTGAACACCCATGGTTATATCAAAAATGTTTTTGTTGAAGGTTTCCATCCACTACTTCATCTTCTTCCCACATGAATGTTCATTTATGCTTTCATAAAACTGCATGCATAGTGTCACAACCATACTAGTAGAGAGTAGGTTGTGACCCTCACTGAGCAGACAGTGAAGTGGTGGCACGTCGAGTGTCGCCCATCGGGCCATGTCAGAGGGCCGAGAGAGAGAAGTGCCATGATGCGATCGAGGAGGACGATGCATCATCCAACACACCACAATGAGTGGGCATTGATGTCACAAGAAGGCATGAAGATATTGAGAGGCAACAGTGTCGTCAGACGCGTCAGTGGTATGCTTGATGGGGGCCAAATGGGGCCCCGGGCCATGACCTCGGAAGTCGGGGTTCCGTCGGGAGTTTTGACGAGCGGCTCTGGAGTTAAGTGCATATGAGTGAAGAATGCAAGCCCGCAAAGTTTCGTGTCAATCGGACACCAGACGGGCGCTCCACGTTGGCGTATGACTCCTCGTGAATGTGACGTGCAAGGGTGTCAGACCAAATATGCCTCAGAATGTACTATAGGGGGAGGCATGGTGTCAGCTCTCCACCACCCCTGGGCCCTGTGGCCTAAGTGAGCTACCCCATGGCACATGCGTGTGTCATGGTGTGGGCGAGCGTTGCAAGACGAGTGTCTTGGGCGTCTTCCTTTGGGAATGGGTTTCCAAGGACAGTGTCGGGCGGCACGGGTGTGCCGACATTGCGCCCCCGCCCATGGGCTAGAGGTTGCACCATATGGCCGGGTTGCGGCACGCTATACGAAAATGACTCGGTATGTCTCGGAAGAGTTCATGCCTCGATATGCCCGGATGGATGGATGTCCGGGAAGCCCCGATTATAAGTAAAGCCCATGGGTCCGTTCTCGAGAAGCAGGTCCGAGCGAGCGGTTAAGTCAGATGACATCCCGAGTCCCGGGATGGCATCGTGAAGCATCAGTGGAACCCGATAGTTCCCGGTTGGCACGGTATTTGCCCGAAATGTCCCGGTAAGTGCTGAAATCACCCGGTAAGCTCCGGTTGAGCGTTTTAAGGCCGTTTTGACCCGTTGAAGGGTCCAAACACATCCCGGCGAAGTTCCGGATCGATGTAGAAGCGTGTGGGCCGTGTTGTCGAGATGGAAGTTGATGAAAGGAGATGCGACGTTGCGTCCAGATGACCTTGGCCTGATGTAGAGGCAAGGTTGAGCCGTAGGACTTGGCCTAGAGTAGAGGCAAGTCGGCTAGAGTCGCGAATGAGTGAAAATACACGTACGGGCGACGTGTATTGACCGAATGTATTCCGCTGCAAGATGATTTGAGTTCGGTTGAGGATGAAGAACCTCGCCTAAGGTCCGATGAAGCACCAAAGTCCCGCGAAAAAGTTATATGGGTTAGAGATGACCCTTAAGGCTGGCCATGGTCGCGTGTAAGATCATGGCGCCGCACGGTCGAAAAGGTACGACCGTGACACATAGCAATGATGGTGCTCACAAAGGGAATTGCAAAGAAAGACGCAGAGATAAGTGATGGACATTCTGAATTTGACACTTGACCTTTACTAGAAGTTGAAAAAGGTTGGCCAGTTATTGTTGTTGTTGAAGAGGTTGGTGGGTCAAAATGTTACAAGTCAGCTGCAGGAATTGGTTTGGAATCATGCCCCTGGTCTACCCTTTGAGAAGCCTTTTCTTTTCACCTTCAGAGTGTTTCATAAAAAAAGCTTGAGCAAATAGTTTTATCTGTAGGTGGAAATATTTTCAAGTGAGAGAGGTTTCTTTGCTGTGATGAAGTTTCAGCAATTGTGGAACTGGAAGGTATAATCATCTCTTTGGGAGTGAGTAGAATGGATGGGTGGATTTTCTCTTTTTGTGATCGAAGGCTTTATTGACAAAAAGATAGGAGTTCAACCTTTTGGAAACAAAGTCTCTTAGTGCACAACCATCACAAGGGGCTCATGAATGAATGCACTCCATGAGAGAGACATTGGGACTGCATATGTATTAGATTATATGGTCAAGATAGCTTAGAAGAATTGATAGAAATTATCCATACCAACACGGTGCTCATTCTTTTTGGAGAGCCCTATTTTGATTGAAACTTCACTAAGTTGCTTAGCCTAGGGTATTCTTTTATGTGAGTGACCTCTGAAAAAGTTTCCTAAAAAGTGTGCAAGTGGGCAAATAGCATGCTAAAAGGACTTGTTTTAGTTTGTAGCCAGTCTCCTACTATGGAAGTAGTTTGGGATGTTCCAAAGGTGTATTCAAGTCACCAAAAACCTAGGAAATGTGAGGGCTATTAGGTGTTGAATTCAAATCTTCAAATCTGGGGTTAAATGTGGGGCTTGGGACGTTAAAGTCTTCCTCTTTTGTAAAAGGTTAGGATGTTTGGTAGAATCATTTTTTTTTAATGAATAATCACTTTCATTGAGGGAAAAAAAAAAGAATACACATACGTACAAAAATAAAGCCCACAAAAGAGAGTCAAACTACAAAGATGGGTTCCAATCAAGTAAATAAGAACAAAAAGGCCTTGTCATCGATCCAAGGTGTTAACTCCTCCGTGCATAATTTGACACATGAACAACCTAACTTCTTGGTAATCTTCACCCTCCTCAATAGAGAAAAAAATAGAACCACATGATGTGGAGGAATTGACCAAACACCGAAAGGAAGAACAATAGGAAAAGTTTTTGGACGGACATGGACTCCAACGATGAACATCCTCCCTACTCGGGTTAAAGCAAGAGAAGCCAAACATAACAGAGCCAAAACATTCATCATTTCCCCATTCGTCAACGAACGACGAACCCCTAAGGAAGGAGAAAACACATTCTCAAAATGAGATGAGAAGGAATCAAAGTCACTAAATGATTTTTCAAAGAGAACAATTAATATGAACAGGGAAACAAGGAGTAGAGGGGGACAGAAACAAGGAGGAGGGGGGTCTATCTCCCAACCACTTATCCTCCCAAAAGTAAGTATCCCTTCCATCTCCCACCACACTTCGAACAAAATGAGAAGAAAAGTAAGATTAGTTGAGTTCCTTTAACCCCCACCAATGGTCTAATCAAAAGGGTGAGGACAATATTTGCTTACAATGATGAATGACCTTGTGCCATAAGGTGTTAAATTCATGATGGAATCGCCTTTAGCCAATAAGGCCTGGTTTCTCATCCTCACGTTACCTACGCTTAATCCCCCCCCCCCCCCCCACTCACAAGATGAGAACCAACACCACCCCCATCTCACAAGATGAGAACCTTTCCCCTCATCAATCTCTTCCCATAATAAATTCCTTGTCAACTTCTAAAAAATCTGTTATCTATTTAACATAGATAAACCTGTAAATCACACAAAAAACACACCAACATTGTTCTATTCTGAGAAGCACAGACACTGACACGCGACATGGACACGACGACACGTCAATTTCCAAAGAAGTAGGACACGACGACACGTCAATTTCCAAAAAAGTAGGACACGACACGTTGGGGACTCGTTAATTTTTTTTTTTTTAAAAAAACACGTGTGCATATTTGACATATTATGAATATCTAATACTTTTAATGTAAATTTCCTCTATATTTAAGTATTAAAACAAGTAAACACCATCCATACAATTCATTAAAAAAACAAGAGATTAACTAACAACAACATCATCAACAATATCCAAGATCCAATAAGTTTTACATAAAAGAAATACAAAATCAACAATATCAAAGCTCTAAGTTTTACACAAAAGAAATACAAAATAGACTCAAACAAGCCTTCTACATATTTTTCTCATTCTTGTGGAGGTCGAGACTTGGCTGCTTCTATCTTGGAGTCACTCTCAACTCACAGAGTGCTAGAGAGATGGAGAAGAAATCGTGTGGAAGAGAGGCGTGGGGAAGAAGATGAGAAGACTTAAAAGTCTCCCACCTTCGGAGAAACAACTCTTCCTCCAAGATGTGAGCCTTTTTCAAATCTTACCATTGATAGGGTCCCCAAAACTAAAGGTTCCTAAGGTTATGACCAAGGGGAAGACCTAAATAGGATGAAGGAAAGACACCAACCTCACATCCCACAAAGGTCGCCCATCTACCCAATTTAGAGGGTTACAATTTAGAAGTAGCCTAAAAATGAAAAAATCGATTTAGATTAAGAAAGAATCCTCTTTTTTTCGAAAAAATGAAAAAAAAAATGATTTAGATTAAGAAAGAATCCTCTTTTTTTGAACAAAAAAAATCATATCGTCAGCAAACTAGAGAGGTGACAAGGGCACTTTATCCTTTCCAACTTGAAAGCCTCCAAGAATGTTGCCCTCCACCCGTTTTGAAGTAATTCTGCTAAGAATGTTCACAACCAAAAGGAAAAAAATGGGAGAGAGAGGTTTACTTTCCTTGAGACCTCTTGAAGTGCAAATCTTTCCCCTAAGTTTACCATTGATGAGGATGGAGTATTTAACTGTCCTAATGCAACTCCAAATCCATGATCTCCACTTAAACTTAAAGCCCTTTTTTGCTATGATCTTATTGAACAAATCCCAATCCACGGGATCATAGGCCTTCTTGAATTCAATCTTAAAATAACCCCCTTCGCTTATGGGCTCTATAATCCTCTATGGCCTCATTGGCAATGAGGACTTCATCCAAAAGTTGTCTTCTAGCTTAAAAAGCCCCTTGGGAATTTGAAATCGTTGTGAGGAGAACCTTTCTAAGTCTATCCACCAACACCTTGGCAATGATCTTATACACATTAGTCACAAGACTAATAGGCCTCTTAACCTTCATAGGCGTTTCATTCGTATGAATAAGGCAAACAAAATGTTTCATTCAAAGAGCTATCTGGGATGTCTTTCTCATAGAACTCACTGAAGAGTCTCCAAAGGTCCTTCTTGATACCCTTCCAATTATCTTTGAAAAGAGCCATTGAAAACCCATCATGACCTGGTGCCTTGTTCTTTTGAAATCCATTGAACTCCTAAAACTTTGTTCCACCGTGTTTATTTTAAGGTTATTGCTAGTTCTCCTTACCCTTGTGAAGGTTATTGCTAGTTCTCCTTACCCTTGTGAAGTAGTAATAAATCTATGATTACGTCAAAATGTATTTTTGACTTAAAGTGTTTGTTCCCTTCTGATTGAGTCCCTTTTCATACGTTGGGTGACCTCATGAAAATTTTTCCTAGAAAGTGTGTGAGTGAGAACAAATTCTGCTGCAAAGATTGGTATTAGTTCGTGGGTAGTCTTTAATCTTGAAAGTAATTTGGGATGTTATAGTAGTGTATTCAAGCTGCAATGAATGTAAGGAAGTGTCAGGACTGTGTAAGAATACCTTTTTACGAAACGATTGTATTGCAAATACCTACAATTACAATATAAAAACACAAGATAACTTCCCAATAATTTCGAGAGTGCTGGTAATCTCTCTACCCCTAGAGCTAGTGAGCTACTGTTCTATTCAAAATACAAAGCATGCCAAACCAACGTATTAATGTACTATTGCTATTTGTTTCCCTTCTCAAAAAAAATTAATGTACTTTTGCTATCCTAACAACTGTACTAACAGACCCCGTTACTTGTCTTCTGGCCTTTTCCATATTACCCCTTCTAGTGTAGGTATTCATGATTGTGGGGGCCTAATAAATTGTTGAGCACCAAATCTTGATCCAAATCTTAGGCATAGGAGGTTACAATTTCATTATTTTTTCTTTGGATAAGAAACAAGTTCATTGATAGTATGAAACTACAAAATATAGTAGAAGGGGAACCCTGAGATTCAGATTTACCAAAGGCCTCCCCAATTAGAAAGGAGTGTAGAAAAGCTATAGTGATGGGAAAGGGGAGATCATTTACTCCAAGACACAACCACATTGACTACAACATCAAAAAATCTATAAAAAGAGTATTCCTCATCTTGAAAGATTCTTCTATTTCTTTCTTGCCCCACATTCCAGCAAAAAGCTCTAATAAAATTCTCCCACAGTCTTCTTTTCCTTTTTGAAGGGGTTTTTGCTCTGGAGTGTGGTTGAGAAGCACCTTTGGGTCATTACGTAGGGCCGTCTGCCATCCAAATGTAGAAAGGATAATATTCCAAATGCTTACAGCAAAGCTAAGAAGCACGGACATGGACATGCGACACGACCCGGACACGGCGACACACCAATTTCTAAAAATATAGGACACGACACGTTGGAGACACGTTATTAATTTTCTTTTTTTATATATATTATATGTATATATATTTTCATAATAATACTTCTAAATAAATCAACCATACAAGTTTAACATAATAAAACAATATATGCTTCATTAATAATTTAATAGTTATAAAGAATAAAAATTAAAACCATTAATAACAATAATAGTTCCAAAGAAAACCATTAATAATAATAGTTCCAAAGAAAAAGAAAAGAAATGAACTAAAAAAAAAGGAGACGGATGAAAGAAGGGTGATCTGCCGTTTTGAAGTGAAAAAAACAAAATAAAAACAACCAAAAGTGTGTGAGAGAAGGAAACATTATTTTAAATAATAAATTTATTATATTTTCAAGATTTGGGTTTTCAAGGATGTCCTTGTGTCATACATGTCTTTTCATTTTCCTTCTTTATTTTATTTCTTATATTTTCAAGATTTGGTTTTTCAAGAATGTACTTGCATCAGTCATGTCTTTTCATTTTCTTCTTTTCTATTTCTATTTTTATTGTTAATCTTTTCTTCTTCAACCATCTGATTTTTTTTGCTTTCTTCTTCAACCATCTGATTTTTTAGCTTTCTTCTTCAACTTACCACGCCCACCACTGCTGTTCTTCATCTGAGGGCGTGTTCGGAACGTGTCCTTCACGTGTCCGGACGTGTCCGAAATTAAAAAAAAAAGAGGACACGCAAAATAGCGTGTCTGACACGTGTCAGGCACGTGTCGGAGCGTATCTGTGTCGGATACGTGTCTGACACGGACACTCCATGCAAAATGAAGTGTCCGTGCTTCTTAGCAGCAAAGTCATTAAAGAGGAAAAGAGGAAAAGGTGTTTTTGTGTTTCTGTATTCTGCTTGCAGATTGCACACCATTGTGGGGAAAGGGGAGGGGGTAGGGAATCCTCGTTCGTAATTTTTCATGCGTATTGATGGTTTTGTGGGAGAGTTCCCATAGGAAGAATTTAATCTTCTTTGGGCAGCGTCCTTTACAATTTCGTTATTGTTATTCATTTTTGTTGAAAATGATGGTGAATTATTCCACCTAACTACTGGAATTGGTTTGTGCTTTGTGGAAAATTACAATTTACAAAATTCGGGACAGTATATGTCTGGTTCTATTCCAAAAGGAATGGATTTGTAAAACATGTTATCCATTATTACCGAATGTCTCTTGATCAAACCAATCCCCTATAAGGTTCAGAACACTCATTCAACGTGCCAAATTTCCAGTCTATCGAGAAAATATCCTGTATTACATTACAGTGAATGTGGCAATCAAGTTCGATAATAATTAACAAAGGATTGCCATGTCTAAGGGCCAATAGCTCTTCGGCATTTGTTGATAATAATATTGAACAATTGGAAAAGCCAAGGCATCCTCTCATTGTATCTCCGTACAATGCCTGAAATCTTTGCATTTAACTCACAATTGGAACAAATCCAAATTAGTGTGGTATCTACATTGTATTTGCTGCTTAGGTTGTTGATATTGTCACTTCAGCTACAAGTTTTATCTTCATTTTTTTTGAAAAAAATTTAAGACATTACTTTCTTTAGAGGAATAGAAAGTACAACAGACCGTAAGGGGAAAAACATCCCCTTGGCTGAAAAGGAATTTTACGGACAGTTTATGCATTAATCAGATGAACAATTCAAAAGTTGTTTCTGATATGCTTTGCCATAAAATCATCAGAAGCTTCAGCAACAGTTTTTTTCTTTAAAATTGGTTGGCACTATGCTACTGCAGATGTTCAACATCAACGTGATTTATATCCATGGTGTAGTTTATGTGAAATTCTTGAAGATAGCTACATATTAAATTATACTAAATGGTTTTACTCTCATTGGAAATATGGCCACTATGGATTTATTTTTTGGTTTTATGGCTAGTGGGGGTGTGCTTTATTGTGGGCCCTATGGGGTGAGAGAAATAATAGAGTGTTTTGTGGTCTTGAAAGGGTCCCATTTGATGTTTGGGCTCTTATTAGATTCTATGTTTCTCTTTGGGCCTCGGTTTCCAAGTATCTTTGTAATTATTCCCTAGGCACTATTATTCTTGATTGATGTCCCTTCCTTTAAAGGAGGCCTTTTTTGTAGGCTTGTTTTTTGGATGCCCTTGTATTCTTTCATTTTTTCTCAATGAAAGTTGGTTTTATCCTAAAAAAGTTTATCCCGAGATTTCTCAAGCTAAACAATAATAATTTCACTGTATTTCTACTGTATTCAGTGTTGGATACCGCAGCAGGCATCTGGTGTGATACAAAATCAGTTGTAACGAGTCCTAGGACAGGAAGATACAGTGCGGATGCTGCAGGTGGGGATGCTGCAGTTGAGTTAACAAGGCGTTGTAGGCATGCAGCTGCTGCTGTGGGTGACTTAATCTTTATATATGGTGGTTTGCGGGGTGGTAAGTGATGAAAGCATTTGCATTTCAGGCTTTTAGATGTCCATTTTTAATTTTTCTGTGATGACAAGTGATAACTTTATTTCTTCTACAACTTGTGCTACCTTATATTGTTTAGTTTGGACAATATGTTTTAACATGATACTGGGAAATCAATAAGAGAAAATTCCAATTATGCTATTTTTCATTTCAACTTAATATCAGTGTATTTATAAGAAAATTTACATTCTTTTGCTTACACTGATCTCCTTGTAGTTGTAACGTTGTGTGTAGATTTTACTTAGAACTTCATAGGTAGTGCAAGTGTGTTTTAACCAAGTCTTGTGATTTTATCATGGAAAGTGCAAGTTTGTTAATGTTATGGATCATAGATTGAAACAATTTCCAGATAGTGCTAGTATGTAGAATTTAGGTTTCATGTGTGTCATGATCATGCTTGTTCAATGCATTGGTTGCCTATGGTTGCATGCTCAAGCTGTCATCGCATTGTAAATGTAGATTAAGGGTTGAATCATGCTTTTAATTACTAATATTGCCTTGACCCCCCTTGGCTAATCGAAGTTTGTTATGGACGCTCTATTGGTTTCTGATGTCAAACTTTTGATCACTTGATTTTTCTATGCATCTCGCATCTTGTTTCACGAGGTTGCAATATAATAACATGTTCTATTATTGTCTAGGGGTGTTGCTTGATGACCTTCTTGTTGCTGAAGATCTAGCAGCTGCTGAAACCACAAGTGCAGCTTCACATGCTGCAGCTGCAGCAGCAGCATCTGGCATTCCGTCTGGGCGGCTGGCAGGAAAATATGGATTTAGCGATGAAAGGAGTAGACAGGCCATTCATGTTGTAGCTCCTGATGGTGCTGTAGTGCTGGGAAACCCTGTAGCTCCTCCTGTAAATGGTGACGTGTATACTGATATAAGCACTGAAAATGCTATGCTACAGAGCCCTCGGTAAAGCAAAAATTGATTTTTGTTTCAATACTTAGTTGTTGCTTGCCACATGCTTGACCAATGCATCTGCTTGCTCTTCAGGAGATTGAACAAAGGTGTTGAATATTTGGTTGAAGCATCAGCTGCAGAAGCTGAGGCTATAAGTGCAACATTGGCTGCAGCCAAGGCCCGACAAGAACAAGACAATGGAGAAGTTGAACTACCTGACAGAGATCGAGGAGCAGAGGCCACTCCTAGTGGGACACAAATATCTAGCTTGATAAAGCCGGACTCAGATGCATTGAATAACATTGCTCCATCTGGAGTTCGATTGCATCATAGAGCTGTCAGTCTTTGATTCGGTTACCATTTTGAATGTGATCTCAATTACTACGCAACTGAACCTCTATTAGATCAAATTGGATGACTGATGTTTTGTCCCATATGTTTCAGGTGGTTATAGCCGCTGAGACTAGTGGGGCTTTAGGTGGTATGGTTAGGCAACTTTCAATTGATCAGTTTGAAAATGAAGGTCGTCGTGTGAGCTATGGAACCCCAGAGAGTGCAACTGCTGCAAGGAAGCTCCTAGATCGACAGATGTCCATTAACAGTATTCCAAAAAAGGTATTAACTATTAAGTATATTAAAACTATGTAATTAGTTAAACTTAGGTGAATTGCAAATATGACCAGATTGGAGCTCCTAAATTTTGACTGACATTTGATCCAGAATATTCTCTGGGCTATATATATAGAGAAAAGAATGGCAATATTAGGCTCATCAAGAGGCTGGAATCATGACTGATAAAGTAGATTAGATATCCAATTGTATTGATGTATCTGTTCGTAGATTGTTTAATCATTGGAACAGCAAGTGTTGTTTGTATTAGATGAACTTCTTCAGTTATTTCCCTTTTCTGCTTCAGCCATTTACTGTTCATACTGTACAATATTGATTTTGGCATTGCGCCGACTTCATAATTTGTACTTTCCTACTTGCAGACATACAATCCTACAAAAACTTGACTTCTGTAGTCGTTACCTCCTTTAAAGTTGATTTTTGACTTCCTTTAGGATTGTGTCTGTTTCAAAAAAAGTACTTCTTTAATCTTATGGGATATATATATATTTTTATTTTACTTTATCTTTGTATTTGAGGATGATGCTGGTGCAGCAATATTGTTTTCATAGAGTTTCTCATTTTTTAACATTTTAATATTTTAACATGATGCTGAAGCCTGTTCTTTTATTTATTTTTTCTTTTAATTGATCTAATTTGATTGTGGATATTCTTCAATGATTGTTTTTAGTTACTACAGTGAGATGGCATTCAACATTCAAAATATGGCTGGTTTCCATGTCACCTTTTTTCCCCGAGAAAAATATTATTTTGTTTGATTATAAAGTTTTTTCCTTTTTTTTAATTTTTATTTTTCTTATGTAGTTCTTTTCCCCTTTCTCCCAAATTTTATCAGGTCATTGCCCATCTCTTAAAACCTCGTGGATGGAAGCCTCCTGTTCGTCGGCAATTCTTTTTAGATTCTAATGAAATAGCTGATCTTTGTGAGAGTGCTGAGAAGATATTTTCATCAGAACCAAGTGTTCTAGAGCTCAAGGCTCCAATAAAGATATTTGGTGATCTACATGGTCAGTTTGGGGATCTTATGCGCCTTTTTGATGAGTATGGTGCACCTTCTACAGCAGGAGACATTGCGTAAGTTATTGGCTTATATTTACTTCGTAGTATTATTATTCCCGGGAGATCACAAACACCTTTTCTCTTATCCAAAAAAACCAACACTTCTCCGAGGCTGAGAATATTCATTTTTGATGACATGATATTAATATGCCCCTGGTTTATGTTAGAAGAAAGAGAAATGTGAGAGCTTAGGGATAATGATTAAGGGCAGAATGGTCTTGTGCTGCACGAGAAGGTTGCTTTCTCTGTGTGCAGGTTGTGTTTTTACTGCAGTGCTTCGGTTAATTAGGTTACCCAGTTACATAAAAGGTATTTTGTAACTGGGGGAGCAGGAAATAGATTTTATTTTTATTTATTTATTATTATTATTATTTTTGAAGAAACCATCCTTTCATCACTAAAATGAAATTACAAAAGATGGGGAACAGGAGACCCAAGCCCAAAGAATTACTGCTATTCCAATGGGACAAAACAGAGGAAAGGCTATAATTTTTTTTTAACAAGGAACAAAGCTTTTCATTGATATAATAAAAAGAGGCAAAGGATCAAAATTACAAACTCCATATGAGATAGAAGAAAATTAAAAACAACATAAAGAAAAAAAAAACTATAAGGAGAAAATAAAAGCATCCCAGTTTAAACATTTATCCTGAATAGAATAATCAGCATAGTATTTAGAAAGAGAACAACATAAAGAAGCCTTAAGACAAGCCGATTCAAGACGATCAAAAGGGGAGAGATGCTTGTTTTGAAAGATCCTCTGATTTCTTTCAAACCAAAACTCAGACAAAATGGCTTTCACTGCATTACACCATCAAATTATGGATTTGGCCGACAATGGAGGCTCGATAAGCAACTGCAACACATTCTCCAAAAACACCCAATGAAGGTTGAAAACTGAAAACAAACTTTTCCAAGCCAGTCGAGAATATGAAAATGTGTTGAAGAGAATCCTCTGCTGCCCAACAAAATGAACAAACTGATGGAGAAATGCAATATGAAGGAAGTTTACGTTGAAGTAACCTCTGAACAATTTAAGGAACCGTTAAGCATAATCCAAATTAAAACATTAACTCTCTTGGGACATTTGGACTTCCATAAAGCACAAAATAAATCTTTATCCATAGGAGAAGACAAGACAAGATACCTGGATAACGATTTTATTGAACACAAGCCCGAAGATTCAAGAGTCCACTTCCTTGAGTCACTTAACAACCCAATCTTAGTTGTAGAAACACTAGCCAACGGTAACTGAAAATCAATAATCTCCTCATCTTTAAGCAATTTTCTGAAAAGGAAAGACTATAATCTTTTAGAGAAGAGAAACAAATTTCATTGATGAATGAAAATAATGGAGTAAGAACTCTTAACACCTAAAGGTGAATTACAAGAAAACTCTCAAACTCGAAATCAACGAAGAAAGACTATAATCAGAAAAAGAGTTTTTACATTGACACCGGTACATAGCATGAAAGAGAATCAAATCCATAAAATTATCAAAGGTCGAGAAAAGGTTTTCCGTTGGCTTCGTTGGGGCTAGAGGAATGGAAGAATTTTTTAGGACTCTTTCTCTACCTCTGATCAAGTCCATAAAACTATCAAAGGTAGTGAAAGAGTTCTGAAAAATTCTTCCATTCCTCTTAAGTTTTGCCCCAAAGAAGCCAAAGGAAAACCCTGTTTAAAGCAAGCCACAAAATCTTTATAATCGAGATTATTCACTGCACAGCGAATTCTACTATAAATGAGATTTTGCTGCCTTATGATGAACCTCCTAGGGCCGTGTGATGAATGAATCAATTTCTTTCCCAGTTTGAGATCCATAAGTGTGGAGCCATATTTTGTTTTGATGACCTTCCTCCAAAGGGCATCTCTTTTGTTGTGGAAACGCCAAACCCATTTAGCAAGGACAGCTTGGTTTTTTAGTTGGACGTTGATAATCCCAAGTCCTTCAATAGGCTTCTTAACGATAGTCCACTTTAGGAGATCATAGCCCGATATGTTCATACCACCTTTCCACAAAAAAGGTTGAAAAAGTCCCTCCAAAATAGTATCTCCTTTTTTAGGTAGTAGGTATCTAAGTTTGCGAGTGTAGCTTGAATCAAGGTAAATCTGCCATCCTTTGAGAGATGATTGCTACCCCAAACCTTGAAGCCTTTTTTCTACTTTCTCAATAACTCGGGCCCAAAAAGAGATGCTCTTTTGATTGACATTCAATGGGAGGCCCAGATAGGTCCTCGGCCAATTCCCAACTTTGCACCTTTAGATTGTTGCAAAGGATGCAATTGTGGAAGGATTGGTGACAAATGTTTTATACCAATGAATCCTCAAAGGTTTTGATGGTGGGGAATGGATGGTCCAAATCACATCATTCGTTTGAGGAGAAAAAATAGTATAATCTGTGAATTGTAAGTAGCCAATGTGTATAGACTCTTGACCCAAGCTAAACACTTTAACTAACCCATTGATGCCGGGTGTGTTAACATTCTACTAAGGCAGTCCACAACTAGGATAAAAAGAAAGGGTGACAAAGGATAACCTTGACAAAGAACCATCACAGCTAGAATCAGCCACTTGTTCAGCCATTAATAATAGTGGAGAAATTAGCAGATAAAATGCAACCATGAATCCATATTCTCCATCAAGATCCAAAGCCCTTGGTATGAAGAATTTGATCAAGAAATTCCCTATTCACCTTGTCAAAGCTTTTTCAATGTTGACTTCAATGACCACTCCCCTATTTTTTCCCCTTTTTCTCTCTCACTCTTACTCATCAATGAGTTCATTAGCCATAAGTGAAGCATTGAGGATTTGATGGCCAGCGACAAAGGCAGATTGTGATTAGGTGACAGCATGTGGAAGAACTTTCTTCAATTGTTCCAAGAGAATTCTCGCAATAATCTTGTAGAGGCTTGTTGTGAGGTTAATTGGTCTAAAATCATCCACTGTTCTAGCATCTACCTTCTTGGGGGTAAGACAAATGAAGGTCTTGTTGAGGCTAGCATTAATGATGATATTCTCTAAAAAATATTGAACACTCCCTTCATGTCTTCTTTGAGGGTGTTCCATGATCTTTTGAAAAATTCAGCCGTTAATCCATTGGGATCGGGTGATTTGTTGGTGGCCAAATTATTAACCTGATGGAGGATCTCTTCTTCCGTGAAGGGGAGTTCAAGGGCAAGCTTCTGATCTTGGGAAATAGGGTCCCATTGAAGAGATGGAAGAAAGTAATGTTTGCTCTTGTCTTTTGAAAAGAGGTGCTGATAGAACTTAAGGAATTCTCCCTCAATCTCTGTCTGTGACTCAGCATTGGATAAAACTTCAACAATGTTGCTTATTCTTCTTTTGGCAGCCAATAAACAGTGGAAGAACTTAGTATGTTCATCTCCTTCACAAAGCCATTTCATCTTGCATTGCTGTCCCCAAAGGATTTCTTGTTTTGCTGCTAAAGAAAGGAGATGGGATTTAACAAGGGATCTATGCTGAATTTGTTCACTGTACATGGTTCCACTTTCTTCCCAAGAGTGGATGTTTTGAAGCTCCTTAGTCAGATGTTGAACTTGGGAGCAATTTCCACCAAAGATATCTTTGTTCCATGCCTTAATAATCAGTTTTAAACCCTTTAGCTTTTGCATAAACCCATGGCCAAGCCAACCTTGTTGAGGGTTTCTGATCCACCATTCACCAACCATGGAATCGAAAGCCTTGTGCTGAAGCCACATATTAGCAAGTTTCGAAGGGATCAGGCCCCATTTTTCCTCCCTGAAGGTGAACATGATGGGGTAATGATTGGATGTATTACTCTCAATTCTTCGGACAGATGCTTTGGAGAACTTTTGTTGGCACAGTCAGTGAACAAGAATCTGTCAATTAGGGTAAGAGAGAGGGGATCTCAATAGCTAGACTGAGTGAAATGACCATCAACAGGGGGTATCTATAAGGCTAGATTTGAGTCGAACATTTTCATAGTTTTGGTTTCAGGTAACAAGGGCAGAGTTCTTTGATGGACTTGGAATCTGGGTTATTATCCTTAGTTTTTTTCTTCTCTAATCTATGAACTTCAACAAATGCTTCGCTTATCAGGTAGAGGCTTATTGGCTGAAACTCTTCCCTATTTCTAGGGCTAACTCTTTATTGAGGCTTTCTCATTTTTTTTTTTAAATAATTTTTTGAGGCTCAATAGGAATTTGGAAACTCTCTTCCTTTCTGCAATTTTCTTGTATTTAGTGGCATTAGAAGTGCAGCGCTAGTTGTGATTCTCATAAAAAACTAATTGTTGCTATGCTAAGAACAAGTATTTGGTGACATATAACTCAACTTGTCTTAGTTCATAGAGTGCCCCGTTTTTTTTAGATAAGAAACATAGGAATAAATCTATTGATATGCACAAAGGCCAGCCAAAAAACAGCCTAAAGGGCAGGGGGAAGAGAGATCCCCCTCCCAAACAAAAAACCTAAGGCGGGCCAATTTGAAACAATCATGGACAAGCTGTAATTACAAAAGAATTTCCTATGCTTTGTACACCACCAAGAAGCAGAATATTTAACGTTAGAACAAAAGGAATCAAACGGAGAGCTCTTATCTTCGAAGACCCGACGATTTCTCTCAAGCCAAAGGTTCCACATCAAGGCTCTAGCCGCCATACTCCACAAAACCTTGCCTCTGCCTTTGAAGTTCCAGCCCGAAAACACTTCATCTAACCACCCATCAATCTTTTCAGGGAAGGAAACATGCATGTTGAATTCCCCCAACAGCCACCTCCAAGCTGCGCAAGCAAAAGGACAGTGAAGAAAAATGTGGTCCAATCTCAGCATTTCTCCAACACAAAGAACAGACTATCGGGGATAAGGCTCTATTGCTGCATTTCTTCTGAAGGAGATCAAGCGTGTTGAGGCTTCTATGAGCAAGGGACCAAAGGAAGACCTTAACTTTCCTAGGAGCACAATTCTTCCAAATGGACTTGATCACGGGGGTTTTGAGGGTGGGATTCACTTCTGCCAACTTTAAGAAAGCAGATTTGGAGGAAAAAATACCAGACTTCTCAAGGCACCAAATAGCTTTATCACTTCCATTCCCTAGGCGAATAACATCAATCATCTCAATCATCCCAATCCAGCTAGCAATCTCCCAGTCAAAAAGGCCTCTTCTAAACCCCAAGTCCCAATCATTAGAGTATGAGTTCCAGCATTGTTCCACAGTGGCATCCTTCTTAATGGATATATTAAACAAATCGGGGAAGAAGGAGGCTAGGGTATCATTGTTCCCAATCCATCTGTCTTTCCAAAAAAGAACTTTGTCACCCTTGTTGACCTTGAAACTAATAAAATTTTTGAACCATATACCAGTTTTCATAATATCACACCAAGGTCTTCCTCTAGCTGACCCTTTTGGAGGAAGGGAGCTCCACCCCCTTTGGTCTATGCCGTAAATACTCATAACCACTTTCCTCCAAAGAGCATCTTCTTGTTGACTGAAGCGCCACATCCATTTTAACAACAAGGCATTATTTTTCTGCTTATAGGCACCAATACCAAGGCCTCCGAAGTTCAAAGGGAGGGAAGTTTTGTCCCAGTTGACAAGGTGGCTGCATCCATGACTCTCACCATTGCCCCAGAAAAAATCTCTAACCAACTTCTCCATCTGACTTTTCAATTATTTCTTCTAAAATAAAGTAACAAATCTTGTAAGGAAATATTTTGACAGAAAAAAAGTTGGTAGAGACTACGATACCCAAAGAATAAGAAAGACATTTTCCTGGAGCTCCCCTCTTTTTCTTCCTTAGTCCAGTGCACCATGGGGGATGGGGAAGACACTTATTTTTGGGAGGATTTGTGGGTGGGGGATCGTTCCCTCTGCTCATTGTTCCCTCGCTTATATCATTTATCCTCAATGAAAAATCGCACTGTGGTTGAAATCCTTGGCTCTGTGGGGAGCCCCACTTCTTTTTCCTTGGGTTCTAGTCGTTCGTTACTGATAGAGAAACCATGGACATCATGACCCTTCTTTCTTTGTTAGAGGGGGTTAGTCGTAGTCCTGGTAGGATGGATGTTTGTTTTTGGAGTCTCAACCCCTCTGGGGGCTTTTCTTGTAGTTCGTTCTTTTAATTTTTGATTAATCCCTCCCTGGTTAGAAAGTCTGTTTTTTCGTGTCTATGGAAGGTTAAAGTCCTAAAGAAAGTTCGGTTCTTTGCTTGGCAAGTCATTCTAGGTCGCGTTAACACTCTTGACAGGCTATCGAGAGTAATGAACCATATGGTTGACCCTTTTTGTTGCATTCTTTGTCGGAAGGCGGAGGAAGATTTTGGGGTTGTGATTTTGCTCGCACAGTCTGGAGCCGTTTCTTTGAGTTGTTCGAGTTCCAGTTCGCTGGCCACCATTGTTGTAGGGAGGTGATCGAGGAGTTCCTTCTCCATCTGCCATTTCGGGAGAAGGGAAGGTTCTTATGGCTTGCTGGCATTTGTGCTATTTTATGGGGTTTATAGGGGGAGAGGAATAATAGAACTTTTAGAGGGGCGGAGAGACATCCTAGTGAGGTTTGGGCTAATATTAGACTATCTGTTTCGTTATGGGCCTCGATTTCTAAGGCTTTTTGTAATTATACGTTAGGTCTTATTTTGATTGACTAGAAACCCTTCCTGTAGTTAGGTTTCTTCTTTGGGGCTTGGTATTTTTTGGATGCCCTATTCTTTCATTTTTTCTCGATGAAAGCTCGTTTTTTCATTAAAAAAAAAAAAACTGGTAAGAATAATGCATGAAAGGCTATCTGCTTTAATTGCTTATTTATACAATTTTTCATTCTTGAGTATTAAGGTTTCCTGGCATGGCGTTGGATAACTGTTAGGTTAGCCTGGGATGGTTAATCATTTCCAATGGAAATACTTTGGAGTGGGTGCATTAATCATTCTTTTTCTTTATTGTGCTCGATCAACTATTCTAATATTGCATCACTCTTTATTAGGTACATCGATTATCTATTCTTGGGAGATTACGTTGATCGAGGCCAGCACAGCCTGGAAACTATCTCTCTTCTGCTAGCTTTAAAGGTGCTTTTTGGCATAGTATATTTGTGTTTGTTATAATTCAATTGTCACTAGTGCGTTACTTAGCTTTTTATTTTGGGTCGGTCTACTTTTCTTATAAATTTTGCAGGTTGAGTATCCAAATAATGTGCATTTGATTCGTGGGAACCATGAAGCAGCAGATATTAATGCCCTTTTTGGCTTTCGGATTGAGTGCATTGAACGAATGGTATAAAATAGTTGTATCTCATGGCTGTATTTTGTGTTAGTTCATTACAACTTAACCTTGCAACTCAATGACCAGGGGGAAAGAGATGGAATTTGGACATGGCATCGGATAAATCGTTTGTTTAATTGGCTCCCTTTGGCAGCCTTGATTGAAAAAAAAATTATTTGCATGCATGGTGGTATTGGTCGGTCGATTAACCATGTGGAGCAGATTGAGAGTCTTCAACGCCCTATAACTATGGAAGCAGGCTCAATAGTGCTAATGGATTTGTTGTGGTCGGTTCACATCCTTGATGGTCTCCGTTTACTTGTGGTTAAAATATCATTTTGGTCCCTGTACTGTAGGACTCGTTCTATTTTAGTCCTTGTAGTTTCAAATGTCAAAATTTAGTCCTTACTTTCAATAAATCTCAAAATTAGTCCTTACTATTAGTTTATTGTTAACCTTTAAAGTGAAAAAAAAAAAAAAAATCTCTATTAGCCTTCTTTCTATCAATTTTGAAATCATATTCACATTGTTTGTTTAATGAAAATTATTATTATTATTATTTTATCAAGTTTGATAAAATTAACTTCGAACTAACAATAAGGACTAATTTTAAAATTTATTGAAAGTAGGGATTGAACTTGGATATTTGAAAGTACATGGACTAAAATGGTTATGCGACCCAAAGTATAGGGACCAAAATGATATTTTAACCTTTACTTTTTCCTGATAGCATGCTTATAACCAGTATTTTAATATTCATATTTTTTATTTTCTTTAGGTCTGACCCCACAGAAAATGACAGTGTCGAAGGGTTGCGACCAAATGCTAGAGGTCCTGGTTTAGTTACTTTTGGGGTGAGTAGTGTATATTTCCTCCCTTTCTTTTTTCTATTTATTTTTCTAAATGGTAGGGATGGGGACTCTTTCCAAGGTGCTCTCTATTTGAAAACTCTATTGCTCATAAAGTCCATAATAAAGCCAAACTTGTATACTTTGTGGGTGTTAATTCTCAAACACTGAAAAGTAATTCATGTAGAGGCAAGGACAATAATTGTTTTTATTTTTAAAGTTGGGACCATTTCTTGCTTTGTGCTTGTCATCCTTACACTAGGCTGCACCACTGCGAATTGGATTTGATAGAAACAGAAATCACATATATTTGAGACTAGCTTACAAGTTTCAACTGTTCTTTCTCTAGTCTAAGACATGAAAACATCTTATGTGAAGGTTTGGAGTTGTAACTCACTTTTGTATGCTCTTCTTGGTGTTGTCTTCTTGTTCTCCATCTCCTCCCCAAAAGGGACGTTTGTTTTACTTATTCCCAAAAAAACATTGGTTTGACTTCTGTCAATTGTCCCCATGTTTTAGGTTGAATTCGATTTTGAATTGATAAAAAACATAGGCATGAGGATGACAATGATTATAATCCAATTTTGCATTCTTTTTCTGTCCTTTTCAGCATTTTCTCTTCTGTGTGAATGTCAACTACATTTTCAGTCTTTCTGACGCATTTGGGGCCTTTCTAATTTTTTTCCCGGAAAAGTTTCAATTTATTTGTCCTCTAAATAAACCACATAGACCTCTGGATAAAGATCTTGTAGGGATTTGACAGACAAGTGAATGGACTGGTGTGCAGTTTGGCATGCAGCCATTGACAATTGTGACGGGACAATTTGCATGACTATTCTCCTTCCTCGAAGGTTGCAAATCTTCGCAGGAGGGAAGCCTGTCAAAATGCTCTTCACTGTAACTGTCTATCTTCATGCTCCCGATCAAATTCCTCGAATTTTTCTTTCCACTCAAGAAATTAGCGGTGGTGCCAAATAAAAAGGAAAAAGACCCTCAATTCTGCAAGTTTGGAGAGCGATCTCTAATTTTTATCCATCCATGGAAGCACTTCTCTACTATATCTCTAACTGCATTTTTCAGATATTGGAGGAAAAGGATGTTGACTTCTTCCAAAGTGCCCAACTTTTGTGCTTTGTCGCAAGGGATTATGGAGCATTAAGGACTATACATTCTTTAACCATTAGCAGAATTCTATACAAATCCTTTCCTTCTATATTCTTTCACTTTTCTCAATGAAAGCTCTGTTTCTGTTTTAAAAGAAAATCTATACAAATTCTCCGGAAATGCTACCTTGGAACAACAATTGCAGTCTCCCCGTGAGAGTCCAGTTTTCTTATCTTGCAGTTTCTTCTGAAGAAGTGGTGGTTTTGGTTGTTCAGGATTGCAAGTGATATAAACCATTTACCTTCCCCTATCATTGCTATTACTGGGTTTTCTTGTGTATAGATTTTGCTGCAGGGAACTTTTCAAGTATACCCATAATTTATATACTCTACAGAATCTTCTATGGAAGGAAGCGAAGTATCCTTCCTACCTCCTTTGTCTTCAATTTTTAATTGAGGAAGAGAGACCTCTTTTGTTGCCCAATTATCCTTACAAGAGGATAGAACTTGAGCAACTCAATTTCTGAAAGAATCTGGAACTATTTTCATTTGGAAGAACCCCCTTGGTGTATTCAGAAACCTGCTTTGTAGCCTTGAGGTGCAAATGAAGTGATCAAATATGTTTCCAATCTATCTCTGAGATTTTTACCTCCCTAACAGCCTAACTCACTTAGGAGCAAGGTTTTAAATATTGATTTCGACAAAATTGTCAGGTCTTGATTTCGCATAAATTTTGATGAAAATATTGATAAAATGTGGATGGCCATGAAAATTTCTAGAAAAATTATATAAACAAAAAATTCATAAAAAATATTTAAATTGATAGATAAATATTTTACCACTTTTAAATAAATTAAACTTATTATTTGTATTTATTTCTTCGTTAGTGATATTTTTTTGTTTTTCTATATTTTGTCAAATTTGTATGATACGGTGGAGATATTGATGTCGAAGTTATGCACATGGAAATGTCTGACGAAAATTTAATACCTTAAGAGGTTTTTTTATTACTTTTACTCAGCAAATCTTTACCTAAAAGAATAGCCAATCACCACTAAACTTCTAATTCCCGAACTTTTAGTGCTTGGGATTTGAACAAAGGGAGTTCTAAGCGGTTCTTTTTTAGGTTTGGGAGGAATGCTGGGTGATGTTTGTACTCAGTTTCAAGAAAAAGTGTATTAGTAGAGAGTCTTGGTGAAATATTAGTGATAACTTTATTTGAAGTTGAACCTTCTGATATGAATAATTGATTGCCCAACCCATTTTTGGTTACTGGGATCATGACAATTGTCTAATTTATTAGATGGTAGGTTTAGGATATCTTGGTAAATATGAAAGTTGGAGATTGGGCTAAGTTAGGAGCAAGGCATGGAACTTGTTCACTGGTTAGTCAAGGGGTCTTCTTGTGTACTAGAGTACATTAAGTGATGATTGGTTAAGTTAGGAAAAATAACTATCAGTTACTCTATGGTATGAGTATCTGGTAATGTAACATTTATCAATTGATTTGCTAAACTAGGAAGGAGTCTGCAGAGAGCTTTGTTCTTTTCTTAACATCACTGAATGGAAAGGCGTGATATTTATGCACCGGTATTGAGATTTGTTTTCTCTCTCAAGCTGGTTATGCTCAGTTTGGAAATCGAAGTTTGGTGATTTCCTTGCCCCAATTATAGAATTCTGGATGACGACCTTAATTGAACAGGGTCTGTTCTATAGGTTGTACAACTGTGTCCTTGAGTTTTAACAATCATAGAATTCTGGATGTTTTTCTTTGAAGTTCAAATTGTTTTATGGGTATCTCGTTTATTGCTGCAGCCTGATCGTGTCATGGAATTCTGCAACAACAATGATCTTCAGTTGATAGTACGTGCTCACGAATGTGTAATGGATGGGTTTGAACGTTTTGCTCAGGGACATTTAATTACACTTTTCTCAGCTACCAATTATTGTGGTATGTGCGCCTCAATTATGCTCTGCTTACACGTCCTACTTGTTATATCCTTAAGATACGCTCTTCTGTACAGGAACTGCAAATAATGCTGGAGCAATCTTAGTTTTGGGTAGAGATCTTGTGGTTGTTCCAAAACTCATTCATCCCATACCACCAGCAATATCATCACCAGAGACGTCTCCAGAACGCCATATGGAGGATACATGGATGCAGGTGACTTTACTTTTCCATGGCTCTTACTCTAATGTCAGTTGTTATCTGTATTAATTCTATTGGTTTTCTTGAGAACAGGAGCTGAATGCTAATCGGCCACCAACACCGACAAGAGGTCGCCCACAAGTTTCAAATGATCGGGGTTCTCTTGCTTGGATGTAGTTGATGATTTTTTTCTGTTGAATTACGGGTCGTCTGCAGCCTGGTCCTTCTGATGCTCTCTGTATATAGCACTATGCCTCATACAGAAATATCCAATTGGATCTTTAACACAAAATAGCAGATGAAATTCTGATATTTCAACACAAATGATAGGCCTTACAAGATGTCCTCAAGAACCAAGTTGCTAGCGGTGAGTTAGATTTAGTTTCTCTTCTCTTGTGCTACAAGTTGATGGTGAGTTTTGACCGTCCCTTGTATATTGAGCCACAAGCAGGTTGAAGTTAGCGGTATCCCGTCCCGCTCAGTTCTTTTCCGTTTCTCTATATATTCTTTAGAATCCTTGTTATGGTCCCATTATTATTATTATTTTTTCTTTCATGGGAAATGAAACTTTCCTTCAGGGTGAGATGTAATTTCTTAGAAGCTTTGTGGGTGTCCTGTGGCTGTGGTGTATCATAGAAGTTGGTTGCTTTCTGTAATTTTTGCTTGTTTGCTTTGTACATTATAATTCGTGTAAAGATAAAAAAGAACCTTTTTTCTCTCATTCTAAATCGATCATACATGAAGTTTATTTGTTTCCTTTTTATTTTTTTGTTCATGGATTTTGCTCAGCTCTAATTTCCATTAGCTTGAGCTTTGCGTCTTTGTCGTATCACTTGAATTTTTGTTTTAAACTTTGGTTCAGGCTTGCTACCAACTTGGCCTTGTTGCTTGGAACTCTAACGATGCTGGGCTGTGGGCGGGTGTTAACAGCTTATGGCAGATGAGTTGTGGAGTTCGTTCGGTTCTCATTTCAAATTAAAAGCTTCTTGGTTAATAGTTTCTTAATTTTGTTCTTTTTACTCTGTAAAGTATTTTTAATATTTCATGAAAAAAAATATATATTTGTATTATTGGATTGCCTTTTCTTAGTTTTCAAAAACCCAATCCAGACTCTAAAATGGGTTTCAAAAATATATTGAAAATTTGCTACTAAAGAAGTCTTACTTTCAAAGGGATAATACCAATATAAATTATATGGATAGTTTGAAGATCTTATTATATACTTATATGCGACTTAAATTTAATAAATATCTGCTTAAATTTTATGGACCGATTTTCTTGTGGATTGTTGGGGGCATGGGAGTGTAAGAAGAGAGATCTGTTTAGATATAGTTTGCAGATCCTGATTAGAGCTGGTGTAGTGTTAGGGGATAGAAAGGAGAATTTTCTCTAAGAATCCCTTCTTTATTATGAATCAAAATTATGAATGCAAGAGGATAATTCTCAATTTATAGAGAATTGGAAAATAAATTATTTTTAATTAACTCAGAAAACTAATTTTAATATTAATCACGTAAGGAAACTAATCTCAATCCTAATGAAGTCAAAATAAAGTCATTCAGCTTGTACGTGGACCAAATTGATTCTTTAAAATATGGGGTAACTACATAAATTGGTCAAAAGTAACTTATTTATTCTAAATATGTCAATTTTTTTCAAAATTTACATTCTTGTTGGCCAATAACCAGATATGAAAATATAAGGAAAAGTAACTTATTTATTCTAAATATGTCAATTTTTTTCAAAATTTACATTCTTGTTGGCCAATAACCAGATATGAAAATATAAGGGAAGTTCATTTACGCATTTGCCTCTATAAGATGATATGTGTAATTTAAAAAAAAAAAAACAAAAAAGGAAAAAACCTATGAATTGATTTTAAATTTTTTCCTCAAACCCATTTTCCATTTTATTCATTCTGATATGAACCCTAGAACAAGAAATAACAACATACATACAAAAAAGATGAATTACAAACTACGAAATGGAATCCAAAATATAAAAAAATACAAAAACAATTAAAATGAAACAAATAAACAAAATAAAAAATTGAAACAAACAAGACATGTTTCTTTTTTGAAAAATAAATTAATAATATAGTAAATTAATAATTTAAGACTTACCAAAATTGAAATCCGACTGCTAAATTAAAAAAAAGGGTCAAAAATCACTTTTAGTCCCTGAACTTTCATAAAAGTAACAATTTAGTCCCCGGACTTTCATTTACAACGATTTAATCCTTGTACTTTTAATTTTGTAACGATTTAATCCCTATACTTTCAATTTTGTAACAATTTAATCCCTAAACTTTAATAAGTAACAATTTAATCCATGTACTTTCAAATTTGTAACGATTTGTCCCTATCGTTTAAAAATAATATAAAGATTTAATGAAATTTTCTACCTAGATAGATTAATTAACTAATTTGGGACCCAATATGTTTATAAGCTTCAGAGTTTAATCACTAAATAATAAAACTCGACATTTAATTTTGATGGATATTTTTGCGACAAGGATTAAATTGTTACAAATTTGAAAGTATAGGGACTAAATTGTTACTTATTAAAGTTCATGGACTAAATTGTTACAAAATTGAAAGTACAGTGACTAAATCGTTACAAATCAAAGTTCAAAGACCAAATTGTTACTTTTATCATAGTTAAATAAGAACATTTGGGAAAGAACAAAAATCTATTTAATGCAAGGAATCTTACCATTGATAATTTTAAAAGATTTAGACATATTTGAAATTAATAAGTTAAAAGAATTCATCCACCATAATTTCTGTTAAAACATATGGGTTGAAGTGAGGACACCTGTCGGTTCATGTGGATCTTAGGGTAAAAAACACCAAAATCGTCCAATAAGCTTCTAGCCAAGTCATGTGGGTTCGGGGCAAAAACACAAATAACACTAGAATCTTCCTATTGGTGCATTGTTGAACTTTGCTGAGATTAATTCTAAATCGGGTTGAGTAGGTTTCAGGTTGAAAAGATTGAAAAATTTGCATCGTCTTCAATCTCCTCTCTTCACACGCAACAACACAATTTTTGCTTGATTGTTGTCGACAATGTGAATTTACACCAAAAGTAAATAATTCCATCCTAACTTTATTAAAAGATAATCTGAGTATATATATACAAGGGTGAAAGCTGACTAAGCAAGCTTGCTTAATAAAACACTAATTACAAAGAATAACACTAATTACACATATATCCAATATGTCCCCTCAAACGAATGATGATTTAGGCATGAGTTTGACATGAAGAAAAAAAAGATTATCAGTGAAAAGCACCTTAGTAAACAAATCCTCCAGTTGATGGTCAGTAGGTAAAAAACGAAGCACGAGAGCTTTAGAAGCAACACGCTCACGAACAAAGTGAAGATCAACTTCAATATATTTCGTGCGACCATGAAAAACAGGGTTGCGAGCAAGCTGGAGTGCAGGCTGATTGTCACAGTACAGAACATGCGGAGAAGAGATATGTACAAAAAGATCTTTAAGCAACTGTTGAATCCAGGAGAGCTCTGCAGTAGTAGTAGCTAGAGTACGATACTCGACCTCAGTTGAACTTAGAGAAACAGTAGATTGTTTCTTAGCAACCCAAGAGATGAGATTAGCTCCCAAAAAATACAACAAAACCAGTTGTTGAACGACGATCATTCGGATTACCAACCCAATCAGAATAAAAAAAAGCACTTAATGTTAAGCTTCCAGCACAAAAATGTAACCCTATATTCATAGAGCCACACAAATTGCGTAAAATACGTTTAACAGCCGTTAAATGAGCATATGTAGACGTGTGCATAAATTGAGAAACTTTACTTACAACAAATGAGATGTCGAGTCGAGTGAATGTCAAATAATGCAAAGCCCCAACAATACTTCTGTAAGTCGTAGAATCCTCTAAAGAACAAAAATTATCATATGCACAAGAGAAGGAACCAGTAGCACAAGGAGTGGAACAAACTTTGGCCTCAACCATGCCAAACTTAAGTAACAAATCCTTGGCATACTTCATCTGAGTAACAAAAATACCAGAAGCAGAGCGCTCGATTTCAAGTCCCAGAAAATAAGAAAAACTGTCGAGATCAGTCATATCAAACCGAGATTTCAGCTGGCGAATCAGGTAAGTAATATATGGAGAATCATTACCAGTCAAGACAATGTCATCGACATAAAGCAAAAGGTATGTGAGAGAGCTAGCCACATTGCGAACAAACAAAGAGGGATCATATAAAGAAGCCCTAAAACCAAGAGTAAGCAAGGATTTCGTGAAGGATTCAAACCAAGCACGAGGGGCCTGTTTAAGTCCATAGAGAGACTTTTGAAGCTTGCAAACATAAGATGGAAATTGCTTACTAAAAAGTCCTTGAGGTTGTTGCATATAAACTTCTTCTTTAAGATCACCATGCAAAAACACATTTTTAACATCTAGTTGATGAAGATCCCAATTGTACTGAGCTGCCAAAGACATAACAACACAAACAGTAGGTTTCTTCACCATTGGACTGAAAGTCTCGTCATAATCAATACCCTCTTTTTGATGGTAGCCCTTAGCAACAAGCCGAACTTTATATCGAGCAACTCTACCATCGAGATTACATTTAATACGATAAACTCATTTGCATCCAATAGCATTCTTGGAGGAAGGAAGAGGAACTAGAGTCCAAGTATGTTGTTGTAACAAAGCCGTAAACTCCTCAGCCATTGCATCATGCCATTCAACCAACTTTGAAGCCCAAGTAAAAGATGGTTCCACAATCGAGGATAATTCAACCTTTGCCAAATGGACTTTCTTTTTAACAATACCCGATTTCAAACGAGTTTGCATTAGGTGTAAGTTCAATTGTGCAGTAGAAGGTACAATAGGTGCCTTGCATAAGAGTAACAGTAGAAATAGGCTCATTAATAACAGAGGCAACAAGCATAGTAGCCGTAGGCACAACATCAACAGGCATAAACAGAGTAGGCTCATTTACAATAGAAGTAACATCAACAGTAGCAACAGTAGTAGGCATAACACCCGTAGACACAATATCAGACGCAAAAGCAGACACAATAGTAGCAGGTACAAAAGCAACAATAGGTATAATAGGTGCATTAATAGCAGAAGGTACAAAAACATCAATATGCACATCATTATTAAGTGAAACAGAAGTATTCACCAATTCATCATGTGAATTATTATGCATAGTAGCCTCACCGGTTGAACCTCCACCAACTGATTCAAGAGTATGAGAGAAAATACGAAGAAGAGAAGGAATTGGAGAGGAAGGCAGAGAGGACGAATTGGAAGAGGAAGAAGGAGAAGGGGAAGAAAAAGGAAAAACATGTTCATCAAATATAACATGTCTAGAAATATAAATTCATTCAGTAAGCAGATCAAGACACAAATATCCTTTGTAGCCAAGAGGATAACCAATGAAAACACATTGAGTTGTGCGAGACTGAAGCTTATGAGAGACATAAGGTCGAAGAAGAGGATAACAAGCACAACCAAAGACTTTTAAGTGTGAATAATCAGGTGACTTGTGATAGAGTATTTCAAAGGGAGATCGATTGCCAAGAGATGGAGAAGACAATTGATTGATGATGAAAACAACACAAGCAAAGGCATGATACCAAAACTTAAGAGGAACAGAGGATTTGGACAGCAAAGCAAGATCTATTTCAATAATGTGACTCACTACTACCTTATAGGTCATGCCTTTTGGGTAATATGACTAATAGATTCTTTTGCTTGAAAAGAACTATAAAGCCAAAAAGCCCTTGGAGCTTGTACATTTGGATTCTTGTGGTCCAATATGTTAAAGCAGTGGGAGGGCATGAATAATTCATCTATATTGTAGATAATTATTCAAGGTATGTGTATCTCAACCTAATGCAACTTAAGTCTAAAGCTCTTGAGAAATTCAAAGTGGTTTGAGACTGAAGTTGGAAACTTGTTAGGTGAGATGATAAAAACACTTCGATCTGATCGAGGTGTAGAGTATTTGAGACTTGAGATTCCAAGACTATTGTGGATAAAACGTAAAAATAGTTTACGTTATGTTATTTTTGGGAAGTCCAACACACGTGCTTGTGGCTAACCCAAAAGAAACAGAAACAATGTTCAACAGTATACCTATTAGTAGGCTACCCCATGAGAACGAGAGATGTGGATACTTCTTCAATCCACAAGAGAATAAAGAATTTGTACCAAAAAATGTTACATTCTCAGAAGAAGACCACATGAGAAATAATAAGCCACAAAGTAAGGTCGTTTTAAGTAAATTAACTGATCAAGCTACAGAAATATCAACAAAAGTTGTTGATAAGTCAACAAGGGTTGTTGATGATGCTGAACCTTTAACAAGAGTTGATGATAGGGCCAATACAATTGGTTAGTTACATATATCTCAAGAGTTGAGAATGCCTCAATATAGTGGGAGAATTGTTCTACAATCTGACCGTTACATGGACTTAATTGAAGCCCAAATCGTCATACCTGATGATGACATTGAGGATTCGTTGTCTTAGAGCAAGACAATGAATGATGCTAACAAGAACCAATTGGATTAAAACAATGGACCCGAAATTAAAATATGTGATTTCAATTCCATCTAGGATCTTGTAGATCTATCTAATGGGGTAACACCTATGGATTACAAATGAATCTACAAGAAGAAACAGGACATAATCTTATGATTAGACTTATGGCAAAGGGTTATACCCGGAGACAGAGGACTGCAAGAAATTCTTATCTCCTGTCGTCATGTTGAAGTCTGTTAAAACTCTTGTCCATTTTGAATGCATGCCAAGACTACCCTTTTGAATGGTAATCTTGAGAAGAGTGTCTACATGTCTCAACCAAGATGGTTCATTTAGCAAGATCAAAAGTAAAAGGGTATGCAAAGCTTAAGTGATCCATTCATGGATTGACCTAAGCAATTCGACTTTGGAATATAAGATTTGATATTGTGATCAAATATTTTGGCTTTGATCAAAACATTGATGAATCGTGTCTTAAAGATCGTCAATAGTTCAGTAGCTTTATTAGTGTTGTATGTGATTCATATCCTAGTCATTGGGAATGATGTAGGTTATCTTACTGACTAGTAAAATGAGCTAGCAGCTCATTTCCAAATGAAAAATTGGGAGAAGCTAAGTTTGTTCTTCGGATCCAAATTGTTAGGAACCATAAGAACAAAAAGTTAGCCTTGTCTCAAGTGTCTTATATCTACAAGATGTTAGTTAGATATAAGATGCAGAATTCCAAGAAAGGTTCACTGGCTTTCAGACGTGGAATTCATTTTGTCTAAGAAAATGTTTTCTGAGACACCTCAAGAAGTTGAGGACATGAGACGAACGCCCTATGCATTAGGGATTGTCAGTAAGTATCAATCTAATCCAAGATTTGATCACTGGGAAAAACCGTTAAGAATATTGATAGCGAGCATAGCTAGCTAGTTTTTCCTAATTAATTTAGCTAGTATTTTATAATTTATTGGCCAAAATTATGCATTTATGTGTTGTATTTGTAGGATATATAGTTTTGAGCCAATTGGATGTTCGGGATGCGAAAAGAAGCCGAAGAATGAAAAAGAATCAAAGTTGGAAGATTGAAGATAGACCCATTCGCAGACTAACATCGAGACGCTGCTCTCTGGGTGTCTCGACGCTGACATTCTATATTTGGAGTTTTCAATCTAAAAAAAAAATCATAGCGTTGCGACGCTAGAACCAGCATCGCGACGCTCTCGGCGAATTTTCCAGATTCGCGGTATTGCGACGCTACGACCAAAATTTTCCCTATTTATATTTTGTGATTAGGGCTTTTTTGGGGACTTCTCTTGGACGATTTGAAGCCGCAAAACAGAGAAAATTAGCCTCTTTTGAAGCTGTACCAAGTGAAAAAAATTGGGATTGAAGGCTTGGCTTGTGGGGATCGTGACGGGGACGTGCGGTCTCAACTCACTTAGCGTTTATTTCTCTTTTCCCTTTTCTTTAGTTAGTTTTTATGGCTTATTTATACTTAGTTGATATTGTAACGTGGATTATGTGTAGCTAAGTTTAATTCTTAGGGATTGATGTAGCCGTTGGGCACTTTATGGATTGATTTTATGGTTTTATGCTATTGATTTCATTTATGCATAATGTATGTTTAATGCTTTCAATTTACCGGCCATGAATTGATTGTTGTTTGTGCTTGAATCTAACTTGGGAGAGAGGATTTAGCTTAGAAATCATTATGCATAACTAGGATTTAGCTAGAAATCGGGAGGTAATAGTTAATTCTAGAAATCGTTAAAAAGGTTAACCTTAATGCCTTGCATGTTTAATGAATTTAGATAGGGATATCGGGTTCATTGCATGTGGGAGAATCATGTATGTTCGGGAGAGATATGTGTGATTTTAGTTTCCCAAGATTTATGAATCATAGTATATCATTAATCCATGAATTGTCCATAATCCCAATTGGTGAAATCAACTCCCTAAGACCGTTGTCTCCATTAGATTGTCATACTTTTTCATTGTTTTGTGTTTGATTACATTCATTCTCACCTTGATTGGTTCCCTAAATAAAATTGGGCAAGAGTATTTTCGGTAATTAAAATTGATTAGAAATCCAATCCAGAGGACGACATTCGAATATCACATTTACTATATTATTACTTGACCCGTGCACTTTTGGTAGGAAAATTCCACATCAAATATCCTCAAGTAGTTGAGGAGAAAGAGGAACTATATGCTCGTGTATGGGACTAAGGATTTGATCCTTACATGATACACTGACATGGATTCTAAGACTGATAAGGATTTGAGTAAATCTACATCAGTATCCATGGTCAATCTTTACGACAGAGCTATAGTTACAGTCTTTACCATATAGGTCGAAAATATAACTGCTTGTGAAGCAGCGATAGAGACTGTAAGACTTAGGAAGTTCTTGACTGATTTGGAATGTGTTCCAAATGTGAACTTGCCCATTACACTTTATAGTGATACAGTGGTGCTGTGGAAAATTCAAAAGAACTTTGCAGCCCAAGACAAGCAAGCACATTGAATTAAATGAAATATTCATGAAGGCTCTCTCGGCTAAACGGTATGAGGGTCATCTAGAAGGTCTAGGTCTACGAGTTATGTACAAAGTTGTAATCTAGGGCAAGTGGGAGAAATGTAATGGGTATAGTGATGCCCTAATTTATTGTATTTGTACATTGTATATGTTTCATACATGTATTTATACACCCCACTGCTGAATAGATTATTGTACATCCCACTAAACTAGACTTTTAGTTCATGTGGGAGTTTTTTGGGTTTTATGCCCTAAAACTCGTAGATAGTGAATGTAAACAAATTGTATACTTATCTTAATAAAGTGTTATTAAGTTTCTACAATAAAATGTTATTGTTGAATATTGCACAATTTGACCCAAGTCCAATAAACTAAGATCCAAGGTTGTTTGAATGTAACTTGAACTAGTATGTGGGGACATACGGGGATCAATGTTCAAGTAACAACCTAAAAGGTCTATAGTACAAGGATAAGGCTGGATACCTTATCCTGGTAACACTATGTGATACGACCCGCTTTGTATTTGATACAGACGTATTGATCCAAAGCGTCCATGCAGTAGACATGCAAGTGGGGGTATCCTATGCAATGAGTTTGCATAAGACCGAACCACGAATTATTAACCGCTAGCTGTAACACCGTTAACTAGTTAGGTTTCTATTTCACTAGGATGACCTAGGCAACTTAGTCTGAATCCTGAGTGGATTATGGACTCTTGTTCAAGAGGGATTGTCCTTTGATTTGTATGGGTGAGAGTGGCCAGTACGCCGACTCAATAAGCCTACCATTTTGGGGACAAGACCGAGTGGGGAGCTGGGAACATTATCACACAAGATGGAATTCACTACTTCTCGACTTTTGTGGAAGTAGATGAGTGTTCCCTTAAGTGGTGTCTCTGGGTTTTGAACAAAGGGCCCTACCCTCTCACTGGCCCGAGAGGGGTTTTTGTTTGATGATTGGACCACAAACAAGCTGTTCATTAGAGGAGCATTGGTACTTAAGGAGGTAAAGGTAACTCAGGGGTAAAACGGTAATTTGACCCAGTTGGAGTTATGAAAACTCGTGAAGGACTCACTTGCCGTTATTGGTCGATACTTGTGGACACAAAAATATTATGCAGTGAGAAGAGTGCAGTTGTGGGTCTTTAGTGGAGTGACCCACAGTTAACGAAAGTTGACTCACTTGGTTAATGAGTTTAGCCAATTAGTCACGTATCGTTGGAGCTTCTGATCTGTAGTTCCATAAGGTCCCACTGGTAGCTCGTAAAGAGACTTGAAGCAAATAAATATAAATTGTAAATTGAAAGTGTTCAATTTATTTAGGGAATCATATAATGTATGTTTATGCATTGTAATATAAAATTTATGAAACTTTATAATATAATTTTTGAATTGAATTTCAAAAATTAATTCTTGAGAGAAAATAAATTTAATATGAATTGGATTCATATTAATTTTAATTTTAATAAAATCCCTAAGATTAAATATATGATATTTAATTGGATAATTAATTAATTATGGAATTAATTAATTATTTATTAAAATTAGATATTGTTCAGATAATAGATTTGAACTTATTCATAGTCCTTTTCCTATATATAGGATCCATAGGGTGGGGTAAAAGGCATCCCATTGACTCTCCTTCTCTCAGAGATCTCTCCCAAAAGACTCCCACAAGTCTCATACTTTAAGAAGTCTTAGAGATATAACAGTGTAACCTATTGGTGGTGTTCTCACAAGAAGGTTGCTGCGTTTTCAATCTTATGAATAAGAAAAGGCGAATCGATCAAGACTTTCTACAAAAGTAAGTTTTCTATGAAACCCTTGATCATTAGGATCATTGATAACTGTCCAAAAGGTAGTTATTTAGGCCTCATTTATATAGAGATTTGTGTGTCTTTTGTGCTTAATAGGGTTGGTTTTAGATGGATATTATATGTTTTAACCCATTTGGAAGAATGGAAGCTTTGGAAATTATTTTATGCAGAATGTGTTGCAGGGCGACTGGAGGGAGCAAATTATGTGCTGCAGCAAAACTGGGAGTAAAAACTGCCACGTCACAACTCGTTAGCCAAGTTGACAAACCGAATTCTGTTGAGTTATTCTCGTGATAAAGGAGCAAGGAGAGCCCTACACGTGTCCAGGTTGACCTAAGTCAAGCCTCCTATCCTTCTATAAAAGGGAGTAGCCGTCCAAGTCAAATGCATTCCACTTTTGGGGAGAAAACATTCCATTCTTGGAAAATTCCTTCCATCTGTGGGAGCCGAATAGTGAAGAGAGATTGAAGACCACCTAGAAGACCATCATTGCAAGTTGAACGAGGAGATTAACATTTCCTTTTATTATCTTGTAATTATGGGCATGCCTACTCAGATTGTAGCGTGCATCTCCATGCATATTATGAACTAAGTAGCTTAGGCGTTGGTTAGGAACAATGTGATTGTCGTACTTAACTTTAGTAATATATGTTGATTATTGCATCTTGGTTAACTGTTGTGCTTGTTTCTATTTTATGCTCGCCTGGCCAGCCGGTATGAATACCTCTCTCTAGTTTCAGGGATGATTTAGAGAGTGTGTGGCGATTAATCACACTACGATCATTGTGTATTGGTGAACGTCAGTGACTGAGATAGGGATAGCCAGTTGCCCAGTGCTTGATCGGTTGTAATTCATTGGGGTTGAAACACATTCCAAAAAATCCGGAGTTCCGGGAGGAATCCGCTAATAATACTGCGAGAGTTTGCATGATCAATAATATTGTTAGAGCATCTTTTAAAACAATTACTAAAACCTAACCAACGTCTGTCTCTAATCTGTCTGCCTATTTGTTTACTTGTTGTTCTGTCATTTCTTTTGCTTCAGCATTATTCCTACAAAAACCAATGGTTGTTTTTCGCTGATTTATTTTTAATTTCGATTAGGTTGGATGTGGTTTATTTAAATTTTGCATGATTCATTTTCAGTCCGTTGGTATTTTTAATTCCGTAGAATTTATTTTAGATTTTATCTATGTCTATTTGAATTTTATTTGATTTTGTTGGATTTTATTTTCGGTTCATTTATTTATATAATTGAATTATCTTTTAATTAGTTTAGATTAGATTGTATTAGATTTTAGTTTAGATTTAGATTTTATTTTCAGTTATTTTAATTCTGTTTAGCTTAGGTTTAATTAATTCGGCTTCGAAAATAAAAAAAATAAAAAGAGAGGAAGGATTTGATTTAAGCGGTTGAATTTAAATTTCTTGATTTGATTTCCTATTTTAAATTTGAAATCCGTATCTAAGATTATTCAGGATTTGTTTTGCTCAAACGGTTGTTGCAGCAACTTTATGGCTGAAGCAAATCTCTCGTCCAAATAGGAGGGTTTTGTTGGGAGTTAATTATCTTTTACCGTTTGGATTTTAAATTTTCTATTGCAAAGTAAGTTTGCATGTGTTATTTGATGAAGCCACGTGTCACATGGAGATGATCCAAGGGCTTTGAGGTTGGACAGCGCATAAATATTTACTAGGGGCGATTGGAATCCATGATTTTACCGTTGCTGGTTTCAAATTTTCAGGTTGCATGCGATTAAACGGTAATATAATTTAATGTGGCAAATCTTTTCAGTTGGGATTTGATTTTGTTGAGGCTTTATTTATTCACAAACGGTGGTAAGTTATTTTCACTTTCCCCTTCGCATTTAATCCCTTTGCTATTCGAATTTCTTCTTCTTCCTTCGTTGCTTTTCTCTGTGAAAACCCTAAGTCTTCCATGGCAAAGACGAGAGCAAACACAGAGAGAGATAATGAAGAGGAAGAAGTACCAGTTAATCCTGAGATACCGAAAGCAAAAACAAAGAAGAAAAGAACACTAGAAGAGAGGGAAGCCAAGGGGCGAAGGAGGCAGCAAAGGAATGAAGATCAAGAACCTATCTAAGAGGCAACAGAGGATGTTGCTGCCTCATTAGAAGAAGAACATCCGAAAGAGTCTGAGGTGCAGAATCCGGAAGAGGTAGAACTGATAGTCCCAGATACGGAAGGAGTTCAAGAAAAGAATGCTGAAGGGAATCAAGAAAACCAAGCAGACGAGCTTCAAGAAGTAGAGGTTGCGACTGAAAGAGAGCCAGTTCAGGAGGCTCGTGTTAAGGTCATCATGCCCGAACCTCCGAGACGTCGCCGCATTAAGCGGAAGGCTGGGCGCATTCAGGTGATCCGGATTGATACCTCATCACCACCGTCGTCGGATTTTGAGAAAGAGAAGGCAGAGCGAGAGGAACGAGAGAAAAAGAAGCTGAGGAAAAGGCAAGAGAAGACGCAGAGAAGAAAGCTGAGGAAGAGCGGTTGCTCAAGCGAAGGGCGGAAAAGGGCAAAAATGTTGCTGAAGCATCGGAGGAACACGATGAAATAGAAGAGCCACAATTGTCGTATGATTGCTTCGTCAACAATTTTGCCAGAGCAAAATATGCTGAGCTTCTGAAAAGAGATTTTTTATTTGAGAGAGGATTCAGCGGTGATGTTCCGCATTTTCTGAGGACCGGTATTTCAGACCACGGCTGGGAGTTGTTTTGTGCGAAGCCTGAGTCTGTAAACGTGCCGGTGGTGCGCGAATTTTATGCTAACATTGACAAAGAAGATGGTTTTCAGGTGATTGTTCGAGGAGTCGAGGTAGACTGGAGTCCTAGTGCTATCAACGCATTGTATAACCTTCAGAATTTCCCTCATGCGGCATATAATGAGATGGTTGTAGCGCCATCTAATGAGCAGCTGAGTGAGGTTGTGCGGGAGGTAGGTATTGAAGGGGCACGGTGCCAGCTGTCCAAGACTGAGAAGAGGACGTTCCAGTCGGCTTATTTGAAAAGGGAAGCGAACACGTGGATGGGATTTATCAGACAGAGGATGCTTCCAATGACACATGACTCGACAATCTCCAGGGAACGGGTTCTTCTAGCTTTTGCAATCTTGCGGTCTCTCAGTGTTGACGTAGGGAAGATCATTGCTAGTGAAATTTCTGGATGTTGGAAAAAGAAAGTGAGGAAACTGTTTTTTCCGAATACGATCACGATGCTATGTAGCAGGGCAGGATTGCCCACGGTTCCAGAGGATATAATTTTGCTTGACAAGGGAATTATCGACACGCCTAATTTGGCATGACTCCAGCGTATGCAGGAGGTTCGTCAAGGTGGGCTTGTCTATGGCATCAACATGATTTTAGAACAACTGGCACTTTCGGCCAGCAGGCAGGAGTTTTCTGAAAGGCAAGCTTTAACCTTCTGGAACTATGTTAAGAATCGTGATGTCAGTTTAAAGAAGGCGCAGCAAGAGAATTTTTCAAAACCATATCCAACCCTTCATGCATTCCCTGAGGATCTGTTGAACCCCTGGATTCCGCCCCCACCGATTGAAAGAGGAGAAGAGGACAATGAAAATGAACAGGGCCAAGAGGACTGGTGGTTGAAGTGGCCCTGCGCGAGCATAATTTTTGTTCTGACTTTTTGTTTGCTCGAGCATTTTCTGACCTCTTCTGTTGATGTTATGTTTGCTTCTTTTAATGTTTTTGCTTCTTAAAAAATATATATGCTTTGTAATTTCTTTTTTATGCTTTTAATGAAATTTCCAGATGTTTCTGTTCTATAAGCACTGAGTTTCTCTAAATTAACTAATTTTCTTATGAATTTTGAAGCTTGGACTGGTTAAGCTTAATTAGATCAAGGTATTCTGATCTTCATAAACCTTTCGCTTGAGCATTTCTTCTAGCAGGGTCTGTTGCTGCGGCAAAGAAGATTTTGGAGGTAGTGTCGACTTTTATGATCCACTTTACGCTTAGTTCTAGTCTCACGCTCAGTTTAAAATTCAGATAGAAAAATTTAGGGAAAAATACACTTTTAGTCTCTGAGGTTTGGGTTAAATGACAGTTTGGTCCCTGAGTTTTCAAACTCAACAAAAATACCCCTGAGTTTTGAGATAAGGAGCATTTTGGTCCCTGCCGTCAACTTTTCTGTTAAATTTTAACAGTTGCTGACTTGGCACTATTATTTTAATAAAGAAAATTATTTTTAAAATTTTTTAAAATAAAAAATAAAAAAATATTAAAATATTATTATTTTTTTAATTATTTAATTTTTTCTCCATCTCTTTACTTCCCTTCTTCTTCTCCATCTTCTTCCTTTTCATCCTTTCATTCTTCTTCTTCATATCTTCGGTGGGCGGCGGGCGGGGCCGGCGCCGGCCGCCGGCACTTTTTTTTTTTTTTTTCCTCCCTCTCCTTTTCTTTTTCTTCCTCCCTCTTTTTACTGTTAAAAAAAAAAAACAAAACGAAGGGGAAAACCCCCTTCGATTCCGGCGCCAGAGAGGGAGGAGGGAGCTCGTTTATATAGGGATTTGTGTGTCTTTTGTGCTTAATAGGGTTGGTTTTAGATGGATATTATATGTTTTAACCCATTTGGAAGAATGGAAGCTTTGGAAATTATTTTCTGCAGAATGTGTTGTTGGGAGACTGGAGGGAGCAAATTATGTGCTGCAGCAAAACTGAGAGCAAAAACTGCCACGTCACAGCTCGTTAGCCAAGTTGGCAAACCGAATTCTGTTGAGTTATTCTCGTGATAAAGGAGCAAGGAGAGCCCTACACGTGTCCAGGTTGACCTAAGTCAAGCCTCCTATCCTTCTATAAAAGGGAGTAGTCGCCCAAGTCAAATGCATTCCACTTTTGGGGAGAAAACATTCCATTCTTGGAAAATTCCTTCCATCTGTGGGAGCCGAATAGTGAAGAGAGATTGAAGACCACCTAAAAGACCATCATTGCAAGTTGAACGAGGAGATTGACATTTCCTTTTATTATCTTGTAATTATGGGCATGCCTACTCAGATTGTAGCGTGCATCTCCATGCATATTATGAACTAAGTAGCTTAGGCGTTGGTTAGGAACAATGTGATTGTCGTACTTAACTTTAGTAATATATGTTGATTATTGCATCTTGGTTAATTGTTGTGCTTGTTTCTATTTTATGCCCGCCTGGTCAGCCGGTATGAATACCTCTCTATAGTTTCAGGGGTGATTTAGAGAGTGTGTGGCGATTAATCACACTACGATCATTGTGTATTGGTGAACGCCAGTGACTGAGCTAGGGATAGCCAGTTGCCTAGTGCTTGATCGGTCGTACTTCATTGGAGTTGAAACACATTCCAAAAAATCTGGAGTTTCGGGAGGAATCCGACCGCTAATAATACTGCGAGAGTGTGCATGATCAATAATATTGCTAGAGCATCTTTTAAAACAATTACTAAAACCTAACCAGCGCCTGTCTCTAATCTGTCTGCCTATTTGTTTACTTGTTGTTCTTGAAGGGAATAAAAGTCCCCACGCAGCGGAAGCGCATCGATTGGACCTTACGCCGTATATTAATTAACATTAAAATACCGTTACGATAACTCAAACAAAACTTTAAACTAACTTTAAAGTCGCTGTAAAAACGGTTTAAACATGCTAAAATAAATCTAAATTTATTTTGAAACTTTTCTAACGAAAAGAGGAAGAACCGTTACAAACCTCCGTTGTAGACTTGACCGTTCTTCGCCAACGACACTCCAACGAACGAAAAACGCAGCAGCCTCCTCGCCTATTGATCGCTGGAATTTTCTTCTTTGAATGACACAATAACCACAAAGGTTACACCGGTATGTCTCTAAGTCTAGGAGGCCAAAGACTTGTGGGAGTCTTTCTCTAAGAGGGAGGCTAGAGAGAATTCTAGGTCTTGTCTTTCAAGAGTGTCAAGTATCAAAAGTGTCATGACCAATTAGGTCTAGTGTTCTATTTATAGAAGAGAGGCCATGAATAAAATAATCAATTAAATCAATCTTTTCCATAATTGATTCAATCTTATTCCTTAATTAATCAATCATGATCAATCAATTCCCCAATTGATTAATCTTTTCCACAAATGACTAATTACTTCCATAAGTGATTAGATCATTCCCATAAATGATTAATCACTTCCTTAAGTGATTAATTATTTACATAATTAATTAATTCCCGGTTAATGAATTCTTTAATTAATTAACCACCAATTAAATATCACATATTTAATTCCCGGCCTAGAATTAATTAATTTGCCCAAACACATTTTAGGCCTTAATTTAATTAATTCATTATTTTTAACTCTTTCAAACTTCCATAAATTACTTTACGAGCTACCAGTGGGACCTAATGGACCTACAGATCAGAAGCTCCAACGATGTGAGATTAATTGGTCAAACTCATTAACCACATTAATCAATATTCGTTAACTGTGTGTACATTCCACTATAGACTCACAGTTGCACTCTTCTCACTGCAGACATATTTTCTGTGTCCACGGATCTAAAACCAATATCGACTAGTTAGTCCTTCACGAGTGTCCGTAACACCAGCTGGGTCAAATTACCGTTTTACCCCTGGGTTACCTCTATTTCCTTAAGTACCAATTCTCCTCTAATGAACAACCTGTTTGTGGTCCAACCATCAAACAGAAAACCCTCTCGTGTCATTGAGAGGGTAGGGCCCTTTGTTCAAGACTCGGAGTAACCACTTAAGGGAACACTCATCTGCTTACCTAAAATAGGGAAGAAGTGAATTCCATCTTGTACGATTATGTTCCCAGCTCCCCATTCGGTCTTGTCCCCAAAGTGGTAGGCTTATTGAGTCGGCGTATTGGCCACTCTCACCCATACAAATCAAAGGACAATCTCTCATGAGCAGGAGTCCATAATCAACTCAGGATTAAGACTAAGTTGTCTAGGTCGTCCTAGTGAAATAGAAAACCAACTAGTTAACGGTGTTATAACTAGTGGTTACTATTTCGCGGTCCAGTCTTATGCAAACTCATTGCATAGGATACCCCCACTCGCATGTCTCTTACACGAACGCGTTGGATCATAGCGTTTGTATCAAATACAAAGTGGGCCGTATCCATAGTGTTGTCAGGATAAGGCACCCAGTCTTATCCCTATACTATAAACCTTTTAGGCTGTTTCTTGAACAATGATCCCCATATGTCGCTACATATAGTTCAAGACTCATATTACAACCTAGGATGTCTAGTTTATTGGATTAGGGTCAAATAGTGCAATATTTATCAATAACATTTTATTGCAGAAAATTAAATAACACTTTATTAAATACAAGTATAAAATTTGTTTACATTCACTATCTACGAGTTTTAGGGCATAAAACCCAATAGTTCTGTCATTTCTTTTGCTTCAGCATTATTCCTACAAAAACCAATCATTTTACCTTCTTTGAAACCATTAAAGAATTATACAAAATAGATAAAGTGGAAGCTAGTTCAGGCCTTGGATTGATAATACTTATTACTTGCTGCGGGCTGTGTATACTTGCACAGAGTTCTAGAGTACTTTTAGATCATAATTTTACTCACTCTAGGAGCCCAACAATCATCTAGATTAGATCTAGTTAATTTTTAGCATATTTATAGTCGTTGTACAACCCTCAAAATATAGATTTATTGTTGTATTCTTTTGCAAATTGTATTGGTAATTCAATTAGAATCTAAGACTCTGAGTAAGTTCGATAATTCTTTCCGTTGCGTAGGGATTTTATCCCTTCATTATTAACATACTCACCCCCCATCACTAAGAAAAAACTTGATCTTAGAAGATAGCAACGTTTCAACAAAAGGACTTAAATTGTGAAACAATAGTAGGAACATTTGATTTATAAGCAAGAGGAATAGATCCAAGTATATCTAAACAAGTCATCAATAAAGGAAATATAATATCGAGATCCATTTATTAATAGTTTAGGGGAGGGTCCCCATACATCACTGTGTATAAGCCTAAGAGGACAAGTAGAATATGAACTAGATATAGGAAAAGAAAGCTACACATTTTACCACTTAGGCAATAAATACAAGTAGAATTCGCAGAGGAATTATCAACTTTCAACAACCGTAAAACAGAAGTAAGGATAGAGTGATTAGGATGGCCTAATCGATCATGCCAAAGATTATGGACTTTTTTTTTTCCTAACTGAGCAGTGATACGAGTAGGAACAATAGGACAATTTTGAGTAGTTAATGGATATAAACCATTAACACTAGGCCCATGGAAGAGAATTTGACCCGTTCGTTTGTCCTGAATGGTAAAGGAATTGGCATAAAAAATAAAAGGACAGTTATTATCAACACAAAACTGATGAACAGATAAAAGGTTAGAGGATATATGTGGAACTCGAAGAAGATTAGAGAGAAGAAAAGAGGAAGAACCAACATGAATGGAGGAACAACCTGTGTGAGTAACAGGCAAGGCTTGACCATTCCCACGGTTACATTGGCTTCACCATTATATTTAGAAGAGATTTGCATATTCGCCAAATCAGAAGTTAGATGTGCATTGCAACATGAGTCAGACAGCCACACTTGTGAATTCACACCTTGAAAAACAGAGGAATTCTAATTGTAGGTAAAAGATGCAACAAGAGCAACCAATTGATTCGGAGGAAGAGACCACGAAAATTAAATCCATATCGATGATAACAAACCAAAGCATTATGGCTGAATTTCTGACAAATCTGGCATACAACCTTCAAAGACGTGCCAGATAAATTTCCAGTACCAGAAGAATCACCTTTTGGAGAAATTACAGATCCACGACCGCCAGACGAAGAGGAGAACAAAGAAGTAAGTAATTGTTGAAACAAACCTTGTCCACCAGATCGTCCTCGTCCACCAGATCGTCCTCGACCACAGAATTTCCTCGACCACCATTTCTAGAAGAAAAAGTAGCATTCATAGCAAGAGATTGAGAGGACACTTCACTCTTGATTTGTTGTTCAAGCGCCCGTTCCTTAGAAAGCATTAATACATGAAGTTCTTCAAAAGACAAGTTCTGCGATCTGGTACGAACCGTAGTCTTGAAGACATTATAAGAGGATGGAAGGCCATTGAGAGCATATATTGCAATATCTTATTGATCAACAATAACAGAAATAACAGCGAGTTTATTCACAAAACTTTGATGTGTTGAACATATACATTAATCGACTCAGTAAATAATTTCGTGATACTTTGCAGATCAGACTTCAAGCCAACAATATGTGTACGAGTGGAAGAGGAAAAATGTTTCTCGAGACGAGGCCAAACCTGCTGAGAAGTTTTACATCCATATGCATTAATCGACTCAGTAAATAATTTTGTGATACTTTGCAGATCAGACTTCAAGCCAACAATATGTGTACGAGTGGAAGAGGAAAAATGTTTCTCGAGACGAGACCAAACTTGCTGAGAAGTTTTACATCCAATAGCATAAGCCAATGCTGAGGGAGATAGAGTCGTATTGATAAGCGTAATAAGAGTCTAATCCTTCTCAGACCAAACTTCATATGCTGAATTAGGTTTAGAAACACCATCAACCCTAAGATTCATCTCAGGAGCGAAAATTGAGCCATCAAGAAATCCAAAAAGCTTGTGTGATTTGAGAAGAGGAGAATTTTGAAAATGCCAAAGAACATAATTGGACGAATCCAGATGAACTATGATCAAATTACTGAAGTTCGTCAAAAGCACAATCAGTGAACTCAAGGATTGTGTTGAAGAAGTAGATGAAATCGCAACGGTACTTTCAGTGGAAGACATGAAGTTTCACGCGAAGAGATCATAGAGATCGATCAGAAAAAAAAAATCAAAGCACGTGGAGAGAGAATGATGCTAGTCAATTAGCTCTGATACCATGTGAATTTACACCAAAAGTAAATAATTCCACCCTAACTTTATTAAAAGATAATATGAGTATATATATACAAGGGTGAAAGCTGACTAAGCCAGCTTGATTAATAAACACTAATTACAAAGAATAACACTAATTATACATATATCCGATATGGCATCTTAACTACTTCATCCTCTCCTTCTGCACTTATGGCTTTGGTGATCCATACATTTTCTTCCTTGTTGTCGACGACTCTATTTAGGATGTAGAAAGGCATTGGCGGTGCGTAGCAAAGCGAGGTCAAGGTTTTGTCCTTCGGTGCCTCTTCGCCTTCTTCCTCATTTGATATTTCGTTTTGGCATAAAGTTGGCAATTTTGAGTCTTCTTGTGGGCTCCACTATTTCTTTTCTTCTTTGTTTGTTTGATCTTCTTTTATTCCCTCGAGCTCTTGGTTTGGAAAAATTCATGATTTTTTCAATGCTACTTTCAGAATTTACAATTCTAACTTTTTTGCGTTCTTGTTGTTCGGTTATAAAATGATATTGGTTATTGTTGTTATGATATTGGTTATATTGTTATGGATTTTTGTTATTATTCCATAATTTTCTCCCTTCTGTTATTTTATGTATTTTTTATATTTTGTATTATGTTATTCTTTGTATATAAATAGGAGTCAATTGTATTCTCATTCATTCAATGAAAACAACCTTTTCATAATCTCTGAAAATTTTCATGGTATCAGAGCTCTAAGTGACTCATGTCTTTCTTTTTTCTCCACTTTTTTTTTTCACGTTTCCCTCTTTTTGCTGAGATGACATCTAACGATAAAGACTCTCATTCACCAATATTTTTGCTCTCAAATATCTATAACCTAATTTCTCTGAGGCTTCATTCCACAAATTTTGTCCACTGAAAATTTCAACTACAGTCGATTTTAAAGGCTCACAAGTTGTTTGGATTTATTGATGGCTCCACTAATTGCCCTCCAAAGACGATTCCATCATCCACCACATTATTCTCTACATCGACGGAGACTACAACTGAAACACCTCCTGCTCCAGTATCTTCTCAGATTAATCCACTCTATGAGGAGTGGGTTGCCAAAGATCAAGCTCTAATGACATTGATCAATGCCACTCTGTCGCTGACAACCTTAGCCTATGTCGTTGGTTGCACATCATCCAAACAAGTCTGGGAGGTCCTTGAAAAGCACTACTCTTCGAGCTCAAGAATCAACATCGTCAATTTGAAGTTAGATCTTCAATCAATAACCAAGAAGCCGGGTGAGTCAATCGATGATTATGTTAAACGAATCAAAGAACTCAAGGATAAATTAGCTAATGTTTCTGTTATTGTGGATGAAGAGGATATTCTCTTATCTATGCCCTAAATGGCTAACCTTCTGTTTTTAACACTTTTCACACATCTATGAGAACTCGGTCACAGTCGGTTACATTCGATGAGCTACACACCCTTCTGAAAGCAAAGGAGGCTGTTATTGAGAAACAATTGAAGCAAGATGATGCCCTAACTCAGCCTTCTACCATGTTTCCATCTCAAACAACGCCCAATCCCTCTCAACATTCCAACTCCTCTGGAAATTTTAGTCGAGGAAGGTGATAACTCTCCAAAAGGTAGTTATTTAGGCCTCATTTCTATAGGGATTTATGTGTCTTTTGTGCTTAATAGGGTTGGTTTTAGATATATATTATATGTTTTAACCCATTTGGAAGAATGAAAGCTTTGGAAATTATTATGTGCAGAATATGGTGTTGGGCGACTTGAGGGAGCAAATTCTGTGTTGGAGCAAAGCTGGAGCAAAACTGCCACGTCACAGCTCGTTAGCCAATTTAACAAACCGAATTCTGTTGAGTTATTCTCGAGATAAAGGAGCAAGGAGAGCCATCCACGTGTCTAGGTCAACCTAATTCAAGCCTTCCTCAACTCTATAAAAGGAGATAGCCCCCCAAGTCAAAGGCATTCCATCCTTGGGAGAAAACATTCCATTCTTGAAAAGTTACTTCCACCTTTGGGAGCCGAATAGAGGAGAGATTGAAGACCACCAAGAAGACCATCAATTACAAGCTAATCAAGGGAATTAAAATTTTCTTGTATTACCTTGTAGTTATGGATAAGCTTACTCAGATTGTAACGTGTGTTTCCATGCATTTTATGAACTAAGTAGCTTAGGCGTTGGTTAGGAAACAATGTGATTGTCGTGCTTAATTTCTAGTAATAAATATTGATTCTATGCATCTTGGTTAATTGTTGTGCTTACTTTTATTTTATGCCTGCCTGGCCAGCCGGTATGAATATCTCTCTCTAGTTTCAAGGATGATTTAAGGAGTGTGTGGCGATTAATCACACTAGATCATTGTGTATTGGTGAATGTCAGTGACTGAGTTAGGGATAGCCAGTTGCCTAATGCTTGATCGGTAGTACGTCATTGGAGTTGAAACACATTCTAAAAGATCCGGAGTTCCGGGAGGAATCTGCTAATAAGACTGCGAGAGTTTTGCATGATCAATAATATTGCTAGAGCATATTTTAAAACAGTTACTAAATCCTAACCAGCGCCTGTTTCTAATCTGTCTGCCTATTTGTTTACTTTATGTTTTGTCATTTCTTTTGCTTCAGCATTATTCCTACAAAAACCAATCATTTTTACCATCTTTGAAACCATTGAAAAATTATACAAAATAGATAAAGTGAAAGCTAGTTCAGGCCTTGGATTGATAAATACTTATTACTTGCTGCAGACTGTGTATACTTGCACAGAGTTCTAGAGTCTTTTTGTACCATATTTTTACTCACTCTAGGAACCCAACAGAAGGTCATCTGGCCGTGGACGCAATCAAGGCCATGGTCGTGGATTCAATCCTTCTGGCCTAGGAAATTTTAATCAAGGCAGAGGCATATTTTCTTCTCCTATACAATTTTCTGACGGACAAGGTCGAGTTTCATGTCAAATTTTGTCAACGCCTCGAACACAGCGCAATGATTGTTTTAACAAAATGAACTACCATTGCCAAGGGCGTCATCCACCTATGCAACTAGCAGCCATGGTGGCCTCTCAAAATATTGCTTATTGCAACACAACATCGAATAGTGTGAATAATGGAGTTTTTGGTTCCTCTTCTACTTGGTTAATTGATTATGGTTGTAATGCTCATCTTTCCACTAATCTCAATAATTTGTCTATTGCTTCAGAATACGCAGGTGATGATCAAGTATCAGTAGGCAGTTGCCAATCCCTCCCAATTTCTCATAATGGCTCAGGTTCTCTTCATACATCTTCCTCTTCTTTCCAGCTTCATAATCTTCTCTATGTTCCTCATATTGCTACCAACCTTCTGTTTGTCCACCAACTATGTGTAGACAACAATTGTACTATCATATTTGACTCACACAAGTTTGTTGTTTAGGACAAATGTACGGGAAAGGTTTTGTTCCAAGGACCTAGCATAAATGGCCTCTATCCTTTATCATCTATTCTGACATCCTTTGCTCCCTCATGTCATGTTGCTCGTGTTGCTACAGATAGCTCTTATTCTCTTTGGCATAATCGATTAGGACACCCTGGTCATTCTGTTGTTAATTTTGTTCTTCGTTTCTTAGGTTTATCTTCATGCTCTATTTCTTATTCTATTTGTTAGAACTGTGCTAGTGGCAAAATGACTAAACTACCTTTTCCTCGTTCATTTCCTGCTTCTATTTTGCCTCTTAATCTTGTACACAGTGATGTTTGGGGCCCTGCTCCTGAAAGTTCTGTCAATGGATTTCATCATTGTGTTTCTTTCATTGATGATCATTCTAAATTTACGTGGTTATATCATATTGCTTGAAAATCTAATGTTTCTGCTGTTTTCCAACAATTTAAGCCACTAGTTGAAAATTTATTTACTACTCAAATTAAAACTCTTTGAACAGATGGTGGTGGTGAATACATTAATCAATCTCTTTCATCTTATCTTTCTTCTAATGGCATAATTCATCAAAAGTCATGTGCTTACACACCTAAACAAAATGGTGTTGTTGAACGCAAACATCACCATATTGTTCAAGTGACTTTATCTCTTATGTTTAAAGCATATTTTCCTACAAAATTTTGGTGAGATAATTGCGTGGATGACCCATTGTGAGAGGCAAAAATGAAAAATGTCCTACCTTTTCAGAATAAGGATATATGCCCTTTTACTTACGTCATCATCCTAGCAAAATTACCATTTTACTCTCTATATGAAGAAAACGAGCATTTATGGCATTTAAGAGCGAGAGGTTGGAGCGAGAGCGAGATTGGAGATGGAGCAAGAGATTGGAGAGAGAATTTAGAGAGAGAGTAAGAGATTGGAGGGAGAAATTGGAGAGGGAGAGCGAGAAGCGAGAGCGAGATTTGAGAGCGAGCAAGAGATTGGAAAGAGAAATTGAAGAGTGAGTGAGTGATTAGAGAGAGCGAGGTTAGAGTAGAGAGTAAAATAGTAATTTTACTAGGATGTTGATGCAAGCAAAAGAGCATATATCCTTGTTTTGAAAAGGTGGGGCATTTATCATTTCCGCCTATTTTTTAGGGTCATCCGTACAAAAATCCCAATTTTGGTCTTATGCATTTGCTACAACCACTTATCTCATAAATCGCTTACCGTCTTCTTCTTTACATAATAAATCACCATATGAATGTATATTTAAAGAGCCACCTAACTATTCTCATTTAAAGACTTTTGGTTGTGCTAGCTACCATTTACTTACCCCTTATAACTCTAACAAACTCCAACCTAAATCCACTCAGTGTGTTTTTCTTGGTTATCCTTTAGATTATAAAGACTATCTTTGTTACAACATGAGCAATGAGAAATTCTATACCTTTAGACATGTTCTTTTTTATAAAATTGTATTTCCTTTCTCTTTACCAATTACATCTTTCATTCCATCCACATCTTTATCCTCTCATAGTTTCAACCCTTTGGTTCCTTTTCTGTTACCTACCACTTTTTCCCCTACCCCAACTTCCTCTTCTAGATACTTGCCCATTACCTGATTTTGATAACAATAGGCTTAATATTGTGGTTGAACCTACTGTACAGGACTCTCTTGTTGATTCTGGTGTTAATTCTATTACTCATGCTACTAATGCTTCTGTTTCTGTGCCTCCTGTTGTTTCTGATGTTAATGCTAGTGATCTTGTTTCTTTGCAATCTGCTCATCGTGATGTTAAGTGTCATTGGATGTAAATGGGTGTATCGAGTCAAACGTAATCCAGATGGCTCCATTGCTCGCTACAAAGCTCATCTACTTGCCAAGGGCTACCATCAACAAGAAGGTATTGACTATGATGAAACATTCAGTCCCATGGTTAATAAACCAACCGTCCGAGTCATTCTTTCCTCGGTTGCTCACTATGGTTGGCAACTTCGTCAACTCGATGTTAAGAATGCCTTCTTAGACAAGGATTTACATGAAGAAGTCTATATGTAGCAACCTCAGGGATTTGTTAACTCAACCAATCCGACTCATGTCTGCAAATTACTTCGGTCCCTTTATGGTCTCAAGCAAGCACCTCGGGTATGGTTTGAGTGTTTTACATCCTATTTACTCACATTGGGTTTTTGTGCTTCTCAGGCAGATTCATCTCTATTTGTTCTAAAACATGATGGACATCTTATATATCTTCTTCTCTACGTTGATGATATTATCATCACTGGTACTAACGATCTTATGATTAGCTCCTTAATATCTCAGTTGCAGTCTCGGTTTGACATGACTGATATTGGTTATCTTACATACTTTCTTGGTCTTGAAGTCAAGATGTCTTCTACTAGGATTCATGTCTCTCAAGCTAAATATGCACGTGATATTCTTCATCGTTTTGGTATGGCCAATGCTAAATATGCATGTGATATTCTTCATTGTTCTACACTGATTCCTCTCAAGCCAGCTACTGATGTTGGTTCTCTTTGTTCGTCTGCTAATGTTCAAACTTTCCAGGCTCTTGTTGGTGCATTACATTATCTCACCTTCTCTCGCCCTGATATTGCTTACTCTGTAAGTTGACTTTCTCAATTTGTGTAGACTTATTCTCATGGTCACTTAGTTGCTGCTAAGCGAGTCCTTCGCTACCTTGCTGGAAGGTTAGCCTCTGGTATTCTCTTTCGCAAAGGCAACTCTTTGAATCTCACGACTTTCTCCAACTCGAATTGAGCTGGAAGTTCTCTTGACAGGTGTTCCACGACAGGCTTTGTTGTCTTTTTAAGGTCTTATCTAATTTCATGGGGAGCAACGAAACAATCTACTGTGTCTCAAAGTTCCACAGTAGTTGAGTATCATGCTCTTGCCTCTACCGCTACTGAATTATTTTGGGTTCGTCAGCTTCTTCGTGATCTCTACATCTTTGGTTCTTGACCTACTCTTCTATTATGTGACAATCAGTCCGCCATTCAACTTGCCCGTAATCCGATCTTTCATGGGCGAACTAAGCACATCGAAGTTTATTTTCATTTTATTCGCGAACGGGCAACTCGGAAGGATATTTCATTGCAGTTTGTTTCTATCTTTACTCAGCTAGCTGATCTCTTTATGAAGCCTCTGACTAGTCATCGTCTATGCTTCCTTCACTCCAAACTCATGCCTCGATAGTCTTTCGTTTGTGGGGGGATGTTATGGATATTGGATTTTGTTGTTATGATATTGGTTATATTGTTACGGATTTTTGTTATTATTCCATAATCTTCTCCCTTCTGTTATTTTATTTTATGTATTTTTTTATATTTTGTATTCTGTTATTCTTTGTGTATAAATAGGGGTCAATTATATTCTCATTCATTCAATGAAAACAACATTTTCATAACCTATGAAAAGTTTCACCACAATGATACATTTTCCAAAAGACACTAGTTTTCATCCATTCCTTTCTTGAATTCTTCACGAAATTCACGACCGATGTAGGGAAGGTGTGTTCTTGAATAATTTTCCACCTCCATTGGTCGTGATCCAAATCCAAAGGTTTTCTGACTTTGAATTTTTTTTCTTATGCTATAAATTTATGTAATCAAAATTTCTTGAATGTTCTTGATATTGCATCAAGATCTTCTTCAGAATCACTAAAATAAAAAATTTTGTGTAGATTTTGATAGGATCTTTGAAAAAATCAAGCATTGGTGGAGTTGTGTTAAAATTCATCTTCTGAATTTCTAGAGTCAAAATTCCAGCACGGTTTCTTGAATGTATTTGTTGCCTAGGGTTTTGGTCATCTTTCTTGTGTTGTACATCCCCACTCTTTCAAATTCGCTTGTTGTTTCTTCTCTTTTTTTTTTTTTTTAAAGAGGGTACTCTAAAAGGTATCCCCGCTTGCAATTTGCGTCAATGACAGTTTCTTGATCTTCCATTGGCGGTAGCCAACGTTGGTACGGACGATTGCTTTCATACCAATTTGGTGCAGCCTAAGAGGATAAAAGGAGAATTCTCTCTGAGAATCAATCAATTCTTTATTATGAATCAAAATTTATGAATACAAAAGGATGATTCTCAATTTATAGAGAATTGGAAAACAAACTATTACTAATTAACCATGAAAACTAATACCAATCCTAATCACCAAGGAAACTAATCTCAATCCTAATTAACCTAGGAAACTAATTCAAATCCTAATTAATCAAGGATACCAATCCTAATCCTATTCCTAATTGATCAAGAATTTAATAAAGATACCCTAATTTATCCTAATTGTTGGCAAAATCGATTGTGATCAATTACAAAATCTACTACAAACACAAAATACAGAGTGCAGAAAACAAATAGAGAGACAAAGGAGAAGAGAGACACAACGTTTTATAGTGGTATAGATTAGCCTAGATACTCTTTGAATCAGGGAGAGTTTTACTAATAATCTAAATACAGAGAGAATACAATGAGGGAAAAAAAGATCGATTGATTTATAGCAAGCGGTGCCCAAAACCCTAGTTGATATATTCAGCTTTACAGATTTCACATGCCTCACACGCTCACCAAGTCTAAAGAATGCAATCAACACAAGTGGTAATTGAGCTTTCACCTGGAAGTTAATGAGGTAAATCGACAGTAAATGGTAAAAGTTAGATGTAAATCAAATACCACTTAAATAACAATTCATCCTCTTAATGCACATCAGCCAAAGATTATCAAAAGCTCAAATTGATTCAGATTATAAAATGATAATAGAAATATCAGTCAACTCCAAGCTTTAACAAAGCTAAGAGTATTCAAAATGATCAGATGTGAGGACTTTAGTCAATAAACCAGCAAAATTAGGAATTGTACTCACTTTCATCAATGAAACCTTATTCTCTTGAACTGCATCTCAAACATAATGGAATCCAACATGATTAATGTGTTTGGTTCCATTGTGAAAAGTTGGGTTTTTGGCCAAAGCTAATGCACTTTGGTTGTCACAATGTATTTTAACAACACATGAACATCATAACATTTCAGATACAAAATTCTTTAACCACATAGACTTTTTAACAACTTCTGCTAAAGCAATATATTCAGCCTCAGTAGATGAGAGAGCTACAATAGTTTGTTGAGATGATTTCCAACTTATCACATTCCCAAGCAACAAAAATACATGACATGTTAATGAGCGTCTCCTATATCTAAATCGGCTACATAATAAGAATCAACATAACCCACAATACAATCATCAATATCATCAGTTTTAGTATACAAAAGATCTTTGGCTAAAATTCCTTTAATGTACTGAAGAATCCATTTAGAAGCTTCCCACTGAACTTTACCAGGATTGCTCATAAACCTACTAACAATACTCATTGAGTGTGCAAAGTCAAGGTGAAATGATTGAAGGATTTGGAATTCCCCAATTCCGTTAAAGCGGAAGCGTAATTGGGATCGATTCGTAGTTAATTTTGTTTATCCAAAAATACTATTACATTGGCAAAAAAACATAGAACAAATTTTATATAAACTTAAGGTTAAGAATACAAAAATTATTAGATCTAAATCTAAAGGGGAGAAGCAAACATATCGTCGTTGACGACTCTGAATACTTCAACGCCTTTCTTGATTTTGGACCGAGCGTCAACAATTGGGACACCACCAATTGATCTTCCCCACTATAACTCTGAGATTAGGAATGTAGTTGTGGGACTACCTAATCTTGAATGGGAAAAACTCTAGAGAGAAAATTCTCCCTAGAGTTCTTGAGTTGAGAGAATATGAGAGGGAGGCTAGAGACAATGCAAGAGTGCATTCTTGTGGCCTTATGTTGTACTACCTAAACCCTAGGTTTAGTGTTCTATTTATAGGAGAAAGACCATGAATAAAATATTCATTTAAAATCAATTATTTCCATAACTGATTTAATCTTTTCCATAATTAATCAATTCCATGACCAACCAATTCCATGACCAATCAATTCCATAATTGATTAATCTTTTCCATAAATGATTGATCACTTCCATAAGTGATTAAATCATTTCCATAAATGATTAATTACTTCTATAAGTGATTAATCATTTTCATAATTGATTAATTTCCAATTACTTAATTCTTTAATTAATTAATCACCAATTAAATATCATATATTTAATTTTAGACCTTCTATTAGTTAATTAATTAATTACCCAATTAAATATCATATATTTAATTTGAGGCCTTCAATTAATTAATTCTATAATATGAATCAAATTCATATTAAAATTTGAACTCCTTCAAATTCTCTTATATCCTATAAATTTAATATGAATCAAATTCATATTAATATTTGAACTTCTTCAAATATTTATTTCTCTCATAGACTATAGTTTAATTAAATCTCATTTAATTTAAACTAAATTGAATAATTAATTAATTCATCTTCTAATTAAATACCATATATTTAATTAGACATATATTTGAACTCTTTCAAATATATCAATCTCTCAATATTATAAAGTTTAATCTCAAATTAGACTTTATATTTTAATGCATCACTATACATTATATTAATTTGTGTCTCGTACAATTAACTTAATTCCCAATATGAATTTGAACTATTCAAATTCTCTGAAGATATATTTGTTCCTAATTACTCTTTATGAGCTAGCAGTGGGACCTAATGGACCTACAGATTAGAAGCTCCAATGATATGAGTTTAATAGATTAAACTCATTAATCAGGTTAACCAATATTCATTAATTGTGGGTCATTCCACTAAAGACCCACAGCTGAACTCTTCTCACTGTAGAACATTTCTATGTCCATGGATGTAGACCTATGCCGGTAAGTCAATCCTTCACGAGTGTTCGTAATCACAGCTGGGTCAAATTACCGTTTTACCCTTGTGTTACATCTGTCTCCTTAAGTACCATTGCTCCTCTAATGAACAACCTGTTTATGGTCCAACCATTAAACAGGAAGTACCTCTCGGGCCAGTGAGAGGGCGGGATCCCTTTGTTCAAGTCCCAGAGTCACTACTTAAGGGAACACTCATCTACTTCACCTAGAAGCGGGAATGAGTGAATTCCTTCTTGTGTTGTCATGTCCCCAGCCTCCCACTCGGTCTTGTCCCCAAAAAGGAAGGCATATTGAGTCGGCGTATTGGCCACTCTCACCCATGCTAATCAAAGGACAATCTCTCATGAGAAGGAGTTCATGACACACTCAAGATTAAGACTGAGTTACCTAGGTCATCATATTGAAATAGTAACCTAATTAGTTAACGGTGTTATAACTAATGGTTGACTATTCCGTGGTCCAGTCTTATGCAAACTCATTGCATAGGGATACCCCCACTTGCATGTCTACTACATGGACGTTTTGGATCAATACGTCTGTATCAAATACAAAGCGGGTCGTATCTCATAGTGTTACCAGGATAAGGTAGCCAACCTTATCCTTGTACTATAAACCTTTTAGGTTGTTACTTGAACATCGATCCTCGTATGTCCCCACATACTAGTTCAAGTTACATACAAACAACCTTGGATCTTAGTTTATTGGATTTGGGTCAAATTGTGCAATATTTAACAATAACACTTTATTGTAGAAACTCAATAACACTTTATTGAAACAAGTATACAATTTGTTTACATTTACTATCTACGAGTTTTATGGCATAAAACCCAACAAAGATATCATAGCATACATTAAGCTTCCAACCAGATTAACATAAGCAACTGTTTTCATAGATTCAATTTCTTCTTCATTACATGGAGATTGAGTTGAAGACAATTTAAAATGTTGAGCAATGGTGTTTTGATTGATTTACCATTATCCATATGGAAACGTGGTATAATTTTCTTCAAATAATTAGGCTGAGAAATAAACAAAGTCTATCCATTGTCTCTACTCAATTCCATTCCCAAAATCCTCTTGGAAAAATTCAAGTTTTTCATATCAAATCTTCCATTTAGTTGTTGTTTACGCCTTTTCATTTCTTGTGTACTATTTGAAGCTATGAGAATGTCATCAACATATAGGAGCAGTAAAACAAAACTTCTTCACTAACAATTTTCTTATATACACGAGTATCAAATGAGTTTCTCACACACCCTTTATGACGTTATAAAAGTGTAAAAGCATTTTTTCCACTGTCTTGAAGATTGTTATTCTTAACTGATATCTAGCTAACCACCAACTTTCAACACCTAACTTAGCTAGAATCTTAATTCTTAAGCTCACTAAGAAATCCGTAAAATCTTATGCCTAACCTCACATCTCTCCAAACTCAACCTTAAACTTCTTCACATAATTTTTCTCTCTTTTCTCTGATTTTTTTTTTTAACTTAGAGAATCTCAAAGGTCAAAGCTCTTGATCCAGAAATGACAACATTTGTGATAAAGTTCACCCTAGCCTCCAAGCTCATCACCTTACAAGAACTACAGTCATTCTTCTTTGGATTGTCTAAGATAACCCTCTAGCAACCATTTCATTGCTTCTTAGAATGACAACATTTTATGTTGAAGTTGTTGGGTTTTATGCCCTAAAACTCGTAGATAGTGAATGTAACCGTTGACCGGATATTAATGAAATAATATTGATATATTTTTCCATTAATTGTTATTAGTTATTTTATATTTGTCTTTGCCTAATAATAACCCTAATCCAATAAACTAGACATCCAAGGCTGTAATATGAGTCTTGAAATATATGTAGCGACATATGGGATCATTGTTCAAGAAACAGCCTAAAGGGTCTATAGTATAGGGATAAGACTAGGTGCCTTATCCTGGTAACACTATGGATACGATCCACTTTGTATTTGATACAAACGTTGCGATCCAACGCGTTCGTGTAGGAGACATGCGAGTGAGGGTATCCTATGCAATGAGTTTGCATAAGACCGAACCGCGAAATAGTAACCACTGGTTATAACACCGTTAACTAATTGGTTTTCTATTTCACTAGGACGACCTAGACAACTTAGTCTTAATCCTGAGTTGATTATGGACTCCTGCTCATGAGAGATTGTCCTTTGATTTGTATGGGTGAGAGTGGCCAATACGCCGACTCAATAAGCCTACCACTTTGGGGACAAGACCGAATGGGGAGCTGGGAACATAATCGTACAAGATGGAATTCACTCCTTCCCAACTTTAGGGAAGCAGATGAGTGTTCCCTTAAGTGGTTACTCCGAGTCTTGAACAAAGGGCCCTACCCTCTCAATGGCACGAGAGGGTTTTCTGTTTGATGGTTGGACCACAAACAAGTTGTTCATTAGAGGAGAATTGGTACTTAAGGAAATAGAGGTAACCCAGGGGTAAAACGGTAATTTGACCCAGCTGGTGTTACGGACACTCATGAAGGACTAACTAGTCGATATTGGTCTAGATCCGTGGACATAGAAAATATGTCTGCAGTGAGAAGAGTGCAACTGTGAGTCTATAGTGGAATGTACACACAGTTAACGAATATTGATTAATGTGGTTAATGAGTTTGACCAATTAATCTCACATCGTTGGAGCTTCTAATCTGCAGGTCCATTAGGTCCCACTGGTAGCTCGTAAAGTAATTTGAGGCAACTAAGTAATAAAAGTAAATTGAAAATGTTCAATTTATTAAGGGAAACAAATATAATATATATTGATATATTATTATGAGAGAAATTAATATTTGAAAAGTTCAAATATAAATTTATGGAAGTTTTGAAAGAGTTCAAATAATGAACTAATTAATTTAAGGCCTAAAATGTGTTTGGGCAAATTAATTAATTCTTTAGAAAAGCATGAAAATAAATTTAGATTTATTTTTAAGCATGTTTAAACCAATTTTCCAGCAACTTTAATTAATTTGTCCAAACACAACTTTAATTAAACCAATTTTACATATAGTTCAAGACTCATATTACAGCCTTGGATGTCTAGTTTATTGGATTAGGGTTATTATTAGGCAAAGACAAATATAAAATAACTAATAACAATTAATGGAAAAATATATCAATATTATTTCATTAATATCCGGTCAACGGTTACATTCACTATCTACGAGTTTTAGGGCATAAATCCCAACACTGACAATATCACCCTTGTACTTTTGTCTTAAGTTCCTCAACAAGTGAACAATACAAATGCAATGAAAAGTAGTAGGAAATACCATTGGAATGGTTTTCAATATACTCTTATGTCTATCAGACACGAAAACAAGATCTTCTCGAAACCAATGGCCGCCTTTAGTTGACAAAAAAAATCATTCACATGATCAGTCGTTCTCTGAATCAACTATTGTGAAACTCAATGAGAATATCTGGTCATTTCCATCAATAGACACAACAGTTAATAAAGTACCAGCGTACTTGTTCTTTAAGAAAGTGTCATCAACCGAGATAATTGATCTACACTGCATCCATCCAGAAATTGAAGCAGATAGTGACATAAAAAAAGTACAAAAATCTTCCATCCTCGTCGAGTTTGTAGGTAGAAAATGTATCTACAATATATTATATATACGAGGTGTTTATTTAAATTCAAACTATTGTATAATACCTGGATTAGAACATATACTACAATATATATAACAAGTACCTAAAATATATGATATATACGGGGTGTTTATTTAAACCATTGTATAATATCTGAATTAGAACATATACTTCGGTATATATAAAAAGTACCTGGATTTTTAAGCTTCAACATATGGGAGAATGAAGGGATCTTGGAATAAGAATTTGTAGATGATCCTCTAATTTCATTAACACCTGCTTCATGTGCATGCCACACTTTTTGGTAACTAATATGGATGCCAAATTCTAAACGAATGTACGCCACAATATCCTTTGGAGTTTTCAATTCACTACCAGTGATGATGGTTATCTTGCTTTTGATACATTCTTTAATCACAGAGGTTGTTGCTTGTTTATGATCATTCAATAGAACGTCTAGAGAGCATGTATGATCAATAACTAACTTATTGACAATCCATGTTTCACTTTTTTCATCCCCATATCGACATGCACGAATAAACCAACTGCAGTTTTCGACAACACATCTGACAGACCAACTTCTCATGGTTGGATTTTACAGTTTTGTACTGAAAGTTGTCCCTCAATGCAAAGGAACGCAATGCATACTGTAAATTAATCTCCCCACTAAACATATCATCTACGTTTATGTGAAAATCGTTCTTAATTTTTGCAACATCAATATTTTGATGAAATTGACCCTGAGTTTGTAAGGAACTGGTGCTAGAATCTTGGAGAAGCATATTATCCAGTATCACTAATAGGCTATTTCTATAATCTACTACTAATGAACAATAATTGGATGAACTATTGGATATTGTGTTAAAAAATCAGCTTACATCTCGATCATCCGCCAATTTCATACCATTTTCTATGAAAGACTGTGGCTCTATACTAGCAAATAGATCGGGGCAATCATAATTACTTGAAATTCCTAACTGTAACATTACAGTGTCCATCAAATTCTAGAATGACATTCTCGGTTGCATCATAATTTCAGAAACGTTGTAGTCAACATAATTGTTCCTCTTGTTCCAATTGCCACCAAATAGCTTGCGTACAGGAATAACATTGGAACCTAAAAAGTGAAAATATAAGGTATATTAATAAAACACGAGGCTGGTAAATACATGAATAAATATATAATTAACGACCTATGCAAAGATATATATGTATAATATATCATTGAACAAATTGAAAATATAATGGAATACGATATAATACAACGCTTTATAACTTAATCGCAAATGTGGTGTCAAAACTGAAAAATATTGCAATATAAAGATGACAAACTGAAAGTAAGAAGAAAATATAAACATACCCATTTGTGAAATTGAACACGGAAAAATGAAACGAAAATTAAGGAGAAAAATATAATAGCAGCGAGTATGAGTGCGATCTGTGGAGGAGGTAAATGGACGAAATATAATAGCAGACGAGGATGCAATTGCAACCAAGGTTAGAAAATTGAAAAGTTGGATGAATTATGAATAAAATGGAAAATGAATTGTGAGCGATGAAAATTGAAGGGCGAAAAAAATCAAAATGGGTGCATAATCCTAGTAAGCTGTCAAAATGAAAAAAAAAAAAAAAAAAAAAAGGAAATTACTGTGAGATTATTTCCATGATTGAGCAGACATAATTCCTAATATTTAGGGTGAAAAATGGCTGGAAGACCGAATCGGGGATAGAATAAAAAAATTATTATATTTAATAATTTATATAATCTAATATATTATTTAATTAAAATTAATGTAATCATTAAATGAAAGGGAATTTTGGTAACAAAATTAACTCAATTAGTGTGTAAAAACCTACCAATAATAATTTTGATCATTAAAGGACATTTGTGAAAATTGATGATCAATTTGACCCATCCGCTATAATTTCTTTCTTTATTTTGAATTTAAAGTTTCTTGATATACTTATTTTCATTTAAGGCAAACATTTCATCTCCTTATTGCAGATTTTTTTAGGAACAATATTGTTTAATTATTACACAAAATATTAATTTTGCATAATCTAATTATTTCGGAAAGTTCAGTTCCATTTCTTCATGGTAGAAAAATTTTCTATCACTGATAGAAAATCTTTCTATCACTGATAGATTCTATCAGTGGTAGAAAAACTTTCTATCAGTGATAGAAATCTTCTATCACTATTGAAACTTTTCTATCAGAAATCAAACAACCCGATTAAAAACCTTGTTCAAATAAATTTTTTTATTCAGTTCATAATGCTCATCTTTCAATCACCTATCACTGATAGAAAATTGAAAACTAAACAACACGGTTGAAAACTTTGTTTAAGTAAATTTCTTTATTTGGTTTATAATGGTCATCTTTCTATCACTGATAGAATTTCTTTCTATTACTGATAGAATCTATCAGTGATAAAAAAAATTCTATTAGTGATAGAAAGTTTCTATCACTGATAGAAACTAATTGTTTCGTTACTGTATGTTGGATTTTTCTATAAGTGATAGAAAACTTTATATCACTTATATAAAGTTTTTCTATCAGTGATAGAACATTCTATTAGTGATAGAAAGATTTTCCATCACTTCTCTTTCTATCACTTATAGAAAGTTTTTATATCAGTGATAGAAACTTTCTATCAGTGATAGAACATTCTATTATTGATAGAAGATTTCTATCACTGATAGAAGTGATAGAAAATCTTCTATCATTGATAGAAATCTTCTATCATGGTAGAAAATTTTTCTATCATTGATAGAAAAATACCTATCATTGATAAAAATCTTTTCTATCACTGATAGAATCTATCAGTGATAGAAAAACTTTCTATCAGTGATAGAAAATCTAGAGGGGTATTTTAGTAAATGCAACATGCAGAACATCAGATTTTGCCATTTTTGCAATTTTTTTTATGGATTGCTAGATTTGCAATTATTTTGGCCCATATTGACATCCTTGCAACTGGCCCTTAATTAGTCATAATTGTCTTATGCCCACATTATCCATCAATATGATATGTGCACAGTTTATATTAGTCGTTGACCATACCATTGATACATCAAAGTAACACCTTTTTTTTCAAAAAAAAAAAGGTAATACCTTTTTTCTTTTTCAACCAAAGTTAGGGGTGAGCAGCGGTCAGTCGGGGTCGGTTTTTGGCCAAAACCGACGTCGAAAACCAACCATTCGATTTTGATCGGTCGGTGGTCATCGATTTTTAATGGGTTCGAGACATCGTTCGACCGACTACACCAATGGTCGGTTGGATTTGGTCGGTTTTGTGACTTCGACGAATTCGAGAACGAAAAAAATTGTGGTTTTGTGACTCTAGTGAACGAGAGAACGAAAAAAAAGTAAAATAAAATGGAGAAGAAAAGAGATAGAGACCTTCGGCGAACTGCGAAGCAAATCCAACAAGAAAAGAAGGATCAGAGAGAAAGAGAAGAGCATAGGAAAAAAGGAGAAAGGAGAAGACGAACGGAGAAAAAAAAAGATCTTCGTGGCGCTGGTTGTGGGTTCCGACAAAGTAAATACGGCGACGAGGTTCCATTTCGACAAATAAATCCAACAAGGCAGGGAGCTTGATGAGAGAAAGAGCAAGAAGAGAAGAAAGAAAGATGAAAAGTAATCGGAAGAAGGAAAGAAAGATTAAAAAACAATAAAATAAAAAAAAAATAATTTTTTTTAAATTTTAAAATAGGTAATCATTACCTACATAGTCTTTTCACCTTCATCTCCCCATCAGGCATCACGTCAGATTTTCATTAATCAATTTTACTTTTTTTTTTAATGTAAGAGCGGTCGGGGTGGTCGGTTTGCTGACCGAGCCTATCATAAAATCGACCGACCGACGTCGGTTTGGTCGATTTCGATCGATCGGCTCAGTTTTTCAATTTATTGTGTTCACCTCTAACCAAAGTAACACCCTGTAATAAAATATTAGTTTATTTTGAACTTACTAATAATAAAATAAAAATAGTATTTAATTTAAGTTAACATATTAATGTTTAAAAAATCGTTTTCAAATTAAATTATTTAAAGTAAAAATATATATACATATACGACATTTTATTTCGAGAGTTTGTAAAATAAATATTTTCCATTTTTAATTAGCTACATTAAAAAAATTATTTATTTTATTCTTTTTTACTTGTTACAAAAAATGACAAAATCAGTCCTCTTTCTTTCTTTCATTTTTTGAGTCGCATTCTATAAGATGAATAATCAAACGCAAATAAATTTACATCAGGACCAAACCTTTAGACTAATATCTCTATTTTTAATTTAGTATAAGAAAATGGATAACAAAATTAAATAGTTCATTTACTTGTATTTAGTTAGGCAAATTAAAATCTCAAATTATGCCAAAAAAAAATAACAATGAAATCAGAATTTTAATCCAATTTCAATTTCAAAATTGGAGGAAACAAATGAAAAATATAAAATAATCCAAAATGTAATAATTGATAAAAATACAATTAAATATTTTACAAACTCAAGATTTCTAAATCTGCACCCAAACCCAGGTTTACTTAAACCTGTACTTCAAATCTAGACTTTTTAAGCCTACCCCTTAAAGCTTAAACACAGTTTTCCTAAACCATATTACATGAACCGTTCCAGCTTAATAGATGTTGAGCCTAAGAAACAAACAATCCCTTAAAGGGTATCAAGAAGAAAAGAAACAATGAACTCCGCATAACCATTTAATAACTTTCAAAACCCTAAACCCATGAAAGAATAAAAATAATATATATGGTTGCTCTTAATTTAGGAAAAATACACATCCTTGTTGTATCATTTCCATTTTCGTTAATTTGTTTTTCCTCCCTCGGATGCTTCTAAATTTACTAAGATGCAGAACTCAGCCTTCAAAGTTAATGTAGATACATCAACTAACCTCATGGAACCACATTCAAGGGGCCTGAGTTTATTGGCTTCTGGAACACTCTGATTGCTGGCATGCCATCGCCATCATGATTACTCACCCGCCACGAGCGGTCCTTTTTTCTCTGCGGCTTCTTGTGGTGTTTATATGATTCCTTGGGCTTCTTTTCGGTGACGCTTGGCTTGGCAAGTCCATTTGCTATGTCAAATGAATCAAGATAGTCAGTCACATGTTCAAGACCAGAGGCATTTTCACTATCCACATTTGAGGAGTCCTCAATGTCATCCGAGTCTGAACCGTGTGAATCAGAAAGCCCTGTGGTCGCAGCATCTTCTTCCTCAATATCATCCTCACTTGACATTCCAGGGGGCAATTCATAGTGGGGAATCTTCCCATCAACGTAATCCTTCAAAATTTGGCGGGAAGCACGGGTTTCGTCTGGCAGCCCACTAGAGGCAACATAACCACGGGAGGCACAGTACGTTTTCAGAAGTTCTGATGCTAGAGGTGGCCGAGTCTGTGGCTCGTAAGGCTTTGGTTTTGGAAGATTGATCTTGTACACACTCTCAATCACATGTCTCGGAACGTGATTGGCGACAACCTGAATGGCCTCTCTGTGCTCTGTCATTCGATCAATAGGCAATACTCCATAAGCAATCATTTCGTATCTTGAGCTTGAAAATGAAGGAAACACTAAACCAGGGCAGTCACATAGCGTAAGCTTGTCAGAAATAATCAATGTTTGGAAGTGCTTAGTCTTCCCAGGAGTAGAGGTGACTCCTGCTCGTTTTTGGCCTACTAAAGCATTAATTGTTGAACTCTTTCCCACATTTGGATAGCCAACAAATCCCACCATGACACTACTTGACGATCTTTCCTTTGTATTTCCACCTGGAGAAAGATAATCTGACCGGTTTGTAGAGCTAGTGCTCGACGTTGTCCTCTTCTCAGCAATCTGTTCTGCCTCATACTGTAGACGAGCCAGAAGCTCATCCCGACCATATATTTTCGTATCAGGATCATCCAAACCATCCTGGGGTTCATTTGTGTTCCACCGGCTACCAAGCTTTTTCCCTTCTAGAGCGGCAGAAGCAGCTTTAGCAGACCAAAACAGATATAATATCTCATGCTGACTGAAAAATTCTGCCCATTTCTTCCTGTTCATAAGTATTGTCATGGAATGTTAGTTTATTAAAAGACTGCACAGAAACATAGACCAGTATTCCAGTGGTAATCACTAACCTGACAGAGTAAGGTAGCAGATCTGCCTTGTTCACAAGAAGCATAGTCCTTTTGTGCTCATCAACTTCTCTTGCGTATGCCTGCAGTAACAACAAAAGGAACGTGAAGACACAAAAGAAACATGTTGCAAATTATGGCAGGTATTAGAATCACAAAGAAGACAAGAAAATTAGCATTTAGACATATTAGTTGCAAGTTTATTCAAATATTCAACCGTTATTAGAGTTCGGTCAAAAAAAAAAATTACGAACATAACATGCAGAATAAATGATGCTAAGTTAAGTGGTACAAAATGTTAGGAAGTAAATTCAGAGAAATGAAAAGATACACAAGGACATATAAAGTAATAAAACAATTCCTTTCAAGCCAAATGCTCCATAAAATGGCAAAGAAGCAAGCTTGCGAAAAGAATTTTCCTTCATCGCTAAAAGGAGGGTTTATAAGGACTTCCTCAACCATAGAGCAATCACCCTCTGTTACACACTAAAACAACCTCAAAGGTTCTGAAAGGACTCCAAAGGGAGCAAACAAAAGGGCACTCCCAAAAGAGATGACCGAGGTCCTCCTCCAGCTTCAAGCAAAGAATACACCATTAAAAAAAAAAATTTAAAAGCCTCTCGAGGCGATCTATAGTGTTTACCCTCTCATGCCAAACATGCTAGGCAAAGAATCTCAGTTTCCTAGGAATTTTAACCTTCCAAAAAGAGAGCGCAAATGCAAAAGCTCCCAAGAAAGTACAAGGGATAGAAAAGATATAGAAAAAAAGAACAGCAAGCGAAACCCTCATAAGGCTTTGGAGCCCAAAGCCAAGAATCCCTTCAACCCTGGCAAGTCGTGGGGCTAAAAATAATAGAAAGGAGATTGACAACCTCAACTGCCTCTCGATCGGTGAAAAGGCAACGAAAACCCAAGGAAAGCGAGGAAAAGTCATCAACAGAGGGCAAAACAGAGGCTACTGAATGCATCATCTAATCCGATGAATAATAAAGATGTGGAAACAAAGCACAAAAGGGTCTCTCTCCCACCCAAGAGTCCTCTCAAAAATAGGTACTCAAGCCATCCCTAGTAGAATATTTAACAAACTGGAAAACCAGGGAAAGCCTGAAGCAATAGCAGACTAGAGGTGCTTTTTCAAAACTAAAAAAATATTTATATAAGATCTTCAAACCCAGAGTATAACTTGTATTGGAGTATTTAGATGTACAGCACGTGTTGATATCAAATGGGGCACTCATAATTCAGACATTCAATTTTTTTTTTTTTTTTTTTTTGATATTTGTGAGTGTCCGGGCCAGTTTACGCACACCTCAACTAATCTCACGGGACAACAACCTGACCCTCTACATTTGGTTGCCAAGGAAACTCGTAGGATATTAAATTCAGACATTCAAATTTAGTCAGAGAAAAGAAAAGGAAAAGGAATCAGACATGTACATGCAAGATAACAAAATTATCATCACAAAGTTATAAAAGAGAATTAACAAAAAAAATGTATTAGCAAGATGGCAACTCATTCTTGCTTTCTTTTCTAACATAAACCCAACTCCATATAAATGAGTTAGAACATTCTCAGGCATAAACCTCAATCAGAATAGAAAAGGCAGAAAAATTATAGTAGAAAAGACGATAAAGAAAATAATTCACCTCCAGGTCAGGGCAACGGTAGAATAGAGGATCTCGAGCATCAACAACCATCACAAGCTGAAAAGGAAAGAAATCAGCATCACAACAAACGAAAAATATCATGATGGAGGATGAATTTAACATGATTCTAAATGCCAACATCAGAAGGAGTCTATAAAAATTACTAAAATGGAAGATTTAAGAACTGACTGGTTATATAGAAATGATCAGATTTTATAATAATTGAAGAACTTTTCTGAAGGAACATATAATAGCTAACTTCTATTCACTTTCTAGTTTCCATGCAAACATGCGCAAACAAAAGTGCACTAGACTTGATAAAAGTAAACAGCAAACTAGAATAGAAATTTTTTTTTCTGGATATCCGTGAGTGTCTGGGCTAGCTTACGCACACCTCGACTAATCTCACGGGACAACCGCCTAACCCTACTACATTTGGTTTCCAAAGAAACTCATATGATATTAAATCCTAGGTAGGTGGCCATGATGAATTGAGCTCATTCCTTCTAAGTCCTTTATTTTTTCTATGGCCCTTATTAACCACCCCAGCCAACCCATGATGGTTCAAATAGATAAAACAAGTAAAATGCATTCCAACATTTATATAATAATAATGTAATACTAAAACTTCAAACTCAATTATCCATAAGCATACTTATGCGATAATGATTTAGGAAGAAAATTCCTGTACTGGAAGTGAAACTCAAGGTTGTTTTTATACTATTGCAAGTTCAAATGAAGAAACTTTCAGATGATAAACTTTACACTGATGAATTGATTTGTTACTCTAAACTTACAGCACATGATACTCTATGCAGGAAAGAAGATGAGCCATCCTCAAAAGGAAAAAGAAAACATGAAATTATAAAAAAGAATCCATACTAGGAAAAAAAAGAAACAAAATCCATAGATTTAACATATCTACTCCAGAAATGGGTAAATTACTTTTCTCAAATGAGAGAAAATTCATGGCATAATTGAAGATTTAAGAAAAAGCACTCCTTTAGTGAGCCCACCCACCAAAGACATTCCCCCAAACTCTTGCAGACAATAATGCTAATAACAAATTATGTTGAAGAACCATGCTTAGTGTTATAATGACAACTATATCACAGTTAACATCAAAAGGATAAACTTGACCTTACCAAATCACATCGTTCAACAACCCGCCAAAGCTGTCTCCATATATCTAGGTTCTTCTCAAATGGCGTAAGAACAAGATTCTCATTCTCCTCGAGTCTAAAATAAACATAATCACATAAGAATGCTGACTATGAACAAGAATACTTAGGAATGATTTACAAATACGAGTTTAATGAGCTAAGATTGGACAAATCAAACGGAAACAAGGACATCTAAATTGGAGCAAACCTTGCAAGGCTCCGACGCCATGTTAAGAAAGACTGTCGTTCATTGTCGTCAAGCTCCTCCGCAGACATCCTAGCATTCCACGGGGGCCTAAAACAAGAAAGAGTTTTACTTGCAGCCCAACCAAGTTTCCCATGCAAAACTTGGATAAATTTGGTAAGGAAAAGGAGACAAACCTGCGTGGAACTCTTAGACTGCTAGCGTGCAAAGCCTCCTCTATCTTCTGCTGCTCTCTCCTTTCCTCGGGCGTCATTTCACTTGTGGTCGAACTCCCATCCCTAATCGCAAACAAAACAGAAACCAATAACAAAATCCATTAGCAGAACTTCATTCATAATCAGTACCTTCCAATCCATCCATGACCTACGTCTAACGCAAACAAACTATTTCCACTTCCTATGTTTAAAACACAATCAATCTTAACAGCTCGTGAATCCACACTTTTCAATCAAACACTATGAGGAACTTACATCTTGATAAGAAGGTTCGGAATAGGGTTATCGATGGAGAAGAGGCGCTCCGCCTCGTCGGCTTGCTGGATAACGGCGTCGATATCGCTAACCTCCGTGACCGACTCCAAAACCTTCTTCTGCTGAGATTTGTAGAATCGGCCTTTCTCCTTAGACTGCTGGATCATCTGGTTGTGCTGCTTCACCAGAGCCCGTCCCAGCCCCGTCTTGTCGTTCTTCCCCATCGCTGAATCTCAATATACAGCCTAATAGCACTATTACGTCCCTGTCAGAAGCCCTAGAATTACCGGAGCTTCGGCTGCTGGAAATTCAAACTCTTTTCCGGCGGCTTTGAAACTGTCTACTTAGGTATCGATAAATGGCGCGGAGAAAGACGATGATGGAGTTGTTATCGTACAGAGGGCGGTGAACATTGGTCCAGTTTTTCTGATCCTTTTCCTAAACCGAGACGGTTTAGCAGTTCGGTTGGTTTTTCTAAACCCTCCTAGTTTTTTTTTTTTTTTTTTTTTCCTATCAAAATAAAAACATTAGAAAAATCATCTTTTGTTGCAACAATTTTTACTGTAAACTTTCAATTTAATTAAATTAAACCTTAAACTTCAACATGTTGTAATTATTATCCATGTTCAATTTTTTCTAAATTTACCTCATATATTAACAAAAAGTGAAGTAAAAATTTCTCAAAACTCACTGATTTCAATAAGAATCTCATCTTAATTACCTAATATGTCAACTCCGGGTGGAGCCCAATCAGGTTAAACCCCTAACAAATATCTTTATTAAGCATCAAAGTGAACATAGTTCCTCAGTAATTGTAATTGGTGTATATTCTTGACCAAGAAGGTTGAGGTTTGAAATTTGAATCTCCCACCTCTCAAAAAAATCCATAAAACCCCTCATGGATGTGTATGATCAACCATTGAGAGGGAAGCTAAAAGTTAAATAGGAGATCTATTGAGAAACTTTATCAACTTCCAATAGAATTTTTGTTTTCATTATGGAAAATATTTAATAGATAAAGTGATGGCATCATCTTTTAAACTAAGACTAAAACTAATTATTTAATTTTAAAATTATTACTTTAATTATTAAAGATTCTTATGACCAATTCAAAAGAACAAAAATCTCAATTCATTAACCCATATTTAATATTTAGAAAATTTACCTAAAATACGAAATACTACCATCTATCCTTTTTCAGAAGAACTTTCATCCTCGAAAGTTGCTTATTACTAAAATACCCGATGTACTTGCTTGTCATGCAACATGAAATATAACTATTGTGTTGTAACTTTTTAATATTTAAGTGTATTTTAAATAAGGGTTTTTTTTTCTTTTAAAATTAATCTAGATAGTTTTCTCTTTTTGTAAGGGAAAAACGTATTTAGAGGGATTTTATATATTTTTTTTTCTTTTTTACTTTTGTTTGTCATAAAATTCTAGATATACAATTTTCTTATAAATACCTCTCTCACCAAGCTCTCTTAACACACAACAAGATTTCAATCTTCTCTTCTTTCTACTCTCATATTTCTCTTTTGCACCTCTTTTAAGAGCAATTGACCAAAAGAGGGATGCTCTTTGTTATGGAGCTTTGAGCTAAACCTCTTAAAGCAAAGTGGTTTGAGCTACACAACGATTAAGTTGGATCGTTGTATCTTGGAGGGGACAAGTCAGCGAAGATTTGCAAGAGTTTGTTCATCATTTTTTTCCTTTAGCTTGTTCTTGTTTTTTGATTGGAAGCAATTTTTAATCAAATACTCTTCATTAGGGAAATAATATAACATTTTTTCTTCCATGCTAAGTGTTCTTCACTTGTGATTTTTCTTTTGATTCTGACGCCCCTCTGACCATTAAGGCTTTTGCATCCTCTCGGACTTAATTTCGAAAAATTTTGATCTCAAGGCATCTAAAACAATAGCTAAAGTTAACGAATGTCTGCCATATTTTATTGCAACCTTAACTCCCTTATAGCTTTCAGGTAATGAATTTATGAGAAAAGCAATTTGGTTTTTTATCATCTAAATCCTCTCATATATTTTCCATATTTACACATGTTGAAATCATCTAAGTTATCTTTTAAGGATTTTGACAGTTGTATTTTAAACCCAAAAAACCCTTCCTTTAAGTAAATCTTCTTATGCAGATAACTACTTAAATAAAGTGATTTCAACTTAGTCCACAATTATCCTTGTCTTTCAATATCATTAACTTGTCAAAGCATATTATCAAAGAGATGAAGAATCATTATGTTATAAGCTATTTTCTCCATATCAATTTGTTTTTCTTTAGATATCTATGTTAGCATGTAAAAATGCTAACAATTTTATCCCTAAATTTAAGTTATTTTGCAAGGATTTATTGGTGTTTTAATGTTTTATCTTGTTAATTTCAGATTTTTAGTCCCTTTGAGCTTTTTGAAAAAATCTTGGAGATAAAAGATATGAATTGACCCAAATTTGAAGAGATGTTCAAGAAGATCAAAAGCTTGGGTCAAGAGATGAAGCCCATGGCCTTGAAGATGAAGAAAATGGGCCAAAGAACCAGAGAAATCAAGCCCAACCAGCCCAAAATCCCGAGTCTTGCAGTTTCCCAGCCAAGGGTCAGCGTCTCGACGCTGCAACATCTTGGGCAACAAGACAATTACGTCACAGCATTGAGACACTGTTCGCGCTAGAGAGCTATTTAAAGCAACATTTGGCCTCGATTTTTTATCATCCAACCGCACCCATTTGGGGCTCTTTGAGCCATTTAGAGGGAGAGAGTGAGAGTGAGATTCTAAGAGTGTTTTGGGCATCTTTGAGAAGGATCGAGAGCTTGTGACGGGTTCTGAAAGAGGCTTGACTCACGGTGGATCAAGGCGTAAGCAAGGGATTGGACGTCGGTTTAGTTTCTATTCCCTTCTTTGTCCATTCACTGCTTTTAATCATGTACATGCTGGAAATTTTGGGATTAATTTTAACAATGTATAGCTAACTTCCCGACATTCGGGTCTTGATTGAAGAGATAGAGTTGAATGATATTTTGATTACTTCTATTGTGTCCTCTTACTAGTTATTTGTTTGGGTGTTCATAATGCTTTGTAAATTCTGGCCAAATTTATACTGAATGACTTAATTAATGGAAACTCAACGGAGAGAAACTAAGTCAGAACATAAATCATTCAATTAGGCTTAATTGCTCGAAGTGATAGAAAGAGTAGTTGGTTAGGCCTAGAAATCTAAAATGAATCGAGATTTAATAATTAGCTCATTTAATAGCATTAAGGACACTTAGGTTATTAAAACGTGTTAATTAGAATTAGGGGAAACCGATAGGAGATCCTATGTCATCAAGAAGGTTCTAGATTTATAATTAGTGGACATAATACTTAGTGATCGAATATCTATTAGACTATATTTTGGAATTCAAGACTCGAACTCTCATTCAATTTATTATCCCTCGTTGAAATTAAAATCTGATTGATCAAAATTTGTTTTATTGCTTGGTTTATTTTTTGCTCTATCTCTCATTGCATTGTGATTCCTAGATAATGACTGCCTTAAGTATTTTTAGTGCTTAGATAATTATTTTGCCTGAGTTTAAACTATTCCCTAAGGATTTGATACTCGGTAATACCTAGCGTTTTATATTATTTGTGGCCTGTGCGCTTGCGACAGGATTTCACCCAACAATCTCTTTGTAGGGTATATGTTTCTAGTTTATCTAAAATTTTAGCCACTTTCTGTTGTACTAAAAGAGCTTTCAGCTTTTTTCTCCAAAGACTAAAATCCCCATTTCCACCAAACTTATCTAGTTTGGATTTTGCGGACATAATTGAAAATTTTACAACCAAAAAGAAATTATTGACCAATCAACCTAATAGAAAAATTTTAGATCAACTCAAACAACAATTCAAAATCAACCCAACCAATAGTACGAATTAGCCAAACAAAAAATTTCAGATTAGATACCAAATCAACGAAAAACAAAGATAAAAGCGGATACTCACAAGCTACTTCTCAAACACTTCACAAAACTTACAAGTTCAACATTTAAAAAAAAAAAAAAAAACTTATGTTGATGATCAAATTTCGCTAGGTAAATTACCTTCGCTCCACGTGATAATCGACAGTGAATTTGTTTGAGAGCGGGGGAAGACGTGGCCAACAAAACGGAAAACCTGCACACCGGTGTGGTGCTAGCCACACCGACTCCGATGCTTAAGTTAGAAAACAGAGGTAACAGTAGAGAGTAAGAGGAGAGAGTCGAGAATTGAGTTTGGGTCCCCTTCTTCAGTGGCGAAGAGGGGTATAAATAGGCTCATGCTCCTAGGGTTTTTAGGGATTCGGAGGCGTTTCAGGACAAACCAGGCTGAACCGAGGCAGCCAGAGGCGGTGGGGACCAAGCGGAGCCGGATGGGCTCGGCCCGCGCGAGCGGGCCGAGCAGGGGTCAGGCCAAAAGCCCGACCCCTTCGGTCTTGGCCCGTCCCACTTGCTGGTTTCGCCTCTTTGGTCCATCTCCCAGCCCGATTTCTCTCCGGTTGTCCTCGTCAGCTCCTTGTACATCGGGGTGGTCCAAAATTGCCTATAACAACTTACAAATTCAAGAAACCGAAAACCCATTGTTGCTTTTGCTTCACTCACCACAACTCTGATACCATTTGTTTGTGAAAAAAACTCAAATGTTACTACTCTTTGCTTCAAAATGATTCGCCAAGACAAACGGTTCTTCTGTTTTTTTCTTCTCCTACAGTTTTTCTTACCCTTTTAGTACAAAGATGAAAAGTCATGTCCCTTCCCTCGCTAAATCAAAATCCAAGTGTTGGACTAATAACTTGAAAAAGATAGGGGCAACAAGAAAATTGTGACTAGATTTAATACGTAGACTTGAAAAATGGATAACAGTATCTTTAGAAATTAAATAATGACTAAACATAATTTTTATTATAATATTAATAATTAAAATGGACTAAAATTTCCATAGCATACCATTTAGAATTTTTAGGAAGAGAAATACAACCTACAATAGTGGAACATAATAAGAAAGAAGGAAAAAAATACACTTTTGGTTCCTAAGGTTTGGGTTAAATTACACTTTGGTTCCTAAGGTTTGGGTTAAGTTATACTTTGGTCCCTGAGTTTTCAAACTCAACAAAAATATCCCTGAGGTTTGAGATAAGGAGCAATTTGGTCTCAGCCGTCTAGTTTGCCGTTAAACCCTAACAGTTTGCTGACGTGACACCATTATTTTAATAAAAAAATTATTTTTTAATTTTTTTTTAAAATAAAATTTATATTAAAATAATAAAATATTAATTTTAAAATATATTTTTATTTCTTTATTTCTTTATTTCTTTCATCTTCTTCCTCAACCCTCTCATCATCACCAACCTGGCTTCTTCTTCACACTCTCACCAAAGCTCCATCGCCGTCGCTTCCCGCCGGTCACCGCCGTCGTCGGCGGCCGCCCACCGTCGCCGACATTTTTTTTCTCTTTTTTTTTCTTCTTTCTTTCTCTCTCACTCACCAAATTTAAATTTACTCTTATTCTCTCATAATACCTCCATGTCGTGCCGAAAAAGCCACTATCCTCACTGTCTCATAATTTTCAAGGACAACATATATATATATATAACTATATAATGCATAACCTAAGGTGAATGGGCCTGACCCATTTGCTTCTCTCTTATGCACGGCAAGTGGATGAAGTTTTTTTTTTTTTTTTGAGAAGAAAAAATTTATATTATTACGCCACGTGGGCAGAGATAGAACGGTCATACTCGACCAACGAAACAATCCACTCTGGGATTGAACCAAGAGTTTTGTCTCCACACAATCCTGAAAATACACGCATTTATATTGTGCTATATACTTGTTAAAAAAATGTCAATCTTGAGGTGCACTTAGGTGGACTTGAAATACTCAAATTTAAAGATGAAAAAAAAATTAAATTACACAATGATGATTGAATTTTCAATATTGTATCTAATAAGTCTTTAAACTTTTAAATTTTTTTAATAGACACTTAGATATTTAATTTTGTGAAAAATTCTCATAAATCAAGAATCTATTAGACATTCAATTGAAAGTTTAAGAATCTATTAAATACAAAATTGAAAGTTTAAAGATTTATTAGACTTTCTTTTTCTTTTTCTTTTTTTAAATTTCATGTTCAATATTGATAAAGTTTAAGAACATATTTGACACTTTTTAATTTTTAGAAAATAGATATAGATACAACTCTAGAAGATCAAACTTAGAATTACAAGTTTAATCGATTAACTTTTAAAATTATGTCCAGTAGTTCTCTAAACTTAAAAAATGTCTAATAGATTATAAAATATTCAATTTGATGTCAAATGGGTACCTGAAGTTTTAAAAAAAATTCTAACAAGTCCCTTACCTTCCATTATGTATCTAATACATCCCTATCAAATTCAACATTTTTTAACAATATTCACAAACCTATTAGACATAATATTAAAAAGTTGTAGTTTTATAAGACAAAATTGATTAGTTCTTGATTCTAAAAAAGTCGAATATGACAATGACCTATAAGACACAAATGAAAAGCGTAGAGACCATCAAACACGTTTAAATTTGAAAGACTTATTAAGCAAAAGATTGAAAATTCAATTACCTATTAAACTCTCTTTAAATTTCCAAGACCTATTAAAAATAAAACAATTGATGAACTAAACTTGTAATTTAACATTAAAAAATAATTCTCAAACACATTAAGCAAGAGATTGAAAATTTCATAGACTTATTAAGCAAAAGATTGAAAATTCAACTACCTATTAGACTCTTTTTAAATTTCAAAGATTTATTGAAAGCAAAAAGTTGAAGAATTAAAGTAGTAATTTAATGTTAAAAAATAATTTCCAAACAAAACATTCTACAAATCTCATTCCTTCCACCAAGCGAACATGACTAAGGGCCCGTTTGATAACCATTTCGTTTTCTGTTTTTGTTTTTCATTTTTTACAAACAGGGTTGTTTTATAACCATTTCTGTTTTTGGTTTTCTGTTTTTTAAAAACGTTTTTGAAATTATAAGCAAATTTCAAAAACCAAAAAAAGTAGTTTTTAAAAACAGATTTGTGTTTTTCAACAACTCATTTTTCTTCTAATGCTTATTATTTTTTCCTCTTTTACTTATTTCTTTCCGACAAATTCTTTTTTATATTTTTTCTCTCTCTAAAACATTTATCTCTCAACAAAATTTCTTTTTCTCTCTCTAAAATTTTTTCTCTCAAAACTTTTTTTCCTCTATAACTCATCTATTTCTAAAAATTTATCCATATATAACTTTTCTATTCCTAATAACATATTCTACATTTTCTTTGGAAAAAAAAATCTCCCAAAATTTTCTTTCGCTACACCTTTTCTTTATTTTTTTAATTTATCGTTATTTTTTCTAGCATATCTTTTATTCTCAACCTTGCTATCTCTCTAAAATTTCTCTTTTTACTTAATTTTTCTATCTAAAATATATCTCTTCTACCTTAATTTTTTTTTATAACTAATATCTTTTATAGAGTCTAACTAATAGTCTCACTAAACATTTTCTTTCACGTCTCTAACTTTTCTATGTTTAACTTTTTTCTCGAAAATATTATATTTGTGTCTCTAAATTTTTGTTCCAATGTCTCTACACATCTTTCTCTCTCTAAAAACATCTTTTCATCTCTCTAATTTTTTAAAAACTAAAAACCAAAAATAGTTATCAAACAAGTTTGGTTTTCTGTTTTTAAAAACAAAAAACAAAAAACAGTTATCAAACATATATGGTTTTTGTTTTTAAAAAACAGAAAACCAAAAACCAAAAACCAAAAACTGAAATGGTTATCAAACGGGGCCTAAATTAGCAATAATTGGCATGTATCATCAACCAAGGGGTCAGAAGTTCGAATCTCCCAACTTCAAATATTGTTGAACCAAAAAATAAATCTCATCTCTTTCCATTCCTCTTTCTAGAAGATGCGATGGCTTTAAATTTAAAAAACTTGTTTTTTTATAACAAAATTTAAATGCATAGGGACCCTTTTTTTTTTTTTTAATTATTATAATTCATATTATCGTGATCAAAACGACCACTTCCATTCATACATTGGTACTTGGTCAATAAATTCGGCTTCTTCAAACCATGTGATGTGTACGACAATGAGGTGTACATATTTTATAAAATCAATCTCTTTATTACATAATTTTCCAAATTCAACATATATATTTGTAAAATTATTAGAACAGATCACTCCACATAATAATTGAGCTTCCAAATCTCACCTTATGGATATGACAAAATATATTATTATTATCATCAAATCAATTTAATTTAAGTTTAAACATGGTCTTAAGCTTTGTTTTTAAGTTTTTAAGCTTTGAATTATTGTTTTAGTCTCTAAATTAAAAAAAAAAAGTTTGTTCATAATGTTAATTTTTTTTTATTAAAATATCATTTTGGTCTATGTACTTTGAAATTTGTGTTGATGATCAAATTTCGCTAGGTAAATTACCTTCGCTCCACGTGATAATCGACAGTGAATTTGTTTGAGAGCGGGGGAAGACGTGGCCTGCAAAAGAGAGAACCTGCACACCAGTGTGGTGCTAGCCACACCGCCTCCGATGCTTAAGTCAGAAAACAAAAGGGAGAGCTAGAGAGTAAGAGTAGGGAGTCGAGAATAGAGTTCGGGTCTCATTCTTCAGTGGCGAAGAGGGGGTATAAATACCTGCTCATCCTCCTATAGTTTTTAGGGATTCAGAGGCGTTTTAGGTAAAACCAGGCGGAACCGGGGCGACCAAAGGCGGTAGGGACCAAATGGAGTCGGACGGGCTCGGCCCGTGCGAGCGGGCCGAGGCCAACCAGGGGGTGGGCTAAAAGCCCGACCCCTTCGGTCTTGGCCCGTCCCACTTGCCGGTTTCGCCTCTTGGGTCCATCTCCCAGCCCGATTTCTCCCTGGTTGTCCTCGTCAGCTCCTTGTACATCGGGGTGGTCCGAAATTGCCTATAACAACTTGTATCTTAACCCATGTACTTTCAAACGTTCAAATTTAGTCATTCTACTTTTAATGAATCTTAAAATTAATCACTAATTTGAGTTTATGGTTAACTTTTCTAAAAAAATTTATACTCTATCAACCCTTCCCTCTATAAATTTTAGATATATATTTACATTGTGCTTCTTTTTAAATGAAAATTATTTTTATTATTTTGTCAAATTCAATAAAATTTGACTTCATAAACCAATGATGAGACTACTTTTAAGATTTATTGAAAGTAAAAAGGCTCATTTTGAACCTTTGAAAATAGAAATGAATCTCAAAGTATAGAGACCAAAATAGTATTCTAAACTATCTTACTATATATGATTTCAAATAATATTTGTTCACGTAGATACCTATTGATTTAGTAAATAAACAAAAAATGTGTCTTTGTTAATGAGATTATCATAAAAGGTCAGGACAACGTAGCTTATAATTTTATATCGTTAAACATTTGAGAGAGAAATTATAAAATGTATTTTGAACTTCTATCAAACAGTTGTTAGTAGGTATACATATTCATATTGTGGTAGGCACAATTAAATTTGTTTTTTGGAAAAATACATTTTTGGTCCTTAGGATTTGGGTTAGGTTTCATTTTGGTCCTAGTGTTTTTAAACTTGACATTTTAGCCCTTGAGGTTTTGATTTCATTGCACTCTTAGTCCCTTTGCCAATTTTTTCGTTAAAAACTAACAAATTGGTGAAGTGGCATTAGTTTTTTTTTATTTATTTAAAAGATATATTTTTTAATTTTTTAAAATCCAATAATATATTAAATACTTTTTTTTTCTCTTTTTTCTTTTCTTTTTTCTTCTTCCATCTTCTTCCTTAATCTTCTTCTCCACCACTCTCAAACCCTAATCTCAACTCACTTGTAGCCACCACCGTCTCCAACTGCCGGTCACTGCCACCATTCCCTCTTCTTCTTCTTCTTCTTCTTCTTCTTCTTCTTCTTCTTCTTCTTCTTCTTCTTCTTCTTCTTCTTCTTCCCTTTCTTACATTGGTTTTTTAATAAAAAAAAAAAAACAAAAGGAATGGAGGAGGGAGGTTCCTCCTCCATTTCCAGCGTGAAACAGGGGAAGGATTCTTCTTCTTCTTCTTCCCTTCCCTTTCTTACATTGGTTTTTTTAATAAAAAAAAAAAAAAACAAAAGGAATGGAGGAGGGAGGTTCCTCCTCCATTTCCAGCGTGAAACAGGGGAAGGAGGAAGGACCTCCCTTCGCCGTTTGGGTTTTGACACAAAAAAAAAAAAAAAGAAAGAAAGAAAATGAGGAGAAGGAAAAGAAGAAGAAAGGAAGAGAAGAAAAAAAAATGATGGCGACTGTCAGATTGGAAGAAGAAGAACAAATAAGAGGAAGAAGAAGGAAAGAATAAGAAGTGGAGGAGGAGAGATGAAGAAGTAAAAAAGTAATAAATAATATTTTATTAATTTAATATTTTTTATTTTAAATTTTTTAAAATATATTTTTAAAATAAAAATAGGTGCCACATCATCATTCCGTTAATTTCTAATGGAAAAATGGATGGAGAGACTAAAATGAAATGAAATCCAAACCTCAGGGGCTTAAATGTCGAGTTTGAAAACTCAAGGACCAAATGAAACCTAACTCAAACCTTAGGGACCAAAAGTGTATTTTTCCGGTTTTTTTTTTTTTGTCTATTTTAGGTTTTTCTTAAATAATTGACTAAATAAATAATGGTATGAATTGAAATAGTTTTATGTAAAGCAAAAAAATTAAGGTCTCGTTTAATAACCATTTGATTTTTAAAAATTATGTTTGTTTTCTCCTAGTGTTGATGCCATAATCCGGGTAGAGAGAACTCACATGACAACAACCGTAAATTTTTTGTAGAGGAGGACGACGTGGCCTGCAAAGCAAGTAAAACCTACACATTAGTGTTGTGTTTGCCACACTGACTCTGATGCTTAAGTCAGCAAGGGGAAAGATGGATATGAAAAATAGAAAGAAAGTGGTAGAAGTGAAAGTTTTGAAGCTAGGGTTTCAGATCAATTCTTCAAGGTTGAAGTAGAGTTTACATACATTCTCTCGTTTTTAGGGTTTTCCCTCATTCCAGGACATATTCGGACTGAACCAGGTCGAATCGGGTTGGCCAAAGACTCTAGGAATCGAGCGAAGATGAAGTTACTCGACCCACAGAAGTGGGCTGAGGGTCGGCCTCAACTGAGGCCAAGGGGCCCAATCCCTTCTGCCCTTGTCTTCTTGGGGGTCTCTCCTTGGTCATATCCTTGGGTTTTGTGCTGCACTGGCCTTGTCAGTTCTTTAAATTCTGGAGTAGTCTAGAATGACCTATTACATTAAGCCTTCCCTCTTAAATTGGGATTCAGGTGTGGCTTATCACTATAAATTAAGCTCCTTAAGCCTGATTTAAGGTTACAATCATCGTCTCATGTTGATTTATATGTTGATTTCCTCTTGGCTCCATTGGGGCAATTATATAAGCCATTTTGAGTTTGAATGCTCCAAGGTTGGCCTTGGACATTCGTTGTGAGAATCTCCTCTAGATCAATTTACAAGGGAACTCTTTGTTGATTACCGGATGACATTTGACTTTCTAACCTATTAATCTGTAAGAAAGACAGAGAAATAACAAAAAGGAAAAATTTTCCCTGAATGAAGGTGAAAACATGTAAGAAACATTAGAAGAATGTAAAACATGAGGGATCAAAGAATAGTCAGGTTGGCATCGACCTTTGGTCGAGGTTGAAGCTTGGACTTCGGCCCAACTCCTCCTCGTTCTCTTTTGGATCCTTGGCCCTTATTTCTCCAAATTCAAATGCTTTGGCTCTTGCCCTTTGTCCTGTTCATAAGAAATGATATTGACCTCAGCCTCTGACTCGACCTTCAATGTAATTTCTCTGTTTTGAAGCCCCTTGTGTAGGTGTTTCCTTTCCCTTAGTCATTTATGTGACAAACTTGGTAAGACCATAGGGTCTACTTCGACCACTTTTATTTTATTCAAAGTCCTATTTGTAAGACCATAGGGTCGGCCTCGGCTACTTTTCATCTTATTGAATGTTTTGAGTTCCTGTACTAAAACATTAGTTCCTACAATAGAAATATGAGGGAAGAGACTAGGGTTGACATTGGCCTCAAGTTCTTATTAGCTCAAATTTTAACTATGTGCATTCACACATTAATTCTTGTGGAAGAATAGTGAGGGGAGAGGCTAATACATGTAACCATTCATCAATGCATGTAATTCATGCATATCCCTTGTTACTTGCTTTTTATTTAATAGGGAGTGCATATCCCTCGTTACTTGCTTTTTGTTTAATAAAAATACATATCCCCTGTGTAGCCCCCGTACTCAAGTAAAATTTTATTGAAACATAAAATATTGATAAGTAAAGAGAAGAATATCTTTTGAGTTTAGGGTCGGCCTCGACTAAATGAGGCTCAGGCTCAGCCTCATCCAAGTGAGCTCGACTCAGTCTCGAACTTGATGTTAGCAAGCTTTCTTCCTCATAGACGATGCCAACTATTGATGCCAAAATCTGGGTAGGGAGAACTCGCTTGACTTTCACGTGACAACAACCGTGAATTTGTTTGAGAGGGGGACGACGTGACCTGAAAAACTAAACACTAGTGTGGTGCTTGCAACACCAACTCTGATGCTTAAGTCAACAAGGAGAAAAATGGATATGACAAATAGAAAGCAAGTGGTAGAAGAGAGAATTCTAAAGCTAGGGTTTTAGATCAATTCTTCAAGGTTGAAAAAGAGTTTACATACCTTTTCTCTATTCTAGGGTTTTTCCTCATTCCAGGACAGATTCAGGTTGAACCGAGATGGCCAAAGACTCCAAGAATCGAGTGAAGAGGAAGCTACTCAACCCATGGGAGTGGGCCAAGGGTCGCCTCGGCCATGGTCGACGCTAAAGGGATTGATCTCCCCAATCCCTTCAGCCCCTTGTCTTCTTCGGGGTCTCTCCTTGGTCGTATCCTCGGGTTTATGCTGCATTGGCCTCGTCGGTTCCTTAAATTCCAGAGTGATCCATAATTACCTATAACACCTAGTTTCCTTACCATGGCCTTTTGTTTTTTTATAACACCTTATCATGGTTTTCATCTTTGTTAAAAACACATTTGAATTCCTAACCAAATTCCAAAAACAAGAACTACTTTTTTAGTTTTAAAAAATGTGATTGGTTTTTGAAAACATGGAAGAACGTAATAAAAAAAAGACAACAATAAAGAAATTTATAGATGAAAGTAGAGTTTATAAGCCTAATTTTAAAAAATCAAATGGTTATCAAATGAGACCTAAAATAGTGTGTCCAAAAATTAAGAGATCAAAATAGATAATAAACATAAAAAATTCAAAGACCAAAACACAATTTAAACCTAAAATATGGGATTGAATTTTAGGTAAAACCCTTTTTCTTTAAGAGTGGGAATAAAATAGTTGGGATGGAGGGAGATTGAAGATATATCCAAAGAAAATAGGAACAATTGAATTGGGTTTGTTAGGAAGGAGAGAAATTGGAGATAATCATGAAATAAGACAATGATATATGAGAAACTAGAAATGGACTTTAAAAAAAAAAAAAAAAAAGAGAGAGAGAGAAATGATTGATTACGTTTGTTAGGATGGAGGGAGATTAAAGATGAACATAGAACAAGACAATGACATATTAAAGAAATAAAAATTATTGATTTTTTATTTGTTAAGATGGAGGGAGATTGAAGATAAACATAGAATAAGACAATGATATGTTATAAAAATAAGGATTAATGATTTAGATTTGTTGGGATAAGTATAGAAAAAACAAAAAAAAAATGATATTAAAAAGTAAGGATTGTTTGGCTTGTGTTTGTTGTAACATCAAATCAAGTGACCAAATAAATGGAGTGTGTCAACATCAATGGTAAATACACATTTGAATATTAATTGTTCTTCACGTGGGAGAATAACACCAATTGAAGTTCATAGTTGATATTAGACTATATGGGCTTCCATCTCAAAACCAATTGGCAATGAGTGGAGTGACCCTTGAAACTTATATGTTGTGAGGTCTCCACCATTCTTTCCGATGTGGGATCCTCAACATGCCCCCTCAAGATGGTGCCTCTTTGGGTTCACCAATCTTGGATCGGATCCCAATTTCTTTTTATTGGACCGAATACCCGTTTGGGTTTAATGGGCTCTGATACCATATTAGACTATATGGGCTTCCATCTCAAAACCAATTGGCAATGAGTGGAGTGACCCTTGAAGCTTATATGTTGTGAGGTCTCCACCATTCTTTCCGATGTGGGATCCTCAACAGTTGACAATAAAATCAAGGGGAAAATAATAATATCTGTTTCACTATCAAAGTTTTTAGTATTAAGATTTAAAACTTATTATTTGGTTGAGGATCTTACTACAAAAGGAAAAAAAAAAATCGTTACATATTCATGTGTGACAAGCAAGAAACTTGCATGCTTAAGCTAAGATATTTGGTGAGTATAAAACTAACCAGACGGTTTCAACTTAAGATTGCATATACTTGATTTAATTTGGAGATGTGTTATTCATAATTAGATGACTAGCCCGTTGTAGATAAATTATCGCTTAATTGTGCTCAGTCAAGAAATTTCTTAAGAGAATGTCAAAGAAATTGCATACGACTGAACATAATCTTGTCGTGTCAAGCATAATTTGTGTATTCTAAATGGAGCATATATCGTCAAGAGGAGCATTGACACGATGAACATAAGCATGTTGTGGATGGGCATATTACGCTCTATGTTATTAGGGAGTCATCCGAGCAATGCATAAGTACTCATATGCTTGAAACATTTGCAACAATGTCCATGATTTAGATTCAAAATTTTAAGTTACAAGAACTGTTTGAGACGCTATCTATCGATCGAGCACTTGCAACAATCTCCTCGAAACCAGCCCTGACAGATCGATCAAAGCTTGCAGCCTCAAGAATAACAAGCAGTAGATTAGCTCTCGCACAAATGTAATTACAGTATCCCACAAGGTATAGAAGAAGCAAATCAGACAATTCTACTCTAACTAACATCACAAATTGGTAACAAAATTAGGGAGTTTGCTACCAATAAGAAAAACTTGTAATGTAATGGGAACGAGTTTAAGGCTAATCCATCAACTGTTGAACATTCAAAGATCAAAAAGAAGATTATTCAAGAAGTTCACAAATGTAATCACGTGGGTCATTGATTCTAAAGCTTGTCCACGTTGGAGGCCACTGAGTGTGTCTGATGTTAATACACAAGAATCAGACCATGAACACGAAGTAGATACCGAGATTGAAGAAGAGGAAGAAGTTCTTTGTATCGAACGTGATGAGGGAGAGTACTAGTATAACTCAAAAGATATTATTAACCCCAAAGGAGAGAACATTTCTCTATTTCAAGATAATTTTCAAATTAAGATGTATAGCAAACAAGAAGGTCTATGATGTCATTATCAACCGCGAAAGCTGCGAGAACGTTATCTCAACAATCTCGATCAAACTTCTAAACCTTCAAACTAATCCACGTACTAAACCCTAAAAGATCTCTTGGATTAATATTGGATTTGACCATGAATTGTATTTTTGATCCTCCAGAAATGCAAAGGGGTCGTGATTCTGTGCTCGTTGTGGTTCGATTAAGCAAAACGACAAACCTTTTGGCATTCAAAGGGACTTCTGATATTTTTCATAGAAATTGTTTGTCTACATGGGATTCTCGTAAATTTCTTGGTCATTTTTGGAAAACCCTAGGGGAGAAATTTGACACTACTCTCCATCCACAAACGAAAGGTCAACAGAGATTGCTCTGAGTTTGGCTTTAACAGTATGCCAAACAAAAAATCTACAAAGAAGTCTCCTTTCAGAGATGTCTACATTCAGGTCCCTCCCTCAAATAACCCCAGATTTGATCCAAATGCTCTCTGTTCAAGAATTGGATTTGGTCCAAATACCAAATGTGACATACAAGTAATAGGGCAACTAAAAAGAAAAGGGAAAAGTCTTTGGACATTAATGATTTGGTTATCTTTCGTATTCGAAAGAAGTATCATCCTTCTAATGTGTACAGTGAGTGTAAACAGAAGAAAAGGCTAGGTCTTGCTGAATTTTTGCAAAAAATTGAAGATAACATTTGTAAAGTACAATTTACCCTACGTTCACATTGCTATGCTAACCAAACAAAGGATTATCCTCCTAAAAAGTTCTCATAAGCTACTTGAAACTGGAGACTAGTTAACAGCAGGACTTGGTGTAATCACTTCTTGTATTTACATTTTATGCTTGCATTTACTGTTAACTCTGGTGTGTTTACTGTTTAACTTGGTTGGGACTGGTTTGGCAGGTTGCCAATTGAGAACCTAAGCCTTTATAAAAGGCTTACTTTTGTATCCATTAATCAAACTATGAGTAATAAAACACTCAACAGTATTTTCCATCACGTCTTTGTCCACCAAAAAACAGGACAAACAGTTGTTTAGGCATTACTGATGGTTCAACTATAAATTCACTAACTAATGATGGTTCAACTAAAAATCACTAACTAATGTTCAACTAATTTACCCACTAGATCCTAATGATGGTTCAACTTCCAAGAATTTACCAACCCATTAAAAAAAGAAGATAAATTAAAAAAAGAAAAAGGAAAAAAGAAAGTATTTCTTGTACTTATTGAATTAAAAAAATAATTTGGTAGCAGTTATCAGAACTTGGAAGCTAAATCTTCAATTCAGAAATCAGGAAAATTTATTTAGTAGTGAATTCTAAAAACATAGAAAATAAAACGTGTTTGGTGGAATCCAATCACAGAAACATATACTTTTCTTGTTAACAAAATAGAACCAAAAGAAAAAGGAAGAAGATGCTCTCCTTAAAATCTACAGGTTAAATTTCAATAGTGGCAATCCCTAGAAATTTAAAAAAAACGCAGCTACAAATCCCAAGTAATTAGGAACAAAATTAAGGAGAAGGAACAAAAACAACATATCAGTTAAAACAATTCATCAAGCAAGCTTACTATCTAACTAAACCACAAAGATAAAAGGTTCTGAAAGAACTTAATTCAAGATTTCGGTACTAATCAAGAGCAAAATTTTCACAAGAGTTTGAATCTTTCTATTGACTTGTATTCTTGTTAAGAATGCAAGCTATTCCCATGACCGAGGAGGCGTTCTTCCTCAAATCATCAAGATTCAAAAAGATAAATTAAATGGTTGGAAAAGATAATAAAGCAATGGTGGCTGCCACAGCCACCTACGTGGTGATTAAACCACTTGGAAAAGTCTTTGCAACTTTATGACGGTAATCATGCATTGAGATTTCAGACCATACCATCTATTCAACTTGGTGATTCAGCTTAGAATTGTCATAGAAAAAGAAGAAACCATAGAAATGGCATTAGCTAGACAAATCAGCACAGTAAATCCCAAGGCCATCATAGGCCAGTGACTTCTCAATTGATTCAGAAGCCTTTGTCTGTTAGCCCCAATATTATTAGAGGATAGTTATTCTCATGAATTACATCTGTGTAATTCGAGATTAAGAACCGTAACCTATATTTAAGATGTAGTTTGTTTATCTCAAATTACAAGTTTCAAATTTGTAAATCCTGCATAATCTTTTCTCTTTTTTTTTTTTTGAATAAGAAACAATAATTACTTCCTATCCCAAAAAACAACTGCACAACCTAACGAGCAAGGAACAAAGTGTTCCTCCCCGAACTGTGTACTATACAAACCATTGTTATATAAACTCAAGTCTACGAAACTCTACAACATCATAATCTTTATCTTTATACTCATAAAATTGCAAACCAAATACATGTTACACAAACTCGAGTTTCTATAACCCATTCCTTCATACAATTCAAACTATACAAACTTAGGCTTTCCAACTCTAAACTTATTAAAACCATGAGTGAAATATTTCCCTTAGAGCTCCATCCTCACAACAATTTTAGGGAAAAGACAAAAAGCTAAAGTTCACAAGGATTGAGAAATGTAAAGAAAAACTAAGCATGTGTTTCAGGCGAGAAAAGAAGCAGAAAATGGAAGAGCATAGGAGCATGACAACCTTCATATTTCCAGTGGCCAATATTCCTTTCCATTCTTCAATTTCTTAAAACTTACTTCCATGATATTACATATGTACAAAAAAGGAACCATAGAAATGACAGGAGAACGATTCTATTTTTTTCAGTTCTTCCGCCAGTATCTACTGTTACATTATCAAAATACAAGGAACAAAAAGTGGAAGAAATTAAAAATAAAATACAACTTTCGACAAGAGTACCTTGAATTCTGCTTCAGTAGTATTTCTTTCCCGAACTATTCTTTTCCCTTGAAAAAAAAAATGTTTTGTCCGATGCTTTGTCTGGACTGGCTCTTCTGCAGTCTGGATGATTGTGGGCTTACAGGCTGTGGGCACTTTGGCGCCTCTTCAGAACCATATTCCCACACAAAACTTTTTCTTTTTCTTCTTCCTTATCAAGAAGTAAAGCTACAGCACTGGCCTGACATCTTATTTTGTCTTTAACCTGTAATAATTCAGACACCAGGAGTAAGCTACCTTGTTCGCTAGTTAGCCCAAAGAGTACAAAATCTACTGTAAATTGAACTTGTAGAGTATTTTTTTTAAAAAAACAAACTTCTCTGTTTCCTCTCCAAAAGAAGAAGGCAATATTTTCAGACAAACTAAATCAATCAAGATTGCTAAAAACAAATTGCTCATGTTCTTCAAGTCTCAAAGTCTAACAAAAATAAAGTCCATCCAAAACTTCAAATTTAAGACTAGACTTTAAGATTGAAAACTAAAATGGTAATGGCGGTCAATTTTGAAACACCCCCAATAGTTGGATAAACACCATCAAAATTTTCCAAAGGACTATGCGGGTCTCTCATCTCCATTCTTCTCGACCCACTCACAAGTCTAGAAATCTAAGTCAGACTCATCAGCAAAGATACAAACTCACAACTAGAATTCAAGAATCAAAGGGATAAAGGAAGAAGAGTTGCAAATCAAGTAAATAAACAACTTCTTAACACATCCAACTTACCAGTAACAGATCTCAATCTCGGAAAATCACAGACTTGGCAATACTCATAAGCGGTCTCAAACAACCCGGTGTAAATTTCCGGGCAAACAAGTAAGATTCGGAATAATTCGATTTCCGGAGCTGGTGAATAAGCTCAGGAGAAATCTCTGAACTCCGATAAGCATAAGGATGGCCATTAGCAGTCCCAGTCCAATTAACCCGAGTAAGGGTGTATTTAGTACAACCACTCGGATCCCTCATGGAAAGAAGAGTTGGAAAATAGTGTTCTTCAGGGTAACAATCATCAGTACTTTCGCAAGGAATCTTAAATTTCCTCCACAACGTCCGATCATTAACAACAACCAAAGCGTGCTTTCTGGTCAACACAAAGAACTGAGATCCAACTCGAAATTTGTCAAAGGGAACCTCAGGCATCATCGTGAACCGACCCCTCGCATTATACCTCTTCCAAAGATGGCGTTCTTTCGAGACAATCTCAATAAAACTCTTGAATCGAATTCGCACACCGAGCCGAGTGAGCTCGGACTCAGAGGAGGTCGAATCAAAAGTCGTCGAAGAAAACAGAGAGTTATAAACATAAGAAAACGAATGAAGAGGAATACAATACTGCGACAAGAGAGCGAAATACGCATTCGCCGGATCATCAATCATGGCGGTGGCGATGAGGCGGCGCGTGGCAGAGATAAGCGTCGGCGACCCACGATAAGTCCGCTTGGAAACAATAAAACGCCCCAAAAAAGGGCCCCCAGGGCGCGTAATGTTGATGGAGGGATCGGCATGAACATAAACATTGTAGAGATCTGAGTTATTGGGGAAGAACCGATTCCAGAGAGGAGCAAAATGGAGGTCAGAATTGGTGAGAAAGAGAAACGCAATCTTCAATTTAGGGTTGGAGGAAGAGAGGTGAGAGAAGGTAGATGGGTTGTTGGCATTAGATCCAGCGGTGGCGCGATTGAAGAGAAAGAGATCGTCGTGTTCATCCGGTGCAGGAATTGGGATAGATTGGGGCCTGGAAGGGATGAAGCGAGGGGCGAGAAGGAAGAGGATTGGGAGGGAAAGGAGAAGGGAGAAGGAGAGAACGAAAGGGGTAGAGAACATGGAGGAGGGAAGTGGGAGAGGAATGACAAGCCTCAAGGAGGGAAAGTGCGAGGAATTGAAGGAAAATCTGGAGAAAGATGGAGTTCCAGAATGGGAGAAATGGTGATGATGGTCTGGAATTGTGACTGAAAGTGAAGAAGAAGATGGAGAAGAAGATGGAGTGGTGGAGGATTTGGGTTTCTGGGAAAGCTTAGATTCATGAAACTCAGCCACTGTGAGTTCTGGAGAGAGAAACAGAGAAAGAAAGAGCTCTGAGAGATTGCAATGGCGAGAGAAAACTGAGATTGGAGGAGGAGGAAGAGGATGAAGAAGAACCGAAGCTTGACTCGGAGAACGCTCTGTCAGTTAACGCCGTGTGGAGAAATTATTGAGCGGCTTCCAATAATGTGACCGCTGATTTAGATGTATACTAATTTTTATATATATTTTCCCTTTGAAAAAAAACATTTATATATATAAATATATATATATATATATTTTTTTTTTTTTTATTTTGTGCTGTTTGTTTTGAATATCTATTGAATGGTTTTTTTTTTCTCTTTTCTTTTGGTTTCTTAGTTCAACGATAATCTTTTGAAAGAGTAGTTGGTGTTTTAACTTCATTAAGAATGGTAATTGGTATCATATGATTATTAGGAGGAGAGAGATTTTCAATATGCTTCTAACGATATTGCAATGGCATCGATGAAATAATTGTTGTAGAAAGTATTTGAAGGTTGAAATATATTTATGAGAAAATTAAAAAGGTATATATATATTTTTTTTAATTCAACAATATTTAGGGGTGGAGATTTGAAACTTAGATTTTTTAGTCGATGGTGCATGTCAATTACAATAATGTTCATTTTGACTTAAATATTGTATTTTGAATATATATCAAACTATCATTAAATGGTTGGAAATAAAAACTATTATTTTTTTTTTTACAACGAAAACAAAACTATTACTAAAAAGGGTAAATGATTTTTTTTTTTTTGAAGAAAAAGGGTAAATGAATTTTAAACCTTCATCCAACTAAAAAAACCATTATTAAAAAGGGTAAATGAATTTTAAACCTTCATCCAACGAAAAAAAAACCATTATTAACCTAATTTTTAAAAGTAGAAGAACTAAAATGGAACAAAATCCAAAGTAACCAAAATGGTATTTAACCTAATTTTTTACTTTAAGCTAAAAGTGGGAGATATTTTGTTGTTAAAATACATATTTAGTCATTGAACTTTGAAGTTTGTGTCTCAAAGATTCCTAAACTTTAAATGTGCTCAGGTCTTTGAACTTTCAATTTTGTATCTAATAAGTCTTTAAACTTTATAAAGGTCTAATAGATCCTCGAACTTTTAATTTAATTTTGTGTCTAATAGATCTTTGAACTTTGAACTTTGTGTTTAATAGGCCATTATATTCAAAATTTTCAAAAATTAATTGATCTATTAGATATAAAATAGAATTTTATGTCCAATACAACTCTAAACTTTCAATTTCGAATCTAGTAGGTTTGTGCATTTTTAAACATGTCAAATAGGTTAATGACCTATTAGACAAAAAAATTAAAAATTCAAGTATCTATTGGACACAAAAATAAAAGTTCAGAGAATTATTAGACACTTTTTTAGGTTTAACATCAAATAGACACAAACGATCGATTAAACTTGTAATTTAATTTTTTTTAAAAATTAATAAATGTGAGGGTAGGAAATAGGCATTCAAGCTTGGAGAAGGTAGGTGCAATTTTAGTATAATTTACATAAAATATTGCAAAAATGTCACATAAAAGGATAATTGTGAATATAGAAAAATGAAACTACACATATTGGCTGATGTCAATTATTTTTGTTTTATTTTTTAAGTAACTGATGTCATATAAATATGGTAATTGATTTACCAAATTGATATATATATATATTAAACCACCAAATTTATAGTTAATTATATAAGTCAAACGAGTGATATACTAAAATTACAATTTTTTTAGCCTGATATATTAAAGTTATAGTTGATGAGTATGTATCCTTTCTTTTCCTTAAATTAAATTTAATAATATGGATTGAACTTTTGATCTCTTCATCAATAATATATATTTGGTTAAATTATCAAAAATACTCGAGAACTACGGAGTTGGTTTCAATTATACTCTTGAACTTTTCAAAAGTTTCATTTTAGCCCTCAAAATTTGGAGTTTATTTCAAAACGACCCCCTTAGAGACATGTTTTGTTGAATTTAACATGAAAAATGATTTGTGTTTCACATGTTTTTATTGTTTTTTTTTTCATGTATATGTTCAAATATGTTTCATATAAACAATAATATATATGCAAAACACATAATTTTTCGTTCATAAATTTAACAAAAAAACGTTTTCAAGCGTTGTTTTGAAACAAAATTCAAACTTCAAAGACAAATGAAACTTTTGAAAGTTTAGAGATATAATTGAAACCAACCTCATAATTCAAGATATTTTTTATAATTTAACCTGTATATTTTAACCGGTTCAACTATGATAAAGTTTGATCAAAATCTAGGCTAATCACTAATTACTATTATTTAAAGGGGAATTGCAATGAGTAGCAAAAAATATTAGAATATTTACAAATTTAGCTATGATTTTTTAGATTTGCAAACATAGCAAAATTTTAAAAATCTAATTTCCATTTTTTTATTATTTCAATTTTACCCTTGTTGGTATATTGATAGGTATATTAGTAGTATATTTGATATATTTTATATTTACTAATATACAAAATATAAAGTATACCAAATTTGATATACTCGAATGAATACAATGATATACCTAATATATACTTGATTTGATAAGCATAACATTTGATATACCAATGATATACTTGATATGTTACTTTCTTTACTTATCTTTGTTATTTTTTTTCCTCTTTATTGAATTATGTGGTGTTACTTAAATATTTTTAATGAAATGTTTGTTTTTTATAAAATAAATGTGTCTTCTATACCTATTATGAATGTTGATACACCATTGATATACCTCATTTGTAATTTTTTTTTTTAACTTACCTCATCTTTTATACTACTCAAATAATTAATAACATTGATATACTGATTATGAGTAGCTAAATACATCAATGATAGATTTGTTATATATACACATTCAACAAAGAGGTTAGAGGTTTAAATCTTCTACCACACCTATTGTCCCAAAATAAAGCTAATATATCTAATTAAAGTATATCAAAGATATCTAAAACGAATGAAAGCTCATGTGTATACTTCATAAATGAAGTATATTATATTCACGAAAATATACATCTAATATACTATATATTTAGTATATCAAATTGATTGATATACCAAATATCTAGTATATTTTTAGGTATATCAGTGGACGACGAGCTGAGGTTATTTTAGTCTTTTTGCAGTATTGTTTGGGTCGAGCCAAACTTTTTTTTTTTTGCTATATCTGCAAGCTCAATAAATCAAAAACAGGTCTGCAATTATGTTTTGTTTTTTTTTTTTTTTTTTTTTTTTTTTTTTTTTGTTATGCAAACGTCCCTTATTTAAAGTCTGTTTGTAATTATCTAACTTTTTTATATGGACAAATTTGTTTTAGAAAATCTCCTAAAATAAAAGATTGTTTTAGAAAATCGCAAATATAATTATAAGACTATATTCTAGCGTTAAAAGTAACGGCGTGGGGTAGGGCCGGGAAAGTGATTACTCTGGAACGGGCAGAGGGAGGGAGCTGCCCGGCTGCCCGAGGAGGAAAAGGGGCAGGGTTTCGCGGGGGTTTTTGTTTTTGTAAAGAAAACAGTTGTACGGTCAAAGACTGTTTCTATTTATATATTTAATATTTTCTATAATTTTATATTATTTAATATGTTTGGTGCTTGTCTATACAACGCTTCCATCTTCATAATTTTATTCACTTAAATTAAATGCTGCAATCCATGTGAATTTCTGACTTTAATAAGAGAAAAAAAATAAAAAGAAATTAATGTTGGAATTTTATTTTAGCCTCAACTGCATGTTTTTCATAGATCTAGCCCATTATTTATTTATTTATTTCTCATCCTAAGAAAAAGAGGTTAATTTTATAAGTTTCAAAGTTCAATTTGTTGAATAATTAAATAAAGCAAAAAAATAAATAATAAATAATAATTAACAAACAAAAAAAAGAAAAGATATAAGCTTTATTTTTCTCCTACATATTCAAAAGAACAAAGGATAGACATCAGATAACTATCCTGTTTTATCTAGAAATTTATAAAGAATATTTTGAAAAATACTTTCTTTTGTAAAAAAGAAATGACTTGTTGATCTTCGGGATCTAATGCTACACTTACACCTTTGTTCAATGTCGTAGAAGATCCTAATTAATACTTGAGTGTATTTTTTCAATTTAGTCTTTATCGTTAAAAAAATTTCAATTTAACAAACTATCTATTAGTGAATAATGTTGAAATTGATCGGTAATATACTTACATTAAATGATATTTAGTAAATGTAAATTTTGAATTTTTTAAAATCTTTTTCTCACTTAATTCTTCCTCTAAATTGTTGTCAAATCTTCTTCTAAGCATCATGTTATCTATGCTTATCATAAGCTAATTTTAATATTCACCCACAAGAAGGATATAATTTAAAAATGTTAAAAGATAAGGATTAAAGTGAATAAACCCAAATTTCAAAAAAAAAAAAAAAAAAGTGAATAAACCTAAAAAAAATATTAGAGTCTAAAATATATATTTAGCTTTTATTTTACGATGCCACATGATAATTATCCAATGAAACCGAACCCAGATTATGTAAAGTTTGGACATATATAGAGGGGTATTTATAGAAATTACTATATATATATGTATGTATTTATGTAAATATCATCGGTCAATTTATAATTTCTAATTTGATGAAAGGTCAAATTAGAAGTAAAGGAAACTTATAAATATAACAATGGTTGTTGGGTCAATTGCAAAGGGATAATTGTCCCCAAAGTCATGGTAGTGTTCATTACTCTTACCCTTGTATAGAAATGGCTCCTTCATAAATACAATCAAACTCATAAAATTAACACGAAAGCGAGTTCGATCTAAACTTGTAAGATAAAAAACTTAGGGCATGTTTGGTAAGCAATTCAGATTCTGTTTTATATTTTTTCAGATTCATCGAATTCAACGTTCGGTATATGTGTTTTTTAAAACTGTTTTCGAATTCTGTGATTCAAATAGTGAAAATTCTGATTTTTTTTTTTTTTTTTAATGTTTTTAGTGTATCCAGATTTTGAATTTGAAAATTTTAGGGAAAAATACACTTTTGATCCCTGAGGTTTAGGTTAAGTTACACTTTGGTCCATGAGTTTTCAAACTCAACAAAAATACCCTGAGGTTTGAGATAAAGAGCAATTTAGTCCCTGTCGTCCAATTTGTCGTTAAATAGTAATGTTGACGTGACACTATTATTTTAATTAAAAAGTTATTTTTTAATATTTTTAAATAAAAATATATTATTTTTTTATTAATTTTTTAATTCTTTTTCCCTTCTTTCTTCCCCTTCTTCTTTCTTTTCTACCATTTCTTCTTCAACTTCTTGCCGGAGTTGGAGAAGAAGTTGAAGAAGAAAGAGTAGAAAAGAAAGAAGAAGGAGAAGAATTAAAGAAGGGAAAAAGAAATAAAAAAATAAAAAAATAATAATATTTTTTTATTTTTTTATTTAAAATAATAGTGCCACGTCAACATTCTGTTAGTATTTAACGACAAATTGGACGACAGGGACTAAATTGCTCCTTATCGAAAACCTCGGGGGTATTTTTGTTGAGTTTCAAAATTCAGGGACCAAAGTGTTACTTAACCCAAACCTCAGGGACCAAAAATGTATTTTTCCCAAAATTTTAAATGCAGAATTAAATTAGAAAAAGATAAAAACTTTAATAAATATAATATTTTATGTTATAAACTCAATTTTTTGTGAAATTAAAATTTATATAATATAATGTATTATAAATTATATGATATTATAAAACAATAATTATACAAAATTTATAACCTATAAATTTTTTATAAATTAATTAATAATAGTTTATATTCAACTTAATATTTAGTTGATAACTACAAATAGTTTATGGTTTATAAATATATTATCAAATACATTTTGAACAACTTTTGAAATTGGAATCTAATTTCTGAATCTGCTACCAAACACATATCCGAAAACATGAAATACAACTCTGTTAATCTCTTGTTTTCAAATTTCTGTTTTTAGATCAACACACCCCTTATATTTTGATTTACAACGATGGATTCAAGTACGCCTTTTCGAGTTTTTATGGTAGATTATCTTGAATTTGACATGGAAAAATAATTTTGTGGATCTTAATTTTCCATCCATCAAATCTTATTTTCGACCCTAATTTTACATTTGTTTATTTTGACTTTCAAATGTTTTTTTTTTTCTATTCTTAAAATTTGCATAAAAATATTTTACCCTAAATTTTTAACATTAATTCAAATTCATTTTAAATTTTCGCATTAAACCTGTTGAATATGATTTCAAATATTTATCTTATAAAGTTATTAAATGATTTTTCAATAAATTAATAAAAAAACGACTAAAATAACTTTTATGCAAAATTTAAAGATCAGAATGAAAAAATTCAAGGTTCAATGAAGCCCAAACAGAATTAATAATAATAAAAATAAAGTTTAGAATTGAAATAGTTATTTTTTAAATAAATCTTGAACTTTTGTAATTCTATGGAATTGATGGAAAAAGGACATTTGGAGTATTTTGAAGTTTAAATAAAAAATTTCCCCAAAATATATAAAAGGTATTAATTTCATTACTACTCAAATTTACTAATTTAGGCCTCAATTTGATTAATTTAAACATAAAAAAAAGGTTAGCTCCTAGAATTCCCCAAATAATTGACATTGAACTTTCCAAGATATAACATAACAACCATAATGATCAACTTTAGAAGCTTCCCATTCTATTAAAAAAAAAGGTCTCTTTTTTTTTTTTGAATTTCAAAAAAAAAAAAAAAAGGTCTCTTTTTTTCCAAAATCTTCTTTTTTTATTATTATATATTTTTTTTTATTTAAAAATAAAATAATGGGGGCAGGTCTAAAAGCAAAATAGCATTCAAAATTTATAAAAGTTATGAAATTTTGTGTGTATAAAAAATGTGAATTTTGAAGTTGGTAGGGGAATGAAAAAATAAAATAATAATAATAATAATTGAAAAGAAGAAAAAGGGCAGCCAGGTTTTGTCGGCATTTCAAAAGAATAAATAGAGAAAGAAGAAATGGATTGGCCATATCATTCATCCCTATGCCTCATTTGTCAACGAAATGGTTTTGACCATTTCTCTTTTTCTTCGGGTGTGAAGATTGGAACATCTAATTTTTTGGTCAGACGTATAATGTCTTAACTGATTTAATTAGACTAAAATGAATGTAGTTCATCGATAATTAGCATATATCTTCGGTTAAAAGATATGTTCGAATTCTCTCATCCCTAAATGTTGTTGAACTCAGCCAAAAGAAAAAAAAAAACTTATTTGATTAGGTTCAAGTCGACGATTTTGACTTTGTTGAACAACATATACATAGTCAAAGAATTTTTACCTTTCTAATCGATCATGATATTCAAATTATATAAAAAAAAATGAACTTTTTAAAAATTCAAAAAATTTATTTTTAAAGAAATCTATATTCATGACATCAATAATAACTAGCATTTTTTTAATGTTTTCCTAGTATATTAAAAAAGAATCCTAAAAAATCCAATGAAACCAAGTTGATGTGGGATCAACCTGAATTATATATGTTGGTCGATTTGATTGGGATAAATTTTGTTTGATTTCCATTGATTTTTTTTTTTTTTTTTAGAAATAGTTTGATTTCTATTGATTTGATTCAATTTTAGTTGGTTTTATGGTTGTTTCATCATTAATGTCAAATTACCAGTGAAATTCAATACAATTTAGAGAAAAATCATAATCGATATTGATGTTTTGTTTTTTTTTTCTTCTAAAAGATTTATCCATTTAATATTAGTATTGACCAAATATTGACCCACTTGCACCTCAATTAGCAAAGAGACATTTACATTATTGAGTTTAGGTCTCGTTTGACAATCATTTGATGTTCGATTTTTGAAAACTGTAGGTGTTCTTTTTCACTATTCCTCAACAATAGTTTTCATCTTTAACAAAACATTTGAATTATTAGCCAAAATTCCAAAAACAAAAACAAGTTTTTAAGAACTATTTTTTTTAAAAATAGTTTTCAAAACTTGACTTGAAATTTGAAAACATATGTAAAAAGTAGATAACCAACACAAAGACAAACATAAAGAAATCTATAGGTGAACGTAGTGTTTATAAGCTTAATTTTCAAAGATAAAAAAAATGGTTATGAAACGAGGATCGAATAATTTGACTTTGATTCCTTTCGAATACCATTCTACAAAGGGTCTCATTCACCGAATACAAATTCCATTTTCTTCTCTATTCTTCGGAGGAATTTTCTTTTCCCTCTTTCTTAAGAATTTTGAAGGTGTCTTATTATTCAAAAAATAACTTGATTATTTGAGAAATTATTCAAGAAGACTGGTACAACATGACCAAATATTTTATATCGTTTGATGTAAGAGAGAAACTAGAAATTATAATTTCACCATACATCCAACAGTTTGGACCATGTTGAATAATTTTCTCAATCCTCTTTTTGTTACCTTCCTCTTACACATCCTTTGCTTCTCAATGAATCAATTCGAGCTGGTGAATGACTAATTTAACCTTTTTTTCAATAGGAGAAAGCAAAAAAGTCACTATAATTCTTGTTTTCCACATCAAGAATGGCTTCATCCCATAGGTGTTTGGCCTCAAGAGAAAAGCATAAAACTTTTTCATTGTTGGGAAATTTCCTAAAAAGGGTAGATAAGATCACAAGAAATTCAGGAATACAAGACCAATCTATACCATAGATTCTTCTTTGAAATCAGACACTGAACAACAAAAATACAAAGGGAGCAAAAAAAATGAACAAGTGCCAAAGAGCCACATGGTTGAAGACCATAAATAAAGATGATAATTACAGACTCACCCTATGAAACTCACCATTCACCAACCTTATTCCCTCAGACATTTGCCAACCATTACAACAACTCACTGTGAAATAAGCTCAGAAATTCAAAGGAATACAAATTTGCTAGTGACCGACCCGATCACAACATGGCGTTGCCATATTTACACATGATCCTGCAGCACCTCTCCACATACTCTATACGACTCGAAGTGATTTCCTTATCGTTTGGAATGTGTTTAGTTCACATATCAATTCTGCAATCTGGGTTTTGCAGACTTTGCATCGCCTCTTGAAATCGACTTGGGTTTGTCGTTGATGGACTTGGTCACGGTCGCTTTGCCAGGAGTTCTGCTGGAATTTCTCACTGTTTGATTTTGACTACCAGGATCTGCAACTGTTCAAACCCAATGCAGAGCAAGAGGTTGTTTAAATCATATAGAGTTCAGTTCATTCAGAAAGGTAAAAGAGCATATATTCAACTGCTTTTGATACGCTTTACTTTTTCATAACTCATTTGGGAGTAAGAAGAATGCTGTCTGCATTAGTATATCATAGACACTATTCCGATAAATATTTATCTAAAGAACACGTTTAAAGCTTTTACAAATATTTAAATTACAAATCCTATTCTAATCTATAAACTTTCATGCTCACTCCACTTTGGTCCCCAAACTTATTTTTATCCTTCTGTTCTAGTCTATCAACTTATCAAAAAACATCGGTTTTAGTCCTCACCATTAATCCTTTTAACAAACAAACTATCCAACAGAAACCTAGCATAATTTTTTGTTTATTTATTTGATCAATAGATGTATGTATGGACAGAGTATTTGAAGCTACATGTAGTGAATTACGTATGCAGTTTCTAAACAAATTTGGACCTTGTTAGATGTTAGGATTAATGCAGCACAAATGCAGAATCAATGTCCTATTGCTACTTTAATGAGGCATCGGGATTTATCAATTTATGGAAGAGAATTGAAGGCCATTGTGCTAGCACTGGTATCCATATATTTTCGGGAAGCACTTCATGGTAAAAAATTCACAAATGTATGGCTGGGCAGGACACATTAAAGTAGATTACCAAACTACTGGACCATGGCTTTGAGAAGCAGTGAAGCACATTTAAAGGCCTGTTTGAAATGATTTTCCAAGGTAAAAAAGGATTTTTAAGCGTTAAAAAAGTGTTTTAAGTACTTGGAAAGTCATTCCAAAGAGGCCTTAGGTTTGGTGTGGAGGAACCAAGTAGTATGTGTGCATTATCACACGTCTTATTTGCAGATTGTGCCCCCAAGGGTATCTCTCATTTCTACTCATTTCTACAGTTTCTCCATGATTTCCACCCAGTGGAAGCAAATAATCTACTCTTGAAAACCGAGCAACCAAACAGACAAGTGCAAACATCGTGAAAGCAAGCCCACCTGAGTTCAACTCGACATCCCATTAGAAGCAAATAATCTTATTATCAACTAACTCATTGACCAGCCAGACACCTATCAAAAATTTAAATTGGGAGAGGATATGCTGACTTACAAAGGACATTTGGCAGTGCCTAAAGGGACTTGGTTCACACAGAAGCTCTTCTCAATGAGATTTGTCAATGGTACCCATAATATAGATTTCTATGCACAATCTTTGGGACCAAAGCAGACTATTTGAAAGTTTAGTAACAAAAGAAAGAGAACAAAGATTTTGGGACTAAACTAGGATTCGAACCTATATTTTAATATTGTACCCCACTTCACCATCCTTTTTTGAACAAAGGGTGGTAGTGGTCTTAGTGAAAATAAACAGTGCAACACCATAGGCATCCTATGTCTAAAATCTCAAATAGGACGAGGTTTCTATGATTTGTCTTTCTTTCTCTCTTTCTTTCATGCTTCTTCTTTTTTTTTTTTTTGGGGGGGGGGGGGGGGGGGGGAGGGGAGGACTTGTAGTTGCAGGGTACCTAGCATAAACAACATACTAACTACCGTGTATATGCACCAACTACTATGTCTATAAATGGTATAATTCCTCCTTCCACTCAAAAAAATCCGACACAAACTACTATGCATATGCACACTGCTATTCTTCAACATGTCGAGTATGGTTGTTTGAACATTTTAAGATAACCAAATGAAAGCGCTTTGGAGGACCTTACAATAATATCAAATATCACACAACAGACATATATGTTATGCATATAGAATGTGAGACTAAGAGTAAGAAAACTTGGCAAACTCACCATTATTAGGCATGGATAATCGCTTCTTTGCATTTTTGACCAATGGTGTGGATCTCTCTTTTGGATTGCTATGGGATCTCAAACCAGTATCTACTTTAGGTTTGACTTCTTCAAATGGCCTCTCAGGTTTATACTTGGGCTTTTGAATCTGTGCACTGGATACCTCTACAGTGCCAGGTGACTTAGTGGGTGATGATGAACCATATCCATCAGAATGCGAGGCAGCAGTTTTTTGGCTTGAGAGGTTTGATTGATCAGTCACTAAGTTTGTTTTCTTGCCAGCACTTTTTGAATGAGGTTTAGTGTTACTTTTGCCCTCAGCTGATCCATTCTCACGAATCATCACTCCATCTCTAAGATTAATATCAAGAAAGCGGTTTTCCCATGGACGAACGGCCATCCATCTTTCCAACCAGTTCCAACCCCAGCTGCTTTTATCTGGTTCAAACTGAGAGAGGGCAGCCTGCTGTCTTGATCCTGCTTGCCACTGGAGGTGAGAGAAAATTAATCAGAGCTATGCATTGAATATTAAGATTGAAGTAAACTCTGAAAAACCACGTTAAAATAAAAATTGGAGAGATTAGAATTTACATACTATAATCGAGCATAAAAATTTAAACCAAGAATCACTGAGCCTAAAAATTTATACTTTCAATGCAACTACATTCTTTACTATAGGTGGAACTATTGCCTCAATCAAGCACCAAATCATAGAGATGCAACAAACTTACCAAGAAAAAATATATATATATTTTCAACTTAGAATACGTCTAGTACTATCCTATTCGCATTTGGAAGCAGCAAATAAACATTTGAATTTGTTTCCACCTTCCTGGTAAAAGAAAACCAATTAACAGCTACACTCCATAGTCCATAGAATGAAACAATTCCAGATTGAAGAGGATGCTAGGATAAAAGAAGTGAGAGAGGTAGAGAGGATCTTTCAGCAGAAAGGGAGCTTCTTTAACTTCTCTGTGCTTCCTAATTCACTTTTCCGCCTTCTAATACAGAGGGCCAAGGAGACAACAGAGGGTACAGGAAAATGAACTAAGTGGGCAGAATATAACTATCTACGTGGAAAACCTTGAGGCATCATTTCTTTGGGCAATTAGGATATGGTCTCCAATCATAGCATAAATTTAAGGTTGATAAACTCATTATATGTTCTTGAACCACCCAAAGATAATTTAGGAATCTCAATATTAAAAAGAATCCTTGGTGATAGAGTGTTAGATGATGGGCAGACTTAAGTTTGAAGACTAGCAATTACTTCCTGATCATAGAAGGGATAAAATAGAAGGAATTGGAGACTTCTAGACAGTTTTCTTACAGTTTCTCTCCACTTTTCTCACCAAATATATATATATATATTTTCAGAATTTCACATCACATATGGGGCGAGGGAGAAATCCTAATCTTCATCTCACCCCAAATTGATGAATTTTCCAAGATGAACAATGACTATTATCAGCATATTTACATCCAATTCCCAATTTCTCTCTGCATATGGAACGGATACTTTAACTCTTCAACTTATCTTGGTGAGCATCCAAAGATGTCAGCAATTTCTTGAATCCTGCTCTTGGTCACCATTCCCTAGAAAAGGCTAAGCTGTGGAACCTCTCTGTTTTAAGCCTTTTGTAGAGGTGGAATGCCAAGAAACTATGGATGATAGATCTAGGTAGAACAGGCTTATCAGCATGCACATTGCACTCAAGTTTTGGTCTAATTCAGTCTCTTCAGCTAATAAAATCTTTTCTCCATGTACTCCAAACAATAGAAAGAAAAAAAAGGAAAGGATGCACAATTATCCCTTTCTTTATAAGGGTTAAAGGTCTAAATTCTGATGCAATGTAATATCATCTTTTTGGAAAGAACCCAGACATTCATTAGGATGAAGGATTGAAAGGACAAAACTTTCTTTTATTGTAACAATAAGTTGGAATTATTCTACCTGGTGAGCCAAAGCATATGCCATGGCTCTCTCACGCTTAGCAGCAGCCTCCTGCCTTTTTAATAATTTTGCTTGAATTTCTTCAACAGACCCAACACTGTCACACCAACCTTCCTGTATAATAACCACAATCATTAAGAGTCTCGCAGAATGCATTCTGCAATCAATTATAAAGACTGCAAGCAATGCAATATTGTGACACAAGTCATGCCATGAAAATGATAAATGAAGTGTTCTTGCCTCTACAATGAATTATATCCTTGCTGCTATGAATTTATTAATTATTGTTGACAAGAGACTTTTTTATTATTAAGGTACAGACTTCCTTTCAACCATATTCCCCATGTTTTTGTGCTCGCACGATATCCCAAACAAGCTGAATGAACTAATTAACAACAGTCTTTCAATGGTCTGGTCAAATTCAGACTCTGTTTTCTCAGATGCATAAGAATATATCAATATAACTAAACGGTATACTGATATTGTGAATTCAATACAAATGTACTGATGCCGACTTCAACATAAAGATTAAAACTTCTTTCTAGTTGTTTCTGAATCCCAACACTTATTCTAACAAGTCATGCACATGGACATAATGAATCAGCTTTAAAAATTCAAAATACAAATAACAAATATCAAAATGAGAGACATGGTCGAAGCATCTAAAGATGTTAGTCCTTTTAAATTCATCTCCGCAGGTTCTAGACATATATTTTAGAATACTGCCACATGTAGAAGTCAACGCAACTCAAATTATGACTACAACTAAAGAGATTCGACCATCTAAAAAGGATATAGTCTAACTGAAAAACAAAAGCAATTAGAAATGCACATAAAAGTATACAATGTCATCATACAATAAGTTGCTTATTTCTTACTTCAATTTCTCGAACTCGAGCCTGATTTTCAAGTTGTTGTTGAAATTTTTGTTGTGCAGTTTCACTTTCCAATGCAATACGTACACGCCTTGCTCGGACACGAGCCTGGACTCTCACTAAAGCTTGCATACAGCGAAGAGTTATTGCAGCTTGTTTTCTGACAGCATGACCCCTGACAAGAGCTTGAAGTCTAACCAATCCCTTGAGAGCTCGGAGAGCTCTTCTAGCCTGAAAGATAATGAGAAGAATATTCATATAAAAGAGTTAATCAGCGGCATTTCTCAAATATGTATCACACACACCAATTAGAACTACAAATTGCCAAAGAGAAAATAGAAGATTTATGTACTAGAAAATCAAGTATAAGAAAATTCATGCATCTACAAATTAAAAGGCGTAAAGAGTAGCAATCCTAAAGTACCAAAGCACTTTTTTCTGATCATAGGAAGAAATGTAGTTTTAAAAATGGTAAGGAGTCTGGTGCTCAAAACATGGGCATTTCATAGATAGTAGATATTTCATAGGATCACAATAAATAATACATATTCCACACCTCATAGTACCACCAACTATGGGAGTAAACAAGGGGACCTTGTTTGAGCAATCAGACTCTATAACAATCGATGTTTGGACAAATACCAAGGAAAATAAAGTATTTTTTAAAATGTGAAATCGATCAAGAAGCAGCTACTATGTTCAGCGACTCCATTATAAATATATTTGAATCTTTCTTTGTATCCATAACATGCTCATTGATTAAATTTATATGGGTCCTCCTATTTCTCTTCTCTTCATGTTGCCTCACCATAGAGTATTGGGGGCTCAACGTTGGTAACTTAAAGTAAAAGAATTTTTCTCTTTTGTAATTTCATATCATCGATAAATATTTAGAAACTCTCTTTTCAACAACTGTAGTCTAAATACAATTTTGGCCAATTGGAAGGACATTTTGTAATCTCCTTTAGCTGGGTGCTTGTTTTTCCGCCCTTCTTTTGTAATTTAAATGTCATCCATGAAATTGTTTCTCATCTTAAAAAAGAAAAAAGAAACTCCAGCTTATTTAATGCAGATGGTATATATTCAAAGTACAATTGCAACATGGAAGTAAGGAGAAAAGAACAGAAGAATAAGGATGCAGATTTCAGTTCAGCAGATATCCGGCTCCCACATTTCATTGTTCTCTTTTTTGCATGAAATTCAGATTCTTTAGGTCTGGACTTCTGTCTGACACTCATAAATTGATCTTTGCAATTGAATGATAATTTTCATTGTTTCATTGCGAAAAAATATAGTTGATAACCTTTTCATAAAATGAATTGAACAAAAGTATAGCAGAAATTAGGCTTGATACACGAAGAAATAAGTACTAGTAATACCAGAAATCCTCGAAACATTGTTTGGATGCATATAGCAGCCAGTTCTTCTACATCATTCTGTTGATTATGCAATGCATCACATGTTTGAAGTGAATCAGAAGGAATAGAAGCAGCTTCTGGATCTGAAAGAGCATTGGACTCTTCAACAAATGGGGCAAAATTCGAATTAAACTCATGCTGAAGTTTATCAGCATCAATATCAACAGAATGCTTTCTCCGATGCCAAAACTTGTTACTGGCTGTCCTCTGTATCATTAAAGAAAATACATAAAGAAGGTATTAAAATGTTGGCGTACCATGAATAGCACTGTTCCATGCTCAACAAGGAGTAAAGAGATAAAAGGATTTCAAAATCAAGAAAGTAATTGAAGATTCAGCCATTTGTCTTCAGGGGAAAAAAACTAATGTAAAAAGAGGCATATAATAAACTTAATTTAATTAACACCATCCAGTTACACCTAGAAGTTCCCAATAGTAGTTAAGGGCTTCATTGGTAAAAGTTTTAAAAAAGTTTCAACTCCCACTCTTCCAAAATCTCAAGTCATTGAGAATGAAAGATGTTCCTGACAACCACAGCCTAAATTTTTCCACCTTCCCACCAGGAGGATCATAATGATCACAGAACCTAATGTTGGCTACCTGATTCTAAATGCAGATATTGCATGAATTGAATGTGTGGCACAAGGACAAGTAGAAACTAGAAAGTTTGTAGGTATCTTCCATTACATAGCAACTTAGTTTCGACTGTTCATTTAACCAACATTACTTTTTATTCGGTTGCAAAGAAAAAAAAGGGATTCCCTTTTTATATGAATTAAGTGGAAAATACATAGACCAATAATTATGTTGCACACAAGGAAACTTTCTTAATGTGTAAAGTTGGTTGCAAAAAAGGGGGTAAATTTTAGTAGATGTGTTGCTCAAACAGCTAGCGAACTTGCTTTCAAAAAGAAATTACTTTTTCAAAGTAATTGCCCATGTGTCTACAAAGGTCAAAGTTCTAAAGTTTAGGTACTAATTAGCTTCATTTCACATACGGAATTATGAAATTCAAACTCGTGTGACAAGATAGATTAAGTTACAAGTATCTTCCTTGAGGTTGCCAACCAAAAAATAATACCATAAAAATTAACAACGAACATTGATGGGAAGGGTATAGATACCACATTTTCATCATGTTCTGATGACTGAGATTTTTCTGATTTCTTGGAACCAACTAACGCTTTGAACCATTTTCCTGAAACACCCATGGTGCATTCAACGGTGTTGACTAAGGACAGACTAACTGCTAGAACCTGTGGTTCAAAGGGAACACGTCAGGAGAGAACCAGAAAGTAAATACTGCAGAAGGAAAAGTGTTCGTTGCATGTTTTAAAAATGAATAAAATTCCACAAAAAAGACTAAAATATATAGCCAAGGTGCATTTGGAGAACTGTGATCATTTAAATTTCTGGAATTAAACCAAAGAAGTGATTTTGTGCCAAATGAGAATGGAAACAGCAGCAAGTCAGCAAAAATCATGACATTAAAAATTTTGGACAATATATTTGAACTTTTCGGCACATTGACCAAAAAAAAAAAAAAAAAGACTATAGTTAAATCTGAAAAGGCACTAACCTCAACAATTTTGGATCACCAACCTTTCTACTTCTAAATCAGATAGCTTTTCCACTTTAATGCAGTCAACTAAGTTCATTTCAGTTGCACCACAATTTCAAACCTCTTAGATTTCTTGCAACCTACAGAGAACAGAAAATGAAATTCACCATTAAAAGCATTCCAACCACATTACAGATGGAGATAAAAACCCCCTGCTAACTGCCAACAAAGGAAAAAACTTTACAGTCCTAAGATGGCAAAAAGAAATTCCCACATCATGAATTCTATCCTCCTATTTGCATGTTCGACTCATGATGAAAAGTAATGATATCAGGTGCATAACACGACACAAGAAAACATTTACCAAAGGCGAACTTCATTCACATGCATCAATGGTGAACTTCAATTCTGAAATAGAGGCCTGGCTTGTTTCTCCATCACATTTACGAGAAAGCATGCCAAATAAAGAAACTCCCAGAAGACTTAAGAACCTCTACAATACAAACCCACAGTAAAACCCCCAAATGCAAATTACAACCTCCTGCATAATTTAAGCATCTAAATTGAACCTCATACAGAGTATAACACCAGACCCACAATCGAACATCAACAGAGCAGATACAAAAAAACTCAAAACAAAAACACTACTTGAAATTTCAGAATGCTCGAGCAATGCAAGTAGGAAGACCAACAATACCCTTTTAGAAACGAACAAAAACAGGATAAGAACCCGAGTTTAAGTAGCACAAACATAGAAGTAACCAAAACTGAGCAGATCCACAGAAATTACAGTCCAAATAAGTCAAATTGACCAAAGAACTCAGTTCATAGTGAGTGGAAGGAAGTAGAAGAGCAGGAAAGTCAATGGGGGAAGTGGGAGGGAAGGGCAAAGATACCTTAGGAGCCGTCTGATCCGTCAATCAGTCAAAATTAGTCAACCCCAACTCAGTTCAATCATTTGGGTCACCAAAAATTTTCAAATTGGTTGATGATTTCTCTCTCTAGACTCAATTCTATCCACCACCCATCATCTGTTTCAGCAAAACGAGGTCCGTCATCTTCAACCTGATAAAAAGAAGTGAGCCAGTGAGAAGGACAACGTGAAAAGGAATTAAAGAACTAAAAAAAAAATACCCGCTTGGGGAAATTTGAGAACTGCAAGCGAACGACGACGTTTGGAGTGGAGAGCGGGAAGATCAGCAGCGTCCCATTGAGATGAATTCGGGTGAGAGCCCACGCCCAGCCTTCATGATTGGACGCACGTTGGTTCTTAGTGTTGTCGTTTTTCAGTTTTTTATTACCTCACCCAATTTCTTCTCAGTTTTGTTTTAATAAATTTTTCCCCCCCAAAAAAAAAAAAAAAAAAATTAGATTTATAGATTCATTTTCAAAATGGTCAGTTACTAATTTAACTGATTAGGTTATTTAAAAAAATATATATATAATTAACTGGTTAGGTTGAGTGAGTTAATTGCACCTTTATGTTTCTGATCTCGTTTAAATGAACCCCGAACTTGAATAAATGATGAAATTAATACTTTAGATTAGTTAAAATTGAATGAGTTTTAAAGCTTAATTTTACACACAATTGTTCAAACAAGTTTGTTCGAAAGTTTAAGTTAAGGTTGAGTGAAATTACAAGTTTGGATTTTTTAAACGATGTAGTTGTATCTAATAAGTTACTAAACTTTAAAAAGTATATAATAAATTCCTAAACTTTTAATAATGTGCTTGATAAGTTTTTAAACTTTTTTAAAAAATTAATAGATTTGTGAAGTTTTAATTTTTTTTAATAAGTTGGTGAACTTTCGATTTTGAATCGAATAAATCTTCGCTTTTAAGAGAATTATTGTAAAGTTCAAGGATTTATTAGACATAAAATTAATACCCTTATGGGACAATAAAACATTTTTTGAAGTTTAAGGGTCTATTAGACATAGCCTTTAAGAGGTTAATAGATTTTCTTTAAAGTTTAATGACCAATATTAAGTACAACTTTCCAAATTTAATAACCAAACTTATAATTCAACGTCAGCATTTCTATTTTCTATTTTTTTTAAAGAAAAAGTTTGGATCCTAAATTGTTAGCATCCATTTTCTAAGAGGAATCTAACATGAGTAAATTAATTTTGTATTTCGAGCTTTCCTTCAATAATATATTTGAGAATCCAAAATTACTAGATATCATTTTGAACAATTAGTAAGTTTGACACATAAAGAAAATTGCGACCTAGAAGTAACTTAATGAGCCTAAAATATATAGATAATTGTTGGGAGTCTCTCATTATAAATCAATTTTATCATTTACTTTTTATTGGTTTGGTTGTTCAGTTTTATAAACTAATTATATTGGATTATTGATTTAGCAGAACCATAAAATCAAACTAATCAACACCACTAATGCCACACGATCATGGAGTTCTCTCTCTCCTCATATTGAGAAAGTGTGGTAGATGGAGTTGCTTAAATGTTAATTCAGGATTTTAGCAATAGAGCCTCTCACTCTTTTTGGCCAGAAAGGACTTAGTTTATAGTTAGAATATTAGATCTTAAATAGGTTATGTTATAGCCAATTCTATATAATCTTGATAATAGAGGAAATGATAAAACGATCGTGGAATAAAGTTGAAGAAACTCAAAAAGATCGGGCCACAGAAGAATCAAAGGAAAAATTTCTGACCTCAGCCACAGCAAAAGCCGAGGTGACCTTGATCCATTAAAGGGGGCACACATCATGCATGCCTTCGACTCGATAACTCTCTTGGTTGTTAGTTTGGTTCTTTCCATTCCTAATCTACAAAGGAAACAAGAAAAACCCTGGGTTATTCCCATATAAATACCTATCTTTAACCTAGCGAAGGTAAGTGTACTGTTGTAGAAATTGGAGAAAAGTAATTCTTGTATTGCTCATCATACCAGCCAAAAGGCAAATACAACATAAATAACCACACATGGAGACATGTGGTACACAATGATAGGACGACAGTAAAAATAACAAAACAACATAGTAACAAGCTAAAACAGAATGGTAAATAGCAATAATATTAACATCCCCCCTCAAGCTAACCGAGTGTAGACGCAATGGTTAGCTTGGTGCGAAGACTAATGAACAGTGGAGAAGGAAGGCCCTTTGTCATGATATCCGCTAGTTGATCTTCAGAGGGAACAAAACGAACAATGAGTTGCTTGCGAGCTACCTTTTTCTGTATGAAATGATGATCAACCTCTATATGTTTGGTTCGTTGGTTGCATCACTGGATTCGCAACCATATATGTAGCGCTCACATTATCACAAAGTAACAATGGAGGAGATGTAGATACCCCAAGTTCTTTGAGCACTAATTGAACCCAAGAAATTTCAGCAGCGACGTTAGACATACCTCTGTATTCAGATTCAACACTGGAGCGGGATATAATCTTTTGCTTGGAGGATTGCCATGACACAAGATTGGATCCGAGGAAGGTGCAGAATCCACTTGTACTTCTTTTATCGTCTGAGCAACTAGCTCAATCAGCATCAGTGTAACAAGTGATAGAAGAAGTAGAAGAGGGACCAATGACAAGGCCAAGATGTGCTATGCCTTTAAGCTATCGAATAAGCCGCTTGATCGCCTATAGATGAGCAGTTGTCGGAGCATGAAGAAATTGACAAAGTCGATTAACCGAATAGCATATGTCTGGGCGTGTGAGGGTGTAGTACTGTAACGCACCAACAAGGCTTCAATATTCCAAAGGAGAGGCCAACGAATCACCATCAGACAGAGAAATCGGGGGACCAACAGACATAGGAGAAGCCACTGGTTTACAAGAACTCAAATTCACCCGAGAGACAAGGTCACTGATATATTTACGTTGAGACAAGTGAAACCCTGTACTAGTCCGAACAACCTGAATTCCAAGAAAAAAGAAAGATCTCCAATGTCCTTGAGGGAAAAATGAGCATGAAGATTAGAAATATAATGTTGAATAAGAGACAAATCATTACCCGTAACCAGAATATTATCAACGTACACCAAAAAAATAATAGTATGAGAACCAGCCTTAAGGACAAACATGGATGTATCAGCCCGAGAAGCTCCAAAACCCCAATTGATCAAACAAAATCTTAACTTTGAAAGCCAAGCTCAGAGACTCTGTTTGAGGCCATATAAGGATTTGTGGAGCCTCATAACATGGTTAGGGAATTCAGAGCTTTCAAAACCCGCTGGCTAGCACATGAAAACCTCTTCTTTCAAATCACCATGTAAGAAGGCATTATGCACATCAGGCTGACGAATGAACCAACCATTTGTAACGACTAATGATAAAACAATCTTGATAGTTGCTGGTTTAACCACTGGACAAAACATTTCAAAATAATCTATCCCAAAAGCTTGAGAATAGCCCTGAGCAACTAGCCGTGCCTTATAGCGATCAATGTCACCATTTGGTTTGAGTTTGAGGCGAAACACCCATTTACAGTCGACGATTTTCCGATCAGAAGGCAAAGGAACCAATGACCATGTTCCATTTTTAATAATGGCATTATACTCAACAAACATGGTAGCCCGCCAATTAGGATTCTACAAGGCAAGCTTATGATTTCGTGGTCCAGAGACAATCACCGGTTGATTTTGTGAAGAAGTAAGCCAAGCTCTTGGTTTGAAAATACCATCCTTTGAGCGAGTTATCATTGGGTGAGTGTTAAATGCCGAAGGCTGGGGATCAAGAGGGGAAGGGGATAAAGAAGAAGGAGAAGAAGCTGAGGAAATGGATGAATCTGAACTGGGTGAAGAAACCGGATTTGGAGAGGGTGGGTCGGGACGAATGGGGGAAGCAGACGAAGACGAAGAGGGAAAGACGGGGGATGAAGGCGAAAAGGACCGAGGCAAAGAAAGAGAGTCATGGACAGGAGCAGCCACTGGAGTGTTCTCAAAGGGCAATGGCAATGGCAATGTAACAGAAGGAGTAGTATGACTAAAGACACAAGAGGAATGTAGATGAGACAAGAGTAGAGATCCTAAGGGAAAATAATAGTCAGAAGAAGTGTGCTTTATAGAAGATGGAGAATTCAACGTTTGGTGTTGGAAGGGAAAATATTGTTCATTGAAGACAACATGACGAGAGACGTATAAACGACCCGAGGACATGTCTAAGCACAAATACCCCCTTGTGAGATGTGTTATTGAAGGGATAAAAGCCCTTGGCAGCGGAAGACGTCAGAGACCTTTATCGGTATAAATGCCGATTGGGAAACCAATACGACGACAAAAACAAATATTTTACAGCAGTGGCGGATCCAGGAATTTTATATAGGGGGCACAATATACATAAAAATGTAATAAAAATAATGGTATGGTTCCTAACGACGAGTGACGATGACTTATATCTTCTAGTATTAACTCTGAAAATAAAATAAAAAAACACACAATATCAAATTATGTAAATAGTAAATGATAATTACATACCAATAAAAAAAAACAAACCATACCTTTTTGGCTTTTCGATAAAGCTGAAAATTCAATCCAAACTAAAAGTTCAATTTTTCTTTTACAAGAAAAACATCTGCTAGATTTGGTTACAAGAGAGGCTGCTGCTGAATTTAATTAAAAAACCATTAATTTTTAACCTAATTTCGGAAAAGAGGGCCAAGTTTGATGAAATTTCGGAAGGCCCAATGCGCAGATCTAATGGATTTCGGGAAATTTAAAAAAACTATGTTCACTATGGATTGATACCACGACCTCACACGTGGATAGTGCCCCACCCAACCAATAATCCAAGGCTTCACTTTGATGTTTGAAACGATTTTTTATAGATTAATATTATAAACGTTGCTTTATATTATATTAAAAATATAAAGACGGGATAATTTGAGGGGGGGCACGTGCCCCCCTGGCCCCTTCATAGATCCGCCCCTGTTTTACAACAAGATTAAGAAATATATATGCTGTAAAACCTATAAAACATGCTGGAAAAAGAATAAAGAACTCTAGATCTAATCTAGAATTTGGATCCTATTGTTCCTAGATCAAGAAAAAACATACCTTTGTAGAAATTCTCAATTAACTTCACCAAAACTCCTAGAAACTCGCCAAAAACCAGCAACAAGGGGATCTTGATTTCACTGTAAAATTGTCACGAACACCACCACCAAAGATCTACTGGTATTCTCTAAAGGGATCGCACATTGGGAGCTTGTGGGAGCAAAATCTCTAAGGGAGAATTGGAGATTTTTGGTCTCTGTATTCTTAGGAACAAAAAACTACAGAGAACTCTAGGGATGAAAGAATAATTTTTCTGTGGGTTTCACTGAGAGAACAACTGAATGACCACACCCTGCGTAAAGAAGCCAACTACTCCCTTAAACCTCTCTCAACCCACGCATAAAAGGAGGAAGACACGTTCCCATCAGTTAGGTTAACTGATGGGAAAATTAATTAATATTTAATTAATATTAATTAATCTTTTAAATTAAACTAACTCTTAATTTAATATTAATGTGTTTTTGTATAAACATATTTATACAAATATTCCTTTTATCCTATGGTTTTAATTAAATTTAATTAAACAAAATTTAATTAAATTAAATTAAAACAAAGATATTAATTAATTCACCAATTAACTAATATTATAATTAAATATCATATATTCAATTATACTTCTCTCATGTAAACTATAGAATTAATATACATCACATGTGCATTAATTATAACCTATAGTTTTAAATATGAATCAAATTCATATTTAAGTTTAATATTCGAACACCTTTGAATATTCGATTCTCCCTTAGAATTTTACCTCAACGCCCCTAGTGAGCTACCGGTGGGACCTAATGGACCTACAGATCAGAAGCTCCAACGATATGAGATTAATTGGCTAAACTCATTAACCAAGTTAATCAATATTCGTTAACTGTGGTTCACTCCACTATAGAACCACAACTGCACTCTTCTCACTGCAGATATATTTTTGTGTCCACGGATATCGACCGTCAACAGCAAGTTAGCCCTTCAAGTGTGTTCGTACCCCAGCTAGGTCAAATTACCGTTTTACCCCTGGGCTACCTCTTGGTCTAAGTACCCGTGCTCCTTTAATGAACAATCTGTTTGAGGTCCAACCAACGAACAAAAATCCCTCTCGTGCCACAAAGAGGGTAAGACCCAGAGACACCACTTAAGGGAACACACCTCTACTTACCCTAATATCTGGAAGGAGTGAATTCCATCTTGTAAGACTATGTTCCCAGCTCCCCACTCGGTCTTGTCCCCAAAATGGTAGGCTTATTGAGTCGGCGAACAGGCCACTCTCACCCGTACAAATCAAAGGACAATCCCTCATGAACAGGAGTCCATAATCTACTCAGGATTAAGGCCAAGTTGCCTAGGTCATCCTAGTGAAATAGAAACCGAACTAACTAACGATGTTACAGTTAGTGGTTAACTATTTCACGGTCCGGTCTTTGTGCAAACTCATTGCACAGGATACCCCCACTCGCATGTCAACTACATGAACGCGTTGGATCAATACGTTTGAATCAATATACGAAGCGGGTCGTATCCATAATGTCACCAGGATAAGGTACCCAGCCTTATCCCTATACTACAGACCCTTTAGGCTAAAACTTGAACATTGATCCCCGTATGTCCCTACATACTAGTTCAAGCCTCATTCTATTAGCCTTGGATGTTTAGTTTATTGGATTAGGGTTGATAAGACAAGATATAATACAAACATTGAATAATACATCACTTTTATTAATGTTCGGTCAAATGTACATTTACTATCTACGAGTTTTAGGGCATAAAACCCAACAACTATACCCCAGAAAAATGCACTCTTGAGAACGAAATTGAAGCTTATGGTCATTATAAGGCCTGAGGAAAGGAAAACAAGAACACCCAAAGCTCTTAAGTAGTGTATAATCAGGAGCATGATTATACAATACCATGTAAGGTGATTGGAAATTTAGGACTGATGATGGGAGCCGATTAATTAAAAATACCACGGTTTGGAAGACATAAGACCAAAAGGTTTTAGGGACAAAGGAGTGAGCTAGAAGAGACAAGCCAACCACAACAATATGTCGATTCTTTCGCTCAACCCTTCCATTTTGTTGTGGAGTATAAGGACAAGAAAGACGATGAATTATACCATTGGTAGACAAGACAAGATATAAGGGTTTAAATTTAGTCCCACCATCGGTTTGAAGTAATTTTATCGTTGTGTTAAACTGATTTTCTACGAGGGCCTTAAATTAAAGAAAGTTTGACAAAACATCCTGCTTAGAGTGTAACAAATATAGCCAAGTGAACCGAGTAAAATCATCAATGAATAAGATAAAATATCAAGCACCATTGATAGATTGTATGGGTGAAGGACTCAAATATCCGAGTACACCAATTCAAAAGGATGAGCAACCCAAGAATTAGAAATAGAAAAAAGGCAGTCTATGGTTTTTTGCCATTTGACAATGACTACAAAATTGACTACCAGTATCTTTGAAAGATAGATTACAAAACTTAAGAACTCTATGAACTATTGAGAAAGCCAGATGCCCAAGACGACGATGCCACAAGGAAACGTCCTGAAAGCTGGAAACAAGAGCAGTAGGAGGTTGCTGAATAGATGAAAGACTCGACACAGAAGCAAAGAGTTTGTATAATCCTCCTTCAAGCTGACCTCGAAGAAGAATTGTCCTAGTATGGAGTTCCTTCACAAGAAAATAAGTGGGATAAAATTCAACAAAGGCTTGATTGTCAGAACAAAGTTTAGCAATACTAATTAAATTATGGGAAAGACGAGGGGCATAGAGAACAGAAGATAATAACACAGTTTTAGAAGAAAAAGGGGAAGAAAAAACAGTGGAACCAATGTGATGAACATGGATAGACCTACCATTTCCAATAACCACTTGCTCACCTCCATAATATGGTGATGGCTGCTGAAGATTATTAATATCAAGCGTCATATGATGTGTGGCACCAAAGTCCATGTACCATCCTTCATCGAGATGAGACGTAGGTGCCAAAAGAGGGGGAGAAGAATCAGTTTGAGCAGTAGGTGTCGATGTTACAGATGGAGCGGAATTAGGAAATTAATTGAAAAAAGGCTTGAGAAACAGACGTAGAAGGCACCTAATAAAGGGGATTGTGGGAAGGGAGCTTGGGGACGAGGGACAGAGGTAGGGTGAGAATTACCAGAGGGACAAGGGGGACGTTTATTGGAATTGGATGAGACAGAAAGATTCACAAGATTTTCCTGAATAAAATTTAGATTATCAACAGATGATTGTTTCTCTAACTTGGAATCATAGGCGAGCAGCAGATTCCGAACATCTGCCAACAAGGGACTGTCAGTTCTATTCTTTATTGAGGTCATGAACGGATTATACTCAGGACCCAAACCTTCAAGAATGTAGGCGAGATGATCACGGTAGGAAAGAGGCTCGCCAATAGCAGAGAATTTGTTAGCAATGTCCTTAATCTGAGCAAGGTATTAAGACACATTGATTATCTTTGCAGATCTTTTGTAGCTGAGACCGAAGAGCCATGATTCGGGCAATTGAATAGGATTCATACACTACACACAAATGCTCCCAAATCTCATACGCGGTGGAGCAACCAATGATTTCTCCGATTTCGTTGATGTGGAATTTTCCTACCGCAAGCGCACGGGTCAAGTAATAATATAGTGTTTTCGTGATTAAACGAGTGTCGTCCTCTAGATTGGTTTTCTAGCAAATTAAGTACCGCGAATACTTTTGTCCAATTTTATTTAGGGAGCAAAACTTAATGAAAAAGATAAATCTAAAGACAAAAAACATAAAATAAAGGGTGGAGACTCAAATGGAAAGACTCTTAGGGAATTGATTTCATTATTTAAGATTGAGGATTGATTAATTAGAATGAATTGATCGTGCAATTATTCTACAAGCCAAGGAAACTTTTATCACGATTACCTCTCCCGAGTATAATTGATTCTCAGTCATATAACTAACTTGATATCCCTATCTAAGTTCATTATCATGCAAGACATTATTTGGTTTAGTCCTTGTTATACTTCTAGAGATATTCCAAATCCCGTCACAAACTTAGAATTTCTACTCTAGTCATGCAATTAAACAAGGTAAGTCTTAGGCCAAATACTCTCTCCCGAGTTAGATTCAACACTCAAATCATTCAATTAGTGATCAAGTAATTGCAAGCATTACACAAAATTGCATGCATAAAATAAAGGCACATTCATCCCAAAAATCAATCCAACAACCTAAAAACAACTACATCAAACCCTAAGACAAACAACTAACAATTCATAGTCTTTAAACCACAAACACTAATTGAAAGAAAAACTATAAAAACTACAAGAGGTAAGGGAAAGAGAAAGGAAAACTCGAATCCGTCGAAACCGGCACGTCCCCGTCACGATCTCCACGTCTTCTCGCTTGATTCCCACTCCTTGGCCTTGATTCAGCTCCCACCAAAGGTCTCTAGTCGAAATTAGGGCTAAAATCTAACCAATTGGACTCTCCTAATCCGTAGCTCAAGAAGAAGATTATATAGAAAATCTATCGATAGCGTCGGGATACTGTGCCTTTACCGCGTCTTCTGTTTATGGAAAACCCGACAACGTCGAGATGCTGTGACCTATGCGGTCCAAATCGATTAAGGAATCAGCTAGCATCGAGACGTCACAAGGCTAGCGTCTCTACACTAGCTCTTGACCAAGCCCACTTGGAGAAGCTTCCAACATGATTCTTTTCGGCTCCTTAGCTTCTTTTGGCATCCCGAACGCCCAATTAACTCCAATTTCACATTTTAGCTCCAATAAACCAATTCCTACAAAGTAAACATTAAAATGCATAAAAATGGCCAAGAATTACTCATAAACTGACTAAAATGGACCGGGAAACATAGCTCGCTATGCGCGCTATCATTTGTCCTCAATCAAAGAAGAATAGATCCAACTCATGAGGGTCCGATTAAATTTCAACCAGACTAAGAAGTGAGGACTGACCTGTGTTTGTGTCGTATCCAAATACTTCGCTGGTGGAGGAGTGCCATTGATGAAGTTTTCCATGTCAAACGCAATAATGTGATTTAGAAGCTGATTTTTCCAGAGAAGATAGGTTGAGTCTGAAAGCTTGATGTTAAGAGGTGGGGTTAATGTGGGAGCTTGTTGGGTGGAAAAAACGATTGGGAAGTTGGGAAATTAGGGAAGAAGGGAAGGGAAGATGGTGATTGCGGCGGGTAAGGAAATCCTATGGGAGTTGAGGGAGTGAAATGTTGAGGGGAGGGATTTTGAGTGAAGGGGGGAACATTAGGGTTCAACGGCCTATTGGGGAGAGGAGAGGAGGGTTGAAATCTCAAAGGGGTTGTTGTCGTCGAAGAAGGAATTGCAGCGGTGAGTGACAGAAGAAGAAATAACTGACAGTTGGGGAGAGGGAATCGCAGCGGTAAGAGGATGAGTCACTGTAGACGAAAAGACTGACAGCTGGGAAGATTCGCTAGATGATGAGCTCGAGGTGGAAGCCATGAGAAAAAAAATAGCCTATAGCTTTGGTACCACGTACTATTGTAGAAATTGGAGAAAAGTAATTCTTGTATTGCTCATCATACCAGCCAAAAGGAAAATACAATATAAATAACCACACATGAACACACGTGGTACACAATGATAGGAAGACAATAAAAATACCAAAACAACACAGTAACAAGCTAAAACAGAATGGTAAATAGCAATAATATTAACAGTAAGCTTCTTTCTCATTCTAAAATTATTTGCTACACTCAAAACCTCCTAGCTAGCAAACTTAAGCATTAGAGTCGGTATGACAAACACCACACAATTTTGTAGTTTTCATGTCTTGTAAGTCACGTCTTCCCCATCAAAAAAAATTTAATTACCATTGTTGTCACATGAAGGCCAAATACATTTTTCCCTATCTGGATTTTAGTTGGCGTCGTCTGTAGGGAAGAAAAACTTGCTTGAGAAACTTGCACATCCAATCTGAAAAATGAGCACAAAGATGATGAATAAAAAAACAGCAACAAGATCGAAAACGAAATTGAGGGCACCTAAGACCAAGGCCAAGATTGAGGCAAGGTTAATGATCAAGGAGGAAAAGCGACAGAGAACTGAGGCCAAGGAAAACAGTCCTCTAGGTACGAACTTAACATTTGTTTACATTTACTATCCACGAGTTTAGGGCTAAAAACCCAACTGGAAAATCATGTCAAATGGATTATTTAATGATCATATTTTCACAAATGTTTAAAGTATTTGAAAATTTGCATATCTAGATTTCATGTATATTTTCCTTACCATTATTCCCTTACTACGTTTCAACTCTTTCCTAATGATCCCACGATTTTAACATATTGATTTGGAATGACATGATTTTTTCCAAGATTTTTGCATTTTACAAAAAAAAAAAATGTTGATATTCATATATATAACTTTATATTATGCCTTATATATACCATGTACACAATTGTCTTTTTGTTTTACTCATTGTAGGCATAGGCCCGCTGCAATATTTGTTTCGGAAACTAAATCATTTTCTACACGAATGAATATTGTAAAGCATCAGTTGGGATATGGTAATTGCTTTAGTGTGGATTGTATTGGTAGGAGTGGTGGCTTGGCTTTATTATGGTCGAGTGATATCTCCTTCAGTCTTGTCTCCTTGGCTTTCTGTTGGTAATGATAGATGGCAGTAGGGGTGTTCATCGGTTGGTCGGAGTCGGTTTTGGACTAAAACCGACGTCGACCACCGACATGATCGGTTTCATCGGTCGGTTTCTATCGATTTTTGAGAGGTTGGTGACACTGACCGACCGATCACACGGTCGGTCGGTTTCGGTCAGTTTTACAAACTCCGGCGAACTACACAAAAAAAAGGAGAAGGAGTGAAGGAAAGGGAGAAAAAAAGGAGAAGATAAAAGAAATGAGGAAGGAAACCGTACGGCCGATGGAGGAGTTAAAAAAGAGAGAAAGGGGAAGAAGAAATGGGGAGAGCCGAAGAGGAGAGGAAGAGAGGGGGAAGAAGAGAAGAAAATGGTGGAGAGAGTAAAAGAAAATAAAATGGTTCGGATGGGAGGATGGGGAAAAGAAAGAGAAAGGAGAAGAATGGTGGAGAGAGAATAAGAGAGAGAAGATAGAAGGAAGGGAGGGAAATGAAAGTGAAAAACGTGTGAGGCAGGGAAATGAAGGTGAAAAGACATGGAGAAAGAGAAAGAAAAGAGAGTGAGAACTAATAAAATAATATATTTTTTAAATCATCACATGTGCTTTGAAAATGAAAATACCATGCACACTGCCCAATGCCCATCAAATCCGTGTACCATCATGTCCTCTCACTCAATTACTTTTTTTTTTTTTTAAATTTGGCTTTGGGATATAAATGTCGGTCGGTCGGTCGAAAAATTCTTTATTGACCACCCCGACCGACCGACCGGTCGGTTTTGCATACACCGACCGATTCTTTCATAAAACCGACCGACCGATGTTGTTGCGGTCGGTCGGATCGGTTTTCAACCTTTTGTTGAACACCCCTAGATGGCAGTTAACTGGTTTCTACGGTTTCCCGAAATCTGAGCGTCATTCGGAATCATGGGCTCTTATGAATCGGTTACGTGGCTCCCCAGATACTCCATGGGTGATTGGTGGGGACTTTAATGCCTTACTATCTAATTCTGAAAAGGAAGGTGGGAATGAGAAATCATCTTCGAAATTGGCAGCTTTACGTAATATTGTGGACTTATGTGAGCTCATTGATCTTGGTTTTGTGGGTGATCAATTTACATGGTGTAACCGTCGGCCTGGGGATGCAACGATTTTCGAGCGGTTGGATCGGGTGTTCTATAATTTTGCTTGGTTATCTTGTTATCCAAATGTTGTGGTTAAGCATTTGGTGTATAGTCGCTCTGACCACCGCCCAGTTGAGCTTGTTCTCCACCGTCCGTTATCTTGTCGATCATCACGGGGTGTTCGAATTCAGCGAATTGAAGAGGTTTGGTTCCGGTACCCTTAGCTTGCTAACTGTGTTCAAGAGTCCTGGGATTGTGCCGCTGCAGGTTCTTTATCAGTACGTTTGGCAAGTAAGGCTGCTCATTGTATGCATCATTTGGCCCGTTGGGGTCGATTCGGGTTGCTTCTGATCAGGTTCAACAAGCTATTCAAAATTTAAAGCATGCTGGTTCTGGATCTGATCTTCAGGCGGCTGAGAATCAGTTGGAAGCTGTCTTACATGAAGAGGAGCTGATAACTCTTAGAAATAAGAGCTATTGGTTCTCTTTTAGGCTTAAAAACTCTACTCTTTGATGTGTTTGAGCTTTGGTTTGTGCTTGAAAATGAGTATTCTTTGATGAACATTTTTTACATATCAGTAGGCAAGGCTTGAACTAAATTTGGTGCAGATTTCCTATGTTTTAAGCTGATTTTTCTGGTGTAGGGTCACTCAGGTTGTGCTATAGCAACTAATTTCACAAGCAGAAGGCAGAAAGTCTGGGAAGTAAAATTCTGAACGTGCTAAATCCGTGAAAGCTTTCATTAATTGAGTTGGCAGCCATGTGAGCTGATTTGTCCCATCTCAGCCAATTAGGGAAGGTCCATGTGGATTTATGTGTCTAATCAGCCCTGAAATCAATGCAAAGAGATGGTATAAATGCTTCTTTTGCCTAAAGAATGAAAAAGAAAGCTGGAGAAGTTGACCTAGAAGTTGCTGCTATCATTGAAGGGGAAAAAGACAGGGAGGCTGCTGTTTGAAGGGATTACAGCTTGGGAAAGCTGGAATCTCCTTTGGAAGCTTATTCTCTTCACTCCTCTTCTTTTATTCTTCTTTCTCCTAGTGTTTAGTTGGTATTTAATGTTGTAATCGTGACTGATATGGTTGTTTGCTGCTGAATTTTCATTATTTTCACCTTGAACATGAGCTAAATCCTCTTAGGTGAGGATTAGGGTGCTTAAGCTTGAACTTGTTGTTTGTTTTAGTGGAATTTTATATATTGCAATTTAAAGCAAAGTGTTCTTCATGCTTAAAGCTGGAATTTCGTTTGGCCAACCATTTTCTAGCATTGTTGTTTAGCGTTTGGGAAAACAATAGATAACCGACTACTTTGCTTTACCTTAGTTTTTAATGATCATGAAAATGAGTGGGTATTTAGGGATAAATAACCACCTAAGGCACTAAATCAGTGGAGCTAAAAAGAAGGGGTTAAATGGGAGTTTAATCACCTTACCTATAGGAGAATTGGAAAATTCCCGTAGAAAATACTGGGTGAGTTGTAAATTTAGAGTTCTGCTGCAACAAACAACTTGTGAGAGTAGACAGCCCCTAATCTGAACCTTGCCTTCTCTGTGCTAATTCGCTGTTTTTATTGAATTTTACTTTAGTCCTTATCATTTTAAGCTTGTTTACCATTTTAATCTCTTGCACTTAGTTAAGAAAAAATATTTGGTTCTTGGTTACTTTGAATTTCATTAAAAATAGGCTTAGAAATAGTGATTTTCGTTGCATCAATCCCTGTGGAAACGATATAAAAATATTTATCACTTGCTGCTGATCGTGTGCACTTGCACGTGTGTTTGTGAGTTTTTCTTGCATATTTAGTATCACTTTGCACAAGGCAACATGAGCTTTATTGGAAACAACGGTCTCGTGAATTATGGCTTAAAGATGGTGATCAGAATACTCGCTGGTTCCACTGTAGAGCCTCTCAACGCCGAAAGACGAATCGTATTGTTGGTTTGTTTGATTCATATGGGTCTTGGTGTGATGATGTTGATTCTGTTGTGAGGATTATTTCAGATTACTTCCACGAGATTTATACAACTTCTGCTCCGTTGGCTTATGATTTTGAGGTAGCTCTTAGTGATGTTCCTATTCGGGTGATGATCAGATGAATCGCCGATTACTACAACCTTTTACTACTGAAGAGGTGTTGTTGGCCCTAAAGCATACACACCCTCATAAGGCGCCTGGTCCTAATGGTTTGCCCGGTTCCTTTTACAAACATTACTGGCCAATTATAGAGTCAATATGTGTTGGCTACTTGCTTGTCTGTTTTGAATGGAGACTGCTCTCTGGGGCCTCTGAATGAGACTATGATTGTGCTTATTCCAAAGATACCTTCTCCCTAGCGTGTGTCTGATTATCGACCTATTTCTCTTTGTAATGTAAGTTATAAATTGATATCTAAGGTGTTGGTTAATCGTATGAAGCATATTTTGAATCGTTTGATTGCCCCGAATCAGAGTGCTTTTATACCTGGGCGTTGCATGGTTGATAATGCCATCTTAGGTTTTGAATGCATTCATGAACTGAGGCAACGAACTAGTGGTAAAACTGGTTGGGCCGCCTAGAAACTAGACATGAGTAAGACCTATGATCGAGTAGAATGGTCTTTTCTTGAGAAGATTATGCTAAAGCTTGGGTTTGGTCGACGCTGGGTGGATCTAATTATGCAGTGTATCAGCTCTGTTTCCTTTTCCTTTAATGTAAATGGGGAAAGAGTTGGTCAGGTGATCCCGACTCGTGGTCTTAGGAGATCCGTTGTCACCTTATCTTTTTCTATTGTGTGCTGAAGGATTGTCCAGTCTTTTGCTTGGGGCTGAAAGGAGTTCAAGGATCAAGGGTTTTCGAATTGCTAGGGGAAGCCCTTCCATTTCCCATCTCTTCTTTGATGATGATTCCCTTTTGTTTTTTCGGGCGAATGCTCAAGAAGCGTATTGGGTTCGAGAGTTGCTGAGACGTTACGAATGGGCTTCAGGCCAAACGATAAATTTCACTAAGTCTGTTATTGCTTTCAGTCGAGTAACAGGGGAGGATGCACAATGTTTTATCAGTCGGATCTTTCAGGTTCCTCAAACGTCGTGCCATCAATAGTATCTCGACCTGCCATCGTTTATGCCTCGAAATCGAGCTGGTACCTTTTCCTTTCTGAAGGACCGTGTTTGGCGCCGTCTTCAGGGATGGAAGAGCCAATACTTTTCTAGTCGAGGTAAAGAAATTCTTTTAAAGTCTGTGGTTCAGGCTATACCCTATTATACAATGAACTATTTTTGTTTACCTGGTGGTTTGATACATGATCTTCATCAGATGATGACTCAGTTTTGGTGGGGCGGTTCTCAGGATGATCGGGTTATTCATTGGGTAAGTTGGGAGACTCTATGTCGGCCCAAATGCCTTGGTGGATTGGGTTTCCGAAACTTGGAGCATTTTAATTGTGCTCTTCTGGCGAAACAATGCTGGAGATTGGTGCGTGATCCATCTTCCCTGCTTTACTCTGTCCTTAAGGGTCGGTATTTTCCTAATGAGGATTTTTTTGCTACTGGTCTGGTCAATAGGCCGTCTTTTATTTGGCGTAGCCTTTTGTGGGGACATGACCTTCTTCATCAAGGTTCTCGATGGCGAGTTGGTAATGGTCAATCGATTGGTATCTATGGTTCTTCCTGGCTTCCTCAAGGTTGAATCTCCTCCTTCTTTACCAATGGATTCTAAGGTTAGTTGTCTTTTTACATCTTCTGGAGCTTGGGATTTAGCAAAAGTTAGTGCAAATTTCACTTTTGTTGAACGACAACTTATTCTTAGTATTCCATTAGGTGGTCTGAACTTGCCTGACTCGCGTATATGGAATTTTGAGAGGTCTGGCTTTTTTTTTTTGTAAAGAGTGCTTATCGATTGGCTCAAAGGGATGATATTCTTGGTCGACCTTCCTCGTCCTTGAATGTGGGAATATGTAAATGGTGGGTTAGTTTCTGCAATTTGCAGATTCCGAGTAAGATTAAAGTTTTCTTATGGAAATTATGTCTTAACAGGTTTCCTACTTGGACTAACCTTCAAGCTCGTTCAGTGAATTGCCCTCGGATGTGTGCACTTTGCTGCCGTTTTGAAGAAGATTCTGTTCATCTATTTTGGTATTGTAAGGTTTTTCACAATGCTTGGGATATGTCGAAATTCCTTCTTCTTTCTGTTGCTTGTGTTTCTGATATGTTTATTGCCTTGCGATCTCTGTTTGATCAGCTGTCTGTGGAATTGTTTGAAGAAGTTTGTGTCTTCTTCTGGACTTTTTGGAACATGAGAAATCGGTTAGTATGGGAAGGTACTGTATCAGATAAGGATCTTGGTGTTTATGTCGCGACTTACTTGCAGGCATATCGGCAGCGACAAACATCGTATCAACCAATGGTTAGCCGATTGGATCGTTCTTCTCCCCGTTGGATCCCTCCGTCTGGGCGTGCATTGAAGCTAAATACTGATGCAGCTTTTCGGTTAGCAGGTGGTTGGGTGGGGGCGGCTTGGTGCTTCGAAATAGTGAGGTTCATGTCTGTTTTTCAGCAGCTAAGATCTTTCTACCCTGCCTTGATGTGGATTTGGCTGAGGGGATTGTGCTGTATGAACGGGTTAAACTGGCTCTTCATTTGGGTTTCTCGGGCTTCCAAGTGGAGTCTGATTCCTTGCGTTTGATCCGTATTCTTCGTCATGAAGTGGAGGATATTTATGAAGTTGGTATGTTAATTCAGTCCCTTCTTCTGCTTGACCAAGGTGATGATGTTTTTGAAGCTTCTTATGTACCAAGGGAGGGTAATCGTGTTGCCCACACTTTAGCTCATTTAGCTAGTTTGCATTCTGTTGATAATGTTTGGTTTGAAAACTGGCCTGTTGAGGTCTCTGACTTACTTCTGTCGGATGTTGGTTCCTAGTTGAATACAATGACTTTTCTCTCTCTATATATATATATAATAAATCAATATAATCCAACATATATACTACGTTTATGTATATTTTTCCACTACATTATATTGGTTTCCCCTACGATTATATTAAAATAATATCATCCAACATATATACTATGTTTTTTTTTTCTCAAAGCTCCCACGATCTTAGCCTGATTTTGTATCACATGATTTTTTTTTTGTTTTTCTTTCCTTTTTTTCCCCTTGAAAATAGTGCTTATTGATTATTCTTCTTTTATTTTCCCCACTATCTTTCCTTTTTTTTTTCTCACAAACTATCCTTCTTGTGAATTTAACCTATGGTAAAATATTTTTCATTTGTATTTCCATAAAATTTTAGGATGTTTTCTCTGGTCCTTTAAATTTCTTCCGACGGTCTGAATTTTTAGGTAAAATTTGTTTTCCAATCTTGAGATTTTTTTTTAGAATAAAACATCAAAATATTAGGGGCATTCCGAGAATTGAACTCGGGACCTCTCGCACCCTAAGCGAGAATCATACCACTAGACCAAATGCCCATTGATATTTTCCAATCTCGAGTTATTTTAAGATTAATTTCACTTTTTGGTAAGTAGAATTACTCCCAAATTCTTCATAGATTTCTAAGAATTTTCGAATTAAGCAATTTGAGGGAAAATTTGTCTTTAATGTTTAATTTTGGATAGAAAATTTTAGGCTAAATTATAAAAAAATGCCCTTGAACTATGAGGTTTGTTTAAAAAATGCCATTGAACTTTAAAAAGTTTAAAAAATACCCTTGAACTTTAAAAAATGTTTCAAAAATACCCTTGTTGTTAATTTTTGGATGGAAACCATTAAAAATTTCAGTTTCATCAATACTCTTTAACTTTCAAAAGATTTTAAAAAATAACCTTATTAGAAAATGCTACTTTTTTTTTCCTTATCCCACCGTAAATTCTTCTTTCATGAAAATTAATGAGAAACTTTACCTATTTTTTATGTATTCATACATTAGGAGCTTTTCTTCTCTTTCAACACATCATCCCAAGAACTTGACTAGATTTTTGGCAATGGTATTTTCGACGGTTTTAACAATTCCCATCCAAAAATTAACTGGAAGGGGTATTTTTGAAACGTTTTGTAAAGTTCAAGGGTATTTTTTAAACTTTTTAAAGTTCAAGGTTATTTTTGAAACAAACCTCATAGTTCAGGGGTATTGGGTGATTTGAAACCAAGAACATATGATGGTAAGCGGTTGATGAGAAAAATGGTTGTCTGAAATGCATGAGACCAAAACGTTTTAGGGAGATAGGAATGGGCAAGGAGAGATAATCCAACCTCAACAATGTGCCTGTTTTTCCTCTCAACACTTCCGTTTTGTTGGGGTGTACATGGACAAGAAATTCTATGTATGATACCATTAGATTTGAGAATAGGAATAAGAGGTTTAAATTCAGTGCCCCCATCAGTTTGTAATGCTTTAATGGATGTGTTGAATTGATTTTCAACTAATGCTTTGAACATAAGGAAAACAGACAACACATCAGATTTTGATTTTAAGAAATATAACCAAGAGAATTTCGTGCAATCATCTATGAACAGGATAAGATACCGAGCCCCATTTACTGAAGTAACAAGGGATGACCCCCAAATGTCAGAGTACACCAAAGCAAAAGGGACAGTGGAACGAGATAAAGAACGAGAAAATTGAAGACGATGGCTCTTGGCCATTTGACAGTCATTACAAAACTTATAAGAGTTTGAACTAAACTGAAAATTACATGATTTAAGAACACGTTGAACTATTGGAAGAGATGGATGACCAAGGTTAAAGTGCCATAGAGAGATATCTTGAAATGTTGAGAGGAAACCAACAGGCGACTTGACAGAGGAAGGAAAACTCTTAGAATCACCAGAAACCGACAACTTATATAACCCTCCTTCGAGATTACCCTTCAGAAGTATTGTCTTGGGTCGAAGATCTTTCACAAGAAGAAAGTAGAGTGAAATTCAACAAAAGTGATGTGGAATTTTCCTTACCGCAAGCGCACGGGTCAAGTAATAATAAAGTGTTCATATAAACGAGTGTCGTCCTCTAGATTGGATTTTTAAGCAAATCAAGTATTGTGAATTATCTTGCTCAATTTTATTTAGGGATCAAAAAGTAGTGAATGAATGGTAGGAAACTTAATTCAAAGCAAGTAAAAGGTGGAAATTCAATTGGAAACAACACTTAGGGAATTTATTTCGCCGATTTAGTCTAGGATTGATTTTAAGGAGTAAGTTATTATGCACAATGGAATTATGAGCCAAAGACCCTTTAATCACAACTACCTCTCCCGAGTATAATTGATTCTCATGCAAATTAACCAACTTGATATCCCTATCTAAGTTTATTAACATGCAAGGCAATGAGATCTTTTAACCAATTCTAAAGTTAATCTAAAACCGTCACGAATTAGAAAATAAACTTTAGTCATGCAATCTTGAGTAAGTCTATATCAAATCCCCTCTCCCGAGCTAGATTCGAAACTTAAATCATTCAACTAATGGCCAATTAATTGAAAGCATTAAATCAAGATTACAAACATAATAAACATTGCATAACTTAAACCATAAATCAATCCATAAACACAATCAACTACATCAATCCCTAAGCTTACAAGTTTAGCTACTCATGAATAGAATTACAAGTTCAACTAAACATGTAAAAGCCATAAAATCTAGCTAAAGAAAGGAAAAGGGAAGGAAAAACTCAATGTAGGCCGAGACCGAACGTCCCCGTCACGATCCCCACGAACGATGGGTTGATTTTCGAATCTCTCCCTTTGTTTCAGCCTTCAATTGCTCTGTTTCTGCCCTCTTTACGGCTCCAAGAAGTCCCAAAATTGAATCCCCTAAAAACCTAGCCAAAAGGATGCTTTTATTCTGAAATTTCGTCGTAGCGTCGAGACGCTGCCTCTAAAACACGCGTTCTGGAAAAGGAATTCTCGCAGCGTCTCGACACTGCGACAGTTTCGCGCCTCCTCTGACATGGAATGCCAGTGTCGAGACACTAAAGAAGCAGCGTCTCGACGCTGGTCTATATTTGACCAAATGTTGACTTTTTTCCTTTTTTATTCTTTTTCCTTCCTTTGCATCTTTTCGCGTCCCGAGCACCCGATTAACGCCATTATTGCGCTATAGCTCCAATCAACCATTTCCTACAAAATAAACAACAAAGTGCAATAAAATGACCAATAATCATCAAAGACTAGCTAAATTCAATAAGGAAAGATAGCTAGCTATGCTCGCTATCAAAAAGCTTTGTTGTCATGATAGAGTTTTGCGATGCTGATCAGATTATGAGAAATTTGAGGGGTATGCAAAACAGAATGTAGTTTAACAGGATGCGAAGATAAAGTAGAAGAAATCGAATTGGAACCAATATGAGCAACAGGAAAACACTTACCAATGCCTATAACAACCTGCTCACCACCATAATATGGAGTTGGATGCTAGAGATTGTTAACATCCGGGGTCATATGATGCGTTGCTCCCGAATCCATGAACCAAGCCTCGTCCGGATGAGAAACAGAAGGTAAGACAATGGAGGTATCGGGTTGGGTAGGGGAAGGGGGCTGATTTGAATTAGGGTGTTGAGGATGATTGAAGAAGGCTTGTGGTGAGTGGGGGGAAGAAGGAGCTTGATACAAGGGATTGTGTTTATTGTAGCATACTAGAGCTGTATGTCCGAGTTTCCCACATATTTGACACTGAGGTCTAGAGGAATTGGATTTGTGAGGCCATTTTGGACGAGATGGATTTTGAGGACGACCTAAAATACTAGGGGAATAGTTTGAGGGGCAGAAAAGCTAGATGGAAAGGGAAAAGAGAGGACAAATTGAGGTCGAGGGGAATTGTTCTGCTAAAAAGAATTAGTAGGGCGTTGGAAGCGTTTTTGGGAAGATGAAGATGACAGGTTGGCGAGGTTTGACTTCCACCATATTAAGGGAGTCAACAGAGGTCTACTTCTCCAAACGAGCTTCATATGCTATAAGAAGACTCCTAACATCAGTGAGAGAGGGTGTGTCATTACGATTCTGTATGGAAGTAACAAAAGGGTTATATTCTGTTCCAAGCCCTTCAAGAATGTATCTTAGATGGTCTCGGTAAGACAGTGTCCAATGGCCAAAAATTTGTCTGCAACATCCTTGATTTGGGCAAGATACTGAACAACCGAGAGACCATCCTTTCTAATCTTTTGAAGTTTGGATCGAAGACCCATGATACGAGCTGTAGAGGATGATTCATAGACTACACGCAAGTGTTCCCAGATTTCAAAAGCAGAAGAACAACAAATAATTTCATCAACCTTATCATCAGGCAGAGAAGAATAGATCCAACTCATTAAGGTTCTATTATATTTTTGCCAAAGAAGGTATTGAGGATTTACCTGTGTTTGCGCGACGTCCAGATGCTGCGGTGGAGCTGGAGTTCCATTTATGAAGTGTTCCATATCAAAGGCTATAATATGATTCAACAGTTGATTTTTCCATAGCAAGTCGTTCGAGTCCGATAGTTTTATGTTAAGTGGTGGAGTTAGGGTAGGGAATGGTGGTAGGAGGAAAAGTCGGAACAGTAGAGTAAGGAGGTACAAATGGTAGGGAGGGTTGAGCTTGAGGTGGGTACTGAAACCCAGTCGTTGGAAATGGATTAGAGCTTGAGATAGGATGCTGAAGAACATTGGAGTAAAATAGAGGTAAGTTGGGATTTAGGGTTCAAGCAATGGCGTTGGAAATATGAGTATTGATGGGAAAAGTTGGTCTGGAAGAAACAAAGGTATGGACAGGGGTAGTCACCGTTGATGTGGTGGATGAGACAGCTGGTAGGGTTTCATTGCCTGAAGATAGGCTACTGGATGACGATGCCATAATCGAGAAAAAAGGAAAAAAATTGAGGAAAAGGACAAGCTATGACTCTGATATCATGTGATGTTAATGTTGGGTTTTATGCCCTAAAACTCGTAGATAGTAAATGTACATTTGACCGAACATTAATAAAAGTGATGTATTATTCAATGTTTGTATTTTATCTTGTCTTATTAACCCTAATCAAATAAACTAAACATCCAAGGCTAATAGAATGAGGCTTGAATTAGTATGTAGGGACATACGAGGATCAATGTTCAAGTTTTAGCCTAAAAGGTCTGTAGTATAGGGATAAGGTTGGGTACCTTATCCTGGTGACACTATGGATACGACCCGTTTTGTATATTGATACAAACGTATTGATCCAACGCGTTCATGTAGTTGACATGCGGGTGGGGGTATCCTGTGCAATGAGTTTGCACAAAGACCGGACTGCGAAATAGTTAACCACTAACTGTAACACCGTTAGTTAGTTTGGTTTCTATTTCACTAGGATGACCTAGGCAACTTGGCCTTAATCCTGAGTGGATTATGGACTCCTGTCCATGAAGGATTGTCCTTTGATTTGTACGGGTGAGAGTGGCCTGTTCGCCGACTCAATAAGCCTACCATTTTGGGGACAAGATCGAATGGGGAGCTGGGAACATAGTCTTACAAGATGGAATTCACTCCTTCCCGATATTAGGGTAAGTAGAGGTGTGTTCCCTTAAGTGGTGTCTCCGGGTCTTGAACAATGGGCCCTACCCTCTTTATGGCACGAGAGGGATTTCTGTTTGTTCGTTGGACCTCAAACAGGTTGTTCATTAGAGGAGCACTGGTACTTAAGGACAAAGAGGTGGCCCAGGGGTAAAACGGTAATTTGACCTAGCTGGGGTACGAACACACGTGAAGGGCTGACTTGCTGTTGATGGTCAATATCCGTGGACACAGAAATATATTTGCAGTGAGAAGCGTGCAACCGTGGTTCTTTAGTGGAGTGAACCGCGGTTAACGAATATTGATTAACTTGGTTAATGAGTTTAGCTAATTAATCTCATATCGTTGGAGCTTCTGATCTGTAGGTCCATTAGGTCCCACCGGTAGCTCATTTAGGGCGTTGAGGTAAATTTCTAAGGAATGATTGAATATTCGAAGGTGTTCGAATATTAAGCTAAAATGTGAATTTGATTCATATTAAAACTATAGGTTATAATTAATGTGCATTGGATGTACATTAGTACTATAGTTTTATGAGAGAGAATAATAATTGAATATATGATATTCAATTTTATTATTTTATTTAATTCATTTATTTTGAATTAATTAATTGATTTAGTTTAGTTAAATTTGATTCAATTAAACTATAGGTTAAAGAGGGATATTAATTTAAATAGGATTTAAATTAATGTTGATTAATTCAATGTAATTAATTATAATTAGAATATTTGGATTTTAATTTATAATTAATTAAAATATCAGGTAACTGATTAATCAGTTACCTGATGTTATGCGTGAAGTGGCCCTAGTTTTCCTCTCCTGATCGATAGGTATTTGGGAAGGGTCTTCTTTCAGTTTCAGCAATCCCCACACTCACACAATCTCTCCCTCTCTCTCGCCCTCTCTCGTTTTGCTCTCTCTCTGTGAACACAGAAAAATATTCCAGAGAAATCCTTAGAGATTGTGCTCCCACAAGCCCCTTACGTGCAACCTTCAAGAGAATACTGGTGAGTCTTTGGTTGTGGTGTTCGTGAGGTTTTTACAGCGAAATTAAAGTCCTTTTGCTACTGTTTTTTTTAGCACTCTGTGGAAAATCTTGGCGAAACGATCAAAGAACTCTTCAAGGGTAAGTGTTTCTTGATCTAGGATCATTAGGATCCATTATAATTTAGATCTAAAGCGTTTAGAATCTGTTACAACATGTTTTATACAATTTTGCAGCATGATTTCTGTGTATTTTTCTTGTTGTAAAATTCTTTGCAAGTTGTATTGGTATTTTAATCTTGAGTAAAACATAGTATGGTTTATGATTGTTTCCGCTGCGCTAGGGTTTTAATCCCTGCAGTTAATGCAACCAACACCAAAATGGAAGAATGCTCAACAAAATGTTGCCCGAGCACTGTAGCTCTATTAATACTCAGAAAGATGCCACGTGTTTCAATACTACAGGAAGATACAGAAATACACCAAAAAATACAAATAACAACGATAAATACAATAAGAAATAACCCAGCTAGATAATATATAACCACAACTTAAGCATCAAAGTCAGTATGACAAACACCACACCATTTTGTAGTTTTATTGTCTTGTAAGTCATGTCTCCCCCCGCAAAACAAATTTAATTACTGTTGTTGTCACAGGAAGGTTAGGTGCATTTTTCCCTATTTGGATTTTGGAAACGATAGTTGGTGTCGCTAGGGAAGAAAAACTTGCTTGAGAAACTTACACATCCAATTTGAAGAATGAGCACAAAGATGATGAATAAAAAAACAGCAATAGGGTCGAAAACAAAGTTGAGGACACCTAAGACCAAGACCAAGACTGAGGCAAGGTCAAAACTTTAGTCCTGAATCAACACACTGAAGGTACGAACTTAAGAACTATGATCAAGGAGAAAAAGCGACAGAGAACGGAGGCCAAGGAAAACAGTCCTCCAGGTATGAACTTAACATTTGTTTACATTTACTATCGATGAGTTTAGGGCATAAAACCCACAGGAAAATCATGCCAAGTGGATTATTTATAGATCATATTTTCACAAATGTTTAAAGTATTTGGAAATTTGCATATCTAGATTTTATGTATATTTTCCTTACCATTTTGTCCTTACTATGTTTTAGCTCTCCCCCTAATAAATTATTTGATTTTGTTCATTTTCTTTCCTATATTCACACAATAATTATATAGTTTAAATTTAATTTGAAAACTTTAATCCGTTTTTTTTTTCTTAATGATCCCACGTTTTTAACATATTGATTTGGTATGACATGATTTTTTTTCCAAGATTTTTGCATTTTACAAAAAAAAAATGTTGATATTCATATATATAACTTCATATTATACCTTATATATACCAAGTACACAATTGTTTTTTTGTTTTACTCATTGTAGCCATATATATAACTTTTTTGTCATAAATATATAGTAGCAAATAATATTAAATCAACTCCTCAAACAAAAAATATTAAATCAATATAATCCAACATATATACTATGTTTATGTATATTATTCTACTACATTATATTGTTTTTCCTTACGATTATATTAAAATAATATCATATATACTATGTTTGTTTTTCTCAAAGCTCCTACGATCTTAGCTTGATTTTGTATCACATGATTTTTTGTTTTTCTTTCCATTGAAAATAAATACACTCTCTAGCTAGACTTATAACTTTCAAATGGTTATTGAGATAGCAATATGTGTTGTCCAATTTGCTGCTACATCATTTTCCTACCCAATAGCTATCCTAGTACTTAATTTAATTCCTAGATTGACCACTATTGATATTCTTTTTTGCAATCTTATTTAAATGATATTATAAGCCTCATCATATATATATGCTAAGCATCCAGAAACTTTCCTTCTTGTAAATTTAACCCTATGGTAAAATATTTTTCATTTGTATTTCCATATGAAATTTTAGGATGTTTTCTCAATGGTCCTTTAAATTTCTTCCAATATAACGGTTTGAATTTCTAGGTAAAATTTGTTTTCCAATCTTGAGATTTTTTTTTTTAGAATAAAACATCAAATTATTAGGGGCATTCCGAGAATTGAACTCGAGACCTCTCGCACCCTAAGCGAGAATCATACCACTAGACCAAATGCCCATCGATATTTTTCGATCTTGAGTTAATTTAAGATTAATTTCACTTTTTGGTTACTAGAATTACTCCCATATTCTTCATAGATTTCTAAGAATGTTCGAATTAAGCAATTTGAGGGAAAATTTGTCTTTAATGTTTAATTTTGGATGAGAAATTTTAGGCTAAATTATAAAAAATGCTCATGAACTATGGGATTTGTTTAAAAAATGCCCTTGAACTTTAAAAAGTTTAAAAAATACTCTTGTCGCTAATTTTTGGATACAAACCATTAAAATTTTCAGTTTCATCAATACTCTTTAACTTTCAGAAGATTTTAAAAAATAACCTTATTAGAAAATCCTACTTTTTTTCCTTATCCCACCGTAAATTCTTCTTTCATGAAAATTAATGAGAAGCTTTACCTATTTTTCATGTATTCATACACTAGGAGTTTTTCTTCCCTTTCAACACATGATTCCAAGAACTTGACTAGATTTCTGGCAATGGTATTTCCGATGGTTTTAACAGTTCCCATCCAAAAATTAACTGTAAGGGTATTTTTGAAACGTTTTGTAAAGTTCAGGGGTATTTTTGAAACTTTTTAAAGTTCAAAGGCATTTTTGAAACAAACCTTATAGTTCAGGGATATTTTTTTTATAATTTAGTCAAAATTTTAATTGAAAAATTAGAATTAAACCTAATTCAGTTGATTAGCTTTGCTAATGGAATTTAAAGAAGGGAGAGTGAGACTAAGTTAATTTGGGTTTGTAACGCAATTAGAGTTTAATTGGAAAAAAAAAGGAACATTTTAGTCAGAGACTTGTGATTCGTTCCATTTTAGTCTCTTGTTTCAATTATTTTGGTCTCTACGCTTCCAATAAATCTTAAATTTAGTCATTGTTTCAAGTTTTTTTTTTTTTTTTTTTGAAAAATAGTCATTGTTTCAAGTTTAATGGTTAACTTTTCAAAAAAAAAAAAAAATTATTATTATTATTATTATTTTTTGACAACCTTCCCTTTTTAATTTTTAGAAACATATTCATATGGAGCTTTTTCTTGAATGAAAATTATGATTATTATTTTATCAATTAAAAAATAACTTCAAACTAATAATGAGTACTTATTTTAAGATATATTGAAAAAGTACAAAAGTGAAGAAAGAGGATGGCAGTTCACATTCTCATCCATATAGGTTAAATTATAAAAAAAAAATACCCCTAAACTGTGAATATATCCAAAATTATAAATATCCAGAAATATAGATACCCGACATTTTAGATAATCGTGTTTGTTTTGAAAGAATAATTTATAAGAATGCCGGAGAATATTTAGATAGTTATGTTTGTTTTGCAGGATTTTTTCATGGGAGTGTCTTTAGATTATGTACCACCAATAATGACCTTACTAATTTTTAATTTATTTATCTATTATTTTAATATAAATTAAATTTATATAACGATTTTGGTCTTTATTAATTTAATGTTTTATTTTTATATCAATTTAATTTATACTAATTTTATTTGTTATTTGGTAGAATAAATTTATATATATTAGCTTAAGGTTTTTATAAAATATTTACTATAAAAAAATAATTTCAACTTTAACTTTAACTTTAACTTTTTTTTTTCTTTTCAAATTAGGATAATTAATATAATTCATGGTGTTTTTAGTGGATTATATTGATCACATTGTCAAATTAGAATTTTTTAGAGAATAATATTTATCTATAATGGATTTTGTGTGTATTTTGAAATGTACAATTAGTATTAATTTGAAGAGAAATAGTATTAGTTTGAAGAGAAATAACAGATAAATAACTAAAAGAACATTTTAGTAGATGCATAAGAGAAAAAACTCACTAGATACAAAAGTATTAGGCAAGTATTGAAAAAGTAAAATAAAATGAATATCGTTTTTTAAATTTCAACTACAAATAAATTGAAATATGTGGTCGTTTATTAGGGTATGAATAAATTAATTTATTTGTAAATATAAAATAAAATGAAGAAAAAATATATTAAATGAAAATGGAGGGTAAAAACATAATTAGAAGAGTCCTCGACATGGAAATCTTAGAAACCCATCTATTATTAAATGTATCCCATATAGGCATCTCGAGATGTCTAAGTATCCTACATTACTACAAAACAAACAAGGTAATCTAGATGTTCATCCCATGGGAATCTTGGATCGATTACCACTTAAACAAACGACCCCTCAACAGTTTTATTTTACCTTGACGTTTGAAGTTTGTTTCAAAATGACAATTTGAAACATTTTCCATTAAATTTATGCACGAAAAATGATGTGTTCGCATGTGTTTTTATTGTTTTTTCCATGTATATGTTTAAATATGTTCATATAAGTAACAATATAAACACGCCATTTTTCGTCTATAAGTTTAACTAAAAATGTCTTCAAGGATTGTTTTGAAACAAAATTCAAACTTCGAAGACTAAAATAAAACTTTTGAAAGTTCAACGAGTATAATTGAAACCAACCTCATTGTCTAGGGGTATTTATATACATATATATATATATAATTTAACCATTTTATTACCCTGTTTCACTCCCTTTTTTGGCTTAAAAACAAATCCATTATTTGATTTAAACTCTCAGTCAAAAGGATTTGGAGATTGCTTGAATCCGGTAAATTTCTCTAATAATTCTAAAACCAAATTGTAACAAAAATCTCGGAATAGGAGGGTTGGGCTGAGTTGTGCATGACTCGGAAGGATCCCTCATTTGTTTCGGAAGGATCCCTCATTTGTTTCGGAATGCATCAAATTTCAAAGAATTGGTCAGTAAAAGTGCTGGAAGCCAAAGCATTGCTAGAGGGACTGAAAACGATCTCCGATACCTACAATCGTTGCTTAATTTTTCATCAAGTGGAAACCGACGCTCTTGAAGTCGTCAACATCCTGGTCAGAAAAGCGGAAGATATCTCAGAAGAACAGATCAAGGCCATTGCTTCAAACTCTTTCAGAATGACTTTTCAACATTGTAGTAGATTTTTGAACATAGACGCGCACTATGAGGAAAGCCATTGATTTCTTTGTTGATTCTGGTAACTTCCATGGAAATTGTATCTCGTGGGAAAAGGGGCATATTTTTTGGACTCCAAATCTCCCCCTTTGGATTTTCCCCCTCTTAAACGGGGTAGGTGTAAAAACGGTTGATTTCATTTAATTCACGTTGTTATTCAAATAAATAAATAAAATAATCCATACTAAAAAAAAAGTTAGAACTAATCCAATTTTAAGAAACCTAAAATAGACTTTTATTTTAAACTTTAATTCTTTGGTTGGTGAATGAATTTGAAAGAAAATGATTTCAATTTCTAGTATTTTAAAAGATGGAAATGATTTTAAATTCATGTTTGTGTTTGGAATCGAAATGATTTGAAATCACTAAAATTAAAATCTCATGTTTGGATGTTCACGAGAAATGAAACGAAACGAAAGTATAACATTTTACTCTTATGTCCTTATACTTTTGTACGAAATTATTTTAATTAATAACAAAATATTTAATATCAAATAACATATCAAACACATATAATCATGAAAATACATTATTAATTAAAACAAATCACCTTATTAAATTAAAATTTGTAAATGTCAACATTATTTTTAAAAAAAAAATTAAAAAAAGTTACAAAATGTCTTGATTCAAATGAAAAATAAATTTAACTCAACCTCTTAACAAAATTGTCGATAGCTCCTATTTTTTCATATATTTATTGTATATTAAAATTTAAAAAATAAACTAATTTCTATTTTTCCATATCTTTATTATGTATTAAAAATAAACTTTATCAACAAATCTGCACCAACCTACTTGATTTTTATTTTTATTTTTTTTAAATTACATTATATTTTCTCGAGATTTTATTTTCTATATATTATTCACTCCTCCATATGCAATTCAAGAATTTTTTGTTTCTTAGCCATCCCGTTTCTCCCATCTGCCGCCTTCACTGTATCTCACCTCTAAGAGGAATATTTTTTTTTTTTTTTTTTGATTTCTTGAAAACTAATGTATGAAAAACATTAAAAAGAAAAAGAGTATACATATAGATGGGACAAAAAAATTAAATTTTTTTTCAAAAAAAAAAAAAAAAAGATGGGACAAAAAAATTGAATCAACGTATAAAAAGAAAAAAAAAACATATTAGGCATTGAGTCTGAATATAGAACTATAGGAGTCATAAATTTTTTTAAAAAAACTTTATGGGTAAAATTGGAAACAGATTTTTTTAAGTTTAGAATCCTACAAAATTCGACCATTTTGGAACGATTTTTCTTTTTATAAAAAAAAACACGATTTGAAATCACACTTACACGTGAACGGATTTCAAATTCCTCCCAAATCCAAGTGTTCCAAACAAATAGAGCAAACACAAATAGATCACTTTAAGAACAAAGTAAAATATAATCGTAAGGGGCCATTTGGACCCTTGGATTAAGTTGAGTTGGCTATTATAGCCCACTCAACGTTTGGAATGCCCGTTTAATTAAAGGGGCAACGAGATATATGACTAAAAAAAATAGGTGGGATTTGAAAAATAGCTAAAAAGGTTTCAATACTAACTAAATGACTAACGTGATTTTAATTAATAATTTCCCAAATTAAGAGGACAAAATTGCCCCTAACAAAACGTCTAAGAACTTCCTATCATTTAAATCAAATATTAGGAGAGAGACCTACCGCTAAAAAGTTGGAGATTTATTAGGAATATAGAGAAATATAAGATTGCAACACCCTAACAACCTATTTTGAATTTCCTACGACAAAATCTACAATCTGGGAAAAAAAATGAAACCATGTCCCCATTTAAATAAACACATCGCTCACAAAAAAAACAAAAAATAAGACTGAGTAGACGATAAAATGGGATAACAGAATACACATAATGAAACACTCAATAACGTATTTACATGGAATTACCCCACGAAATTGAACTTTTAGCTTAATTCTCATGTATAGTATGAAAAAATGAATACTCAATGTAGGTATTTAAAAAAGTGAATTTAAATCTCACCTCATTTATTGCATGTCAAATCAGCAAAACCCTCCTCCATCTCCCACAAACAGCCCTCTTCAAGACAAGCAAAACCCTTCATCTTCCCACAAACGCCAGTCCTTCTTCGTACAGACCGTCGACCCCCACCTCCCGCCGATCCAACCTCCAGCCATCGCCTTCGTGTAGGCCTCCTCCCGCCGACCCATCAAATGTGCAGGCCGTCAAAAAGGTGCCACTGAATTTATTCTTCAAAGATGTACCATCTACCGAAATAACTGGGAGACAGTGTTTCCACCTGTTTATGGATGCTGCAATACTCATGAAGAAGAACTTGAACCTGTCATTTGAATCAACTTCCTGGGTGGTGTACGTACCTGTAATTTTAGGCAGTAAATATCATTATACACTGTGACAGAATGTTATAAAATGAAAGTACAGATGGTAAATACCTGAATTCCTTTCGATCAACCTGGCATCAAACAACGGAATTTGCGCATAAGACACTTCAGGAGATCCTCTCAACTCATTTAACGCCTTTTCTCTACCCCTCCATGCTTTGTCATAACTTATATTGATCTCGTGCGTTTTCCTAGCATACTCTATTATGTCCCGAGGTGTACAGTTGCATCCTGTTAGTTATCCTCATTATAGTCTTCGCATACTCACATGCAATACTCGCTGTCGCTTGCCTGTGATCATTCTAAACGACATCGAAAGAACAAGTGTGGTCGTTGATAAACTTCCTCACAATCCACAACTGCCCCGTGCAATAGGTAGATGCACGCATATACCATTGGCATGAGTCGTCTATGCATGCCACTGTATACTGTATGCTATTGGATTTAATTGTCTTGAATTGGAAACTCCCTTTCAGAGCCAGTGAAGAGACTACCTTCTTGAGATGTCCTTTGCATGAAAATACGCACCCCTCTGTTACGGATACTATGTCGGTCAATGCATCAATCCCATCTGAGTTGACAAACTCAAAATTTTTCTCCCCCTGGGATGAACTTGCAACTGCCCCTCCCCCGTTGTGTATATTAGTATCTACCCCCTGCACGTCGACAACTAAGCAACAGTCCCTATACGTGCCATTCTGAAACCCGTTTACCATCCAAAAGACATCCCTGTCTTCTGAGAGGACTATATTTATCGGGTTGCTTGACCAATTCCTAAAGAGTGTCAACCTGCAGATACTACTACTGTCCGCCAAATTGAGGTAGTTCGCAGCACATACCTTTAGTTGGGAGAGGTTAGCATCACAGGGGCATGTCACAATGCCGGACTTGAACCCACTGTAGACTCCCGTCATTTTGTGTAAATGGTATTGAGAGAGGGCTTGGAGATTTTTGTTCCTTAACTTAATAGAATAAGCTATATATTTGAATTAATTGAGAGAGGGCTTGGAGATTTTTGTACAAATTGAACATACCAACAAAACCACGATTTTTGCTGTTAGATGGAGAAGAAAACGGGATCTGGTGAAATCAGTTATATGAAATGAGCGGATCCCATAAAATGTGGAACAAAAAAGACGTTATACATTTAACGGTGCAGTAAACGGCGTCTGTATATGCACGGATATACCCAGGGGTAAAACTGGAAAAAACCTCATGTCTGCAGGTCCCTTGATTTACGGCAGCCACAAATGAAAATATGAAAGTTATTTAGCCAAAAAACTTAATGGCCTATTTTTTTCTAGCCATCTAACACAATTTCCCTTAATTAAACGGGGTTGGGTTGTTTCACCCTCGTTTTGCTACAGTGCCCCAAATTTGTTATTATAGCCCACTCACGTTCTTTCAACCCCATGGCCCACTAGTGACCCACCTTTGGCTAACATTCCGGTGATCGCCGCCGACTCTGGCGAAAATTCTGGTGACCACCACTGACGACCAACATTTTTTTCTTTCTTTTCTTCTACCTCTTTTCTTTATTTTCATATTTTTTTTCGAAATGAAAATGAGAAGAAAGAAGGAAAAATGAAGAAAATGAAAAAAAAAATCTGGTCATTAGTGGCAGTCGTTGTCGGGGGCGGTGGCGGTCCCAAATTCCTCCTACCCATCGTATCTAAGAAGAGTTTTGCTTTAATTTGTAATTATATCTAAATAATACACACTTGTTGTGAATAATACATTTATGCACATTTTTTTGGTTCAGTTACATGTGGGATTTGACATGTACTCTTTTTCTTAAGGTCGAAGATTCAAATTTTCATATTTCATATTTGTTGTATTAAAAAAATGTTCATGAATATTGCATTTTGTTTTTTGCTTTTTGATTGGATTTTTTTTTTTTTTTTTAAGATTTAAACATTGGAAAAGTTTGAAAGATTTATTTAATGGTCTATTTTTTTAGTTGGGGTTAAAATAAGATGTCTCATCCTATGTGTTGTTCGATGACTTTTTTTTTTTTTAAAAAAAATAGTACATTTTAGGAGTTGTTTTTTTTTCTTTTAAAAAATTAGATTAGATAGCAAAATTGATGGTCATATTTACCATTCTCATAATAATAATAATAATAATAAAAAGAAATAAAATAGTTATAACCTGGACTATTATAATCAATCCCACACCCCTAACACAAGACTTTCTAAACTAAGACTAAAATACTCTGCGTCCATACACATACTATTCAAATCTACAAGCTATTATAATTCTCAGACTATAATAATTAAAGATTATTATAACCAACTTTGCGTTCCAAACAACCCTTGAAGTGCTTATTATTATTATTATTATTATTATTATTTTAAGATTTTATCTTTAATTTTTTTTTTCTATGACTATTGAATAAGATCCCTAATAGTAAAACAAGTTATATAATACTTTGTTCATCCATTCCTAGATAAGTTCTAACTACAAGAACTCACACAGCTTCTGCCAACAAAACATCTTAAATTTCTTAAACTTAGCAAACTCAGGAACACACGCGGGTAAAAGACAAACACAAATATTGTGATAAAAAAAAAAAAAAAAAATACTATATTCAATATTAGCCTTTAATAATTACACTTGCATAAAAGAAATTATAAAAAAATGAGGGGCTAAATGGAAATTTAATTGCCCCATTATAAACTAATATTTTAATGTTGGGCCAATTGACCTGAAGTCAGAAAAAACTATGTTGCTAGTTGAGAGGTTTAAAAAAAGACTCAGACCAGTGAGTCGCAATATATCCTCGTATTCAAATGTTAATATATATTATAAATTCTTTGCTCTCCAATCTCAAGAAGACAAAGCCCATTACCCCAAAAGTCTTTTTCTGTGGAATTTTTTGTTGTTGGATTAACATGACAATCTCAAAGGAGTGTGAACATGAAAAAACTAATATTTTAATTATGTAATCTTTATAACAATTGGTTCAATACATCCAAAACTAGCTATAAATGGTTCACCACAAACAAATTGTTTAGTGAAACCATCACAATATGAGACGGCCTATTAGATGTGAATTCGAAAATTTGTATTTCCTAATGATTATTGGATTCAAATTCAAAGTACTTTTGTAGCTTCTCTCTCACATCCAACATTTCAAAAGGTGACGGTTTTGTAGCACCCTCATCCAATAATTACTCATTACTCACATTATTTGGACAAATTGTTCAATTAGGCTGTCACAATGGGGTTGCCTCCTTAAAATCATTGGATGTAGATCTTAAAATTTAGGTTAAAAATCACTTTTGGTCTATGAATTTTCAAGAAGTAACTATTTAGTTCTTGAACCTTGATTTGAAACAATTTAGTCACTGTACTTTCAATAATTTTGTAACAATTTAGTCTATGAACTTTAAATAAGTAACAATTTAGTCCTTGTATTTTCAAATTTATAACAATTTAACCCTTGTTACAAAATTTTTTATCAAAATTATTAAATGACGTTTTTTTTTATTATTTAATGATTATACTTTGTAGTTTAGTCCCAAATTAGTTCATTAATTTTTCTATGTAAGAAATTTCATTAAATCTTAACATTAATGTTCACGATAGGGACTAAATCGTTACAAATTTGAAAGTATATGGACTAAATCGTTACTTATGAAAGTTCAGAGGACTAAATTGTTACAAAATTGAAAACATCAGGGACTAAAATTGTTACTTTTCATGACCTAAAATTTATATGTCCTCCAATAGCTATTGAATACAAAATCGAAGTACTTTTACAATTTCTCTCTTATACATCAAACGGTGCAAAACTATCCGTCGAGTCCCTCCAAATAATTTTTCAAATAATCTCCCCTATTTTCATTGGATTGAACAGCATTATAACCTCTAACAACCTTGCAAAACTCTTGGATTTCCGATCCTTGCAGCGCAGTGGTGACATTGTAAGCCCGTTTGGCAAAGCCAAGATGATGCATCAAAAGCCAAACATGAGTGAGCAAATCTCCACCATGTCCAAGCTGCTCAATGTGATCATACGATCTACACTCACATGAAATATCAGCAAGCATCTCCACCCACATATGGCTTATTATCTCCCACCTCTCTTCTTCTCCCAACTCCTCAAGCTCTCGAGCCAGCCAACAACCATAGTGAAACACCGAGGAGCTTCCATTTTCTTTAACATCTCTAGGCTCAGTCTTCAGCTCCAAACCTTTCAATATGCTCTTGCAAGCTTCCGCAGCTGTGTCTACTGATATTCTTTCCAGAAATCCTTTGGCGTCCTTGACGGTGGCATTGAACCTCATTTGGCTCATCCCATTAGGGAACAACGAATGGCGAGTCACTAAAAGGTAGGCCAAGAACTCTGACAAGGATTTGCTGTCTTCTATGCAGGAATTCAAAGCTTCATTTTCATGGCCAGAATGATAACAAAGATCGGTGGCAATGTGCCAAAGGAGAATGCTTTGGTCAGAATCCAATTCTAAGCTCCACCCAAGATGATTGTATAAGTTTCGTTTCTTCACAATCCATTCAGGCAACTTTCTGCTCTGATCTTCATTTTCAATCCCCACCTTCTCCTTCAACTGGTCAAAGATTCGCTTTTTAAGCTCGTCGGAGATCGGTCGGGAATCCATGACGTTGGTGATGTAAGAACTTTTCAAGAAGCTGCAACATCCGCCGTCGTTTGAATCTTGCAAGCAACGAGTTATTAGATTGTATTGCGGAACAGAATTCGACCATCTTATCTTCTCAATGGACCATCCCAACCCACAAACAGCTTTGAATGTGAACCGAGCTAGAAAGTTATCGATTTTCGTCAACCAAATTACGCACCAATCCGAACGCATCAACAAAACAATAGAATAGACTTCAAGACCCAAAGCTCCGAAAAGCAATAAAAACATCAAATACACATCGGCTCGAGGGTACCTGTGCCTGTTGGTGGTGCAAAAGGTGGCGACGGCGACGACCGTGGAAGATAACGTAGTAAGGCGAAGGAGAGCGCCCCAGTAAGAATGGATGACGGCGGCTTTTGTGTAGAAAAAATCATGCATAAATCCAAGCTCAATCTCGACGACTTTGAAAGCGGTTTGAGAATCATATTCCTCGAAGCAACAAAGGGATTCCTTAAGATCTTGGATGTTCAAAACCAAATCTGCAAACACCCATTTGTTTCTCTGGAAGAATCCATGAGCGACGCGCAGCATGTGAACGTCGCTGAAACGAGGCGATTTCTTGGCGACAGTGATTTGCGTCGGGAATATAGATCTGCCAGCGATGGATATAGGCACGAGCTGATCACGCAAGTGCTCGGTAGAAGCAGATCTCAAAACCCACGTTCTTTCGCCGTACTTGATAATCCCAGAAACAAAAACAGGAATGGCTATAAAGTTCAGAGCGGTGGGTTTCAAAGCTCGCAAAAAGACGTAGAACGCAAGGCCGGCTTGAACGAACAAGCCAAGAAAGTGCCTAAGCCAAAGGTCGTTATCTTGCATAGAGTAGGCAGTGATGGTGTCGGGGCCGCCGAGGTGGAGGAGTAAAAATGGCGCCCAGAAGGCTCGTATGACGAACCTCGGCTCGGGGGCTTCGCCGTTGCAGTCGGAGCCGTCGTCGTAGTTGGAGAGGATGCCGAGGGAAACGGTGGCGACCCAGTCGGCGGATAAATAAGCGAGCCAGAGAAGCCATCGGAGCCAGTGGTTGGAGGTGAATTTTCTCTTGTAGCCCATTGGGATGAGGGCAACTTGTAGAAGCAAACTTGAGAGAACCAGTACGGGAAGCTCCCATGTTTTCCAGAGATTTCTTAGAGTGGATGAAAAGATCTGCATGATTGAATCTGGTGAGAAGAACTCGAAGAAACCTTGGAGAGCTTCAATGGTGGATGAGATTTAGGATTTCAATGTTTTTTTTTTTCAATTGCAAGTTGACTGGAGTTGGGTGAATTAGCCTAGATCTTAATGATAAAAAATATCATGGTCTTTGTTTAATGTGAAAACCTCAAAAGAGAATAAAAAAGAGGTTTAAAAATAATTATGGAGACCCGTGCTGCCTGAGCACCAACAACAGGAAAGAATTTTCGAAATAAATACACTGGTTTGTGGGGCAATTGAAAGCGGAACCTTTATCTCATGGCTTCATTTTCTAAAATTTCTAAATTATTTGTACTCATATAATAAATAAAAAAGTACAAGATATGAATATGGTCTTTAATACTTTTGCACCTATTTAATATTTCTGCTTTGGTTTGTAATGATTTGATACTGTCCATTACATATTGTAATAATATAGGGTATAAAATACTTTTTTGGTCCTTTCTAATAAGTCCATACGTTTCAAAATTGGACAATCAAGTCTCTACTGTTTTGAAAATGTTTTTATTGAATCCTTCTAATGTTGACGTGACAGTTTAAAATAATAAAATATTGGTTTTTAATAATAATAATAATAATATAAAATAAATAATAATAATAATAATTATTATTATTATTAAAACCATATTCCTCTCTCCCCTCCTTCCCCCACCTTCTCTCTTCTTCTTCTTTCCTCTGCCGGAGCTTCCTCATCGCCACCGCTCGAGCCTCCTTTCCGAATCCCTCTGTCTCTTCTTCTTCCTCCAAAAACCCAACAACCCACCCATCTCTTCTTCTCCTTCAAAATCCAACCCTCATCCCCTTTCCTCCTTCAAAATCCGACCATCCCTCTCTTTCCTCCTTCCTCTCCAAAATCCACCCCACCTCTCCTTCTTCTTCAAAACCCAACCCCCACCCCCTTTCATTATTCTTCTTCTTCAAGATCCTCCTCTTTCTTCTTCAAAATATGACCCTCCACCTCTCTCCTTCTTCTTCAAAATCAAACTCTCCCACCTTCTTTTTCTTATTAAAAACGAAATCTATTCCTAAATAAGAAGAAGAATAATCGAAGATGATGGGTCGAAAGGAAGGAGAAGAAAGGGAACAGCGGCACCGGTGTCGACTGACAACGAGAAGAAGGATATGAAAAAAAAGGAGAGAAAGGAGAGAGTTTTAGGGGTGGGGAGGGAGGGGAAAAGGTGATTTTTTTTCATAATAATAATAATAATAATAATAATTTTATTATTATATTATTATTTTAATTAAAATCAACATTTTATTATTTTAAATTTCCACGTCAGCACTTGAGGGACTTAATAGAAACATTTTCGGAACAATAGAGACTTGATTGTTTGATTTTGAAACGTAGAGACGTACTAGAAATTGACCCGAAATATGAGGGACCAAAAAGGTATTTTACCCTAATATATATCGAGTAAATGATTATTGGGAAAAATACAGTTTTGGCCCCTGAGGTTTGAGTTGGGTTTCATTTTGGTCCCTGAGTTTTCAAACTCAACAATTTAGCCCCTGAGGTTTGGATTTCATTACGCTTTTAGTCCCTCCGTCAATTATTTTCAAAATAAAAATAATAATTTTTAATAAACTTTTAATTCTTTTTTTCTTTTTCTTCTTCTTCAACCCCTTCACCAATCACCACTACCTTTCTTCTTCAATACTCCCACCACCAACCTCCCACCTCGCCAGTTTTTTTTTTCCGTCTCCTTTCCTTCATCTTTTCTTTCCCCCTTTCTTCTTTTCCCTCTCGTCGAAGCCCTCCCTCTCGAGCACAATCGCGAGCACAACTGCGACTCCCTCTCGAGCACAGCCACGAGCACAACGCGAAAGCCCTCCCTCTCGAGCACAACGCCGCGAGCACAACATGGTTACCAGAGGTTTCGTGGTCTGAGAATAAGGAGCTGAAGCGATTTGTTTCAGACTGGAATCGCGAGCACAACATGAAACGAATCACTTTAGTGTTGGGATCGTCCCCTTCGATGCCCTCCCCACTGCTCCCCTGCTAGCACAAACTGATCTGGGATCGTCCTCGTCGTGGGTCTGAATTGCTGCTCACCGCTTATGTTTCAAGCTCGAATCGTGGTCTGAAACGAAGGGGATTTCCCCTTCGTTTCAGATCGAAATCGAAGGAAGCAACGGTCGTCGAAGGATTTGTGGTCTAAGAAGGAGAAACTTCGACCACCAGCTTGCGGTTCAGAGGGAGAAAGATTGTGTCGAGAGGGAGGGCTAAACTGAGGGGCTGAACCGAGCGGTGGTCGTCGGCCACCGGCCGTCGCGACAGATGTGAAGAAAAAGAAGGTGAAGGGAATAAAAGTCCCCACGCAGCGGAAGCGCATCGATTGGACCTTACGCCGTATATTAGTTAACATTAAAAAACCGTTACGATAACTCAAACAAAACTTTAAACTAACTTTAAAGTCGCTGTAAAAACGGTTTAAACATGCTAGAATAAATCTAAATTTATTTTAAAAAACTTTTCTAACGAAAAGAGGAAGAACCGTTACAAACCTCCGTTGTAGACTTGACCGTTCTTCGCCAACGACGCTCCAACGAACGAAAACGCAGCAGCCTTCTCGCCTCTTGATCGCTGGATTTTCTTCTTTGAATGACACAATAACCACAGAGGTTACACCGGTATGTCTCTAAGTCTAGGAGGCCAAAGACTTGTGGGAGTCTTTCTCTAAGAGGGAGGCTAGAGAGAATTCTAGGTCTTGTCTTTCAAGAGTGTCAAGTGTCATGACCAATTAGGTCTAGTGTTCTATTTATAGAAGAGAGGCCATGAATAAAATATTCAATTAAATCAATCTTTTCCAAAATTGATTCAATCTTATTCCTTAATTAATCAATCATGATCAATCAATTCCCCAATTGATTAATCTTTTCCATAAATGACTAATTTCTTCTATAAGTAATTAGATCATTCCCATAAATGATTAATCACTTCCTTAAGTGATTAATTATTTACATAATTGATTAATTCATGGTTAATGAATTCTTTAATTAATTAACCACCAATTAAATATCACATATTTAATTTCCGGCCTTGAATTAATTAATTTTGCCCAAACACTTTTAGGACTTAAATTAATTAATTCTTTCAATCTTCCATAAGTTTATATTTGAACTTCTTCAAATATTAATTTCTCTCATAATAATATATCAATATATATTATATTTATTTCCCTTAGTAAATTGAACATTTTCAATTTACATTTATTTACTTAGTTGCCTCAAATTACTTTACGAGCTACCAGTGGGACCTAATGGACCTGCAGATCAGAAGCTCCAACGATGTGAGATTAATTGGTTAAACTCATTAATCACAATAATCAATATTCGTTAACTGTGTGTACATTCCACTATAGACTCACAGTTGCACTCTTCTCACTGCAGACATATTTTCTGTGTCCACGGAACTTAGACCAATATCGACTAGTTAGTCCTTCACGAGTGTCCGTAACACCAGCTGGGTCAAATTACCGTTTTACCCCTGGGTCACCTCTATTTCCTTAAGTACCAATTCTCCTCTAATGAACAATCTGTTTATGGTCCAACCATCAAACAGAAAACCCTCTCGTGCCATTGAGAGGGTAGGGCCCTTTGTTCAAGACTCGGAGTAACCACTTAAGGGAACACTCATCTGCTTCCCTAAAGTCGGGAAGGAGTGAATTCCATCTTGCACGATTATGTTCCCAGCTCCCCATTCGATCTTGTCCCCAAAGTGGTAGGCTTATTGAGTCGGCGTATTGGCCACTCTCACCCATACAAATCAAAGGACAATCTCTCATGAGCAGGAGTCCATAATCAACTCAGGATTAAGACTAAGTTGTCTAGGTCGTCCTAGTGAAAATAGAAAACCAACTAGTTAACGGTGTTATAACTAGTGGTTACTATTTCGCGGTCCGGTCTTATGCAAACTCATTGCATAGGATACCCCCACTCGCATGTCTCCTACACGAACGCGTTGGATCGCAGCGTTTGTATCAAATACAAAGTGGGCCGTATCCATAGTGTCACCAGGATAAGGCACCCAGTCTTATCCCTATACTATAGACCCTTTAGGCTGTTTCTTGAACAATGATCCCATATGTCGCTACATATAGTTCAAGACTCATATTACAGCCTTGGATGTCTAGTTTATTGGATTAGGGTTATTATTAGGCAAAAACATATATAAAATAACTAATAACAATTAATGGAAAATATATCAATATTATTTCATTAATATCCGGTCAACGGTTACATTCACTATCTACGAGTTTTAGGGCATAAAACCCAACAAACTCCCACTTGAACTAAAACACTTAGTTAGTGGGATGTAAATGCAATAATCTAAAGCTGGAAATACAATGAACTAGGGCATCCTTATACCCATTATACATTTCTCCCACTTGCCCTAGATTAGATGGCATACATATCTCGTAGACCTAGACCTTCTAGATGACCCTCAAACACTTTAGCCGTGAGAGCCTTTGTAAATGGATCAGCGATGTTGTGCTCCGAGGCGATCTTAGTGACGATCACATGTCCTCTTTGCACAATCTCCCGTATCAGGTGATACTTCCTCTCGATGTGTTTACCCCGTTTGTGGCTACGAGGTTCTTTTGAGTTGGCTACAGCCCCACTGTTGTCACAGTATAGTGTTATGGGCACGTTCATATTCGGAACTACTTCCAAATCAGTCAAGAACTTTCTGAGCCATACTGCCTCCTTTTAGCTGCTTCGCAAGCTGCTACATACTCAGCCTCCATGGTTGAGTCTGCTATGCATCCTTGTTTGATGCTTCTCCACACTACTGCTCCTCCATTGAGGGTGAATACTGACCCTGATGTGGATTTCCTAGAATCCTTATCAGCTTGAAAGTCAGAGTCAGTGTTGTTGGGTTTTATGCCCTAAAACTCGTAGATAGTAAATGTACATTTGACCGAACATTAATAAAGTGATGTATTATTCAATGTTTGTATTATATCTTGTCTTGCTAACCCTAATCCAATAAACTAAGCATCCATGGCTAATAGAATGAGACTTGAACTAGTATGTAGGGACATGCGGGGATCAATGTTCAAGTTTTAGCCTAAAGGGTCTGTAGTATAGGGATAAGGCTGGGTACCTTATCCTGGTGACACTATGGATACGGCCCGCTTTGTATATTGATACAAACGTAGTGATCCAACACGTTCATGTGGTTGACATGCGAGTGGGGGTATCCTGTGCAATGAGTTTGCACAAAGACCGGACCACGAAATAGTTAACCACTAACTATAACACCGTTGGTTAGCTAGGTTTCTATTTCACTAGGATGACCTAGGCAACTTGGCCTTAATCCTGAGTGGATTATGGACTCCTGTCCATGAGGGATTGTCCTTTGATTTGTACGGGTGAGAGTGGTCAGTTCGCCGACTCAATAAGCCTACCATTTTGGGGACAAGACCGAATGGGGAGCTGGGAACGTAGTCTTACAAGATGGAATTCACTCCTTCCTGATATGAGGGTAAGTAGAGGTGTGTTCCCTTAAGTGGTGTCTCCGGGTCTTGAACAAAGGGCCCTACCCTCTTTATGGCACGAGAGGGTTTTCTGTTTGATGGTTGGACCACAAACAGGTTGTTCATTAGAGGAGCACTGGAACTTAAGGACCAAGAGGTAGCCCAGGGGTAAAACGGTAATTTGACCTAGCTGGGGTACGAACACACGTGAAGGGCTAACTTGCTGCTGACGGTCAATATCCGTGGACACAGAAATATATCTCAGTGAGAAGAGTGCAGCTGTGGTTCTTTAGTGGAGTGAACCACAGTTAACGAATATTGATTAACTTGGTTAATGAGTTTAACCAACTAATCTCATATCGTTGGAGCTTCTGATCTGTAGGTCCATTAGGTCCCACCGGTAGCTCATTTAGGGCGTTGAGGTAAAATTCTAAGGATGGATTGAATATTCAAAGGTGTTTGAATATTATACTAAAATATGAAGTGGTTCATATTAAAACTATAGGTTATAATTAATATGCATTGGATGTATATTAATACTATAGTTTTTTTAGAGAGAAAATAGTAATTGAATATGTGATGTTCAATTTTATTTTTATTAATTAATTTCAAATTAATTAATTAATTTAGTTTAATTAAATTTGATTTAATTAAACTATAATATAAGAGGGATATTAATTTAAATTGGATTTAAATTAATGTTATTTTAATTAATTTAGATTAATTAAAATATAATTAATTATAATTTAAAATTATGTTTTAAAATTATAATTAATTAAAATATCAGATAACTGATTTATCAGTTATCTGATATTTTAATTTTAAAAAGACGTGGTCAGGGAGTTGCAGAACTGCCTCCCTGGTCTCACACCTGACTCCCTCTCCAACAGCTCTCTCAGTTTTGCATTCTCTCTGAGGGAATTGATTCAGAAAAAAAAAATCCAGAGAAAAATCCAGAGAATTTTTGCTCCCACCAGCACCCAAAGCAAAATCCTATCAGAGAATACCGGTGTACTCTCGTGGTGGTGTTCGTGGTGATTTTCCAGCAAGACCAAGAGTAACTACTGCTGTTTTTTGGGAGAAAAATCAGAGAATTTGGCGAAACGGTCAAGGTTTTCTTCAAGGGTAAGATTATCTTGAACTAGGGTCAATAGGACCCAATTCTAGATTAGATCTAGAATTATTCCTATTATTTTATGCATGCTTGTATCTGATTTACAGCAGTTTTTTAATCTATTATAGTCGCTGTAAATTCATGATTTTTGCCGTCGTATTGGTATCCCAATCGACGTTTTATTATTCGAAAAAGGTCTCTGTGTTTTTCCGCTGCACATAGGGCTTTTATCCCTACAATTGGTATCAGAGCCATTTTGAATTAAAACGTTGTTTTTTAGATTTGCGAATGGCTGTATGGTGGGATTAATTGTGCATTATGAATGTGGGTTTTGCGATAAACTGTTTTGATTTAATTTGGCCATAGATTTACTGGAATTTTATTGTTTTGATCATGTAAGGCCCCTGCGTTTTTGGGCAAAATTGTGTAAATCGAGTCTGTATTAGTCCGGGTCGCAGTTAGGCTTGAAAATCGATGAAGATCGCAGAAGAAATTGGTGAAAATCGTGAAGAATAGTCGAGTTTCTGCCCAGAAATCAGCTCCAAACGCAACAGCGTCGGGACGCTTAGCCTTGCGCGTCTCGACGCTGTCGCGATTCCACGCTCCAGACGGTTGAAATCGCGCCAGCGTTGGGACGCTTTCTTCACAGCGTCTCGACGCTGTCACGATTTCGTGCGGCGCCAGGATTTTCGCGAGAACGTGATGGTGCCCTAATTTGGCCGGTTCGGTTCGAGCGGTTCGGGTCAGCTGGGACCGGTTCGGTCCGGTTTGACCCGTTTTGGGTGCGGTTCGAGTTTTTCAAGTCTGGTTCGAAGTGGTTCGGGTCGGTTCAAGGCTAGTAGACCGGATTTGGAGCTGCAGAATTATGTAATAGGATAGATTTATTGCTTCATTAATGTAATTTTGCTTTAATCTATCCTAGGGGCCAATTAAATCGGTTTATTCGCTATTTAAATGCTTTATGGATGTCATTTAAATTTAATCCCACCTTAGGATATAAAGCATGCTCATGCATTTATGAATGTTATAATTAGATTATAATATATGTTTGAAATGCATGGTTTGATTTTCATGATTTGTTTAATATATAGTAGAGTTATATTAAATTCATGAAAATGGAATAGTATGATGCATGCAATTACATAGTTTTAATATAAGAGTTATATTAAAAATTATTTGTTTGCAGCATGCTAAGATGATTTTCCATTATTGGCTATAATAAAGTTGTTTATTATTTAAATGGAAATCAAATTGCATTGAGCATGATACATCCATAGATTAATATAAGGGTTATATTAATTATCATGCAATGCATAGTACTATAGTTTAAAATTTCATTAACTTGAATATGATTGTTAATTGTTTTTAAAAACTATAGTATGCATGATTATAGGGCTAATCATTATAAAATTTTGAAATAGTTTAAAATTTTATGATTAGAAACCGTCAATCTATAATCAAGATATGCATGTTCACATAGGATCTTAGGTTAAAATTGAATTAATTTTAATGGGTTAAAATTAATTAGACCTAAGATCATTTTTCTAATAGGATTAGAAGATCTTACTTAGTTTTAAAATAGTTTTAATGAACTAAGTAGGACGAACATTCCTAAGATTATAAGGGAACTCTACCAGTGAAGTTCTGTCTAAGGATTGGAGGTATTTAAGTTGACGGTAAACGGAACACCTCCTACCTGGGAACTGATCTGGAATACCGGAGTTGAATTAATCTCAGGTTAATGTTAGAATAATGTCACTAGGTTAATTAAATTGGTTTAATACACCTAGACATTAGGTCTTATTATAATAGTTATAATAGGACTAGACTTAGATAAATGACTTAGCCGGATTTATCTAGGTTTAATCAAACCCTAAAATTAATCAGTTACTTTAGTGGGAGGGAAATTACAAAACTTAATTTAAATTGAGTTTTGCTCCTACGTCCCCGTGACGTTCACACCGTGAGATCCATGCTCGGCTTTGTGTCGTTTTAGCGCGGCCTCCCTTCGGAGAGTGTTTGCATGGGTCAATACCAAGGTGAATGGGGAAAGTGACTATAGTAAGTGGGAGCGGGACACGTGTCAACGTATCCTTCGGTCTCCACCCCTAGGTCACAACGTGAGATTCCTATGATCCGCCTGCGTGTTGTCTCGGCGCAACCACCCCTTCGGAGGGCCTGATCATAGGATTCGGAACACCGTGAACTCCTTAACAGGATAGGATCACTTAGGCTAATTACCAACAGTTGTCTTTCCTAACGGTAGCCTGTTGGTGCGTGCCTCTGGGATCTGAAAGTGGGAGGGTTACACTTACGGGGAGGAGTTAATTTGTTAACAATTCCTTGACCGAACAACGGTGGTTAATATCTAATGGAATATGAGTTATTCTGGTATTAGAAATTGACTGAGAAGAGTCTCATTTTAGAGGAGGAACAACTGATCACCCTTCGGTGGCTGTTCTTCTAAACCTCTAAAGCATCGTTGCGAAACACAATCATAGTTTTATTAGGGTTCTTTGATTGTTTGTTTGCAAAATTGATTGGATGTATGCAATTGTTTGTATTGCTTGTGTTATGGGTTAAGGCAAAGATAACTAATACGGTCACTTGTTGTTTTTTTTTTTCAGCAATGTCTTCCTCGATAATATCTCTGCTTAAAAATGAACAACTAACCGGCGAGAATTTTCCACAATGGAAATCAAACCTCAATACAATACTCGTGGTTGAGGACTTAAGATTCGTCTTAACGGAGGAATGTCCTCCCGTTCCCCCTCGCACTGCCTCTCAGGCAGTTAAAGACGCCTATGAACGCTGGACCAAGGCCAATGAAAAGGTCAAGGTATATATATTGGTCAGCTTGTCTGAAGTTTTGGCCAAGCGTTATGAGAACGTGGAAACTGCCAGGGAAATTATGAATTCCCTGCAGGAGATGTTTGGACTTCCGTCCTACCAGCTCCACCACGATGCCTTGAAGAACGTCTTCAATGCCAAGATGCTGGAAGGTCAATCTGTTCGGGAACATGTCCTGGACATGATTAACCAGTTCAACATAGCTGAGGCAAATGGCGGGGTTGTCTGCGAGCGCAGTCAGGTTGCGTTCATCCTTCACTCGCTCCCGGCGAGCTATCTGTCTTTCAGGACGAACGCGAGCATGAATAAGATTCAGTTCAACCTGACTACCCTCCTCTCGGAGTTACAGATTTACGAATCCCTGCAAAAGAGCAAGGGAAAGAATGTGGTGAAAGGAGAGGCCAATGTGGCCCATTCCAAGAAGAAGTTCCTGAAGGGTTCATCCTCAGGGACTAAATCTGTACCCCAGGCTTCTTCATCGAAGCAGATCCAGAAGAGGAAGGGAGACAAGGGGAAGGCTCCTGCACAGGCTGTGCAAGGGAAGGGGAAGGCCAAGGTCGTGGCCGATAAAGGTAGATGCTTCCACTGCAATGCAGATGGTCACTGGAAGCGCAACTGTCCCCGCTACCTTGCTGAGAAGAGAAGAGAAAAAGAAGGTAAATTCGATTTACTTGTGTTAGAGACTTGTCTCGTTGAACATGATGAGTTTGCCTGGATACTGGATTCGGGAGCCACTAATCATGTTTGTTCTTCTTTTCAGGGAAATAATTTCCAGCAGCTGGCAGAGGGTGAAATGACGCTCAAAGTCGGAACGGGAGACGTCGTTTCAGCTCGTGCAGTGGGAGCTGCAAAATTATTCTTTAGAAATAGGTTTTTAATTTTAGAGGACTTGTACCTGGTTCCTCGAATTAAAAGGAACCTAATTTCTGTTTCAGCTTTGTTAGAACAATGTTATACTGTTTCCTTCTTGCTTAATGAAGCTTTAATTTCAAAGAATGGAATTTACATATGTTCAGCTAAGCGTGAGAATAATTTGTTTGTGTTAAGACCAAATGATGCTAAGGCCATTTTAAGTCATGAAATGTTTAAAACGGCCGAAACGCAAAACAAAAGGCAAAAAGTTTCTCATTTAAGTAACAACACGTATCTTTGGCATCTTCGTCTTGGTCATATTAACATCGATCGGATCGATCGTTTGGTTAAAAATGGGCTTCTAAGTGACATAGAAGATACATCTTTACCACCCTGTGAATCGTGTCTCGAGGGTAAAATGACCAAGAGGCCTTTTACTGGAAAAGGTTACAGGGCCAAAGAACCACTTGAACTAATACATTCGGATCTTTGTGGTCCTATGAATGTAAAGGCTCGAGGTGGTTTTGAATACTTCATCTCTTTCATAGATGATTATTCACGATACGGTTACTTGTACCTAATGGGCCATGAGTCTGAGGCTCTTGAAAAGTTCAAGGAGTTTAAGGCTGAGGTAGAAAACTTATTGGGTAAAACAATTAAAACACTTCGATCAGATCGAGGTGGAGAGTATTTAGATCAGCGATTCCAGGACTATATGATAGAACATGGAATCCAATCACAGCTCTCAGCACCTGGTACACCTCAGCAAAATGGTGTATCAGAAAGGAGAAATAGAACCTTGTTAGACATGGTTCGATCTATGATGAGCTATGCTCAGTTGCCTAGCTCGTTTTGGGGGTATGCAGTAGAGACTGCAGTACATATTCTTAATAGTGTTCCCTCAAAAAGTGTTTCTGAAACTCCTTTTGAGTTATGGAGGGGGCGTAAACCTAGTTTGCGTTACTTTCGAATCTGGGGTTGTCCTGCACATGTGTTAGTGACAAATCCTAAGAAATTGGAATCACGTACGAGAATATGCCAATTTGTTGGGTACCCGAAAGAAACGAGAGGTGGTCTTTTCTATGATCCTCAAGATAATAAAGTATTTGTATCGACAAATGCAACTTTCTTGGAGGAAGACCACATACGAAATCATCAACCACGAAGTAAGTTAGTATTAGGAGAAGCTACAGAAGGATCAACAAGGGTTGTTGATGAACCTGGTCCTTCAACAAGAGTTGTTGGAGAATGTAGTTCTTCTCGTCAATCTAGTCCTCCTCACGTAGTGGGAGAGCTTCGACGCAGTGGGAGGGTTGTGATACAACCTAACCGATACTTGGGTTTAACTGAAACACAAGTAGTCATACCTGATGACGGCGTAGAAGATCCATTGTCTTATCGTCAGGCAATGAATGATGTAGATAAGGACGAGTGGGCCAAAGCCATGGACCTTGAGATGGAGTCAATGTACTTCAATCAAGTTTGGGAACTTGTAGATCTACCTGAAGGGGTCAAACCCATTGGGTGTAAATGGATCTATAAGAGGAAAAGAGATGCTGCTGGGAAAGTACAGACTTTCAAAGCAAGACTTGTAGCAAAGGGTTATACCCAACGAGAAGGAGTGGACTATGAAGAAACTTTTTCTCCAGTTGCTATGCTAAAGTCCATAAGAATCCTCTTATCCATTGCCACATTTTATGATTATGAAATTTGGCAAATGGATGTCAAGACAGCTTTTCTGAATGGCAATCTTGATGAGAGTATTTTTATGTCTCAACCCGAAGGGTTCATATCCCAAGGTCATGAGCAAAAGGTTTGCAAACTGAATCGATCCATTTATGGGTTGAAACAGGCTTCTAGATCTTGGAACATTAGATTTGATACTGCGATCAAATCTTATGGTTTTGACCAGAATGTTGATGAGCCTTGTGTATACAAGAAGATCAACAAGAATAAAGTAGCTTTCCTCGTACTTTATGTAGACGACATCCTACTCATTGGGAATGATGTAGGGTATCTGTCTGACGTAAAAGAATGGCTAGCAGCTCAATTCCAAATGAAAGATTTGGGTGAGGCCCAGTATGTTCTTGGGATCCAGATTATTCGGGATAGAAAGAACAAATCGCTAGCTCTGTCTCAGGCAACGTATATCGACAAGATGTTGGCTCGATATTCGATGCAAAACTCCAAGAAGGGCTTGTTGCCTTTCAGGCATGGGGTTCACTTGTCTAAGGAACAGTCTCCTAAGACACCTCAAGAGGTTGAGGATATGAGACGGATTCCCTACGCCTCTGCCGTGGGTAGCTTAATGTATGCCATGCTATGCACGAGGCCTGACATTTGTTATGCTGTAGGGATTGTCAGCAGATATCAGTCAAATCCAGGGTTAGACCATTGGACCGCCGTTAAAGGAATCCTCAAGTATCTTAGGAGAACGAGAGATTACATGTTGGTGTTTGGGGCTAAGGAGTTAGTTCTCACAGGTTACACCGACTCTGACTTCCAAACTGACAAGGATTCTAGGAAATCTACGTCAGGGTCAGTTTTCACCCTTAACGGGGGAGCTGTAGTTTGGAGGAGCATAAAGCAGGGATGTATAGCAGACTCCACGATGGAGGCTGAGTATGTAGCTGCTTGTGAAGCAGCTAAGGAAGCTGTTTGGCTAAGGAAGTTCTTGACAGATTTGGAAGTTGTTCCAAATATGAACTTGCCCATTACGTTATACTGTGACAACAGTGGGGCAGTAGCCAATTCAAAGGAACCTCGTAGCCACAAAAGAGGTAAACACATAGAGAGGAAGTACCATCTAATTCGAGAGATTGTGCAAAGAGGAGATGTGGTCGTGACCAAGATCGCTTCTGAGCATAACATTGCTGATCCGTTTACGAAGGCCCTCTCGGCTAAAGTGTTCGAGGGTCATCTAGACAGTCTAGGTCTGCGAGATATGTATATAGCGTAATCTAGGGCAAGTGGGAGATGTGTAATGGGTGTAAGGATGCCCTAGTTTATTGTATTTTGTATATTTACCTTTTATGTAATGTACAAATATACATGTACCGTTTCCAGCTTTGGATTATTTTTTATATACTTTCCCTGTAACTTGAGTTTTAGTTCAAGTGGGAGTTTGTTGGGTTTTATGCCCTAAAACTCGTAGATAGTAAATGTACATTTGACCGAACATTAATAAAGTGATGTATTATTCAATGTTTGTATTATATCTTGTCTTGCTAACCCTAATCCAATAAACTAAACATCCATGGCTAATAGAATGAGACTTGAACTAGTATGTAGGGACATGCGGGGATCAATGTTCAAGTTTTAGCCTAAAGGGTCTGTAGTATAGGGATAAGGCTGGGTACCTTATCCTGGTGACACTATGGATACGGCCCGCTTTGTATATTGATACAAACGTAGTGATCCAACACGTTCATGTGGTTGACATGCGAGTGGGGGTATCCTGTGCAATGAGTTTGCACAAAGACCGGACCACGAAATAGTTAACCACTAACTATAACACCGTTGGTTAGCTAGGTTTCTATTTCACTAGGATGACCTAGGCAACTTGGCCTTAATCCTGAGTGGATTATGGACTCCTGTCCATGAGGGATTGTCCTTTGATTTGTACGGGTGAGAGTGGCCAGTTCGCCGACTCAATAAGCCTACCATTTTGGGGACAAGACCGAATGGGGAGCTGGGAACGTAGTCTTACAAGATGGAATTCACTCCTTCCTGATATGAGGGTAAGTAGAGGTGTGTTCCCTTAAGTGGTGTCTCCGGGTCTTGAACAAAGGGCCCTACCCTCTTTATGGCACGAGAGGGTTTTCTGTTTGATGGTTGGACCACAAACAGGTTGTTCATTAGAGGAGCACTGGTACTTAAGGACCAAGAGGTAGCCCAGGGGTAAAACGGTAATTTGACCTAGCTGGGGTACGAACACACGTGAAGGGCTAACTTGCTGCTGACGGTCAATATCCGTGGACACAGAAATATATCTGCAGTGAGAAGAGTGCAGCTGTGGTTCTTTAGTGGAGTGAACCACAGTTAACGAATATTGATTAACTTGGTTAATGAGTTTAACCAACTAATCTCATATCGTTGGAGCTTCTGATCTGTAGGTCCATTAGGTCCCACCGGTAGCTCATTTAGGGCGTTGAGGTAAAATTCTAAGGATGGATTGAATATTCAAAGGTGTTTGAATATTATACTAAAATATGAAGTGGTTCATATTAAAACTATAGGTTATAATTAATATGCATTGGATGTATATTAATACTATAGTTTTTTGAGAGAGAAAATAGTAATTGAATATGTGATGTTCAATTTTATTTTTATTAATTAATTTCAAATTAATTAATTAATTTAGTTTAATTAAATTTGATTTAATTAAACTATAATATAAGAGGGATATTAATTTAAATTGGATTTAAATTAATGTTATTTTAATTAATTTAGATTAATTAAAATATAATTAATTATAATTTAAAATTATGTTTTAAAATTATAATTAATTAAAATATCAGATAACTGATTTATCAGTTATCTGATATTTTAATTTTAAAAAGACGTGGTCAGGGAGTTGCAGAACTGCCTCCCTGGTCTCACGCCTGACTCCCTCTCCAACAGCTCTCTCAGTTTTGGATTCTCTCTGAGGGAATTGATTCAGAAAAAAAAATCCAGAGAAAAATCCAGAGAATTTTTGCTCCCACCAACACCCAAAGCAAAATCCTATCAGAGAATACCGGGGTACTCTCGTGGTGGTGTTCGTGGTGATTTTCCAGCAAGACCAAGAGTAACTGCTGCTGTTTTTTGGGAGAAAAATCAGAGAATTTGGCGAAACGGTCAAGGTTTTCTTCAAGGGTAAGATTATCTTGAACTAGGGTCAATAGGACCCAATTCTAGATTAGATCTAGAATTATTCCTATTATTTTATGCATGCTTGTATCTGATTTACAGCAGTTTTTTAATCTATTATAGTCGCTGTAAATTCATGATTTTTGCCGTCGTATTGGTATCCCAATCGACGTTTTATTATTCGAAAAAGGTCTCTGTGTTTTTCCGCTGCACATAGGGCTTTTATCCCTACAAGTGTATCCAGTAAGAATCAAATCCTTAGCTCCATACACAAGCATGTAGTCCCTCGTTCTCCGAAGATACTTGAGGATATTCTTAACCGCTCCCCAGTGGTCCAACCCTGAATTAGACTGATACCTACAGACTACTCCCACTGCATAACATATGTCAGGCCTAGTGCAGAGCATAGCATACATTAAGCTGCCCACAACTGAGGCGTAGGGAATGTGTCTCATGTTCTCAACTTCTTGAGGTGTCTTAGGAGATTGTTCCTTAGACAGGTGTACCCCATGTCTGAAGGGTAGGAGTCCCCTCTTGGAGTTTTGCATCGAATATCGAGACAACATCTTGTCAATATACGTTGCTTGAGACAGAGCTAGCGTTTTGTTCTTACGATCCCTAATGATTTGGATTCCCAGAACATATTGAGCCTCTCCCAGATCTTTCATTTGGAATTGGGCAGCTAGCCATTTCTTAATGTCAGTGAGGTATCCTACATCATTCCCAATGAGTAGGATATCGTCTACATAAAGTATTAGAAAAGCTACTTTCCTTTTGTTGACTTTCTTGTATACACAAGGCTCATCAACGTTTTGGTCAAAGCCAAAAAATTTGATTGCAGTATCAAATCTAATGTTCCATGATCTGGATGCTTGTTTCAATCCATAAATGGATCGATTTAGCTTACAAACCTTTTGTTCCTGACCTTGGGCTATGAACCTTTCGGGTTGAGACATAAAGATATTCTCCTCAAGATTACCATTCAGAAAGGCAGTCTTGACGTCCATTTGCCATATTTCATAGTCATAATATGTGGCAATGGATAAAAGAATTCTTATGGACTTTAACATGGCTACAAGAGAAAAAGTTTCCTCATAGTCAACCCCTCCTTTTGGGTATAACCCTTTGCCACTAGTCTAGCTTTGAAGGTCTGTACCTTTCCAGCTGCATCTCTTTTTCTCTTATAGATCCATTTGCACCCTATGGGTTTTACCCCATATGGTAGATCTGCAAGTTCCCATACAGAATTGGAGTACATTGACTCCATTTCCAGGTTCATGGCTTTGACCCATTCATCCTTATCTTCGTCATTCATTGCCTGTCGATAGGACAATGGATCCTCAATGCCATCATTAGGTATGACAACCTGAGTTTCAGTTAAACCCAAGTAGCGATCAGGTTGTAACACAACCCTCCCACTGCGTCGAGGCATTCCCAACGTTTGAGATGGACGGGATGGATCTGAAGAACTAGTTCCTTCATCAACCCTTGTTGAAGGTCCAACTTCATCAACAACTCTTGATGATTCTTCAGTAGCTTCTCCTAATATTATTTTGCTTCGTGGTTTATGATCTCTCATGTGGTCTTCCTCTAAGAAAGTGGCGTTTGTCGATACAATCACCTTATTTTCTTGTGGGTCGTAGAAATAACCACCTCTCGTTTCTTTAGGGTAACCAACAAATTGGCACAGTTTTGAACGAGGTTCCAGTTTCTTAGGATTCGTCACAAGCACGTGTGCTGGACAACCCCAGATGCGAAAGTGATGCAAACTAGGTTTACGCCCCTTCCATAACTCGAAAGGTGTTTCAGAAACACTTTTCGAGGGAACATTGTTCAAGATGTATACTGCAGTCTCTACTGCATACCCCCAAAACGAGCTAGGCAATTGAGCATAGCTCATCATTGATCGAACCATGTCTAACAAGGTTCTATTTCTCCTTTCTGACACACCATTCTGCTGAGGTGTACCAGGGGCTGAGAGTTGAGATTGGATTCCATGTTCTATCATATAATCCTGGAATCTTTGATCCATATACTCCCCTCCTCGATCAGATCGAAGTACTTTAATAGATTTACCTAATAGGTTTTCAACTTCAGCCTTAAACTCCTTGAACTTTTCAAGGGCTTCAGACTTATGTCCCATTAGGTACAAGTAACCATATCTTGAATAATCATCTATAAATGAGATGAAATATTCATACCCTCCTCGAGCTTTTACATTCATTGGACCACATAGATCCGAATGTATTAGCTCTAAGGGTTCTTTGGCTCTGTAACCTTTTCCAGTAAAGGGTCTCTTGGTCATTTTTCCCTCGAGACAAGATTCACAAGGTGGTAGTGAATCATCTTCTAACTTGCTTAGAAGTCCATTCTTTACCAAACGACCGATCCTATCGATGTTTATATGACCAAGTCTAAGATGCCAAAGATGAGTATTGTTACTTGATGGAGAAATCTTTTGCCTTTTACTTTGAGTTTCAGTAGTTTTAAATAATTCGTGATTTAAAAGTGCTTTATTTTCGGTTGGTCTTAAAACATACAAGTTATTTTCCAATTTGGCTGAACAAATAAGTACACCATTTTTATAAATGAACGCTTCATTCATATCAAAAGTAACTGTATACGATTGTTCAATCAAACATGAAATAGAAATTAAGTTCCTCTTAATCTTGGGAATGATTAACAAACTTTCTAAAAGTAAGAATCTATTTCTAAAAAATAACTTCGCAGCTCCCACTGCTTTAGCTGAAATGACTTCTCCAGTTCCGACCCTGAGTGTCATTTCTCCATCGTTCAACTGCCGAAAGGAACTATTTTCCTGAAAAGAAGAGCAAACATGATTAGTTGCTCCTGAATCAAGTATCCAGGTAAACTCATCATGTTCTACCAGGCATGTTTCTAAAACAAGTAAATCAAATTTACCTTCCTTTTCCTTCTTTTTCTCAGCAAGGTACTTTGGGCAGTTTCTCTTCCAATGTCCATCTACATTGCAGTGAAAACACTTGCCCTTATCTGCCACAGCTTTGGCTTTTCCCTTGCTTTTAGCAGCAGTACTGGGAGCTTTCCCCTTGTTTCCTTTCTTCTTCTGAGTTTTCTTTGAAGAAGTGGCTACAGATTTAGTTCCAGAGGATGAACCCTTCTCGAACTTTCTTTTAGAGTGAACAACGTTTGCCTCTCCTTCTATCTGTCCCTTGTTCTTAAGAAGAGACTGATAGAGCTGTAGCTCATTCAGGAGGCTAGTCAGGTTGAATGTTATTTTATTCATCATTGCATTGCTTCGAAACTGTAGAAAACTCTTCGGAAGAGATTCTAAGATGAATGCAACCTGACTACGCTCATCTATGACCGCCCCGTTTGCCTCTGCCACGTTGAATTGGACCATCATATCCAGGACATGCTCCCGAACAGACGTGCCCTCTTTCATGCGACAACTATAAACGTATTTGAGAGCGTCATGGTGGAGTTGGTAGGACGGTTGTCCAAACATCTCCTGGAGAGAGTTCATAATCTCCCTCGCTGTTACCATGCTCTCATGCCTTTTAGCCAAAACTTCAGATAAGCTGGCTAAGATATAGACGTGAGTCTTATCATTGGCCTTTGTCCGGCGGTCATAAGCATCCTTAACTGCCTGGGATGCATTACGAGCAGGGGCTGGAGGACAATCCTCCGTTAAGACGAACCGCAGATCATCGACAACAAGAATCGTATTCAGGTTCGATTTCCACGTAGCATAATTTTCGCCGGTTAATTTCTCATTTTTAAGCAGAGAGACAATTGAGGAAGACATTGCTGAAATTTAAACAAACAATGACCGTATTAGTTATCTTTGCCTTAACCCATCATACAAGCAAACAATTGCACACAATCCAATCAATTTAGCAAAACAGACAATCACAGAACCCTAAAACTATTGATTTAGTTTTGCAACGACGTTTCAGAGGTTTAGAATATCAGCCACCGAAGGGTGATCAGGTACTCCTCCTTTGAAATGAGACAGCTCTCAGCTAATTCTAATTCCAGAATAACTCATATTCCTATAGACATTAGCCACCGTTGTTCGGTCAAGGATTTGTTAACACTTTTAACTCACCCTCGTAAGCGTAACCCTCCCACTTTCAGATCTCAGAGGCACGCACCAACAGGCTACCGAAGGGAAAGACAACTGTTGGTGATTAGCCTAAGAGCTCCTATCCTTTTCAGGAGTTCACGATGTTCCGAATCCTATGACCAGGCCCTCCGAAGGGATGGATGCGCCAGGGCAACCTGCAGGCGGATCATAGGACTCTCACGGTGTGAACTATGGGCGGAGACCGAGGGATACGTTGACACGTGTCCCGCTCCCACTTACTCTAGACATTTTTCCCATTCACCTTGTTATTGATCCATGCAAACACTTTCCGAAGGGAGGCCGCTCCTAGGGCGACCCGAAGCCGAGCATGAATCTCACGTTGTGAATATAGGGACGTAGGAGCAAAACTTGATTTAAATCTCGTTTTGTAATTTTCCTCCCACTGAAAATGTCCTAAGGTTAATATAGGGTTGTTTAACTTAGATAGAATTCGGCTAAGTCAATCTATCTAAGTCTGATCCTATTATAACAATTATGGAAAGGATTCAACTGCAATCTTTTGGGTGAATTAAACTTCTTTTAATAAACCCAACATTGCAAGTCAACATTACTATGGTTAATTCAACTCAATCCGGTTAGTTCCCAGGTAAGAGGTGTTCCGTAAACCGTCAACTTAAATACCCCCAGCCTTAGACAGAACTTTACCGAGAGAGTTGCCTTATAACCTCAGTAATGTAAGGTCTTTACTCTAAAGATCTAGGTGCATTAAACACTTTTAATAAACCTAGTGACATTGCATGCTAACATTTAACTATGATTAATTCAACTCCGGTATTCCAGGTCAGTTCCCAGGTAGGAGGTGTTCCGTAAACCGTCAACTTAAATACCCCCAGCCTTAGACAGAACATTACCGGTGGAGTTCCCTTATAATCATAGCAATGTTTTTCCTACTTAGTAAATTAAAACTATTTTTAATTCTAAGTAAGAAAAGATTCTAATCCTATTAGAAATCGATCTAGGTCTAATTAATTTTAAACAATTTAAAATTAATCCAATTTATCCTATGATCTTATGTTTGCATGCAAATCTTGATTATAGATTGACGGTTTCTAATCATTAATATTGAAGAACTATTTCAAATTTTAATGATTAATCCTATAATCAAGAATCTAGGGTTTAATTCATTCAACAATCTCATTCAAATTAAAAAATTAAACCACACTAATTGCATGAATAATATAACAATTATATTATTAACTATGGATGTTTCATGCTTCATGCAATTTTGATTTTCTTTTATTATAACAATTATAAGCCAATCAAGAAAATCAATCAAGCATGCTTCATTCATCACATTAAACATAACTATTTATATTTAATTTAAGTAATGACATGCTTCATGTTTTCCAATTTTTTCATATAAATTAATATACACTTATATTAAAAAATATGAAAACAAATCCATGCATTTAAACATACATTATAACAATTTATAATATATAAAAAAATGCATGAGCATGTTTATAACCTAAGGTGGGATTAAATAATCTATATGACATCCATAAAGCATATAAATAGCAATTGAACCGGTTAATTTTGGCCCCTAGGATAAAATAAAGCATTAAATTACATTAATTTAGCTAAATTCTATCCTAAAAAATCCATGTACAGCTCCGGAATTGGCCTAGACAGCACGAACCGCCCCGAACCACCTCGAACCGGCCTCCAAAATCACGAACCATGCCAAAAATTGGCTGAACCGGACCAAATAGGTCCCAGCCCAGCCGAACCGGTCCGAACCGGACCGGTTACACCTTGAACCGCGCCTTTTGAAACCCTAGGTCGCGCCTCCATCGTGACAGCGTCGAGACGCTGTGTTGATTAGCGTCCCGACGCTGTGCGTTTTCCATATCTGGCGCCTGCGTAATCGAGACAGCGTCGAGACGTTGTTGAGGTAGCGTCCCGACGCTGTGTGCTTTCCTTACCGAGCGCCTTCGGTATCGAGACAGCGTCGAGACGCTGTTGAAGGAGCGTCCCGACGCTGTTGCGTCTGGAGGCAGAATCTGGGCAAAACAGCAACGATTTCTTCGATTTCGGCCCCGATTTCAGCGACGATTGCTCCGATTTTCATCTCATAAAAACCTATTCTAGACCCGGACTTACATAGGACTCGATTTTACATAATATACCCGAAACACCGGGCCTTACATGATCAAAATCACATAAAATAAAATCTATGGCCATAAAATTAACCCAAACAGTTCAATGCAAACCGAACATACAATATGCATAAATCTCACCTATTAGAGCCTATCGCAACTTTTAAAATTAATTAATAGGGACAGCGATGGCTCTGATGCCGATTGAAGGGAATAAAAGTCCCCACGCAGCGGAAGCGCATCGATTGGACCTTACGCCGTATATTAATTAACATTAAAAAACCGTTACGATAACTCAAACAAATCTTTAAACTAACTTTAAAGTCGCTGTAAAAACGGTTTAAACATGCTAGAATAAATCTAAATTTATTTTAAAAAACTTTTCTAACGAAAAGAGGAAGAACCGTTACAAACCTCCGTTGTAGACTTGACCGTTCTTCGCCAACGACGCTCCAACGAACGAAAACGCAACAGCCTTCTCGCCTCTTGATCGCTGGATTTTCTTCTTTGAATGACACAATAACCACAGAGGTTACACCGGTATGTCTCTAAGTCTAGGAGGCCAAAGACTTGTGGGAGTCTTTCTCTAAGAGGGAGGCTAGAGAGAATTCTAGGTCTTGTCTTTCAAGAGTGTCAAGTGTCATGACCAATTAGGTCCAGTGTTCTATTTATAGAAGAGAGGCCATGAATAAAATATTCAATTAAATCAATCTTTTCCAAAATTGATTCAATCTTATTCCTTAATTAATCAATCATGATCAATCAATTCCCCAATTGATTAATCTTTTCCATAAATGACTAATTTCTTCCATAAGTAATTAGATCATTCCCATAAATGATTAATCACTTCCTTAAGTGATTAATTATTTACATAATTGATTAATTCATGGTTAATGAATTCTTTAATTAATTAACCACCAATTAAATATCACATATTTAATTTCCGGCCTTGAATTAATTAATTTTGCCCAAACACTTTTAGGACTTAAATTAATTAATTCTTTCAATCTTCCATAAGTTTATATTTGAACTTCTTCAAATATTAATTTCTCTCATAATAATATATCAATATATATTATATTTATTTCCCTTAGTAAATTGAACATTTTCAATTTACATTTATTTACTTAGTTGCCTCAAATTACTTTACGAGCTACCAGTGGGACCTAATGGACCCGCAGATCAGAAGCTCCAACGATGTGAGATTAATTGGTTAAACTCATTAACCATAATAATCAATATTCGTTAACTGTGTGTACATTCCACTATAGACTCACAGTTGCACTCTTCTCACTGCAGACATATTTTCTGTGTCCACGGATCTAGACCAATATCGACTAGTTAGTCTTTCACGAGTGTCCGTAACACCAGCTGGGTCAAATTACCGTTTTACCCCTGGGTCACCTCTATTTCCTTAAGTACCAATTCTCCTCTAATGAACAATCTGTTTATGGTCCAACCATCAAACAGAAAACCCTCTCGTGCCATTGAGAGGGTATGGCCCTTTGTTCAAGACTCGGAGTAACCACTTAAGGGAACACTCATCTGCTTCCCTAAAGTCGGGAAGGAGTGAATTCCATCTTGCACGATTATGTTCCCAGCTCCCCATTCGATCTTGTCCCCAAAGTGGTAGGCTTATTGAGTCGGCGTATTGGCCACTCTCACCCATACAAATCAAAGGAAAATCTCTCATGAGCATGAGTCCATAATCAACTCAAGATTAAGACTAAGTTGTCTAGGTCGTCCTAGTGAAAATAGAAAACCAACTAGTTAACGGTGTTATAACTAGTGGTTACTATTTCGCGGTCCGGTCTTATGCAAACTCATTGCATAGGATACCCCCACTCGCATGTCTCCTACACGAACGCGTTGGATCGCAGCGTTTGTATCAAATACAAAGTGGGCCGTATCCATAGTGTCACCAGGATAAGGCACCCAGTCTTATCCCTATACTATAGACCCTTTAGGCTGCTTCTTGAACAATGATCCCATATGTCGCTACATATAGTTCAAGACTCATATTACAGCATTGGATGTCTAGTTTATTGGATTAGGGTTATTATTAGGCAAAGACATATATAAAATAACTAATAACAATTAATGGAAAATATATCAATATTATTTCATTAATATCCGGTCAACGGTTACATTCACTATCTACGAGTTTTAGGGCATAAAACCCAACAGAAGGTTGGTTGGGTGTTAGGTATGAAGTGAAAAAGAAGGAGGAAGTGGAGAGATAAGAAATAAATTTGAGAAATTTATTATTTTAAAAAATTAAAAAATAATTTTTTTTTAAAAAAAATATTGCCACGTTAGCAATCCGTTACTTTTTAATGGAAAAAGGGATGGAGGGACCAAAATGAAACTAAAATATCAAACCTCAGGGACTAAATTGTTGAGTTTGAAAACTCAAGGACCAAAATGAAACCTAACCCAAACCTCAGGGACTAAAAGTGTATTTATCCCATGATTATTTAGGTTCTATAATTATATTTAAAATTTGGATAAATACACTTTTAGTCTCTGAAGTTTGAATTAGGTTTCATTTTGGTCCTTGAGGTTTCAAATTCAACAATTTAGTCCCTGAGGTTTGAGATAAGGAGCACTTTGGTCCCTGCCATCCATTTTGCCGTTAAATCTAACCGGCTATTTCACCCCTTCTCGCCAAGCCCCCAAACTAAATAATGAAAAGGGTATAGGAAGAACAATGAAAGAAAAAAAGGGCAAAGCATATTACAGATAATTAGCATGAAAATTAACGGAACCAAAATGATTCCGTTTCATCAGTTATAGTTCTGTGATTGTAACCGCCCTGTTAAGAAGGCTCATTAGCAAGATTACTCTTGATTGTTATTTACTTTCAATATACAACTGTTTTATGTTCTATTCTGTTATATCTTTCAGTTGTAAATTCTGTTTATTATTTTCACAGCTTACCTATATAAAGGCTGCTGCCCTTTGATCACGATGACCTCTTGAATAATATTGATTTCTTTGTGATCAACTCTAGCTTATCTCTCTGTATTCATTAACAGGCTACCGACTACAGTTCATCAAATAACCCCCTTGGAGAAACTCCTTCGAATCAAACCAGACTATAAATTCTTCAAAACCTTTGGCTGCCTTTGTTACCCCTTGCTTAGACCCTATAACCATCACAAGATTGAGCCACGGTCTGTCCCCTGTCTTTTCTTGGGTTACAACTCTTTACATAAGGGTTATAAGTGTCTTTCTGCATTTGGGAAGTTGTATATTTCACGTAGTGTACTCTTTGATGAAAATAAGTTTCCGACAGCTACTTTTCTGTTATCCAAAGAGTCATCTGATTTCCCTCTAGTCCCAAATACCTTACAAGTTGTTCCTCTGTCCAAAAGTCCATCTACTGCACCTGTTTTATCTCAGCTAGTTGTGCAGTCCTCTACACCTATTATCCAGACTACTATTCAGCCTTGCAATCAGTCTTCACGTGATTCTGACCGTGTCTTATCTCAGTCCTTTCCTTCTTCTCCTCCACCCATAAATGACTCACGTGAAGTTACTTTACCCTCGACAAATCCGACTATTGATCCTCCATCTTAGCCATCTTTATCTCCTTCTTCTTCCAATGTGCAAAGTTCTTCAGTTCCTGCACCTTCACCAGCACCTGTGTTGAGAGTTACTAATAACCATTCTATGGTTACTAGAGGAAAGGCTAGGATTTTTAAGCCAAAGGTATTGTTGGCCGAGTATATTGACTGTGAGCCACCAAATGTCAAAGAAGCCATGAAATGTGAACACTGGTTGAAGGCAATGACAGAAGAATACAATGCCCTCATAGCTAATGATACTTGGTCATTAGTTCCTTCTCCTGCAAATAAGAAGATTATAGGCTGCAAATGGGTGTTTAAAGTCAAGAGGAATTCTGATGGATCGATTGCTAGATACAAAGCAAGACTAATGGCTCAGGGATTTCATCAAGAGGCTGATATTGACTATACAGAAACTTTCAGTCCGGTTGTCAAGCCTACAACAATCAGAGTATTGTTTACATTAGCTCTTGCTTATGGATGGTCTCTCAGGCAAGTCGATATAAACAATGCTTTCTTACATGGCTTGCTTACAGAAGAGGTGTTTATGGCACAACCACCAGGTATGAGCTTCTCTACTTCACCTCATATGGTCTGTAAATTGAACAAAGCCCTATACGGTTTAAAACAAGCGCCTAGAGCATGGTTTGAAAGACTCAGTGTTTTCCTACACTCCTTGGGATTTGTTAGCTCTAGAGCAGACTCTTCTTTGCTTGTTTGTCACAAAAATGGTCATCACTGTTATATTTTGGTGTATGTGGATGACATAATAATTACAGGAAGTTCGAATCTGGCTATTGACCATCTTGTAAACAAGTTGAATGAACAATTCTCTCTAAAGGATCTCGGTACTTTGAGTTTCTTTTTGGGTGTGGAGGTGTCTTATCCTTCAAATGGAGGTTTATTTCTGTCTCAGTCTAAGTATGTATCTGAGTTGGTGTTTAAAGCTAAAATGCATCAGGCCAATGCGATTTATACTCCAATGGTCAGTGGGTCAGTCGTGTCTGCTTTTCATGGTGACAATTTGTCTGATATTCGTCTATATCGAAGTATAGTTGGTGCCTTGCAGTATGTGACTATTACAAGGCCTGAGATTGCTTACAGTGTTAACAAAGTGTGCCAATTCATGCATAAGCCGACCACGATTCATTGGCAAGCAGTTAAACAAATCTTATGCTACTTAGGTGGTGAAGGATTGGAATTCCCAATTCCGTTACAGCGGAAGCAATTGGACCGTTCGTAAATTAATTTTGTTTTACAAAATACCAATACATTGGCAAAAGGTTAAGCGATGAGAAACATACCTTCGTTGACGACTCTGAATTCTTCAAGAACGCCTTTCTTGATTGCTCCGCAACAACGAAGAACACCACCATTTGATCTTCCCCGCTATAACTCAGAGATTAGGAACGTAGTTGTGGGACTACCTAATCTTGAATGGGAAAAACTTGAGAGAGAAAATTCTCCCTAGAGTTCTTGAGTTGAGAGAATATGAGAGGGCCTTATGGTGGCCATATGTTGTGGTACCTAAACCCTAGGGTTAGTGTTCTATTTATAGGAGAAAGACCATGAATAAAATATTCATTTAAAATCAATTATTTCCATAACTGATTTAATCTTTTCCATTAATCAATTCCATGACCAATCAATTCCACAATTGATTAATCTTTTCCATAAATGATTGATCACTTCCATAAGTGATTAATCATTTCCATAATTGATTAATTTCCAATTAATTAATTCAATTAAATATCATATATTTAATTTCAGACCTTCTATTAGTTAATTAATTAATTACCCAATTAAATATCATATATTTAATTTCAGGCCTTCAATTAATTAATTCTATAATATGAATCAAATTCATATTAAAATTTGAACTCCTTCAAATTCTCTTATATCCTATAAATTTAATATGAATCAAATACATATTAATATTTGAACTTCTTCAAATATTTATTTCTCTCATAGACTATAGTTTAATTAAATCTCATTTAATTTAAACTAAATTGAATAATTAATTAATTCATAATTAATTAATTCATCTTCTAATTAAATACCCTATATTTAATTAGACATATATTTGAACTCTTTCAAATATATCAATCTCTCAATTTAATAAAGTTTAATCTCAAATTAGACTTTATATTTTAATGCATCATTATACATTATATTAATTTCTATCTCATACAATTAACTTAATTCCCAATATGAATTTGAACTATTCAAATTCTCTCAAGATATGTTTGTTCCTAATTACTCTTTACGAGCTAGCAGAGGGACCTAATGGACCTACAGATCAGAAGCTCCAATGATATGAGGTTAATAGATTAAACTCATTAATCAGGTTAACCAATATTCATTAACTGTGGGTCATTCCACTAAAGACCCACAGCTGAACTCTTCTCACTGTAGAACATTTCTGTGTCCATGGATGTAGACCTATACTGGTAAGTCAATCCTTCACGAGTGTTCGTAATCACGACTGGGTCAAATTACCGTTTTACCCCTGTGTTACATCTGTCTCCTTAAGTACCAGCGCTCCTCTAATGAACAACCTGTTTATGGTCCAACCATTAAACAGAAAGTTCCTCTCGGGCCAGTGAGAGGACGGGATCCCTTTGTTCAAGTCCCGGAGTCACCTCTTAAGGGAACACTCATCTACTTCTCCTAGAAGTGGGAAGGAGTGAATTCTTTCTTGTGTTGTCATGTCCCCAGCCTCCCACTCGGTCTTGTCCCCAAAAAGGAAGGCATATTGAGTCGGCGTATTGGCCACTCTCACCCATGCTAATCAAAGGACAATCCCTCATGAGAAGGAGTTCATGACACACTCAGGATTAAGACTGAGTTACCTAGGTCATCGTATTGAAACAGTAACCTAACTAGTTAACGGTGTTACATCTAGTGGTTTACTATTTCGTGGTCCGGTCTTATGCAAACTCATTGCATAGGATACCCCCGCTTGCATGTCTCCTACATGGACGCCTTGGATTAATACGTCTGTATCGAATACAAAGCGGGCCGTATCACATAGTGTTACCAGGATAAGGTACCCAACCTTATCCTTGTACTATAGACCTTTTAGGTTGTTACTTGAACACCAATCCCCGTATGTCCCCACATACTAGTTAAAGTCACATGTAAACAACCTTGGATCTTAGTTTATTGGATTTGGGTCAAATTGTGCAATATTTAACAACAACGCTTTATTGTAGAAACTCAATTACACTTTATTGAAACAAGTATACAATTTGTTTACATTCACTATCTACGAGTTTCAGGGCATAAAACCCAACAGGTGGAACGTTGGATCATGGATTGTTGTTTAAAAAGCCCAAAGATTTGTGTTTACAAGGTTTTGCAGATGTTGATTGGGCTAGTGATCCTGATGATCGAAAGTCCACTTCTGGCTACTGTGTCTATCTAGGTGGAAATTTGATACAATGGGCTTCTAAGAAACAGAACATCATTTCCAGATCGAGCACTGAAGCAGAATACAGAAATCTTGCTCATGTCTCGGCTGAGCTCATTTGGCTTCACTCTTTGTTTACAGATCTTGATGTTCATTTGCCTCAACCTCCAGTTTTATGGTGTGATAATTTGAGTGTCGTTCACCTCAGTGCTAATCCAGTGTTGCATTCAAGGACTAAGCATGTTGAGATAGACATTTACTTTGTGAGAGATTTAGTCCTCCAAAAGAAGATCAAAGTTTGTCACTTACCAGCCTTTGCTCAAGTTGCTGATATACTTACCAAACCCCTCTCTGTCTCACGGTTTCTGCCTCTCAAAACCAAGCTCAATGTCATTGCTTCATCTGCCATTGGCTTGAGGGGGGTGTTAAGAAGGCTCATTAGCAAGATTACTCTTGACTGTTATTTACTTTCAATATACAACTGTTTTAGGTTCTATTCTGTTATATCTTTCAGTTGTAAATTCTGTTTATTATTTTCACAGCTTGCCTATATAAAGGATGCTGCCCTTTGATCACGATGACCTCTTGAATAATATTGATTTCTTTGTGATCAACTCTAGCTTATCTCTCTGTATTCAGTTTCTTTACTCGCCCAAAACGGCAAATAGAAATGGTTGATCTCGACTAATTTTGGATGTTAATTTTTTTTTCCTTTTCTTTTTGTTGAATTAATCATCTCTTGTTATTTGTTGTTGATTTTATTAATTAGTAGCTATTGTTTTTTTTCTTTTGATGCTTGAAGTACTCTGAAGAGAGAAATTTGGAGCGGCTCCACTGCAGCGTGGACGAGTTTGGTTCCGGCAACGCTCACCGATGGAGAAGTTTGGGATAAGGATTAAAAAAAAAGTCACCAGCGGCGGCGGCCGTTGGCAAGCGGTGGTCGCCGGCCGCCGGCCATGGAGGAAGGTCACGTTGAAGAAGAAGAGATAGGAGAAGGAGGAGGAAGAAGAAAAAGGTGGGAGAGAATAATAAAAAGAAATTAAAAAAATTATTTTTTTATTATTTTAATATATTTTTAATTTAAAAAATAAAAAATTAATTTTTTTAATTAAAATAATAGTGCCAGCTGGTTATATTTAACGACAAAATTGATGGCAGATACCAAATTGCTCCTTATCTCAAACCTCAGAGACTAAATTGTTGAATTTGAAATCTCAGGGACCAAAATGAACCTAACTCAAACCTCAGGGACTAAAAATGTATTTTTTCCTTAAAATTTTTAATGATACGTACTACTTTTTGTAAAAAAGTAGTGAGTTTTATACCATAAAAAGTAAATTGTTATGCAAAACACATGAAAAAATTACATTAGTTCATATATACTTTCAAGTTAACAGATTCGCGCCAACATAAACATATCTCAACTGTCATTAGAGAGGTGAAACGATCTGTGTTTCTATCTCTCCACTCCCACGTGTTGTAAAAAAAGTCAACAAATTCTCAAATTGTGTATGAAGTATTTTTTTTAATTAATTAATTAATTATTTATTATTATTATTATTTTGCATAACAACATAGCGAAGTGAGAGAGGTGAAACGATATTATGCAAAACACACATCTTTGTTTAGAATCTCTCCACTCCCACGTGAAAAAAAAAGTTAACAAACTCCCAAATTGTGTATGAAGTATTATTTTCATTATTTCTTTTATTTATTTATTTATTACTATTATTTTGCATAACAACATAGCGAAATGAAAGAGGTGAAACGATATTATGCAAAACACACGTCTTTGTTTTAATCCTTATGTATATGAAGTATGCAAATTTCCAAATGGATTAAATCATTCCAAAGTTAAATAATGCCAACCAAACATAATGTAATTAGTAGGTAATAAAGGGCCAAAGTGAGCATAGTTCAGCGGTAATTGACACGTATCCTCGACCTAGAGGTAAGAGGTTCGAGTTCTTCACTCCAAATGTTGTTGAACTAAAATGAAAAAAAAAATACTAGGTAATAAAGGACTCATTGCTTATCTCTCTCTTCCTCTTGTGTTGTGAGTGATCTCTTTTGTGTAGTGATATAAGATAATAATAGCGATTTTCCTCCTTCAGCTAGAACAAACAAGTACATTTTTTTTTACACATTACAGATAACTTGTAAAAAAAAATGTGAGTTTTGACACGATTATTCAACTGTTGCTTTTATGCATAATCAAACTTAATATATTTTTTTAAATTGATTTTTCGATGAAGTAGTAGAAATTGACTAAAGACAAAAATAGTAACGTCTAGAATATAATTTGATAAATTAAAAGTTGAGCGTAAATTTTGATTTTTTTTTAGATGTACTAGTCAGAGAAACACATGCATTGCAGGTGAAATATTGTAGTTTTAAATTACAATAAGAGAAAATAATACTTTTTTAGTGTGTAATAAGTAAATATTACATAATTTTTGTTTTAATAAAGTTTTAAAAGTTACCCATTGCAATAATTTTTTTTAATGTTTTCATATTTTGATATTGTAAAACATATTTGAAAACAATTTTCATTTTAACGATTTCATATTTTTCGTGATGTTTTACATATACCATCTAAATCACAACTATACAAAAAAAAAATACCCTGCCTTGTTGTGTAACAACTTCCACGGGATTAAAATCTCTTAATGGATACCTCAACACAAATAGTTACAACTATTCAAGAGAAGAAAAAAAATGATTTTATAAAAATTTGAAGGGCAACACAATAAGTCTAATATTCTCCTTCATAGCCCACCATTAGACCACGATGTTTCACATCTATAGTCTAGATCACAACCATACATCATGAAATGATCGGATACACTGTTTTGCTGTATAACCACTTCCATTGGATTAAAATCTCTCAAGGGACAACTCGACACGAACAATTACAACTATTCCAAAAGAAGGAAAAAAAAAATTATAAACATTTCAAGGATAAAATTGGAAGGCAAATTTCTCCAACATAGTACACCATTAGATCGTGATGTTTCATGTTTATGGTCTAGATCATGTTCACATGCGAAAGAATACATTGCTTCATTGTGTAACCAATTCCAATGGATTAAACTCTCTCAAGGGACAATGTAGGGGCAAAATAGGTAGACAAAGATTCTCCCCTCTTAGCCCCATTTATATATAACTAGTAGAAATACCCGTGCGATGCACGTGGTTAAATATCTATTTAGTTGGAAAATGTTTAAAATTAACTTTATCATCCAAAACACATTCATGTAAAAAGTTATGAAGGAGAAAAACTATTAAAAATAGATAGGTGAATAAAAAAAAAGGGTAAAATACCTTTTTGGTCCCTCATCTTTCGGGTCAGTTTCCAATAGGTCCCTAGGTTTCAAAATCGAACAATCAAGTCCCCACTATTTAAAAAATGCTTCTATTGAGTCCCTGGACCGTTAATTTTTTTAACGGTACTGACGTGGCACGTTAAAAATATTAAAATATTAATTTTAAATTAAAATAATAATAATAATAATAATATAAAATAAAATAATTAAAAAAAAAACCTTTCTCTCTCCCTCGTTCCCTTCCCTTTCTTTCCCTCTTCTTTCCCCCTCTTTTCCTTCAACCTTCCTCCGACAAGCCGCCACCACGCCGACCACCGCCACTTTCTTTTTCTTCTTCCCCATTCCCTTTCCCTTTCCCCTTCCCCTCACCGTACCCCTCCAGCGTCGGTACCCTATCCTTCCCCTTCCCCTCACCGTCGCCCTCCCGCCACTTTCTTTTTCTTCTTCCCCTTCCCCTCACCGTGCCCCTCCGACGTTGGTACTCTCTCCTTCCCCTTTCCCTCACCGTCGCCCTCTCCAAATTGTGGGTTTTCAAATCGTGGGTTTTTTTTTTTCAATTTGAAAAAAATGGTTGGAAGAAGATATGTGGTTTTTTTTTAAGCTTTCAGATCTGGAGAGGGAGGGTCAATGTTGAGGAAGAAGAAGATTGGAAGGGGTGGGCTCTTTTCCAGTTTGAAAAAAAAAAAGCGGTTGGAAGAAGATTTGTGGGTTTTTTTCTTCAAAGTTTTTAGATTTGGAAGGGAAGGGGTGGGTTTTTTTTTTCAGTTTGAAGAAAAAATGGCAGCGGCAGTCGGCGTGGTGGCGGCTCGTCGGAGGAGAGTTGAAGGAAAAAGGGGGAAAGAAGAGGGAAAGAAAGGGAAGGGAACGAGGGAGAGACAAAGGGTTTTTTTTATTATTATTTTATATTATTATTATTATTATTATTTTAATTTACAATTAATATTTTAATATTTTTAACGTGCCACGTCAGCAGCGTTAAAAAAATTAACGGTCCAGGGACTTAATAGAAGCATTTTTTAAATAGTGGGGACTTGATTGTTCGATTTTGAAACCTAGGGACCTATTGGAAACTGACCTGAAACATGAGGGACCAAAAAGGTATTTTACCCAAAAAAAAATCATATGATTGAAATAAAAATTGTAAAGTAAAAGCTATAAAGAAAGTGACACAATAAGACAACTTATTACCTCAAGGGAAATTATTTGGTGTTTCTTGAAAGAGATTGATTACTGGAGAAGAAAAAAATACACTTCATAAGAATGATATATCTCGATGTTATAAAAAAAATAAATAAGTATTTAATTAACCGAACATTGATTAAAGGAGAATCTCTTTATAAACAACCTTCTTTGTATGTGACAAATTTGGATCCTCTAGTGATTTGATAAGAACTTTTGTTGTTGACATTGAAACTCCTCTTGAATGCAACATAAAGTTGTCCATGTGAAAATACAGGTTCAGGAGGATATATTCCAACATTAGGAACAGTTTGTCCTTGTGCTTTGTTTATTGTTATCGCAAAACATAATCGGATAGGAAATTGTTTCCTTTTGAACTTGAATGGATACCCTTCGTCATTAGATGGACTTAATCTTGAAAGAAACCCTTCGTCATTAGGTGGACTTAATCTTGAAAGAAATATAACATATGATATTATAATACTCTATAATTTGTTACAAACGAATACTTATAATATTAAGAACATTAAGAAATTTACAATATAATTGGGCATTTCATGCCTACTAAAGATCATTTATGATTATGCCACTAAAATAAGAAAACTACTGAAAAACTAAAAGTAGCAAAGTCAAAATATGATAGTTAACATTACATGTGGATCTTTAAAAGTAACAAAAAAAAGTTTAAAATATAGTAAAAAAATTTTGAAACTATCTTTCTATTTTAATTTTTTTCTTAATATGTAAAACTTCAAGAGCATCACATTCTTCAAGTTGTGCTTTATTTATCTCTTGAACCACAAAATGCCCCTTTGATCGATCTCCTTCAGACTTCTTGTCCATGCGAATGAGGAACTTGTAAGTTTTTCCTTGTGCGAGGATGAAATTGCGATAAATTTTAGAATCCTCCTTCTTCATCTGAGTTTGGTATACGACAAATATAAAATGTTAGATAAAAGTTTAGAGGGGATTTATTTAAGAAATAAATTCATGCTTCTTATGATTACCTCCAAAATTTGGGTTGCATTACGGGAAACACTACATCCAACTATGACTTCTGCAGCCTCAAAAGCAATTATATGTGCAATCATTTGCCCATCAGAAATTATAAGCTTTAGCATATATTTTCTAATGAATTGGACAAAATCGTTGTAATTGTTAAAGTGAGTCATTTTCTGATTTCCATTTGGGTAAACTCTATGGTTGCAAAGTTTGCATTTCTCAAACCACTTATTGTCTTTGTTAACTATCTCGACAATTGAGACATTGATAGAACAATTTAAATCATCAACTAACCAATGAATATTATCTTTGATGCTTACTAATTTTGCTCTTTCCATTTTTTTAGAGTGAGGAATAAAAGTAGACATGTTTGTACGATCCATAAGAATTTTCCTCCTACAAAAAATAATAGTATAAATGTAGAGGTTAATTTAAGAATAAATGAAAATTTCTAAACCAGAGATATATGGATGAATTACCTTTCTTTTAGATCTTTTTAATCTATAAAATCTGGCTAAATTAAAATGTTGCTCGTCATTGTTGCTGTCATGCTTAATTCTCCTAACATAAGGAAAAAAAAGTTAAATTAAAAATTCTTCTCCCCCTTATATTAATGATATATCTTACTGTTATATTGAATTTTTAAAGCTTACCTTCATACCTATCTACCTTAAGATTGAATGCTAAAATTATTGGGTTGTCAATAATTTGTTCTTCTAATTCTGAACCTTCATTGGTAGCCAAATCATTCTATAGCGTCAGTTTAATTGACATGCAACTACAAAATAAATTACCACATGTTAACATAAAACAACCATGAAATAATTAATTTTTGTAAAGCAAACATACATTGAATTAGTTGCTAACCTTTGCTCTATAAAAAATATTTCTCTCTTCATCATTGTTTGATTGTTTGAAGTTTTTATTTTTATTTCTGAAGGGAATAAAAGTCCCCACGCAGCGGAAGCGCATCGATTGGACCTTTACGTCGTATATTAATTAACATTAAAATACCGTTACGATAACTCAAACAAAACTTTAAACAACCTTTAAAGCCGCTGTAAAATTGGTTTAAACATGCTAAAATAAATCTAAATTTATTTTTAAAACTTTTCTAAAGAAAAGAGGAAGAACCGTTACAAACCTTCGTTGAAGACTTGACCGTTCTTCGCCAACGACGCTCCACGAACGAAAATGCAGTAGCCGCCTTTGTTTTTCTTCGTTGGAAAATTCTTCTTTGATTGACACAATCACCACAGAGGTTACACCGGTATGTCTGTAAGTCTAGGAGGCCAAAGACTTGTGGGAGTCTTTCTCTAAGAGGGAGGCTAGAGAGAATTCTAGGTCTTGTCTTTCAAGAGTGTCAAGTGTCATGACCAATTAGGTCTAGTGTTCTATTTATAGAAGAGAGACCATGAATAAAATATTCAATTAAATCAATCTTTTCCATAATTGATTCAATCTTATTCCTTAATTAATCAATCATGATCAATCAATTCCATAATTGATTAATCTTTTCCACAAATGACTAATTACTTCCATAAGTGATTAGATCATTTCCATAAATGATTAATCACTTCCTTAAGTGATTAGATCATTTCCATAAATGATTAATCACTTCCTTAAGTGATTAATTATTTCCATAATTGATTAATTCCCGGTTAATGAATTCTTTAATTAATTAACCACCAATTAAATATCACATATTTAATTCCCGGCCTAGAATTAATTAATTTGCCCAAACACATTTTAGGCCTTCAATTAATTAATTCATTATTTTGAACTCTTTCAAACTTCCATAAATTTATATTTGAACTTTTCAAATATTAATTTCTCTCATAATAATATATCAATATATATTATATTTGTTTCCCTTAATAAATTGAACATTTTCAATTTACTTTTATTACTTAGTTGCCTCAAATTACTTTTCGAGCTACCAGTGGGACCTAATGGACCTGCAGATCAGAAGCTCCAACGATGTGAGATTAATTGGTCAAACTCATTAACCACATTAATCAATATTCGTTAACTGTGTGTACATTCCACTATAGACTCACAGTTGCACTCTTCTCACTGCAGACATATTTTCTGTGTCCACGGATCTAGACCAATATCGACTAGTTAGTCCTTCACGAGTGTCCGTAACACCAGCTGGGTCAAATTACCGTTTTACCCCTAGGTTACCTCTATTTCCTTAAGTACCAATTCTCCTCTAATGAACAACCTGTTTGTGGTCCAACCATCAAACAGAAAACCCTCTCGTGCCATTGAGAGGGTAGGGACCTTTGTTCAAGACTCGGAGTAACCACTTAAGGGAACACTCATCTGCTTCCCTAAAGTCGGGAAGAAGTGAATTCCTTCTTGTACGATTATGTTCCCAGCTCCCCATTCGGTCTTGTCCCCAAAGTGGTAGGCTTATTGAGTCGGCGTATTGGCCACTCTCACCCATACAAATCAAAGGACAATCTCTCATGAGCAGGAGTCCATAATCAACTCAGGATTAAGACTAAGTTGTCTAGGTCGTCCTAGGGAAATAGAAAACCAACTAGTTAACGGTGTTATAACCAGTGGTTACTATTTCGCGGTCCGGTCTTATGCAAACTCATTGCATAGGATACCCCCACTCGCATGTCTCCTACACGAACGCGTTGGATCGCAGCGTTTGTATCAAATACAAAGTGGGCCATATCCATAGTGTCACCAGGATAAGGCACCCAGTCTTATCCCTATACTATAGACCCTTTAGGCTGTTTCTTGAACAATGATCCCATATGTCGCTACATATAGTTCAAGACTCATATTACAACCTTGGATGTCTAGTTAATTGGATTAGGGTTATTATTAGGCAAAGACAAATATAAAATAACTAATAACAATTAATGGAAAAATATATCAATATTATTTCATTAATATCCGGTCAACGGTTACATTCACTATCTACGAGTTTTAGGGCATAAATCCCAACAAACTCCCACTTGAACTAAAACACTAGTTAGTGGGATGTAAATGCAATAATCTAAAGCTGGAAATACAATGAACTAGGGCATCCTTATACCCATTATACATTTCTCCCACTTGCCCTAGATTAGATGGCATACATATCTCGTAGACCTAGACCTTCTAAATGACCCTCAAACACTTTAGTCGTGAGAGCCTTCGTAAATGGATCAACGATGTTGTGCTCCGAGGCGATCTTAGTGACGATCACATCTCCTCGTTGCACAATCTCCCGTATCAAGTGATACTTCCTCTCGATGTGTTTACCCCGTTTGTGGCTTCGAGGTTCTTTTGAGTTGGCTACAGCCCCACTGTTGTCACAGTAAAGTGTTATGGGCACGTTCATATTCGAAACCACTTCCAAATCAGTCAAGAACTTTCTGAGCCATACTGCCTCCTTAGCTGCTTCGCAAGCTGCTACATACTCAGCCTCCATGGTTGAGTCTGCTATGCATCCTTGTTTGATGCTTCTCCACACTACTGCTCCTCCATTGAGGGTGAATACTGACCCTGATGTGGATTTCCTTGAATCCTTATCAGCTTGAAAGTCAGAGTCAGTGTATCCAGTAAGAATCAAATCCTTAGCTCCATACACAAGCATGTAGTCCCTCGTTCTCCGAAGATACTTGAGGATATTCTTAACCGCTCCCCAGTGGTCCAACCCTGGATTAGACTGATACCTACTGACTACTCCCACTGCATAACATATGTCAGGCCTAGTGCAGAGCATAACATACATTAAGCTGCCCACAGCTGAGGCGTAGGGAATGTGTCTCATGTTCTCAATTTCTTGAGGTGTCTTAGGAGACTGTTCCTTAAACAGGTGTACCTCATGTCTGAAGGGTAGTAGTCCCTTCTTGGAGTTTTGCATCGAATATCGAGACAGCATCTTGTCAATATACGTTGCTTGAGACAGAGCTAGCGTTTTGTTCTTACGATCCCTAATGATTTGGATTCCCAGAACATATTGAGCCTCTCCTAGATCTTTCATTTGGAATTGGGCTGCTAGCCATTTCTTAATGTTAGTGAGGTATCCTACATCATTCCCAATGAGTAGGATATCGTCTACGTAAAGTATTAGAAAAGCTACTTTCCTTTTGTTGACTTTCTTGTATACACAAGGCTCATCAACGTTTTGGTCAAAGCCAAAAGATTTGATTGCAGTATCAAATCGAATGTTCCATGATCTGGACGCTTGCTTCAATCCATAAATGGATCGATTGAGCTTACAAACCTTTTGTTCCTGACCTTGGGCTATGAACCCTTCGGGTTGAGACATGAAGATATTCTCTTCAAGATTACCATTCAGAAAGGCAGTCTTGACGTCCATTTGCCATATTTCATAGTCATAATATGTGGCTATGGATAAGAGAATTCTTATGGACTTTAACATGGCTACAGGAGAAAAGGTTTCCTCATAGTCAACCCCTTCCTTTTGGGTATAACCCTTTGCCACTAGTCTAGCTTTGAAGGTCTGTACCTTTCCAGCTGCATCTCTTTTTCTCTTATAGATCCATTTGCACCCTATGGGTTTTACCCCATTTGGTAGATTTGTAAGTTCCCATACATAATTTGAGTATATTGACTCCATTTCCAGGTTCATGGCTTTGACCCATTCATCCTTATCTTCGTCATTCATTGCCTGTCGATAGGACAATGGATCCTCAATGCCATCATTAGGTATGACAACCTGAGTTTCAGTTAAACCCTAGTAGCGGTCAGGTTGTAATATAACCCTCCCACTGCGTCGAGGCATTCCCAACATTTGAGATGGACGGGATGGATCTGAAGAACTAGTTCCTTCATCAACCCTTGTTGAAGGTCCAACTTCATCAACAACTCTTGATGATTCTTCAGTAGCTTCTCCTAATATTATTTTGCTGCGTGGTTTATGATCTCTCATGTGGTCTTCCTCTAAGAAAGTGGCGTTTGTCGATACAATCACCTTATTTTCTTGTGGGTCGTAGAAATAACCACCTCTCGTTTCTTTAGGGTAACCAACAAATTGGCACAGTTTTGAACGAGGTTCCAGTTTCTTAGGATTTGTCACAAGCACGTGTGCTGGACAACCCCAGATGCGAAAGTGATGCAAACTAGGTTTACGCCCCTTCCATAATTCGAAAGGTGTTTCAGAAACACTTTTCGAGGGAACATTGTTCAAGATGTATACTGCCGTCTCTACTGCATACCCCCAAAACGAGCTAGGCAATTGAGCATAGCTCATCATTGATCGAACCATGTCCAACAAGGTTCTATTTCTCCTTTCTGACACACCATTCTGTTGAGGTGTACCAGGGGCTGAGAGTTGAGATTGGATTCCATGTTCTATCATATAATCCTGGAATCTTTGATCCATATACTCCCCTCCTCGATCAGATCGAAGTACTTTAATAGATTTACCTAATAGGTTTTCAACTTCAGCCTTAAACTTCTTGAACTTTTCAAGGGCTTCAGACTTATGTCCCATTAGGTACAAGTAACCATATCTTGAATGATTAATCTATAAATGAGATGAAATATTCATACCCTCCTCGAGCTTTTACATTCATTGGACCACATAGATCCGAATGTATTAACTCTAAGGGTTCTTTGGCTCTGTAACCTTTTCCAGTAAAGGGTCTCTTGGTCATTTTTCCCTCGAGACAAGATTCACAAGGTGGTAGTGAATCATCTTCTAACTCGCTTAGAAGTCCATTCTTTACCAAACGACCGATCCTATCGATGTTTATATGACCAAGTCTGAGATGCCAAAGATGAGTATTGTTACTTGATGGAGAAATCTTTTGCCTTTTACTTTGAGTTTCAGCAGTTTTAAATAATTCGTGATTTAAAAGTGCTTTGTTTTCGGTTGGTCTTAAAACATACAAGTTATTTTCCAATTTGGCTGAACAAATAAGTACACCATTTTTATAAATGAACGCTTCATTCGTATCAAAAGTAACTGTATACGATTGTTCAATCAAACATGAAATAATAATTAAGTTCCTCTTAATCTTGGGAACGATTAACAAACTTTCTAAAAGTAAGAATCTATTTCTAAAAAATAACTTCACAGCTCCCACTGCTTTAGCTGAAATGACTTCTCCAGTTCCGACCCTGAGTGTCATTTCCCCATCGTTCAACTGCCGAAAGGAACTATTTTCCTGAAAAGAAGAGCAAACATGATTAGTTGCTCCTGAATCAAGTATCCAGGTAAACTCATCATGTTCTACCAGGCATGTTTCTAAAACAAGTAAATCAAATTTACCTTCCTTTTCCTTCTTTTTCTCAGCAAGGTACTTTGGGCAGTTTCTCTTCCAATGTCCATCTACATTGCAGTGAAAACACTTGCCCTTATCTGCCACAGCTTTGGCTTTTCCCTTGCTTTTAGCAGCAGTACTGGGAGCTTTCCCCTTGTTTCCTTTCTTCTTCTGAGTTTTCTTTGAAGAAGTGGCTACAGATTTAGTTCCAGAGGATGAACCCTTTTCGAACTTTCTTTTAGAGTGAACAACGTTTGCCTCTCATTCTATCTGTCCCTTGTTCTTAAGAAGAGACTGATAGAGCTGTAGCTCATTCAGGAGGCTAGTCAGGTTGAATGTTATTTTATTCATCATTGCATTGCTTCGAAACTGTAGAAAACTCTCCGGAAGAGATTCTAAGATGAATGCAACCTGACTACGCTCATCTATGACCGCCCCGTTTGCCTCTGCCACGTTGAATTTGACCATCATATCCAGGACATGCTCCCGAACAGACGTGCCCTCTTTCATGCGACAGCTATAAACGTATTTGAGAGCGTCATGGTGGAGTTGGTAGGACGGTTGTCCAAACATCTCCTGGAGAGAGTTCATAATCTCCCTCGCTGTTACCATGCTCTCATGCCTTTTAGCCAAAACTTCAGATAAGCTGGCTAAGATATAGACGTGAGTCTTATCATTGGCCTTTGTCCGGCGGTCATAAGCATCCTTAACTGCCTGGGATGCATTACGAGCAGGGGCTGGAGGACAATCCTCCGTTAAGACGAACCGCAGATCATCGACAACAAGAATCGTATTCAGGTTCGATTTCCACGTAGCATAATTTTCGCCGGTTAATTTCTCATTTTTAAGCAGAGAGACAATTGAGGAAGACATTGCTGAAATTTAAACAAACAATGACCGTATTAGTTATCTTTGCCTTAACCCATCATACAAGCAAACAATTGCACACAATCCAATCAATTTAGCAAAACAGACAATCACAGAACCCTAAAACTATTGATTTAGTTTTGCAACGACGTTTCAGAGGTTTAGAATATCAGCCACCGAAGGGTGATCAGGTACTCCTCCTTTGAAATGAGACAGCTCTCAGCTAATTCTAATTCCAGAATAACTCATATTCCTATAGACATTAGCCACCGTTGTTCGGTCAAGGATTTGTTAACACTTTTAACTCACCCTCGTAAGCGTAACCCTCCCACTTTCAGATCTCAGAGGCACGCACCAACAGGCTACCGAAGGGAAAGACAACTGTTGGTGATTAGCCTAAGAGCTCCTATCCTTTTCAGGAGTTCACGATGTTCCGAATCCTATGACCAGACCCTCCGAAGGGATGGTTGCGCCAGGACAACCTGCAGGCGGATCATAGGACTCTCACGGTGTGAACTATGGGTGGAGACCGAGGGATACGTTGACACGTGTCCCGCTCCCACTTACTCTAGACATTTTTCCCATTCACCTTGATATTGATCCATGCAAACACTTTCCGAAGGGAGGCCGCTCCTAAGGCGACTCGAAGCCGAGCATGAATCTCACGTTGTGAATATAGGGACGTAGGAGCAAAACTTGATTTAAATCTCGTTTTGTAATTTTCCTCCCACTGAAAATGTCCTAAGGTTAATATAGGGTTGTTTAACTTAGATAGTATTCGGCTAAGTCAATCTATCTAAGTCTGATCCTATTATAACAATTATGGAAAGGATTCAACTGCAATCTTTTGGGTGAATTAAACTTCTTTTAATAAACCCAACATTGCAAGTCAACATTACTATGGTTAATTCAACTCAATGTTCGGGTCAGTTCCCAGGTAGGAGGTGTTCCGTAAACCGTCAACTTAAATACCCCCAGCCTAGACAGAACTTTATCGAGAGAGTTCCCTTATAACCTTAGTAATGTAGGGTCTTTACTCTAAAGATCTAGGTGTATTAAACACTTTTAATAAACCTAGCGATATTGCATGCTAACATTTAACTATGATTAATTCAACTCCGGTATTCCAGGTCAGTTCCCAGGTAGGAGGTGTTCCGTAAACCGTCAACTTAAATACCCCCAGCCTTAGACAGAACATTACCGGTGGAGTTCCCTTATAATCATAGCAATGTTTTTCCTACTTAGTCAATTAAAACTATTTTTAATCTTAAGTAAGAAAAGATTCTAATCCTATTAGAAATAGATCTAGGTCTAATTAATTTTAAACAATTTAAAATTAATCCAATTTATCCTATGATCTTATGTTTGCATGCAAATCTTGATTATAGATTGACGGTTTCTAATCATTAATATTAAAGAACTATTTCAATTTTAATGATTAATCCTATAATCAAGAATCTATGGTTTAATTTATTCAACAATCTCATTCAAATTAAAAAATTAAACCACATCAATTGCATGAATAATATAACAATTATATCATTAACTATGGATGTTTCATGCTTCATGCAATTTTGATTTTCTTTTATTATAACAATTATAAACCAATCAAGAAAATCAATCAAGCATGCTTCATTCATCACATTAAACATAACTATTTATATTTAATTTAAGTAATGACATGCTTCATGCTTTTCAATTTTTCATATAATTAATATACACTTATATTAAAAAATATGAAAACAAATCCATGCATTTAAACATACATTATAACAATTTATAATATATAAAAAATGCATGAGCATGTTTATAACCTAAGGTGGGATTAAATATTCTATATGACATCCATAAAGCATATAAATAGCAATTGAACCGGTTAATCTTGGCCCCTAGGATAAAATAAAGCATTAAATTACATTAATTTAGCTAAATTCTATCCTAAAAATCCTTGTACGGCTCCGGAATTTTGTCTAGACATCACGAACAGCCCCGAACCACCTCGAACCGACCTCCAAAATCACGAACCATGTCAGAAATTGACTGAACCGGGCCAATAACACAGAAAATCGGGCTGATCCAGCAAAATAAACCGAACCAGACCGATTTCCCGGTCTCGATCCCGGTCAGGATCTCAGTCTCAATCTCGATCTCGGTCTCGATGCCGGTCGCAATTTTTGTCACTATCCTCAGTCTGGATCTCGGTCGAGATCTCGGTCTGGATCCCGGTCTGGATCCCGGTGTCGGTCGGGATCCCGGTCCGGATCTCGGTCCCGATCGGGAAATTTTCCAGTATGCCCTAAAACGTCGATTCCATTGTTCTGCACTCTGTTTTTCCGATTTCCAGCGCCGTTCTTCATGATTTTCGCCCAAAATCATCTCGATCTCCATCGATAACAGCCCTAAATCTAGACACAGACTTACAAGGACTCGATTTACATAAAATATACCCGAAACACCGGGCCCTACATGATCAAAATCACATAAAAATAAAATCTATGGCCATAAAATTAACCCAAAAAGTTCAACGCAAACCGAACATACATTATGCATAAATCCCACCTATTTGAGCCTATCGCAACTTTTAATATTAATTAATAGGGACAACGATGTCTCTGATACCAATTGAAGGGAATAAAAGTCCCCACGCAGCGGAAGCGCATCGATTGGACCTTTACGCCGTATATTAATTAACATTAAAATACCGTTACGATAACTCAAACAAAACTTTAAACAACCTTTAAAGCCGCTGTAAAATTGGTTTAAACATGCTAAAATAAATCTAAATTTATTTTTAAAACTTTTCTAAAGAAAAGAGGAAGAACCGTTACAAACCTTCGTTGAAGACTTGACCGTTCTTCGCCAACGACGCTCCACGAACGAAAATGCAGTAGCCGCCTTTGTTTTTCTTCGTTGGAAAATTCTTCTTTGATTGACACAATCACCACAGAGGTTACACCGGTATGTCTGTAAGTCTAGGAGACCAAAGACTTGTGGGAGTCTTTCTCTAAGAGGGAGGCTAGAGAGAATTCTAGGTCTTGTCTTTCAAGAGTGTCAAGTGTCATGACCAATTAGGTCTAGTGTTCTATTTATAGAAGAGAGACCATGAATAAAATATTCAATTAAATCAATCTTTTCCATAATTGATTCAATCTTATTCCTTAATTAATCAATCATGATCAATCAATTCCATAATTGATTAATCTTTTCCACAAATGACTAATTACTTCCATAAGTGATTAGATCATTTCCATAAATGATTAATCACTTCCTTAAGTGATTAATTATTTCCATAATTGATTAATTCCCGGTTAATGAATTCTTTAATTAATTAACCACCAATTAAATATCACATATTTAATTCCCGGCCTAGAATTAATTAATTTGCCCAAACACATTTTAGGCCTTCAATTAATTAATTCATTATTTTGAACTCTTTCAAACTTCCATAAATTTATATTTGAACTTTTCAAATATTAATTTCTCTCATAATAATATATCAATATATATTATATTTGTTTCCCTTAATAAATTGAACATTTTCAATTTACTTTTATTACTTAGTTGCCTCAAATTACTTTTCGAGCTACCAGTGGGACCTAATGGACCTGCAGATCAGAAGCTCCAACGATGTGAGATTAATTGGTCAAACTCATTAACCACATTAATCAATATTCGTTAACTGTGTGTACATTCCACTATAGACTCACAGTTGCACTCTTCTCACTGCAGACATATTTTCTGTGTCCACGGATCTAGACCAATATCGACTAGTTAGTCCTTCACGAGTGTCCGTAACACCAGCTGGGTCAAATTACCGTTTTACCCCTAGGTTACCTCTATTTCCTTAAGTACCAATTCTCCTCTAATGAACAACCTGTTTGTGGTCCAACCATCAAACAGAAAACCCTCTCGTGCCATTGAGAGGGTAGGGACCTTTGTTCAAGACTCGGAGTAACCACTTAAGGGAACACTCATCTGCTTCCCTAAAGTCGGGAAGGAGTGAATTCCATCTTGTACGATTATGTTCCCAGCTCCCCATTCGGTCTTGTCCCCAAAGTGGTAGGCTTATTGAGTCGGCGTATTGGCCACTCTCACCCATACAAATCAAAGGACAATCTCTCATGAGCAGGAGTCCATAATCAACTCAGGATTAAGACTAAGTTGTCTAGGTCGTCCTAGTGAAATAGAAAACCAACTAGTTAACGGTGTTATAACCAGTGGTTACTATTTCGCGGTCCGGTCTTATGCAAACTCATTGCATAGGATACCCCCACTCGCATGTCTCCTACACGAACGCGTTGGATCGCAGCGTTTGTATCAAATACAAAGTGGGCCGTATCCATAGTGTCACCAGGATAAGGCACCCAGTCTTATCCCTATACTATAGACCCCTTAGGCTGTTTCTTGAACAATGATCCCATATGTCGCTACATATAGTTCAAGACTCATATTACAACCTTGGATGTCTAGTTAATTGGATTAGGGTTATTATTAGGCAAAGACAAATATAAAATAACTAATAACAATTAATGGAAAAATATATCAATATTATTTCATTAATATCCGGTCAACGGTTACATTCACTATCTACGAGTTTTAGGGCATAAATCCCAACAATTTCAACCATGGATCTCACAGAGAACACAACCCAACAAAATCCGCACAAATAGGTTGAGAATTAACATGAAAAAAAGGGGACTTTGCACAGATAGCAAAAACCGGTAAAAATATTGCAAAAATAGCAATAAATAAAATTATTTGCGGGAAGAGAAAAAAATACGTTAAATTACGAAAATACCCTTAGTATCTTCAATAGTCTATCAGTCCCTATTATTGATAGTCACTGATAGACTTCGATTAATCAGAGTCTATCAATGATAAATACTGATAGACTTTGATGATAAGCTTCAATTAATCAGAGTCTATTAGTGATAAACACTGATAGACTTTGATTAATCGAAGTCTATCAGTGTGTATCACTGATAGACTCTTATAATCATAATCTATAAGTTTTTTATCGTGTTAAATTCAAGTCTATCAGTGATAGCCACTGATAGAAAACAATTTAATTCAAGGATATTAGTTCAGTTTAATTCAAGGATATTAGTTCAGTTTAATTCAAGGCTATCAGTTTCTATCCATCAGTTTAATTTAAGTCTATCAGTGATAATCACTAATAGAAAATCGTTTAGTTCAAGGTTATCAGTTTCTATCACTAATAGAAATCAATTCAATTTTAATTCAATCACTGATAGAAATCAATTCAATTCAAGACTATTAGTTTCTATCACCGATAGAAACCAATTTAATTGAAGTTTATCAGTTTCTATTAGAAATCAATTTAATTGAAGTTTATTGACTTGTATCACTGATAGAAATTAGTTTAATTCAAATCTATCATTTTCTATCGAAGATAGAAATCAACTAATTGAAGTCTATCAGTTTCTATCCCTGATAGAAATCAGTTAATTATCAATTAATTGAAGTCTACAAATGATTGTTACGGATAGATATCCATTTAATTGAAATCTATCAGTAAAGTACGTTCCATTGCAATCATCTCGATAATTAGAAACTCATCCAAAATTATTATACTACAATCATAAATTGAACAAAAAAATTAAGTCTGTTGTGGTAATTAGAACATAAAATCCAAAAATAACCATTATGAACAAGCGACTCTTAATCAACAATATAATTTTTAAAGCCTAGCACACAAGCTCCATGACCACCACCATAAAATTGTTATTCTTGTATTTTTTGTATTTCATTATCTATCAATTATAGTTCGTGATAGACTTCGATCAGTGATAGTTAGTGATAGACTACGATTAACCGGAGTATATCAGTGATATACTTTGATATACCTATACAAACACTCACTAAAATTGCTATTTTTGTATTCTTGGCATTCTTGAATTAAAAAGAAGGTCAACAAGAGCTTAGCTCAATTTACAAACAGAGGGAAAAAAAAAACATATTAATCACACAAGAACTCTAACCTCATAAATGCACAGAAAATACAAAATTAAAAAAAAAAAATTGTGCGGTAGAAGAAATGGTGCGGAGGGAAGAAAGAAGGAAAAAAGAAAAAAAAAAAAAAGAGAAATGGTGATGCGAGGGAAGAAATGAAGAAAAAAAAAAGAAGAGCAATGGTGCGGCAAATAAAGAAAAAAGAAAAACAAAAATGAGAAAAGAGAAATGGTGCGGCAAATAAAGAAAAAAGAAAAACAAAAATGAGAAAAGAGAAATGGTGCGGCAAATAAAGAAAAAAGAAAAACAAAAAAAAAAAAAAGAAGAGAAATGGTGCGGCAAACAAAGAAAAAAGAAAAACAAAAAAACAAAAAAGAAGAGAAATGGTGCTGATTTTTTTGCCAAAAAGATGTTTAAGGGTAAAAAGGGAATTATTAAAATGTATTCTAATTTTTTTTGTCATATTTACCATTCTTTTTAACTTGTGCTAAATTTGCTATTATATATAATCAATTTGCAACCCACTACAATTACTCAAAAAAAAAATCTTACCTATCGTTTTTCTTGTCATAACAAAGGATTCCATCTCAGAAAATTGGATGAAATTATACTTCAAATTATGAAGAGGAAATGATTCTTCAATTTCTTCGATCATCGTCGATGAAGACAAAGCCATTTCAATTTCTTCATTTACATTTGCATATTTGGAATTCACAATTTTCACATTTCCATTTTCAATAAGATAATATTTATTCCTTAGAATACCATTTCCAATGGTTTCTATAACTTCATTGAACATCACTGCTTGAATTTTTTATTCCGGTAAACACATAACAAATTGAAGAAGTTTTAAAATAGAGTATTTGAATTTTGATTTCCCCTATGTATTTCACTCATAGAATATTAGTTAAGATTGTCAATCAAATTAGTCTCCATATCATAAAATTGTTTTCGATATAATCTAGTAAAATGTGTCAATTAAAAATATAGAAGGGTCCCCATACAACAACAATCTAACCAAAACCAATAAACCTAAATTCAAGAAACCCAAATGAAATAGAAAAATGAATAGAAATCAAACACCAAAAATAGATTCATAAAAATTGAAAAAGGGAAGCAAGAATGAAGATCAAAAACCATGAAATTTTATTATTCTTCAAATCTAGGCTAATTCATCCAACTCAAGTCAACTTGCAATTGCAGTTTGAGCTAAAAAAAAAACCTGAAATCCAAAATCTCCAATGGAAAAAAATGTAAATATATTCAAGTTATATTGAACCTGTCCCTTCGTTGGTTCATGACCATTCCAAAACACACTTTGAATGACATCCGCCGCACCTTCCTCGTGGCATTTTCCATCAAAGCATTATGGTCGTAGCTCACATTGAAGGGCTTGAAAAACTCGCCAGAGACAACCAATAGATGAATTGTCAGAGTCAAACTCATCAACGGAAGAATCAAAGCACTTTGCACCAGCAATTACTAGTATTGGATAAATAATACAAAGTAATATTCTAAATTAAGGACAAACATAGGTACAAATATCAGCCTTCACCATTTCTTTTTATTCCGAGGGAGGACATACCAAGTAGTTGGATGCATAGAACTCAAGAAGCTAGTTTTGGGGAAGAGTTTACAGTGGGAAAGAATAGAATCTATCTCATGAATTTACAACTCGCAAGTGACGCTTTTTTTGGGACATTAAGCAGATATTATTGCTTTCATGTCTTGGATATATCCAGAAGGCCTCAAGTATGAGATTCAACATGAACACCAGCTTTGTGGCCACAGGCCAGCATTAATGCTCTAGTGGAAGAAGTGGGCATCCCAGCTGAAAGTTATTGTGTAGAATTTCTTGACCAATAAGAAATTTTGGGTTGAACTAAAGTGCATGGAGAATGTCTGGGATTGAAATCATGCTATTTAGAAAAAACAATCTCACCAATTTTGAATTTAAAGAGTGGATTTGTTTTAAACATAACAAAAGATTGATAATGACGGGTCAAAAACAAACCTTGAATTACATTGTTATCCTGATCAATCTTTTCCAAGCCGGGAATGCAAAATGCAGCTGTCTTTCCAGTTCCATTCTTTGCTCTGGCAAGAATATTACTGCCAGTTAAAGCAATTGGAATACTTTAATTTCTTCTTGAATAGGGGATGGTCTTTCAAAGCCTTTCTCATAGATTCCCATGAGTAGTTCACGTTTTAGAAAATAGTCCTCAAACTCATTTCCTTTGGTAGAAAAAAAGCAAATAATTGATAGTAATCAATTTCTATGCAAGTCAAGTACTACAACTGCACGAAAATTCAAAACTTATCATGTTCATAAGATATACAAACGTTTCCTAACAGATGAATATAGACGTATATACAAAATCGTGTGACAAAGGAAATAAGTACTGCAAACATCACAAGTGGCGTCCAGAAAGAAAGATTGAACAATGAGCAGAGACCCAGAAATTTTGACTCTATCTGATGATTGTTGCGACAGAGAGAAAATGAGATCCACCATAATAACATAATCAAGGAATACAATCCCACTTTTATATACATAATATAAAATTTTCTCAAAACACAGAAATCCCAAACTGGCGATGTTGTAGGTCTCATTACCATATACAAACATACTAACCGATCGTGGTGGACCATAGTCGCGCAATATCCAGTGCTGTGTTTCTCCGGTAAACCTTCAGAGTCGAGAATCCCCTTAATCGAATTCGAAAATCAATCAGAGTCGAGAATCCCCTTAACCGAATCCGAAAATCGATGGTAGATACTGAACTTAAACGAAGTGGCCTCGCCACTCCCTCAGTCGGCCGGCAAGAAGGAAAGCAGAAAGAAACAGCAACATTTGGGCGACGGAACCGAATGGCCACGCCATGGATGTCGATTAGAGAATCCAAAAATTTTCTGAGAAATTTATGAAGATATGGACGAATTTGAGAAGAAGAGTTTAAATAGAATCGAAGTCTAAAGAAAAGTTAACAGATCGAATATAAATATCAATATCATTAATTAGGGTAAAGGGGCAAAGTAGTCATTATTAAAAATGTTAGGGGCAATAAGGTAATGTAAAAATTCTCCCCTCTAAGCCTCTTTTATATATAGTAGAGATAATATAGATTTTAAGAAAAAGAAAAAGAAAAAAAAAAGGAAAAAAAACTCGAGACCCACAAAAACAAACTCAAAAGTGCTAGAACATATATAAACAAGGGTTATTTGCACAAATAACAAAATAGACTAAAATAAGTGCAAATATAATAAAATCTAAAACTGTTTTCAAATATAGCAAAATTGAAGTCTATCAGTGATAGAATTATACTGTTAGGCTATTCTATCAATGATAGTAGTTTATCATTGATAGACAAATATGCATTGTAATTGAATTCTATTATTGATAGATGTCTATCATCGATAAATTTGCCAAAACTATTTGCAAAAATATAACAAAATTAAAGTCTATTAGTGATAGAAGTCTATCAACGAATCACAATTGCAATTATTGTTGATAGACTATTCTATCGGTACTAGTAATTTATCACTGATAGATTACATGCATGGTGATTAAAGTCATGATAGAAAATTTGTCATATTTACATTTTTTTTAATGGTTATATTTGCAAATAAGAGTTGGACAATGTGAAATTCAACATTCTGTGTGAACATTTGAATTTGGTTTGGGACCTTGGTATGAGTACATTTTCGAACCGAATATCAATTATTGAACTTAATTAAAAAAAAAAACAAAAACCAACTAGGTGAACTGTTTTGAGGGAAAAAAAAAAAAACAAAAAGTACATTTATTGCTCCCAACCAAGAATATGTTAAAATAAAAGGCAACACTAACTATATATCTAGAAGCTTCTTGTATACATATGATTTAATATATTAGAACTCTCTAGACTTATGTTGAAGATTGTAAATAAATATCTCAAAAGGAAAGACTCTAGAAAATCTTAGCCTTTCATAAGGCTCTTCCAATATTAAAAGTGGCACTCGTTTTTCGTCCGTCATTAAAGGCTCCGCACCCTTTTATCTGTCTGTCTTTAAAGGTCGTTTTTTAGTAGTGTTCTAGAGAACGAGCTTCTGTCAATTGCTCAAAGGTAGATGACTATCAATCCGTACTTCAACAAGGTAAAAACTCTTTTCCGTGAAATCTCTGAATTAGATCCTACTGCTACTATTTCAGAATCAAGAATGAGGAAGATTATTATTCATGGTCTTAAACTTGAATATAGAAGTTTTATTGTTGCCATTCAAGGTTGCAACCAAGGATGAAAATATCGATATCGGTACTAATATCGGTAATTCAGATTTACGGATATATCGATGGATATTTGAATATCGACGGATATTCCGGGAAAAATCACGGATATTACGGAAACTCATAAAAATATTTTGAAATTTTTTATGAAACTTTGGGCTAAGCTTATTTAAGTGATAAACTATTAGTTTAAGCATATATGTCAATAATTATAAGCTAAATATGAATAGTAATACAATAATAGACAACATTGAAGATCGAAAAATGAACATATTGTCAAAAAAAAAAAAAAAAGAAGATGGAAAAATGAACATGAACTTGAATATTTCATTGATAAAAAATTGTAGTAATACAAGTACATGTTTTAATAATAACATGACGATCTCAAAGGTATTAGACCAACATTGATATAATTGATTTGATAATCACAGTAACAAAAAAAAAATGAGGAGGAGTTGAATAAAAATTTAGTAATATGAATTAGTAATACAATATAAAAAATCGTAGAAGGTCTTCTTAAAAAAAAAAAATCGTAGAAGGTCACATGTAACAAAAAGAAATTGAAGAGGAATTAAATAAAACATTAAAAGAAAAAGGAGAATAAAAAATTTATCTAGACACAATATAAAAAATCGTAGAAGGTCTTCTTAAAAAAAAAAATCGTAGAAGGTCACATGTAACAAAAAGAAATTGAAGAGGAATTAAATAAAACATTAAAAGAAAAAGGATAATAAAAAATTTATCTAGACACAAAAATTAAAATTATCAAAGATATACAAAATTATTAGAATCATGATATTGATTTAAAAAAAAAAATATAAATAATAAGTCTACTGTATAAATTAAATTTATAATTATATTATAATATTTTAAAAAAGTATCAGGTTAAGATTTGAACCCAGGACTGGAGGAAGCAAGTAGGTAACCAATTAATGGTAAGCCAATGGAGCACTTTTACAATATAATACTTTAAAAACGTTGTAATCATATATCTTCGATTTCTGTTTCGTTTTTCCGCGATTTCCACACGATATTTCGGCAAGATTTCGGCGCGATTTTCGCCTGTTATCCCCGCATCTCCTGATATCCGTTCGATTTATCGGTTTTTGCGATATTTCGACAATATTCATGATATATCGCGATAAATTGGTAAAAAAGATCTTAACCCCCTATATCTGTATCGGACCCGTGAGAAATTCGATATTTCGGCGATATATCGCTGAAATTTCGCAATTTTTTAATCCTTGGTTGCAACCTTCTCTTATTGACCTAGAAAATTTGTTTGCCAGTCAAGAAGCATTTGGTAAGCAAATGTCGGGGGTCACATTAAAGAACAATAATGAAGAAACGCTCTTTAGTGGCGAAAGAAAAGGTCATCCAAAATATCAAAAGAAAGTAGGATCAAAAGGAGATGAAGGACCCCAAAAACACTCTCATGAAGGGGGAGCTAACAAAAATAATAAACATGAAAACTAAGCTATAATAACCCTAAAACTAAGCTACATATTTATATGGTCTTTGGTTGCGCAAAATGGTCAAATTTGGCGCTAAATCGTTGGCTCAAATAAGGAAAATCGCAGATCTGGCGACGCTAGGCCCACAGTGCCTCGACATTGGGTTGCTGTCTTGCAGTGTCGAGCACAGCATCTCGATGCTGAAGCCTCGGGTTTCCAGCGTGATTTTGTGCCCACAGTTGACTTATTAATTACCAAAATGTCCTTTTTAACTCCGAAGGCTCTGAAAGGACCTATAACAATATTATAGTCAAAATTCATCATTTTTCACATATAATAACATAAAGACAAGAAAAATTTAGAGAAATTAATATGCAACAATTTGATGCTATCGAGGCAACACTCACCAATTGAACTCCCCTTACTAAGCACATTGTCAGCGCAAAGGTGAGCACATATTCTGCTTAGGGTTGAAACAACACTTAGATTTCCCTTCTTATCTATCTCTTTCCGTGTTATTTCTATTTGTCTTTATTTAATTTAAGAACCCAAAACCTTTCATCATTTTTCTTAGTTAATAATGTTTCTTGGTTGCAAATTTAGAGGAGATTCTTGTTTTAGGATTGAAAAAGTGTATTGTCAACCGTTCTCTTGAGATTCGATATCTAGAGTACTCTCCATTTATTTCTTAGTAGTATATACTTGCACGCAGACACCACTGTCTAGTTGCGATAACACACATCAATTTCAATCACAACACATGCAATCTATCATTGATAGATTTGTGCAAGAAGTAAACTATATGTGTTGTGATTGAAGTCAATCAATAATAAACAAAAATAAACAAAAATATCTTTTTAAAATGTTGTATTATTTTGATTTTTAGTTGATAGGCTACCATTGCAAGTGAAATCTATCAGGGATAGAAAGAGAAATATTAGTCTATTAATGATAGACTTCAATATGTAATTGAATTAGCGATGTAATTAATGATAGACTTCAATATCTGTGACCTCAACAACATCCATCAGAGTCTCACTTACACCCTTTCCCTTGCCTTCAACGTCCTCTAATATGTAACAGAAGTTAACCTTAATTGATGATAGACCTTAACAACCATAATTTAATATTACTGCAAAAAAAAAAAAAAAAAAATAGAGAGAAAAAAATAACGATAGATTTTAATATCAGTCCATTATCAAAGAGGAATATAAGTCTATCAATGATAGACTTCAATATGTGATTTATTAAAGAAAAATATCAGTCTTTGCAGTAATAGATTTTGATATTTAATGTAGCACTACAAGAATTAAAAGATTTCCCGACGGTTTTTCTCCCAACTTGAAAAAAATCCTGGGCAGATGTAGGCAATGTCGACAATAGGTAGTTCGAGTTCATGTTTCTTAACCTTAGGTTACTTAGCAAAAAGTTGGCCGTTTATGTTCCTAGTATTAGTGTTGATGTTATGCTTCTAAAGTTTTGATTTTTTTAGCTTTTTTTGTTTTTTTTTTAATTTGTCGTATTTATCCTATATGCTTATGATTTTTGACAACCTTATTTTTATTCAGGTCGCCAGGTCAGTCATTATTTGCAAACTTTAGTACTTCTAAAGGAGCTAACATGAAGATGAGAACGTTTTGAGGTTTACTTTTGAAGTCCAGTTCAGTCACTTTAGACTTGTTTTTGTTAATTTCTCTTGTTTATCAACTTTGGACTAGTCTTTGTTAACTTTAAGCTTGTAATAAAGAAACGACTTTTGGTTGAATTTATAAGTTCATTGGTACATTACTATCATTTATTTTATATTCAGGATGCCAATTTGACGAGTGCTTTTGTTAAATGTAAATATGAAGAAAAAAAATAAGCGAAAAGCCAATGGTTTAGACTGTTGGCAAATATACAAAGCGAACAAGTAAAACAGTTGGAAAGTCTAAGAAAAGCCAACGATTTTTTGAAAACTGTTGGGAAATCATAGAAAATGGCAATAGTTTTAAAACGGTTGGGATATCAAAGAAAAACCAACGGTTTTAACAACCGTTGGCATTTCTAAGTTTTGCCAACGGTTTTAAAACCGTTGGCATTTACTACGACTTCCCAACTTTTTTCAAAAAACCGTTGGCATTAGCTACCTCGATGTGGTTTTGCCAACGGGAAGCCCGACGATAAAAAAAAAAAAACTCCATTGAGAAGGTTTACCCCAACGGTTTTTAGAGTTTATTCTAACCCGACGATTTTTTCGATCGACATATCCAAAAAAATCTTGTAGTGCCGTAGATACTAAACATGTAATAAAACCAAAAACCATTATTAGAATTTAAGACTTTTGGTCGTGTAAATGTTATTATATGATTTTGAACCACATTAATTGGGGAAACAAATGAGGACAGGTGACCCATATCTTTAGAATATTTATAATGATTTTTTTAATAAAAATAGGGAACAAGAGAAACGCATGCATGAATATTTTATAATTTGGTTTACTCATCTATATAAATTTAATAATTCGATCAACTCAATCTAGGTAAATTATTATTGAGATCGAGTAAACTAAATTATTATCAATAATGAACCATTAAGTCAACGTAACAATTTAATGGTCAAGATACTATATATGTCTACTTCTTTAAGGTTAGATCCTAGATATATTCGAATTCTTATTCACAAACATGTAAGGTAAAATTGTGATAACAAATAAAATTCAGATTTAAGATGTCAGTAGTTATGATATTTTAGAAAAAAGTTAACCAAACACTATACCTTAAACTCTAAATACAGAAAATAAAATCGTAATTACAAAAAATACAACCATAAATTTGGACTCCATTCAATAATAATTTCGTTTTATAACATTGACTTAAATAAATCGTTTATCATTATTGAGATATTTTTTTAATAAACAATCGTTTATTTATGTGTCAATTTTCAATTACTTTTATAAATTTTATTTTTGTTAAGATTTATCTAAATTATTCTAGATTTATTTCCATTTATAAATAATTAAAATTACTTAGGCCCCGTTTGATAACCATTTTAGTTTTTTATTTTTAATTTTCTGTTTTTTAAAAACAAAAAACATATCCCTCCGTTTGGAACCAAGAAAGTTCAAGAAATGATTTTAAATCTTGTGATTTGAAATTCAAGAAATGATTTTAAATTCTTTATCTTGTTTGGAACGAAAAAGATTTAAAATGAATGTATTTAAATTTTTGTGTTTGGATGGTAGTTGGAAAAGGAAAGAAAGTAAAAGAATTTACTAATATAGGTTTTTAATTTGAGTTATTAATAGAAAATTTAAATATGATGAGGATAAATAAGTAATTTAACTCTCACTTCCTAGAAATCCTGCAAAATCCAATGGTTTTAGTTGGAGAATTTTTTTTACGTCAAAACATGATTTGGAATCATTTTGGATTTGAAATCATTATCTTTCTTGAGGTACCAAACAACAAAATTCATTTCAAATCCATTATGATTTGAAATCTCCCAAAATCAGGAGGTTCCAAACAGAGCATATATGTTTGATAACTGTTTTTTGTTTTCTGTTTTTAAAAAACAGGAAACCAACCTTGCTTGATAACTGTTTTTGGTTTTCAGTTTTTTAAAAATTAGAAAGATGAAAAGATGTTTTAGAGATAGAAAAATGTGTAGAGATGTTGAAACAAAAATTTAGACACACAAATATAAATGTTTTCAAGATAAGTTTTTTTTTTTTTTTTTTTTTTTTTTTTTTTTTTTTTTTTTTTTTTTTTAAGTCGAGAAAAGTTAAACATAGAAAATTTAGAGAGATGAAAGAAAATATTTAGAGAAAGAATATTAGTTAGAGGAAAAATAGAAAACAAGTAAGAGTAAAAGCGATAAATTTTATATTAAAAAGATTAAATAAAAAAAAATTAGAGAGATAATAAGGTTAAGAGTAAAAGATATGCTAAAGAAATAACGATAAATTAGAAAAATAAAGAAAATTTGTAGGGATAGAAAATTTTGGTGACTTTTTTTTTAAAAGAAAAATTAGAACATTTTAATTAAGGAGAGAAAAAATTATTGATAAGTTTTTAGAAATAGACAAGATATAGAGAAAAAAAAAGTTTTGAGAGAGGAAAATAAATTTTATAGAGTAAAAAATGTTTTAGAGAAAAAAAAATTAGAGAAATGAATTTGTTGGAGAAAGATAGGTAAAAGAGAAGAAAAGTAAGCATCAGAAGAAAAATGAGTTTTTAAAAAACAGAAATCTGTTTTTAAAAACTATTTTTTTTGGTTTTTGAAATTTACTTATAATTTCAAAAACGTTTTTAAAAAACAGAAAACAAAAAACAGAAATGGTTATCAAACACCCCTGTTTTTTAAAAATAAAAAATAAAAACAGAAAACAGAAAACGAAATGGTTATCAAACAGCCCCTTAGTTTTTTAATGAGGCAATGAAAGATGATGAAGATTTTTCTGTAAATTTGAGATTTGAAATCTTCCCACATTTATAATATTATATATATAATTTTTTTAAAAAAGGAAGATTCCCTTCTATTATTAGTTAGCCCCTATTCATTTTGAAAATTTATAGTACTAGGGTAGTATATAAAATTTTACAACGCCGCAGCATTCGGAATCTGGGAATACAGATTCGACACCCAACACGAGGTCGGAGGTCACCAACAGAACTCCTCCAAATCAAGCACGCTTAACTTCAAAGTTGATATGATTGAGTCTCAAAAGAAAGTGTACCAGTAGTATCTATGAATTCTTTCCAGCTTTTCTAGACCATACTTTTATGTCTTCAGGATCCGATGTGATCTCGGTTCATTCATGTACCCCTTCTATCCTCGACGTCACAACTATAATCCTAGAAATTTTCCCCCACTCAGGCACTCACTATTATTTGAAGTTTCACATCTGTGCTAATTATTGCCCACTAACGTGAACATTAGTTACATTTCAATAATGCCAAATCTTCTATCCATCTTCTCGTCCGCCATTAAAGCTCCAGGTAAGTCAAACTTCAATAATATTATTTCTTCGTTCTTCTTTCTGATCACTACACCAGATTCATCATGCAAGTTATTCCATCTACTCTAAGAGATCTATGCTCCACATGGGAACTTCCGGTGATGGTTTTGCTTAGTTTGTTTCTGCAACTCATCCTCATTCCATTAGGGCACAAGAGAAAATATTCCTCCAACAATTATCTTCGATGGCTTCTCTGGTTCGCTTATTTGTCCGCCGACTCCACTGCCACTATTTCCTTAGGCATCCTCTCCAATGGTGGAGGTCATTCCCTAGAGCCAAGATACATTATCAGAGCCTTTTGGGCACCATTTTTTCTCTTCCATCTTGGCGGCCCCGACACTGTTACTGCCTACTCCATGCAAGATAACGACATGTGGCTCAGACACTTTCTTGGTTTGCTCATTCAACTTACCCTTTCATTTTACATCTTTTTGCAAGCTTTGCAACCCACCGCTGTGAACTTTGTAGCCATTCCTATGTTTGTTGCTGGGATTATCAAATATGGTGAGAGAACTTGGGTCTTGAGATCCACTTCTTTCCAGCGCTTGCGTGATCAAGATGTTCCTTTAAAAAGGTTTGAAATCTCGAAAGCTCCTGATCTTAAATTCCTCCAACGAATTCGTGAAGAATCGTCTCGTTTCATTGACATTCAGATGCTCCATATTGCCTACAACTTATTCAAAAGAAACAAATGGGTGCTTGTAGATTTGATTCTAAGCTTCGATGATCTCCAAGAAAGCCTTCACTACTTTACTAATTTTGATTTTAAAACTGCTTGCAAAGTCGTTGAGCTTGAGCTTGGACTTTTGCACGACTTTTTCTACACAAAAGCCATTCTCATCCATACTCGTTGGGGAGGTGTTCTTCGTGTTATTAGTTTATCTTCCATTGTTGTTGCCATCATCGCCTTTTGTATGAGTAACAAGCGTAGGTATCCTTTTGTTGATGTGTATTTGACATATATCTTGCTTTTTGGAGCTTTGGGTGTTGAGATCTATTCCCTTTTTTCGTTACTTTGTTCGGATTGGTGTGTAATTTGGTTGAGCAAAATCGACAACTTTTTGGCTCGTTTGACCTTGAAAACTATCTATGGTTTTGGATGGTCCAATGAGAAGAAAAGGTGGTCAAATTCTGTTCCACAATACAATCTCATATCTCATTGCTTTGAAGACATAAATGGTGGAGGCCGCCGCAAGTTCTTGAAAAAATTTTACACTACCAAAATCAAGACAGTTTCACGACCAATCTCTGATGAGCTTAAAAAACGAATCTTTGAACAGTTAAATGAGATGCTAAAAAGCATGGGTTGTAAAGGCAACAACCGCAGGGACCTGTCTCATTGGGCTCTAAGAAAGCGTTTATTTTATGATCATGATCTTGGCTGGAACATGAAACTGGATTCTGCTCAAAGCATACTCATTTGGCACATCGCCACTGAAGTTTGCTATTATTCTGATCATAAAAATAAGGCTCTGAATTCTTCTATTCTTGAAGACACCAGATTGTTGTCTCATTATCTGATGTACCTTTTATCGAATCGTAATTCGTTATTCTCCAATGGGATGAATCGACCTAGAATTGATGCTACTGTTATTGACATCAATAATTTTCTACAGCTACGTGTCGGCCAAGGACAGTTTCGAAAACTTGAGGACGCTTGTAAAGTTATGTTGCAAAATTTGGCGTTGAACCGCCTTTCCTATTTAAGCGTTGAAGATTTGGGCATTGGCTCAATGTTCAACCATGGTTGCTTTTTGGCTCAACGACTTCAAGGGACGATACAAGATCATGCGAGGTGGGAGTTCATCAGCCATGAATGGATAGAGATACTTGCTAATATTGCATGTGAATGCAAATCCTATGATCACATCGAGCAACTTGGACATGGAGGTGATTTGCTCACTCATGTTTGGCTTTTCATGCATCATATTGGTTATACAAAACAAGCTTACAATGCCACAACTGCGAGGGATAACGCAAAAAAGAAACAATTTGGCAGGTTTTAGAACCACGGGCTGATGCTGAATCAAGTAGGTCTCTTGTTTGCTTCACCTTTGTAGCCATGTATTTTCAACAGCTTACTTTTTATGTTTTCTTTTTTATAGATTCGAATTGATATTGTTTGTGCATATTTTAATGTGCTTGTCATTATTATTTGTTGTAATGAAATTTGATTGTTATTAATCTCAACATGTGTGCTTTATTTTAATTGTTATTTGCTAAATTAGCTATCCATTATGTATGCCTTTATTTATGTTTTTTTTTTAAATGTTATTTCTTTTCTTGTTGAGTTGGAGGAACCAAGTTAGCTGGAGTAAAAACAAAGTTTAAAAGAGGAGGCACGGCTACAAATTTGACTTTTAATGACATTGAAAAAATGTCAAAAACGTATTTCTTGACATTTTTTTGTAGTCATTGAATCGACCCTCAAGAAAGCTCAATACATGACGGTTCAAAAAAAATTGTCACAAATATATTATTATGACAGTTAAAAACTATTAAACCACAAATTTTTCTTGACATAGTTTTAATGTCAAGATAATTTGTTTAATGAAAATTTTACAATATCATTAAAAATCTAATAAAAACTAATATACTGTCAAGATATGTATATATATTAATGACAGTCTACTACGACCAACAAAAAAATTATAATGACATATTTAAATTGTCATGTTATTTTTTACAATTCTACAATGTCAACCAAAAACTAATTAAGTTTATTTACTGTCAACATAAAACTAATAACCACAATTTAAAACAGTCAAGAACAAATATTAAGCTTGTTTTCCCTTGACAATTCTAGGACCTGATTTGATAACCATTTGGTTTTTGAAAATTAAGCTTGTTTTCTCCCAAATTTCTTACCATTGTTTTCATCATTGTCAATTACACATTTGAATTCCTAGCCAAATTCCAAAAACAAAAACAAATTTTTGGAAATTACATTTTTTAGTCTTCAAAACTTGAGTTTGTTTTTGAAAACATGAGAAAATGGTAGAGAACCAAACAAAGAAATTTAACAGGGGATGTGGTGTTTATAGGATTAATTTTCAAAAACCAAAAACCAAAAACAAAATGGTTATCAAACAGACCCACTTCCTTTCTTCGATAGGTATTGGTTCTTTTTAACATATGGATTCCAAATTGAAAACTAGCCAATAAAACATTAATGCACAAATGCATAAATGAAATGAGCTTTATTAGGCCCCTCTTTGTCAGCTTAAAAGATATACATACACAAAGAGAGATGCACATACATAGAGAGAGAGCCACACCGAGTATGCTTTACAAAATAAAAGAAGCCAAAATCCCTCTACAAAAATCAAATTAAAATCCAAACACAATAAAGATTCCAACCAGCTTGGAGATTGCATTCGGTAAGACTCACTAATTGGTCTTTTAATGTCTGTCTTTTAATGTCGAAGGTAAAAAAACACGTGTGGCCTTCAACGTCGGATACTTTAAAAAGATGCAGGTTGTTGGGTTAAAATTTTCGTTAGGCCTTTAATGTCGGGCATAGCCCGACATTGTATGTTGGGTTTAATGTTGGTCAATGACCAACATTTAGCAGGCTACCTTTAAATAACATATCTATGCTCTATTTTCTCTCTTCTCCAAAAAAAACCCACTTTCCATTTCTTTGTTCTCTATCAACAACGACACTTGTTTTTTTTCCCTCCTTCCTTTCGATCTTTTCCCCTCAATGTCAATCAAAGTCAGAGCGCCACCTTCGCAGGCTCACGACTTGCCAGTGGACTTCAATCGACTGCTTTAAGAACTGGCTGAGATGATTCACAATAAAGGAGATGTCCGACCTAGTGTTTGTAAGGTATTAGAGGGCACCAATTGTGGTTCGATATACAAGTAAGGATCAGGCAGCGGTTTACTCTCATGAATTGATAGATGCTTTCCAAGTGTGCAAGGAGTAGGTGCAGCTTTAGGTCCTCAAGATTCAACCTTTGCAACAGATAAGTTATATACTTCTCTTGATTCAAGAGAATACTAGCTGGTAAATAATGAGCTTGTATCCTTAAGCAGTAGCTGAGCAAGCCGAGGTCTTTTAGTGCAAATTACTGTCCAACACTTCAGTTAGCTGATTAATAAGCTTGCCATTGTTGCCTGTGACAATTACATCATCTACATAAACCAGTAATAAAAGTGTTGGGAGAAAAATGCGGAATACCAATAACAATAATATTATGACGACAATCAATAATATTATAACTATCTCCCCTTCCACAGGTTAAGCCAACACAAGCCAAAAATAATAGTCACGAAAATAATAAAAGAGATAGAGAAAAAGAAACGACACCGAAAATATACTGGTTCGCCCCAAGCTCGGGACTACGTCCAGTCTTCTGCAACTGCAGGTTCTACTAGTATTTGGGAAATTACAGGAAGCCTTCAATAATGCCACAAACTAACCCTCAATAGCTCAACAATAGCTATTGACTTCCAAGTATCACAACCCGATAGCTTGGGATAAACAAAGAAACAAAAACCCTCAATCCCACAAGAGAATAAGTCTAATTCTCTAAGAAAACTCACTGCCGCACATCAACTTCGCTGAAGAAAAACCAAAAGCCGCAGGTCACTCTTTTCTTGTTTTTCTTAAACCATCAGCCACAACCCTCATATACTTATATATGAGTGAAAACCTAACTAAGTCAGATGGGCCTTGGCCCATTTGCTTTTTCCTTGTTTTCCTTGCACGACACATTGGGGGTAGTTGTTTTGCCTCTACAACCTAACATGAAATAGGAGTTCATAGTTAGCACAAGATTAAGATCGAGTTACCTAGGTCATCACATGAAATAGTCTGTCTCAACAGTAAACAACGTTATAAAGTGAAAGTGACTTATTTCGTGGTCCGATCTTATGCAAACTCATTGTATAGGACGCCGCTACTCTCATATCTCTACATGAACAACTCAGTATCACATCGTTTGTACTAAATACAAAGTGGGGTTGCGTTCATAGTGTCCCCAAGATAAGGTACCCAACATATCCTTATAGTATAGATTGTTTTGGCTATATACTTAAACTTGATCCAATCTTATGTCTCTACATATAGTTTGAATATTCATACTATAGCCATGGATCTTAGCTTATTGGATTTAGGTTAAATAACAGACAATTCAATGAATTACCTCAATAACAACTTTATTGCAAATAAAATATGTTTAATGTTTACAAACTACGAATTTTAAGACATAAAACTCAACATCATCAAGTCCTAAAAGCGACTATGAAACCAGATTTCGAGAAGATATAGGGATCCCGACTTTCCCTAGATTGTCAGCGTGAGATTTCATAATACGTAAACAATCTGCCATTTTTATATTACCTTTACGAGACTGTTGAAACACATGCCGCAAATAATCTTCTTATGCTCTAGATTGGATTCAAACAGGTTTTTGATGGTGTTATAGGTGATTTTGGACCACACAGATGCACAAGGAGCTGACGAGGACAATCGGACAGAGGTAGGACCAAAAGACCGACCCCGAGGAAGATCGGACCAAAGGGTCGGGCCAGGTCGGCCTCGGCAAAAGGCCGAGGCCGACCATTCGGCCCGTTTGCGTGGGCCGAGCCCGGTGACCTCTTCTCGGTCCCTGATGCCTCGAATCGCCCCGGTTCAGCCTGGTTCGTCCCGAAACACCTCCGAATTCCTAAAAACCCTAGGAGGACAAACAGGTATAAAACCCCCTCTTCACCACGGAAGAAGGGTTCTGAAACTCTATTCCTGATTCTCCCCTTACTATCTATAGCTTCTCCTCGGTTTTCTGACTTAGGCATCGGAGGCGGTGTGGCCTACACCACGCCAGTGTGCAGCGGTTTTTGCTGGTCTTGCAGGTCACGTCCTCCCCAGTTTCTACAAATTCACTGTTGGTGTCACGTGAAGGTCAGGTGAGTCTTCTGTCCGGATTTTGGCATCAACAGATGGCACTCCAAAGATCTTTAGCATTATCGAATCCCATGACTCGGGTGGCCACTTCTGATGTCATGGAGTTTTAAAGCCACCCCAACAGAAATTGATTGGTGGTGACCTAGGCTTCAAGAGTGGATTGACCGTGGTTCCAATAGCGGAGCTTGACGCTCCTGATGTTGCTTCATTTGCAGGAGTTCTAGAGCTTGATGCTCCATCGGTTGCGGTTGCAACAATTGTTGCATTTGTTCGAGTGGACTGATTAAGTACATTGGAGGACAGGGTTTCGTCCCTAGTAAATGTCCTTCCAGTTTGTAGCTCCTCAAAATTGGTAGGGCTAAGTTCTTCCATAACAAGAAGCTTCCACGGTCCAATTTGATAGTAGTAATCTGGTTGAGCAACTAATTGGGAGGAGGACTGCTGAACGTGGTTGAACTTCGGGTGGTCATTATTACTCCTCCAGTGGCTGAGACGTTAGTCATATCAGGCTCTGATACCATAATAAACTCACAAGAAAAAGATTTTTCCAAGAGAGTAATCCTCCTCTTTGTGTATATTTTTCACTGAATATCATTCAAAGCCAACAACCAAATTTATACAGAACATTTCCTTTTAGGACAATGAATAATGAATAAAGGAAATAATAGAGAAAGGACAGATGTCCTCCAAATAAACAAATAAAAGGAATTTCGTACAGATTGGCAATGCAGGAAAATAACCGAATTGGTTGACAGAAAATTCCAGATTTCTTCAATTAGGTGGAGTCTAAGATTGTGACTCACTTGTTGACTGTATCACCTTTGCTAACTTGTCATTGTTTACTTTTCTCCTTAACATTCATCCAGTGAATGGTTAATCATTAGTACATTTCGCTATGTGTTAATTGTTCTAGTTCTTATTCCAGCTCATCAGAATTTACTTGCGGAGTCAACAGGATGGATGGACACGCCAAAAAGTGTGTCATAGTCTTTGTACCCTTTTAATTCTCCTTGAATGTTATAACCAAAGAAGGATTTAGAGTTAAAATATATCTTTTTGGAAACACATATAAGATTTGTTCTTAATAGTTCTATTCAACCAATATCTTTTGAAGAACAAATATCTTTTGAAGAACAAATATACCATAGCTCCTTGAAGTCTAGGCACAAAGTGCGTAAGATGTGAAAGTTCCCTCAAGTTTAACTACACTATAGTGTGTGAGTGTCCCATATTCTCATAAAAACAAGCAAATTCTTTAGAAAGGGCACCCTAAGAGGTAGCCATATCTTGAATCTCTCTAATCTTAAAAGAGTTCTCGTACAAACTTGTAAACACTTTTCCTATTCCTTTTATTACGTCATAAGTCTGGAGGGAGAATGAATAAAATATGCCTTGCATTCTTATTCCAGATATAAGGCATATATATAGCCACAAAGATATACAAGAATAGTATAATAACAACCTCAACAATATAACAGAACAATATAACAAACTGAACAATATAACAGAATGTAAAGTATCTAATATTATATCCTAATACTCCCCCTCAAAATGGTGTTGGAGTAAAAAAAGTTAAGTACACCAATCTTGGAAAGTAAAGAATGAAATATTGGAGCTTGCAGTGATTTGGTAAAAATATCTGCCAGTTGGAGATGAATCCGAATAGGAAGCAGCTTGACTTCTCCTTGAACGATCTTATCATGAACAAAATGACAATCAATTTCTATATGCTTTGTTCGTTCGTGAAAAATCGGGTTGGAAGCAATATGCACTGCAGCAACATTATCACAAAACATAAGAGAAGGAGAGCTACAAACAACTTGTAAATCTCGAAGAAGTTGTTTAAGCCATACAAGTTCACTAGCTGTTGTAGCAAGTGCACGATATTCTGCTTCAGCCGATGACCGGGACACCGTAGTTTGCTTCTTAGACTTCCATGAAACAAGAGAATCACCGAGGAAGATACAAAATCTCGTAGTAGACTTACGAGTGTCCACACGGGAGGCCCAATCTGCATCAGTGAATGCACGCAGCTGAAAAGAGGAAGAAGACTGAAGAAGAACACCCTGACCAACAGTACCTTTTAGATAGCGCAAAAGGTAATGAACAGCGGCCAAATGTGGCTTTCTAGGTTGTGCCATAAACTGACTAAGTTTATGCACAACAAACGTGATGTCGGGCCTGAAGATTGTAAGATAAAGAAGTTGCCCAATGAGACGACGATAAACAGATGAATCAGTCAATAATGGACCATCTGAAACAGAAAGTTTATTGTGTGGATCCATGGGCAAAGGGGCTGGCTTGTTGGCAAGAACCCCATTGTCTTCTAACAGATGTAAAACATAATTTCTTTGATTCAAGAAAATGCCTTTTGAAGACCTTGCAAGTTCAAGACCCAAGAAATATCGCAAATCTCCCAAGTCCTTAAGCTTAAAAACAACATTAAGGTGTTGCTTGAGTAACAGAATTCCCTTATTAGAAGACCCAGTGATGATAATATCATCAACGTAAACAAGCAAAGCTATAAAATCAGATCCAGTACCACGAACAAAAAGCGAATAATCAGACTTAGACTGATAGAAACCAAGAGACAACAAAGCTTTAGAAAACTTGTCAAACCACTGTCGTGAAGCTTGCTTTAAGCCATAAATTGACTTATGAAGCTTACAAACAAGACGCTCCCCCTTAGGTGCAACAACATTATGCTTATAGCCAAGTGGAATATCCATGTAGACTTCCTCAAAAAGATCCCCATGAAGGAATGCATTATTCACATCAAGTTGTATAATAGACCAATTAAGAGATACAACTAGAGTGAGAAGTACCTTGACAGTGACAAGTTTGGCAACTGGAGAAAATGTCTCAATGTAATCCAAACCCTCTTGTTGAGTGTAGCCCTTGGCTACTAATCGAGCTTTGTAACGATCAATTGTTCCATCAGCTCGATGCTTAATTTTATAAATCCATTTGCAGCCTATTGAATGATGTCCTGCAGGCAAAGAGACAACAGACCATGTGTTGTTGGTTTCCATAGCAAGCAACTCAGCATTCATAGCATCTCGCCAATGCGAAAAAGGCACCACTTAATGATAAAACTGAGGTTCATATGAGGCAGAAACCATAAGAGAAAAAGACTTATAACAAGGAGATAACTTGTCATAAGCTAAGTATTTGTGAATAGAAAACTTAGCCTTAGATGGAGGGACATCACCAGAATATAGCAAGCTGCAGTGATAATCTTTCAAATATGATGGAAGTTTGGAACTTCTCAAAGAACGCCTTGGAACTGAAGACAAGTCATTTTGACTTTCAACAATAGGATAATTTTCATGACTTGTGTCAGCAAGATGATTTTCATGACTTCCAACAGAAACAATAGTCGAAGGTACATGATCAACAACAGATGTGCCATTACCAACATTTCCAGTCTGATTATCATGAAAAACAGAATCCTCATCAACAACATTCATGTCAGCAGAAGATGTATTAGTGTTCATAGTGTCATGACCAGAAGATGGGCTGACTATATTAGGAAGAACCAGATTTGGAAAGGGATTAATGACATTCTTAGGAAGAATAATTTTATGAAACGGAAAAATGTCTTCATGAAATACAACATCTCTGGAAACAAAAATTATGCGGTTCTCAATATCAAGAAGACGATAACTCTTCATTCCAGGAGGATATCCAAGGAATACATAAGGAATAGCGCGTGGATGAAACTTAGAACGTCGGGAGGACAATGTGGATGCAAAACATAAACAACCGAACACACGAAAAGCAGTATAGTCAGGATGTTTATGATGCAAAGGAAAAAATGGTGTCTGCCATTGCAATATGTGTGAAGGGGTGCGATTAATAAGAAATGCAACCGTCAAAATGCATTCTCCCCAATATTGTATAGGCACACGGGACTGAAAAAGCAAGGCACGAGCAACATTTAATAAATGTTGGTGCTTCCGTTCTACCACAGAATTCTGCTCAGTGCATTCAACACAAGAATACTGATGAACAACACCTTTTGTCAAGAAAAAATCAGTGAAAGATAACTCTGGAGCATTATCAGAACGAAAAACTTTAATACTAGTCTAATATTGGGTTTCAACATATTGAAAAAATTGAGGAACAATAGTTAATGCATCAGACTTCTGTCGCATTAAAAATACCCAGGTAAAGCGGGAGAAATCATCCACAATGGTGAGAAAGTATTTATAACCAGCATGAGTTGGTGTTTTATATGGCCCCCAAGTATCACAATGGATCAAACTGAACATTTTATTTGCAATATTATGCCTGGTCTGAAAAGACAAACGTCGTTGTTTTGCTAAGGGACAAATAAGACATGGCTTAGACATCAGAAAGGCTTTGTAAGCCGTAATCGCAGCTATGTAATGCAGCTATGTGTTTAACAGAGGGATGCCCTAATCGCTCATGCCAAGTATTAGCAGAAACAACAGAAAGGCTCTTGTGAAAAACAAAATTACAAGGAACAACAGTAGTAGGTTGCAAAGAAAAATTAGTAGGTATTGAATTAGCATTGATGAGATAAAGTCCCTGCCAAATATCAGCTCTGCCAATCATCTTCAAAAAGGACCTGTCCTGAATAGTACAAGAATCACCAAGAAAGTTAACAACCAGAGGCAATGAAGTAGTTAAGGCACTGACAGAGAGCAAGTTGAATATGAATGCAAGAATATACATCACATCCCACAACAACAAATCAGAATTAATTTGGACATCACCAATCAATTCAACAGAAATCCGCTCATGATTCGACAATGAAACAGCCATAGTAGGAACACGCTTGAGCGAAACAAAAGAATTCCGAGAAAAACATATATGGGTGGAAGCACCTGAATCAATCACCCAACAGGTAGACGAAGGAAGAGAAACAAAAGATTTTTTACAAGTACTTGCAACATGTGTTGGACCAGAAGCAGATGGGTATCAGATATCTGAGCTTTGGATAAATGTGATTGAAGCATATTTAACAGATCTTGACATTGCTCAGTAGTCAGAGTCGGCAGTGGATTGGCGGAAGTGGAAGATCCAGGATTAGAAGAATCATTTGCTCTATTTTTCTGGTTATTGCGGTATCCGGGGGGATAACCATGTAATTTATAACACCGGTCAACAGTGTGACCTAAAATGTTGCAATGTGTACACATAGGTCTCTCTTTCTTTTTGTTGGCAGATGATTGAGTACGAGAATTTGTAGAAGTTGAACCTGAAGTTTTTACAAGTAAAGCAGCAGCAGTAGAGGCATTAGTAACAGCAGCAGAAGGAATTGCTTTCTGTTCAACTTCTTGAACAACCAAAGAAAAAGCTTTGGTAATCGTTGATTCTGGCTCCATAAGCAAGAGTTGAGTACGAACTTGAGCAAATGTCTCATTCAAACCCATTAGAAAGGCCATGACATGCTATGTTTGGAAATAAGTCAAGAGATCCTTGACTCCCCCACAATTGCAGCGACCGCATTTGCAGGAAGGGCGATAGGAGGCCAATTCGTTCCACAACGTCTTCAATTTAGCATAATAGGCAGTGACAGAATCTTGATTTTGTTGTAAATTTGACAATTCTCGACGGATCTGAAAAACTCGTGGTTGATTCTTGCGCTGGTAACGATCCCGCAAATCAATCCATATCTCATGTGCCAAATCAGCGAAGTTGACGCTGGCGGAGATCTCTGTGGAAAGTGAATTAAGAATCCACGCAGTGACCACACTATTGGAAATCAACCATGAGTTAAGTAATTCACCATCAGGACGAGTAATAGAACCATCGACAAAGCCAAACTTGTTCTTAGCAGTCAATCCTATGGCCATGGCTTGGCTCCACGAAGCATAGTTTGTCTTCGTTAACAGATTCGAAACAAGAACAATGCTGGTGCTATCGGAGTGATGGAGAAAATACGGATCTGCATACATCTGAAGAACTGATTGAGAAGAGGAAGAACTCGCCGGAGTCGTCGACGGAGTGGTGACGCTTTCCGTCATGGCGGAGAGAACAAGGAACTCTCGAAGAAACGAGGGCAAAAGACCCACGGAGAAAGCGAAGGAAAGAAACTCTCGAAGACTTGACTAAAAAAAATCTGATACCATATTACGTCATAAGTCTAGAGGGAGAATGAATAAAATCTGCCTTGCATTCTTATTCTAGATATAAGGCATATATATAGCCACAAAGATAACAAGAATAGTATAATAACAACCTCAACAATATAACAGAACAATATAACAAACTGAACAATATAACAGAACAATATAACACAATGTAAAGTATCTAATATTATATCCTAATACCTTTTTTAACCAAATTTCCATAAAGCAGCTCTAATAACATTGAGCCATAATGCTTAAGCCTAGCATTGTCTAGGACTTCTTGCTCGTCAAGGACATATAACTTTTCAATTATCAAAATTAATAATTAAAGAAAAAACTTGATGCATGCACATGCGTCGTAAGATTGCACAATTTTTTTATATTGGCTCATGACTTGCATGATCTTATTTTATCTTATTTACATCCTGTAACATAATTTATTATAATTATCGCAATATTATATTTTATATTATAAATATATTATCATATTTTGTTGACAAAAAAAATCAATATCTATTTCAAAGTCAAATCTTTGGTATTTATTTAAATGTATGCACGTATATGACATTCTTAGAAAATAGTTTGTTGAAGTGATGAATTAAATAGTCATATTTAAAAATGGAAAAAGTTTCCAAAACGTATATACAATAATCTAACTTCAACTTGTAGAAAAGAGATAACTAATATTTGTCAACACGAACATAATACATTGTCGTTGGTTAAGACATCACTTCATTCTTTTCAAGTCCAGGTTTTTATTCCTACCTCCATAGTTGTTAAACTCAAAAGAAAAACAAAAAAAGTCCAATGTTCAAATGCAAACACCGATTCTAGATCTCACAAATTTTTATTGACAACATACGAGGGTGAGAAGGACTCGAACCACACAGACATACCTATTAAGGGAATTAGCAAAACGCACAGCATTGGCGATATCAAAGAAGGAAAATATTCAGCAGAAAGAACGGACACGTCTCCATCTTCTAGAATTATCCCTCAACAGAGGTTGTTGCAATAGCAAATTTAAATTCTTTCTTCATCAAATTGTTTAGCGCCACGTATTATTCCCTTTAGTCATTCTTTATTCCTTAGCAAGCCCTAGAGGCCCAATATCTGCTGTATAAAGCAATAGAGCTTTTTCTGCTCAAAAAACAAGGTGAATGAAATAGAGCTTTGCCTCCCAGTCGTTGTTCGCAAGATTTTTCAATTTTTTTCTTGGTATCAGAGCGGTATGGCCAGCGCCTCGAACACCGTTTCCTCAACCTCTGTTAATCCGACATTTAGCAGCCCTCCTCTTAACCAGCTGCTGAACCAAATTACATCTGTTAAACTCGATCGTGGGAATTTTCTCCTGTGGAAAAATCTTGCTATGCCCATCTTGCAAAGTTACAAACTTGAGGGCCATCTCTCTGGAGATGAGCCATGTTCGCCGAAGGTTTTGTCTCAGCCAAATGGTGCTGAAGCTCCAGGAGCAAGCAGCTCCAAAGGTATCGAAGCAGCAGCCGACACCTCAGGAGCGTCGAGTTCAACACCTGCAGTGATAACAATAGTGAATCCTCTCTATGAGTCCTGGGTAGCCATCGATCAACTTCTTCTTGGGTGGTTATGTAACTCAATGACAGTTGAGGTTGCAACTCAGGTAATGGGGTACGACAACGCTAAAGATTTATGGGCTGCCGTTCAAGAATTATTCGGAGTCCAGTCACGAGCAGAGGAAGATTACCTCAGGCAAGTTTTTCAACAAACTCGAAAAGGGTCTTAAAAAATGGCGGACTACTTAAGGATTATGAAGACACATGCGGACAATCTTGGCCAAGCTGGAAGCCCCGTATCAACAAGATTGTTGGTATCTCAGGTTCTGTTGGGGCTGGATGAAGAGTACAACCCGATTGTGGCTACTCTTCAAGGCCGACTGGAAGTGTCATGGGCAGAACTGCAAGCCGATCTTCTTATTTTTGAGAAAAGGTTAGAACTCCAAAACTCTCAAAAGAACAATGTTACTTTTAATCATAATACTTCTGTGAACATGGTGAATACCAAGACTCAGAGCTTTGGAGGAGAAAGACAGAATCAATCGTTTAATGGAAATCGTTCTGGCTTCTCTAACTTTCCTCACCAGAGAGGTGGTAACGGCGGACGTAGTCGTGGTAGAGGAAGATGGCAAGGTAACAATAGTCACCCTATTTGTCAGGTATGTGGAAAAATTGGTCATTTTGCGTTAACTTGCTACCATCGGTTTGATAAAGAATATGGTAATGGTAATGGCTTGCCTAGGAATTCTAATCAGAACATTAGAAATGACAATAACAATGTGAATTCTACCTTTGCTGGAGGGAATAGTTCGGGACCTCTTGCTTTTGTGGCAGGAGAATTCTAATCCTTTTTTGGCGAGTCCTGAAACAATCGTTGATCCTAACTGGTATGTCGATAGCGGAGCATCAAGCCATGTAACTGCAAAACAGAACAATATTACTCATCCCATTGGGTATGGAGGTAAGCAAGCTGTTATTGTTGGTAATGAGCAAAAACTTGCTATATCACATATTGGTAATTCTGTTATAACATCTGAAAACGGTTTGGTTAATCTGCACATTGTATTATGTGTACCTGATATAGCCAAGAACTTAGTAAGTGTGTCAAAACTTGCCCAAGACAATGATGTTTTTCTTGAATTTCGTGCTGACTGTTGTCTTGTGAAGGACACTCATACGGGCAAGGTGCTGCTAACGGGGGTTCTTAAAGATGGTCTCTACAAGCTTGAAACCGATGGAGCAGTTACTGGTAGTGCTTCGAAGTTTTTAAATGAATCGGAGTCGGCTAATAATAATACTGTCTGCTCAATTTCTGTTAGTTCGAATGAGAATGTAAATTTGGTGGAGTCTAAGGCTGTTTGGCACTGTAGACTTGGACATCCATCGCTTAAAGTGTTTGAAGCAATTATTAAAAAATGTAAGCTACCAGTAAAAGTTAATGACAAGTTTTATTTCTGTGAAGCTTGTAAGTTTGGTAAGCATCATGCTCTTCCGTATCCAAACTCGAGCTCTCGTGCAGCTACACCCTTTTCGTTGGTTCATACTGATCTTTGGGGACCCGTTCCAGTGGAGTCATCTGATGGTTTTCGCTATTACGTGCAATTTTTGGATGACTATAGTAGGTATGTGTGGATCTCTCCGTTGAAACAAAAGAGTTAAACCTTGTCTGCATTCCTCCATTTTCTCAACCTTGTGAAAAATCAATTTGGGTGCACAATTAAAGTGTTAAGGTCAGATAATGGTGGTGAGTTTATAAAAGTTCACAAAGCTTGTTCTGAGTCTGGAATTATTTCTCAATTTTCTTGCCCTTACACCTCCGCTCAGAATGGTCGTGCAGAACGGAAGCATCGACACATCGTTGAAACAGGATTGACTTTGTTGGCCCAGGCTTCAATGCCATTGCGTTTTTGGTGGGATGCCTTCCTTGTCTCTGCTACTTTAATTAATGGGCTACCAACTGCAGTTTTGAATGGAAAATCACCAAGTGAAGTTCTTTTAAATAAGCATCTGGACTTCTCTACTTTAAAAATATTTGGGTGTGCTTGTTATTGATAGCGAGCATAGCTAGTTAGTTTTCCCTAATTAATTTAGCTAGTCTTTGATGATTTATTGGCCATTTTATTGCACTTATTTGTTTATTTTGTAGGAAATGGTTGATTGGAGCTAAAGTGAAATATTGGAGTTAATCGGGTGCTCGGGACGTGAATAATTGCAAAAGAACCAAAGAGAATCAAAGAAGGAAAAGTCAAAGTAGGGTCAACCGCAGGCTAGCGTCGAGACGCTAGCTCTTGAGCGTCTCGACACTGGTATTCCATATCTGAATAGGCGCTAAAAGGTCACAGGGTCTCGACGCTGCGAGTTTTCCTTTTCAGAAACGCGCGTTTTGAAGGCAGCGTCGAGACGCTGTCTTGATAGCGTTTCGACGCTATGACGAAAAAACAGAATATAAGCTTCTTTTCGGCTAGGTTTTTGGGGGACTTCGTTTTGGGACTTTTTGGAGCCGTAAACAGAGAGAAAACAGAGCATATTGAAGCTGAAGCAAAGGGAGCAAGTTGGAAATCAACCCATTGTTCGTGGGGATCGTGACGGGGACGTTCGGTCTCGACCTACAACGAGTTTAATTCTCCTTTCCCTCACTTTAGTCAGTTTTTATGGTTTTTTTAGACTATTGCTATATTGTAACGTTGTGATGAGTAACTAGGCTTTAATTCTTAGGGATTGATGTAGCCGTTGGGCACGTTATGGATTGATTTACGGTTTTTATGCTATTGATGTCATTTATGCATATTTTGTGTCCTTAATGCTTTCAATTTACCGGCCATAAATTGATTGATGTTTATGCTTGAATCTAACTCGGGAGAGAGGATTTAAATTAGAAATCAATATGCATAACTAGAATTTAACTAAAAATCGGGAGATTAAGGTTAATTCTAGAAATTGTTAAAAAGGCTACCCTTATTGCCTTGTATGTTTATTGGATTTAGATAGGGATATCAGGTTCAATTGCATATGGGAGAATCATGTATGCTCGGGAGAGATATGTGTGATTTTAGTTACCAAGTTTTATGAGTCATAGCATGTGTTAAACCGTTTATTAATTCATAACTCCAATTGGTGAAATCAAATCCCTAAGACCAATTCTTCCCATTAAGTTGTCACTTTTTTCATTCTTTTTGTGTTTGATTCAACTATATTCTCATTCAATTCGATTCCCTAAATAAAATTGGTCAAAAGTATTTTCGGTAGTTAAAATTGACTAGACACCAATCTAGAGGACGACATTCGAATTTACATTCACTATATTATAACTTGACCCGTACACTTGCGGTTAGCAAATTGCACAACAGTTATCCGTATTTGCGACCATTTAACAATCACAAATTTCAGTTCCATACTAACAAGTGTGTTTATCTTGGCTTCAGCTCCGTTCACAAGGGATATAAATGCCTAAGTTCAACTGGGAGAATTTTTATTTTACGCCATGTGGTGTTCAATGAAGGGGACTTTCCTTTTAATTCTGGGTTTCAAAATGATGCTTCCAGATCAGACTCTAGAGCTCAACCAGTGTCTCAGCCCAGCATAGACTGGTTTTCCATTCCGACAACTAGGCCACTCATTTCGGGTGCTCAAAATCCACTTCAGATGCCAGCCACTAGCCCACCACATGAGTCAACCCAACCCACAACCCAAAACCCATCTGCTCCTTCCAGTCCACAAATTTCAGCCAATCACTCTCGACCCATTCATTCCCCAGGCCCAGTTCACTCTCCTCTGCCTTTAGCCCAACCCTCCAGTCCAATTATTCCCTCTTCAAGCCATGTGCCTTCAAATAGTCCTCTACCCAGCCACGTGCCCTATGGTATCAGAGTCCATTAAACCCAAACGAGTATACGGTCCAATAAAAATAAATTGGGATCCGATCCAAGAATGGTGAACCCAAAGAGACACCATCTTGAGGGGGCATGTTGAGGATCCCACATTGAAAAGATTGGTGGAGACCTCACAATATATAACCTACAAGGGTCACCCCACTCATTGCCAATTGGTTTTGAGATGGAAGCCCATATAACATAATAATACCTCTTGATCATTAGTACAAGCAATATGCCATTGGGAGATACTCATGTTGGCTTTCTAGATTCCACATTACAATACCATAATCTAACACATTTTTTCTTTTCACTAATAACTATTACAATTTTCCAACCAAATCATGTTAGAAATAAAATTAGGGAATAGAAATTTCTGAAACGTAAATACAATAGTAAATAAAACACCAATAAAATAAGTGGTAAGAAAAGGTTGTAAATATCTGGATTGAAGCACGTTAATAAACGTTGTCCATAGAGAAGATGTGCCCGCACTAGCACAAAGTTATCTGGCACTCCACTCCGAAAATACAACAATCTTTCAAGAGAACTTGTGTGAAGCTAAGTCCTCTTACAAATCTCCGAATGTTTGAATGCTCAAAATAAAATAAATCAATAACACAAGAATTTTGGTTTAAGTGACAGTCGAAAGATCAACTACATGAGTGAACTGATTGAATAGCTTCCTCACAAGGATTCTCTAAGTTTCCCTTCATAATAGGGAGACTTATTAGTCAAGTCAGTTAAACCACTAGCTATTCCATTTCCTATTTAATAGGGAGAGTGAATTGACTAGTTAAACATAGTAAAGCCAAATAATAAAAAGAAATATCTTAAAAATATCCAACAAATCATCATTATAATAATTTTGATTAAAATATGATTGAATTCTCGGTCCTTACCCGCCAAAATGAGCATAACTCATCGGTAATTATCTCAATTGGTGTTGAACTAAAAAAAAAAAAAAAAAAAAAAAAAAAAAAAAAAAAAAAAAAAACTCAGCCCTTACACATGATTGAATAAACAAAATGATAGAATTTAAGACTTTTGGTCGTGTAGATGTTTTTATATGATTTTGAACCACTAATTGGGGGACAGGACAATGAGGACATGTGACCCACATATTTTCAGAATATTTATAATGAGTTTTTAAATAAAAATAGGGAACAAGAGAAACGCATGCATGAATTTATAATTTGGTTTACTCATCTATATAAATTTAATAATTTGATTTACTCATCTAGATCCAAAATTCGAATTTTTATTCTTGTATATGGTGATGTGATGTAAAATTGTGAAAACAAATTTAAGATGTCAATGGTTATGATATTTTAGAAGAAAGTTGACCATACACTACCTTTTTTTTTTTTTTTTTGAAACTGACCAAACACTATACCTTAAACTTATATACAGAAAATAAAATCCTAATTATGGAAAAAGAAACCTTAAGCCTTATGATCTACATTTGAAATCCTAGGCATTAAAATTTTATCGGATAATAATTTCATTTTTAGTTTTTTTTTTTATTTTTTTATTTTTTTATTTTTAATATTGTGCTTCTTTTTATGTTTTTTACCATATGATTTTCGCCTTCTATTAATGAAAAATTTGAATTTATAGCGAAATTCCAAGAATACAAATAAATTTTTAAAAACTATTTTTTCTAGTTTTCAAAACATGGCATGAATCTTAAAAGCATTTTTAAAAGGTAAATAACAAGATAAAAAACTAATGGGGTAGAATGAATATTTATAAATTTAATTAAAAAAAAACTAAATGGTTTTGAAAATGCTGGACTAATCTTAATTTGTTGTTGTAAATATTTCCTTCCCTATTATATATTTGTAAATCATTTTAAAAATTTTAGGAGTTCGTGTAAGTTTTAGCTTCTTTCTGCATCATGATGCAAATATTATTAAATTGATGAAAAATCATGATGAGTAATATTGCTTTCTAAACTAAATATAAATATATCTTCCTTTTTTAGTTCAATATAACATTAAAGAACGGTTATTCCCTCTTTTCAAAAAAAAAAAAAAAAAAACGGTTATTGCCTCAAATATATCTTTTTTTTTTTTTTTTTAGTTCAATATAACATTAAGGACGACCATTCTTTAGCAACTAATTGAGTTAGGTTTATGTTGATAATTATAATATTTATTTTAAAATTTACTAATAAAGGTTATCCTTAATAATTTCTTTCTTTTAAAGGTAAGATTTACAAAAAAATATGAGAATTAACAGAAGATGGTTCTCTCTCTGAGGGTTTTCGCCGGAATTCCTTCGGGAATTTCGTTGGCGCAATCTCCGGCGATTTTAATCGCCAGATTTTCGCACTCCGGTAGCTGAATGCGAGTTGTAAGATCAGGTTTTATGACGCAATTATGTTTCTCGATTGTACAGGGGTGCAGCGTGATTGACACAATCAGGCAAGATCGTGATTTGTTTCGATTTCAAAACTGTAGGGATATAATAATTGGTGATTCTGGTGTTCCCTTCACACCATTCTCAATCATTCCAATTTCATTTAAATCATTTATCCTGTGTGATTTGGCAGTGATGGCTCTAGATGACTTGTTGGAAAATTGGGCGAACTTTAGCCTCACAGCTGAGGAGGAGGCAACTGAGGTAGATGTAGACAGACAAGCGGCTCTAGTAACAAGTCAAGCGCTCAGATTCAACCTCATCAGAAAACTGCTAGCTCCTCGTCTTATTGCCAGTGACGTAATGAGGCGAACGTTCAAGTCAGCCTAGAATATCCCTGTGGGGTTAATGGTGGAAAAATTGGGGCCCAACCTCTTTCTTTTTTCACTGAGTTCGGAGGCTGAACAAAACCGTGTGATACGCCAAGGGCCATGGCTGTTCGACAAATTCCTACTCCTTTTGTCGAAGCCCATCCCGATGGTGAAACCGACCTTAATGGAGTTCAAATATGCTACTTTTTGGGTACATTTTTGTGAACTCCCGATGGATTTATACAATAGGTCGATGGCAGAGCGCCTGGGAAATGCTATAGGTCAATTTCAAGATTATCATGTTGGCGGTCGAGGATATGGATGGAAGGAGAGTCTTCGAGTTTGAGTAACGCTGGATATTACGCAGCTGCTTCGCCGAGGGATCAAAGTCCGACTTGAGGAACCTTTGGGTAGTGTCTGGACTCCAATAAAGTACGAGAAGCTTCCAGCAATTTGTGGTTCCTGCGGACGTATTGGCCATGGTGCAAAGGACTGTCAATTCACTGATAGTTCAATTGAGCGGAGGGCGGGGTATGGAATGTGGATGGCTTTCACTGGAAGATCGTCAACTGCTTTTTCGTTCGCCAAGCACGAGTCCTCTGACTAATAACCAGGGGATGATGGAGGTTTCTCCGAAGCATAATCCATCTTCATCTCGTACCCAAGTCGTGGTCGTCGGGCAGGAGGTGGGTTTGGAAGCTGAGCGACGTGCATCACCGACGATGAATGGCTCTGGAAGCAGGCCAATGGACATTTCCCCGGTGATTGACGAACCGCCCGCCGGCGACGTTAAGGTTGCGACTCGGCCCATTAATGCCCAACCTTTAAATTTTAATGCTGAGCCGTTAAACTTTAATGGCGCTGACATTTCGAGAGTGAAGAAAAAGTTGGAGTATGGATCTAAGTCCGTGAATCACGCTGATAACAAAGACAAAGGAATTGATTTTAATGACCCTAACGGATTTCAGTTCACGGTAAATCATGGTTTTGTGAAACCGTCTGAAATTTTGCAGGTAACGGGGTCAAGCAAGGAGTCTTTTTCTGGGCCAACTGTCGTCAAGCCGCAAATCGGGTTTTATTCACTATCTGAACCAGGGCAAGTGGGCGGTGCTGAAGGGCAAACGACTGGACCGGTGGAGTTGGGAGAATGAACCAGTTTATTGAAGAAGCCCATTGAAGCCTTCGGTGCAAAATCTGTCACGACTGCATACACATCAAAGATTGGTCCAAATATCAATGGATGGAAACGCAGGGCCTAAAAACTGAATTTGGAATCAAGCAGCAGTGACCATTCGGAAAATGTGAAAAAACGTCTGAGTGAGGGTAATGTTGGAGGATCACAAAAACATGCTCGTGCTGAAGATGAGAATGCTACACCCACTCATGAATCAACAGTGGAGGCTGAAGTTCAGCCCCACCGAGAACCATGAAAACCTTATGTTGGAATGTCTGTGGTCTGGGGAATCCTAGGACATTCCGTGCTGTTAGTGACGGGGTACGTCACTATAATCCTCAGTTATTGTTTTTTATGGAAACTAAATGTAGCTCCAATGCTCGAAATATTAATAAAATTAAAATGTCTTTGAATTACTTTAGATGTTTTGTTGTGGATTATGTGGGTCGGAGTGGGGGACTATGTCTTTTTTGGAAAAAGGAGCTTAATGTCACCATCCGTTCTTTTTCTAAATACCACATTGATGCATCGATCAAGTGGGACTCCAAATTGTGGCGCTTTTCAGGGGTCTATGGCAACCCAAGTACGAGTCAACGACATCTTACATGGGATTTGCTTAGAGTTTTGCATAATCAGGATGATTCTGCATGGATTGTTGGTGGTGATCTTAATGCAACCCTTTTCCAAGAGGAGAAAGAAGGGGGAGTCCCAGCTCGTGATTCTCAGCTCCAGATGTTTCGATCTGCCATGGATGATTGTAGCTTACAGGATATGGAGTTCATAGGGGACTTTTTCACATGGTCAAATAGACAGGACAGTGACAATCAGATAAACGAAAGGCTAGACAGATTTCTTGTGAATGAAGCATTCATTCAGACCTTCCCGTCAAGCTCTGTTCAACATTTAAATTGGGCACAGTCGGATCATCGCCCAATTATGCTCAACGGCACTTCAGACACAAGTGCAGAGAAGGCCAGAATTCGGAAAACCTTCAGATTTGAGGAAGTATGGACTAAACACCCTGATTGCAAGACCATCATCTCTGAGTTAGGATGTTGGGGGGTGATGGACCAGATCCTGCTCATTTGGAATCGTGTTTACAGAAGTGTCGTGTTCGCTTTCAGAAATGGGGCAAAGGAACCTTTTCATCTATTTGGAAAAATGTGACAACAAATCAGAGAATACTTCAAGAGTTATACAGTAGGCCTCCACCATGGGATTTCCAAGAAATTAAGAGGGTGGAAAATCAGCTGGACAAGGCCTTAGAAGATGAAGAGATTTATTGAAAGCAATGGTCTCGGGAAAATTGGCTGAATTGGGGAGATAAAAATAATAGATGGTTCCATAAACAAGCCACACAAAGGAAAAAACGTAATGAGATTCGAGAAATGCGAGATCAGAACGGTGATTTGATTACAGACACACACCTATTGGAACAGGTGTTTAGTTCCTATTTCTCTCAAATTTTTTCTTCTTCTAACCCACAAACGAATATTATTGATTATGCATTACAGGCCCTAAAGCCAAAGGTGACATCAGACATGAATGAAAAGTTGCTTACTCCATTTTCAAGGGCCGAGATTGAAAGAGTAATTAAACAAATGCACCCTTCTAAAGCGCTTGGTCCTGACGGGTTTCCTGCCCTTTTCTATCAACAATTCTGGTCTGAGGTTGGTGATCTTACTTTTTTGAACTGCATGGACATGTTAAATTGGCTTAGATATATCAGAGATTGGAATGACACCCATATTGCTTTGATCCCTAAGGTCAAGCAACCAAAAGTTATTTTTGATTATAGACCGATTAGTATATGCAATGTGTCCTATAAAATAATTGCTAAAGTGTTAGTCAATCGCATGAAGCTGGTGTTGCAAGAGGTGATTTATGAGAACCAATCTGCATTTGTTCCTGGTCGTTCGATTTTTAATAACGTGATTGTTGGCCACAAATGTTTACATACTATCAAAAGCAAACGAACAGGGCGCCAGGGATGGGTAGCGATAAAACTTGATATGAGCACAGCGTACGATCGTGTGGAATGGTATTTTTTGGAACGCCTTCTAATTAAAATTGGTTTTCACACTCAATGGGTTAGACTCATAATGGATTGTGTTCAGACCACTCAGCTATCCATTCTGATAAATGGCGTGCCAACGGGCAAAATTCTGCCCAAACGTGGCCTTCATCAAGGGGACCCGTTGTCACCTTATCTTTTTTTGCTCGTTTCGGAAGTACTATCCTCTCTTATTTCAGGTGCTGTTGATAGAGGTCATCTCTCTGGTATCAAACCAGGAAAATTTTGCCCACAAATTTCTCATCTTTTCTTTGTCGATGACAGTCTTGTCTTCTATAAAGCATCAATTGAACAAGTTTGGACTTTTCGGTCCATCTTGATGATTTATGAGAAGGCTTCGGGGCAGAAGGTCAATGTCGATAAATCAGCTCTATTTTTCTCCCCCAATGTACCTGTCGAATTCAGAATGGTGATTTCCAATTTGTTGGGCATGCCGGTGGTTAATAATCTTGGGAAATACCTAGGGGTTCCGTCTAATTTTACTAGACGAAGAAGAAATGATTTTCAGAATATTAAGCAAAAAGAAATTTTTTCTTTGCAGGTGGTAAGGAAGTGTTGATTAAAAGCGTTGCTCAATATATTCCAACGTATATCATGAGCTGTTTTCGTCTTCCCAAAAATCTATGTGCAGATCTCCATAATATGATGGCACGATTCTGGTGGGGTTCGTTGGAGCACAAAAGGAAGATTCATTGGAAACGTTGGGATCAACTATGCTTACCTAAGGAGTTAGGGGGCTTAAATTTCCGTGAATTGGAATCGTTCAATCAAGCTCTATTGGCAAAACAGGTGTGGCGGCTTTATACTCACCCAAATTTACTTGTGTCAAAAGTAATTAAGGGAAGATATGCACATCAAGGGTCCTTACCATCCACGCCAATTAAATCAAATTGCTCTGTCTTTTGGAGGGGATATGTATGGGCTAGGGAACTGCTCCAATGTGGATTGCGCAAACGTATAGGGAATGGTAAGGATACTTTGTTATTTAAGGACCCATGGATTCCCAAGGAGAGCACTTTCAAACCAATCCCACTTGTAGGGGCGATGATCAGGGAGGATGTTATGGTTGCTGAATTCATATCTCCATCATTGGGTTGGAATTTGAGTAGTTTGAGAAATGTGGTAACTCAAGAAGATATCAGAATTATTGAAACCATTCCAATTAGTGCTACTAACAGTGCAGATGAATGTGTTGGGTTTTATGCCCTAAAACTCGTAGATAGTGAATGTAACCGTTGACCGGATATTAATGAAATAATATTGATATATTTTTCCATTAATTGTTATTAGTTATTTTATGTTTGTCTTTGCCTAATAATAACCCTAATCCAATAAACTAGACATCCAAGGCTGTAATATGAGTCTTGAACTATATGTAGCGACATATGGGATCATTGTTCAAGAAACAGCCTAAAGGGTCTATAGTATAGGGATAAGACTGTGTGCCTTATCCTGATGACACTATGGATACGACCCACTTTGTATTTGATACAAACGCTGCGATCCAACGCGTTCGTGTAGGAGACATGCGAGTGGGGGTATCCTATGCAATGAGTTTGCATAAGACCGGACCGCGAAATAATAACCACTAGTTATAACACCGTTAACTAGTTGTTTTTCTATTTCACTAGGACGACCGAGACAACTTAGTCTTAATCCTGAGTTGATTATGGACTCCTGCTCATGAGAGACTGTCCTTTGATTTGTATGGGTGAGAGTGGCCAATACGTCGACTCAATAAGCCTACCACTTTGGGGACAAGATCGAATGGGGAGCTGGGAACATAATCGTACAAGATGGAATTCACTCCTTCCCGACTTTAGGGAAGCAGATGAGTGTTCCCTTAAGTGGTTACTCCGAGTCTTGAACAAAGGGCCCTACCCTCTCAATGGCACGAGAGGGTTTTTCTGTTTAATGGTTGGACCATAAACAGATTGTTCATTAGAGGAGAATTGGTACTTAAGGAAATAGAGGTGACCCAGGGGTAAAACGGTAATTTGACCCAGCTGGTGTTACGGACACTCGTGAAGGACTAACTAGTCGATATTGGTCTAAGTTCCGTGGACACAGAAAATATGTCTGCAGTGAGAAGAGTGCAACTGTGAGTCTATAGTGGAATGTACACACAGTTAACGAATATTGATTATTGTGGTTAATGAGTTTAACCAATTAATCTCACATCGTTGGAGCTTCTGATCTGCAGGTCCATAAGGTCCCACTGGTAGCTCGTAAAGTAATTTGAGGCAACTAAGTAATTAAATTGAAATTGTTCAATTTACTGAGGGAAATAAAAATAATATATATTGATATATTATTATGAGAGAAATTATTATTTGAAGAAGTTCAAATATAAATTTATGGAAGATTGAAAGAATTAAATAATTTAAGTCCTAAAAGTGTTTGGGCAAAATTAATTAATTCAAGGCCGGAAATTAAATATGTGATATTTAATTGGTGGTTAATTAATTAAAGAATTCATTAACCATGAATTAATCAATTATGTAAATAATTAATCACTTAAGGAAGTGATTAATCATTTATGGGAATGATCTAATTACTTATGGAAGAAATTAGTCATTTATGGAAAAGATTAATCAATTGGGGAATTGATTGATCATGATTGATTAATTAAGGAATAAAGATTGAATCAATTTTGGAAAAGATTGATTTAATTGAATATTTTATTCATGGCCTCTCTTCTATAAATAGAACACTAGACCTAATTGGTCATGACACTTGACACTCTTGAAAGACAAGACCTAGAATTCTCTCTAGCCTCCCTCTTAGAGAAAGACTCCCACAAGTCTTTGGCCTCCTAGACTTAGAGACATACCGGTGTAACCTCTGTGGTTATTGTGTCAATCAAAGAAGAATTTCCAGCGAAGAATACCTTGAAGCAGCTGCTGCGTTTTCGTTCGTGGAGCTTCGTTGGCGAAGAACGGTCAAGTCTACAACGGAGGTTTGTAATGGTTCTTCCTCTTTTCTTTAGAAAAGTTTTAAAAATAAATTTAGATTTATTTTAGCATGTTTAAACCGATTTTTCAGCGGCTTTAAAGTTAGTTTAAAGTTTTGTTTGAGTTTTCGTAACGGTTTTTAATGTTAATTAATATACGGCGTAAGGTCCAATCGATGCGCTTCCGCTGCGTGGGGACTTTTATTCCCTTCAATCGGCATTAGAGCCATCGCTGTCCCTATTAATTAATTTAAAAAAGTTGCGATAGGCTCTAATAGGTGGGATTTATGCATATTGTATGTTCGGTTTGCATTGAACTGTTTGGGTTAATTTTATGGCCATAGATTTTATTTTTATGTGATTTTGATCATGTAAGGCCCGGTGTTTCGGGTATTTTATGTAAAATCGAGTCCTATGTAAGTCCGGGTCTAGAATAGGTTTTTATGAGATGAAAATCGAAGGAATCGCTGCTGAAATCGAAGCCAAAACCGAAGAAATCGTTGCTGTTTTGCCCAGATTCTGCCTCCAGACGCAACAGCGTCGGGACGCTCCTTCAACAGCGTCTCGACGCTGTCTCGATACCGAAGGCGCTCGGTAAGGAAAGCACACAGCGTTGGGACGCTACCTCAACAGCGTCTCGACGCTGTCTCGATTACGCAGGCGCCAGATATGGAAAACGCACAGCGTCGGGACGCTAATCTACACAGCGTCTCGACGCTGTCACGATGGAGGCGCGCACTAGGGTTTCAACAGGCGCGGTTCAAGCAAGGACGGTCCGGTTCGGACCGGTTCGGCTGGGCTGGGACCTATTTGGTCCGGTTCAGCCAATTTTTGGCATGGTTCGTGATTTTGGAGGCCGGTTCGAGGTGGTTCGGGGCGGTTCGTGCTGTCTAGGCCAATTCCGGAGCTGTACATGAATTTTTTAGGATAGAATTTAGCTAAATTAATGTAATTTAATGCTTTATTTTATCCTAGGGGCCAAAATTAACCGGTTCAATTGCTATTTATATGCTTTATGGATGTCATATAGATTATTTAATCCCACCTTAGGTTATAAACATGCTCATGCATTTTTTATATATTATAAATTGTTATAATGTATGTTTAAATGCATGGATTGGTTTTCATATTTCTTGATATAAGTGTATATTAATTTATATGAAAAATTGGAAAGCATGAAGCATGTCATTACTTATATTAAATATAAATAGTTATGTTTAATGTGATGAATGAAGCATGCTTGGTTGATTTTCTTGATTGGCTTATAATTGTTATAATAAAAGAAAATCAAAATTGCATGAAACATGAAACATCCATAGTTATTAATATAATTGTTATATTATTCATGCAATTGATGTGGCTTAATTATTCAATTTGAATGAGATTGTTGAATGAATTAAACCCTAGATTCTTGATTATAGGATTAATCATTAAAATTTGAAATAGTTCTTTAATATTAATGATTAGAAACCGTCAATCTATAATCAAGATTTGCATGCAAACATAAGATCATAGGATAAATTGGATTAATTTTAAATTGTTTAAAATTAATTAGACCTAGATCGATTTCTAATAGGATTAGAATCTTTTCTTACTTAGAATTAAAAATAGTTTTAATTTACTAAGTAGGAAAAACATTGTTATGATTATAAGGGAACTCCACCGGTAATGTTCTGTCTAAGGCTGGAGGTATTTAAGTTGACGGTTTACGGAACACCTCCTACCTGGGAACTGACCTGGAATACCGGAGTTGAATTAATCATGGTTAAATGTTAGCATGCAATGTCACTAGGTTTATTAAAAGTGTTTAATGCACCTAGATCTTTAGAGTAAAGACCTTACATTACTGAGGTTATAAGGGAACTCTCTCGGTAAAGTTCTGTCTAAGGCTGGGGGTATTTAAGTTGACGGTTTACGGAACACCTCCTACCTGGGAACTAACCGGATTGAGTTGAATTAACCATAGTAATGTTGACTTGCAATGTTGGGTTTATTAAAAGAAGTTTAATTCACCCGAAAGATTGCAGTTGAATCCTTTCCATAATTGTTATAATAGGATCAGACTTAGATAGATTGACTTAGCCGAATACTATCTAAGTTAAACAACCCTATATTAACCTTAGGACATTTTCAGTGGGAGGAAAATTACAAAACGAGATTTAAATCAAGTTTTGCTCCTACGTCCCTATATTCACAACGTGAGATTCATGCTCGACTTCGAGTCGCCCTAGGAGCGGCCTCCCTTCGGAAAGTGTTTGCATGGATCAATATCAAGGTGAATGGGAAAAATGTCTAGAGTAAGTGGGAGCGGGACACGTGTCAACGCATCCCTCGGTCTCCGCCCATAGTTCACACCGTGAGAGTCCTATGATCCGCCTGCAGGTTGCTCTGGCGCATCCATCCCTTCGAAGGGCCTGGTCATAGGATTCGGAACATTGTGAACTCCTGAAAAGGATAGGAGCTCTTAGGCTAATCACCAACAGTTGTCTTTCCCTTCGGTAGCCTGTTGGTGCGTGCCTCTGAGATCTGAAAGTGGGAGGGTTACACTTACGAGGATGAGTTAAAATTGTTAACAAATCCTTGACCGAACAACGGTGGCTAATGTCTATAGGAATATGAGTTATTCTGGAATTAGAATTAGCTGAGAGCTGTCTCATTTCAAAGGAGGAGTACCTGATCACCCTTCGGTGGCTGATATTCTAAACCTCTGAAACGTCGTTGCAAAACTAAATCAATAGTTTTAGGGTTCTGTGATTGTCTGTTTTGCTAAATTGATTGGATTGTGTGCAATTGTTTGCTTGTATGATGGGTTAAGGCAAAGATAACTAATACGGTCATTGTTTGTTTAAATTTCAGCAATGTCTTCCTCAATAGTCTCTCTGCTTAAAAATGAGAAATTAACCGGCGAAAATTATGCTACGTGGAAGTCGAACTTGAATACGATTCTTGTTGTCGATGATCTGCGGTTCGTCTTAACGGAGGATTGTCCTCCAACCCCTGCTCGTAATGCATCCCAGGCAGTTAAGGATGCTTATGACCGCTGGACAAAGGCCAATGATAAGACTCGCATCTATATCTTAGCCAGCTTATCTGAAGTTTTGGCTAAAAGGCATGAGGGCATGGTAACAGCGAGGGAGATTATGAACTCTCTCCGGGAGATGTTTGGACAACCGTCCTACCAACTCCACCATGACGCTCTCAAATACGTTTATAGCTGTCGCATGAAAGAGGGCACGTCTGTTCGGGAGCATGTCCTGAATATGATGGTCCAATTCAACGTGGCAGAGGCAAACGGGGCGGTCATAGATGAGCGAAGTCAGGTTGCATTCATCTTAGAATCTCTTCCGAAGAGTTTTCTGCAGTTTAGAAGCAATGCAATGATGAATAAAATAACATTCAACCTGACTAGCCTCCTTAATGAGCTACAGCTCTATCAGTCTCTTCTTAAGAACAAGGGACAGATAGAAGGAGAGGCAAACGTTGTTCACTCCAAAAGAAAGTTCGAGAAGGGTTCATCCTCTGGAACTAAATCTGTAGCCACTTCTTCAAAGAAAACTCAGAAGAAGAAAGGAAACAAGGGGAAAGCTCCCAGTACTGCTGCTAAAAGCAAGGGAAAAGCCAAAGCTGTGGCAGATAAGGGCAAGTGTTTTCACTGCAATGTAGATGGACATTGGAAGAGAAACTGCCCAAAGTACCTTGCTGAGAAAAAGAAGGAAAAGGAAGGTAAATTTGATTTACTGGTTTTAGAAACATGCCTGGTAGAACATGATGAGTTTACCTGGATACTTGATTCAGGAGCAACTAATCATGTTTGCTCTTCTTTTCAGGAAAATAGTTCCTTTCGGCAGTTGAACGATGGAGAAATGACACTCAGGGTCGGAACTGGAGAAGTCATTTCAGCTAAAGCAGTGGGAGCTGCGAAGTTATTTTTTAGAAATAGATTCTTGCTTTTAGAAAGTTTGTTAATCGTTCCCAAGATTAAGAGGAACTTGATTTCTATTTCATGTTTGATTGAACAATCGTATACAGTTACTTTTGATATGAATGAAGCGTTCATTTATAAAAATGGTATACTCATTTGTTCAGCAAAATTGGAAAATAACTTGTATGTTTTAAGACCAACCGAAAACAAAGCACTTTTAAATCACGAATTATTTAAAACTGCTGAAACTCAAAGTAAAAGGCAAAAGATTTCTCCATCAAGTAACAATACTCATCTTTGGCATCTTAGACTTGGTCATATAAACATCGATAGGATCGGTCGTTTGGTAAAGAATGGACTTCTAAGCAAGTTAGAAGAAGATTCACTACCACCTTGTGAATCTTGTCTCGAGGGAAAAATGACCAAAAGACCCTTTACTGGAAAAGGTTACAGAGCCAAAGAACCCTTAGAGTTAATACATTCGGATCTATGTGGTCCAATGAATGTAAAAGCTCGAGGAGGGTACGAATATTTCATCTCATTTATAGATGATTATTCAAGATATGGTTACTTATACCTAATGGGACATAAGTCTGAAGCCCTTGAAAAGTTTAAGGAGTTTAAGGCTGAAGTTGAAAACCTATTAGGTAAATCTATCAAAGTACTTCGATCTGATCGAGGAGGGGAGTATATGGATCAAAGATTCCAGGACTATATGATAGAACATGGAATCCAATCTCAATTCTCAGCTCCTGGTACACCTCAGCAGAATGGTGTGTCAGAAAGGAGAAATAGAACCTTGTTAGACATGGTTCGATCAATGATGAGCTATGCTCAATTGCCTAGCTCGTTTTGGGGGTATGCAGTGGAGACTGCAGTATACATCTTGAACAATGTTCCTTCGAAAAGTGTTTCTGAAACACCTTTCGAGTTATGGAAGGGGCGTAAACCTAGTTTGCATCACTTTCGCATTTGGGGTTGTCCTGCACACGTGCTTGTGACAAATCCTAAGAAACTGGAACCTCGTTCAAAACTGTGCCAATTTGTTGGTTACCCTAAAGAAACGAGAGGTGGTTATTTCTACGACCCACAAGAAAATAAGGTGATTGTATCGACAAACGCCACTTTCTTAGAGGAAGACCACATGAGAGATCATAAACCACGAAGCAAAATAATATTAGGAGAAGCTACTGAAGAATCATCAAAAGTTGTTGATGAAGTTGGACCTTCAACAAGGGTTGATGAAGGAACTAGTTCTTCAGATCCATCCCGTCCATCTCAATCGTTGGGAATGCCTCGACGCAGTGGGAGGGTTGTGTTACAACCTGACCGCTACTTGGGTTTAACTGAAACTCAGGTTGTCATACCTAATGATGGCATTAAGGATCCATTGTCCTATCGACGGGCAATGAATGACGAAGATAAGGATGAATGGGTCAAAGCCATGAACCTGGAAATGGAGTCAATGAACTCCAATTCTGTATGGGAACTTGCAGATCTACCATATGGGGTAAAACCCATAGGGTGCAAATGGATCTATAAGAGAAAAAGAGATGCAGCTAGAAAGGTACAGACCTTCAAAGCTAGACTAGTGGCAAAGGGTTATACCCAAAAGGAGGGGGTTGACTATGAGGAAACCTTTTCTCCTGTAGCCATGTTAAAGTCCATAAGAATTCTTTTATCCATTGCCACATATTATGACTATGAAATATGGCAAATGGACGTCAAGACTGCCTTTCTGAATGGTAATCTTGAAGAGAATATCTTTATGTCTCAACCCGAAGGGTTCATAGCCCAAGGTCAGGAACAAAAGGTTTGTAAGCTAAATCGATCCATTTATGGATTGAAACAAGCATCCAGATCATGGAACATTAGATTTGATACTGCAATCAAATCTTTTGGCTTTGACCAAAACGTTGATGAGCCTTGTGTATACAAGAAGGTCAACAAAAGGAAAGTAGCTTTTCTAATACTTTATGTAGACGATATCCTACTCATTGGGAATGATGTAGGATACCTAACTAACATTAAGAAATGGCTAGCAGCCCAATTCCAAATGAAAGATCTGGGAGAGGCTCAATATGTTCTGGGAATCCAAATCATTAGGGATCGTAAGAACAAAACGCTAGCTCTGTCTCAAGCAACGTATATTGACAAGATGTTGTCTCGATATTTGATGCAAAACTCCAAGAAGGGACTCCTACCCTTTAGACATGGGGTACACCTGTCTAAGGAACAATCTCCTAAGACACCTCAAGAAGTTGAGAACATGAGACAAATTCCCTACGCCTCAGCTGTGGGCAGCTTAATGTATGCCATGCTCTGCACTAGGCCTGACATATGTTATGCAGTGGAAGTAGTCAGTAGGTATCAGTCTAATCCAGGGTTGGACCACTGGGGAGCGGTTAAGAATATCCTCAAGTATCTTCGGAGAACGAGGGACTACATGCTTGTGTATGGAGCTAAGGATTTGATTCTTACTGGATACACTGATTCTGACTTTCAAGCTGATAAGGATTCTAGGAAATCCACATCAGGGTCAGTATTCACCCTCAATGGAGGAGCAGTAGTGTGGAAAAGCATCAAACAAGGATGCATAGCAGACTCAACCATGGAGGCTGAGTATGTAGCAGCTTGCGAAGCAGCTAAGGAGGCAATATGGCTCAGAAAGTTCTTGACTGATTTGGAAGTAGTTCCGAATATGAACGTGCCCATAACACTATACTGTGACAACAGTGGGGCTGTAGCCAACTCAAAAGAACCTCGTAGCCACAAACGGGGTAAACACATCGAGAGGAAGTATCACCTGATACGGGAGATTGTGCAAAGAGGACATGTGATCGTCACTAAGATCGCCTCGGAGCACAACATCGCTGATCCATTTACAAAGGCTCTCACGGCTAAAGTGTTTGAGGGTCATCTAGAAGGTCTAGGTCTACGAGATATGTATGCCATCTAATCTAGGGCAAGTGGGAGAAATGTATAATGGTGAGTCTTGAACTATATGTAGCGACATATGGGATCATTGTTCAAGAAACAGCCTAAAGGGTCTATAGTATAGGGATAAGACTGGGTGCCTTATCCTGATGACACTATGGATACGGCCCACTTTGTATTTGATACAAACGCTGCGATCCAACGCGTTCGTGTAGGAGACATGCGAGTGGGGGTATCCTATGCAATGAGTTTGCATAAGACCGGACCGCGAAATAATAACCACTAGTTATAACACCGTTAACTAGTTGTTTTTCTATTTCACTAGGACGACCGAGACAACTTAGTCTTAATCCTGAGTTGATTATGGACTCCTGCTCATGAGAGACTGTCCTTTGATTTGTATGGGTGAGAGTGGCCAATACGTCGACTCAATAAGCCTACCACTTTGGGGACAAGATCGAATGGGGAGCTGGGAACATAATCGTACAAGATGGAATTCACTCCTTCCCGACTTTAGGGAAGCAGATGAGTGTTCCCTTAAGTGGTTACTCCGAGTCTTGAACAAAGGGCCCTACCCTCTCAATGACACGAGAGGGTTTTCTGTTTAATGGTTGGACCATAAACAGATTGTTCATTAGAGGAGAATTGGTACTTAAGGAAATAGAGGTGACCCAGGGGTAAAACGGTAATTTGACCCAGCTGGTGTTACGGACACTCGTGAAGGACTAACTAGTCGATATTGGTCTAAGTTCCGTGGACACAGAAAATATGTCTGCAGTGAGAAGAGTGCAACTGTGAGTCTATAGTGGAATGTACACACAGTTAACGAATATTGATTATTGTGGTTAATGAGTTTAACCAATTAATCTCACATCGTTGGAGCTTCTGATCTGCAGGTCCATAAGGTCCCACTGGTAGCTCGTAAAGTAATTTGAGGCAACTAAGTAATTAAATTGAAAATGTTCAATTTACTGAGGGAAATAAAAATAATATATATTGATATATTATTATGAGAGAAATTATTATTTGAAGAAGTTCAAATATAAATTTATGGAAGATTGAAAGAATTAAATAATTTAAGTCCTAAAAGTGTTTGGGCAAAATTAATTAATTCAAGGCCGGAAATTAAATATGTGATATTTAATTGGTGGTTAATTAATTAAAGAATTCATTAACCATGAATTAATCAATTATGTAAATAATTAATCACTTAAGGAAGTGATTAATCATTTATGGGAATGATCTAATTACTTATGGAAGAAATTAGTCATTTATGGAAAAGATTAATCAATTGGGGAATTGATTGATCATGATTGATTAATTAAGGAATAAAGATTGAATCAATTTTGGAAAAGATTGATTTAATTGAATAGTTTATTCATGGCCTCTCTTCTATAAATAGAACACTAGACCTAATTGGTCATGACACTTGACACTCTTGAAAGACAAGACCTAGAATTCTCTCTAGCCTCCCTCTTAGAGAAAGACTCCCACAAGTCTTTGGCCTCCTAGACTTAGAGACATACCGGTGTAACCTCTGTGGTTATTGTGTCAATCAAAGAAGAATTTCCAGCGAAGAATACCTTGAAGCGGCTGCTGCGTTTTCGTTCGTGGAGCTTCGTTGGCGAAGAACGGTCAAGTCTACAACGGAGGTTTGTAACGGTTCTTCCTCTTTTCTTTAGAAAAGTTTTAAAAATAAATTTAGATTTATTTTAGCATGTTTAAACCGATTTTTCAGCGGCTTTAAAGTTAGTTTAAAGTTTTGTTTGAGTTTTCGTAACGGTTTTTAATGTTAATTAATATACGGCGTAAGGTCCAATCGATGCGCTTCCGCTGCGTGGGGACTTTTATTCCCTTCAGAATGGATATGGCACTATTGCTCTAATGGAATGTATTCCATGCGCAGTGGGTATAAATTAGCTCGATCTATTAAAGTGGGTACGAAATCGTCTAGTAACAACGCTCAGCGAAGATGGTGGGTTTTGTTGTGGAAGTCTAAAATCCCCCAAAAGGTGAAACATTTTATTTGGAGAGCATATTATGATTGTATTCCATCAAATTATTGCCTATGGAAGATGGGGATGCAAATTTCTCTCGTGTGTAGTATTTGCAGAGTCGATACAGAAAGTGTTGACCATGCTTTGTGTGGTTGTAAACGATCCAAACAAATTTGTGACATGATATTCCGCAGAGTGGATTGCCACATTCCCAATCGGAATAATTTTGCCGACAGAATTATTTGGCTTGCAAGCCAGCTACCAGAAGAAGAATTTGAGAAAGCATGCATTGCTTTTTGGGCTATTTGGAACGATAGAAATGGTTTTGCTCATAATCTAGAGGTAATGACATGGCAAAGGCGATGTGAGTGGATAATCGAGTATTGGACAGAATTAAAAAATAGTGGGAAAACCAGTAATCGGCCTACGGTGCAACCATATGGCTCTCATAGGTTGCCACGGATTTGAGTGGTCCTTCATACGGATGGAGCTGTCAACCCTCAATTGCGGGGGGTGGGATATGGAGCAGTCGTTACTGAACCAGACGACAAGTTAATTGGGGCTTTGGAATTTTTTGACCCAGTTTCGCATTCCCCCTTGGCAGCTGAAGTAAACGCCATGATTCAAGGTCTCCGACTTCTTCAACGAATGAACATTTCGTGTGCATCAATCTGCTTGGATTCGATAAATGTGGTTAAGATGATAAATGGGGATATTCATACTACATCGGATGTGCATCATTGGATTCTACAAATCCAACATATGAAGGAATCTTTTGATACTCTTGCTTTTACTTATGTTTCAAGGCAATGTAATAGGCAAGCAGATTTCCTAGCTAAAGAGGTTTTGTCTTATCAAAGATCAATGATTTGGGTGGGAAACTTCCCTCCAACATTGACGACGATAAGAGCATCTTCTCCTTGTAATTGTAAAATGTCTTGTCTGTGTTCAACGTAATGAAATGAATCAACTTACGTGTTCAAAAAAAAAAAAAGATATCCTTAATCGTTTACTAAAATCATTCCTTTTTTTAACACCGACTTAAATAAATTTATTATTATACCAAATATATTTTTAATTATAGTACTAAATAATTTTTTATTTATGTGTAAGTTTTCAATCACTTTTACAACTTTTGTTTTGTTAAAATTTATCTAAATTATTCTAGATTTATTTCTATTCACGAATTAGAATTACTTAGGCCTTGTTTGATAACCATTTGGTTTTTGAAAATTAAGCTTATACACACATACTTCCAAGTTTCTTGGTTTTAGTATCAATTTTCTACCTTGTTTTAAAAAACCAAGTCCAATTATAGAAAAAAAAAGTTTTCAAAAACTTGTTTTTGATTTTCAAATTTGGCTCGGAACTCAAGTGCAACGTCAACAAGGATGAAAGCCATGGTGTAGACACCGTACTTGGTCCGACTTGATTTTCAGTGATAATGTTTGAAGTTTTCCAATATTTGGTGGTCGATTTGTTTTTATGGTATGCCACCATTTACCTATTCTAAAGCTTTTTCCATGGCTATTATTTTTTTTTATTTTTTTATTTTTTTTTCTTTTTCCCACCATTTTCTCATCTATCTTCCCCCAAATTAGTAACCCTTCAAGTATAAAAAGGGGGAGATGGAGGATGAAGGAGACAAGAAGAATGAGAAGAAGTTTAGAGTAAAAGTGAGCTCGAGAGAGTTTAGGCATTTGAGCAAGAGCTTAGTTTAGAGAGTTTTTAGAAGAATTTCTTTTGAGGGAGAGAAAGGAGAAGAAAAAGATTTGAGCACAAACCTAGTTGAGAGAGTTTTTTTTTTTTTTTTTTTTTAGGAAGTGAGCTTAGCTTAGAGAGTGATAGAAAAAGAGAGAAAATAAAGTGGAAGAGGAAAAGAGGAAAAGAGAGGGGGAGGAAGGAGTATACGGGGAGAGAGAAAAACATTGGGTAAGGAAGAAGTAAAAAAAGAAGAAAAAGAAAAGTAAAAAATGTGGGGTTTTGTTTTTTTTTATTTTTTTTGTTTTTTTTTGTTTTTTTTTTTGTTATTATTATTATTATTATTATTATCACTATCATTATTAATTTCTCTCTCATTTTAGTTCACTTTTGCACTTTGCCAACTTCATTTTTTTAAACTCTCTAATTTATTTGTTTTTTTTTCTTTTTTCATTCTCCAATTCGCTTTAATCCAATCTTTAATTCTGCTTGTTCAATTTCAATTATTGTTATTGTTTTGATATTAATTTTCTTTTGAAATGGATTATGGGAACTGAGTAATGTGTCTTTGTGGAGTTCAACTTCCGTGTAGGCGTATGAAAATTTTCATTTTCCCTTTAAAAAGAATTTACTCTTTGAATAACTTTTCTTCTTTTACATCTATTTTTTAAAAAACAATTATTTTTAGTAAACATAATCATGTACACCCATGTTTCCTTTAATTAAAAGGGAAATTAGGCATGATTTATATTAAATTGGATATCCAACTCATAATGTTTAATTCTTACTTTATTTCTAAAGTTAAGGTAAAAACGAATGAGACATCTTGTGTTCATTATTGCATTTTTTGGTTTTTATTTTCATATTTATCATTTTTTTAAGAAAAATAAAATGAATGACTGTTTTTATTCATTTAATTGGACAATTTAAGATACTGTGGTAATCGTTTTTTTAAACGGGTGTTGTAGGGTGCTAATACCTTTCCTACACTCAAACGACTCCCGAACCTAATTTATGGTTTTCAGACTAGTTTTTATTTTATTTTATTTTAAAGGTGACCAATCACACCCTCAATGATTGGTGGCGACTCCAATTTCCTTTTTAAAAAAACCTAAAAGAGGATGTCGGCCGCTCCGCGTCACGATAACGTTGCGACACATGGTAGGGAATTTAAGAGAAAACAAGCATAATTTTCAAAAAGCAAAAATAAAAAACCAAATGGTTATCAAACAGGGTCTTACCTTAGTTTTAAATTAAGCAATGAAAAATCAACCAAGAGCGTCTCCAATGCCAGAAAGTCAACCAAAAAGCCAATAAGATTTTTCAATAAATTTGAGATTTGAAATCTTCCCCCACATTTATGATATTAAATTTTTTTTAAAAAAAAAAAAAATTGAAGATCCCATTCATTAGTCCACACTCACTATTATTTTAAGAGTTTCACAACTGTGCTAATTTTTAGCCACTGATATATGAACATGAAGTTGCAAGTACTTGGACTTAATAAATTACAATGTTAGATCTTCTATTCACATATATCCCTCTTCTCCTCCACCATTAGAGCTCAGGTAAGACATACTTCAATAGTATCATTTCTTCTACACCAGATATTGATCATGCAGGTCATTCCATCTACTCTAAGAGATCTATGGACCACGTGGGAGCTTCCAGTGATGGTCTTACTCAGTTTGTTTCTGCAACTCATCCTCATTCCGATAGGGCGCAAGAGAAAATATTCCTCCAACAATTATCTTCGATGGCTTCTCTGGCTCGCTTATTTGTCCGCCGATTCCGTCGCCACTATTTCGCTAGGCATCCTCTCCAATGGCGGAGGCCATTCCCTAGAGCCGAGATACATTATCAGAGCCTTTTGGGCGCCATTTTTTCTCCTCCACCTTGGTGGCCCCGACACCATTACTGCCTACTCCATTCAAGATAACGACATGTGGCTCAGACACTTTCTTGGCTTGCTCATTCAAGTTACCTTTTCATTTTACATCTTTTTGCAAGCTTTGCAACCCACTGCTATGAACTTTATAGCCATTCCTGTGTTTGTTGCTGGGATTATCAAATACGGTGAGAGAACTTGGGTCTTGAGATCTACTTCTTTCCAGCGTTTGCGTGATCAAGATGTTCCTTTAAAAACGTTTGATATCTCGAATGTTCATGATTTTAAACTCCTCCAACGAATTCGTGAGGAATCATCTCGTTTCATTGAAATTCAGATACTGCATATTGCTTACAACTTATTCCAGAGAAACAAATGGGTGTTTGTGGATTTGATTCTCAGCTTCGATGATCTCCAAGAGAACCTTCACTACTTTAAGAATTTTGATTTTAAAACTGCTTTCAAAGTGGTTGAGCTTGAGCTTGGACTTTTGCATGACTTTTTCTACACAAAAGCCTCTCTCATCCATACTCGTTGGGGAGCTCTCCTTCGCCTTATTAGTTTATCTTCCATTGTTGTTGCCATCATCGCCTTTTGTACGAGTAATAAGCACAGGTACCCTTTTGTTGATGTGTATTTGACATTTATCTTGCTTTTTGGAGCTTTGGGTGTTGAGATCTATTCCCTTTTTTCGTTACTTTGTTCGGATTGGTGTGTAATTTGGTTGAGCAAATTTGATAACTTTCTGGCTCGTTTTACCTTGAAAGCTATCTATGGTTTTGGATGGTCCCTTGGGAAGAAAAGGTGGTCAAACTCTGTTCCACAATACAATCTCCTTACTCATTGTTTCGAAGATATAAAGGGTGAAGACCACAAGTTCTTGAGAAACCTTTACACTACCAAAATCATGACGATTTCACAACCAATCTCTGATGAGCTTAGAAAAGGGATCTTTGAACACTCAAATGAGATGCTAAAATGCATGGGTTATAAAGACAAAAAAAGTTTTATTTTGGCTTCTTGGATTCAAGCAAAGCATTCATTTTATGGTCAACTTGGCTGGAGCATGGAATTGGATTTTGCTCAAAGCATACTCATTTGGCACATCGCCACTGAAGTTTGCTATTATTTTGATCATAAAAACAAGGCTTTGAATTCTTCTGTTCTTGAAGATGCCAAATTGTTGTCTCATTATCTGATGCACCTTTTATCGAATCGTAATTCATTATTCTCCAATGGGATGAATCGAACTAGGATTGATGCTACTGTTAATGAAATCAATAATTTTCTAGGATCTTTCGGAGAAATTAAAGATGCTTATGAATATATATTGAAAGATTTGGTCTTGCTCGACTATTCCTATAAATATCTTGACGATTTGGGAATTCGCTCCGCGTTGAAACATGGCTGCTTTTTGGCTCGAGAACTTCAAGGGCGCCTAAAACAGGAACAATCGAGATGGGAGTTGATCCGCGTTGAATGGATAGAGATGCTTGTTACTGTTGCATGTGAATGCAAATCTTATGATCACATTGAGCAACTTGGACATGGAGGTGATTTGCTCACTCATGTTTGGCTTTTCATGCATCATATTGGTTATATAAAACATGCTTACCATGCCACAACTGCGACGGAAAAAGAAAAAAATCAACAATTTCTTCCCATGGTTGGAAAACTACATACTGATGCTGAATCAAGTGGAGTTTATGATCAAGAGAGCTCCCTGAAAGGATTTGACTCTTATTGTATTTAGTTCTTCTGTAATACAACTGTATCAGTTTCTTTATCAAATCTTCAGTTGTAAAAGTTGTTTGTATTTTGTTTTCACAGTATTCCTAGAAATAGGATATTCCCCTTTGATCATATATATACCAGGTAAGATGCATCTAAACAATCGTAGAAATCCTCTAAAGTAAAGAAATTCAAGACTGAAAAATTTTGGACAAATGTCTTTTCATATATATGAAAACAATAGAAAGAACTTTGGTTTGTTGAACAAAAAATTTTGACCAATCACAAATTGCCACGTCATTATTTAAAATTAATGACGAAATTTCAAATAATTAAATTTGGGACCAATTATAAATTGAACAAAGTTAGCCAATTATAAGTTTATGGAGCCAAATTTCTATTTGATCAATTAATTAAAATTAAATTATTTTGATCAAATTAATTAATTTCACCAAATAATTAAAAAATAATAATTATTTGGATCAAATTTGGGTCATTTAAATATTTGGGTCATATGGTTTTGGGTCAAATATGAACCAGACCCAAGACTAAATAGTTGAGCCCAAGACCAATAAAGCCCAAACCCAAGTTGTTGGCCCAAAAGTCACTCGGGCTCATCCAACGAGAACTCTATAAATAGAGAGGTTTTCTTCCATTTTAAGGGGGGAGCAGAAGGAAAGGGAGGAGAGAAAGATTGAAGCTCTCAGAAGGCTTTAAAGATTGAAGTTTTGATCCTCCTACAAGATTTGAAGATTCAGGCTCCAATCCTTCTACAAGAACTCTGAAGATTGAAGCTTCTGCAAGATTCAGAAAATTGAAGCTTCCTTCAAGACTTGAAGACTTCAACAATTCTTGAAAACCAAAGACTCTTCAAGACTTCAAGACATTAAGACTTCTTGAAGACCAAAGACTCTTCAAGACTTCAAGACCCCAAGCTTCTTGAAGACTGAAGACCCTTCAAGACTAGAAGACTTCAACAATCCTTGAAGACCGAAGACTCTTCAAGACTTCGAGACCCCGAGACTTCTTGAAGATCGGAGATCCTTCAAGACTAGAAGACTTCAACAATCCTTGAAGACCAAAGACTCTTCAAGACTCCAAGACTTCAAGCTCCAAGAATCCATTGAAGCTTCAGACTCGAGATCAAACGTTCCAGCCTTCGAGTGAAACACATGCACACACAAGAGAGAGAACCAGAGGATTAACATTAGAGATTGTACACCCACTCGCATATTACATCAATACAAGTATATTGTTTATTCCACGTGTCTCCATCTTCGAAGTTACATGTGAACAAATTGACACGCCCAGTGGGACCATCTCTACCTCTCATCTCTCTCTCTTATCTCAAAACATAAAAGTAAACATGTCATTCAAGACTTCTTCGATGGCTGCTGTCAAGAACAAGTCTTACATGGGTTCAACTGCCCATTGTTGCTTCAATGAACTGAGGTTGCAAGAAGATAAAGTTTTTATCATTGCAAGCGAAGAAACAACCTTACAGGGGGCATATACCAATGACAAGTTTCTTGTTAAGTATAACCCTATGTTTGAACTTGATTCTAACGTAGTGACTGTCATGATGACTAAGACAAGAACTATGGAAGAAAGAATGACTGAGATGCAGGAGCACATCAACACCTTGATGAAGGCGATTGAAGAAAAAGATTCTCAAATCACGCACCTAAAGAGCCAAATTGAGAACCAACATATCGCTGAATCAAGTCAAACCCAAGTCATAAAGAATCACGACAAAAGAAAGAATATAGTGCAAGATGATCAGCCACAGTGTTCTGCTTCGATCGCTTCACTATCCATCCAACAGCTCCAAGATATGATCACAAACTGTATCAGAGCTCAGTATAGTGGATCTACTCAAGATTCCCTCTTGTATTCCAAACCTTATACTAAGAGGACTGATAACTTGATAATGCCAGTCGGGTATCAACCACCAAAGTTTCAGCAGTTTGATGGAAAGGGCAACCCTAAACAACATATTACCCACTTCATCGAGACATGCGAGAATGCTGGTACTCGAGGGGACCTACTAGTCAAGTAGTTCGTTCGAACACTTAAAGGAAATGCTTTTGACTGGTACACTGATCTAGAACCTGAGTCAATAGACAGTTGGGAGGAATTCGAAAGAGAGTTTTTGAATCGCTTTTATAACACTAGACGAACCGTTAGCATGTTCGAGCTCACCAACACTAAACAACTAAAAGGTGAACTTGTTATTAACTATATAAATCGTTGGAGAGCCATGAGTCTAGATTGCAAAGATCGCCTCACTGAACTCTCTGTCGTTGAAATGTTCAATCAAGGCATGCACTGGGAACTTCTCTACATCCTTCAAGGTATAAAGCCTCGCACCTTTGAAGAATTAGCAACTCGCGCCCACGATATGGAGCTAAGTATTGCTAGCCAAGAAAATCAAGACCTCCTACTTCATAACTTGAAGATAGAAGGAAAGGACGCCGAAATGACTACAGAAGAATCTATGGTCGTAAGCACAATTCCTCTCAAGTCATCTTCGAAAGATAAGCGACAAACAAATGAAATACGTCGCTTAACTTTAAAGAAAAGACAGAAGAAAATCTACCCTTTTCCTGATGCTGACATCCCTGATATGTTGGAACAACTACTGGAAGCGCAACTAATAGAGCTCCCTAAGTGTAAATGACCAGAAGAGATGGAGAAAGTCGATGATCCCAAGTATTGCAAGTATCATCGAGTTATTAGTCATCCAGTGGAAAGATGTTTCGTCCTAAAGGACTTAATTCCAAAGCTAGCTAAGGAAGGCAAAATTGAGCTCGACTTTGATGAAGTAGCTCAATCAAATCTTAAGCATCCAAGAAAGAAAGATCCTAAGAAACTTCAACCCAAGAGGCAGAGAAGTAAAGAGTTTTCTCAACCTCAACAACTGGTGACTGCGAAGGAACTTTTCTCCAAAATTTTCCACAAAAAGGAAAAAGAAAACTTTGCAACTTCCTACTGTATCGACGTAGAAGAAGTTGACAATTCCAAGAAGGGTGAACAAAGGATTTCTGTCTTCAATCGCATCCAGTCTTCAACTACTCGTCCTTCGGTACTCCAAAGAATGAGTATGGTCGCGATAGAAGAAGAAAATCAATGTTCGATGTCCACCTCCACTTGACCTTCAGCTTTCCAAAGACTAAATGTCTCCACATCGAAGAAAAGTCAACCTTCAACATCTGTTTTTGATCTCCTCAAAGTAACAAGCGATCAACCTATAAGAAAGATGGACAACTTGAAGGTGAAACTTTTCGATGAAGTAAACAGTGACAAAAAGCTTCATAGTAGCATCCCGTCACGTATGAAGAGGAAATTCTCTGTTCTCATAACTACAAAAGGTTTCTTGAAGATGAAGTCAAATCTCATTATCTTGACTAACCCTATAAATGAAGGATTTGATCAAGACCATGATAAAGATAAAAGCTTTTAAAATGTAAACACTCCTTATCATAAGAGTCTAAACTGCATGATGCTCCTAGCCCACATGAGCTTAAAAGGTGAGTGCAAAAAAAAAAAAAACATTGAACTACGTTATGATTTGATCCCTTTTCTTCAAAGGGTACGTAGGCAGCTTAAAAAGAACTTTAAGTTCAGTCTCTGCAAAAAAAAGTGCAACAAATATTGTAGCACGACAATATAAATTGAAGAAACTAATCACTACTGGGGGCAACACAACAAATTGAAGTTGTGCACCGTTGTGAATGTGAAGTTATGAGTTGGATGAATAAAAGAAGACTGTTTCAAATTCAATGTCTCGTTCGCCTCAAGTTCGGTGTTCCATCCACCTTAAGTTCGTTGCTCCCTCTTCTTCAAGTTCGAAGGTGAAAGGATCCTCCAAGTCGAAGGTTTTTCACGTTGCTTCGCTGCAGTTCTTCCTCCAAGTTCAAAGGTTGTCATCTGTTTCACTGGAGTTCTTTCTCCCCAAGTTTGAAACTTCTCATGCGCTTTCACGTTGCTTCGTTGCAATTTCTGCAGTTTCCTTCCTCCAAGTTCGAAGGTTTCTCACGTTGCTTCGCTGCAGTTTCCTTCCTCCAAGTTCGAAGGTCTTCCAAGTCAAAGGTTTTCCAAGTTCGAAGGTTCTCGCGTTGCTTCGTTGTTCCTACCTCCAACTTCGAAGGTTCTGCAAGATTCAAAAAATTAAAGCTTCCTTCAAGACTTGAAGACTTCAACAATTCTTGAAGACTAAAGACTCTTCAAGACTTCAAGACACCAAGACTTCTTGAAGACCAAAGACTCTTCATGACTTCAAGACCCCAAGCTTCTTAAAGACTGAAGACCCTTCAAGACTAGAAGACTTCAACAATCCTTGAAGACCGAAGACTCTTCAAGACTTCGAGACCCCGAGACTTCTTGAAGATCGGAGATCCTTCAAGACTAGAAGACTTCAACAATCCTTGAAGACCAAAGACTCTTCAAGAATCTAAGACTTCAAGCTCCAAGAACCCATTGAAGCTTCAGACTCGAGATCAAGGGTTCCAGCCCTCGAGTGAAACACATTCACACACAAGAGAGAGAATCAGAGGATTAACATTAGAGATTGTACACCCACACACATATTACATCAATACAAGTATATTGTTTATTCCACGTGTCTCCATCTTCGAAGTTACATGTGAACAAATTGGCAAAAAAAAAAAAAAAGAAAAAAACAATAGTGAGGCACTTAGATTTGAAACAAAATCTCCAAATTTTTATCTTTAAATTTGATAAGAGAGATGAACAACATGTGCAATATCTGAATACTCTCTAGACACCTCGACCACCTCATTCCAATAATGTAGTGGTTGCCCCATCTTTGGATCCATATATGTTTCAGCAATTTCAGCAGTTCCTCGATTCACAGGCTCATGCTATGTCGACCTCATCTTCTAAAGGTTTGTCATCATCCAGTACTTCAGGTATATCTTCTTCCTTATGGATTCTGGATTCAGGTGCTTTTCATCATATGTCTCCTCATTTATCCTCTTTTGTTTCATTGTCTCCTCATTCTTCTGTATCAATTGTGACTGCTGATGACACTCCTATGCCATTAGTAGGTGTTGGTTCCATTGTTACATCTCTTGTGTCTCTCTCTGATGTTTTTTACATTCCTAGCCTTACTCTTAACCTTGTTTCTGTTAGTCAATTATGTGAATCTCATTACTTAGTCTCATTTTCTTCTTCCACTTGTTTAATACAGGACCCGCGGTCTCAGAAGGTGATTGGGACAGGCTGTAAGCAAGGGGGACTCTATGTTTTGGATCAACTCAAAGTATCAGATGTGACAGCTTCTAGTGTGGATTTGTCGTCGTTTCATTTAAGTCACTTGTCCTCTACCTTTTATTTGTGGCATTCTCGTTTCGGTCATATTTCTACTTCTCGTTTGCAATTTTTGGTATCTACAGGAGTTTTAGGACATTTGGACAGTCATGATATCTCTGATTGTAGTGGTTGTAAACTGGAAAAATTTTCAGCCTTTACCTTTTTATAAAAGTATTTCCTTTTCTTCTACTCCTTTTGATCTTGTGCATTCTGATGTATGGGGACCTTCTCCTATATCCTCAAAAGGGGGTTCTAGATATTATGTTTCATTCATAGATGATTACACTCGTTATTCTTGGGTCTATCTTATGAAACATAGGTCTGATTATCTTACAATTTTTAACAATTTTAGAGCTCTTGTGAAAACTCAACATTCCGCTGTCATAAAGTGTTTTCGTTGTGATTTGGCGGGTGAGTATACTTCTAATGATTTTGCTCGTTTACTTGCTTCGGATGGGACTATACATCAAACCTCTTGTACTGATACTCCTCAACAAAATGGTGTTGCTGAAAGGAAACATCACCATCTTGTTGAAACAACCCGTTCATTCTTGTTGTCAGCTGACGTTCCTAGTGTGTTTTGGGGGGAAGCAATCCTTAGTGCTGCTTATGTGATTAATCGAATCCCAATCTCACATAACTCAGGATTGTCCCCTTTCGAAAAATTATATGGACATGTGCCTGATTATTCCTCATTGCGTGTCTTTGGTTGTACTTGTTTTGTTCTCAAACCTCTTATTGAGCGCAACAAATTGTCTTCTCGGTCTGCCTTATGTGTTTTTTTGGGTTATGGTGTTGGTCATAAGGGATATCGTTGTTTTGATCCAGTTAGTCAAAAATTGTATGTTTCTCGTCATGTTGTGTTTTTGGAGCATATTCCCTTCTTCTCTATTCCTGCTAGTTCACATAACATGACACGGTCAGATCTCATTCTTATTGATCCTTTTAATATTGACACTAAAGAAGTTTCACCCCCAGTTCCATTTGCTCCTACTGATAGCGCCACAGAATCTGATACTTTGGTTGACGAGACATCCACCTCTGTTTCTCCTATGACCACTCAATCATCTCCTGAGGTTGCGGATGATCCTCCACCTCGTCGATCCACTCGTGTTCGTAAGTCTACTAAACTACCAGATTTTGTTTATTCTTCTTATTCCAATTCCTTTGCTTCATTTGTTGCTTCTATTCATCGTCTTTCTGAGCCTTTATCCTTTAGAGAGGCTATTTGTGATCCACTTTGGCAGGATGCTATGGTTGAGGAACTTACTGCTCTGATGCCATGAAAACAATAGAAAGAACTAGGGTTTGCATATTTACATTGAAAGATAAAATATACACTAATGAAGTTTATATAGACAGGGTAACAAAGAGAATGAATAAAAGACTAATCTACCCTTAATGAAAAATATAATAAAAACAATATATTATATGTTAACAATATATCTACACATATATAATCAAAATCTTGATTTTAAAACATAAACCCTTGATAGCGAGCATAGCTAGCTATTTTTCTCTGATTAATTAAGCTAGTCTTTTACAATTATTTGCCCAAATTTATGCATTTTTATGTTTTATTTGTAGGAAGTATGTGTTTGAAGCTTAATTCAGCAATTGGAGTCAAATGGAGTCTTCAATCTAAAAAAAAAAAAAAAATATCGTCACGACGCTATCGACAAATTTTCCAAAATTGCAGATCGGGACAGCGTTGCGATGCTGTCTGTAGCGTCTCGACACTATCGGCAGATTTTCTATATAATCTTCTTTTCATGGTACGGCCAAGGGGAGCCCAATTGGTTAGATTTTAGCCCTAATTTCGACTAGAGACCTTTGGTGGGAGCTAAAGCAAGGCCAAAGAGCGGGAATCAAGCGAGAAGACATGGAGATCGTGATGGGGACGTGCCGGTTTCGACAGATTCGAGTTTTCCTTTCTCTTTCCCTTACCTTTTGTAGTTTTTATGGCTTTTCTTTCAATTAGTGTTTGTAGTTTAAAGACTATGAATTGCTAGTTGTTTGTCTTAGGGGTTGATGTAGTTGTTTTAGTTTGTTGGATTGATTTGTGGTATGAATATGCATTTATTTTACCTATGCAATTATGGTTAAATGATTTCAATTACTTGATCACTAGTTGAATGATTTGAGTGTTGAATCTTGCTCGAGAGAGGGGATTTGGCCTAAGACTTACTTTATTTAATTGCATGACTAAAGTAGAAATTCTAAGTTTGTGACGGGATTTGGAATAACTTTAGAAGTTGCTTGAAGAACTAAACTCAAAGGCTTGCATGTTAATGAACTTAGATAGGGATATCATGTTGATTGCATGCATGAGAATCAATTATGCTCGGGAGAGATAGTTGTGATAAAAGGTTCCTAGACTTGGTAGAATAATTGCATGTTAAATTCATCCCATTAATTTATCCTCAATCTCAACAATGAAATCAATTCTCTAAGAGTCTTTCCATTTGAGTCTCCACCTTTATTTTATGCTTTTTGTCTTTAGATTTATCTTTTATCATTGAGTTTTGCTCTCTACACAAAATTGGATAAGATTATTCACGGTACTTGATTTGCTAGAAAACCAATCCAGAGGATGACACTCGTTTTACACGAAAACACTATATTATTACTTGACCCGTACACTTGCGGTAGGAAAATTCCACATCAACCCTAAGAGAAAAGTTTTTGATAAAATTTTTGTTAATTATTAAACTTGCAATTATTATTGGTACATGTATCCTTGAATTTATCTAATATTATGTTTCATGTGTCTAGGAGTTGGCGATTCATGAATCAAGTAGTTCATGAATTAGTAATCAATATAGAGTCTAAATCCATACTATAAATACTCCCTTGTAGTGTTGAGATCTTTTCAAGAGTGAAAGTAAGAAGTCATTTTTAGAAGAATCAAAAGTCATTTGGTTTGTGAGTGTTGTGCCCCACCACCTTTCAACAAAGTGGTATCAGAGCTCGGATGAATTCCAAAGCCTCCCTTTCTTTCAAATATCCACGGCTCACCAAGCTCAATTATGAGAATTTGGAACTTAGGATGAAGGCCATACTTGGTTCTCAAGGAGTTTGGAAAATTGTTGAGAAAGGCTATGAAATACCGGAAGATGAAAGTGCTCTTCCGCAAAACGAGAGGGAAGCATTGGAGAAGGAACGGAAGAGAGATCAATATGCCCTCACGATCATCCATCAAGGCTTGGATGATGATATGTTCGAGAAGATTGCAAATGAGACCACCTCCAAACAAGCGTGGGAAACGCTTCGTAACTCTGTCATGGGAGTCGAGAAGGTGAAGAAAGTTCGACTTCAAACTCAAAGGGCAGAGTTTTGAATCACTTTGCATGAAAGAAAGTGAATCAATTCAAGACTACTTTACAAGAGTCTTGACGGTGGTGAACCAAATGAAGCGGCTTGGAGAGACCATGCAAGATGTTCGTGTGATCGAGAAGATTCTCAGCTCTCTAAATAAAATATTTGACCATGTGGTGGTAGCAATCGAGGAGTCAAAAAACTTGGAGACCATGACCATTGATGAATTTAATGGATCGTTGCTAGCCTGCGAGGAAAGGATGAACCGTGGCAACCAAGAGCAATCGGAACAAGTCTTGCAAGCAAAGACAACTTTCAAAGGAGATGGTGGTAGAGGTCTTGTCAAGGTTATGGAAGAGGGTGAGGCCACGGACAATGTCGTGGGCAAGGAAGAGGATGAGATGAGCAATCTTCACCAATTGAGAAAAGAGGGCAACCATTTATGAGGGGTCGTGGTCGAGGAAGAGGAAAAGGTGACAAGCATGGCAAATCCCAAGTTGAATGTTACTCTTGTAACAAGCTTGGTCAATATGCATGGGAATGTTGATCCAAGAAGGTTGATGAGGAGGCCAAATTTATAGAGTACAAGGAAGACATCGTGGAGGAGTCATTGTTTCTAGCTTTAAAGGTTGATTCCATTGGTGAGACAAGCACCTGGTATCTTGACAATGGTGCTAGCAATCATATGGTGGGTGATAAAGCAAATTTGTGAAGCTTGATACAAGCAAGAAAGGCTTTGTAAGCTTTGGTGACAACACAAAGGTGGAGATCATGAGCAAAGGTAAAGTTTTGCTTGAGACAAAAGATGGAGGCCATAAAGTTCTTTGTGATGTTTATTACATTCCAAAGTTGACTAGTAATATTCTAAGTATTGGTCAACTTTTGGAAAGAGGCTACAAGATTCACATGGAGGATTGTATGCTTTGGCTTAGAGACCAAGAGTCCATACTTGTAGCCAAAGTGGCAATGACCAAAAATCGGATGTTCTTGTTGAACTTGAAGAATAATGGTGGTGCCAAGTGCTTTAAGAGTTGTGTTGATGATCCATCATGGATTTGGCACATGCGATATGGTCACTTGAATTTTGGAGGACTTAAAGCATTGGGAGATAAGAAGATGGTTAAAGGCATTCTGGTGATTGATCATCCCAATCAATTGTGTAAAGCATGTTTACTTGGCAAGCATTCAAGAAGAAGCTTTCCGAAGCAATGCACCTCAAGATTTACCAAGCCACTCCAACTTGTTCATGCCGATGTTTGTGGACCCATCAAGCCTCAATCTCTTGGTAAAAGCTCTTATTTTGTGCTTTTCATTGATGATTATAGTAGAAAAACATGGGTTCATTTCTTGAAAAGAAAATCTGAGGCATTTGATGCATTTAAGAAGTTTAAAGCTTATGTTGAAAAAGAGAGTGGATATGAAATTAAATCATTGAGAACTGATAGGGGTGGTGAATTTACTTCTAATGATTTTAAAGATTTTTGTTAGTTGCATGGTATCCGGCGTCCTTTGACAGTTCCCAGGTCACCCCAACAGAATGGAGTTGTTGAAAGGAAGAATCGGACAATCCTCAACATGGCAAGGAGCATGTTAAAGCCAAAGAACATGCCAACGGAGCTTTGGGCTGAAGCGGTTGCATGTGCAGTCTATCTTTTAAACCGATGCCCAACCAAGAGCTTGAAGAATGTGACACCACAAGAAGCATGGAGCTGACGAAAATCGAGTGTTTCTCATTTCGGAGTATTTGGATCCATTGCTTATGCTCATGTTCCTGAGCAAGAGAGGTCCAAACTTGATGATCGAAGTAGAAAGCTTGTTCTCATTGTGAAAGTGAGTATGTTGCAGCCACATCTTGTACTTGTCATGCTATATGGCTACGAAGATTATTGAAGGAGATTCATATGGAGCAAGGGGATGCTACGAAGATCCTGATTGACAACAAGTCAGCTCAAGCCTTAGCTAAGAATCCTGTGTTCCATGATCGCAGCAAGCACATTGACACCCGATATCACTTTATTTGGGAATGCATTGAGATGAAAGAAGTGGAGCTCGAGTATGTCAAGTCTCACTACAACAAAGTATGGCTTTAATGTCGGACAGAAAAATAGGCGCGGAGGCTTTAATGTCGGACAAAAAAACGCGCGGGCTTTTTAATGTCGGATGAATTTTTCGAACTTTTAATGTCGGGCATTGCCCGACATCAAAGAGTAGACTTTAATGTCGGGCATTGCCCGACATTAAAAGTTATTTTTTTATTTTTTTTTTAAATTTAAAAAACAGTAAAAATGAAATAACTTTCTCTCTCCCCGACATTTCTGCCCTAAGTCCTCTCTCTCTGCTCGAAAATGAAACCAAACCCACCAAAAACGAAAACCCAACCTCATAGATCTATGGACCAAGTTGCTGACATCTTAACAAAGTCCTTAAAGTATGACAATTTTCAAAGACTTCAGCTGTAGCTTGGAGTTCAAAAGTGTGCAAGTTTAGGGGGAGTGTTAATTATTAAACTTGCAATTATTATTGGTACATGTATCCTTGAATTTATCTAATATTATGTTTCATGTGTCTAGGAGTTGGTGATTCATGAATCAAGTAGTTCATGAATTAGTAATTAATATAGAGTCTAAATTCATGTACCAAAACTACTATAAATACCCTTGTAGTGTTGAGATCTTTTCAAGAGTGAAAGTAAGAAGTCACTTTTAGAAGAATCAAAAGCTTCCTCTTCTTCTTTCTCTATTTGGTTTGTGAGTGTTGTGCCCCCTAATTTATACTAAAGCAAAAACCTACAACTTTTTAGGGCAAAAGATTTGAAAACCAATTTCATCTCAATCAAATCAAGAAGTAGACAAATAAAAATTAAGACATAACTTTATAAGAGAAAAATTCAATTGTTCAAAAAGAAAGCAAAAGAAAATAAATAATAGAGGGCAAGAAAACTCACTGTTTTTTTCTCTTGGTGGAAAGTGCAAAACGTTTCTTCTCTTCTCTCTTTTTAGACTCAAAGCGTACAAAGAATTAGGACTAAAAAACATCTTTCAAAAAGAAACCCTAAAAAGATATTTTCTTCTTCTTATTCTTTTTTTTTTTTAAAGAAAATGATAAATCAGTATATAACTCCTATTTTAAAAAGAAAGTAAATTCTAAGATGAGGAAAATCAATAAAATAAATGAAAGTATATATATATATATATATTCTTTGGTTGTTACAAGGTTTCTCCTTTGAGCATTAAGTATATTTTATTTAGTTTGCTTTATTGGACTTCATATAGTTGTTGTTATGCTTGAGTTAAGGTGGGAAAGTTGCCCTTTATTAGGTTTGAAATTTGGGAGCGTTATAAAGAAGATGAAAGAAGGAGAGATAGGAGTAAATGTTGGATTTATGAATAAAATTATTTTAATAAAATAAAGAATCACAACTTTACGTGAAAGGGTATGTCTTCTGTAAAGGACACAACCCTATGTGAAAGGGTGTGTCTTTTGCAAAGGAAAATTGCAGTGGGTGGCAAATTGGACCAAATTAATAGCAAATATAGCACCATGTAAAAAAAATTTCAAATATAGCAAAATCTATCCAAGTCTATCTGATAGACTTCGATTATCAGAGTTTATCAGCGATAGACTTCGATTAATCAAAATCTATCAATGACTATCACTGAATGCATGTGTCCACTGATAGATTTTGATTAATCAGAGCCTATCAGTGATAGTCACTGATAGATTTTGATTAACCAAAGTTTATCACCGATAAACACTGATATACTTTGAATAATCAGAGTCTATCAGTGATAGACACGGATAGAATCTGACAACAACTTTTTGGTCTTGCACAATTAATTTTGCTATATTTGCAATTAGTTTGCAACGGTGCTATTTGCTATTAATTTGGTCTAATTTGCCATATATGAAACTGCCCCTTTTGGAAAATGATACAACCCTATGTGAATGCATGTGTCCACTTATCAAAAGACACAACCCTTACACGAAAAGATGTGACTATTTGAATGGCCACAAATAGTCTATAAATATGGGATTCATTTTGAGTTTTGAATACAAGATACAAACTCTTCTTTCAAAAACTCTTCTCCTACTTTTTTCTGTACGATTATTTAAATACCAGTGTTCGAGAGTCCTGTGATTGGAGTGCTACATTCATAGGTGGGTAATCCGTCCTATCCTGGGAGACAATTGTTTGTGATACCTTGAGCACCATAGAGGGAACAAAATTGTCTTAAGGAAACAACGCTATCGTTGGATTCAGATTGATCTTGTCTTTCGTGTTTCCTTAAGTGTTTATGCAAAGGGTGCCAACAATCTTAAGACAATTTTGTAAGTTTATTTTGTTTCTATTTGGTGCTATTTGCTTCCATTCTTGTTCTTATACCTTTAATTTTGTGTCAATAATTTTGATTGATTATTGATTCATAGAAATGTCTTCAATAATACCGAAGACACCGAGTCCCATACCACAAGGTGGTGGAAATTATGGGGAAAAGCTTGAGAAGTTCAATGGTAGTGACTTCAAACGTTGGCAACAAAAGATGTTGTTCTATCTCACAACATTGAGTCTGGCAAGATTTCTCATAGAAGATGCTCATGTTCTGGATGAAAGAGAGACCGACAAAGAAAAGTTGTGGTCACTTGAGGCATGGAAACATGCAGAATATTTGTGCAAGAACTATATCTTGAATGGACTGGATAACACACTATATAATGTTTATAGTGGGGTTGATTCGGCAAAAGGTCTTTGGGAATCACTGGAAAAGAAATATAAGACGGAGGATGCTGGAGCAAAAAAATTTATAGTTGGAAAATTTCTAGACTATAAAATGGTTGATTCCAGAACCGTCATAAGCCAGGTTCAAGAATTTCAAGTTCTCTTACATGAGATTCATGCTGAAAAAATGTCAGTCAAGGAATCTTTCCAAGTTGCTTCGATAATTGAGAAGTTACCGCCATCATGGAGGGACTTCAAAAATTATCTCAAGCATAAGCGCAAAGAGATTAAACTTGAAGAACTAATTGTTCGGTTGAGAATTGAAGAGGACAACCGTAAACTAGAAATGGAAAATGGAGACAATGATCCTATGACCTCAAAAGCCAATGTTGTAGAAGGATCTTCCAAGGCCAATGATAAGAAGATGATGTTTTTTGGGGCTGGTCCAAGTCAGCCACACAATAAGAGCATGAAGTTCAATGGCAATTGTTATAATTGTGGAAAGCCTGGACATCAATCCAAGGATTGTCGGAAGCCAAAGTCTTCTCAAAAGAAGAAACCAAATGCTCAAGCACATGTAATAGAAATGGATACTCTTTCTGATGGAGTTGCTGATATTGATTTATCTGCTGTAGTGTCTGAATGCAATTTGGTAGGAAATACCAAGGAATGGTGGGTAGACACTGGAGCCACTCGTCATATTTGTGCCAATAAGTGGATTTTGTCTACTTATACGCCAGTAGGAAATGGAGAACAACTCTACATTGGTAATTCTTCAAGTTCCAAAGTTGAGGGACGAGGAAAAGTGGTACTGAAAATTGAAGGATTGGAATTCCGTAATTCCGTAAAGCGGAAGCATGATTGGGACCGATTCGTAATTAATTTTGTTTAATCTAAAATACCAATACATTGACAATAATATTAGAACTATTCTAAATATATATTAAGGCTAAGCATACAAAAATATTATATCTAAATCTAATATGTATAGTAACAAATTACTTACTCTCGTTGACGACTTAGATTAAATTCACCAACTGCTTGTGAATTAATCACGAACTAGTGCGAACACCACCACTATGGCTACACCGGTATGACTCTGAGAGTAGGAAAATGAATGGGATGCCTTTTGCCCAGTGTAATCACAACGCCATCAAACCCAACCCCATGGTTTTTCTCTCCAAAACCACCTCAAAACCACTCCAAACCTATGATTTCTCTTTCTTCCATAAAGTTGGTGGGACCCGCTATTACTTTATCCATTTTTGTCATAAATTTGGTGGGTCCCATCATTTCTCTTTCCATTTTTCTCATAATTCTTTTCATTTCCCTATATTAAATTAACAATATTTTAATATATATATATATATATATATATATATACATATACATATATATAATTTTATAATTTTAACCTAAGGAAAGGTATTTTAACCAACTTACCCATATAAATATTTTTAAAATAAAATATAATTTTGAGTTAACGTATTAAAAAATATATATTTATTTTCAAATTAACAATATTCCGAGTGACAAAAATAAATAGTATGTTATTTTGAATTTATTAAAATAAAATGAATAATATTTAATTTTAAATCCGCTATAGTAAATAAAGTATATAATTTTAAATTACATACACAAAAACAAAAAACAAATTTATATGTACAATTTTTTTTAGTTCAACAACATTTCGATGTGGGAATATTCGAATCTCTAACTTTTTGATCGAGGGCATATATCAATTATTGTTAAGCTAAGTTTATTTTGACATATGATATTTATTTTGAACTTATTTATATTTAAATAATATAAATATACATAATTTTATATTTAATTTAGTCATTTTAAAGTAACTTATAGATTCCATTTTATTTATTATGTGATTATATGTTCCAAAATTTTCTTTTCCCATGAACCATGTTTTTTTTTTTTTTTGTCTCAATAACTACTTTAATTTAACATTAATGAACTATTGTTTTGAATTTAAATTTTGCATGTGGATCCATGGAAAAAATGACCAAACTTAAACTCCCGTTTAATAATTTGGCTTTTGGTTTTTTATTTTTGAAAAACATGTTTGTTTTCTCTCAATTTTCTTAGGATGATTTTCATCTTTGTTAAAGACACATTTGAATTCCTAGACAAATTCCAAAAACAAAAACTATTTTTTGAAAACTATTTTTTTTTCAAACTTTTAAATTTTCAAATGGGGCCTAAGAATTTCATGTTATGTTTTTCAATTTGTCAATGATAATCAATATTTTGATTATTAGAAACAATTTTCCTATTCTTCGTCTATACCATAAATTAAATGCTTAATTCAAAATTCTCTTAAAAAATAATCTATGTTACACAAGGGGTTTTACAATTAATAAAACATTCACCAAACAAAGAAAAAATAATAATAAACTATAAAAGCAAAAAAAAAAAAAAAAATCTGTCCAAACTCGGGGTTCAGAACCTAGCACCCCAAACACTGTTTTCTGATTCCCAGCTTTCAAACACGCCAGAACAAACCCCCCAGGGTTCTGATTCCCAGGGTTCTAATTAGGGGTGAGCAAAATAAACCCGAAAACCGAGCTGACCAACCAAAACCGATCGAACCGACGTCGATCGGTCGGTTTTTTTATGGGGTCGGTCGGAGTCGCCGACCTGTTGGTCGATCGGTTCACCCAAAATGGGTGAAAACCGACAGCACCGACTGACAGACATAGTTTAAATATTAAAAAAAAAAAAGTAAAAGTCCTATCGTCTATGACAGACGGTCTATCACACTGCTGCCAGCATTAAATGCTGGCAGCCTGCTTGCATTGGGAAGACCATCAGCCGATGGTCTTCCCAAGATCTTATTAAAAAAAATTATTTATTTATTTTTTAAAATTCAAATAAATGAAACCCTCTCATAATTCATCTTTCATTTGTCATCTTCCTTATTTCTTCCCTACTCTTTTTATCTGCAGGTTAGTCTTCTTCTTCTTTCTTCCCTACTCTTTTTATCTGCAGGTTAGTCTTCTTCTTCTTCTTCTTCTTCTTCTTCTTCTTCTTCTTCTTCTTCTTCTTCTTCTTCTTCTTCTTCTTCTTCTTCTTCTTCTTCTTCTTCTTCTTCTTCTTCTTCTTCTTCTTCTTCTTCTTCTTCTTCTTCTTCTTCTTCTTCTTCTTCTTCTTCTTCTTCTTCTTCTTCTTCTTCTTCTTCTTCTTCTTCTTCTTCTTCTTCTTCTTCTTCTTCTTCTTCTTCTTCTTCTTCTTCTTCTTCTTCTTCTTCTTCTTCTTCTTGAGCAGTGTAATATGGGTCTTCAAAAAAGTTTGTGTTGTTATCTAGCCAAGTCATATTGACTCATGAGCTATTGTATGGGTCATGCAACAAATAGTTGAGCTTTATGTAGCCAAGTCATATTGACTCCTGAGCTATTGTATGGGTCATGCAACAAATAGTTTTCTTTTACTTTTTTAGTTTCTCAAATACAGGTTGGGACGTGAACATACATTCAGGGATAAAATTGGAAGAATAAAACACTTGAAAATAGGTTTAAAACTTGGTTTGACAATTTCTCATTAAAAATTTTCTGTTTCACTCTTTTTCAAATGCACACTATATATCTAGCCATATTTTTCTAAATTCAAATAATTCAAGCCCAAAACGAGGATTGAGTCAAGAGCAAATAAACCCACATGAAGAGTTGGGTCCTAAAGTCAACTAAGCCCAATCTCACATCTGACCTACCAAAACTCATTCTTCATTTTGGATTAGGTAAAATACTGGTTAAATTACAAGTTTAGTCCTTGAACTTTTAAGATTGTGTCAATTTGGTTCCTAAACTTTAAAAATTGTCGAATAGATTCTTGAACTTTCAATTTTGTTTCCAATAGATCCCTGAACTTTAAAAAGTATCCAATAGGTCCTTTCACTTTTGTGTCCAATAGGTCCTTTAACTTTCAAATTTGTGTCATCTGATAAGTCTTGACATATTCGATATTTTTTTAAAATTCATAGGCCTAGTAGATACAAAATTGGAAGTTTAAGGTCCTAATAGGCATAAAATTCAATTTTATATCTAATTGATTGGTTAATTTTTAAAAATCTTAAATGTACCAAGGACCTATTAGACACAAAAAATAAATAGTTGAGCTTTATAGTTGAGCTATTGTTATCTAGCCAAGTCATATTGACTCCTGAGCTATTTGTTGCATGACCCAGCCAAGTCACTGGCCCGAGAGGAACTTTTTGTTTAATGGTTGGACCATAAACATGTTGTTCATTAGAAGAGTGCTATGTTGGGATTGGTGCCCTAAAACTCGTAGATAGTGAATGTTAAACGAATTATATACTTATTCGATAAAGGTGTTATCGAGATTGATTCAGTAAAAGTCATTACTGAATAAATTAAATTGCACATATAATAACCCAAATCCAATAAACTAAGATCCATGGCTATAGGATGAACACTTGAGCTTTATGTAGAGACATAAAAGTGGATCAAGCTTGAGTAATAGCCAAAACGGTCTATAGTATAGGAATAGGGTTGGGTACCTTATTCTGGAGACACTATGAGACGCGGCCCACTTTATAGATGGTATAGACGATGTGATCCTAAATCGTCCATGTAGAGACATGCGAGTGGGGGCGTCCTATGCAATGAGTTTGCATAAGACCAGGACCGAGAAATAAGTCGCTCTCGCTTTATAACACCGTTTACTGACGAGACTGACTATTTCATGTGATGACCTAGGTAACTCGATCTTAATCCTGAGCTAACTATGAACTCCTGTTTATTCGGGCTTATCCTTAGATCTGCATAGGTGAGAGTGGCTCAGTATCGCCGAATCAATAAGCCTCCCATTTCAGGGATAGGAACGGGTAGATAGCTGGGGACATAGTCGTGCAAGAAGGAATTCACTCCTACCCGAATAAGGGATAGTAGAGAGGTTGTTCCCTTAAGTGCTGACTCCGGGGCTTGAACAAAGGGATCCCGCCCTCTCATTGGCCCGAGAGGGACTAGGTTTATTGGTTGGACCATAAACCAATTGTTCATTAGAGGATCAGTGGGACTTAAGGAACTAGAAGTACTATAGGGGTAAAACGACTTATTGACCTAGCTATAGCTACGAACAACCTGTGAAGGATCGACTTACTAATCATGGTTAAATCAAGTGGACAGAAATATATCTATAGTGAGGGGAGTGCAACTATCGGGCTATAGTGGAGTGTCCCGATAGTTAACGAATGTTGGCTAGCTTGGACAATGAGATTAGTCGGTTAGCCTCGAATCGTTGGAGCCCATGATCTATAGGTCCATTAGGTCCCCCTACTAGCTCATATCGGAATTAAGCCTAGAACAAAAGATAGGAAGCTTTGAATCGTTCAAAATCGGGAAAAAGGGTATTATCGTAAATTGTGTTTGACACAATAATTTAATTATGAATTAAATTAGAAAATGAGAGATGAAGTATTTAAAAGTGTTTTGAATACTATATATATGTATTAGGAATCATATATATGGAATTGCACAAGATAACAAAGATTAATTAGATTAATCATATCAAAATTAATTTGAAAATTTTCAAATTAATTACCAAGCAATCAATTTCAATTTAGAATTGAAATTGGGGGTAATTTGCAAGCTTGAAATTTGATTTCAATTTGAATATTAGTGGATTTAGTTGGAAATCCACTTAATGCATGATCATTCAAAGTGGAAAGACAACTCACTCATGCATTGTTGCATGTCTTGTGTAATGTACACCTAGAATCCACTTGAGCTTGCAAATACACCATGTGTCTTGTGTCTTGAGGCTTGGCTTTGCATGGAGAATGTCTTTAAAAGGATTTTGAATCATATTCAAACATAAGAGAGCCATTTTCCTTAAGGTTATGCTGCTGGTATTTGGACTCAAAGTTCTCTCATCTCTCATTCTTCTCCATTGCTTGATGCTTCAAGCATTCCCTTCCCATTCCCTATCTTATATAGACTCCCACAAGTCGTTCTTGGCCCGGAGTATAGTAGAGAAGACTCTAGAGGTTGTCCAAGGAGCATAGGAGAGGAAAACACCACAAGGAGTTCAACATAAGTGAGCTACAAAGGTTGGTGTTTTCTAAACTCACAATTCTGTCTTTTCTAGAACATGCATGCTTTAGGAGTAAAATTGAATGTCTTAAGTGCTTTCGATCTTCAATTGCTTCCGCATGTGTAATATGTACACCTTCATAATTAAAGTTTTAGAAAAAATAATTATGTTAGAATATGTTGGGTTTGAGAGAATGAAAATTAAATGCCTTCATAAAGTTGATAAATGTAAAATGATAGAATATGAAAAGTTTTACCTTTATTTACAAAAAATCAACACAAAAACTATTACACTAATTATTTTTAATTACATATAATCAAAACTTTTCAACTCATTCATCCCTATAATTACGAAATTATATATTTCATTCGCATGATTTAAACCATTTGAGTTGTATTTTATTTTTTTGCTTCTCTCTCTTTACATTTTAGTTTTAGTGGAGTTTCAAAAGTTCATGCACTAGAATACTAGCATTTGTATAGGAGGTATATCTATTTTTCCTTTACTATTGTTATTATTTGAATTATTTTTTTATTAAGTTTTAGATTGCTGTTTTTTTAATTCAAATATTTGTGCACGTTACTTAAAATTTTATATTTTATTTTTAAATTTTCTCAATTCAATTCTTTTATTAGATCATGTATTTTTTTTAATCTACAAAGATTATACACATTTAATTTTTGACAAAACATAAACATTTTATTTCAAACAAAAAATACATAAATTAATATTTATTTGAATAAAATATGAATTACATGATATTAATTAATGATTAATGTGATCCATATTTTATATTTATATAGAACTTATTCAAATCATGGTAAAAAATTTAACTACCATAAAATAAACTAATCATTTGTAATACATAAATTTGAAAACCATCGGTGAACAAAAATAAGAGACTAAATTAAAATTTTGTAAACATTGAGATAAAATTTTATAAATAAAAAAGCATAAACGTGCATCGCACGTGGTGAAAAACTAGTATTATAAAGTTTCATAAACTTTATATTATAATGCATCAATATACATTATACAATTCCCCAAATAAATTGAACACATTCAATTTACAATTTATACTTAATTGCCTCAAGTTTCTTTACGAGTTACCATTGGGACCTAATGGACCTACAGATCAAAAGCTCCAACGATAGGAAACTAATTGGCCAAACTCATTAACCAAGTTAGTCAACATTCGTTAACTGTGGGTCGCTCCACTAAAGACCCACAGCTGCACTCTTCTCACTGTAGAATATTTTTGTGTCCACGGATATCGAACAAGCAATAAGTCAATCCTTCACGTGTGTTCGTAACACCAATTGGGTCAAATTACCGTTTTACCCCTGGGTTACCTCTGGTTCCTTAAGTACCACCGATTCCTCTAATGAACAAGTTGTTTAGGGTCCAACCACTAAACAGGAGTTCCTCTCGGGCTAGGAGAGGACAACGCACCTTTGTTCAAGCCCTGGAATGAGCCCTTAAGGGAACACACATCTACTTACCCCAATAGGGGAAGGAGTGAATTCCATCCTGTACTGTTATGTTCCTAGCCCCCATTCGGTCTTGCCCCTAAAATGGTAGGCCTATTGAGTCGGCGAATTGGCCACTCTCACCCATACAAATCTAAGGACAATACCTCATGAAAGGGGTTCATAACAGACTCAGGATTGAGATTGAGTTACCTAGGTCATCCTATTGAAATAGAAACCTAGACAAGTTAACGACGTTACATCTAGTGGTTACTATTTTGCGGTCCGGTCTTATGCAAACTCATTTCATAGGATACCCCCACCCGCATGTCTCCTACATGGATGCTTTGGATCATTGCATTTGTATCGAATACAAGGTGGGCCGTATCACATAGTGTCACCAGGATAAGATACCCAACCTTATCCCTATACTATAGACCTTTTAGGTTGTTACTTGGACACCGATCCACGTATGTCCCCACATACTAGTCCAAGTTTCATTTAAACAACCTCGGATCTTAGTTTATTGGATTTATTAGGGTTTATTGATGCAAACTCGATTATTCAATAACCAAATTACTGAATTACTCAAATAACGCTTTATTGAGATCGATTAATTTGTTTCATTTACTATCTACGAGTTTTAGGGCATAAAACCCAACAGAAAATGACTTCTGGCAAAGAACTGACACTTAATGATGTACTTTATGTTCTTGATATTCGCAAGAACCTAGTATCTGGTTCTCTACTTAGCAAAAATGGGTTTAAACTTGTCTTTGTATCAAATAAGTTTGTGCCTAGTAAGCATGATGTGTATGTGGGGAAGGGTTATTTAAGTGATGGCCTGTTCAAGATGAATGTAATGACTATTGTACCCAAGTTCCCTATTATTAATAATAAGAATGTCACTTTTGCTTACTTGATTGACTCTTCTAATATTTGCATGAAAGATTAGGCCATGTTAATTACAAAACTTTGAAGAAGTTGTGTAATATGGATTTAATACCTAATTTCACATTTGATCATAATAAAAAATGTGAAATATGTGTTGAATCAAAGATGACAAAACCTCCATTTCATTCAGTAGAAAAGAAACTGAACCACTTGAATTAATTCACAGTGATATATGTGATTTGAAATTTTTGCCAACAAGGGGAGGTAAAAAGTACTTTATAACATTTATTGATGATAGTACACGGTATTGTTATATATATTTGTTAAAAAGTAAAGATGAAACTATTGAAGTGTTTAAACAAGACGCAACAGTTTTTAGAGTCCATATAGGCTGTAAAATCGAAGGAAAACCGGAGAAGACGCAGCAGAAAATGAAAATTCCAGCAAGCTGTTTTTAATTCCAGCAGCAGTTTTTTTTTAATTCCGGTTCAGCTGCTGCCTTTTGGTCCGGCTCGGTCTGTTGCAGCCCCATTTCACTCATTGCATGGCCGGTTCATTGCTTGGATGAGCGATTCGGGATGGTTCGTGAAGCTCGGGCGTGTTGCAAGTTTATTTATTAATTATTATTGTAATAATTAGTGAAATTGCTTGTGTTTTTTTTTTAAATTGCCAAACCATTCCATTTTAGCTTGATTTAATTACTTTATGCATTGTGAATGTATGATTTAATTAAATGGATGTATGTGCATTATGAGCATGCCATATAGATTAAAATCCCACCATAGGAAAGCATGTTCATGCATTTGTTTAATTTGAATAAGTGTTATTGATTAATTCAAATGCATGAGGGAAATTTCATGTTTAATCTTACTATATATAAAAGGGGCTTAAGGAGGAGAATCTTTGTTTTCCTCTTTTGCCCTTATAATTTTAATAAATGTCCATTTTGCCCTTTAATATTTGTTAGAGAGACACAACCTTTCGAGTTAAAGTGTCCTTCAATCTTTGCTAATGGGACGCGACTGTTCAAGCAGAGGAAGTTACACATAAAATGCATCCATTCGAGGATTAAAATTAAAAATACTAGGGTAATTGACATGATTTTGATGGTAAAAATTTTGAGAAGTCGTATTCATGACTTAAGGAAAAAACTTTATTATATAATATTCATATAACTTTTGAGTTTTCTACTTATTTTCCGACTCTAATTTCATCACTATTTTGATCTGTATGGATTTTTTGTATCAAAATCTATATAAACACAAAAATAAAAAAAAATGCATAAAGCACCAATAAAATACATCGTTTGTTACCATTGTTATCCTAAATTTTTAGTTTTAAAAATTAAGTCATAAACTTATATAATTGTATAAATGACTCTTTTAAAGGTACATAATTGTAAGAATGTGAAAGTAAAAAAAAATAAAAATAAATGTAAGAATGTGGTTTTTTACCAAATTTTTTAATTCATTATTTATTAGTTATAAAGTGAGATTTCCTATTTCTTTTTAAGTGAGCATTTTATTTTTTTTTCAAAAATTTGTTGATTGTCTCGCTTCATTCTACTTAAAATATATAAATGAAACATGTTTTAAAATTTTAAAGAATAACAAAAAAAATCATTTTATTAAAATAAGTATCATATTCATTAAAATTAAAACTCATTTGGATTGAAATATAAGATTTGAATAACATTAAAATATTCTCCTATTTAATAATTATTGCACAAATGTCTTCGCAAGTTCCACTTACTATATTGTTATAAAAAAAAATCCACTTAGTATATTAAATTTGAGTTGTCACATTCATTAACATGTATTTAACTTTTTTTTTTCTTTTTACTAAAAAATTTATTCTTTTTTTTTTAAAAAAAACACACACACATTTTTTATGGTATCAATATATTTATAGTCTAATTATTATACAATTATTTTTTTTTTCTTTTTCTTAATTCTATAACTTTTTCTTGCAATCATTTTTATCATTCTTTTAAAATCCTATGTAATTTATATTTACCTATTTGGAGAAAGTTTTTCGAGAAAATGTATAAGAATTATATTCATATTCATTATAAATGAACATAAAACAATATAATATATAGTTTTAGACTTCTAGACACCATTTGTTTATTATCATTATTTTCAATTAAAACATTAAAATTTAACGTGCATCGCACGTGTTTCTAAACTAGTTAATATAAGTGTTGTATTAATTTAGGGAGATTCATGCTTGAATGGTTAATTAAAATTGATTATTCTTATAATAGTTATAATTATTAATTGATAAAATTAACCAAGCATGAAGCATGAAATTTCATTAGTTTGATTATAAGTGTTATTCTCAAATTAGGCTTGTTATGGATTGTTTTTATAATTGTTATAAAAAGAGATAGAAATCTAAAATCTATAACAAGATTAAGTGCATGCTCACTTAGGTTAATGAACCTTCAACGATTCGATCAACTTGCATAGTTTAGGTCGATATCTTGTAAAACAATGGTTACGAGAGAACTCACCCGACAAGATGCTGTCTAAGGCTGGAGGTATTTAAGTCGACGGTTTACGGAACACCTCCTACCTGGGCATCGAGTCGGTTCTTGAGTTAAGTTAACTTGAGTTTTATGAGCATGCGTGAGCGGTGTGAGGTTTTAAAGTGTTATCACCTAGACATCGTAGTATAAAGCGTTATACAAACCTAGATGTAGGTTGTTTCTAAATGGTGCTTTTCTTATAACTTGAATGATTGATTGTTATATGCTTTTAAACACCATTAGAAAGCATGTTATAGGGTTAATTCATTAAAAGTTATAAGAGTTATAATAGTTAATGAATAGAATCCATAAAACCTATAACAAAGAGTTGCATGCTAACATAGGATCTTAGGATCTTATCATTCTTTAAATGGTTTAAAATGAAATAGATCTAAGATCGTCTTTTCTAATAGGATTAGAAATATGTCTTACTTAGTTTTTTTAAAAAAATAGTTTTAAAATTTGAGTAAGTAGGTCATAAGACCTTGGTTATAAGGGAACTCTCCCGGCAAATGGTTCGGAACCTGAGTTGAATTAACCAAAGTCTTACTAGCATGCAATGTCACTAGGTTATTAAAAGAGTTTAATTCACCTAGACATTTAGTGTAAAGACCTTGTTTAATAAGGCATAGACTTAGATAGATTCATTTAGCCAGAATTTACCTAAGTAATAGACCCTAAAACTTTACGACACTTTAGTGGGAGGAAAAGTATAGAAACGAAATATTCATATTAAGTTTCTACTCTCACGTCCCCCTGAGTTAACACCGTGAGATCCATGCTTGGCCTCGAGGCGCCCTGGGAGCGTCCCCCTACGGATGGTGTTTGCATGGGTTAATATCAAGGTGAATGGGGAAAGTGTTCATAGTAAGTGGGAGAAGGAAACGTGTCAAACGTATCCTGCGGTCTCCATCATTAGGTTGCACCGTGAGATTCCTATGCGCTGCCTGCGAGTCGCCTTGGGAGCGATCACCCTACGGAGGGCTTGCGCATGGGATTCGGAACAACGCAAACTCCAGAAATGGATAGGGTTTCCTAGGGTCATTCCCAACATTAGCTCTTCCCTACGGTGGCATTGTTGGGGCCGCCCTCTGCAATCTGAAAATGATGGGTAACACTTACAAGATGGTCTTGACCAAATTAACGTTAGCTAATAACTATTGGAGTAAGAGTTATTCTGGGAATAGTATTTGGCCGAGATTGTCTCGATTCAGAGGAGGAGTAGCTGACTGCCCTACGGTAGCGGTTATTCTAAACCCCTGAAGTATCGTTGCAAAATAAATCAATTGTATATATGGGTCGATGATTGCTTTTGCTAAATCTGATTGGATAATTGTGATTAATGGGTTTAGTGCATGTTTCTAATAGAGATTAATTTGTTTGTTTCAGCAATATGTCGAAAAACGTATGTGCTTTGTCAAATGCCAAATTAAACGGTTTAGTACATTCGACTAAGAATACTTGCTTAAACGCTAAATACGTGGCAAAGGATTTAGGTTTGGTCTCAACTGAGGAATGTCCTCAAACTAACTGCGTAGCCAAGAAGAACATGATCCACGACTCTAAATGTGATTTATTAGTCTTGGAAACGTGTTTAGTGGAAAACGACGATTCTGCCTGGATACTTGATTCAGGTGCCACTAATCACGTATGTTCTTCATTTCAAGGAATGAGTTCCTGGCAACAGTTAATAGTTGGAGAGATGACTCTTAAAGTTGGAACAGGAGAAGTCATCTCGGCTATTGCAGTGGGAGACATAAAATTATTCTTCACCAAGGAACGCTACATGATATTAGATAATGTGTACATAGTTCCGAAGATTAAAAGAAATTTGATTTCTTTATCTTGTTTATTAGAACAAGGTTACTCAATTTCTTTTTCTGTTAATGAAGCGTTCATAACTAAAAGAGGTATTGATGTTTGCTCTGCAAACTTGAAGAATAAATTATATGTTTTAAGACCAATTGAGTCTAAAGCTATTTTAAATCACGAGATGTTTAAAACCGCTGAGACTCAACCTAAAAAGCGAAGAGTTTCTCAAGATACCTATCTCTGGCACTTGAGGTTAGGCCATATCAACCTCAATAGGATTGGGAGATTGGTCAAGAGTGGACTTCTAAACAAGTTAGAAGACGACTCGTTGCCTCCTTGTGAATCATGCCTTGAGGGCAAGATGACAAAACGACCTTTTACCGGAAAAGTTTATCGTGCCAAAGAGCCCTTAGAGCTCATTCATTCAGACCTCTGTGGACCAATGAACATTAGAGCTCGAGGAGGGTACGAATATTTCATCAGTTTCATTGATGATTATTTGAGGTATGGCTATCTCTACCTGATGCATCATAAGTCCGAAGCTTTTGAAAAGTTCAAGGAGTATAAGGCCGAGGTTGAGAACCTATTAGGTAAGACGATAAAAACACTTCGATCCGATCGAGGTGGAGAGTATATGGACTTAAGTTTTCAAGACTATTTGATAGAGCATGGAATTACGTCCCAACTCTCAGCCCCTGGTACACCTCAGCAAAACGGTGTATCAGAAAGGAGAAACAGAACCTTGTTGGACATGGTTCGTTCGATGATGAGTTATGCTCAGTTGCCTAACTCGTTTTGGGGTTATGCAGTAGAGACTGCAGTTTATATCTTGAACGTAGTTCCCTCAAAGAGTGTTTCTGAAACACCATTTGAGCTCTGGAAAGGTCGTAAAGCTAGTTTACGACATTTCAAAATTTGGGGATGTCCTGCATACGTGCTAGAAGCAAACCCAAAGAAATTGGAGCCTCGTTCTAGATTTTGCCTATTTATAGGCTATCCCAAAGAAACGAGAGGTGGATACTTCTTCGATCCAGAGGAAAATAAAGTACTTGTATCGACAAATGCTACATTCCTAGAAGAAGACCACCTCAGAGATCACAAGCCACGTAGTAAAGTCGTTTTAAGTGAACTATCTAACGAAGCTACAGAAACACCAACAAGAGTTGTTGATGATACTGGCACCTCGAGTCAATCACGTCCTTCTCAAGAAATAAGAGAACCTCGACGTAGTGGGAGGGTTGTTAGACAGCCTGATCGCTATTTGGGTTTAACTGAAACTCCAGTCGTCATACCTGATGACGGGATCGAGGATCCATTAACCTTTAAACAGGCAATGGATGACGTTGACAAGAACGAGTGGATTAAAGTCATGGACTTAGAGATCGAGTCCATGCATTTTAATTCAGTATGGGATCTTGTAGATCAACCTGAAGGGGTTAGACCAATAGGGTGCAAATGGATCTACAAGAGAAAACGAGACGCTGCTGGAAAGGTACAGACCTTTAAGGCACGACTTGTGGCAAAGGGTTTTACCCAGCGGGAGGGGATTGACTATGAAGAAACCTTCTCCCCCGTTGCCATGTTAAAGTCGATTCGGATACTTTTATCTATTGCCACGTTTTACGATTATGAAATATGGCAAATGGATGTCAAGACTGCCTTTCTGAACGGTAATCTTGAAGAAAGTATCTACATGTCTCAGCCAGAGGGGTTCATAGCTCAGGATCAAGAGCAAAAAGTTTGCAAGCTTAAACGATCCATTTATGGATTAAAACAAGCGTCTAGATCCTGGAATATGAGATTTGATACTGCGATCAAATCTTATGGCTTTGAACAAAACGTTGATGAGCCTTGTGTTTACAAAAGGATCATCAACAGCTCTATAGCTTTCTTAGTACTATATGTGGATGATATCCTACTCATCGGGAATGATGTAGGTTATCTAACTGACATTAAACTATGGCTAGCAACTCAATTCCAAATGAAAGATTTGGGTGAGGCACAATTTGTTCTAGGAATCCAAATTGTTCGAAACCGAAATAACAAAATGCTAGCCCTGTCTCAAGCGTCTTATATCGACAAATTGTTGGTTAGATATAAAATGCAAAATTCCAAGAAAGGTCTATTACCTTTCAGGCACGGAATTAACTTGTCTAAGGAACAGTGTCCTTAGACACCTCAAGAAGTTGAGGACATGAGACGTTTTCCCTATGCCTCTGCAGTAGGTAGCCTAATGTATGCCATGTTGTGTACAAGGCCTGACATTTGTTACGTAGTAGGGATTGTCAGTAGATATCAATCCAATCCAGGATTTGATCACTGGACAGCCGTTAAAAGTATCCTCAAATATCTAAGGAGAACGAGGGACTATATGCTCGTGTATGGTTCGAAGGATTTGATCCTTACAGGATACACTGATTATGACTTTCAAACTGATAAAGATTCAAGGAAATCTACATCGGGGTCAGTATTCACTCTAAATGGAGGAGCAATAGTATGGCGTAGCATCAAGCAAGGATGCATTGCAGACTCGACCATGGAGGCCGAATATGTAGCCGCTTGCGAAGCAGCAAAAGAGGCAGTATGGCTCAGGAAGTTCCTAACTGACTTGGAAGTCGTTCCAAATATGCATCTGCCTATCACCTTGTATTGTGATAATAGCGGCGCAGTTGCAAACTCAAAGGAACCTCGCAGCCATAAGAAAGGCAAGCACATCGAAAGGAAATACCATCTCATTAGGGAGATTGTGCACCGAGGAGACGTGATCGTCACGAAGATAGCGTCGGAGCACAACATTGCTGATCCATTCACGAAGGCTCTCACGGCTAAAGTGTTCGAGAGTCATCTAGAAGGTCTAGGTCTGCGAGATATGTACGAGAGATAATCTAGGTCAAGTGGGAGAATTGTAACCGGTATATCGATACCTTAGTATATTGGGTATTTAGATGCCCTAGTTTATTGTATTTTTACTCCGTTATTAATACAAGTGTTTATCCATCCACTGCTGTTATAGATTATAGTACATCCCACTAAACTAGAGTTTTAGTTCAAGTGGGAGATTGTTGGGATTGGTGCCCTAAAACTCGTAGATAGTGAATGTTAAACGAATTATATACTTATTCGATAAAGGTGTTATCGAGATTGATTCAGTAAAAGTCATTACTGAATAAATTAAATTGCACATATAATAACCCAAATCCAATAAACTAAGATCCATGGCTATAGGATGAACACTTGAGCTTTATGTAGAGACATAAAAGTGGATCAAGCTTGAGTAATAGCCAAAACGGTCTATAGTATAGGAATAGGGTTGGGTACCTTATTCTGGAGACACTATGAGACGCGGCCCACTTTATAGATGGTATAGACGATGTGATCCTAAATCGTCCATGTAGAGACATGCGAGTGGGGGCGTCCTATGCAATGAGTTTGCATAAGACCAGGACCGAGAAATAAGTCGCTCTCGCTTTATAACACCGTTTACTGACGAGACTGACTATTTCATGTGATGACCTAGGTAACTCGATCTTAATCCTGAGCTAACTATGAACTCCTGTTTATTCGGGCTTATCCTTAGATCTGCATAGGTGAGAGTGGCTCAGTATCGCCGACTCAATAAGCCTCCCATTTCAGGGATAGGAACGGGTAGATAGCTGGGGACACAGTCGTGCAAGAAGGAATTCACTCCTACCCGAATAAGGGATAGTAGAGAGGTTGTTCCCTTAAGTGCTGACTCCGGGGCTTGAACAAAGGGATCCCGCCCTCTCATTGGCCCGAGAGGGACTAGGTTTATTGGTTGGACCATAAACCAATTGTTCATTAGAGGATCAGTGGGACTTAAGGAACTAGAAGTACTATAGGGGTAAAACGACTTATTGACCTAGCTATAGCTACGAACAACCTGTGAAGGATCGACTTACTAATCATGGTTAAATCAAGTGGACGGAAATATATCTATAGTGAGGGGAGTGCAACTATCGGGCTATAGTGGAGTGTCCCGATAGTTATCGAATGTTGGCTAGCTTGGACAATGAGATTAGTCGGTTAGCCTCGAATCGTTGGAGCCCATGATCTATAGGTCCATTAGGTCCCCCTACTAGCTCATATCGGAATTAAGCCTAGAACAAAAGATAGGAAGCTTTGAATCGTTCAAAATCGGGAAAAAGGGTATTATCGTAAATTGTGTTTGACACAATAATTTAATTATGAATTAAATTAGAAAATGAGAGATGAAGTATTTAAAAGTGTTTTGAATACTATATATATGTATTAGGAATCATATATATGGAATTGCACAAGATAACAAAGATTAATTAGATTAATCATATCAAAATTAATTTGAAAATTTTCAAATTAATTACCAAGCAATCAATTTCAATTTAGAATTGAAATTGGGGGTAATTTGCAAGCTTGAAATTTGATTTCAATTTGAATATTAGTGGATTTAGTTGGAAATCCACTTAATGCATGATCATTCAAAGTGGAAAGACAACTCACTCATGCATTGTTGCATGTCTTGTGTAATGTACACCTAGAATCCACTTGAGCTTGCAAATACACCATGTGTCTTGTGTCTTGAGGCTTGGCTTTGCATGGAGAATGTCTTTAAAAGGATTTTGAATCATATTCAAACATAAGAGAGCCATTTTCCTTAAGGTTATGCTGCTGGAATTTGGACTCAAAGTTCTCTCATCTCTCATTCTTCTCCATTGCTTGATGCTTCAAGCATTCCCTTCCCATTCCCTATCTTATATAGACTCCCACAAGTCGTTCTTGGCCCGGAGTATAGTAGGGAAGACTCTAGAGGTTGTCCAAGGAGCATAGGAGAGGAAAACACCACAAGGAGTTCAACATAAGTGAGCTACAAAGGTTGGTGTTTTCTAAACTCACAATTCTGTCTTTTCTAGAACATGCATGCTTTAGGAGTAAAATTGAATGTCTTAAGTGCTTTCGATCTTCAATTGCTTCCGCATGTGTAATATGTACACCTTCATAATTAAAGTTTTAGAAAAAATAATTATGTTAGAATATGTTGGGTTTGAGAGAATGAAAATTAAATGCCTTCATAAAGTTGATAAATGTAAAATGATAGAATATGAAAAGTTTTACCTTTATTTACAAAAAATCAACACAAAAACTATTACACTAATTATTTTTAATTACATATAATCAAAACTTTTCAACTCATTCATCCCTATAATTACGAAATTATATATTTCATTCGCATGATTTAAACCATTTGAGTTGTATTTTATTTTTTTGCTTCTCTCTCTTTACATTTTAGTTTTAGTGGAGTTTCAAAAGTTCATGCACTAGAATACTAGCATTTGTATAGGAGGTATATCTATTTTTCCTTTACTATTGTTATTATTTGAATTATTTTTTTATTAAGTTTTAGATTGCTGTTTTTTTAATTCAAATATTTGTGCACGTTACTTAAAATTTTATATTTTATTTTTAAATTTTCTCAATTCAATTCTTTTATTAGATCATGTATTTTTTTTAATCTACAAAGATTATACACATTTAATTTTTGACAAAACATAAACATTTTATTTCAAACAAAAAATACATAAATTAATATTTATTTGAATAAAATATGAATTACATGATATTAATTAATGATTAATGTGATCCATATTTTATATTTATATAGAACTTATTCAAATCATGGTAAAAAATTTAACTACCATAAAATAAACTAATCATTTGTAATACATAAATTTGAAAACCATCGGTGAACAAAAATAAGAGACTAAATTAAAATTTTGTAAACATTGAGGTAAAATTTTATAAATAAAAAAGCATAAACGTGCATCGCACATGGTGAAAAACTAGTATTATAAAGTTTCATAAACTTTATATTATAATGCATCAATATACATTATACAATTCCCCAAATAAATTGAACACATTCAATTTACAATTTATACTTAATTGCCACAAGTTTCTTTACGAGTTACCAGTGGGACCTAATGGACCTACAGATCAAAAGCTCCAACGATAGGAAACTAATTGGCCAAACTCATTAACCAAGTTAGTCAACATTCGTTAACTGTGGGTCGCTCCACTAAAGACCCACAACTGCACTCTTCTCACTGTAGAATATTTTTGTGTCCACGGATATCGAACAAGCAGTAAGTCAATCCTTCACGTGTGTTCGTAACACCAATTGGGTCAAATTACCGTTTTACCCCTGGGTTACCTCTGGTTCCTTAAGTACCACCGATTCCTCTAATGAACAAGTTGTTTAGGGTCCAACCACTAAACAGGAGTTCCTCTCGGGCTAGGAGAGGACGACGCACCTTTGTTCAAGCCCTGGAATGAGCCCTTAAGGGAACACACATCTACTTACCCCAATAGGGGAAGGAGTGAATTCCATCCTGTACTGTTATGTTCCTAGCCCCCATTCGGTCTTGCCCCTAAAATGGTAGGCCTATTGAGTCGGCGAATTGGCCATTCTCACCCATACAAATCTAAGGACAATACCTCATGAAAGGGGTTCATAGCAGACTCAGGATTGAGATTGAGTTACCTAGGTCATCCTATTGAAATAGAAACCTAGACAAGTTAACGACGTTACATCTAGTGGTTACTATTTTGCGGTCCGGTCTTATGCAAACTCATTTCATAGGATACCCCCACCCGCATGTCTCCTACATGGATGCTTTGGATCATTGCATTTGTATCGAATACAAGGTGGGCCGTATCACATAGTGTCACCAGGATAAGATACCCAACCTTATCCCTATACTATAGACCTTTTAGGTTGTTACTTGGACATCGATCCACGTATGTCCCCACATACTAGTCCAAGTTTCATTTAAACAACCTCGGATCTTAGTTTATTGGATTTATTAGGGTTTATTGATGCAAACTCGATTATTCAATAACCAAATTACTGAATTACTCAAATAACGCTTTATTGAGATCGATTAATTTGTTTCATTTACTATCTACGAGTTTTAGGGCATAAAACCCAACAGAAAATGACTTCTGGCAAAGAACTGACACTTAATGATGTACTTTATGTTCTTGATATTCGCAAGAACCTAGTATCTGGTTCTCTACTTAGAAAAAATGGGTTTAAACTTGTCTTTGTATCAAATAAGTTTGTGCCTAGTAAGCATGATGTGTATGTGGGGAAGGGTTATTTAAGTGATGGCCTGTTCAAGATGAATGTAATGACTATTGTACCCAAGTTCCCTATTATTAATAATAAGAATGTCACTTTTGCTTACTTGATTGACTCTTCTAATATTTGCATGAAAGATTAGGCCATGTTAATTACAAAACTTTGAAGAAGTTGTGTAATATGGATTTAATACCTAATTTCACATTTGATCATAATAAAAAATGTGAAATATGTGTTGAATCAAAGATGACAAAACCTCCATTTCATTCAGTAGAAAAGAAACTGAACCACTTGAATTAATTCACAGTGATATATGTGATTTGAAATTTTTGCCAACAAGGGGAGGTAAAAAGTACTTTATAACATTTATTGATGATAGTACACGGTACTGTTATATATATTTGTTAAAAAGTAAAGATGAAACTATTCAAGTGTTTAAACAAGACGCAACAGTTTTTAGAGTCCATATAGGCTGTAAAATCGAAGGAAAACCGGAGAAGACGCAACAGAAAATGAAAATTCCAGCAAGCTGTTTTTAATTCCAGCAACAGTTTTTTTTAATTCCGGTTCAGCTGCTGCCTTTTGGTCCGGCTCGGTCTGTTGCAGCCCCATTTCACTCATTGCATGGTCGGTTCATTGCTTGGATGAGCGATTCGGGATGGTTCGTGAAGCTCGGGCGTGTTGCAAGTTTATTTATTAATTATTATTGTAATAATTAGTGAAATTGCTTGTGTTTTTTTTAAATTGCCAAACCATTCCATTTTAGCTTGATTTAATTACTTTATGCATTGTGAATGTATGATTTAATTAAATGGATGTATGTGCATTATGAGCATGCCATATAGATTAAAATCCCACCATAGGAAAGCATATTCATGCATTTGTTTAATTTGAATAAGTGTTATTGATTAATTCAAATGCATGAGGGAAATTTCATGTTTAATTAATATAAGTGTTGTATTAATTTAGGGAGATTCATGCTTGAATGGTTAATTAAAATTGATTATTCTTATAATAGTTATAATTATTAATTGATAAAATTAACCAAGCATGAAGCATGAAATTTCATTAGTTTGATTATAAGTGTTATTCTCAAATTAGGCTTGTTATGGATTGTTTTTATAATTGTTATAAAAAGAGATAGAAATCTAAAATCTATAACAAGATTAAGTGCATGCTCACTTAGGTTAATGAACCTTCAACGATTCGATCAACTTGCATAGTTTAGGTCGATATCTTGTAAAACAATGGTTACGAGAGAACTCACCCGACAAGATGCTGTCTAAGGCTGGAGGTATTTAAGTCGACGGTTTACGGAACACCTCCTACCTGGGCATCGAGTCGGTTCTTGAGTTAAGTTAACTTGAGTTTTATGAGCATGCGTGAGCGGTGTGAGGTTTTAAAGTGTTATCACCTAGACATCGTAGTATAAAACGTTATACAAACCTAGATGTAGGTTGTTTCTAAATGGTGCTTTTCTTATAACTTGAATGATTGATTGTTATATGCTTTTAAACACCATTAGAAAACATGTTATAGGGTTAATTCATTAAAAGTTATAAGAGTTATAATAGTTAATGAATAGAATCCATAAAACCTATAACAAAGAGTTGCATGCTAACATAGGATCTTAGGATCTTATCATTCTTTAAATGGTTTAAAATGAAATAGATCTAAGATCGTCTTTTCTAATAGGATTAGAAATATGTCTTACTTAGTTTTTTTAAAAAAATAGTTTTAAAATTTGAGTAAGTAGGTCATAAGACCTTGGTTATAAGGGAACTCTCCCGGCAAATGGTTCGGAACCTGAGTTGAATTAACCAAAGTCTTACTAGCATGCAATGTCACTAGGTTATTAAAAGAGTTTAATTCACCTAGACATTTAGTGTAAAGACCTTGTTTAATAAGGCATAGACTTAGATAGATTCATTTAGCCAGAATTTACCTAAGTAATAGACCCTAAAACTTTACGACACTTTAGTGGGAGGAAAAGTATAGAAACGAAATATTCATATTAAGTTTCTACTCTCACGTCCCCCTGAGTTAACACCGTGAGATCCATGCTTGGCCTCGAGGCGCCCTGGGAGCGTCCCCCTACGGATGGTGTTTGCATGGGTTAATATCAAGGTGAATGGGGAAAGTGTTCATAGTAAGTGGGAGAAGGAAACGTGTCAAACGTATCCTGCGGTCTCCATCATTAGGTTGCACCGTGAGATTCCTATGCGCTGCCTGCGAGTCGCCTTGGGAGCGATCACCCTACGGAGGGCTTGCGCATGGGATTCGGAACAACGCAAACTCCAGAAATGGATAGGGTTTCCTAGGGTCATTCCCAACATTAGCTCTTCCCTACGGTGGCATTGTTGGGGTCGCCCTCTGCAATCTGAAAATGATGGGTAACACTTACAAGATGGTCTTGACCAAATTAACGTTAGCTAATAACTATTGGAGTAAGAGTTATTCTGGGAATAGTATTTGGCCGAGATTGTCTCGATTCAGAGGAGGAGTAGCTGACTGCCCTACGGTAGCGGTTATTCTAAACCCCTGAAGTATCGTTGCAAAATAAATCAATTGTATATATGGGTCGATGATTGCTTTTGCTAAATCTGATTGGATAATTGTGATTAATGGGTTTAGTGCATGTTTCTAATAGAGATTAATTTGTTTGTTTCAGCAATATGTCGAAAAACGTATGTGCTTTGTCAAATGCCAAATTAAACGGTTTAGTACATTCGACTAAGAATACTTGCTTAAACGCTAAATACGTGGCAAAGGATTTAGGTTTGGTCTCAACTGAGGAATGTCCTCAAACTAACTGCGTAGCCAAGAAGAACATGATCCACGACTCTAAATGTGATTTATTAGTCTTGGAAACGTGTTTAGTGGAAAACGACGATTCTGCCTGGATACTTGATTCAGGTGCCACTAATCACGTATGTTCTTCATTTCAAGGAATGAGTTCCTGGCAACAGTTAATAGTTGGAGAGATGACTCTTAAAGTTGGAACAGGAGAAGTCATCTCGGCTATTGCAATGGGAGACATAAAATTATTCTTCACCAAGGAACGCTACATGATATTAGATAATGTGTACATAGTTCCGAAGATTAAAAGAAATTTGATTTCTTTATCTTGTTTATTAGAACAAGGTTACTCAATTTCTTTTTCTGTTAATGAAGCGTTCATAACTAAAAGAGGTATTGATGTTTGCTCTGCAAACTTGAAGAATAAATTATATGTTTTAAGACCAATTGAGTCTAAAGCTATTTTAAATCACGAGATGTTTAAAACCGCTGAGACTCAACCTAAAAAGCGAAGAGTTTCTCAAGATACCTATCTCTGGCACTTGAGGTTAGGCCATATCAACCTCAATAGGATTGGGAGATTGGTCAAGAGTGGACTTCTAAACAAGTTAGAAGACGACTCGTTGCCTCCTTGTGAATCATGCCTTGAGGGCAAGATGACAAAACGACCTTTTACCAGAAAAGTTTATCGTGCCAAAGAGCCCTTAGAGCTCATTCATTCAGACCTCTGTGGACCAATGAACATTAGAGCTCGAGGAGGGTACGAATATTTCATCAGTTTCATTGATGATTATTTGAGGTATGGCTATCTCTACCTGATGCATCATAAGTCCGAAGCTTTTGAAAAGTTCAAGGAGTATAAGGCCGAGGTTGAGAACCTATTAGGTAAGACGATAAAAACACTTCGATCCGATCGAGGTGGAGAGTATATGGACTTAAGTTTTCAAGACTATTTGATAGAGCATGGAATTACGTCCCAACTCTCAGCCCCTGGTACACCTCAGCAAAACGGTGTATCAGAAAGGAGAAACAGAACCTTGTTGGACATGGTTCGTTCGATGATGAGTTATGCTCAGTTGCCTAACTCGTTTTGGGGTTATGCAGTAGAGACTGCAGTTTATATCTTGAACGTAGTTCCCTCAAAGAGTGTTTCTGAAACACCATTTGAGCTCTGGAAAGGTCGTAAAGCTAGTTTACGACATTTCAAAATTTGGGGATGTCCTGCATACGTGCTAGAAGCAAACCCAAAGAAATTGGAGCCTCGTTCTAGATTTTGCCTATTTATAGGCTATCCCAAAGAAACGAGAGGTGGATACTTCTTCGATCCAGAGGAAAATAAAGTACTTGTATCGACAAATGCTACATTCCTAGAAGAAGACCACCTCAGAGATCACAAGCCACGTAGTAAAGTCGTTTTAAGTGAACTATCTAACGAAGCTACAGAAACACCAACAAGAGTTGTTGATGATACTGGCACCTCGAGTCAATCACGTCCTTCTCAAGAAATAAGAGAACCTCGACGTAGTGGGAGGGTTGTTAGACAGCCTGATCGCTATTTGGGTTTAACTGAAACTCCAGTCGTCATACCTGATGACGGGATCGAGGATCCATTAACCTTTAAACAGGCAATGGATGACGTTGACAAGAACGAGTGGATTAAAGCCATGGACTTAGAGATCGAGTCCATGCATTTTAATTCAGTATGGGATCTTGTAGATCAACCTGAAGGGGTTAGACCAATAGGGTGCAAATGGATCTACAAGAGAAAACGAGACGCTGCTGGAAAGGTACAGACCTTTAAGGCACGACTTGTGGCAAAGGGTTTTACCCAGCGGGAGGGGATTGACTATGAAGAAACCTTCTCCCCCGTTGCCATGTTAAAGTCGATTCGGATACTTTTATCTATTGCCACGTTTTACGATTATGAAATATGGCAAATGGATGTCAAGACTGCCTTTCTGAACGGTAATCTTGAAGAAAGTATCTACATGTCTCAGCCAGAGGGGTTCATAGCTCAGGATCAAGAGCAAAAAGTTTGCAAGCTTAAACGATCCATTTATGGATTAAAACAAGCGTCTAGATCCTGGAATATGAGATTTGATACTGCGATCAAATCTTATGGCTTTGAACAAAACGTTGATGAGCCTTGTGTTTACAAAAGGATCATCAACAGCTCTATAGCTTTCTTCGTACTATATGTGGATGATATCCTACTCATCGGGAATGATGTAGGTTATCTAACTGACATTAAACTATGGCTAGCAACTCAATTCCAAATGAAAGATTTGGGTGAGGCACAATTTGTTTTAGGAATCCAAATTGTTCGAAACCGAAATAACAAAATGCTAGCCCTGTCTCAAGCGTCTTATATCGACAAATTGTTGGTTAGATATAAAATGCAAAATTTCAAGAAAGGTCTATTACCTTTCAGGCACGGAATTAACTTGTCTAAGGAACAGTGTCCTTAGACACCTCAAGAAGTTGAGGACATGAGACGTTTTCCCTATGCCTCTGCAGTAGGTAGCCTAATGTATGCCATGTTGTGTACAAGGCCTGACATTTGTTACGCAGTAGGGATTGTCAGTAGATATCAATCCAATCCAGGATTTGATCACTGGACAGCCGTTAAAAGTATCCTCAAATATCTAAGGAGAACGAGGGACTATATGCTCGTGTATGGTTCGAAGGATTTGATCCTTACAGGATACACTGATTCTGACTTTCAAACTGATAAAGATTCAAGGAAATCTACATCGGGGTCAGTATTCACTCTAAATGGAGGAGCAATAGTATGGCGCAGCATCAAGCAAGGATGCATTGCAGACTCGACCATGGAGGCCGAATATGTAGCCGCTTGCGAAGCAGCAAAAGAGGCAGTATGGCTCAGGAAGTTCCTAACTGACTTGGAAGTCGTTCCAAATATGCATCTGCCTATCACCTTGTATTGTGATAATAGCGGCGCAGTTGCAAACTCAAAGGAACCTCGCAGCCATAAGAGAGGCAAGCACATCGAAAGGAAATACCATCTCATTAGGGAGATTGTGCACCGAGGAGACGTGATCGTCACGAAGATAGCGTCGGAGCACAACATTGCTGATCCATTCACGAAGGCTCTCACGGCTAAAGTGTTCGAGAGTCATCTAGAAGGTCTAGGTCTGCGAGATATGTACGAGAGATAATCTAGGTCAAGTGGGAGAATTGTAACCGATATATCGATACCTTAGTATATTGGGTATTTAGATGCCCTAGTTTATTGTATTTTTACTCCGTTATTAATACAAGTGTTTATCCATCCACTGCTGTTATAGATTATAGTACATCTCACTAAACTAGAGTTTTAGTTCAAGTGGGAGATTGTTGGGATTGGTGCCCTAAAACTCGTAGATAGTGAATGTTAAACGAATTATATACTTATTCGATAAAGGTGTTATCGAGATTGATTCAGTAAAAGTCATTACTGAATAAATTAAATTGCACATATAATAACCCAAATCCAATAAACTAAGATCCATGGCTATAGGATGAACACTTGAGCTTTATGTAGAGACATAAAAGTGGATCAAGCTTGAGTAATAGCCAAAACGGTCTATAGTATAGGAATAGGGTTGGGTACCTTATTCTGGAGACACTATGAGACGCGACCCACTTTATAGATGGTATAGATGATGTGATCCTAAATCGTCCATGTAGAGACATGCGAGTGGGGGCGTCCTATGAAATGAGTTTGCATAAGACCAGGACCGAGAAATAAGTCGCTCTCACTTTATAACACCGTTTACTGACGAGACTGACTATTTCATGTGATGACCTAGGTAACTCGATCTTAATCCTGAGCTAACTATGAACTCCTGTTTATTCAGGCTTATCCTTAGATCTGCATAGGTGAGAGTGGCTCAGTATCGCCGACTCAATAAGCCTCCCATTTCAGGGATAGGAACGGGTAGATAGCTGGGGACATAGTCGTGCAAGAAGGAATTCACTCCTACCCGAATAAGGGATAGTAGAGAGGTTGTTCCCTTAAGTGCTGACTTCGGGGCTTGAACAAAGGGATCCCGCCCTCTCATTGGCCCGAGAGGGACTAGGTTTATTGGTTGGACCATAAACCAATTGTTCATTAGAGGATCAGTGGGACTTAAGGAACTAGAAGTACTATAGGGGTAAAACGACTTATTGACCTAGCTATAGCTACGAACAACCTGTGAAGGATCGACTTACTAATCATGGTTAAATCAAGTGGACGGAAATATATCTATAGTGAGGGGAGTGCAACTATCGGGCTATAGTGGAGTGTCCCGATAGTTATCGAATGTTGGCTAGCTTGGACAATGAGATTAGTCGGTTAGCCTCGAATCGTTGGAGCCCATGATCTATAGGTCCATTAGGTCCCCCTACTAGCTCATATCGGAATTAAGCCTAGAACAAAAGATAGGAAGCTTTGAATCGTTCAAAATCGGGAAAAAGGGTATTATCGTAAATTGTGTTTGACACAATAATTTAATTATGAATTAAATTAGAAAATGAGAGATGAAGTATTTAAAAGTGTTTTGAATACTATATATATGTATTAGGAATCATATATATGGAATTGCACAAGATAACAAAGATTAATTAGATTAATCATATCAAAATTAATTTGAAAATTTTCAAATTAATTACCAAGCAATCAATTTCAATTTAGAATTGAAATTGGGGGTAATTTGCAAGCTTGAAATTTGATTTCAATTTGAATATTAGTGGATTTAGTTGGAAATCCACTTAATGCATGATCATTCAAAGTGGAAAGACAACTCACTCATGCATTGTTGCATGTCTTGTGTAATGTACACCTAGAATCCACTTGAGCTTGCAAATACACCATGTGTCTTGTGTCTTGAGGCTTGGCTTTGCATGGAGAATGTCTTTAAAAGGATTTTGAATCATATTCAAACATAAGAGAGCCATTTTCCTTAAGGTTATGCTGCTGGAATTTGGACTCAAAGTTCTCTCATCTCTCATTCTTCTCCATTGCTTGATGCTTCAAGCATTCCCTTCCCATTCCCTATCTTATATAGACTCCCACAAGTCGTTCTTGGCCCGGAGTATAGTAGGGAAGACTCTAGAGGTTGTCCAAGGAGCATAGGAGAGGAAAACACCACAAGGAGTTCAACATAAGTGAGCTACAAAGGTTGGTGTTTTCTAAACTCACAATTCTGTCTTTTCTAGAACATGCATGCTTTAGGAGTAAAATTGAATGTCTTAAGTGCTTTCGATCTTCAATTGCTTCCGCATGTGTAATATGTACACCTTCATAATTAAAGTTTTAGAAAAAATAATTATGTTAGAATATGTTGGGTTTGAGAGAATGAAAATTAAATGCCTTCATAAAGTTGATAAATGTAAAATGATAGAATATGAAAAGTTTTACCTTTATTTACAAAAAATCAACACAAAAACTATTACACTAATTATTTTTAATTACATATAATCAAAACTTTTCAACTCATTCATCCCTATAATTACGAAATTATATATTTCATTCGCATGATTTAAACCATTTGAGTTGTATTTTATTTTTTTGCTTCTCTCTCTTTACATTTTAGTTTTAGTGGAGTTTCAAAAGTTCATGCACTAGAATACTAGCATTTGTATAAGAGGTATATCTATTTTTCCTTTACTATTGTTATTATTTGAATTATTTTTTTATTAAGTTTTAGATTGCTGTTTTTTTTAATTCAAATATTTGTGCACGTTACTTAAAATTTTATATTTTATTTTTAAATTTTCTCAATTCAATTCTTTTATTAGATCATGTATTTTTTTTAATCTACAAAGATTATACACATTTAATTTTTGACAAAACATAAACATTTTATTTCAAACAAAAAATACATAAATTAATATTTATTTGAATAAAATATGAATTACATGATATTAATTAATGATTAATGTGATCCATATTTTATATTTATATAGAACTTATTCAAATCATGGTAAAAAATTTAACTACCATAAAATAAACTAATCATTTGTAATACATAAATTTGAAAACCATCGGTGAACAAAAATAAGAGACTAAATTAAAATTTTGTAAACATTGAGGTAAAATTTTATAAATAAAAAAGCATAAACGTGCATCGCACGTGGTGAAAAACTAGTATTATAAAGTTTCATAAACTTTATATTATAATGCATCAATATACATTATACAATTCCCCAAATAAATTGAACACATTCAATTTACAATTTATACTTAATTGCCTCAAGTTTCTGTACGAGTTACCAGTGGGACCTAATGGACCTACAGATCAAAAGCTCCAACGATAGGAAACTAATTGGCCAAACTCATTAACCAAGTTAGTCAACATTCGTTAACTGTGGGTCGCTCCACTAAAGACCCACAACTGCACTCTTCTCACTGTAGAATATTTTTGTGTCCATGGATATCGAACAAGCAGTAAGTCAATCCTTCACGTGTGTTCGTAACACCAATTGGGTCAAATTATCGTTTTACCCCTGGGTTACCTCTAGTTCCTTAAGTACCACCGATTCCTCTAATGAACAAGTTGTTTAGGTCCAACCACTAAACAGGAGTTCCTCTCGAGCTAGGAGAGGACGACGCACCTTTGTTCAAGCCCTGGAATGAGCCCTTAAGGGAACACACATCTACTTACCCCAATAGGGGAAGGAGTGAATTCCATCCTGTACTGTTATGTTCCTAGCCCCCATTCGGTCTTGCCCCTAAAATGGTAGGCCTATTGAGTCGGCGAATTGGCCACTCTCACCCATACAAATCTAAGGACAATACCTCATGAAAGGGGTTCATAACAGACTCAGGATTGAGATTGAGTTACCTAGGTCATCCTATTGAAATAGAAACCTAGACAAGTTAACGACGTTACATCTAGTGGTTACTATTTTGCGGTCCGGTCTTATGCAAACTCATTTCATAGGATACCCCCACCCGCATGTCTCCTACATGGATGCTTTGGATCATTGCATTTGTATCGAATACAAGGTGGGCCGTATCACATAGTGTCGCCAGGATAAGATACCCAACCTTATCCCTATACTATAGACCTTTTAGGTTGTTACTTGGACACCGATCCACGTATGTCCCCACATACTAGTCCAAGTTTCATTTAAACAACCTCGGATCTTAGTTTATTGGATTTATTAGGGTTTATTGATGCAAACTCGATTATTCAATAACCAAATTACTGAATTACTCAAATAACGCTTTATTGAGATCGATTAATTTGTTTCATTTACTATCTACGTGTTTTAGGGCATAAAACCCAACAGAAAATGACTTCTGGCAAAGAACTGACACTTAATGATGTACTTTATGTTCTTGTTATTCGCAAGAACCTAGTATCTGGTTCTCTACTTAGCAAAAATGGGTTTAAACTTGTCTTTGTATCAGATAAGTTTGTGCCTAGTAAGCATGATGTGTATGTGGGGAAGGGTTATTTAAGTGATGGCCTGTTCAAGATGAATGTAATGACTATTGTACCCAAGTTCCCTATTATTAATAATAAGAATGTCACTTTTGCTTACTCGATTGACTCTTCTAATATTTGCATGAAAGATTAGGCCATGTTAATTACAAAACTTTGAAGAAGTTGTGTAATATGGATTTAATACCTAATTTCACATTTGATCATTATAAAAAATGTGAAATATGTGTTGAATCAAAGATGACAAAACCTCCATTTCATTCAGTAGAAAAGAAACTGAACCACTTGAATTAATTCACAGTGATATATGTGATTTTAAATTTTTGCCAACAAGGGGAGGTAAAAAGTACTTTATAACATTTATTGATGATAATACATGGTACTGTTATATATATTTGTTAAAAAGTAAAGATGAAACTATTGAAGTGTTTAAACACTACAAAGCTGAAGTGGAGAATCAACTAGGCAAAAAGATAAAAATGCTTCGAAGTGATTGAGGGGGAGAGTATGAATCACCTTTTGAAGGTTTTTGTTTAGAAAATGGAATTATACATCAAACTACTGCCCCCTATTCTCCTCAATCAAATGACATAGCAAAATGAAAAAATTGAACATTGAAAGAAATGATGAATGTTATGTTGATTAGTTCAGGATTACCACAAAATTTGTAGGGGGAAGCGTTGCTTACAGCAAATTATATCCTGAATAGAATTCCATATAAGAAAACACAGAAAATTCCATATGAATTATGGAAAGGTCGAAAACCGACTTATAAATTTATGAAAGTGTGGGGGTGTTTGGCAAAAGTGGCTATTCCTCAACAAAAAATGGTTAAAATAGGGCCAAAACGGTTGACTGTGTATTTCTTGGATATGCAATTAATAGCAGTGCATATCGGTTTCTTGTACATAAGTCAGAAAATTCTGAGATACATGCAAATACAATTATTGAGTCAATGAGTGCATCATTCTTTGAAAATGTGTTTCCTTATAATATGAAAAATGAGCCAAATATAAGGAAAATGACACATGAATCATCATCCAATCAAGAAAATTTGGATGAGATCCAAGAGTTGAGACGTAGTAAACGAACAAGAGTTGAAAAAACTTTTGGACCAGATTTTCTAACATATTTGTTAGAAAATGAACTTCAAACGTTTACTGAAGCTACTTCTTCTCCGGAAGCACCATATTGGAAAGAAGCTATAAAAAGTGAAATTGATTCCATTATGCAAAACCATACATGGGAATTGGTTGATCTTCCTCCTGGTACTAAACCATTAGGTTGTAAATGGATTTTTAAGAGGAAAATGAAAGCAGATGGAACAATTGATAAATATAAAGCTCGTCTTGTAGCAAAAGGTTATAAACAAAAAGAAGGATTGGATTATTTTGATACATATTCACCTGTTACTCGAATTACATTTATTCGCATGTTAATAGCCTTAGCAGCTTTATACAACCTTGAAATACATCAAATGGATGTAAAAACGGCTTTCTTAAATGGTGAATTAGAGGAAGAAATATATATGGAACAACCAGATGGTTTTGTTGCTCCTGGACAAGAGAAGAAAGTATGCAAAATGGTCAAATCTCTTTATGGTTTGAAACAAGCGCCTAAGCAATGGCATGAAAAATTTGATAGTGTCATGATAACCAATGGATTCAAAATCAATGAATGTGACAAATGTGTCTACATTAAAGGAACTCAAATGGAGTTCGTAATTGTATGCTTGTATGTGGATGATATGTTAATAATTGGTAGCAATAAAGAAATTATATTAGCTACAAAACAAATAAACTAGAAAGCTTGAAATGAAAGATATGGGTGTCGCAGATGTTATCTTGGGAATCAAGATTCATAGAACATCTGATGTTAGCATTTTCCCAGTCACATTATATCGAAAATATTCTTGGAAAGTTCAAGAAATTTGATATAAAAGTAGTAAAGACACCTTTGGATGCTAGTCATCAATTTTCTTCAAATACGAGTGATGGTACGTCTCAATTGGAGTATTCTCGTATAATTGGAAGTTTAATGTATGTTATGAACTGTACAAGACCTGATATAGCATATGCAGTAAGTATCTTGAGTCGATACACAAATAATCCAAGTTCAGATCACTGGAAAGCGCTTTTAAGAGTTTTGGGATATTTGAAATATACTCAAAATTATGGTTTACATTATACTAGATATCCAGTTGTACTTGAAGAGTATAGTGATGCAAGTTGGATAACTAGCATGAAAGATTCAAAGTCAACAAGTTGATATATTTTTACACTTGGAAGTGGAGCTATATCTTGGAAATCTTCTAAACAAACTTGTATAGCAAGGTCCACTATGGAATCTGAATTCATAGCTTTGGACAAGGCAGTGGAAGAAGCCGAATGGTTACGTAATTTTTTGGAAGATATTCCTAATTGGACTAAACCTGTACCCCCAATATGTATACATTGTGATAGTCAGGTTGTTATTAGAAGAGCGCAAAACTTGATGTATAATGGTAAGTCTCGACATATACGTCGAAGACATAATACCATAAGACAATTGCTCTCGAATGGATTTATATCTATTGATTACGTGAAATCGAAAGATAATATTGCGGATCCGCTTACGAAAGCTTTGACAAGAGAGCAAGTGAAATTGTCTTCAATAGGAATGGGTTTGAAGCCTATAAAATAAGAGTGGACATAATGGTAACCCAACCTAGCTGATTGGAGATCCCAAGATCTAGGTTCAAAAGGGAAAACAAATTTATGTATACAACTCAGTGGAGCACTAAGAAGGAATCATGAATTCCTAACATTTCCTATTATAATAGTGCTAACCTGGAAATGGATGAGGTTAAGATATACTTTTAATGACTCTTTAACTCTTTTATAAGAGTTGGGTATTACCAGGATACTTTTTAAAGAAGTCACCTATGTGGGTGTGAAGGGTATGAGAATTTTTAAGGCTGAATTCTCTAAAAACACTCATGAAACTAGGCGGTATTCAGGGCCAAAATGAATACAAACATGAGAACCAAGCGTATTTCGAAGAATATCTATGTAATTACTATGGATTTGATTTATTCCTAAAGTTGACAGTTCAAAGTTCTTTAACTATTGATCAACCATGTAAACTCCATAGTTTTTACTGAGGAAAGTTCAAAGTCTGAGACTACTTATCCTAACGTAGTTATCCTTCATGAGTAATCGTACACGTTTTTAAAATAAATTTCATTCATGTGGGGGATTGTTGGATTTATGAATAAAATTATTTTAATAAAATAAAGAATCACAACTTTTCGTGAAAGGGTATGTCTTTTGTAAAGGACACAACCCTATGTGAAAGGGTGTGTCTTTTGTAAAGGACACAACCCTATGTGAAATGGTGTGTCTTTTGTAAAGGACACAACCCTATGTGAAAGGGTGTGTCTTTTGGAAAAAAATACAACCCTATGTGAATGGATGTGTCCACTTATCAAAAGACACAACCCTTACATGAAAAGATGTGACTATTTGAATGGCCACAAATAGTCTATAAATATGTGATTCATTTTGAGTTTTGAATACAAGATACAAACTCTTCTTTCAAAAACTCTTATCCTACTTTTTTCTGTACGATTATTTAAATACCAGTGTTCGAGAGTCCTGTGATTGGAGTGCTACATTCATAGGTGGGTAATCCGTCCTATTCTGGGAGACAATTGTTCGTGATACCTTGAGCACCATAGAGGGAACAAAATTGTCTTAAGGAAACAACGCTATCGTTGGGTTCGGATTGATCTTGTCTTTCGTGTTTCCTTAAGTTCTTATGCAAAGGGTGCCAACAGTAAATACAAAAAATAAAATAAAATAAAATACTCGCAAGAGAGGTAAAGGAATGACAAATGACAAATGATGTAAATAAAGTAAACAAAAAAAGAATATGGTGTGCGTGTCTCATGTGATAAGGAATGAGAATGAGATTCATCACCTTTTTGGAGAATGAAGAATGAGAATGAGATTGTAGATTTTCGAGTGGGTTCCACATTTTATTCTCATTTCTCATTTTGGTAAACACCATCAATGAGAATGAAGTGAGTCCCCCTAGATGTGCTCTTTCAACAATTTTCTAGGATCCTCCGTCTTGGGACCTATCGTTTTGGAAGTCTTAGAGGAGTTAAAGCTACAGGAAATGTGAATTGATGGTTTGGTGAGGTGATAAAGTTGACCATAGTATGGTAATGTCTTTGCCATATCTTGTCAAAGTTTGTGGGGCCTGTGCCTATGAGTTTGTGGCGTATTGATGGGTGAATATGAGCCAGTCTGAAGCAAATCCAGTGGCTAGTTTGGAAGAAGTTGATCGTGGTTTGACAACTAGCTAAGTTAGGGGAGACCAACGGACTGTTTTGCTTAGTTTTGGATCTTATTCTTTGGGTGACTTATGCCTATTCTTGTGTCAAAAAAAAAAGAAGAATGAAGTGAGTCCCACAATCTTCATTTCCATTTAAAGGTAAGTAACACATGCCCTTAAAAAAGTGAAAATGGAGAATGGTGAGGGAAAATCAGCCACCCATTCAAAATAAAATAATAATATTAATAATAGAATTTTATTTTAAAAAATCTGATTACTTTTGTTTTTCTTTACTTAAAAAATTATTTGGTTAAACTAACTAATTTATTTACTTCTCTCCCTCTCCATTTCATTTTCTCTACCCTTTCTCTCTAAAACATAATTTTCTCTTACTTTTTTTTTAGCTTCTCTCCCTCAACACAAACTACTGAACTAGAAGTAAAACTTCTCTCCCCAACTAACGTATGTTATACATCTCTTTTTTGATTTCAACATTGTTTTCATTAAACATCTCGTTTTTCTTTTTGCCTCTTTTCTCTTGTAAATAAAATTACAGGGAAAAAAGACTAAAGGCGAGAGGTGGAAGACACAAACAGTTGGAAAAATGGAAGAGAAAAAAAATGCAAAAATAAATATTAAGAAAAACAAACAAAAACTAAAGTATTATATATCAACACTCAAATTGTAATATGAAAAAATGGATATATGTACCAAGAGAGGTAAGAAACAATAATAATAATAATAATAATAATAATAATAATAATATATTCAAAGTGTTCAAGAAAAGAAAAGAGTACAAGGTAGTTTAAAGGTTGGAACCAAGAACACTAAACTCACTTGTTGCTTGAGGTGAAGATCACTGAGAGAAAGACCTGCTAAATGCAACCTTTTCAACTAAATTAGGGTTTTTCTATTGAGTTCAAGGATTTGGATTTTGTGGAGGGTTTTCATTTTATTTTTTATTTTTTTTAAATACACATTTGGTCCTTAGGTTTGGGTTAAGTTACACTTTGGTCCCTTAGTTTTAAAACTCAACAAAATTACTCCAAAGGTTTGGATTTCGTTACACTTTTGGTTCGGCCTCCATCAAATTTTCTGTTAAATTCTAACAGTTTGCTGACGTGACACTATTATTTTAATTAAAAAATTAAACTTTTTAATTTTTTAAATAAAAATATTATTATTTTTTTGTTTTTTTATTCTTTTTTCCTCCCTCTCTTATTCTTCTTCTTCAACCTTCTTCTTCATCTTCAACCTTTTCTTCTCCACTTCTTCTTCAGCATGTCGTCGGCAGCCAGCCGCTGCTGCGCGACTTTTTTTTTTCCTTCTTCTTCTTCCCTCATCTTTTCTTCTTCTTCTTTTCCTCATTTTCTCTAACCTTTCTTTTTTTTTTTTTTAACTTGGTTTCGTCGGGGAGGTCCCTCCCTCCCTCCTTCGATTTTCCGGCGAAGCCAAGTTTTTTTTTTTTTTAAAAAAAAAAGAAAGGTTGGAGAAAATGAGGAAAAGAAGAAGAAGAAGAAAAGATGAGGGAAGAAGAAGAAGAAAAAAAAAAGTCGTCGGCAGCGACTGGCTGATGGCCGTCGGCAACATGCTGAAGGAGTGAATAAGAAAAGGTTGAAGATGAAGAAGAAGAAGAATAAGAGAGAGAAAGAATTAAAAAAATAATAATAATTTAATTAGTTTATTATATTTTTTATTTAAAAAAATTTTAAAAGTAATTTTTTTTAATTAAAATAATAGTGTTACGTCAGCAAATTGTTAGGGTTTAACAGAAAATTTGATGGAGGGACCAAAAGTGTAAGGAAATCCAAACTTCAGGGGTAATTTTGTTGAGTTTTAAGCCTCAGGGACCAAAGTGTAACTTAACCCAAACCTCAGAGACCAAAGTGTATTTTTCTCTTTTCTTTATAATGGTGACCGATTTGTTTTTTTTTTTTTTTTTTAATCTCAATCTCTATTTATATCTCCATATGTGTCTCTGTGTCTTTGGCTCAAGCTGAACAGAAGGGTTAGAAAGCCCAAATTATTTATGCTTCTGTGTGTTATTCTTAATGGCTGGCTTTTCAATTTAGATAGCAACTTTTTTGGCAACCAATTCAAAGTTAAAAAACTTATTTTTGTTTTTTTGTTTTGTTTCCAATTTAACAGAGAAAAAAAAAAGATTAAAAAAAACATAAACAAACACATGAAAAGTAGCTAGCATAATTAACAAATAAAAAATTTTAAAAAGAATGAAGGTGAAGTTAACCAAGAATAAGTAATTTAAACTATCACAAATAACCATCCTAAAATATGCACAGACATGATTAATTTAAATTTATCAAGGGGCTGGAGAAAATACGTGGTTAATACAACATAATTGAAAGAAAACACTGAATTAAAAATTAATTTATAGGGACATTCGAACTACAGACCTTGAGTCAAAATTCATTGTGAAGGGTTTCAAACAAAGAACTGGAGTAGATGTGACGTCCCGCATTCAATGTAACCCAAATTTTTAATTAATTGATATGTTAAGCTAATTGAGATATTTTCTTCCCGTGTGTTAATGGGTTCAGTTAATCTTGCAAGTTGAATGGGGAGTTAGTCAAACATATTTTTCTCCATGTTAGTGGGTGGTTATTGGAGCCAGTTGGATTTAAAAAAAAAAAAAGAAAAAGAAAAGAAAATCAAACACTCCCTCATTTTTCTCTCCCCTCTCTCTCCCTTACGTGGAAGCCCCTCCCCCCATTCTTTCTTTTCGTTTTTTTTTCTTCTTCCAGTCGCGCCGCACTGCCCCAATCTCCTCGAGTCTCGCCGCTGGTCTGTCTTTCTCACCTAGCCGCTGTCGCCTTTCCTTCTCCATCTCTCCCCCTCGTTTTTCTGTTTGCGTCGTCGCCACTTTCCCCCCTTTGTTTTCTCCCACCGGCGAATGGAACCCACGAGCGGCTCCAGTTGTGAACAGTCACCCACACCGCCGGTTCTTCATCGAAAACCAATACCTACGCCACAAGATTCGCGCGTAAGTTTCTCTCCCCCTCGTTCTTAGCCGATTAAGCTCAATCTAACCTCATATTCTCTCGTTTTGCTCAAATCTCGTGCGTCCAGCATCTCGAATCTCGTCCCCCTCACGATTTCATCTCTGCCCAACGTGATTTGGGTGTGGTGGCAACCTTTCTTCAGCATCTTTTGGAAATTTCAGTAAGTATTTGCGTGACCCATTCTCTATTGGCTTCAAATTTAAGTTGCCCATGATTCAAGTAGCATTAATCTAAGTTACCCATTCTTTATCGTGTCCTAAATTGCAGATTTTGGCCATTTTCAAACCTTGTACAACACGTAAGCATCTTTGATTGGTGCTGATCGGTAAGTTCCAACGGCCTTAAAGTCTTTAGAAATTGCCTTCGTTAGCTTTAGAATAGTTTTTAACCTTTGGGTGTTTTCTAGTTTCAGTTTCGTATTAATTCGGGCTCGGGACAAAACTTGTATAAGGAATTTCAATGTTGATTGGTAATTTCCAGCAAGGTTCCTGCCCCTTTTTCTGTAAGTTTCAGCACCTTACAACACGTTTTAGGTTCCTCTAAATCTATGTGAAGTGTTGGAAAAGTTGTTGGGTCGTTCTCTAACCTCTAGGAGGTCCTTATTGTGCTTGTAGGTGTGTACTTTAGAGCCTATTCCAATATTTTCCAGCAAGCGTTAGTTGATTTAGAAGTAGTAAGTAGTTTCTACCTGGATAAGCCTGTTTGTTTGCTTGAGAATGATGTTTGTTTACTTGTTTTGCTTTTATGTGTTATGTTTTTTTTATATGTGTAATTCGTTGAGTGAGATAATCATGTTTCTTGATTCATTTCTTAAGCATGAGACACTGTTGATGTTTGCTATGCTACAATGTGGGTTGTGTCTGCATAGTGTGTGTTCATTGGGGAGAGGCGGAGCATGACACATAAATCATGTGTTGGTGTGTGTGCGGAGTGTGACGCGGAAATCACGTGTGGGTGTGAGTGCAGAGCGTGATCATCAAATTGATCCTATATTTCTAGACACGGACTTACAAGACTCGATTTACAACATTTTGCCCCAAAAACATGGGCCCTTACATGATCAAATCATACAAAATTGTAAATCTAATGCCAAAAAAATACCAAAACAGTCTTTAAAGCAAACCACATTCAAAATGCAAATCGATCCCACCAAAAACCACAACGCAAATTCTAAAATCGAAATTAAAATCACGAAATGGCTCTGATACCATTTGAAGGAATTGAATCCTCTAGCGGAAGCGAATTAAATCGAGCGTGATTTTAATTTCAATTAAAGAAAACCAGTACGTTGGGCAAAATAAGAAACAATTTCTACACTAGATTAAGCATGCATTTTCAGATCTAAAACAATTTTAGATGCAAGAAACTTACGTGACAGAAGGCGAAAAACAGCACAATGCTCCTATCCACGTTCTTGATCTTCCAATCAACACCACCAATAGCGAACACCCGCTATCCTCTGAATTCATGAGGCTTGGATTGTGGGATCCAATATTGAAATTGGGAATGGAAAAATCACAGCCAACCTTGCTGTGTTTTTCTTTTTGGGATGAGAGAATTTTTTTTTTTTTTTTTTTTTTGAGAGAGAGCTTCTTCTGTGCAAAAAAGTCAGAATGAATCCAGAGATCTTCCAACCCCTCACTGATACGTGAGAATAAGGGAAGTTAACTTCCCTACGCAATCTCCATCGTTGATCATAATCAACGAGATCCAGGTCGTTAAATTAAATAACTAATTATCTAATTATTTATAATTAATTTAATTAAACCAATTTTAATTAAATCAATTATAATATAAAGTTTTAACTCAATTAAATCATATTCAATTGAATTAAATAGGCCATCCAATTAATTCTTAATTAATTGTTCCCACATTAATTAAATATCAAATATTTAATTAATTTCACATTTGAATCATATTCAAATGAATCTCTCTCATTTTAACCTATAGTTTTAATGTGCATCAAATGTACATTAATATTAACTATAGAATTAATTTAATCAAATCACATTTAATTAAATTAAATTAATTAATTCTCCAATTAATTAATTCATTAATTAAATATCATATATTTAATTAATTTACTATTTGAATCATTATTCAAATAATTCTCTCATATACTATAGTTTTAACATGAATCTCATTCACATTAAATTTAACCTATAGTTTCAATATGAATCTAATTCATATTTAATATTTGAACTCCTTCAAATATTTAATTCTCTCGTTAATTAATTTTGAATCATATCCAAAATTAATTTATAATATAAAGTTTAATTCACCAATTAAACTTATATTATAATGTATCTTTATACATTATTTTAATTGTATCAAATACAATAAAATTCCCTTAACAAATTTGAACACACTTCAAATTCTATTCAAGACTATTTAACCTCAGAACCCTTTACGAGCTAGCAGGTGGACCTAATGGACCTACAGATCAGAAGCTCCAACGATACGAGACTAATTGGCTAAACTCATTAACCAAGTTAGTCAACATTCGTTAACTGTGAGTCACTCCACTAAAGACCCATAGCTGCACTCTTCTCACTGTAGAATATTTTTGTGTCCACGGATATCGACCAATAACAGTAAGTCAATCCTTCACGAGTGTTCGTAACGCTAGTTGGGTCGAATTACCGTTTTACCCCTGGATTACCTCTGGATCATTAAGTACCACTGATTCCTCTAATGAGCAATCTGTTTATGATCCAATCAATAAACAGCAGTTCCTCTCGGGCCAGGAGAGGATGGGCGCCCTTGTTCAAGACCCGGAATCATCCCTTAAGGGAACACACATCTACTTGCCCCAATAGGGGTAGGAGTGAATTCCATCTTGTACTGGTATGTTCCCAGCCCCCATTCGGTCTTGCCCCTGAAATGGTAGGATTATTGAGTCGGCGAACTGGCCACTCTCACCCATACAGATCTAAGGACAATCCCTCCTGAAAAGGAGTTCATAACATACTCAGGATTGAGATTGAGTTACCTAGGTCATCCTATTGAAATAGAAACCTAAACTAGTTAACGGTGTTACATCTAGTGGTTACTATTTCGCAGTCCGGTCTTATGCAAACTCATTGCATAGGATACCCCCACTCGCATGTCTCCTACATGGATGCTTTGGATCATTGCATCTGTATCGAATACAAAATGGGCCGTATCACATAGTCATCTAGATTTGGGTCAAATTGTGCAATTTTAGTAACAATAACTCTTTATTGTACAAACCTCAATAACGACGTATTGATACAAGTGAACAATTTGTCACCATTCACTACCTACGAGTTTTAGGGCATAAAACCCAACAACTCCCACTTGAACTAAAACTCTAGTTTAGTGGGATGTACAATAATCTATCATGGCAATGGGTGTATAGATACATGTATAATACATAAAACGTATATATACTATGTACAAATACAATAAACTAGGGCATCCACTATACCCATTACATTTCTCCCACTTGCCCTAGATTACATCTTTGTACTTATCTCGTAGATCTAGACCATCTAGATGACCCTCATACACTTTAGCCGAAAGAGCTTTCGTGAATGAATCATCAATTCTTCCATTCAATTCAATGTGCAAGCCTGTTTTGTCTTAGGTAAGTTCATATTTGGAACACTTTCCAAATCAACCATGAACTTTCCAAGTCTTACAGCCTCGATCGCTGCTTCACAAACAACGTAGTTTTCGGCCTATAGGTCGAGGCTGCATTGCATCCTAGCTTGATGCGATGTCATACTATATCTCATCTATTTAAGAGTTAAGACAGACACTGATGTAGATTTCATCAAATCCTTACCAGTTAAAACATCTTTGTCAGTGTATCCTGTAAGGATCAAATCCTTAGCGCCATACACGAGCATATAGTTCCTCATTCTCCAAAGATACTTGAGAATATAATTAACGGTTCTCCAGTGATCATATCCTGGAATAGATTGATACTCACTGACATTGCCTATTGCATAGGGCATTCCTCAACTCATTGAGGTGTCTAAGAACACAGTTCCTTAGACAAAAGAATTCTACCCTGAAAGGTCGTGAACCCTTCATAGAATTCTGCATCTCATATCTAATCAACATTTATAGATATAAAACGCTTGAACCATGGCTAGCATTGTGTTCTTACTGTTTTAAACAATTTAGAACATAAGAACAAACTAAGCTTCTCCCAACTTTTATTTGGAAATGAGCTGCTAGTCACATTTTATGTCAATAAGTTAACCTACGTATTCCAAATGAGTAGGATATCAATCACATACAACATGAAGAAAGCTACTGTACTACTGACGATCTTCTTGTAGATACAAGACCCACCAATGTCCTGATTAAAGCCAAAAGATTTGATCACCATATCAAATCTTATATTCCAAGATCGAAATGCTTAGGTCAATCCATTAATAGATCACTTAAGCTTGCAAACTCTTTTGCTATTAATCTTGCTCAATGGACCCTTCTGGTTGAGACCTTAAATGTCCCGTTTCCTCTTGTAAATCCACTTGTAACCTATAGGTGTTACCCCATCAAACAAATTTACAAGATCTCAGATGGAATTGAAATGCAAAGACTTCATTTCCAGGTCCATGGCTTTAAACCATTGGTCCTTGTCAACATCATTCATTTTCTTTCTAAAAGATAATGAATCCTCTATGTCATCATCAAGAATGACGACTTGAGCTTCAAATAAGCCCATGTAACGGTCAGGTTATAAAACAACCCTCCCACTACATCTACGAATTCTCAACTCTTGAGATGGGTGTGACTTGACAAAAAAACACTGGCCTTATCAACAACTCTTATTGAATAACCAGTCTTATCGACAACTCTTGTTGATTTTTCTGTAGCTTCATTAGTTAATACACTCAAACTGACTTTACTTTGTGGCTTATGATTTCTCATATGTTCTTCTTCTGAGAATGAAACATTTGTCAATACAAATTCTTTATTCTCTTTTGGATTGAAGAAATATCTACTCCTCGTTTCCTTTGGGGTTACCTACAAAATATGCAATGAAGTCAACACTTCATGACCCCAAAACGAGCCAGGCATTTGAGCATAGCTCAATATGGGTTGAACCATATCCAATAGGGTTCTAATACTCCTTACTGAGATTTAGGATGTGATCCCATGTACTATCAAATAGTTCTGGAATCTCAAGCCCCTATACTCAACACATTGATCAGATCAAAGTGTTTTTTATTATCTCACCTAACAAGTTTCCAACTTCAGTCTTAAACCCCTTCGAATATCTCAAGAGCTTTAGACTTAAATTGCATTAGGTAGAGATATTCATACCTTTGAATAATCATCTATAAACGAGATTAATTATTCATACCCTCCCACTGCTTTAACATACTGGACCACAAGGATCCAAATGTATAAACTTCAAGGGTTCTTTGGCTCTTTAGTTCTTTTCCAGTAAAAGGTCTATTAGTCATATTGCCCATAAGGCACAACTTAATTGGTATTAGAGAGTCTTCTTCTAACTAACTTAGAAGTATACTCTAGACTAAACTCCCAATCATATTGAGATCAAAATAGCCTAACCTTAAGAACCAAAGAAAGGTATTTCCTTTAGGAGATATCCTTTGCCTTTATTTCTTTGAGTATAAGCAATCTTAAACAACTCAGCGTTCATGACTTGCTTTACTCTTGATTAGTCTTAAAACACATAAGTTATTTTCCAGTAAAGCTGAACAAATGTCAACTCCCTTTCTTAAAATAAATCTGCATTAGCAGAGAAAGGTATAGAGTAACATTGTCCCAGCATATACGTTATGGAAATAAAATTTCTGTTAATCTTTAGGAAATACATATGCATTATCTAATAATGTGGTATTTTCTCCCACTAGATAAAATAACTTAGTGTGCCCCTCTGTCATAGCCGAGACATACTCTCTAGATCAAAATCTGAGAGTCATCTCACCTACTTGCAACAGTTGCCATGAGCTTATTCCTTGAAAAGAAAAGCAAACGTGATGAGTGGCACCTGAATTAAAAATTCAGGCTGTATCCTCATTTTCCACTATGCACGTTTCAATGACCAATAAGTCACATTCATTGTCATCGACATTGGCTAGGCAGTTAACGTCATAATCACCATAAACTATTCAAGATGAACTAGACATTTGGGCCTGAGGACATTCCTCACTCAAGACTAATCTAAAATCATTTACCACAAGTTTGTCGTTTAAGCTAGTTGTATCTAAAACCGTTATCAATTGGCGTAAGACAATGCACATAGAAATTATCACTGAATCAACAAATTACTTGCTTTGCACTAAACCCATTACACAAAATAATATTGTTTTAATCCAATCAATTTAGAAAAAGTAATCATCGACCCAAATATATGATACATGTTTGCAATGATACTTCAGAGGTTTAGAGCAACAGCTACCGTAGGGCAGTTAGCCACTCCTCCTCTGAATTGAGACAATCTCAGCCAATCCCTATTACCAGAATAACTCATATTCCAATAGATTTTAGCTACCGTTTTTTCGGTCAGGAAACCATTAACACCTTAACGATTTCCCGTAAGTGTGACCCTCCATTCTCAGATTCCAGAGGTCGGCCCCAACAATGCTACCGTAGGGAAAGTCAAAGTTGGGAATGGACCTAAGAAACCCTATCCATTTCTGGAGTTTGCGTTGTTCTGAATCCCATGATCAAACCCTCCGTAGGGTGATCGCTCCCAGGGCGACTCGCAGGCAGATCATAGGAATCTCACGGTGCAACGAATACGTTGACACGTGTCCTGCTCCATTAATGGAGGAGACCGTAGGATACGTTGACACGTGTCCTGCTCCCACTTACTATAAAATACTCCTTCATTCACCTTGATATTGATCCATGCAAACACCATCCGTAGGGGGTCACTCCCAGGGTGACTCGAGGCCAAGCATGGACCTCACGATGTGAACTCTTGAGGACGTGAGAGCAAAACTTGATTTATGAAAATCTTGTTTTGTCATATTTCCTCCCACTAAGTATTTTTATAATTTAAGGGTCTATTACTTAGGTAAATTCCGGCTAAATGAATCTATCTAAGTCTATGCCTGAATATAACTCTTATATAAAGGTCTTTACTCTAATGTCTAGGTGAATTAAACTCTTTTAATTACCTAGTGACATTGCATGCCAACATTAGACTATGATTAATTCAACTCAGGTTCCGGATCTGTTCCCAGGTAGGAGGTGTTCCGTAACCGTCAACTTAAATACCCCTAGCCTAAACAGAACTTCACCGGGAGAGTTCCCTTATAACCGTAGTAATGTTTTTCCTACTTAGTCCATTAAAACTATTTTAATACTAAGTAAGAAAATAATTCTAATCCTATTAGAATTAAAATGAGCTTAGGTCTAATTAATTTTAAACAATTTAAAATTAATTTCATTTTAACCTAAGGTCCTATGTTTGCATGCAACTCTTTGTTATAAGTTGACGGTTTCTAATCAATTTTATAACTATTATAAAATTTTAATAATTAGCCCTATAACATGCCTCTATGGTGTTTCATAATAACAATCTAATTCAAATTATTACACACCATAACGCTCATGACGTCGATAATATAACAATTATATTAATCTAAAGTGGTGTCATGCTTCATGCAATTTCAATTTCATTTAATTAATATCGATTATATTAATTAATCATCCACGAAATTAAAATTACATGAATGTCGACATTAATATAATATAACTCTTATATTAATCTAATAATGTCATGCTCAATGCTATTCCATTTTCATTAAATTAATATAACAATTTATATTAAAATTATACATGAAAATCAAGCATTGAAATTTATTTTCATTCATAATATAACTATTATATTAATACTCATGAAAATAAATCTAAGCATGCATGCTACATTAATAAAATATAACAATTTATATTTATCTAATTAATGTCATGCATCATGCTTCTCAAATTTCATATATTTAATATAACAATTATACTAAATAACTCATGAAATTTAAATTCATGCATAATTATCATGTATTATAACATTTATAACATAAATATGCATGAAACATGCTTAACCTAAGGTGGGATCTAGCTAAATGACATTCATAAAGCATTAAATAGCTATAAAGACCGGTATTTTGGCATCCTAGGGCAAAAATAATGAAAAATTACATTAATAATTCAAAATCTAGCCCTAAACCGCCTTGTAATTGGTCTGAACCGCCTCGAACCGCTTCGAACCAGCCCAAACCGTGTCAGAATGGCCCAAACCAGACCCAAATTGCTTGAACCGGTCCAACAAGACCTTGAACCGGACCAGACACCACCTGAACCGGATCAAACCAGCAGCTGCACGCGAATTTAAAAAAAAATGCCTTTTATCCAACTCGAATCCATAACCGTCAGGATGACAAGCATGCGCGCAAGCCAACTGATCCAAATCCCACGTTTGAATCAAAATGAACGCAAATATAAAATATTTTGTAACCGCCCAACAAAACCGCTCGTCGCACGATGCGCTCAACGTCCCGCGAATACGGAAATTCCCGTCAGCGTCGAGACGCTGAAGGCACAGCGTCTCGACGCTGTCCCGATTTTTCCTGCGCCATGTTCTTCAGCGTCGCGACGCCGTTGAGCAGGGTCGCGACGCTACGCCTCTGGACAGCCTCTGTTCTTCGTTTCCAGCAGCCATTCTTCTCCGATTTAAACCCCGATTCGAGCACCGATCATCAAATTGATCCTAAATTTCTAGACACGGACTTACAAGACTCGATTTACAACATTTTGCCCCAAAAACATGGGCCCTTACATGATCAAATCATACAAAATTGTAAATCTAATGCCAAAAAAATACCAAAACAGTCTTTAAAGCAAACCACATTCAAAATGCAAATCGATCCCACCAAAAACCACAACGCAAATTCTAAAATCGAAATTAAAATCACGAAATGGCTCTGATACCATTTGAAGGAATTGAATCCTCTAGCGGAAGCGAATTAAATCGAGCGTGATTTTAATTTCAATTAAAGAAAACCAGTACGTTGGGCAAAATAAGAAACAATTTCTACACTAGATTAAGCATGCATTTTCAGATCTAAAACAATTTTAGATGCAAGAAACTTACGTGACAGAAGGCGAAAAACAGCACAATGCTCCTATCCACGTTCTTGATCTTCCAATCAACACCACCAATAGCGAACACCCGCTATCCTTTGAATTCATGAGGCTTGGATTGTGGGATCCAATATTGAAATTGGGAATGGAAAAATCACAGCCAACCTTGCTGTGTTTTTCTTTTTGGGATGAGAGAATTTTTTTTTTTTTTTTTTTTGAGAGAGAGCTTCTTCTGTGCAAAAAAGTCAGAATGAATCCAGAGATCTTCCAACCCCTCACTGATACGTGAGAATAAGGGAAGTTAACTTCCCTACGCAATCTCCATCGTTGATCATAATCAACGAGATCCAGGCCGTTAAATTAAATAACTAATTATCTAATTATTTATAATTAATTTAATTAAACCAATTTTAATTAAATCAATTATAATATAAAGTTTTAACTCAATTAAATCATATTCAATTGAATTAAATAGGCCATCCAATTAATTCTTAATTAATTGTTCCCACATTAATTAAATATCAAATATTTAATTAATTTCACATTTGAATCATATTCAAATGAATCTCTCTCATTTTAACCTATAGTTTTAATGTGCATCAAATGTACATTAATATTAACTATAGAATTAATTTAATCAAATCACATTTAATTAAATTAAATTAATTAATTCTCCAATTAATTAATTCATTAATTAAATATCATATATTTAATTAATTTACTATTTGAATCATTATTCAAATAATTCTCTCATATACTATAGTTTTAACATGAATCTCATTCACATTAAATTTAACCTATAGTTTCAATATGAATCTAATTCATATTTAATATTTGAACTCCTTCAAATATTTAATTCTCTCGTTAATTAATTTTGAATCATATCCAAAATTAATTTATAATATAAAGTTTAATTCACCAATTAAACTTATATTATAATGTATCTTTATACATTATTTTAATTGTATCAAATACAATAAAATTCCCTTAACAAATTTGAACACACTTCAAATTCTATTCAAGACTATTTAACCTCAGAACCCTTTACGAGCTAGCAGGTGGACCTAATGGACCTACAGATCAGAAGCTCCAACGATACGAGACTAATTGGCTAAACTCATTAACCAAGTTAGTCAACATTCGTTAACTGTGAGTCACTCCACTAAAGACCCATAGCTGCACTCTTCTCACTGTAGAATATTTTTGTGTCCACGGATATCGACCAATAACAGTAAGTCAATCCTTCACGAGTGTTCGTAACGCTAGTTGGGTCGAATTACCGTTTTACCCCTGGATTACCTCTGGATCCTTAAGTACCACTGATTCCTCTAATGAACAATCTGTTTATGATCCAATCAATAAACAGCAGTTCCTCTCGGGCCAGGAGAGGATGGGCGCCCTTGTTCAAGACCCGGAATCATCCCTTAAGGGAACACACATCTACTTGCCCCAATAGGGGAAGGAGTGAATTCCATCTTGTACTGGTATGTTCCCAGCCCCCATTCGATCTTGCCCCTGAAATGGTAGGATTATTGAGTCGACGAACTGGCCACTCTCACCCATACAGATCTAAGGACAATCCCTCCTGAAAAAGAGTTCATAACATACTCAGGATTGAGATTGAGTTACCTAGGTCATCCTATTGAAATAGAAACCTAAACTAGTTAACGGTGTTACATCTAGTGGTTACTATTTCGCGGTCCGGTCTTATGCAAACTCATTACATAGGATACCCCCACTCGCATGTCTCCTACATGGATGCTTTGGATCATTGCATCTGTATCGAATACAAAATGGGTCGTATCACATAGTGTTACCAGGATAAGGTACCCAGCCTTGTCCCTATACTATAGACCATTTAAGTTGTTACTTGAACACTGATCCCCGTATGTCCCCACATACTAGCTCAAGTTTCATCTAAACAACCTAGGATCTTAGTTTATTGGATTTGGGTCAAATTGTGCAATTTTAGTAACAATAACTCTTTATTGTACAAACCTCAATAACGACATATTGATACAAGTGAACAATTTGTCACCATTCACTACCTACGAGTTTTAGGGCATAAAACCCAACAGTTCTGCATGAAGCATGTGTTGGCATTGTTGTTTTCGTGATTAAGAGCATGTTGGTTTTTTTATCGCTTTACAAGCATGATGTTGTGTGTGAATTGCATGTCGATGTGGTTGTCTATTGTTTGGTGGCTCATCGGGTGTGAGCTACTTACCAGTACTGTGGTTGTACTGATACCTCTGCCCTTTCTTTCCCCCAACATTTTTAGATTATGCAGGTGTTGATGAGGTTTATGTGTCCGGTGATGTAGATGAGGAAGTTCACGAGGGTTGACCACATGGTTTCGTTTATTTGTTTATCTTATTTTTCCGTTGGATAGGATAGTTCATTGTTTAGTTGATGATTTGGTTGATCTTAGAGACTTTGTTATTAGGTTGGATCAATCTTTAGTTATTAATCTTGTTGTAGACTTTCATGTTTCGTTAGGTTGTAAATATGTTCAGGTTTAATAAAACTAAGTTGAATCAAGAATGTTAAGTGTGTACCTATTCTTAGTTGGTTGTGATTATGATGACAGTTATGAATACGAGATCTGATTCGTATTGTGTTGTGAAGTTGAATTCTGATGTGTTGTGGTTAGGTGAAGTAGTTGAAAATAATATAGAAGTATTGTTTTATGTCAAACTGGTGTTTAAGATTTTGGTTTTGTCCTACATATGTTGTTATGCGAGAAATTTTCGGAGCTCTCGGTTAGTTTGAATATAGGAGTCTAGTAATGTCATTAGACTAGATAATAATAAAACCTGGGGCATTGCAATAAAAGTTAGAGATGTTTTCTCAGTTTTAGCAACTAGCTTGAATCTATATAGATTAAGCAATTGGGTAAAAGTCTTAGGATAATTGTAATGGGTGGCAAAATTAGGGTAAATAATGGAAAATTTAGCAAAATTTTAAAATAATTGCAAATATGGCAAAATTTTTAAATGAATTTTTTATATTCCCAAATTGCCCCTGGAGCTCATCTTTTTCATCCTCGTCTGTTTTTATATATATATATATTGATAGAATCTATCAATGATAGAAAATTTTTCTATTGTGGATAGATTTTATCAGTGATGGAAATATTTCTATCAGTGATAGAAATTTTCTATCATTGATAGAAAGTTTTTCTACCACTGATAGAATCTATCAGTGATAGAAAAAATTTCTATCACTGAGAAATCTTTCTATCACTAATAGATTCTATCAGTGGTAGAAAAACTTTCTATCAGTGATAGAAATATTCTATCACTATTGAAACTTTTCTACCAGAAACCATACAACACGATTGAAAACCTTGTTCAAGTAATTTTTTTTTTCTGTTCGTAATGTTCATCTTACTATCAATTGTTACTGATGGAAGATTGAAAACTAAACAACATGATTGAAAACCTTGTTTAAGTAAATTTCTTTATTTGGTTTATTGTGCTCATCTTTCTATCACTGATAGAATTTCTTTCTATTACTGATAGAATCTATCAGTGATAGAAAACTTTCTATCAGTGGTAGAAAACGTTTATTAGTGATAGAAAGTTTCTATAAGTGTTGGTGTTCTGATATCATATTGTTTTGTTAGTTGTTTGGTCATTGTTGTCATTCTATATGTTTTTGTAGTTGTCGTGTTCTATCATGATTTTTCTATCACTGATCGAAGCTAGTTCTTTCGTTATTGTATGTTGGATTTTTCTATCAGTGATAGAAACTCTTCTATCAAAACTTTTCTATCATTGATAGAAGATTTCTATCACTGATAGAAGTTATAGAAAATATTTCTATCATTGATAGAAAAATATCTATCATTGATAGAAATCTTCTATCAGTGGTAGAAAATTTTTGGGTAAAATACCCTTTTGGTCCCTCATGTTTCAGGGTCGTTTCTAATAGGTCCCTAGGTTTGAAAATTGAACAATCAAGTCCCCACTGTTCACTAAATAGTTCTATTGAGTCCCTGGATTAACGGCACCGTGAAATCACTGACGGCGATGATGACTGGACGCGCTGACTGGATGCTGACGGGGCGCTGACTGGACGTCTTTTTTTTTTATTTACATGAAATGGTAAAATGTCTTAAATAAAGTGGGAATTGCAATGATGAAGGCGACGTGGCACTACCCTAGCCATACACGCATGTCCTTGAATTGACGTGTGAAGTAGCTTCCAGTGGAAGCTACCCTTCTCCCAAGGTCGTGCGATTCAGCTCCCCTCTCACCCATTTCTCGTCTCTTCCAATTCCATTTCTCTCTCTCGTCTCTTTCGATTCAGCTTCCAGTGTAATGTTGACCTCTCGTGTGTTTCAATTGTAGAAGAAAAAGTTGTAGATTTCGTTGAGAACGACTTGGCGACAAAGACAACAATCATAACGACTTCATTCAAAAACCAGGTTTTCAACCTCATTCTCCTCCTTGCATGCTGTAAATTTCTTCATTTTCCGAACATTTGTCTTCATTCTTCTTGAAGTTCATTTTTTCTTTAAGTTTTTTTGGCATCTGTGAGTCCTTTTGGCATGTCTTTGATCCGTAGTGTTTTTCCCTTCCCCATTTCAGTCGTTGCTTGTGAATATGTTTTGCTCTGACTGTTGAGTTGCTTCCGTTGTTTTTTTTCTTTAGTATTTCTTGGATGTTCGGTTTAGTGTTTAATGTGATATTTTTTAATGTACAGAAAAATGGATGAGGTGTTTCATATCAATTTTCATTATAATGGTCGTATGGTATTCCTGCCGAGTCTTAATTACATTGGTGGTAGGCAAGCGGTTATTCGAGGGATAGATTGTGATAGGGTCTCGTTGATTGAGTTACGCATGATGCTGACTGATCTTGATGTATTCAATGTTGAGGAGTTTTATTATGTTAGGCCTGGATATACACTGTCTACTGGGTTCAAGGTTTTGTTAACTGATGCTGATGTTGTACAAATGATTAGTTTAGTTCCTGAAAGTAGACTGATCCACATTTATGTTGAACATAATCCTAACATTGAAGTTTTAGACCTAACTGAACCGATTGTAATGGAAAGACCAATTTTTTTGGAGTGGCGACCTATTGGTCAGCAAAACCCGCTTCAAAACCAAATAGAATTTGATGATTTTGTTGAGGTAGATGTGACTGGAGAGTCTTCGCTAAGTGAGAGTGGAAGTTCTAGTCTGTCTAGTGAGTCCGTTGCTTCACTGAATATAAATGTCAATGTTGAAGAAGAGGAAGTAGAGTCAGATATTGGGTCATATTCAAATCTCAATACACCTATAGGGTCTGACGAAGAAGAGGCTGTTAGGGGTCCTGAATTTAGGGTCGAGACGGATATGAACCAGGTAGAATTTAGGGTAGGGATGAGGTTTACCAGCCGGAAGGTCTTAAAAGATGCTGTAAAAGAATATGCTGTAAGAAAGGCTCACAATATAAAATTCATAAAGAATGATAAGGTGAGGGTCACGGCAGTTTGTTCTGGAGAGTGTAAATGGAGGCTGCATGCTAGTGTTATTGAAAACGATAACACTATCCAAATTAAGACATACATTGGGGACCATACATGCAGTAGGGAATTTGAAAACAGGAACATGAACTCCAATTGGGTTGCCAAGATGTATTTGGAACGGTTTAGGAGTCAACCTAATTGGTCTCTTGCTGAAATTATTGAGGAGGTGAAGAAGGACTTTCAAGTAAGAATTTCTCGAAGTCAAGCCTATAGGGCAAGGCGTAAGGCAAACAGAAGGATCAACGGTAGCCTGAGTGAACAATATAAGAAACTTTGGGATTATGCTGCAGAGATTAGACGATCCAATGTTGGATCAACTGTGAAAATTCAATGTGATAGGGCTACTGAAGATTCTCCCCCGGTGTTTAGGAGGTGTTATGTCTGTTTTAAGGCTTGCAAGGAAGGGTTCTTGGCGGGTTGCAGGCCATTTATTGCCTTAGATGCTTGCCATCTAAAAGGTCCTTGTCAAGGACAATTAATGGCTGCAATTGGTGTTGACGGGGACGACAGTTTGTATCCTATAGCGTGGGCAGTGGTTGAGGCCGAGACAAAGGATAGCTGGACATGGTTCCTGGTTTTGCTACAGACAGACATCGGTTGTTTCTCGACTAAAGGATACACTTTCATCTCAGATCAACAAAAGGTACGTATTTTTTGTTTCATTTAAAATGTGTTTGGTACATTTAAGTAACTTGTAATGTTTACTTTAAAATTGTGTTTTCATAGGGTTTAGTTCCGACATTTGAGGAGTTTTTTCCAACTGTATCTCACCGTTTCTGTGTGCGACATCTATACGGAAATTTTCAAAAAGAATTTAAAGGGTTGGCTTTGAAGACTTTGTTCTGGAAGGCTGCTAGGTGTAACAATATGAAAGATTTTAATGATGCTATGACTGAAATTGGTAGATTGAGTGTGGGGGCTTACCAATATTTGAGTGGTATTCCTATCAAGTATTGGTCTAGGCATGCATTTCCATGTGCTCCGAAGTGTGATTTTTTGCTTAATAATTTGTCAGAGTCATTTAATGCACTTGTATTGCCAGCAAGAAACAAGCCCATAATTCAATTGTTTGAAACCATTAGGAAATTGATAATGATTAGGATTACAAAGAAGCATGAAAAAATTAATAGGATGGATAAGGAGATTGGAAATAGAATTCTGAAGAAGCTTGAGAAGAGTATAAGGGTGTCTAGGAATGCAATACCTTTGTGGGCTGGAAATGGGAAATTTGAGGTGGAGTCAGGTACATCTCAGTATGTTGTAGACCTTGATGTGCGAACTTGTACCTGTGGGTTGTGGCAAATAAGTGGGATCCCTTGTCCACATGCTGTGCAATGTATATATTATGTGAAAAAAAAGCCCGAAGATTTTGTTGATGATGTATACAGAAAAAAAGCACTAATGGACACATACTCCCATTTTCTTCTTCCTATGAATGGTCCTGACCTTTGGCCGAATACAACCTACGAGCCCATTCTCCCACCAGTTATCCGAAGACCACCTGGCCGACCAAGAAAACAGAGGAAACGAGATGATGATGAAACTGGGACTTCGAGTACAAACATATCTAGAAAGTTTAGATGTGGTAGATGCAGGTTGTCCGGACACAACTCCAGATCTTGCAAAGGTCCAGTGAAGAGGAGATCAAGGAAGGGATCAAGTTCTACATTCATGGGATTCAATATTCCATGTGTAAGTATATTTAAAAATTTTGCTGTGTAGTTATCTTAACAAGGATGCATCAACTTACCATGTTATTATCTTGTAGGAAAATATTGGGACTCAAGAGTCTGCTACAAACCCATCTACTCCACATGGAACTCCATCTGCTACAAATACGTCTGTTGCTGGGACTCCATTTGCTGCAACTTCATCTGCTAGGACTCCATTTGCTGCTGCAACTCCATCTGCTGGTACACCATTTGCTGCTACAACTCCATCTGCTGGGACTCAAAGAAAAGGAAAGAAGCGTGTGTTAAAGAAGATGTGAAGAGTTAGGTCTAGGGTTCTTTTTGTTGTATTCTTTTGTACTCAGAATATTAAATGTTGTGTGGTTGGATTTATCTATATTTTTTTGTGGTGGTTGTGCAATATGACATGACATTATGACAGGAATCTTTTTGATTGGTGTGACACTAAAGGACACTATGTCACCAATATTATGTATAGTTGAACCTTTTTTTTTGGTTTATGTCCAACCATTGGTAATGGAGTATTTGTAATGGAACCTGTCTGAAATTTATATAATCGTTTATTTCTCATCGGTTTGTTACATGGATACTGTCTGAAAATTTTTCGTTTCGTCTCTCGGGGACTAAAAGTGCAACTTTGTCCCTTTCCCAAAAAACATGGGTTTTTCGTTCTTTCGTAACCCGTACCCATCCCAAATCATCAAGGAACAAAAAAAAGGCACGTTCGGAGCGTCCAGAACATCGTTTCGTCTCTCGGGGACTAAAAGTGCAACTTTGTCCCCTTCCCAAAAAACATGGGTTTTTCGTTCTTTCATAACCCGTACCCATCCCAAATCATCAAGGAACAAAAAAAAGGCACGTTCGGAGCGTCCAGAACCTCGTTTCGTCTCTCGGGGACTAAAAGTGCAACTTTGTCCCCTTCCCAAAAAAACATGGGTTTTTCGTTCTTTCGTAACCCGTACCCATCCCAAATCATCAAGGAACAAAAAAAAGGCACGTTCGGAGCGTCCAGAACATCGTTTCGTCTCTCGGGGACTAAAAGTGCAACTTTGTCCCCTTCCCAAAAAACATGGGTTTTTCGTTCTTTCATAACCCGTACCCATCCCAAATCATCAAGGAAACAAAAAAAGCACGTTCGGAGCGTCCAGAACATCGTTTTGTCTCTCGGGGACTAAAAGTGCAACTTTGTCCCCTTCCCAAAAAAACATGGGTTTTTCGTTCTTTCGTAACCCGTACCCATCCCAAATCATCAAGGAACAAAAAAAGCACGTTCGGAGCGTCTAGAACATCGTTTCGTCTCTCGAGGACTAAAAGTGCAACTTTGTCCCCTTGCCAAAAAACATGGGTTTTTCGTTCTTTCGTAACCCGTACCCATCCCAAATCATCAAGGAAACAAAAAAAGCACGTTCGGAGCGTCCAGAACATCGTTTCGTCTCTCGGGGACTAAAAGTGCAACTTTGTCCCCTTCCCAAAAAAACATGGGTTTTTCGTTCTTTCGTAACCCGTACCCATCCCAAATCATCAAGGAACCAAAAAAGCACGTTCGGAGCGTCTAGAACATCGTTTCGTCTCTCGAGGACTAAAAGTGCAACTTTGTCCCCTTGCTAAAAAACATGGGTTTTTCGTTCTTTCGTAACCCGTACCCATCCCAAATCATCAAGGAAACAAAAAAAGCACGTTCGGAGCGTCCAGAACATCGTTTCGTCTCTCGGGGACTAAAAGTGCAACTTTGTCCCCTTCCCAAAAAACATGGGTTTTTCGTTCTTTCATAACCCGTACCCATCCCAAATCATCAAGGAAACAAAAAAAGCACGTTCGGAGCGTCCAGAACATCGTTTCGTCTCTCGGGGACTAAAAGTGCAACTTTGTCCCCTTCCCAAAAAACATGGGTTTTTCGTTCTTTCATAACCCGTACCCATCCCAAATCATCAAGGAAACAAAAAAAGCACGTTCGGAGCGTCCAGAACATCGTTTCGTCTCTCGGGGACTAAAAGTGCAACTTTGTCCCCTTCCCAAAAAAACATGGGTTTTTCGTTCTTTCGTAACCCGTACCCATCCCAAATCATCAAGGAACAAAAAAAAGGCACGTTCGGAGCGTCTAGAACATCGTTTCGTCTCTCGAGGACTAAAAGTGCAACTTTGTCCCCTTGCTAACAAACACCTTCTTTTTCATTCCACAAGTTCTCAACTACATTCCATTATATATGCATACTGGTCACAAAAGTTACACAAGTTCTCAGCTACGAAATACATTCAAAACAAAGATCGCATTCTTCATCATCCACACTAGTTACACAGGGTTGAAGTTGTAAACACGTCCAAAATAATAAAATTTCATTTCCAAAGTAACATTTCATTACAAAAAAAAATTCAATTCAGCATACATTTCTCATCTTAAACAAAATTACATAAAATCCAACTAATATAAGGATGATTATCCTGTAGATCTTGATAGAGCACCGCAGCACCTTCATCTCTTTCTTTAATCTCCAAACTTCATCTCTCAAGTCATTTATAACGTCTTTTTCATGCCGACAGACAGCAGGGTCAAACCAAGCAAAAAACCCACATCCAGAACCTCTCCCCTGTAGTTAAAACACTAATGGAATGTGGAACAACCCTAAAAAATCGGGTATATATGCAAATAATTTTTTTCAATTGACTACTTACCTTATATGAGGCACATCCCCAAAATCGACGCCCCGGATTTGATTTCGTCCATGATGTTTTCAGATGCGTTCTTAGACCGCAATAGCAGAACGTCTCTTTTCTATTTGACATACTCCTACTCATTGACTCTTGTTCATTTCGGTCTTCCATGCGGTTTTGCAATTTCTGTTGAAAAACTCTTCTTTCGTTTGCCCTATCTCTGAATCGATTGTGTTCGGTGAGCCCAAAATCTAAAGTGAAGAAAGGGAATGAGTGAAGAAAAGCATAATGTTTGGCTAACCCTAGAGACGAAAGGAAGGGAATGGGTGAAGGAGCGTTGTTTTTCCCATTGCGCCCTAGGTCTGAATCGAAGATGAAGAAGATGATCGACAAAAAGAAAAGGAAGAATGAGGGAGAAAGAAATTAGGGTTTTTCGTTCGTTCGAATGAAAATATATAATTAAATTTAATTTATTTTTTTAATTCAGGATTCCAGGTCTAAAAAAAAAAAAGACGTCCAGTCAGCGCCCCGTCAGCATCCAGTCAGCGCGTCCAGTCATCATCGCCGTCAGTGATTTCACGGTACCGTTAATCCAGGGACTCAATAGAACTATTTAGTGAACAGTGGGGACTTGATTGTTCAATTTTCAAACCTAGGGACCTATTAGAAACGACCCTGAAACATGAGGGACCAAAAGGGTATTTTACCCAAAATTTTTCTATCATTGATAGAAGATTTCTATCACTGATAGAAGTTATAGAAAATCTTTCTATCATTGATAGAAAAATATCTATCATTGATAGAAATCTTCTATCAGTGGTAGAAAATTTTTCTATCATTGATAGAAATCTTTTCTATCACTAATAGATATCTGTGATAGAAAATATTTATCACGGATAGAAAATCTTTCTATCACTGATAGAATCTATCTGTGATAGAAAAACTTTCTATCAGTGATAGAAAATCTGGAAGGGTATTTTAGTAAATGCAACATGCAGACTATCAAACTTTACCATTTTTGCAATTTTTTTGTGGGTTGCTAGATTTGCAATTATTTTGGCCCATATTGCTATCCTTGCAACTAGCCCAAAGTCTTAACCAAGAATATATGTGAAGCCCAACAAACAGGACAAGGGATAAATCAAATGTGAATAACTATATCTAATAAATTCTAATGATTTTTTATTAAAAAAAATATAATTTTAATGATTTTTTTTAATAATAAGTTATCTTCTAAATTTAATAATATTTTTATCATATAAATTATTAAGTTTTATTTAGTTCAACAAACATATTGACATACGGAAATTTGAATATTTGACTTGCAATATTAATAATTAAAGAAAAAACTTGATGAGTGCACATGGGTTGTAAGATTGCACAATTTTTTATATTGGCTCATGAGTTGCATTATCCTTTATTTTATCTTATTTACATCCTGTGACATAATTAATTATTATTATTGCAATATTATATTTTATTATAAATATATTATCGTATTTGTTGACACTTCAAAAAAATATATATCTATTTCCAAGTTAAATCTTTGGTATTTATTTAAATATATGCACATATATGATATTCTTAAAAGTGAAAATTGCAATGGGTAGCAAAAAAAATATTAGGATATTTGCAAATTTAGCTATGATTTTTTAGATTTGCAAACATAACAAAATTTTAAAAATATGATTTATGTTTTTTTTATTATTCCAGTTTTACCGTTGTTGGTATATCAACAAGTATATTAGTAGTATATCTGATATACTTTATATTTACTGATATACGAAATATAAAGTATATCCGTTAACTGATATACCAAATTTGATATACTCGAATGAATACAATGATATACCTAATATATACTTGATTTGATAAACATAACATTTGATATGCCTGATTAAATGTTAATATGCCAATGATATACTTGATATTTTACTTTTTTTTTACTTATATTTGTTATGTTTTCTTTTCTCTTTATTGAATTATATTGTGTTATTTACATATTTTAAATGAAATGTTTGTCTTTTATAACATAAATGTTTGTCTTCTATACATGTTATGAATGTTGATATACCATTGATATACCTCATTTGTTTTTTGTTTTTTTTTAACTTACCTCATTTTTTATACTACTCAAATAATTAATAGGGAAAAATATACTTTTGGTCCCTGAGGTTTGGGTTAGGTTTCATTTTGGTCCCTGAGTTTTCAAACTCAACAATTTAGTCCCTGAGCTTTGAATTTTGTTTCATTTTGGTCCCTCCATCCAATTTTCGGTTAATGGCTAACGGATAGGTGACGTGGCGCTATTTTTTTAATTAAATATTTTTTTTGTAATTTTTTAAAAATAAAATGATATTATATCAATAAAAATATTATTTTTTATTTTTCATTTCTCTCTCTTTACTTCTTCTTCTTCCTCTTTTATCTCTTTTTCCTCTTCTTCTTGAGACTACCATCACCGTCATCGAAACCGCCACCTGCCGCCGTTCACCATCGCCGGAGTCGCCGTCCACTGTCGTTCACCGTCGTCGGAATCACCTTTCTTTTCTTTTCTCTTTTCCTCTTCTTCCCTTTCTCCTTTTCTTCCTTTCTTCTTCTCTTTTCCCTTCTCCTTTCTTCCTATTTGCATATCTGAAAAATCAACCCCAACACACGAGAACCACATTAGCAGCATTTCCGACGTTCGCAACAGCATCTCCGGCATTCGCATCAGCACCCAGTCACTGGATCTACAACACCCACGCGAATCCGACATCTTCGGCGTTCGCATCAGCACCCAGTCACCAGATCTACAACACCCCACGCGAATAACCACCAGATCTGCAACACCCACGCGAATACTCACCGGATATGCAACACCCACGCGAATCCGCCGACGGATCTACAACACCCACGCAAATACCCACCAGATCTGCAACACCCACGCGAATACCCACCGGATCTACAACACCCACGCGAATCCGCCGACGGATCTGCAACACCCACGCGAATGGAGGAGCCGAAAATGTTTTAGCAGCTTAGTTTGAGCATTTTTCTGGTGTTTAGATTGAAAAACATGTGGGTTTTTTTAAGGACATTTTGTTGGTTTTGGTGTGATTGTTCCCAATCGCCATTGAAGGCTTTTCTAAGCTTGAATCTGCAAAAGAAGAGAAATAACAAGAATAATAACGAATTCGTAAGGGAAAGAACAAAGAGCATCAAGAGAATGTAGGAGCAGAGGAATCGAGTGAGGCTAAAGAAACAAAGAGAGATTGAGAGAAATTGGTTAGAGAAAAAGTGAAGAAAATGACACATAAGCAGAAAATTAGAGGAAAGTTTTTGTTATATATAAAAAAAATAGAGTTAAAGGAGAAGAAAAAAGAAGAAAGAAAGGGAAGAAAAAAAAAAAGTTTGCCGGTGGCGGCCGGCCACCGGCGATCGCCGCCGCCGATTGCTGTTGAGCAATACAAGTTGAAAAGGAGGAAGAAGAAGAAGTTAGGGTAAGAAGTTGGGTGAAGAAGAAGAGAGGGTGGAAAGAAAATAATAATAATAATAATATATTTATTATTTTATTACATTTATATTTTTAAAAACTTAAAAAATAATTTTTTAATAAAAAATTTTTTCCACGTCCGCAATCCGTTAACTTTTAACGAAAAATTGGATGGAGGGACCAAAATGAAAGTAAAATCAAACCTCAGGGACTAAACTGTTAGTTTGAAAACTCGGGGACCAAAATGAAACCTAACCCAAACTTCAGGGACTAAAAGTGTATTTTTCCCTAATTAATAACATTGATATACCTGATTATGAGTAGCTAAATACATCAATGATAGACTTGTTATTAAAAAAATCAGTGATATATATTTTTAATTGTTGGTGTATTATGAAAGTCGTGGAATGCAAAATTTGTTATAAGTATATCAATAAGATATATCATTAGTGTATTAGTACTCACCAAAAATGTAATTTCAAGTATATCATTAGTGTATCAATAATATATTATTATGATGATGTATAGTATATTAATGACATATTTGCCAACATGAGCATAACTCAACTAGCATAAGATATACACATTCAACCAAGAGATTAAACTAATGAAAGCTCATGTGTATACTTCATAAATGAAGTATATTAGATTCACGAAATATACATCTGATATACTATATATTTAATATATCAGTTAATTGATATACTAGATATCTAGTATATCAGTACACTAAATAAATGAATGATGTACTGATATACAATATATCAATAACACCATTGATATACTTTTTAAACTTCCAAATTCCAAGGGGCTTTTTTGACTTTTCAACTTTAATGTTTAAGCGGGTCCACAGTATTTTTGCTATATTTGTAACATTAAAAAACCGATGACATGGTTGCAAATTCCATTTTATTTTTTTTTGCTATTCTTGCAACCACCCTATCTTTTTCAATGGACACATCACACTATAATCAAAGAAAGTAAGTTTAAAGCATCTTGGAAATATTAATTGAAAAACTTAACAAGGTAGACGAGATTATCTCGTGTGGATTTTTGGGAGAGATTTCAACGAAATCATGTTTGTTGATGCGTCTAAATTTTTCCTAGTTGGTTGAAATCTTCCCCACATTCATAAATATTATATTTAAAAATTGAAGATTCCCTTTCATTTAATTTGCCACCTTCCACCTACAAACTATTATTTTATGTTTAAGATGTGCACCAATTCTAACCCACTAAGGTCAACATGAAGTTGCCCTTGAGCTTAGGAAAAGAAAAACAAAATGTTAAGATCTTCACATATCCATCTTCTCATCCGCCATTAAAGCTCCATGTAAGCAAAACTCCAACACAAAAGATTATTTCTTCCTTATCTTCTTTCTGATCCCTTTCCAGATCGGTCATGCAGGTCTTTCCATCCACTCTAAGAGATCTATGGACCACGTGGGAGCTTCCCATGATGGTTTTGTTCAGTTTGATTTTGCAAGTCGTCCTCATTCCAATAGGCCACATGAGAAAATACTCCTCCAACAAGTACCTTCGATGGCTTCTCTGGCTTGCTTATTTGTCTGCAGACTCCATCGCCACTATTTCACTGGGCATCCTCTCCAGCGGCGGAGGCCATTCTCTAGAGCCAAGATACATCATCAGAGCCTTTTGGGCACCATTTTTTCTCTTGCACCTTGGTGGCCCCGACACCATCACTGCCTACTCAATGCAAGATAACGACATGTGGCTCAGACATTTTCTTGGCTTACTCATTCAAGTTACCTTTGCATTCTACATCTTTTTGCAAGCTTTGCAGCCCACCGCTATGAACTTCATAGCCATTCCTGTGTTTGTTGCTGGGATTATCAAATATGGCGAGAGAACATGGGCTTTGAGATCCGCTTCTATCCAGCACTTGCGTGATCAAGATGTTTCCATTAAAATCATCCCATTCAATAGTATTCATGATATGAAATTCCCCATACGAATCAACGAGCAATTGCCTCGTTTCAACGACATTCACACCCTGCATGTTGCTCGCTGCTTTTTCGAGGAGAACAAATGGGTATTCATAGATATGATTCTGAGCCCGAGTCATCTCAAGCAAAGCCTTTACTACTTTGCGAATTTTGATTTTAAAACTGCTTTCAAAGTGGTTGAGCTTGAGCTTGGATTTTTGCATGATTTACTCTACACAAAAGTCTCTCTCTTATTCCATACTCGTTGGGGTGCTCTTCTTCGCCTTATTAGTTCATCTTCCATTGTCATAGCCACCGTCGCCTTTTGTACGAGCAATACACACAGGTACCCTTCAATCGATGTTTGTTTGACATTTATCTTGCTTTTTGGAGCTTTGGGTGTTGAGATCTATTCGATTTTTTTGTTACTTTGTTCGGATTGGTGTGTGATCTGGTTGACCCAAATCGATAACTTTCTAGCTCGTTTGACCTTGAAAGTCATCTATGGTTTTGGATGGTCTGTTGAGAAGAGAAGGTGGTCGAATTCTGTTCCACAATACAATCTAATAACTCATTGCTTTGAAGAGATAAACATTTATAGAGACCCCAAGTTCTTGAGAAATTTTTACACGGTGACGACTTCACAACCAATCTCTGATGAATTTAAAAAGCGAATATTTGAACAGTTAAAGGAGATGCTAGAAATGGTGGATTATGTAGACAATGATAGGATATTGCCTTATTGGGTTAGAAGAAAGCGTATATTTTATTCTCGTATTGGTTGGAGCACGAAGTTGGATTCTGTTCAAAGCATGCTCCTTTGGTACATCGCCACTGAAGTTTGCTATTATTCCGATCATAAAAACAAGTCTTTAAATTCTTCACTTCTAAAAGAGACCAAATTGTTGGGTAATTATCTCATCTACCTTTTAGCGTATCGTCATTCGTTATTCTCCAATGGAATGGGTCGAACCAGATTTGATGCCACGGTTCGTGACACAAAAAATTTCCTAGGACGACATGTCCCAAAACTATTGGGAACAGTCGACAATGCTTATGACTATATATTGCAAGGTTTGGACGTGAGGCATTGCGGTGAAGTAGATGTTAAAGAATTGGCAATCGGGTCAGAGTTTAACTTTGGTTGCTTTTTGGCTCAGAAGCTTCAAGGGGTTGAAGAAAATGAGAGGTGGGAGATGATTAGCTATGAATGGACAGAGTTGCTTGTCAAGGTTGCATGTGAATGCAAATCATTTGATCACATTGAGCAACTTGGACATGGAGGTGATTTCCTCACTCATGTTTGGCTTTTGCTTCATCATATTGGCTATACAAAACAAGGTTATGGTGTCATAACTGCAAGAGAAAAAGCACCAATAATCCAACTATTTCAGATGCATCTAAACGCTGAATCAAGTGAAGTTACTATGCAACGCCCACATGTGAGTGAGTTTTTGACTCTTTAAGAAAAAAAGAAAGACAAAAAAAGGTACGAATGGAGTAGTTTTAGTACTAAACAGCCATGTTTCTTGCATCCTAATCTCAAATCATGAATAACTTTATTTTAGGGTATCGAGAAAATCTCGGATGCTTTTGAAAATAAATATTTTTTTTCTCTTAAAAGTGGAGTGCTTGGTTATCAATATATTGCCAAAATATCCAGGGAACCATGGGGCTTGTGCCCCGAACTTCATCGAATATCTATTATATAGTTAAGAACATATAGTTAAGTTGGTTTTCAAAAGTAAAAAATAGTCATTGGCATGTTGGTTCATCCACTATTCATAAATATGTGCCCCCTCCAGTCTCATGATCAAACCCTGCCTCTTCATTATATATGTTTATTTTACTGTGTTAAGGCTAAGAGTGAAAATTGACATAACCAAACCAATCAAAAGGGATTCATGTTAAAGGTTGATGGTATTAAAGATGGTTGTTGGATAGAAATCAGATATGAAAGATTCCCAGATATCTGCTTTGGTTGTGGAAGAATTGGTCACAATGTGAAGGAATGTATGCACAACAAAAATGAGAAAATGTCTGAATAAAAAAATACAAGTTTGGGAACGGGCTAAAATTCCAAGGGCTCACTAGACCAAAAACAAGAAACCCAATTCACCAACAAAGAATGACGAAAGCCTAGATGAAGACCAAATGGAAGAAGTTTATGTAACGAAAGGATCGATCAAGAAGGGAAAACTTCAGCAAATCTTACCAAAATATGGCTTTCAGCCTAAATGAAAATGAAACTGCAAAAAACCAAAACCCTGTAAATGTAGATCAGATTCCTGAAGAGGTCAAGATGAAGGGCAAAAATAAAAATATTGCAGTAGGATTTGAATTTTAAAAAATGTCGAATACGTCAAAAGATTTATTAGAGAAGTTGAAAAAATGAGGAAGAAGAGAAAGCTTGTCTATTCTGTAATTGCTCAATAATTCATTTGTTTGTACAAAGCCTCATATAAAGAAACTGTTCATAAAAGGAAAGAATAAAAAAGTCTCCTAAATGATTATAGAATAATACAGTAATGGAAATAATGATACAGTAATGGAAATAACTCTAAATCATATTTCAACCATATTCCATGATTCAAGGGAGGAAAATCTTCACGCAATCAATGCTGGAAATATTTCACACAATAACCTTAACATCCCCCCTCAAACGAGCGGGTGAGATGACAACCCCGAGTTTGCCACGAAGTTCTGCAAATTTTGCCTCAGAGAGTGGTTTTGTTAGACAATCAGCAAGTTGGTCACTAGAAGGTACATAACGAATATCAAGTTGACGTGCTAGAACCTTGTCACGAATAAAATGAACATCTAATTCAATATGCTTTGTTCGAGAGTGAAAAACAGGATTGGCAGCCAAGGAAAGAGCACTCATATTGTCACACCAAACGATGGATGTGCGCGAAGGACGAAGGCCAACTTCTGTGAGTAAGGATTCAAGCCAACAAATTTCTGTTGCAACGAGAGCTAAAGCTCTATATTCTGACTCGGTACTAGAACGAGCCACAACATGTTGTTTTCGAGAGGTCCAAGACACCAGAGTATTACCAAAGAAGACACAATATGCGGCGGTGGATTTTCGATCATCAGGGCAACAAGCCCAATCAGCATCACAGTAGGCAACCAAGTTAAGCTGTGAAGATGGTTGAATAAGAAGAGCATGATGAATGGAGCCTTTCAAATAACGAAGAACACGTTTTGCTGCCTGCCAATGAGCTGTTGTTGGGCGTTGAAGAAACTGACTTAGCTTGTTAATGATAAAAGAGATCTCAGGTCGTGTATGTGTAAGATATTGGAGTGCACCAATCAGACTTCTGTACTCAGTTGGATTCAGAAGAGGATCTCCATCATAAGCTGATAACATTCTGCCAACAACAGCAGGTGTGGGGCAAGACTTAAGGTGCTGGAAATTTAATTTGTGCAGCAAAATCAGAGATGTATTTACTTTGGCTGAGAAATAGACCTTCTGCAGTTCGATGTACTTCAATGCCAAGGAAGAAGCTCAAGTCACCAATATCCTTTAGGGCAAATAAGCGATTCAATTCACTAATGAATTTGTTAATAGCAAGAGGATCATTTCCTGTTACAACAATATCATCAACATAGATAAGTAAGAAAATAATAATGGTTCCATACTTGAGGAAAAACAATGAGGTATCGGCCTTCGAGTTGCGGAAGTTCCAACCAAGTAAGACATTTTTAAGCCTATCATACCAGGCTCGTGGGGCTTGCTTGAGTCCGTACAGAGAGCGATTCAACTGACAAACAAAGGTGGGACACTGTTCATTAACAAATCCCTCAGGTTGGGCCATGTAAACTTTTTCTTCCAAGTGACCATTTAAGAAGGCATTATTAATGTCAAGTTGGCGAATGCACCAATTGTGAGAGATAGCCATGGTGAGAATAATCCGAATAGTTGAAGACTTAATGACTGGACTGAAGGTTTCAACAAAATCAACTCCTGGTGTTTGGTGAAATCCTTTTGCTACCAATCGTGCCTTATGTCTTTGAACACTACCATCAGAATTGTATTTCAGCCGAAACACCCACTTGTTACCCACCAAATTATATGACTCATCATAAGGAACTAAAGTCCAAGTATTGTTCTTATGTAATGCAGTCATTTCTTCAGACATAGTCTGCTTCCATTCAACAACTGACAAAGCTTCCTTGACAGAACGAGGTTCAGAGAACTTAGAAGCTTGTGACTGTGATTGAGCAAGGAAAGTGCGAACTTTGGGCTTGAATATTCCATTCTTACTCCTTGTTTGCATTGAGTGGATGGAATTAGAAGCAGAAGGTGGAATGTTGCTGGTTGGTGCACTTTCAATCGGTGGACCAGATTCAATATTACTAACAACTTCAACATGACTGTCAGATGAATTACCAACCTGATTTGGAGAAGCTTCTGCCGTGGGAATACTTGCACATGGAGTTGTACTAGTTGGATCTGGACAACTCATGGGATTGTGTACACAAGTAGAATTTGGTTGGTTGGGTATTGAAATATTTGTACTACTGATATGAGATGGATAAATATTTGGAGTTGGAGGATTTAGCAATGTGAGTATGGTGTCACAAGAGTTTGGATTGGAGAAATTTGAGACAAGTTTTATGAACCCATCTTTGAAAGGAAATTCATTTTCATTAAATATAACATTTCGAGAGATATAGACACGACCACTTGAACTCAAACACTTATACCCTTTATGAGAGTCACTATACCCAAGAAAAACACATTTGGTTGAATGAAATTGGAACTTATGAGTTTGATAAGGTCTTAGGCAAGGAAAACAAGCACATCCAAAAACTTTGAGAAAATGATAATTAGGTTTAATTTTGTAGGCTTTTTCCCCAGGTGAGATGTCATTTAGCACGGGTGTTGGAAGTCTATTTATAAGATAGGTGGCTGAATAAAAGGCATCCCACCAATAGCGTAAAGGCATAGAAGCTTGAGCCAAGAGAGTTAAGCCCATCTCTACTATGTGTCTATGTTTTCTTTCCACAATTCCATTTTGTTTACTAGTGTGTGGGCATGGGTGTCGAAATTCAATTCCTTTCTCATTTAGATAAGGTACAAAGGATCTAAACTCACCCCCCCAATCAGCTTGAACGATTTTAATTTTCTTCTCAAACTTGTTTTCAATGAGGCTTTTAAATTGTATGAAGGCTGGGAGAGTTTCTGACTTTTGTTTCAAGGGATAAATAGAGGTTAAACGGGTAAAGTCATCTACAAAACTAGCATAGAATTTGTAGCCAGAGGTTGAGGGTATGGGTGAGGGTCCCCAAAGGTCACAATGAATGAGTTCAAGTGGTACCTTAGTGTGAGAATGTGATTTGTGAAACGGAAGAGAATGAGACTTGCCATATTGACACGCATCACAAAAACTTCTACTATTATTAATAGGAATTTTTGTGTTACAAGATTTCAAAACAATATTCAAGACTCGATTGGAAAGATGACCTAGTCTTTGATGCCATACATTTGCAAGAGAAGCGTTTTTGTTGGCAACATTAATATTTGAACTTAAAACAGAATTTGAAACATGACTCAAAGAAGAATTTAAAGCAGAATGCAATGGTGCAAAATCATTCTGGGGCTTCAATGCTTTGACACTTTTATTTTGGTTGAGGGATGAAGTGGACCTTGGACTTGTGAGTTTGGGAAGATCCAACTGGTACAAGCCATGCTTAAGTTTCCCTTCCAGCAGTGTTGTTCCCGATTCCTTGTCCTTAATATAACAACAATTAGAGTCAAACTCAACAGTAGCGTTGTTATCAGCAGTTAATTGAGATATGCTAAGTAAATTCCTCTTGATCTTTGGCACATGTAGTATATTGTTGAGATAAATAGGAGCATAATTTTTATTTTTAAATCTAACAACTGAAGAACCAACATGTGCAATACTGAGTTTGGAGCCATTACCTACTGTCATGGTTTCATTACCGTGATATTCAGTTTTCTGCCCCAGATTTTCAGCATCATTTGTAGTATGGTTTGAGGCTCCACTATCAATTAACCAACTTGGATCATAAGTAATTTCTGGAGTAGCCAAGTAAGCACCTGCACCATTTTTGTTTTTGTTGCTACTGCCCTCTTGTGGATTTGTTCCCATATAGTTCTCATCATATCGATTATAGCAAATTGCTGCTGAGTGGCCAAATTTTCCACAAACTTGGCATGTTGGTCTGCTGTTATTTGCTCTTTGGCCATTAAATCTTCCACCTCTTCCTCTGCTTCTTCCATTTCCTCTTTGAAAATTTCTATCTCCTTGATTTCTCCCTTGATTGTGGTATTGATTTCTTCCTTGATTGAAGTTCCTGTTAAAGGCATAATTTGCAGAAGGATTGGAGAGATCACTGTTGTGATTTACCTGATTTAAGTGAATCAGTGTTTGTTCGAAGGTTACAAGGGTAGCGTGTAGCTCGTGCCATGATATTTTCTCCTTGCCATTTATTTGGCAAGTGACTGGTAAATATTCTGCATCAAGACCAGTTAGCACACTTGAAATTAATGAGCTTTCAGTAATAGGTTCACCTGCTAGATTAAGACTATCTCCAAGTTGCTTCATTGTTGTCAAATATTCAGTCATCTTCATCTGATTCTTTCTTGTTGTTTGCAAGCTTCTTTTGAGTTGATTGATTCGTGCTTTGTTTGCAGCACCATATAGATCCTCAAGAGCCTTCCACACGTCTTTTGATGTCTTTAGATTTATTATGTCATATGCTACTGATGGTGTCATGGATCCATAGAGCCAAGCCAAGAGTGATTGATCAGTTGCAACAAAGGATTCATAGGCTGGATTTGAGGCACAAACACCATCTACTGTTCCTGTAATAACTTCAGGCGGCTGGGCTATTGTTCCCATGAGATAGCCTGTAAGTTTTTGTCCACGAACCACAGCTAAAACCATCGATTTCCAAAGAATATAATTCTTCTCATCAAGTTTGACAGTCAACACGGTGCTAAGCGGATTGCTGAGAGGAGTATGGGCTGGAATCGTTACAACAGTGGGGGTGGTGGGTTGGACAGTATTTTGAGTGGTGTTTGAGGAGGTGGATCCGTTATTGGCCATTGTGGCGTGAGCCTTTGTGGCTCTGATACCAAGTTGAAAAAATGAGGAAGAAGAGAAAGCTTGTCTATTCTGTAATTGCTCAATAATTCATTTGTTTGTACAAAGCCTCATATAAAGAAACTGTTCATAAAAGGAAAGAATAAAAAAGACTCCTAAATGATTATAGAATAATACAGTAATGGAAATAATGATACAGTAATGGAAATAACTCTAAATCATATTTCAACCATATTCCATGATTCAAGGGAGGAAAATCTTCACGCAATCAATGCTGGAAATATTTCACACAATAACCTTATAAAATCAAAAGTTGGAGAACTATTTGATACTTTTTAAAGTTCAAGGACCTATTAAAAAAAAATTGAAAGTTCGAGGATTTATTTACAACTTTTTAAATTTCAGGGACTAAATTAACACAACCAAACTTAGGGACTAAAAATGTAATTTAACCAACTATATTTAAAATATATTATATATTTCTTATTGAAAAAATCTAGAAAGGTACTACCTCTTTATAAAGTTGTAGCTCCGCAAAAGAAATAAGAAAGTAGCATGTGTTTCATATGTCACAACAAAGAAAATTCATTACAGAATATATATATATATATATATATTACAAGAATTTATTGTACAAGTACTACTTTTACACAATTCCTAAAATTAAGAAATTCTCTCTCGCTGGGAGCGTCTCGCCAGAGAAATCCAGACGCAGTGTAAGGTGATTGCATCACTAAAGGTCTGTCTTGTGTAGTCTGTTCGAGCGAATCAATATTCTTTTCTGGATCCGCTCACATTAAAGAGGGATTATTGATTCCAGCGGATATCCTACACTGTGAACGTTTTGTGGTAATTCTGTAGGAAATCAAGGATCTGATTTCGCTTGATTCTGGGCGCTAGTTGGTAAGAGTGATTTGGGATTCATTACGGATATTGGGTAAATTTATATTTGGAAGGTTTCTATTATTTAACCTCATGGTTTGGAGAAGATTAGTGTGTGATTCACATTATTACTCACTGTATTTTCACAAATATTGGTCTGTAACTATGTTAATTGAGAAGTTGATCCTGATGGCCCTTGAAGATATGATGAGCAAGTGGGAGAACTTCAATCTCACCAATGATGAAGAGAGCACAGCCGTGAGGTGGATCGACAGGCGGCGATGGTAACAACTAACTCAAAGGGGGCGAGCTTGATTGGGGAAGTTGTTAGCTCCTCGAGTAATTTCTGGGGATGTAATGAGGAGGACCTTCAAATCCGCATGGAACATCCCTAATGGTCTTATTGTGGAAAGACTTGGGACCAACCTGTTTTTGTTCACTCTCCGTTCAGAGGATGAAATAGCACGGGTACTCCGGCAAGGGACGTGGTTGTTCGATAAGTATCTACTTGTCCTGTCAAGACCAATTTCTATGGTGAAACCAACAACCATGGAGTTTAAATTCTCAACATTTTGGGTGCATTTCTGTGACATTGACACGCCCTACCCCAGATTATCCTAACCAACCTCGGACGTGACGTGTTGACAATGAGATCCCAACTAACTGCAAACTTCATTGTCAACTATGCATGAACTGGATTGACTATGAAAAAGAATTTTCAAAACGTGGCTAGCAATGATTTATTAAATAAAAAGAAATCCTAAAAATTTCGGAGGAGTTTCCCCTGAAATTTGGATATCTAACCCACCTGAAAACAAGATTTAACACTCTCAAATAATCATAATATAAAATCCAACATCAGCACCCAAGTCGATTCAACATTTACAACCATGGTATAGTCAAACTACACAAAACAACATATAGTTTTCAATCACAAAACCACCCTAACAACCATGATCATACGACACCATGAAGATGCTAGCCATTCTAGTTACAAAAAAATGATACATCTATAAATAGTGCAAAATGACATGCAACCTATTGAGTCTGGTGGCAGATATCAACTCTGGTAGGCTCATCAGGAACTCAACTACTACCTGGTGGAAAAAGTTTAAAAAGAAAAAGGGTGAGCTAATAAGCCCAGTGAGTGGTGAGAATTTATATATAAAAAGAGATAAGATATGACTTTTTAGAAAACTCATGACTAACATAGTTGCAATCATAATTTAACAAACAATATAGGTTTTTGAGGAACAAAACCTTGAGATACCAGATAAAGTCTTTTGCAAGTTAAAACGTGAAATGTCAAAAATAAAAAACATTGTAGCATAAGCATTTTGAAAGATAAACCATCATGGGCTATGAGAAGTTTTTCCATCACTAATAGTTGTACCCGAAACTGGTCATACTATATACGGAGAAACTCGACGTATATAGCAAAGCAACTGGTCATACTACATATCGAGTAGTCTTAAGATATGTAGCAGAGCAAATCTGGTCATACCACACATCGAGTAATCTCAAGATGTGTGGCAGAGCTATCCTGGTCATACGCGCGCAGAGCAACCCCCAAAGGGCAAAACACCTTGACACACGACCCAAAGCCTATGTGTGTGCCGAAGTGGGTCCCAAAGACCTTATACATATCATACATACACCACAGAAACACATTCACGCAAGTGCATTGGGAACTCACCATGGGTACAATCTCTAGTGGTTTGAAAACAATGTCAACATTATAATTATAAGCTCTCAAACCACACTAGCATCATAATCGATTTAAAAGAATGCATTGTAAACCAAACATCATACTTGAGAAATTTCCATGCCATAGTTAAATTCATGACATCAATAAAACATTGAAATTTATTAAGTTTCTCATCTCAAGCAAATCATATTTCAAACACTTCATTCACTTTAAAACTTCCAAATATTTGAAATGTATAGTTATACTCTTGTAAGGGACTACCGGACACACTCATATCTCCACAGTGGTATGATATTGTTCACTTTGGGCATACACCCTCATGGCTTTGCTTTTGGTTCACCCCAAAAGGCCTTATACCAATGGAGATACTTGTCCTCCCTTATATACCTATGATCATCCATTTATCTAGCCGATGTGGGACTTTGGACGCACTCCCAACAATCCTCCCCTCGAACAAAGTACCACCGAGCCTCCCCTCAAATAGTCATCTATCCGTCCAACTCTCTAGGCTTCACCGCTTTACCGAGAGTTCTTGCTCTTATCTAGGACGACTCCTCTTCTCCGGAGTATACCCGCCCACCCAGAGCTCAACCACGGACCTCCACCATGACTATTAAAGGCTCACAACTTCTTTGTTCGGAACCCGAGGATTCCACCCAACACGACTACTCCCGGGGCATGGCTCTGATACCACTTGTTAAAACAAGAGCTAACATACATGGATCAATATGAGAGAGAGAGAAAAATACACAGGAGATTTATAGTGGTTCCACCAAGATCGGTGTACATCCACTCTTCAAGCAGTCCACGAAGCTTTCATTATGCAATCAAGAACACCAAGGAGATGAAATTACAAGAAGGAAGATCAGCACCCTCATAAACTCACAGCTCTCAAGGAATCTCACCCAAAGCTCACCAATCACTCCCCAATACACCAGTCGCACCCCAGGGACTCAGAAATTTCACTCTCACCGTCTTATACAGTAATGATCAGGGTATATAAAATAACCCTCTAAAATCTATTATATCAATTCATAAAGAATAAATGAATAAATTGTATAACTAACTATGAGAGAGCAGGTGCTTGGAGAATAAGCTGAGTTGGCTTCGTTCCTTCTTTACTGAAAAAGTCTAATTTAATGCTGACGTGTCACCTTCTTCACAAATCACCCTCATGACACTCAGATTAACTGCACATCAGAAAAGACTTAAGGATTGCTTGGTTTGTTCATTCATCACTTCAACTTTCATCAGCCAACGCCTATTTTCAATAGGCTACAGAGGTATTTCAGCATTGCACTAGGAAGTGTTTTAGTGAACATATCAGCTGGGTTATCTACTGACTTCACTTTCTCAAGAATAACTTTCTTTTCTGAAATTACATCTCTCACAAAATGGTATTTAACATCTATGTGTTTTGTCCTATCATGGTATGTTTGGTTTTTAGACAATGCTATTGCACTTTGGCTATCACAGAATATTTGGGGACACACAATATTTCTGAACATATCTTCTAATAAACCAGACAACCACAAAGCCTCCTTAACCGAATCTGTGAGAGCGACATATTCTGACTCTGTTGTAGACAGAGTAACAATTGGCTGAAGAACTGACCTCCAACTCACAGTATTTCCAAACAAAGTAAAAACATAGCCAGAAGTTGACCTACGCTTATCAATTAGGTCTGATGCAAAGTCTGCATCTACATACCCTTTAAGAAAAACAGATGTTTCTTCACTTTTAGAGTAAACTAAACCATATTCAGAACTACCCTTAATGAATCTTAAAATCCATTTGGTTGCTTCCCAATGTGGCTTCCCAGGATTACTCATAAAACAACTTACAACACTTAAAGCATGCGCTAAATCAGGTCGAGTACAAATCATGTTGTACATCAAGCTACCTACAGCATTAGAGTAAGGAATTTGACTCATACCTTTAGCTTCATCTTCTGTAGAAGGTGACTGTTTCTTTGATAGCTTGAAGTGTTGAGCCAAGGGTATCTTAACACTCTTTGAGTCTGCCATGTTAAAACGAGCTACTACTTTGTTCAAATACTCATTTTGAGATAAAAACAATGTACCATCTGCTATGTTTCTATGGATATTCATCCCTAGGATCTTGCTTGCTGTTCCAAGGTCCTTCATTTCAAACTCCTTGGAGAGCAGATTTTTAAGTCTTTCAATATCAGCTGGCTGTTGTGAAGCAATGAGCATAACGTCTACATAAAGAAGTAAGTACACAAATACATCCTTTGAAGCTTCTTTAACATAAACACAATTATCATGGGTGCTTCTATAAAAATTATATTGAGTAATGAAATTATCAAACCTTTTATACCACTGGCGGGGAGACTGTTTCAGTCCATATAATGATTGTTTTAAGAAGCAAACCTGATTTTCTTTACCAGTTTCTTCAAAACCAGGCGGTTAACGCATGAAAATCTTTTCTTCTAAATCTCCATGTAAGAAAAGTTGTGGTGACATCCATCTGTTCTAGCTTCATGTCAAACTGATTTACCAAAGCTAAGAGCACACGGATTGAAGTATGTCTCACCACCGGGGAGAAGACCTCATTATAATCCACCCCTTCCCTTTGAGTGTAGCCTTTTGCTACCAAACGTGCCTTATACCTTGACTGTTCCCCATTAATTCCAGGTTTTGACCTTAAAAATCCAGCGGCAGTCAACTAACTTTTGACCTTCAGGTTTATCAACAAGCACCCAAGTGTTGTTCTTGTACAGTGAGGACATCTCCTCCTTCATGGCATTAAGCCATAATTCTCGGTCCCTACCATTTACTGCATAAGAAAAAGTGATTGGTTCAACATCTTCTTCTCTCTTCACAATTCAGAGAATACATAACCACATCAGCTTCACTTGTGTATCTAGCAGGTGGACGAATTATTCGCCTTTCCCTGTCCCTAGCAAGCTGATAATCATTGGTATTATCATTAGAGGATGAAGGTACATCATTCCTAGATGGAGATTCATCACTCACATCAGCTGAAGAATCATTACCACTTCTGATATCATCCAGTAAAGGCTGAGAATTGTTAACATCAGTATTGTCGATGGTTTCCTCACCTGAGGATTCATGTTGCCTTCCCGAAGATAAGCTTACTTCTTCACTGGTGAGGGTGGGAAGTTGATGTTCACTCAGGATTTCAAAAGAACTAACATTAATATCCTCACCTTCTTTTAAATCCTGAGATTTCCAGGGCATTTCCTCTTCATTGAAGGTTACATCTCGACTCAAAATACACTTATCTTTCCCAGGTTCTAGCAGCCAAAGTCTATAACCTTTTGTTCCCTTAGGATATCCGAGGAAGATACATTTCCTTGCCCTTGAATCAAGCTTATCTTGTTTAATATGTGCGAAGGCTGCACACCCAAACACTCTTAGATAACTAAGATTTGGAGGTTTTCCAGTCCAAGCCTCTTGAGGTGTCTTCATCTTTAAAGCAGTGGACGGGCTTCTATTGATTAAATACACTGCGGTATTCACAGCTTCACCCCAGAAGGTCTTAGGAAGTCTTGCGTTGGAAAGCATACATCTCACACGCTCCAGAATGGTCCTGTTGAACCTCTCTGCCAACCCATTCTGCTGCGGTGTGTAAGGCACTGTCAAGTGTCTCTTAATTCCAGCCTCTCTACACATGGTGTTGGGTACATATACGATCGTAAAATTTCAAAATAACTTGGGCCTTGCCGATAGGCTAAAATCTTAAAGCTTCAAAACCATAATTCACCTTTCTACAATAGTCTTAGAAATAGTCATAATCCTCAACAACCAACTCATTTGTACCAATATTTACATATATATATATATATATATATATATATATATATATATATAATTGACTTCAAACTCAAATTTCATTAATTTCTAAATAAGAAAAGTATTTTGAAGAATAACCACTCACTATACTATTGATGAGAGAAGTATGAGTCGTAAGCGGTCCCGATCTCTGTTTGGCCTGAAATAATAATTACCAAGTATTAACGGCTTTTCAAACTCCCTATTAAAACACATCACTAAATTATACCAAGCTTTAGTTTCCCTTTAACACTTGGAATAACTAAAATTTCCATGAGCTTGGCCTCCAACTACCATGTAATTAATATCATATTTCTAAAATAAAGTTTCTAATAACTCCATTTTGCCCATCTTCATAATAAGCTTAATTCTTTTCACTCATTTTTTTCTTCTCCATGAACATTACCTTCTTGTTTTCCATGAACATTATCCCTTAAAGCTTGCAAACCAACAACCTATGAATAACCATCATCAATTTCTTTCCCCCCCTCCCCCCCCCCCTTTTTTTTTGGCTTAAACTATGGGTTTTTCTCAAGTTTTTCTCTCTTTGAACTCAACCCATTATGAATCTCCTAGCTTTCAAACTGATCCACGGAGTATCCAAGTCAAAGAAGAAAAACCCACAAATGAAACCCTTTTTTTTTAGCTTCTTAACTTGTGCAAAAGCTCAAACCAAGAACAAGAAACTTACCCAATACTTGAATCAAAGGTTGTGTGCTTCTTGATTTGTTTTTCCCTTCCAAAATCGTTCAAAAATGCCCAAATTTGACTCCTCTTTGCCTTCCGTCTCCCTCTCATTTCTCTGTTTTCTCCCCCTTTTCTTTTTCTTCTTTTCCTCCCTGATTCTGTCTTCCCCTCTTTTAATTTTTTTTATTTTTTTTATTTAAGTAAAGCTTCCAGCGGAAGCTTTACTTTTCCTTTCCTCTTTTCTTTTTTTTTTTATTTTTTATTTAGTGAAGCTTCCACTGGAAGCTTTACATTTTTTTTAAGCTTCCGTTGGAAGCTTATTTTTCTTTTTTTTTTCTTTTTTTTAACTCATTATTATTATAACCACGTAGAAATAGGTATTACATACCTCCCCATGGATCTCTTCAACCTATCCATGGCGGAACGATTAGGCAATGCAATCGGACAGTTCGAAGAATATGACAATGGAGGACGCGGGCATGGATGGAAGGGGAGTCTTAGGGTCCGGGTGACTTTGGATATCACCAAGTCGCTTCGTCTCTGTGTTAAGGTGAACTTAGGCGAACCGCTGGGGAGCTGCTAGACGCCAATCAGGTACGAAAAACTGCCGGAGCTTTGCTCGTTCTGCGGTGTCATAGGTCATATTGTCAAGGATTGTACCTTGTTTTATCAAGGGGATGGTTATTCGGACCAACGACACCAATACGGCATGTGGATGCAGTTCACTGGTCATTCCTCTTTGTCATTCAAATCTCCAAGCACCAGCCCCTTGAGTTCGGCTCGAATGATGATTGACTGTGACTCATGGAGGAATGGAGACAGTCGATCACTGAAGCCTGACTTCAACGAGGGGCCTTCAAACGGAAAGCTTGGCGGCGGTTTGTCTTCTCCGGCAGACGTTTCCGATACCAAGTCTATGGATATCTCACCGGCAGTCGTGGGTTCCGCTCCCCTCCCGGAAGTTACGCCGGCATTTAATACAGAAGTTAATGGTGCGCCAAGCCTTAATGAAAATGAAATAATTAGGGCCAAGAAACGGTTGGACTATGATGGTCTTAATGATGCATGGGGCCCAGATGTTTCTAAAGTGGAGCCCATTTCAACTCTGAAACCGCCTGCTAACTTCAATTTTGGATCGGTAATTATATCTGAAAATCAGTCTGCGTTTGTTCCGGGTTGGTCGATATTTGATAATATTATTGTGGGACACGAATGCCTTCACTCTATGAAATCCAAAAGAGAGGGAAGAAAAGGGTGGTTGGCAATGAAACTCGATATGAGTAAGGCGTATAATAGAGTTGAGTGGTGCTTCCTAGATCAGAAATTATTATTAAAGATTGTGTTTCATCATCGGTGGGTGGAGATTATTATGGATTGTGTTAGTACAGCATCCTATTCCATTTTAATCAATGGTAGCCCCACTGGTAGGATTGTTCCACATCGAGGCCTGAGACAGGGTGATCCACTGTCTCCATATGATCTATTCATGTTATGCTCCGAATCTCTATCAAATATGATTTCAAGGACTGTGAATCAGGGCCAGTTGATGGGTCCCAGACCAGGTAAAAACTGTCCTACCATCTCCCACTTGTTTTTTGCTGATGATAGTCTTTTGTTTTGTAAGGCAAAGATTGAAGAGGTGTGGGCTTTAAAGAAGGTTATTCTGGAGAAATATGAGCAAGCATCGGGCCAAAGGATAAACTATAATAAATCCTCTATGTTATTTTCTCCTAATGTGATGAATGAGTTTTGCACTGTGTTATCAGGTATCCTTCAGGTGAATGTGGTTGATATGTTGGGAATGTATTTGGGGGTTCCTACGTCTTTTTCTTGAAGGAAATGTGATGATTTTAGATCAATTAAACATCGTGTGTGGCAGACGCTCCAAGAATGGAAATGCGATCTATTTTCAATTGGGGGAAATGAAGTTCTTATTAAAAGTGTAGCTCAGGCTATACCAACTTATTTGATGAGTTGCTTCCGATTACCACAAACATTGTGCATGGATCTTCATAGGATGATGACAAGATTTTGGTGGAGGACCACTGACAGGCGGAAAAAGTTACATTGGAAAAAGTGGGAGTTTTTATGCCGCCCTAAGGAGTTGGGAGGTTTGAGCTTTAGAGATCTAACTTGTTTTAATCGCTCTTTGTTGGCAAAACAGGTGTGGAGGCTTACTAAAAATCCAACCTCTCTGGCAGCTTAAGTTGTAGCAGGGAGGTATGCACACCATTCAACTCTAATGATGGCCCCTTCCAAACCAAGTAGTTCCACTTTTTAGAAAGGCTTTGTTTGGGCACGTGAGTTGATTCATCGCGGGGTTTGAAAACAGGTGTGGAAGATCAATTCGGTTCTTTGAAGACCCATGGATTCCAAAGGAGATGCATTTCAAACCGATGAAAATTCCCAGCGGTGAGGTACAAGGGGATTTGTTGGTGGCTGATTTCATTACTGAGTCAAATGGGTGGGATATGGAAAAATTAAGAAAGGTAGTTTCGGAAGAGGATGTGATGATGATTCAATCCATTACGATTGGTGGACCGAGCCATGAAGATAGCTGGATATGGCATTATTCTCGGAATGGTGAGTACTCTACTAAGAGTGGCTACAAATTGGAGGTGAGTTCGAAGATTACGAAGGTATCATCCAATTCTAATGATCTTTGTCATTGGTGGAAAATTTTCTGGAAAACTAAGATTCCATAAACAAATTAAATTATTGGCTTTCCAGGGGTGTTTGCCAACAAATTTCTGCTTGTGGAAAAGAGGAATAGATGTATCCTATTTATACAGGTGTTGTGGGTGCAGTATTGAAAGCATAAATCACGCTTTATGTGGGTGCAAATGTGCAAAACAAATAGGTGATTTAATTTTCCCAAGGGTTGATGCGGATATAGCAGTTGCTGATAATTTTGCTGATAGAATTCGTTATTTAGCAAAACATCTTAGTACTGAGGATTTTGAGAGAGCATGTATTTCATTTTGGGCAATATGGAATGATAGGAATAGTTTCCTTTTGGACAAACCGATAATGGAATGGTATGCTCGGGCTGATTGGATTTAGAGGTATTGGGAGGGATTGGCGAGGGACAAATGTCAAACGGGGATGTAATGAGGGAGGATCATCTCCTAGTCATGTGGCATTATCTACAAAGCTGAAAATTTTCACTGATGCTGCTTGTCAACCTCATAAGGTGGGGATTGGTGTTGGGGTGGTCATTGTAGATGGGGATGATAAGTTGCATGGTGCTATGAAGATGTTTGATCATCAAGCTCTCTCTCCATTGGCGGCAGAGGTGCAAGCTATTTACCAAGCGGTAAGATTGGTCATTCAAATGCAAATCAAAGAGCTAGATTGATTTATACTCTGATTCTTTGAATGCAATCCGAATGATTAATAACGATCAGGAAACAGATCCTTAGGTTCATCATTGGGTGGTGCAAATTCAAGAAATGTGTCATGAACACATCTCAATTTCTTTTACCCATATTGGTAGGGATTTGAATGGAAGGGCTAGTACTCTAGCCAAGGATGCTCTTCGAAGTACACAATCCATGTTATGGTTATCGAACTTTCCACAATGGTTGAATTTAATGGGACAAAAAGCTCATTGTAAATGTATTAGTTGTTGCCATGTTTAATGAAAGAATTTTGTGATAAAAAAAATATATTACAAAAATTTATTAGTTAGCAATATGGTTTTTACATTCCCTCTTTTGCTCTTAAATCTTTCAAAAATTCCCATTTTGTCCTCATATCCCTTCCCTGTGAAGTCCCTATTTTGTCCACATATCACTTCATGTGTTCCTTCACTGTCCTCATATCCCTTCATTGCTCCATATCCCTTTTTTTAAAAAAAAAAGATTTTAAGGGCAAAGAGGGAACATAAAAATTCTCCCCTCATAGCAGCATTTAACATTATATAGATATAGATTATTTTGTAATTTGCTATCTTATTGGAGAACATGTGTGTATGATGATTTTGTAATTCTTTTATTATTTTGTATTATTTAAAACCCTATTTCGTAGCTACTACCTCTGTATAAACTTTATATTATAAAGTTGTAGCTCTGTTGTGGAAGAAAAAGAAATTTCCTTTCCATTTGCCTTTCCATTTAGTGGAAGGAAATTGCCTATATTGTAGTTGATCCAAAGTCAAGAAGCTAGTTTCTGAACTGTAACCTGTGTAGTTGACCCAAAGTCAAGAGAAAATACAGCCCTTCCAACTTCAACAAAAAATAATAATAATAATAATAATAAATAAATAACAAACAAACAAATAAATCACACTTTTAGATAGCAATTTATTTGTGACTTAATTACATTTTTATCCCAAATTTTTAAATTTTTTCACCTAAATTTATTAAAATTCTCATCTATTTTTACTTGTTTTTCGTGTGAGTTGTATTTAGTTTTGTCAAATATATATGATATGAACCCAGACAACATCAAATTATTTTTCATATTTTATTCCATAATTTTGGTGTAATTTTATTGCTGACCAATTTTGTCCTTTATATAACTTACTAAGTAGGGTATTTTTGTCATTTTGTTATGATCAATATAATGATGTGGCATGCAGTTAAGGTTTTGGAAAACTATCTAAAGCCTTACCACACTACCGTAGGAGGGAGTAGGTACTACCGTAGTCCCCTATAATGATTTGGCATTAAATGACGTGTCAAATGCTGAATGGAGGGAGTAGGTACTACCGTAGTACTAGAAATTTTCCCTTGATAGACCCACATGGCCACACCTCTTAGGAACTCAACTCTAGATTTTTTTTTTAATTTATTTTAAATTTGATTAGAAATTTAAATGTGTTTTTTAAACAAAGATGAAACCCATTTAAAAAAGGAAAAAAATGAAAACCATTTATCAAAAGAAAAAAGAGTTTTTGAAAACTACTCCTTTTTTAGTTTTCAAAACTTGTCTTAGGTTTGTGATAACTTGAGAAGAAAGTAGATAACAAAATAAAGAAACGTACTTATTGGGAAGTAGTGTCTATAAGCTTAATTTTTTTAGAAAACTAAAGAGGAAAATACAAATGGTTATCAAATGGGGTCTAAGTTTTCAAAACATAGCTTGTATTTCGAAAGCATTTGTTAGTAATAAATAACATTTTTATAACTAAAATGTTATTTCCAAAAGGTTTATAATATTTTTCTTAAAATTCGTATTTCAAGATAGTTTTTTTTTTCTTTTTTTAAGAAAAATCGTATGATGGAACCTAGAAATATTTGGGAGTCCAATTTTTTAGAATTCTCAGGGTGAGAGATCTTAATCTTCGGTAGTCCGAGATTTTGATCCCAAGAAAAAATGAATTTAATTAAAACAAAAAAAAAAATCTCTTATGAAATGTTATCCTATAAACGAATTGAGGAATGATAAAATTGTTTCATATTCTTGAGGTGGAGAATTTTAATTCTAATATGGATGATTTCCACTTATTTTATGAGAGATCATTAATAAGGGGCAAAATATAACCGTGTTTTTTTTTACATGTTGTGCAACCTTGCCTGTAACAAAATTGTATTCGCAACCAAGTTGGTCATGGATATATACTGCACACATTCACTTCATTTTTGTGCAACCTTGTCTATAACAAAATTGTATTTAACATCTATTTGCTTTGCCTTAGAGTGATATTTGGATTCCTTTGTGAATGCTAGGGTAGCCTGAAGATGATAGGAGCTCAAATCCAAATCTACAAACAACCGCTTGTCTCTCTTGAAGAAACAGTAAGCAAGATGTAGCATTTGAAGATGGCTGAAATATGGGTCGTTATTATTAGAAACATTCAGCTGGTCCATCCCTGTGGAAGTAATTTTGATCGGAAATACAAAATTTTGAGTGTTGGGTCTGAAAGGAGGTGGAGGTGAAACCAACAAATCTCGCAAGTGTTGGCCAGAAGCAGATCTCAAAGCCCAAATCTTCTGAGCATACTTGATAATCCCAGCAACAAACACGGGAATGGCGATATAGTTGAGAGCCTTAGGTCGTTTCATGGCTAGCATAAAGATGTAAAACGAAAGGAGAAGGTTAGTGATGAAGCGAAAAAGAGCTCTGAGCCAGAGGTCGTTGTCTTGAATGGAGTAGGCAGTGATGGTGTCAGAGCCACCGAGGTGGAGTAGTAAAAATGGCATCCAAAAGGCTCTAATGATGTATATGGGATCTGAAAATTCATCGTAGCAGCCGCCACCGTATTTTTCAATGACGATGCCCAAGGAAACTATGGCAATCCAATCAGCAGAGGAATATGCAAACAAGAGAACCAGGCGGAGGCAGTTGTTAGAACTGTATTTTCTCTTCGACCCCATTGGAACCAGAACCAGCTGCAGAGATAAACTTATGATGAGCAAAAACACAAGCTCCCATTTGTACATAAAATCCCAGAAAGCAGTTGTATCCATGAGATGATCTTGATCTGCACAAATTCAAACGGAAACTCAGAGTTACACACCAATGATATTCAAAGGTATCTTTACTAGTTCCTAGGTCCAAAAGTTTCCACATTTTGTTTTTAGGACAAAGATATTTATTTATTTGGTGGTAGGAACTCACATAGAAGCGTCGGCAGTATTAATGTTAATGCAAATGTTTTTCTTAGAAGAAGAAAAAGGTTTTCTTAGTGCATAAGAAAAGGGAAATGATTCAATTCATTTATTTTAACTTTAATTTTTTTTCTTTTTCTAGTTCAAGAAAATGTGACGTGAGGATTTTTTTTTTTTTTTTTTTTTTTTTTAATCAAAGGAAACTTCATTAAGGAACAAACGGAACAAACGAACCCCGAGGGGATACAAACAAATGTTGCTCTGTGAGCAATAAACTAGCCACCCATTTTGGATAGTTCTGACGCCACAAACGAAGCGACAAAGAAGTAAGGCCAACTCGGGCCAACCTATGAGCTATAGTATTGAATCTACGGTTTATGAAATGAAAAGTAACTTTGTTGAAAAAAGTTATAGCCTCCCGGATATCCCAAACTGTTGTAGCAATTTGAGCATCACATCGAGTGACTCCATTGATAGACTGGATTAGAGATAAAGAATCATACAAAACCGATACACTTTCCATATTCAGGGTATTCGCAAGGCAAAGACCGTTAAGCACTGCAACCGCTTCTACTTGTAAAGGGGAAGAGACACTTTGAGCACCTGAACACTAAGACATCCAGACTTATCACGAATTACTAGACCAACCCCATAAGACCCCTGAGAGGCCATGAATGCTGCATCTGTATTCACACTACAACAAATTTGGCTTTTAATGTCGGGCAATGCCCGACATTAAAAACACCGACATTAAAAGTTTTAATGTCGGTCGCTTTTAATGTCGGTCATTGACCGACATTAAAAGCTCTGTCCGACATTAAAAATACCCTTTTAATGTCAGTCATTGCCCGACATTAAAAGGGCCTTTTCAATACGGATTGGGAGAAAATGATTCTCACACCCCTTTATTCAATAAAACTCCCATATATATATACAAGATGTAACGCCCCGCGTTTCGGAATCAAGCCATTTTTGAATTTACTGGGCGTTCTTATTCTAATTTGGAAAATTAGAATAAGTTTAGCCTTGGGTCGTTAAACTAAATTTCTAAAATTTAGGGGAAAGAGATTTTTAATTAAATCTTTAAATTCCTAAAGTTAGAGGTTTAACATTTGATATCTATTTTAAATATCAAAAAGGCCCAAACTCTTTTATCAATCGAGTTATTTTTCCTCCCAAGTCTTTTAGGGATTAAGTTAGGGTTTTTAAATAAAATCCTAGATAAGACCTTATTCCTAATTAAATTGGGATTTCTTCTCTTAGGTTCTTTTAAAAGAAAAGAATAAGGAAATAAGGGAAAAAGAAACCCTAAAGCAAATATTATCTCCTTCTCCCTCCTCCTTTTCGTGAGCACCAGCCGCAAGTCTTCTTCCTCCCTGCCCGTGTGTTTCAGCCGGCGCGTCGCCGCCTGGCCATCCCGCCGCCGTTGGAGGTTGCAGCCAAGTCCTTGTCGCCGCCGCCGTTCGTGCTCCAGCGTCGCCGCGTCGCTGCCGTCGTGGTCTTCATCCCTGTTCATGGTCTTCATGTTGTCGCCGTCGTCGAGGTCGAGTTGTGGGTCGCGCGTCTCTCTCGCAGATCTCTCTCCCTCTCTGCGTCATCGTTCTACTCGAGTGTCGCTGCCTCCTCGACGCGTCGTCATCACTGCAGCAAAGTGTGTCGTCGCTGCCGTCGTTTAGTGTTGTAGCCGCGTGGGTCCTCTCTTCCGCGCCGTTTTCAGCAAGAACCTCGTGGGTAAGTCTCAAACTCACTCATGTGTATTCGTTAAGGCCCGATCTAACTCCTTCTTGCTCGTTTTGGTTAGATCTCGCGTGCCTAGCAGTTCGGAGTTCCGTCGCCCTCGTTTCAGCCGATTCCGCCTCTGTCCAGCAGTATTCTTGGCTGTTTTTGGTGTCGTTTGGCCTGAGGTCACTCCCGGAGGTGAGTTTATGCTTTACCCACTCTTGGTTGAAGTTTAAATTGATTACCCATTAGCTTTAGGTGCTGAAAAGTTTGATGGTGTTCGATATTCTGATCTGCAGCGCCGTCTAGGGGTTCGATTAAGTTCGAAACACTTCAACTTGGGTACCCACTGCTCAAAGAGCGTTCTAGCTCATTGGTTGTGGTTGGTGTAACCCGTCTAGCACAGAAGCGGGCCCGTTTGGGTAAGTTTCCTTGTTGTCCCTTTGCTTTTAGCGTTAAGGGTTGCTGCCCAATAGTTACCCAAGCCTTAAACCATGTTTTAATCGATACCCATTCGTTATCGACCTTATAATTGCAGAATTAGGTGTATTCAATTGCTGTTCAGCGAGCGTTTGGTCTCAAATATCGTGTTCAGCGAATACCCACAACTCGAAAGACCTTGATTTTGGTTACCCATAACCCGGCGACTTGGGATCTTGGTTGTTGGGTCGTTTCGAGCACAAGTCAGCTTGTTCTCAGGGTTGTTTGAGCACTAAGCGGTAAATTCCAGCATCCCTAGACCCTTTCCTCAAGTCTATTAGGTGCTCTAAGTTGTTTTCTAACCCTTGGTAATTATTGCTTGTAGTTGGAGCTCTTTAGGCTCTTCCGGTTGTTTCCATTAGTCCTTTAGGATTGTTTAGGAGCGTTTGAGCTTCCGGTAAGTAGTTCTTATCTGATGTAGTCTATTTGACTGTGTGATGCATGCTGATTGATTTCCCGCTTTATAACTGTTCTCTTGTTCCTTGTTTCTTTGAATATATATGTATATATATATGAAATCTTTGGAAAGCATGAATTGTTGCTGTGTGTTGATTGGTTGTAAAGCATGCTGGTTCTGTTTGGTATTCGTGAGATAAGCATGAGTTGAGAGCCTGTGATTACATGTATAAGCGTGGTGGGCATAATACGTGAGTCTAGAAGCGTTGCGGGGCATACACATTCTAGATAGAGGTGAGATAGAGGTCAGGGACCTAAAGTGTGAAAGAAAGGAAAGTTGGGTGAGTGTCAGTGCACCTCGGGTACAAATGGTCGAGGGGTGACATGTCACCATGGGTTTAAAGAGAACTAGCATTGTGATTGAGTTATTAGGGTCTCGGGTATAAATGGTCGAGGACTGATAATGTTTCAAGGAAAGTAAAGTGATTATCAGGGCCTCGGGTATAAAAGGTCGGGGACTGATATATCACTATTGGTGTCGATGCCTCGGGTCTAAATGGTCGAGGGTCGATATGCCAATGTTAGATAAAGAGGAGCATCGAGGCCTTGGGTATAAATGGTCAAGGGTCGGTGTGATGAGTCCTGAGGCAAGTATTGAGGCCTTGGGTATAAATGGTCAAGGGTCAATACGTTGCTTAGTCATCGAGGCCTTGGGTATAAATGGTCAAGGGTCGATGCACAGTTCGAGGCCTTGGGTATAAATGGTCAAGGGTCGAATGCCGAGCTCTGTAGAGAAGTGTCGAGGCCCTGGGTATAAATGGTCAGGGGTCGGTACAACTCGAAGGGTGAGTCTTGGAGAGTTTTGCGGAGCGTGACGCGGAAATCACGTGTGAAGAGCCATGTGAGGGCTAATTATGAGCGTTGAGTGAGCTCGTGGAGCTTGAGTGGTTAGCGAGTTGCATAGAGAGATGCATGAGTTATGGCTTAGGAGAGTCATTTGTTACTAGCTTTTGAGCATGATGTTGTGTTTACCGCTTTTAAGAAGCATGATGTTTTGCACATGAAAAGCATGTTGTTTGTTGTCTGCTGTTTGATGGCTTCTCAGGTAGGGGCTGCTTACCAGTACCTTAGTGTACTGACCCCCTCCCCTCTCTCTCCCCCCAACTACCAGATTTTGCAGGTTGACTGCGTGGACCGTGGTGATGCGGAGGAGGCATATGAGGAAGAACTTAGCTAGTTGTGTTGTTCCCCTTTTTCTTTCATATTGGTTAGCTTGATGTTTATCTTGAATAGGATGGTGATGCTTAAATTTTGGTTGGACAGCTGTTGTCCTGCTAGGTTTAGTCCTGAATTGTTCTTGTTGAGTTATAGGGTTAGTTGTGTTTGTTCTAAAGAACTCCATCAACTCCTTTAGTGGTTAATCATTAAGTTGTTTTGAGCGAATTAGTATTATAAGATCTGTTTCATTTGCGTTCCTGGATTGGTTGTAGTTGCTTACTGCTGGCTGTTGGTTCTGTGAATGTTCTGTCGGGTTGTAGTTGGTGGAGTGATTTGATAATGTGTATATAGAAGTGTTTTTCTTGTTCAGCAGGTGTAGGAAAATTTTGGGTTAGTCCAATGTGCGCCGTTATGCTGCCGAAATTTTCGGTGCTCACGGTTTGTTTTAGTCTAGGAGTTAGTAATGTCGCTGGGTTAGCTTTTAAAATCCCGGGGCGTTACACAAGAAGAGTTGGTTAATGAACCCAACTAAACTAACAGCTAATAAACAAAATTAACTATCAGCTGGAATCAATTATTTACAGAATAACTGTGACGAATACTCTAATACTTTTTAATGTCATTCAACAAGCTTTGACCGACATTAAAAATCACTTTTAATGTCGGTCAATGCCCGACATTAAAAGTGAACTTTTTATGTCGGTCAACCACTCTTTGTCTGACATTAAAAGTCACTTTTAATGTCGGTCAGTTTTTAATGTCGGTCATTGCCCGACATTAAAAGTTGCGACATTAAATGTGTGATATTAAATTAAAAAAAAATTGTTGGTTGCACACGTAGCTAACCAACAATACTATTTCTTCATTTTGTACGAACCTGTAAACAAAATAGAATTTAAACATATACACAAAATAAAATCTTGAAAGTATTTTTACACAACTAAAACTCAACGAACATGTATTTAATTAATAAAATATAAGAGTGTATATAATACATGAAGCTTTCCGTCCATCCACAAATCACATCCATGAACCAAATTTACAAAGAAAAAGTAAAATTACTAAACAAGATAAGTACGCAACTCCTTAAATGCTCTTTTTCAAGTTCATCTTCGAGCTTCTTTTCAAGAATATCCATTTCATCATCTGCAACAGTTCTTGCTTAACAAGATGAATTCCAAACTTTATACAAATAAAAAACGTATAAGTGAAATACAATCGACACACATCTCCAATCAAATCCTTAAACTAAAATTAAAGCTCAAGACGTACAGGCAAAGGAGAGGCTGCATTTAATGAAACAACTATTTTAATCTATAATAAAAATTCTTTTAAAAGCCACAATTAAGAGTAAACCTAAAATAAACTATTATTCAACTCAAAAATTGTTAGGTCTCATTAACTTGTTAATTACACCCTTATTGGTAAATTACGACATTTGCCCTAATTTTATCTTTTCTCAAATGTAAGCTTAAATCATGTTATGGTGTTATATTTTTTTCGTAGATGTTAGTTCAGATACATTGAATAAGAAATTGTTCTAATTTCAAGCTTCCTATCTACCTTCCTTTGGCATAAGTGTCTAACTGCCTGGTACTAATCTAATGTGGTTTCATTTGGAGACCCACCCAAGTCAATTATTGATATCGAGACATTGAGTTATTCTCAACACTATGAATGATCGGTTAAGCCAGGATAAAAACAACAATCTTCAATAGGGAATTTCATTCAATAAACTAAAACGAAAAGTGTAAGGTGATAACTTTACCAATCATAATCATTTTTATCATTGTCAGAATTAAGAAAATCATCGGCACCAGTCTTGCGTGTAGGGGCTGGAGTCACTGATGAGATATTAAATATTGGAGAAGTTCCTGGTTTTGTTCCTGCACAAAACGGGAAATTGAATTCGGTAAAACGTAATTCCAGTAGAATAAGCAAAAATAGACGTCAAAGAAAACGGTGGGTACAAATGAGAATATTCAAATAATCAAATGAGAATTTCCTGTAACAATAGGGTACATAGTGCACAAACCAAATGAAGGCAACAAAGCAATGAATAAAAATCCAAAGAACCTGTAACACTCTAGAATTCTATACTTAACCTAGCGACATTACTAAAGCTTCATTTTAACCGGATGTGCTTCGAAAATTTCGACAGCATAACGACATACATATGGCTAACCCAAAAATTTTTAAACCTGTTAAACAAGAGAAACACACTTCTATATGAAAAAACCGTCCAACTACAACCTCACAACACTTCAGGTTCACAACAAGACTCCAAAAATTCTAAAACTAAGCAAGTTAATAGGAAATGTTATTTAAATTATCCACAAAACAAGGGAGCAACGCTATATTCAGCACCACAGAAATCTATTTCTTTTATTTTCAAAGCAACTCAGAAAAGTGAGAAAATAATGGACTAACTGAAATCCTTTTTCATTTATTTTCCTTTTTCTTTAAACAGTTGTGTTGCAGGCAATAGACTTCCACATGTTATTCAAAATTTTATATTATAGAAAAAACATATGAATTAGGATATGCGTTTGGAATGGCAGAACCAATGTACAAAACCAAGTGTTATCAAATTGTTCTTACTAGTTGGTCAGTAGCCTTAGAGATCCAGGATGGAAGCAAATAACGAGTGTTATTTAGTGCAGCATAGGATGTCTCCTTCGCTACCTTACACATTTTTCTGTTAAAGTATTACATGAACTAAAAACGAACTACTATACGACCAAATAAATGGGAAGAACCCCCACCAATCCCTCAACAAAGCGCTGTTGTTCCTCAATTAAACCAAAACTAGATACAAAATGCATCATTAACAAAAAAAAAAAAAACACACACACACACACACACACAAAAAAAAAACAAAGCGCGTGAGGGAAGTTATAGAGTAGAAATGAAAAGTAAGACTATAACACCATAATTCCCGGTACTCTTGAATGTATCAAATGTTTGTTGACCATACTGAAATGCAAAATTAGATCTGTTATGACAAAATGATATTTGAAGAGTAAAATGGATCTTCTTCCCTCCGAATCTTTCCCCTAGTTTCCACTACACTGATCTTAAATTGGTAATTTGAAAACATGTCAAAAGAACTCAATCCTTGTAGATCTGCATTTCAAAGAGGTGAAGTTATCAGAAGAATAAACTAAAACTGTAATAAGTGAATCATTGTTCTTATTGTAAAACAAACTCCGAATGACCTCATCAGGGCTGACATTCAAGAAGCATATCCTTTCATTTGTCTCGTGCAAAAAATAACCAACAGTGTCATTCAGGAATTTTTGTTTAAGAAAATTCACTAGGGCATAAATAATGTAAATATGTAATTACCTCTACTAAAAGTTGCACAAACACCAGAATGTGCAAGTGCAAAAACAATATCCCGTGCAGCAACAATTTTTATTACTTTTGTCCTCTTCATTAGAAAAGGTAAAACTGGTAAGCGATGCCCCTTTGGATCATGAGTATCATATTCTTCCTGATACAATTAAATAGAAATCACAGATAAATTTTATGAAGAAAACAACATTCATGCAATTTATGCCAATTCCAAGCATATAGAGCAAACTTAAATTAATAAAAAAAAAATAATAATAAAAAATCAGTCTCCGGAAGTAGCAGATCCTTAAATATATTCTCAACAACTTCTTGGAAAGGTGTCATATAAGCCCAACAATATATAAAAGTCTCAAAAGCATAAGTTCAATTTAACCTGTAAAGTTTCGGTCAATGATTTGTAACGCTCCATTTCAGCAGTCAAATGTTGGAGTTGGTCGTTTAGTAAAATGTATAAGCGGGATGAATGTGCACACTTATCATCCTGCAAATCATTCTTCAAGAATAGAGAGAAAATGTTCAAAGTTCACTGTGGTAAAAAATGTAAACATGGAAGAGTGATCCCAAAAACAAGATATTAAGTGAAGAAGATTGCAAACCTCAATATCTTGGAATTGATTTGACAAGGTTACATTATCTTCACAAGCATCTTGAAGCTCAAAACGACGATCAGCTGCTAGTATTTATATCATTGTTCATAACATTAGGTGTCTGCCTGAGTGAGAGAGAGAGACCAATTGTACAACTATACCCTAGCTTCCTCAATGGAATCATTTAATTCTCGAAACTCCATAGTTCTTTCTGCTGTTTTTTCGGGTGATCAATTTCCATTCACTACACCCAAGGTGGGAGCATGTATTGGAAACATTTTCATCAACCAAATGGAGCAAATTATTGAGACAACCTTAAATACAAGAATTGCACAGAGATCTAATATCATATCATAAACAAAAAGCATAGTAATCAAGGGGTTGTATCATGCCACTATAGTTTCCAACACATTCACGGAAAGAAACAAAGCAAACTTCCAGTAACTTTTCACACAACTCCACAAACTATATAATCTCTTAAATAAACCATCTAATAAAAAAAACCTTACAATAAACTAGATCCCATTTTTCATTAAGATCTAAATTAGACAGGCGCAGATCAGAATTCAATCATCATCTTACACAACAAAAGATAATATTTAAAGTTGTCTGATAGATGACTCCAATGCCTGAGCAATAGCAGACTCAAAGGGCATAATCCATCATCCAAAATAAACCTTCCATTTAACTTAATAGACAATGAAAAAAGTACAATAACAACATTAAAAAATGGAGAAACAAGAATTTTCCTCCTCTCCACTAAACCAAACAGAAGCATCACACCACCCCCACTAAACCAAACAGAAGCATTACACCACAATCTAACCACAAGAAAGAAATAATTTTATACAGACATCCTAGAATTAAATTTAGGTCTACATTTTATAAAATTAAAAATAAGCAAACAAAACAAACCTTAGAAGTAATCCAACTCAAATCTTAAAAATCAAACTGATCGGGCTCAAATCTATTGTCTTTTAATGTCAAATTTGCTACCCACGACCACCACGACCTCAGATCTGAGCACGAACAGCCACGACCACCATGGATTTGCTACCCACGAAGTACAACCACACACATCTACACTTTTAACTCACAAACCCATGAACAAAAAAACCCACGTCGTGCTAGAGATGAAGAGTTCAGTGACCGACGATGAGGAGAAGAGATGAAGTCGCCGTCGAAAGATGTGTGTGGGCAAGTCACCGCGCCGAACAAAAAAACCCACTCGTTTTGAAGACGAGAGAAGGGAACCGCGCCAGAGATGTAATGCTTCGAGTCGCCTCTAGTGAGCTTCTAGACGGAGAAGACGAGAAAAGGGAAAAGTGAAGACGAGAGAAGGGGGAAGAGAGAAATGTCGGGGAGAGAGAGTAAATTTTCACTGGAGAGAAATTTTTGTTTTAAAAAAAACACAAATTAATTTTTTTTTTAAAAAAAAAAGACTTTTAATGTCAGGCATTGACCGACATTAAAAGTCTTAAAAATTTCAAACCCCGCCATCCGACATTAAAAGGCCCGCAAATTTTTTTCCGTCCGACATTAAAAGCATAATTTTTTGTAGTGTCAAAATGGAATTTCCTCCCTTGAAAATTATATCCATGATAGTGTCCTTAGATTGGGCTTTATTCTTACCTCCCTCATTTGCTTGCTGGTACTCAGCCAGGTACTGATCTATCTATTCGCTATGGGTGGCCACTGGAGGAATTGGGCGATTCTGCACACTACTATTTCTATCATTCCAAATAGCCCAAGCCCCCACGCAGATACGAGGTAAATCTTGATCCATCCCATCAGCTAAGCTCAACCATCGATCTTTAATGTCCAATTGGCAAGAAGCTCGCACAAGCCCCACCGAATTTAATATCTCCCATATCTCCATAGCTCTTGAACACCTAAAGAGGGCATGATCTGTCGTCTCCAATTCATCATGACATAGGGGGCAGTATCCACTCACCGGCATATGGTGACGCATAAGATTGACCATAGTGGGTATAGAATTGTGGAAGGATTTCCACACAAACACTTTCACTTTGGATGGAATCTTCATCCTCCACATCTTATTCCACCATCATGCCTCTCGATCGACGACTGACATGGAAGCTACTTGGCTATTCAACATACTAATCTTGTAACCACTTTTCACAGTATAGTCTCATATTCGATCGTAATGCCAAATCCACTTGTCAGGAGCTGAATTACTAATAGGAAGAGATTTTATCACCTCGATGTCCTCCCTCAACAAAACTTGACTTAATTTAACCACGTCCCATTGCATAGAAGAGTTTATGAACTCCGAGACCATAACACTCTCCATGCCAACAGGAGGTGAAGACATGACCTTAAAAGTAGATGGTCTTGGCAGCCATGGATGTTGAAACATTAGAATCGATCTCCCGTTCCCGACATTTTTCCGTAAACCCATCTTCATAAGGTCCATCCTCCACACAAATCCCTTCCAAAAAAAGGACGAGGAAGAAACGGGCAGTTATGCTAAAGATTGAAGATGACGGAAAATATTTGCCTCGCAAAACTTTAGAGATAGTCAGATTTGGGTTGGAAAGAACCCTCCACACTTGTTTAGCTAGTAGGGCCTAGTTGAAACTGACCAAATCTCGAAAATTTAAACCTCCGATCTCTTTTGGCTTACACAGGTCCTCCCATTTTTTCCATTGCATCTTACGTTTGTCTCCACACGAACCCACCAAAACGTAGCACAGAGTGTTGATATTTTTGCTAAAATGCCTTTAGGAATCTGAAAACACCTCATAGCATATGTTGGAATAGCCTAAATAATGCTTTTGATCAGGACCTCTTTACCCCCTTGAGAGAAAAATTGGCCCTTCCAACCCTGCAATACTTTCCATACTCTATCCAACAAAAATTTAAAATCTCTAGATTTGCCTCGTTGGAAAACGGAAGGTAAACCAAGGTAAGAGCCCAGAGACTCAGACTCACACATATTTAATATATTGCACAAATAATCTCTGGTATCTGCAATAACATTCCTGGAGAAAAACACAGATGATTTGGAATAATTAACACATTGACCAGAAGCCCGTTCATAATCCTTCAGAATGGATTTAAACACCCCAAACTCATGAGCCGCTGCATTAAAAAAAACAAGGTTGTCATCAGCAAAAAGTAAATGAGATATTTTAGGACACCCTCTCGCTATTGACAGCCCAACCAACGAGCTATTCCTCGCAGTTATCAATAGAGTTGAGAGACCTTCCGTACAGAGCAGAAATAGGTAGGGAGACAAAGGGTCCCCTTACCTAATGCCTCATGATGGTTTAATAAAACCAAAAGAGTCACCATTCAAACAAATGGAAAATGTAGCTATCGTGATACAATTCATAATCAACTTAATCCAATTAACATGGAATTCCATCTTAGACATAATCTGAGATAAGTACGACCACTCAACTCGATCGTACGCTTTGCTCATGTCAAGCTTCAAGGCAACATATCCAATTTTTCTTTTCCGCTTCTTGTGCAAAAAATGAAGCGCTTCATGCCCCAAAATCATATTATCTGATATACATCTACCAGGGATGAACGCAGATTGACACTCATCGATAACCACGTCCAGAACCATCTTTAGTTTATTCGCTATGACCTTTGTAACAATTTTATATACCACATTACATAAGCTAATAGGACGAAAATCAGATACTAACCTCGGTTGGTGCACCTTTGGAATAAGGACAAGATTTGTATGATTCCAATCCTGAACCGAGGCTCCATCATTCAGAATGGAAAGAAAACTAGACACAGTTTTGTCACCCACTGTCGCCCAATATTGTTGGTAGAAAAGAGCAGGAAAACCATCCAGACCTGGCGCCTTGGAAGGATGGAAGCCATTAACGGCAGCAACAACTTCCTCTCGAGTATAAGGAGCCAAAAGCATCTGGTTCATTTCTGAAGTAACTCTAGTGGGAACCTAATTAATCACCTTGTCAAAGGCGCAAGAATCAACCTTGTTGGAAGTAAAAATATTAGAAAAGTAGTTATGAAAAGTAGATTGGATCCCTGATTCTTCTGTATGACAAACCCCATTAGAGTCTTCAATTCCCCCAACCCAGTTCTTCTTATGCCTCGAAGATGCCTTCTGGTGAAACCATCGGGTGTTGCGATCACCCCATTTAAGCCAGTTCTCTCGCGATCTTTGTTTCCAATACATCTCCTCATCGAGAAGAAGAGAATCCAATTGGCGCTCCAACTGATGTATTGCCCCAAAATCAATAGGCGTGGCACTATCATAAGCCTGTTTGATCTTATCCTTAAGTGATCGGATGTCATTCATCAAACGCTTATTTTGACGAAAACCCCAACCTTCCAATGCCGACGCACAATCCTTCAAGACGAGATGCAGTGGACGCATCTCAGGACAATCCTCCCTCCACTACCCAACGCTCCGAATTAATTCTCCGCAAGCCTCCTGTCGAGTCCACCATTCCTCAAATTTGAAAGACCGTTTTTTCCATCTTTTACCCCGACTTGAAGGACGATCATCAAGAATGATCTCAATGGGTCGATGGTTCGATTTGGCCCAATCTAAATGAGTCACCTTATGATCTTCGAAAAGAGCACAGAAATTAGCATTAGCAAGAAAGCGGTCCAATCTTAAACGCACCTGTGCCCCGTTACTTCGTCGATTACACCATGTGAACACATCACCACTAAAACCAAGGTCAAATAGATTACAATCATCCAAAGTCTGACGGAAAGCCTCAATTTGTCCACTTTCACGATCAGGACCCCCCGCTTTCTCATCTTTCCATAAAATCTCATTCAGATCACCCTCAATCACCCATGCAGCCTCATTATTGTCATACAACCGACGAATCAAATTCCAAGAGTGAGAGCGTAAGCTAGGATCCGGATTACCATAAAAACCAGTAAACCGCTACCGTTTATCATTCCAAACAATATTGGCATCAATATGATGTATAGAATAATTGCGAATACTCACATCAATGTCATCTTTCCATAATAAGCATAGGCCACCACTGAGACCTACGCGATCAACAACAAAACACCCAGAATAATTTAATCGAGCTTTCAATTTATTCAGGACAACTGACGAACATTTCGTCTCCGAAAAAAAAACATAACTGGGAATTTAAACAAGAAAGCTCGCTGCAAACGTTTCGGAACGCCCATGGACTCCCCAATCCACGGACATTCCAACATATAATTTTCATGGATCTCGGCGGGGATGCTCAGCAAACCCCGCCTTCTTACAATCAAAACCATCGACCTTAGGCCGCTTAACAATATCAGGAGAAAATAAAATCGGACCAGTTTTACGCTTCTTAAACTCCTCCACCACTTCCAAACTCAAACCAAGTGGGACATAGCCTGCACGTGCCCGCTTCTTCCACATATGGCCTTGAGTACCCAAGCGGGTAAAAGAAGCCAAGATAGGAGCATGGCCATCTTACCTTTCAACCTCACTTTGAAGAGTGTCCTCAACCTGAGTAGTCAAAGGTAACACCGGCTGAAAAATGGATTGCTCCCCAAGCCCATCAGAACTGAGTTGGACCCCTTCATCCCACTGCAAACCGCTCCCCACAATAGGTTGCAAAGGCCCATCCTCAAAAGAGGACTCGATATCATTCCGTGGGCCCAATACCTTCAACAGAGGCCCATCAGTTGCTGCTTCAATCTTGGCTTCACCCGGTCCAGCAGACCCATCCAGATCCAATGGTCCAATCTCGTCCACCGATTCAGGGTAACTTTCTATTTCAGAATCTCCACCATTACCGTAACCGACGCCATCATCCTCAAGATCCTTCACTGCGTCTTCCATTACCGAACAAGGCTGATTAAAAATTTTCATTAAGTTATTTGATATTTGAACGTTACTGACCTTAAAAATTTTCCAGAAGTCAGACGACCCTTCCCCTACTTCTGAAGATAACGGCTGCATTAAAGAGGGGACCCCTGCAGAAGTAACGTCCACCGGAGCTTTGTGCCGAAGATCCTCCGATTCCAGCAGCGCACTTCGATTTTAACATTCTTGCTTCCAACTAGCCGCTAGTGAAGGGAATTCTTCTCTAAGCGAAGATAGTAAATATGGCATCTTCTCTTTCCCTTTAGACGAGATCTGAGGTCCATTAGACAGAGAGTAAATTAACATATGCTTTTGAGGATTGACCCTCTGCTGGTTCTCCCCGCTCGGTTCAGATATACGAATTCCACGTTGAGCATGTCTTGGAACCACAGGAGTCGGACCCTCTTGCGAAGCCGATGGACCCACCGCCATAGGCAGCCGTTGGCTCACCGGATGGACTTGAACAACACCCCTTCCATGCACACCGTCAGAAGCAACATGCGGATCCATCCCTCTTCCAGTGTAACGAAGCCAATCCCCATACTGAGATGGAGAACCAAATTCTCGATCCTCGCTGTTCATAAGAGTACAACCACGAGAAAGATGCCTGATAATCCCGCAGAATGAACACACCTCCGGTAATCGTTCATAACGAAAAGGGACCCATAAGGCACTTAAGGGACCATCCGGATAAATTCTGATGCCACGGGGGAGAGGTCGACTGAGATCATCAATTTTAATTCGAATGCGTAAGCTCGATCCCCAGAAAAGGAAGTTGTTTCGATTGTCAACATCTTCAAAAACTCCAATTGCGTTTCCGATACGTTCAGCCATTATATGGTTAAACCAATCCAACGACAACTCGAAAACATGAATCCAAAAGGATACATAATCAAACGGGTGATCAGAAGGCCTCATACCCCGAATAGGAAACACCAACACCAACACCAACAAAAACTTCTCAAACAGCCACGGTCCCTGACGAACAACTCTAACACGATAGTATATATCTTAACCAAATAAACTTATGTTTGATAAAATTAAGGTAACTTTACAATTTTTTTCTTATACTTCTAATTGTAGAAAAACTATCGGTTAGTGGTGGATCTAGAACTTAATGTCAAGGGACTTAGATTAAAATAATTTTTGACTAGTTTACATATTTTAATATTAAATTTGTTAAATCATAAGTTTGATCCATCAATTTTTAATATTATGTCCAATAGGAATAAGTGATTGACTTTAATAGTTTCATAAGTCTCTAAAACTTTTAGGGCACTCCCCATAACTCTCCTTAACTTTAGGCTCAAGACTCTCCCTCCCTCCCCTATTTTAGGTCTTTTCAATTGTAACCATCTCTATTGTATTAGTATAAATAGGGATGCGTATGAATGGTTAAACACAACAACAACTCAATTGAATGCAATTCATTTGCTCTCTTCTCCCTACCTTTGCTCTCTCTATTTCTCTTTTACTCTTAGTGTTCTTGTTATTGTTCTTCACGTTTTATAACACAAAAAAGAATATAAAAAAAAAGTAAAAAAAGAACGTTGAATTAAAATAAAAAACAAAGAAAGAACAAAAACTTAAGTAGCTTTTTTTTAAAAAAAAAAATACTTAAGTTGAAAAACGAACATAAAAAAAAAGGGATATCCTTAGAAATGGCCAAAAATTACAGGGTATTTCTGAAAAATGGCCAAACTGGATTTTTTAATGAAAAATGGCCAAATCGGTTTTCTAACCTATTTTCTGGGATTGGAACTTCCATTTTTACCCTTGAGTCATCCCCACGTCTCTCCTATATTTGTGCAGCCTTATCTGATGATATTTTTAAAAAAAAATGAAAATCTGTAACCTCCAATTCCATGAATCAAGGAATGATAGTTACAGAATAAATCCTCTTTGTCTTCCCAAAATATACATTTTTTGGCTTTGGTTTTTCAGAATTTACAACATCAATTCTCTCTCTTCATTTTCTTATTAAAATGGTGGGTCCTAGCTTCGGTCAAATTGTCCTATTTGTAAGGAAAAAATAGTTTATATCTATATAAACCAAAAAGTTAGAAGAGAATCGAAGCATGCATACCCTGGAATGTCGACACAACCTCTTCGAGCTTCTGAATGTTTCCTCGAATGTCTGCGTAAATACAGTGTAAATCTGTCGAGTATTTGTGTAAATACAGTGTAAATCTGTCGAGTGTCTGTGTAAATACAGTGCAAATATGTCAAGAGGTTTGAATGTCTGTGTAAATACAGTGTAAATTTGCCGAGGGGTTTGAGAATCGGGTTGAGAGTTTTGGTTTCGAGACGAAGATTGAAGGAGAATCAATTGAAGAAAAAGGATCGAATAAGAAGAATGATGGGGTTTGCTAGAAGGAACGAGGAATGTTGAAGAAGAATCAATTTTGGTCTTTTCCGAAGGAACGTCCGAAGGAACGAAGAATCGAGATGTTGAAAGGGTTTCTTTCGAAGAACGGTACAGTTTCTCTTTTCTTTTTTGATTTTTTGAAATGAGGGTTTCAAAGAGAGAATGTGAAGAGTTTTCGGTCAATTGCTTTTATTTTCTCATTTACAGTGATATTAATGGGATTGGTGAGTCTTTTTATTTTCTCTTTTTGAAATTGGATCCATGAATTGCTTTTGAAATTGTTCCAAATTATACTTTATTTTTGATATGATGTTTTAGGTGCAACACTTAATGATGTCTATCAAATGTTATCACTGACATTTTATTCTTGAGCTGATGTTTTAGATGCATGAAGTTGTTCTTCATTTTTTATTTAATCCTAGTTGCAACATGTAAGTTATTAGTTGTTCTTGATTTTTTATTGAATCCAATATACTGTGGTTAAATTTTGAGTTCTCCTATTTTTTCTCTCTTATTTGAATTTAAAATTCTTGTTTTAAATTTATTCTCTCTTATTTGAACTTAAATTTCTTGTTATAAATTTAAGTCACCAGATTTATTTGTTTAATTTGAAATTTTGTTATTGATTTGGTTATTAACCCGTAAGAATCCTACATTTTCACCGTGTATTTTTAGTTTAATTTGAAATTCTGTTATTGATTTGGTTGTTGAATTAATCGGTAAGAATCCTAGATTTTCTCCCTAGTTTAAATTTAAATTTCTTGGTTTAAATTTAAATTTCTTGGTTAAATTTAAGTTCCCAGATTTATTTGTTTAATTTGAAATTGTGTTATTGATATGGTTGTTGAATTGATCGGTAAAAATCCTAGATTTTCTCCCTAGTTTATAGTGTAATTTTGGTTTAATTTATTTATGAATGTTGGGGTATTTTCGTCCACTTTGTTGCCAAAAGAATTTACTAAAATTAGCTTTTGGTCATTTCTCATCATGAAAGTACGAATGGTCCTTTTTCAAAACAGCTATTTTAAAATGGTTTAGAAAAAACAAAAATAATTAAAAAACAATTAAAAAAAACCATTTAAATCAACAGACAATTTCATCCAATCATTTCTCATTATGCTAACCTTCTTTTAACTTTTAACTTTTTAATTTTTAGTTAATTAAATTAGACTTTTAATTTGAATTTCCTTTCCTAACTTTAAGTTCATCCACCTCGATCTCGCTTTTAATTTTTTCAAATGTGATTGTGACAAAGGAAACTTCTTAAAACTCGTTAATTTTTTCACAAAGAAAACGCGTTTTGAGAAATAATCTTTGAATGGAGTTATAATTGGGAGTTGTAGACTTGTTCTTGCATATTTATTAAAGCACACGATTATTGATTGTGTGAGTTTAACTCATTATCACAATTAAAAATTTAGTATATAATTTAATTTGAAATATATCATTACACTTTTAGGTTAGAAATTAGAAATTTAGTCCCCATAATTCTACAAAGTTTTAATTTACTCCTAGTAATTTTGAAAGTTTTAGGCATGTTTAGGATGATTAGTCCTACTTGAATGTTCTCGACATGCAACTCAAGACATGAATTGCAAAATTTAAGAAGTTCTCTTGGCTAAACTTGAAAGGAAAAGTGCAAAGGTGAAAAACTAAAGTCATCGTAATTTGTTTGTACAAACTAATGGTAAGGCTTTAGATAGTTTTTCAAAATCCTAACTGCATGTCACATCATTAATTTGATCCTAACAAAATGACAAAAATACCCTACTTAGTAAGTTATATAAAGGACAAAATTGGTCCGCAATAAAATTACACCAAAATTATGGAATAAAATATGAAAAATAATTTGATGTTGTCTGGGTTCATATCATATATATTTGACAAAACTAAATACAACTCACACGAAAAATAAGTAAAAATAGATGAGAATTTTAATAAATTTAGGTGAAAAAATTTAAAAATTTGGGATTAAAATGCAATTAAGTCACAAATAAATTGCTATCAAATGGGGGCCTAAAAGTGTGATTTATTTATTTATTTGTTATTATTATTTATTTATTATTATTTTTTGTTGAAGTTGGAAGGGCTGTATTTTCTCTTGACTTTGGGTCAACTACACAGGTTCTTTTAGAAATTAGCTTCTTGACTTTGGGTCAACTACAATAAATATTAGCGTGTGGGGCAAATGAAAAGGCAATTTCCTTCCACTAGCCTAGTTTTACAAAATTTGGGAAAAAAAAACAAAACAAAACATTTTACCCTTCACAATATTAGTATATTTTTTACTTCAAACTTTCTAATTACACAAATTGCAAAATGAATCTATAATAGGTTAAAAGATAACATTAAAAAATGCTATAAAATATTAAAGATAGTGTTTAAAAAAAACTATAATATGTTAAAAATAGCGTTGCGAAAAGGCTACAAAGCTTAACGATAGCGTTAACAAAATGCTATTATAAACATATGATAGCTTCTTTTCAAAAAAACATATGATAGCTTTGTTTTTGTTTTTTTTTTTTTCAAAAAAAAAAAAAAAAACATATGATAGCTTTAATAACAAACGCTATAAAAAGTTTTCATAGCAATGCATATATGCTATATCTCTATACCTTATTATAGCAGTCATCATAGCTCTACAAAAACGCTATAAAAAGTCCCAGACTTTTAATAACATGGGTTGTCAAGACCTCCGAAAAAAAGTTATAATGGGTCTTTTATAGCATTTTTCGTTAGCTATTGTATCCGTTATTTTTTTGTAGTGATTTATACACAAAAGTATAGCACTATAACAAAACAGAATAACAAATAAAGTAGAACAAACTTAGAAAATAAAGGGAATTAAAGAGAAAGATCTTATAGAATTAAAAAATTAGAATATTACAATAATAAGGTTAGGAAACTTTAGCCAAAGTAAGGTATAAGATGTTACATGTGGACACATTGTGTGGTGTTGGTGCCCTTAGGTCCCTTGCGTCCATTTAAGAGGGCTTAAATCCTCATGCTGTTGAGTCAGATGATGCATCAAAAGCCAGACATGAGTGAGCAAATCGCCACCGTAGCCAAGTTGCTCGACATGCTCATACCATTTGCACTGACAGGAAGTATAAGTAAGCATCTCCACCAACACATTACTGATTATCTCCCACCTCATACATTTTTCCAACTCTTGAATCTCCTTGGCCAGTCGACAACCATGGTAGAAGAGTAAGTTTTTTCCTAGTTCTGCTTGAACATCTTTGCGAAGAATCCTCGGGTCCAATTCGAGCATAGTATTACAAGCATCGGCTACTGTTTTGATTGAGTTTCTATTACGCATAAACTCAATGGCATCGTCAATAGTAGCACGAAACCCTATTTCTATTTGACCCATACCATTGGGAAATAAGGAATGACGATGAACTAAAAGGTAGGCCAGAAAATTAGAAAGCGATTGGCTGTCTTGAAGAATGGAAGAATTATTTGAAGTTCCGGTTTCAGTTTCAGTTTGATGATCGAAATGATAGCAGAGATGAGTGGCGATGTGCCAGACAAGAATGCTTTCGTCAAGATCCAATTCCAGACTCCAACCAAGAAGTTTAACACATCCATGATTTTTTAGAATCCAACTAGATAGCTTCCTGATGTCTTCGGCACGCTCTAACTTCAACTTCAGCTGTTGGAAAATCTGTTGTTTAATTTCATCAGAGATGGGTCGTGAAGTTGCTGCCATGGTCTTAGCGATGTAAAAGCTTCTAAAAAACTTGTGGCATCTACTGTTTTTGTGTTCTACGCAATGGGTTATTAGATTATATTGCAGAACAGAATTCGACCACCTTCCCTTCCTGATGGACCATCCACAATGAGAGACCACTTTTAAAGCTAGATGAGCAACAGAACTCTTACGCTGGTCCAACCAAAGTACACACCAGTCTGAGCATAGTAACAAAAGAATCGAATAGATTTCAAGTGCGAGAGCCCCAAAAAGCAAGATAAAGGTCAAACACACATCGGTTGAAGGGTAGCTATGGATATTGCTCCTACAGAATGTGGTGATGGCAACCACAATGGAGGACAAGCTGGTGACGCGTAGAATAATGCCCCAGCGAGAATGGATGACAGAGGCTTTTGTGTAGAAAAAATCATACATAAATCCAAGTTCAAGCTCAATGATTTTGAAAGCACTTTTAGAATCGAAATGATTCTTAAAGTCCAAACATATTCTTGGAAGATCATTGGAGCTCAAAACCAAATCTGCAAATAGTGGTTTACTTTTCTCAAATAAGCGGTGAGCAATATTCAACATACGAAGGTCACTAAAAAAGTACCTTTCCGGGAGGAGATTATTGTGATTATTCAATATCCCTACAATTTCAATTCTTTGTAGTTGTAGGGATGATTCGTGACTGATCAGCCTTTTAGAATTGCGAGTTAACTGATAACTTGAAAGGAGGAAATCTCGCAAGTGTTGGGTACAAGCAGATCTTAGAACCCAAGTTCTCTCGCCATACTTGACAATCCCAGCGACAAACACAGGAATCGCCACAAAGTTGAGAGTTGTTGTACTAGGTTGTATGGATCGCAAGAAGACGTAAAATGCGAGGCCAGCCTGAATGAACAAGCCAAGCAGATGCCTAAGCCACAAGTCATTGTCTTGCATGGAGTAGGCAGTGATGGTGTCTGGGCCACCGAGGTGGAGCAGCAAAAATGGCGCCCACAGCGCCCTTGTCACATATCTTGGCAGCTTCGAGGGATCGACTTGACAGTCACTGCCATCGTCGTAGTTGGAGAGGATGCCAAGCGAAACGGTGGCGACCCAGTCGGCGGATAAATAAGCAAGCCAGAGAAGCCATCGGAGCCAGTGGTTGGACGTGAATTTTCTCTTGTAGCCCATTGGGATGAGGGCGACTTGCAGAAGCAAACTTGAGAGAACCAATACGGGAAGCTCCCATGTTTTCCAGAGATTTCTTAGAGTGGATGAAAAGATCTGCATGATTGAATCTGGTGAAGAGGAACCCGAAGAAATCTTGGACAGCTTCAATGGTGGATGAGATTTAGGATTTCAATGTTTTTTTTTTTTTTTTTTTTTTTTTTTTTTTTTTTTTTTTAAAGCTCAAACTGCAACTTGCAAGTTGACGAAATAAATACACTGGTTTGTGGGGGCAATTGAAAGCGGAACCTGGGGTGGGGGATGGAACCTTTATCTCATGGCTTCATTTTCTAAAATTTCTAAATTATTTGTACTCATATAATAAATAAAAAAGTACAAGATATGAATATGGTCTTTAATACTTTTGCACCTATTTAATAAAATTAAAAAAAAAATCTGCTTTAGTTTGTAATGGTTTAATACTTGTGGATTACATATTTTATTAATATATATCGAGTAAATGATTATTTAGGTTCTATAATTATATTTAAATTTTTTAACGGTATTTACTTCTTTTTGTAAAAAAGTAGTGAGTTTTATTGGTATACAAAACGCATCAAAAAATTACATTTTTTTTTTTGAAATAATCAAAAAATTACATTAGTTCATATACTTTCAAGTTAATAGATTCGTGCCAACATAAGCATATCTCAACTGTCAAGTCATAAGTGTATTTTTGGAAGTGATTTTGAAATGCCTAAAATCATTTTTGTCACGTCTGAAATTCAAGACAGTCACAAAATAGAATCTCTCTCCTTATCTTATTCCTGAATATTGGGTCTGTTTATATACACGAGGAAGAGAAATAACAATAAACAGAAAATATAACCACTCTAAACTGAATAACAGAAATTGAAACTGATATACTCATTATCCCCCCTCAAACGAATGCCAAGGAGGGCATGAGTTTGCAACGTAGAAAGGAAAGGCGATCAACAGTAACTGGTTTGGTGAGAAGATCAGCAGGTTGATGCTGAGTAGATATGAAGCGCAGAGAAATATCCTTGGCTGCTACCTTCTCACGAAAAAAATGAAAATCTACCTCCACGTGTTTTGTCCTCCCATGAAAGACAGGATTCCGAGCAAGTTGCAAAGCCGACTGGTTGTCACAGAACAGCAAGGGAACCTGTGGAATAAAAACAAAGAGGTCGCGAAGAATTTGTCGAATCCACGACAATTCAGCAGCAGTAGCCGCAAGGGCTCTGTACTCAGCCTCGGTGGAGCTGCGGGAGACTGTGGATTGTTTCTTTGAAACCCACGAAATCGGATTGTCACCAAGATAAATCACAAATCCAGTTGTGGACCTCCGATCAGATTGGCTACCAGCCCAATCAGAATCCGAGAAAGCCAATAGGGACAAGGAGCTCTTTTTAAACAATAAGCCAGCAGACAGTGTGCCCCGTATGTACCGAAAGATCCTTTTGACAGCCACAAACTGAGCATAAGTGGGAGAGTGCATATACTGAGATACACGACTCACAGCAAAAGATATGTCCGACCGAGTAAAGGTGAGATAGTGAAGTGCTCCAACCATACTACGATAGGTTTGAGCATCTGAACTATTACATTTAGAGGATTGAACATCCAAAGAGTCCACAGAACATGGTGTAGCACATGGTTTAGAAGCATTCATCACAAACTTAGTTAAAACATCACTGGCATACTTTGACTGAGTGACTAAGAGACCAGTAGGCATATATTTTATTTCAAGACCGAGAAAATACGTCAAGGCACCCAAGTCAGTCATATCAAACACTTCCTTTAGTCGGGAAACAAGAGTATTAACAAACACCGGGTCACTGCCAGTTATTATGATATCATCCACATAGAGTAATAAGTAGGTGACAGAGCCATTCACATTGCGAACAAACAGCGAAGGATCAGCACTCGATGCAACAAAATCATGTGTAAGCAAATGAGTTGTAAAGCATTTGAACCAAGCACGAGGCGCTTGTTTTAGACCATATAACGATTTCTGAAGCTTACACACATATGAAGGACGTTCTTTATCAATAAAGCCTTGTGGTTGATGCATGTAAACTTCCTCATCTAGTTCACCATGCAAGAAGGCATTTTTTACATCTAATTGCCTTAAGGACCAGCCAAAGGTTGCAGCTAAGGATAAAACAACCCGAACAGTCGGTTTCTTAACTACCGGGCTGAATGTCTCAAAGTAATCAACTCCTTCCTCTTGATGATAGCCTTTAGCTACAAGCCTAGCTTTATACCTAGCAACGGTTCCATCAGGATTTCGTTTAATTCTATAGACCCATTTGCAACCTATGGCTTGCTTATGGCTTGGTAAGGGAGTCAGTTCCCAAGTGCTCTGCTTTTGTAAAGCATCAAACTCAGCTATCATAGCAGTTTGCCAGTTAACATCTTTAGAGGCTTGCGTAAAGGAGCTAGGTTCAGTGGGCATGGACTGAGAAACAGTGGCAGCATACACTTTCTTCTTAGAGATACCTGACTTGGAACGTGTAGTCATTGGATGCTGATTCTTTACAGTAGTAAGGTCAGTCCCAGAAGGTTGGGTTGGGTTAGAGTAGTCATATGGTGAGGATGAAGAGGAAGGTTGAGGTGAAGGATTTGAGTGTGGACATGAAGTTGTTGAAAGAGTGGGTTGAGATGATTGAATAGGTTCCGGAGATACAGGTTGCAGCAGAGACGGGTTAGGTTGTATAGTGGGTAAAGGATCACTGAGAGTAGAAGGAGTGGATAAGGCTGAAGGTGGTAGGTTGCAAGAGGCAAAGGAAGGATTAGAAGAGATAATAGGCTCAGAGACTTGGGTATTCGAAGAGGGAGAGGTAGGGATGTTTGGAGCCACAGCAAAAGGAAAAACTTTCTCATCAAATAGGACATGTCGAGAAATATAGAACTTGTCAAAAGAGGTGTCATAGCACAAGTAGCCTTTATACCCAAGAGGATACCCAAGGAATACACACTGTGAGGTACGCGGTTGTAGCTTAGAGTGATTGTAAGGACGTAAAAGAGGATAGCAAGCGCAGCCAAAAACACGAATGGAGGAATAATCAGGAGGTTGTTTAAACAAAAGTTCATAAGGAGATTTATTCTGTAGTGAAGGTAAGGGAAGACGATTTATGAGATATGTGGCGGTAGCAAAGGCAAAAGGCCAAAACCGAAGAGGAACAGACGACTTGGATAATAAGGAGATAGCCATTTCAACAATATGGCGATGTTTGCGCTCAGCTACACCATTTTGTTCAGGGGTATAGGGACAATAATTTTGGTGTAAGACGCCTCGATTTGTAAGATAGGTTTGGAGATTATGACTAAGGAACTCACCCCCACCATCACTCCTAAAGGTTTTGAGCTTAGTTGACAACAAATTTTCAGCAAAAGGCAAAAATTTAGTAAAGGTAGAAAACACTTCAGACTTATAGCATAAGGGATACAACCAGGTATACCGTGAGAAATCATCGATAAAAGAGACATAATACCGATGACCATTTATTGATTTTTCAGAGGCAGGGCCCCATACATCACTATGTAAGATTTCTAAAGGAGAGTAAGTAATAGTAGTAGACAGAGGAAACGACTGTTTTGACATTTTTCCATCAAGACAATGCTTACAAACATTATTAAAGTGATCAACAGGTAAACCAGAAGATTTAAGAACAGAACGAAGTATAGACAAGCACGGATGACCTAACCTATCATGCCACAGAGCAGAGGAGACCTTGGCACCCACTTGAGCAGAAAGACCTACTTGTGCTTGTGAAATAGGTGAGGTAGATATGGGATACAAGCCATTAATGTTGGGTCTGCAGAATAGTATTTGGCCCGATGTTTTGTCCTGGATAGTAAATGAGGAAGAGTCAAAGAGGAAAATGCAGTTGTTATCAGTACAAAACTGGTGAACAGAGAGTAAATTGGTAGTAATATTGGGTACACGAAAAAGGTTAGAGAGATTAAAGGTTTTATCAGATAGGAAGAGTTGGCCAGAACCAGTATGGGAGATGGGAAGGGACTGACCGTTACCTACTGTAATGTTCTCATCACCACTGTATGCGGAAGACATATTCAGATTGGCTAGGTCGCTGGTCAAATGCGCATTGCACCCTGTATCAGTTAGCCAAACATTAGACTCCTGAGGCAAAGGTCGAGAAGGAAAGCCATTAGTATTCGAGCTAGCCGAGGCAGCCATAGCAGCGAGTTTCGCTGGAGGATGTCGTCCTTGGAAGGAGTAGTTCATCCGATTGAAGCAGTTGAGTGCATTATACCATATTTGTGACAGATTTGACAGTGTACCTTGCTCGAATTTTGGCCAGAGAAAGGAGAGGATGAGAACTGACCTTGAGAAGAACCACTAGAATTGGTTGAAGAAAATGAGTTACCTCCTCGACCACGTCCACGACCACCGTTATCAAACCGACCAGTAGTGCCTCTGCCTCGATTTCCTTGTGGACGCCAACCACCACGGCCTTGAGAATCAAGATTCGCCACCATAGCAAGATTTGAAATACCAGTCGTAGCATCCTCAATTTTGGACTGTTTATCAAGAGTTGTCTCCTCTGTTTTCATAAGGATGTGTAATTCATCAAATGAAAGACTCTGAGAACGAGTTCGCAGAGAGGTCTTGAAGACATTGTAGGTGGGCGGCAGGCCATTAACCGTATAGATGATTAAATCTTCAGCGTCAATCACCACAGAAACCGCAACCAATTTGTTGACAATTTCTTTCACCCTACGAACATAAGCATCAATTGTTTCTCCAGATTGCTTCGAAATGCACTGTAATTCAGTCTTCAGCCCGAAGATATTGGTTCGAGTGGATGAAGAAAAGTGTTTCTCCAAAGTATCCCACACTTCCTTGGAGGTCTGACAACCAATAACATACGATAGTGCCGTCTGAGTCAAAGTAGCATTGATTAAGGTAATCAGCGTCTGATCTCGTTCATACCAAATCTCATGCTCAGGATTGATCCGTGGAGGTTGTCCTTCAGTTCGAATGATCGCTTCAGGAGCTTTGATTGAGCCATCGACATATCGGAAGAGCTTGTGCGATTTCAGAAGTGGAGAAATCTGGAACCGCCATAGAACGTAGTTCGTAGAATCAAGACGAACAGAAACTAAATTGCAAATATTGTTAAGAAGAGACACCGATGTATTCGAAGAATTCACCGCGGGAATTAGGGCTGAAGTTTCGGAGGAAGGATTTGCAGATGAGTGCATGGCTTCGTTTGTCGTCATTGCTTCGTGGAAAGAAGACTTGAGGACAAAAGAAAAAAAAACCAAGAATTCGCAAGAAGCAGACGCGTGGAGAAAGTCACTCCCGCTCTGATACCATCAAGACAGTCACAAAATAGAATCTCTCTCCTTATCTTATTCCTGAATATTGGGTCTGTTTATATACACGAGGAAGAGAAATAACAATAAACAGAAAATATAACCACTCTAAACTGAATAACAGAAATTGAAACTGATATACTCATTAGAAATCACCTTGAAATATGTTGTTGATCATTCAAAATCAATTTGATGTTTATTTTACACTTTTAAACGCGATTCTCATATCATAAGGATTGATTTTGAATTATTAAGCACATGTTTCGAAGTCACTTAGAATATTAAAAAAATGATTTTAATTCATTTCAAAATCACTCTCAAACATGACATAAGACTTGTACTAATGACCAAAAGATCTGTGTTTCAAATCCCTCCACTCCCACGTGTTGTAAAAAGAAAAGTTAACCAATTCCCAAATTGTGTATGAAGTATTCTTTTCATTATTTCTTTTATTTATTTATTTATTATTATTTTGCATAACAACATAGTGAAGTGAGAGAGGTGAAACAATATTATGCAAAACACGTCTTTATTTGTATTCTCATGTATGAAGTATGCAAATTTTTAAATGGATTAAATCATTCCAAAGTTAAATAATGTCAACCAAACATAACGTCACTAGTAGGTAATAAAGGGTCAAAGCAAGCATAGCTCAGCGGTAATTGACACGTATCTCCCGACCAAGAGTTCAAAAATTAAAGGTTCGAATCCCCCCACTCCAAATGTTGTTGAACTAAAAAAAATGGTAGGTAATAAAGGTCTTATTCCTTCCTCTCTCTTCCTCTTGCGCTCTGTGCAGTGATATAAGATAATAATAGTGATTTTCCTCCTTCAGCTAGGACAAACAAGTACATTTTTTTTACACATTAGAGGTTGGTCACACGTAACTTCGGAGATGGAGACACGTGGAATAAAATATGTATTTGTATTGATGTAATATGTGTGTGGGTGTACAATCTCTAACTTTAATCCTCTGATTCTCTCTCTTGTGTGTGAATGTGTTTCACTCGAGGGCTGGAACGCTTGATCTCGAGTCTGAAGCTTCAATGGATTCTTGGAGCTTGAAGTCTTCCGGTCTTGAAGGAATCTTCAGTCTTCAAGAAGTGTTGATGTCCTGAAGAGTCTTTGATCTTCAAGGAATGTTGAAGCCTTGAAGAGTGTTTGGTCTTCAAGAAGTGTTGATGTCCTGAAGAGTATTTGATCTTCAAGGAGTGTTGAAGTCTTGAAGAGTGTTTGGTCTTCAAGGAGTGTTCAACACTTTAATTTACGGATTGCAGAGTCTTCGGTCTTCAGACTTGGTGGAGTCTCCCTGAATTCTCTGGTTCTGCTTTAGAGCTTTGAAACTCTGAACTCTTGTCTTTGTGAGAGTGTAGAATTTTTGAACCCTTGAAATGTGGGAGAACCCCTCTATTTATAGAGTTCTTGCTGGATGGACCCTGATGACTTTTGGGCATAACAACTTGGGTTTGGGCTTTATTGGTCTTGAGTTTGGTTCATATTTGACCCAAAACCATATGACCCAAATATTTAAACGACCCAAATTTGACCCAAATAATTATTATTTTTTAATTAATTGGTCAAATTAATTAATTTTATCAAAATAATTTAATTTTAATTAATTGATTAAATAGAAATTTGGCTCTATAAATTTATAATTGGTCAACTTTGTCTTTAAATTAAATTTGGGACACATGTCAATTTATAATTGGTCCCAAATTTAATTAATTATAATTTTGTTATTAATTTAATGTAATGACGTGGCAATTTGTGGTTGGTCAAAATTTCTCCTTCAACAAATGCCCTTTTTTCTAGATTTAGGCACAAGTTATGTGTGAGTGAATCTCGAAAAACATATTTTGGAATCAAAATGCAAGGTATTTGTTCTTGATTTTGACTCCGTTTGATGTGTCAGTCTAATCAAAACATGAATTTTGTTCAAAATTTTGATTATTATTTTTTTTATTTGACACACTTTTATTGCTGATTAATCAAAATTTGAAGTTTGGATTTTGAATAGAATTTGAATTTGGATTGCAATTTGAAGGAGAAATTCGAGAAACATCAATTTTAGAGGTAAAAATCTTCAGCTTTAAACACACTCCAGTAAACAATAAAATTTTAGGACTCCAATTTAAAGTAATTGGATTTTTGTCATCAAATTCGTAATCTGTTTAGCTTTTGTTGAACATAGGACTTGATTTTATCCTGATTTGATTTTAGGAATAGAATTCACCAGTATCTAATTTCAAATTTGGATTTAAGTTTAAGATGAAAATCTTATCTAAATCTAAATTCAATTATACGAGGATCTCGTGGGATTCCAATATCTCTATATATATCCAGCATATTTAGCTTTTTGACTCGTCTCATCATTCCCGTTCCTTCCTAGTTCATAGAGTTGTAGGTGAGTTCGGTTGACATTGTCCATTGATGCTGCTAGTTTGTGCACATGCCTTGGATTGTCGGAGTTTTTTTTTCCATTAATCTGGTGTTTGTGGCTGATTCCTGCTTCCCAAAATTGATATAGTCGCCGATCTTGTTGCATTGGAAAGGCCATGGAGCCGCCGTCGAGATTATCGAAAACTCGCGTTGTTGGTGTAGGTGTCTATATTTGTTGTTGCTGGATTTGAGAGTCTCCCAAAGTCCGCCGGTGGGTTTATTAAGGTGTGAACAACAAAACAAGTGGGAACTCTTTTTTTTTTTCTTTTCTTTGAGCTTGAGGCGGTGAAATCTAACTTCTTTTCTTTTTAATCCTTTTCTTCCTTCCCTTCTTTTTAACTTTCAGTTTTCTTTTTCTTTATTTTGTTTTCTTTTCTTCTTCCTTTTTTTTTATTTTCATCTTTCATCCTTTTTTTTCCTCTTTATTTTCTTTTTTCATTTTCTTTTTTTTCCTAATTTTTATCCTCATCTTTTTTCACGGTTTCTTCTCCTTTTTTCTTATCATTTTTTCCTTTTTTTTTTTTTTTTTTTTTTTTTTTTTTGCTTTTTTCTTTTCCTTTTTCTCTCAAGAATACTTTATCAATATTACCACTACATGATAGTGCTTTCATCCACCATGCAAAAGGTACCTATGTAGACAGGTAAGTGATATATTTTTTTAAGATGCACACAGTGGCGGATCCAGGGCTCGGAATTTTGTAACAATTTAGTCCCTATATTTTCAAATTTGTAACAATTTAACCCCTATACTTTCAAATTTGTAACAATTTAATCTATCGCAAAAAAAAATCATCAAAATTAAATGTCGATTTTTATTATTTAATGATTAAACTTTGTATCTTATTAACATATTGGATCCCAAATTAGTTTATTAATCTATATAGATAAGAAATTTCATTAAATTTGTACATTAATTTTTCACGATAGAGATTAAATCGTTACAAATTTGAAAGTACAAGGACTAAATTGTTACTTATTAAAGTTCAGGGACTAATTTGTTACAAAATTGAAAGTATAGAGACTAAATCATTACAAATCAAAATTTAGGGATTAAATTGTTACTTTCATGAAAGTTCAAGACAAAAAAAAGATGGTTAACTTAAAAATTATATTATAACAATTAAAAGGCTCATTTAAATTTTTTTTTTTTTTTTGGGGTGTAAATTTGGCTTTTTGGGCCTTTAATTAAGCCCATCAAAGGAGAGAAATCAGAAATCAGGATTGCGAAGGTGTGATGAAGGGTGAAATTTCGGTAAAAAAAAAAGTTTACATCCTACGTGTTTCGATACCAAGACCTCATATTTGTTTGGTGCCCCTCCAAACCAACAAACCAAGCTTCATTTACATTAAATTAAACGGTTTATTTATAATAATATTATATACATTTCATTATATTATATTAAAAATATAAAGACGGGATAATTTGAGGGGGGCACGTGCCCCCTTGGCCCCTTCATGGATCCGCCCCTGGATGCACATATCCTTGTTGTCTTCAGGTACAATATCTTTCAACATTAATCCAAGGACATATGACGTTTTTGGACTACGACGCTCTCCAACCCAAGGACACATGATGTCATTCCCACTTGGACTCCATTACTGCTGCCACGTCTTTCAGCATGAGTACAAGGACATGTTCCTTGGACTTTTGCTGCTGCCACGTCTTTCAGCATGAGTACAAGGACATGTTCCTTGGGCTTTTGCCGCTACCACGCCTTTCAGCACGAGTACAAGGACATGTTCCTTGGACTTTTTGCCGCTGCCACGTCTTTCAGCATGAGTACAAGGACATGTTCCTTGAACTTTTGCCGCTGCCACGCCTTTGCCACGTCTTTCAACATGAGTACACGGACATGTTCCTTGGACTTTTGCCGCCGCCACGTCTTTCAACATGAGTGCAAGGACATGTTCCTTGGACTTTTGTTGCCGCCACGCCTTTCAGCATGAGCCACGCCTTTCAGCATGAGTGCAAGGACATGTTCCTTGGACTTTTGTCGCCGCCACGCCTTTCAGCATCAGCCACGCCTTTCAGCATCAGCCACGCCTTTCAGCATGAGTGCAAGGACATGTTCCTTGGACTTTTGTCGCCGCCACGCCTTTGCCACGCCTTTCAGCATGAGTACACGGACATGTTCCTTGGACTTTTGCCGCCGCCACGTCTTTCAGCATGGAGTGCAAGGACATGTTCCTTGGACTTTTGTCGTCGTCACGTCTTTCAACATGAGCCACGCCTTTCAGCATGAGTGCAAGGACATGTTCCTTGGACTTTTGTCGCCGCCACGTCTTTCAGCATGAGCCATGCCTTTCAGCATGAGTACAAGGACATGTTCCTTGGACTTTTGTCGCCGCCATGTCTTTCAGCATGAGTACAAGGACATGTTCCTTGGACTTTTGCCGCCGCCACGCCTTTCAGCATGAGTGCAAGGACATGTTCCTTGGACTTTTGTCGTCGCCACGTCTTATAGCATGAGCCATGCCTTTCAGCATGAGTACAAGGACATGTTCCTTGGACTTTTGTCGTCGCCACGCCTTTGAGCATGAGTGCAAGGGCATGTTTCTTGGACTTTTGTCGCCGCAACGTCTTTCAGCATGAGTGCAAGTACATATGACGTCTTTGGACTCTTGTTGTTATCACGTTCCCGACCCAATGACAAATGATGTCATTCCCACTTGGGCTCCTTTCTGCTGCAACGTCTACAACAAAACAAAATCTTCGAACTTGGAGAAGGAAAAGCAAAGCACCGCAGCACAAAAACTTTCGAACGTGAAGAAGGAACAACGAAGCAGCGCCGCGTGAACCTTCGAAATTGAAGAAGGAACAACAGCGAAGCAACATGAGAACCTTCGAACTTGGAGAAGGAACAGCGAAACAGCACAACGTGAGAACCTTCGAACTTGGTGAAGGAAGCAGCGTAGCGTCAGAACCTCCGAACTTGGAGAACGAAGTAGCAGAACAGTGCAATGTGGGAACCTTTGAACTTAAAGAAGGAAGTAGCGCAGCAGCGCAACCTAGCGTAGCAGCGCAACCTAGCGTAGCATGAGAACCTTCGAACTTGGAGAATGAAGCAGTGCAGCGTCAGAACCTTCAAACTTGGAGAGAGAAAGCAGCGCAACAGCTCAGCGTGAGAACCTTCGAACTTGGTGAAGGAAACAGTGCAGCGTCAGAACCTTCGACATTTTTTTTTTGAAATACAGAACCTTCGAACTTGGAGAAGGAAGCAGCACAACAGCGCAATGTGGCAACCTTCGAACTTAAAAAAGGAAGTAGTGCAGCAGCGCAGCCTAGCGTAGCATGAGAACCTTCGAACTTGGTGAAGGAAGTAGTGCAGCGTCAGAAACTTCAAACTTGAAGAGAGAATGGAGCAGCGCGCAGTAGCACAACGTGCGAACTTTCAAACTTGGAGAAGAAAGCAGTGCAACAGCGTAGCGTGAGAACCTTCAAACTTAAAGAATGAACAAGAAAGCAGTGCCACGTGAACCTTCGAACTTGGAGAAGGAACAGCGAAACAGCGCAGAGTGGGAACCTTCGAACTTGGTGAAGGAAGCAGCGTAGCGTCAGAACCTTCGAACTTGGAGAAGGAAGCAGCACAACTGTGCAACGTGGGAACCTTCGAACTTGGAGAAGGAACAACAGCGAAGCAACATAACAACATGTGCAAACCTTCGGACTTGGAGAAGGAGCAACGCAGGAGCGTGCAGCGGAGAACCTTCAACTTGGAGAAGGAACAACATAGTAGCGTACAACGTAAGAACCCTCCAACTTGGAGAGAAAGAACTGCAACGAAACGCGTGAGAACCTTCGAACTTGGAGATAAGGAAGTACAGCGAAGCACGTGGAACCTTTGAATTTGGAGAGAAGGAACTACAGCGAAGCGCATGGAACCTTCGTATTTGGAGATAAGGAACTACAACGAAACGCATGAAACCTTCGAATTTGAAGAGAAGGAACTGCAGCGAAGCGCGTGAGAACCTTTGAACTTGGAGAGAAGGAACTGCAGCGAAACGAGTGAGAACCTTTGAACTTGGAGAGAAGGAACTCCAATGAAGTGCGTGAGAACCTTCGAACTCGGAGAGAATGAACTCCAGCGAAGCACATGAAAACCTTTGAACTTGAAGGAGAGGGAACAAGGAACTTAGGGTGAGTGAAAACACCGAACTTGAGGCTAGCAAGACATTGAATTTGGAAGAATGAAGTCTTCTTTTATTCATCCAACTCGCAGCTTCACATTGTGTACAACTTCAATTTGTTGTGTTGCCCCCAGTAGTGAAGTCTTCAATTTGTATTGTCATGCTTCAATATTTGTTGCACCTTCTTTTTTTATTTGCAGAGACTGAACTAAAAGTTTTCCTTAAGCTGCCTACGTACCCTTGAGGTATAGGGATCAAGTCATAACGTAGTTCATGATTTTTTGCACTCACCTTTTAAGCTCGTGTGGGCTAGGAGCATCATGCAATTTAGGCTCTTGCGATAAGGAGCTTTTACATTTTAAAAGCTCTTATCTTTATCATGGTCTTGATCAGATCCTTCATTTATAGGATTAGTCAAGACAATGAGATTTGGCTTCACCTTTAAGGAACCTTCTGTAGTTATGAGAACAGAGAATTTCCTCTTCATATGTGACGGGATGCTACTATGAAGCTTCTTGTCGTTGTTTACTTCATCGAAAAGTTTCACCTCCAAGTTGTTCATCTTTCTTTTAGGTTGATCGCTTGTTACTTTGAAGCGATAAAAAACAAATGTTGAAGGTTGACTTTTTTTCGATGTGGAGACACTTAGCCTTTGGAAAGGTGAAGGTCGAATGGAGGTTGACATCGAACATTGATTTTCTTCTTCTGTTGCAGCCATACTCATTCTTTGGAATACTGAAGAACGAATAGTTGAAGGTTTGATGCGATCGAAAACGGAAGTCCTTTGTTCACCCTTCTCAGAATTGTCAACTTCTTTTACGTCGATGCAATAGGAAGTTGCAAAGTTTTCTTTTTCCTTTTTGTGGAAAGTTTTGGAGAAAGATTTATTCAACATCACCAGTTGTTGAGGTTGAGAAAACTTTTTACTTCTCTTCCTCTTGGGTTGAAGTTTCTTAGGATCCTTCTTTCTTTGATGTTTGTTCTTTCCTTTGATTGTAACAAGATTTGATTGAGCTACTTCATCAAGGTCGAGCTCAATTTTTCCTTCCGTAGCTAGCTTTATAATTAAGTCCTTTAGGACGAAGCATCTTTCCACTGGATGACCAACAACTCGATGATACTTGCAATACTTGGGATCATCAACTTTTTCCATCTCTTCCGGTCGTTTACACTTAGGCAGTTCTATCAGTTGCGCTTCCAGCAGTTGTTCCAACATGTCAGGGATGTCAGAATCAGAGAAAGGATAGATTTTCTTCTGTTTTTCCTCTAAAGTTAAGCGACGTGTTCCATTTTCTTGTCGCTTTTCTTTTGAAGATGACTTGAGAAGAATTGTGTTTACAACCATAGATTCTTTTGTAGTCGCTTCGGTGTTCTTTCCTTCTATCGTCAAGTTAGGAAGTAGAAGGTCTTGGTTTTCTCGACTAGCAATACTTAACTCCATATCGTGGGCGCGAGTTGCTAATTCTTCAAAGGTGCGAGGCTTTATACCTTTAAGAATGCAGAGAAGTTCCCAATGCATACCTTGAATGCACATCTCAACGGCAGAGAGTTCAGTGAGGCGATCTTTGCAATCTAGACTCATGGCTCTCCAGCGATTTATATAGTTAACAACGAGTTCACCTTTTCGTTGTTTAGTGTTGGTGAGCTCGAACATGCTAACGGTTCGTCTAGTCTTGTAGAAGCGATTCAAAAACTCTCTTTCGAGTTCCTCCCAACTTTCTATTGACAGGTTCTAGATCAGTGTACCAGTCAAAAGCATTTCCTTTAAGTGTTCGAACGAACTGTTTGACTAGTAGGTCCCCTCGAGTACCAGCGTTCTCGCATGTCTCAACGAAGTGGGCAATATGTTGTTTAGGATTGCCCTTTCCATCAAACTACTGAAATTTCAGTGGCTGATACCCGATTGGCGTTCTCAAGTTATCAATCCTCTTAGTATAAGGTTTGGAATACAAGAGGGAATCTTGAGTAGGTCCACCGTACTGAGCTCTGATACAGTTTGTGATCATATCTTGGAGCTGTTGGATGGATAGTGAAGCGACCGAAGCAGAACACTGTGGCTGATCATTTTGCACTACAGTCTTTCCTTTGTCATGATTTTTTATGACTTGGGTTTGACTTGATTCAGCAATATGTTGGTTCTCAATTTGGCTCTTTAGTTGCGCGATTTGAGAATCTTTTTCTCCAATCGCCTTCATCAAGGTGTTGATGTGTTCCTGCATCTCAGCCATTCTTTCTTCCATAGTTCTTGTCTCAGTCATCATGACAGTCACTACGTCAGAATCAAGTTCAAATAAAGGGTTATACTAAACAAGAAACTTGTCATTAGTATATGCCCCTTGCAAGGTTGTTTCTTGGCCTGCAACGATAGAAGTTTTATCTTCTTGCAACGTCAGTTCATTAAAGCAACAATGGGCAGTAGAACCCATGTAAGACTTGTTCATGACAGCGACCATTGAAGAAGTCTTTAATGACATGTTTACACTTGTGTTTTGAGATAAGAGAGAGATGAGAGGTAGAGATTGTCCCACTGGGCGTGCCAATTTGGTCACACGTAACTTCGGAGATGAAGACACGTGGAATAAATAATATATTGAATTGATGTTTGTATGCGTGTGGGTGTACAATCTCTAACTTTAATCCTCTGATTCTCTCTCTTATGTGTGTGAGTGTGTTTCACTCGAGGACTGGAACGCTTGATCTCGAGTCTGAAGCTTCAATGGATTCTTGGAGCTTAAAGTCTTCCAGCTTGAAAGAGTCTTCAGTCTTCAAGAAGTGTTGATGTCCTGAAGAGTCTTTGATCTTCAAGGAGTGTTGAAGTCTTGAAGAGTGTTTTGTCTTCAAGAAGTGTTCAACACTTGATCTTACGAATTGCAGAGAGTCTTCGGTCTTCAGACTTGGTGGAGTCTCTCTAAATTCTCTGGTTCTGCTTGAGAGCTTTAAAAATCTGAACTCTTGTCTTTGCGAGAGTGCAGAATTTTAGAACCCTTGAAATGGGGGAGAACCCCTCTATTTATAGAGTTCTCGCTGGATGGACCCTGGTGACTTTTGGGCATAACAACTTGGGCTTGGGCTTTATTGGTCTTGAGTTTGGTTCATATTTGACCCAAAACCATATGACTCAAATATTTAAAAGACCCAAATTTGACCTAAATAATTATTATTTTTTAATTAATTGGTCAAATTAATTAATTTTATCCAAATAAATTAATTTTAATTAATTGATCAAATAGAAATTTGGCTATGTCAATTTATAATTGGTCCCAAATTTAATTAATTATAATTTGTCATTAATTTAATGTAATGACGTGGCAATTTGTGGTTGGTCAAAATTTCTCCTTCAACAGAGGTAACTTGTAAAAACAAATCGTGAGTTTTGACGCAATTATTCAAACGTTGATTTTATGCATAATCAAACTTAATATTTTTTTTAAATTGATATTTTTTTTATTGAATGGTGACTTTTAAAAAATTTACATCTATTTTTGTTAAAATAACTCCATATGAATAAGTAGAAATTGACTAAAGACAAAAGCGGTAACAATTATCTAAGTCTAGAATATAATTTGATAAATTAAACGTTTAAGGTAAATTTTAATTTTTTTTCATTAATATTTAAGTGAAAATTTATATTATACTCTATATCTATATCTATATTTATATCTATACTATATTAAAAGGCGCTTAAGGGGAGAAATTTTTTATTTCCTTTTAAGCCCCTTTTTAATCTTCAAATTCCTTATTTGTCATCCCTATTTAATTATTCATTATTTTATTATTCGAATTCCCACAGGTAAATCATTCCCACGTTTAAGATTAAAAATTGGTTTAAACAAAAAAAATCTTCATTCCCAAGTTTAGGTTGTTTTTTTAAAAAAAAAAACAAAAGGGAAAAATACACTTTTGGTCCCTGAGGTTTGGTTTAGGTTTCGTTTTGGTCCCTGAGGTTTCAAACTCAACATTTTAGTTCCTGAGGTTTGCATTTAGTAGCATTTTGGTCCTTCCATCCATTTTTCCGTTAAAAACTAACGGTTTGCTGATGTGGCGCTATTTTTTATTAAAAAAATTATTTTTTTAATTTTTAAAATAAAAATATTATTAAAAAATATTAAAATAGTAAATATATATTAATTTTTTTATTCTTTGTCTCTTTCCTCTTTCATCTTCTTCACTCACCTTCACCTTCACAACTTGCAGTCGCCGGCGTTGGAGCCCTCGTCAGAGCCGCCGCCGCCGCCGTTAGCATTTTTCTTTACTTTTTCTCCTTTTTTTTTTTCTTTTCTCTCCTCCCCTCTTCCTTCCCTCCGCCTCTGAAGTCCGCTTTTGAAACTGAAGTTTGTAGACCCTTCACCACCGTTCGTCGCTCGCCCTTTGCAGCTCGTTCGCAGTCGCCGCCTGATCTGAAACGAAGAGCAATCGGCCAGATTTGGAGAGTTATTTGGTCCTGCTCGTGTGGGTTTTGTAATCGATTTTCGAGGCCCTGCTTGTGTGGGTTTTGTACCTTCGAAGCACTACTCGTGTCGCTCACACCCAAATCTGTACAATCGATTTCAAGAGCGAACGAGCGGGTTTTGTTCAGATCTGGAACACCCAAATCTGCACTGCTCGAAATCGATTTTTGAGGCTCCAATACTTCAGATCTAGAATGATTTTCGTGTGGGTTTTGTTCCGGCGTGGGTGTTCGAGGCTCCAGTACTTCGGATCTGGTAGCGCCGGTGAACGTGCGGTGGGTGTGAGCGATGGCTGGCACTGGTTTGAGTGTGGGCGTGAGTGTGAGCGACGGACGGAAGAGAGAAGGGGGGCTAAAAGAAAAGGGAGAGAGAAAAAGAAAAGAAGAAAAGAAAAGAAAAAAAAAACGGTTGCCGCCGGCGACGATGTGTTTAACAGTGGGTGGTGGCTGGTGGTGAAGTGAGGAAGAAGAAGATGATGATGATGTGGAGAGAAAGAATTAAATTTATTAAAAAATAATATTTTTATTATTTTTATTTTAAAAAATTATTTTAATTTAAAAATAATTTTTTAATAAAAAAAAAGTAGTGACGTCAGCCCTCCGTTAGTTTTTAACGGAAAAATGGATGGAGGGACTAAAATGAAACTAAAACCAAACCTCAGGTACTAAATTCTTGAGTTTGAAAACTCAGGGACCAAAATGAAACTTAATTCAAACCTCAGGGACCAAAAGTGTATTTTTCCCAAAACAAAAAAAAATCTCATCTTCGATAAGATTAAGGATGGGTTTAAAAAGAAATCTTGATTCCCACCTTTAGGTTGTTGTTTTTTAAAAAAATCTCATATTTGATAAAATTAAGAATTGGTTTAAAAACAAATTTTCATTCCCACATTTAGGTTGTTTTTTTATTTTTAAAAAAAAAAAGAAAAAGAAAAACTCATCTTCATTCTCACTATTTAATTATTCAATATTTTATTATTCGAATTCCCACGGGTAAATCATTCCCACGTTTAAGATTAAAAATTGGTTTAAAAAAAATCTTCATTCCCACTTTTACGTTGTTTTTTTTAAAACAAAAAAACAAAAAAAATCTCATCTTCGATAAGATTAAGAATTGGTTTAAAAACAAATCTCTATATCTATCTCTATATCTCTATACTATATTAAAATGCGCTTAAAGGGAGAAACTTTTGATTTCCTTTTAAGCCCCTTTTTAATCTTCAAATTTCTTATTTGTCATTCCTATTTAATTATTCAATATTTAATTATTTGAATTCCCACGGGTAAATCATTCCCACGTTTAAGATTAAAAATTGGTTTAAAAAGAAATCTTCATTCCCACGTTTAGGTTGTTTTTTTTTTAAAAAAAAAAAACAAAAAAAATCTCATCTTCAATAAGATTAAGAATTTGTTTAAAAACAAATCTTCATATCTCATCTTCATTCTCAAGTTTAGGTTTCCAAATTCTAATTAATTTTCGGTGGTGAAAATTAGAAGATTTTTTGAATTGGTTTAAAAAACAAATCTCATCTCATCTTTGATAAGATTAAGAATTGGTTTTTTAAAAAATTCATTTTCATCCTCACGTTTAATTATTAATTCTATTTGGTTTTCGGTGGTTATAATAAATAAAAATTTTTAAATTAAATTTTGTGAAATCCAAATTTAGATCAATTGTTTTGAATTGTTTTAATTTTTCAAAAATAAAAAGATAATTGAGTTTAATTTTCGATTAAATCAGATCATGTTTTAAAATTAAATTTGAAAAACTAAGGCCCTGTTTGATAACCATTTGGTTTTTGGTTTTTAGTTTTTGAAAATTACACACATATTTCCACCTATAAGTTTCTTGGTTTTAGTATCATTCTTCTACCTTGTTTTAAAAAACCAAGTCCAATTTTGGAAACAAAAAAAAGTAGTTTTCAAAAACTTGTTTTTGTTTTTAAATTTTGGCTAGGAATTCATGTTTTTAAAATTAGGTCAGTCATCCAATGACTATGTTTAAAAAAAGTAGTAGTTTTCAAAAACTTGTTTTTGTTCTTCTACCCTGTATTTTTGTTTTTAAAATGCAACTCTAACTAGGATGAAAGTCATGGTAGGAAATCTAGGAGAAAACAAGCATAATTTTCAAAAACCAAAACCAAATAGTTATCAAACGGGGTCTTAGCAATTTGGTTTTTACATTCCCTCGTTGTCCTATTCTTTTTCTTTTTTTTTTTTTTTTTTTTGGAAACAAATAAGGAAATTTCTTAGAACCATTGTATTTAATTTCCAAGCTCGCTTCTTGCAACTCCTTTTGATGGAACCCTCCCCTTTCTTAGGGTCCAAGAAAAACATTAATTTCCTTGATAGATCCACGCGGCCACAGCTGTTAGGAATTCAACTCTAGATTTTCTTTTATTTATTTTAAATTTGGTTAGAAATTTAAATGTGTTTTTTTAACCAAGATGAAACCCATTTAAAAAGAAAAAAAAAAATGAAAACCATTTATCAAAAGAAAAAAGAGTTTTTGAAAACTACTCTTTTTTTTAGTTTTCAAAACTTGTCTTAGGTTTTTGAAAACCACTCTTTTTTTTAGTTTTCAAAACTTGTCTTAGGTTTTTGAAAACTACTCTTTTTTTTAGTTTTCAAAACTTGTCTTAGGTTTTTGAAAATGTTGATGCCAAAATCCGGACAGAAGACTCACCTGACCTTCATGTGACACCAACAGTGAATTTGTAGAAACTGGAGAAGACGTGACCTGCAAGACCAGCAAAAACCGCTGCACACCGGCGTGGTGTCGGCCACACCGCTTCCGATGCCTAAGTCAGAAAACCGAGGAGAAGCTACAGATAGTAAAGGGGAGAGTTAAGAATCGAGTTTCGGAACCCTTCTTCCGTGGTGAAGAGGGGCTTTTATACCTGTTTGTCCTCCTAGGGTTTTTAGGAATTCGGTGGTGTTTCGGGACGAACCAGGCGGAACCGGGGCGATTCGGGGCATCAGGGATCGAAAAGAGGTCACCGGGCTCGGCCCGCGCAAACGGGCCGAATGGTCGGCCTCGGCCTTTTGCCGAGGCCAACCATATGGGTCAGGCCATTTTGGCCCGACCCTTTGGTCCGGTCTTCCTCTGGGTCGGTCTTTTGGTCCTACCTCTACCCGATTGTCCTCCTCAGCTCCTTGTCCATCTGTGTGGTCCAAAATCACCTATAACAGAAAACTTGAGAAGAAAATAGATAACAAAATAAAGACACTTATGAGGGAGTAGTGTTTATAAGCTTAATTTTTTTTGAAAACTAAAGAGGAAAATCCAAATGGTTATCAAATGGAGTCTAAGTTTTCAAAACTTAGCTTGTATTTCGAAAGCATTTGCTAGTAATAAATAACATTTTTATAACTGAAATATTATTTCCAAAAGGTTTATAATATTTTTCTTAAGAAAAATCCTATGATGAAATTTAGAAATATTTGGGAGTCCGATTTTTTAGAATTCTCAAGGTGAGAGATCTTAATTTTCGGTAGTCCGAGATTTTGATCCCAAGAAAAAATGAATTTAATTAAAACAAAAAATCTCTCTTATGAAATGTTATCCTATGACGGAATTGAGGAACGGTAAAATTATTTCATATTCTTGAGGTGGAGAATTTTAATTCTAATATAACAAAATCAATGGATGATTTCCATTTGATTTTCACTTATTTTATGAGAGATCATTACTTTAAATATTGGAGTAATAAGGGGCAAAACATAAGCATGTAATTTTTTTACATGTTGTGCAACCTTGCCTGTAACAAAATTGTATTCGCAACCAAGTTGGTCATGGATTTATACTGCACACATTCACTTCATTTTTGTGCAACCTTGTCTATAACAAAATTGTATTTAACATCTATGTGTGCTTTGCCTTAGAGTGATATTTGGATTCCTTTGTGAATGCTAGGGTAGCCTGACTGAGTTAGACGTGCTCTCAAGACTTAAGAATCTCTCTCAAGCCACACTACTTGTACTGCCTTTGAAAGTGCCACAAATTCAGCTTCCATGGTTGATAAGGTTATACAAGTTTGTTTCTTACTACCTCCATGAAATTATCCTTTGTTCAGTAAGAATACATGATATCTCGAGCTAGATTTTCTTTCATGTTGTAAATTGAATAATTCATAGTGCCTTTTAGAAATGAAGCGTTCTCTTAACAATTTTCCAATGGGGTTGTCTTCGATTTGACTGGTATTTTTGTCTTAAATTGAAAAGTGTTAATGCATTAGGGACTAAATTGAATCTTTTAAAACAATACGAACTCAATTCAGAAAAATATCAAACGATTAAGTCTAAAACCTATCACAATAATTTTTTCTTTCTTACTACTACAATGTAACCAATCGAATTAGAAGCCTTTCCGACATTAATTACTAGGAATTTGAATTGAGACCTGTCACACAAGCTACAGTATCCAACATATGATCCACCATATCACTATTTAGGATTTCATCGACTAGTTCGGTATCTTCTTCTTCTTCATCTTGTTGACATTAATTATAACAGTTGTGCTTTCTCAAAATCCAGCCAGGTAGCTTCTTGTTGGCTTCATTGGCTTCCAACTTCTTCTCCTTTAGTTGTTCGAAGATCCGCGTTTGAAGGTCATTAGAGTTGCATCGTGAATTAGCATCTGTGATTTTGGTGATGCAAGAAATTGATCTCAAGCAACGAGATATTAGATTGTACTGCGAAGTGGAATTCGACCATCTTCTCTTCCAGACAGACCATCCACCATGAGAGATGAGCTTAAAGATCAAACGAGGCAGGGAGTAAGAGCTTCGAGTCAAAGAAATTACGTTCCAATCTGATTGTAGAAATAGAAGAAGTGAATATATCTCAAGCCCCAAAGCTGCAGAGAAGAGGAGAAATGTCAATCTCACATACTTTAAAGGATAATCCTGCCTGTCCCTCATGCAGCTGAAGGCGACCATGGCGATGACAAGGGAAGATACGTTGGTGAGGCGAAGAACACGACCCCATCGAGAATGGATGACGAAGGCTTTTGTGTAGAAGAAATCGTATATAAACCCGAGCTCGAGCTCAATGACTTTGAACGCGGTTTTAGAATCAAATTTCTCAAAGTTTAATGGCTTTGTTCAAGATGATAGTGTTGGGTTTTATGCCCTAAAACTCGTAGATAGTAAATGAAACAAATTAATCGATCTCAATAAAGCGTTATTTGAGTGATTCAGTAATTTGTTTATTGAATAATCGAGTTTGCATTAATAAACCACTAAGATCTAAGGTTGTTTAAATGAAACTTAGACTAGTATGTGGGGACATACGCGGATCGGTGTCCAAGTAACAACCTAAAAGGTCTATAGAATAGGGATAAGGCTGGGTACCTTATCTTGTTGACACTATGTGATACGACCCACCTTGTATTCGATACAGATGCAATGATCCAAAGCATCCATGTAGGAGACATACGGGTGGGGGTATTGATAACTCTCCAAGAGGTAGTTATTTAGGCCTCATTTCCATAGGGATTTGTGTGTCTTTTGTGCTTAATAGGGTTGGTTCTAGATATATATTAAATGTTTTAACCCATTTGGAAGAATGGAAGCTTTGGAAGTTATCTTGTGTAGAATGCATTACTGAGCGACTGGAGGGAGCAAATTCTGTGCTGCAGCAAAGCTGGGAGCAAAACTGCCACGTCACAACTCGTTAGCCAAGTTAACAAACCGAATTCTGCTGAGTTATTCTCGGGATAAAGGAGCAAGGAGAGCCATACACGTGTCTAGGTCAACCTAATTCAAGCCTCCTATCCTTCTATAAAAGGAGATGGCCGCCCAAGTCAAAATCATTCCACTTTTGGGAGAAAACATTCCATTCTTGGAAAGTTACTTCCACCTTTGGGAGCCGAATAGAGGAGAGATTGGAGACTATCAAGAAGACCATCAATTACAAATTGTTCAAGGGAATTAATCTTTTCTTGTATTACCTTGTAGTTATGGACATGCTTACTCAGATTATAACTTGTATTTCCATGCATCTTATGAACTAAGTAGCTTAGGCATTGGTTAGGAAACAATGTGATTGTCGTGCTTAATTTCTAGTAATAAATATTGATTAATGCATCTTGATTAATTGTTGTGCTCATTTATATTTTATGCCCGTCTGGCCAGCCGGTATGAATACCTCTCTCTAGTTTCAGGGATGATTTAGGGAGTGTGTGGCGGTTAATCACACTAGATCATTGTGTATTGGTGAACACCAGTGACTGAGCTAGGGATAGCCAGTTGCCTAGTGCTTGATCGGTAGTACTTCATTGGGGTTGAAACGAGAGGGAGGAGGGAGGTCCCTCCTCCCTCCCCGTCCAGCCTCTTGATTTTTTTTAAAAGAAAATAAGAAAAATGGGGTAAAAAGAAGAAGAAAGGAGAAGAAAAGAAAAAAAAATATCGTCGCCGGCAGTCGGCGGTGGCGAGTGGTGGCCGCCGGAGATGGGAAGAAGAAGATGGAGGGGTTGAGGGAAGAAGAGGATGGAGGGTTAAGTTTTAAAATTAATTAAAATAATTATATTTTTATTGTTTTTTATTGTTTTTTATTTATTTTTATTTTAAAATTAAAAAAATAATTTTTTAATTAAAAAAATTTGGCCACATCAGCAATCTGTTAGCATTTAACGGAAAATTGGACGGCAGGGACCAAAATGCTCCTTATCTAAAACCTCAGGGGTATTTTTGTTGAGTTTGAAAACTCAAGGACCAAAGTGTCACTTAACCCAAATCTCAGGGACCAAAAGTGTATTTTTCCCAAAAAAAAAAAAAAACACACACACAACAAAAAAAAAAGTTAAGAGAAAAATAAAGGGAAAAAAAGTTAAATAAAAGATCGAATCTGAGTGTTAGTTAAGGAAAACAAAAATAATGAAAAAAAAAAACCATTTAAATCAACAGACAATTTCATCCAATCATTTCTCATTATGCTAACCTTGTTTTAACTTTTTACTTTTTATTTTTTAGTTAATTAAATTAGACCTTTAATTTGAATTTCCTTTCCTAACTTTAAGTTCATCCACCTCGATCTCGCTTTAAAATTTTTCAATTGTGATTGTGACAAAGGAAACTTCTTAAAACTCGTTAATTTTTTCACAAAGAAAATGCGTTTTGAGAAATAATCTTTGAATGGAGTTATAATTGGGAGTTGTAGACTTTTTCTTGCATATTTATTAATGCACATGATTATTGATTGTGTGAGTTTAACTCATTATCACAATTAAAAATTTAGTATTATCATTACACTTTTAGGTTAGAAATTAGAAATTTAGTCCCCATAATTCTACAAAGTTCCAATTTACTCCTAGTAATTTTGAAAGTTTTAGGCCGGTTTAGAATGATCCAAGGTCCTTACTTAAGAGTCTAACATTTCACAAGATAGGATGATTAGTCCTACTTGAATGTTCTCGACATGCAACTCAAGACATGAATTGCAAAATTTAAGAAGTTCTCTTGGCTAAACTTGAAAGGAAAAGTGCAAAGGTGAAAAACTAAAGTCATCGTAATTTGTTTGTACAAACTAATGGTAAGGCTTTAGATAGTTTTCCAAAATCCTAACTGCATGTCACATCATTAATTTGATCCTAACAAAATGACAAAAATACCCTACTTAGTAAGTTATATAAAGGACAAAATTGGTCCGCAATAAAATTACACCAAAATTATGGAATAAAATATGAAAAAAAAAAATTTGATGTTGTCTGAGTTCATATCAGATATATTTGACAAAACTAAATACAACTCACACGAAAAACAAGTAAAAATAGATGAGAATTTTAATAAATGTAGGTGAAAAATTTTAAAAATTTGGGATAAAAATGCAATTAAGTCACAAATAAATTGCTATCAAAGGGGCCTAAAAATGTGATTTATTTATTTGTTTGTTATTTATTTATTTATTTATTTATTATTATTATTTTTTTTTTTTGAAGTTGGAAGGGTTGTATTTTCTCTTGACTTTGGGTCAACTACACAGGTTCTTTTAATAGTTCAGAAACTAGGCTGACTTTGGATCAACTACAATAAATATTAGCGTGTGGGGCAAATGGAAAGGCAATTTCCTTCCACTAGCCTAGTTTTACAAAATTTGGGAAAAAAAAAAACAAAACAAAACATTTTACCCTTCACAATATTAGTATATTTTTTACTTCAAACTTTCTAATTACACAAATTGCAAAATGAATCTTAATTCAATTTTTGCTATAAATTAACTAGAAGATAACCCCAAGCAGAAATGTGTTTCTTTGGAGTACATTGTGACTCCGATTTGGATCCATTTTGGCCAAAATCGATGCTAAACCCACCGGTTGATTTTAGAAAATGAAATATCAATGTTGAAGTTTTTTTTTTTTTTTTTTTTAAATTGAATGCATGTTTGAGAGTGATTTTGAAACGGTTAAAATCATTTTTGTCATGTTCGAAATCATTCCAAGAACATATCTTTAATCATTCAAAATCAATTCCATGTTTGATTTTACATTTTTAAACGTGATTTTCATTTCATCAAAATTGATTTTGAATTATTAAAAATATGTTTCAGAGTGATTTTGTATATGACAAAACATTTTAAAATCACTCTCAAACATGCACGAATCTAACTGCCTAATAAAAATTGTGGTTTGTTTGGTTGTTGGTTTCGATGAATTCAGCCCGTTTTGGTTGAAGGGACAATTCCGGGATTAATGAGAAAGCTACCTAGATTTTAGGAAAAATAATATTAGAGAAAACGAGATGATTTGAAAAAAATAGATAAATAGAACATTCTTTTGTCTTTATTGGAACGTGTCACTTCAAGGGACGCAATCGACGCGTCTATCCAACGGTTCAAAGTTAATAGGAGACTATGTAGAATTAAAATTTTAACATTAAATTATAGTTTTCATATAAATCGAATTACTAAAGTCCTGTTTGATAACCATTTTGGTTTTTAGTTTTTTGTTTTTGAAAATTAAGTTTATAAATACTACTCCCCCATAAGTTTTTTATTTTATGTTTTCAAAAACCAAGTCAAGTTTTGAATACTAGAAAATGTAGATCCTGTTTGATAACTATTTGGTTTTTTTTTTCCAATTTTCTTACCATAGTTTTCATTTTTGTTAAGCACACGTTTGAATTCAGAGCCAAATTCAAAAAACAAAAACAAGTTTTTAAACTACTTTTTTTTTATTTTTTAAAATTTGACTTGGTTTTTGAAAACTTGGGAAGATGGTAGATGACAAAACAAATAAACTTATGGGTAGTAGTAGTGTTTTTAGGCTTAATTTTAAAAAACCAAATGGTTATCAAACGCGGCCATAATTTTCAAAAACTTGTTTTTGTTTTTAGAATTTTGCTAAGAATTCAAATGTGTTTTTAACAAATATGAAGATCATTTTAAGGAAATTAGGGAGAAAACATGTATTGTTATAAAACGTGAAGAACAATAACAAGAACACTAAGAACACTTAGAGAAATAGAAAGAGCAAAGGTAGGGAGAAGAGAGCAAATGAATTGCATTCAATTGAGTTGTTGTTTAACCTTTCATGAACCTCCCTATTTATACTAGTACAATAGGGATGGTTACAACTTACAAGACCTAAAATAGGAGAGGGAGGGAGAGTCTTGAGCCTAAAGTTAAGGAGTCATGGTGAGTTGCCCTAAAATGGTGGAGTTGAATATGTCCTAAAATGGATATCTATAATTAAATATACAGTGTATTTGTAACACTCCCCCTTAGATATCCATTGTATATGAAATATATGTCTCATTAAAACCTTACTAGGAAAAACCCAATGGGAAAAACCCCAATGAAGGAAATAGAGTACATTATATTTATATACATTAATTGTTGCCTCATTAAAAACCTTGCTAGGAAAACCCAGTGGGAAAAACCATAGCGAAGGGAAAAAGAGTGCAGTATATTTACTCCCCCTCATGAAGACATCATTTGAGATCTCTGAGTCGTCGCATTCCAATGTTGTGCACCAACTTCTCAAATGTTGCAGTAGGTAATGCCTTCGTAAATAAGTCTACCAAGTTGTCTTTTGAAGAAATTTGTTGAACAGTGATATCGCCATTTTCTTCAAGATCGTGAGTGTAGAAGAGCTTTGGTGAGATATGCTTCGTTCTATCTCCTTTAATGTATCCTCCTTTGATTTGGGCTATACATGTTGTATTGTCTTCATATAATGTTGTTGGACAATCTTTGCTAGAGGACAATCCACATGTTTCACAAATGTGTTGAGTCATTGATCTTAGCCATACACATTCTCGACTAGCCTCATGAATCACCAGGATCTCAGCATGGTTTGAGGAAGTAGCTGTTATTGTCTGCTTCATAAACCGCCATGATATAGCAGTTCCTCCATATGTAAATAAATAACCTGTTTGAGATCTAGCTTTATGTGGGTCAGATAAATAACCTGCATCTGCATAACCAACTAGATCAAAGTTTGATTTATTAGAATAAAATAAACCCATATCAATTGTCCCTCGAAGATAACGGAGGATATATTTAACTCCATTCCAATGTCTTTTTGTTGGTGAAGAACTATATCTAGCTAATAAATTTACTGAAAATGTTATATCGGGTCGTGTATTATTAGCAAGATACATAAGTGCACCAATTGCACTAAGATATGGTACTTCTGGACCAAAACGTTCTTCATTATCTTCTCGAGGTCGGAAAATGTCTTTCTTTACATCGAGTGAACGAACTACCATTGGAATGTTCAATGGATGTGCTTTGTCCATGAAAAATCTTTTTAATATCTTTTCTGTATAAGTTGATTGATGAATAAATATTCCATCTGCTAGATGTTCAATTTGTAAGTCAAGGCAAAAATTTGTTTTCTCGAGATCTTTCATCTCAAATTCTTTCTTAAGATATTCTATTGCCTTTGGAAGCTCTTCAGGAGTTCCAATTATATTCAAATCATCAACATATACAGTAATGATAGCAAATCCTGATTGTGATTTCTTTATAAAAACACATGGACAAATTGGGTTATTTTGATACCCTTCTTTCAATAAATATTCACTCAAGCGATTATACCACATTCGTCCTGATTGTTTTAATCCATATAAAGATCTCTGTAATTTGATCGAATATAATTCTCTAGGATTTGAATTATATGACTCTGGTATTTTTAATCCTTCAGGGATTTTCATATAAATATCATTATCAAGAGATCCATATAAATATGTTATAACTACATCCATAAGATGCATGTCAAGCTTTTTGTACACAGTCAGGCCAATCAAATATCTCAATGTTATTGCATCCACCACAGAAGAATATGTCTCCTCATAATCAATACCAGGTCTTTGCGAGAATCCTTGTGCAACAAGTCTCGCTTTATATCTTGTGACCTCATTATTTTCATTTCTTTTTCTTACAAATACCCATTTGTATCACACAGGTTTGACATCTTCTGGTGTCTGGACTACTGGTCCAAAAACCTCACGTTTTGAAAGTGAGTTTAATTCCGTCTGGATTGCTTCTTTCCACTTAAGCCAATCCTTTCTATGTCGACATTCTTCGACAGATTTTGGTTCATAATCATCATTTTCAGAAATGATGTCATAAGCAACATTATACGCAAAAATGTTATCAATAACTATATTGTTCCGGTTTCATCTTTTTCCATTCATTACATAATTTATCGAAATTTCATTATTATCCTCAGGTATTTCACCTTCTTCGGTATTCTCATGAGTAGTCACATTCGGGATTTCTTCTGGAATATCCACATTATCAATTAAGTCATTTTGATTATTGACTACTTTTCTTTTTCGAGGATTTTTATCTTTGGAACCCATTGGTCTACCACGCTTCTGGCGTGTCTCAGAATCATTAGTTATGATAACTTGCTGCGTCGGGATATCAATTTTCGATGGTGTATTTCCAGCTGGTATATGTGACTTGGTCACTTTCTTAGCATCTATAAATGCATCTGGCATTTGATTTGCAATATATTGCAAATGAATTATCTTTTGAACTTCTAGTTCACATTGATTTGTACGAGGATCTAAATGAGACAATGACGCTGCATTCCATGTAATTTCATTTTCCAACTTCTTAATCTCTCCCCCTAATGTTGGAAAATTTGTCTCATTAAAATGACAATCAGCAAATCGTGCAATAAATACATCACCCGTCAGGGGTTCAAGATATCTAATAATTGATGGGGAATCAAATCCAACATATATTCCTAGCCTCCTTTGAGGACTCATCTTAGTACGTTTTGGTGGAGCAAGTGAGATGTATTTGGCTGCTGACCATAAGCTAATTGTATTGGAGAATATTTATGATAGGTTGCTGGCCTAATGCGTATCAGCGATGCAGCATGTAAAATTGCATGACCCCATACAGATATTGGAAGCCTTGCTCTCATAAGCATCGATCTAGCAATTAATTGCAGATGTTTTATAAATGATTCAGCTAGACCATTTTGTGTATGAACATGAGCTACAGGATGTTCAACACTTATCCCAACTGACATACAATAATTATTAAATGATTAGGATGTAAACTCACCAGCATTATCAAGACGAATTTTCTTAATTACATAATCAGGAAATTGTGCTCTTAACTTAATTATTTGAGCAAGTAATCTTCCAAATGCAAGATTTAGACTTGATAATAAACACACATGTGACCAACTACTAGATGCGTCAATTAGAACCATAAAATATCTCAATGTAATTGCATCCACCACAGGAGAATATGTCTCCTCATAATCAATACCAGACAGGGCCTAATTTTTTTACAATTCACCCTCCCTTGGTGCAATGTGTTCCCGTCTCCATTTGTTGTCCCAATGATTGTGGGTTTTGAGTCTCGTCTTGTGTGATTTTTGTTATATTTTTCATTCTCTTTTTTCTCTCCCTATCTCCGTTTAATAAAGATAGTATGTTTATTATTAGGAAAAATTACACTTTTGGTCCCTGAGGTTTGGGATAGGTAACATTTTGGTTCTTGAGTTTTCAAACTCAAAAATTTTACCCCTGAGGTTTGTATTTCGTAACTCTTAGTCCCTCCATCCAATTTTCCATTAATAATTAATGAATGGTTGATGTAGCATTGGTTTTTTTATTGAAAAAATATTTTTTAACTTTTTAAATAAAAAATATTTGGAAAAAATACTCTTTTGGTCCCTAGGGAAATCCCCTTCATTTCAGACCGTCCCCCTTCGATTTTGAGAGAAAGAGACGGAGGGATGAAGCGGTAGCGACTGGATGGAACGAGCAGCGAAAGGACAGTGGAACGAGTGGCAAAGAGAGAGAGGAAGGGAGAGAGAGATCTGAAACGGGGAGGGAAAGAAAAGAAAACAAGGGAAAGGAAAAGGAAAAGAATAAAGATAGAGGAAGAAGAGGAAGAAAAATAAACTCCGACGATGACGGTGGTTGGTCGCCGGGGGGGGGGGGGATCATTGACAGACGACAACTGGTGGCTGGAGTTAGGTGCATGTTGGGTTCCTAGAGTGAGTAAAAATATGGTATAAAAGACTCTAGAATTCCTGTGCAAGTATACACAGTCTGCAGCAAGTAATATTATCAATCCGAGTCCATAATTAGCTTTCACTTTACCTATTTTGTGTAACTTTCTAATGGTTTCAAAGATGGTAACAGTAATTTGGTTTTATAAGAATTATGCTGAAGCAAAGTAAATGACAGAACAACAAGTAAACAAAGAGATAGACATATTAAAGACAGGCGCTGGTTAGGATTTGGTGATTGTTCTAAAGATGCCTAGCAATATTATTGATCATGCATTTCTCGCAGTATTATTAGCGGATTCCTCCCGGAACTCCGGATCTTTTGGGATATGTTTCAAACCCAATGAACTGCGACCGATCAAGCACTAGGCAACTGGCTATCCCTAGCTCAGTCACTGGCGTTCACCAATACACAATGATCGTTGTGTGGATAATTGTCACACACTCTCTAAATCATCCCTGAAACTAGAGAGAGATATTCACACCTGCTGGCCAGGCGGGCATAAAATGGAAATAAGTACAACAATTAACCAAAATGCGATAGTCAATATATTACTAAAGATGAAGCACGACAATCACATTATTCCTAACCAACACCTAAGCTACTTAGTTCATAATAGGCATGAAAATACAAATCACAATCTGAGTAGGCATGTCCATAATCACAAGTTAATAAAGAAAATAAACTCCTTAATCAGCTTGCGGATGATGGTGTTCTTGATGATCTTCAATCACTCTATACTATTCGGCTTCCAAGGAAAGTCGGAATGCCTTTGACTTTGACGGCTACTTCCTTTTATAGAAGGATGGGAAGCTTGAATTAGGTCAATTAGGACACGTGTAAAGCTCTCCTTGATCCTTTATCACGAAAATAACTCAACAGAAGTCGGTTCATGAAGTTGGCTAACGAGCTGTGATGTGGAAGTTTTGTTCCCAGTTTTGCTGCAGCACAGAATTTGCTCCCTCCAGTCGCCCAGCAGCATAATCTGCACAAAATAATTTTCAATGCTTCCATTCTTCCAAATGGGTTAAAACATATAATATCCATCTAAAACCAACTCTCTTAAGCACAAAAGACACACAAATCCTTATAGAAATGAGGCCTAAATTACTACCTTTTGGGCAGTTATCAGTGCATGTTTCCCAATGCTGGTTTGCATAAAAATTTCTGAGGTGAGGCTGTAAATACAGCAATCTATGTTATCAACCGAAGTCCTTTGTCTTCTCTAAACATGAAAACTTAGGATATCTTAAAGTTTTTGGATGCACTACTTTTTCACAAATTAATAAAGATAAGTTAGCACCTAGAGCTAAAAAAATGTGTCTCCATTGGCTATCCTAAAGGTGCGAAAGGATTCAAATTATGGTTGTTAGAACTAGGAAAACAAAAATGTATTGTCAGTAGGAATGTGACATGACCTTCAATGAAAATGAAATGTCCTGAAGTTTATCAAACTTAGAAGATGGAAAAGGAGATGTCTTCTTTTGAAATACTTACAAAACATCAACAACCGAGTGTTGTTTCTACTGGAAATCAATTAGAGGAAGAAGATATTATTGAAACAACTTCAAGGGAAGTTGTTGAAGAAAGTTCTCAAGATGAACCTTTATCAGATTTTGAGATTGAAGAATCTAGGGATGAAAATCAATTGATAGGATAGAAAGCTAAGGCTTCCACCTCTAATACTACTTTAACAACTATCAATTAACTAGGGATCGAGATAGACGTGTAATAAGACCTCCTCTTAGGTACACACATGAAGTTGATGTTGTTATGTATTCTTTAAATCGTGAAGAAGCTACTGATGATATAGAACCTTTGACTTATGAAGAGGCTATAAACAACTAAGGATGATGCTATGAATGAAGAAATGGATTCCTTGCTTAAAAATGATACATGGGTCCTTATTAATAATGTGAATAACCTCATTAACAAAATGATAAGACAATCCCAAGAAAGTTAAACAGATTTTACTTGGAAGAAATGATCGATGGATCAAGAAGAAAGGAGAACACATTCCTAACTTCAAGATTTTGAACTCTTCACAATCTAATTGATCAAATTAGACTGAAAGTTCTAAGCATGCATTCTAAACACAAGAACACAAAGAAAGCATAAAGCTTGAGAGAGAGACTAAACTCAATCTAAAATTTCATTCAAAATCAACTTATGTTCAAATGACAAATTACATCACTATTTATACTAATTGAAAAGACACCACGAAAGGACACAACCCTCCATCTTTGTAGTCTAAATTCAGCCCCTAACCTTTCAAATTCATTCATGAACTTTCATAAATACAAATTCATGAATTCAAAAGATACATAATGCATTAAATATGTGAATGAATCGGAATTTTTAGATTCATCGTGTCCCCTTGGGCGAATAGGTGCCTTTGCTAAGCTTGAAAGGATGCAACTTTTCACCATAGTAATTGATTGAGCTGGTTGATCACTTATTTCCTTATCATTCTCCCCTTCTTTGAGAAGATTCGTCCTCGAATCTAAACGCTCTCCTTGCAAAGCAGCTTTGTAGTCATCATCTCGATCTCGTGAAACAAGCTTGAAATAATCATCTCTTCTAGGATCAAATGTGTATGTCATTTTTAGAGGACAATTTTCCCTTCGTCATTGATCAAAAATTTCAAACTTGATAATCCAACGTGATTTGATTGAGACATCAAAAACACTAGGAAAACAAACCCCACACTCATTATCTTTTTCACTTAAAAACTTTTTTCCACATTCACTCATTTCTTTTTCATTTTCCTCCTTTTTATCCATCACCTCACTTTTCACAGTTTCCTCTCTTTTCTCTATTTTCTTACTTTTCACACTTTCTTTGATTTTCTCACTCTCTAGATTCACCTCACTTTTTTCTTGAGATTTTACCCCAACCCCATTCCTAACACATACGTCAACCATGTCCTTGTCTCTTATACTAACCTCGCCTTTTGTCCATTCCTCTTCTTGATTTTGATGATCACACCCATTTTGAATGTATTGGTCACCATCATCTTGAGGTGCTAAACAATCTCTATCAATTTGATTGGATTGTGCAGCATGAGCCTTCTTGGCTTGGTCTCGTAAATTCATTTCTTTGCATATGTCAATATAATCATTCATGGTTTGACGTAGCTCGACCAAATTATGTCGAACACCTTTCCAAAATTGAGCATCAATTTTGTAGGTTTCACGACGTCTTCTTCTTTGGCAAAATATGGTTGTAAAGAATAAATGAACCTCACTGCACTCCCCCACGTATGTACTCTCTTGGAAGATGAAAGGTCACTCGTGTTTGCACTCAAAAGATTGATAAATACCCTTGAAGACTTCTAACTCTCAAACCTCAGCAAGTGTTATAATATTCTTATGAGAATGATGCAAGAACATGCCAATATAGCCATAAATGTGAAAAGTCACAAAATCTCAAAAGTTAGAAAACAAGTTTAGAAAGATGTAATAGACAATTTTTCCCCTCTTTTCTTTTCTTTTTTTTTTCAACAAGCACGATAAGAAAAAAAATTGAAGCAAAGGTGAGACGACAAAGAGTCCAACGAAATGGATAGATTGAAATTTGAAAGAAATAACATGATAGAATGGAAAGCAAGTAAAGATATAATTTGTTTAGAGCCAAAGCTTTAAAACCAAATGATAAAAGAAACTACCTCAATTACGTTTGAGAACTCCCTTTATTTAAGGTGAACCCCACAACAATAATAAGAATAACCTCATTAACGAAATGATAAGGCAACCCCAAGAAAGTTAAACAGATTTTACTTGGAAGATGATCGATGGATCAAGAAGAAAGAAGGACTCGTTCCAACTTCAAGATTTCGAACTCTTCACAATCTAATTGATCAAACTAGACTGAAAGTTCTAAGCATGCATTCTAAACACAAGAACACAAAGAAAGCATAAAGCTTGAAAGAGACTAAACTCAATCTGAAACTTCATTCAAATTCAACTTATGTTCAAATGACAAATTACATCCCTATTTATACTAATTGAAAAGACACCATGAAAGGACACAACCCTTCATCTTTGTAATCTAAATTCAGCCCCTAACCTTTAAAATTCATTCATGAATCTTCATAAATACAAATTCATGAATTCAAAAGATACATAATGCATTAAATATGTGAATGAATCATAATTTTTAGATTTATTATGTCTTTTGGATGAATAAGTGTCTTTGCTAAGCATGAAAAGATGCAATTTTTCACCATAGCAATTGATTGAGCTGGTTGATCACTTATTTCCTTATCGACTAAGCATTGAGACCCCATTCCTAGCGTCAAAATGCTCTAAAATTGAAGAAACAAGTTGTTGAACTCGAGAGGGTAGCATCAAGACGTTATCCTATAACGTCTCGACACTACTAGAGATCTACAGCATTGAGGTGAATTTTGCTCAATGTTGCACGCATGAGACCAGTCCCTTTCCATCCGAAGTGTTGAAATGCTGGCCTCAACGTCTCGACACTCTCAACCTGCGTGTGCATTTTTCAGCTTTCCGTCCAAAACATTGAGATGCTTCTAACAGTGTCTCAACGCTATGCCTACTGGACTATAAAAACTTCTCTTTCTTTTTGGCCGAATTAGGTTAGATCTTTGTTAATTGTGTCGTTTTTGTTAATTTTCTTTCCTTTTCTAACTTTGTAATTAGTTTTTAGTTAGTTTAACTTAGATTATATTATTAATTTTGTGTTTTAGAGCATGCTTAGCATTAAAATGTTAGGCTAGTTCGATTGATCGTTGGATTTGAGATGGAATTGGATTTTGCTTGTTGAATTTAGTTAAGATTCTAAATTTATTGTGATTTTATGGATGATTATGTATGCTCCTATAATTTCTTGCTTTAACTATCGTTTATGTATGAATTAATTGAATTGATGACTTGAGATTTCATATGTATTTGATAGAATTGCTAATTTGGTAGTCACTAGGTTTGTTTCATGTGTTCGACTTCTCTTCAGAAGATTTCCTAGTTTTAATATTAAGGCCTAAGAATCATAGGTTGATTATTTAATTAAACTGGATTTTTTTTCTAATTTAATTAATTAATTCTGGATCCAAGTTCTTAATGCAATAATGCAATTAATTGAGTTAGGTAATTTCGATGTAGAAACAAGCTATCTAACTAGGTTAATTAGAATGAACTATGATGCAATATTGGGTTAATGCATTAGGGGTAGCGGGCGTAGAGTTTATTAATTAATTAATTGATTACAATATAGTATTGAGTTAATTATATTGTAATCAATTAATTACACAGGCTAAGTACGATGTAGAATCTGATTAGCCAAGAAGCATTCCCAGACTCATAATTAACCACTAAAATCAATCTTTAGAATTAGTCGAGGAAACTAAATCAACAAGCAATCCAATGAACCTCAAATCAACGATTACACAAGATTGATTGTTTCAATTCCCTGTTTTTACATTTCTATCCTTACTTTTATGCATTTACATTCGTGCTCTTTTATTTTCATGTGCTTCCAATTCTCACTAAAAACCCCTCATTTCGGTTACTCATAGAAACTCAAATTAAAAAGAACTTTCCCTTTCCCTGTGGACGATCTGCCCACTACCTACTGCAAAGTAGCATAGAGCCAGAGTTTATAAATTTCATTTGATTTGAATCTTTGAAAAGTCCACCCATCAATTATTTAGAAATAAAGTGGTTAATGTTAGATTTCATATGATTTTGAGAAGATTTCTGTAAAAGCAAGTACAACATGTCTTAAATCCTTAAGTATGTCATTTATGCTCCAAAGATGTAAACAAATTTTGATTTTGTTAAAAAAGTGTTGAATTTTGTGTAGAAGTCTCTAAAGCTCCCAGTTGCATCCACAATTGCGCCTACATCTGAAGAAGGAAGCTGAAAGAAGAAGAAAGCAGTGCAGTCAAAGAAATGTGTCGCAGTTTGCAATTGCATCTAGGCAAAATCGACAAAATCCCTAGATTCTTGGGATTGACAATTTTTCCAGAATATCCAAGATCTTTCTGTTGGGTTTTATGCCCTAAAACTCGTAGATAGTAAATGTAACTTTTGACTTGCTTCAGTGAAGTATTATTTCTATATATTTGTTTTGCCTAAATATAACCACAAATCCAATAAACTAAGTGAAGGAAATAAAAGTCCCCACGTAGCAGAAGCGCATCGATTGGACCTTACGCCGTATATTAATTAAAATTAAAATACCGTTACGAAAAACTCAAATAAACTTTAAACACACTTTAAAGTTGCTGGAAAATTGGTTTAAACATGCTGAAAATAAATCTAAATTTATTTTCATGTTTTTCTAAAGAAAAGGGGAAGAACCGTTACAAACCTTCGTTGTAGACTTGACCGTTCTTCGCCAACGACGCTCCTACGATCGAAAACGCAGCAGCCTCCTTAAAGTTTCTTCGCTGGAAAATTCTTCTTTAAAGACACAATAACCACAGAGGTTACACCGGTATGTGTCTAAGTCTAGGAGGCAAAAGACTTGTGGGAGTCTTTCTCTAAGAGGGAGGCTAGAGAGAATTCTAGGTCTTGTCTTGAGAGTCTAAGAGCAAGAGCAGAGTGTCATGGACCAATTAGGTCTAGTGTTCTATTTATAGAAGAGAGGTCATGAATAAAATATTCAATTAAATCAATCTTTTCCAAAATTGATTCAATCTTATTCCTTATTTAATCAATCCATGATCAATCAATTCCATAATTGATTAATCTTTTCCACAAATGACTAATTACTTCCATAAGTGATTAGATCATTTCCATAAATGATTAATCACTTCCTTAAGTGATTAATTATTTCCATAATTGATTAATTCTCGGTTAATGAATTCTTTAATTAATTAACCACCAATTAAATATCACATATTTAATTTCCGACCTTGAATTAATTAATTTGCCCAAATAGATTTTAGGCCTTTAATTAATTCATTCATTATTTGAACTCTTTCAAACTTCCATACATTTATATTAATATTTGAATTTCTTCAAATATTAATTTCTCTCATAATAATATATCAATATATATTATATTTGTTTCCCTTAGTAAATTGAACATTTTCAATTTACATTTATCACTTAGTTGCCTCAAATTACTTTATGAGCTACCAGTGGGACCTAATGGACCTGCAGATCAGAAGCTCCAACGATGTGAGATTAATTGGTCAAACTCATTAACCACATTAATCAATATTCGTTAACTGTGTGTACATTCCACTATAGACTCACAGTTGCACTCTTCTCACTGCAGACATATTTTCTGTGTCCACGGATCTAGACCAATATCGACTAGTTAGTCCTTCACGAGAGTCCGTAACACCAGCTGGGTCAAATTACCGTTTTACCCCTGGGTTACTTCTATTTCCTTAAGTATCAGTTCTCCTCTAATGAACAACTTGTTTGTGGTCCAACCATCAAACAGAAAACCCTCTCGTGTCATTGAGAGGGTAGGGTCCTTTGTTCAAGACTCGGAGTCACCACTTAAGAGAACACTCATCTGCTTCCCTAAAGTCGGGAAGGAGTGAATTCCATCTTGTACGATTATGTTTCCAGCTCCCCATTCGGTCTTGTCCCAAAAATGGTAGGCTTATTGAGTCGACGTATTGGCCACTCTCACCCATACAAATCAAAGGACAATCTCTCATGAGCAGGAGTCCATAATCAACTCAGGATTAAGACTAAGTTGTCTAGGTCATCCTAGTGAAATAGAAAACCAACTAGTTAACGGTGTTATAACCAGTGGTTATTATTTCGCAGTCCGGTCTTATGCAAACTCATTGCATAGGATACCCCCACTCGCATGTCTCCTACACGAACGCGTTGGATCGCAGCATTTGTATCAAATACAAAGTGGGTCGTATCCATAGTGTCACCAGGATAAGGCACCCAGTCTTATCCCTATACTATAGACCCTTTAGGCTGTTTCTTGAACAATGATCTCATATGTCGCTACATATAGTTCAAGACTCATATTACAGCCTAGGATGTCTAGTTTATTTGATTATGGTTATTATTAAAGACAAATAACTAATAACAATTAATGGAAAAATATATCAATATTATTTCATTAATATCCGGTCAACAGTTACATTCACTATCTACGAGTTTTAGGGCATAAAACCCAACAAACTCCCACTTGAACTAAAAAACTAGTTAGTGGGATGTAAATGCAATAATCTAAAGCTGGAAATGTCATGTATATTAAAATAATACAATGAACTAGGGCATCCTTATACCCATTATACATTTCTCTCACTTGCCCTAGATTAGATGGCATACATATCTCGTAGACCTAGACCTTCTAGATGACCCTCAAACACTTTAGCCGTGAGAGCCTTCGTAAATGGATCAGCGATGTTGTGCTCCGAAGCGATCTTAGTGACGATCACATCTCCTCGTTGCACAATCTCCCGTATCAGGTGATACTTCCTCTCGATGTGTTTACCCCGTTTGTGGCTTCGAGGTTCTTTTGAGTTGGCTACAACCCCACTGTTGTCACAGTATAGTGTTATGGGCACGTTCATATTCGGAACCACTTCCAAATCAGTCAAGAACTTTCTAAGTCATACTGTCTCCTTAGCTGCTTCGCAAGCTACTACATACTCAGCCTCCATGGTTGAGTCTGCTATGCATCCTTGTTTGATGCTTCTCCACACTACTGCTCCTCCATTGAGGGTGAATACTGACCCTGATGTGGATTTCCTTGAATCCTTATCAGCTTGAAAGTCAGAGTTAGTGTATCCAGTAAGAATCAAATCCTTAGCTCCATACACAAGCATGTAGTCTCTCGTTCTCCGAAGATACTTGAGGATATTCTTAACCGCTCCCCAGTGGTCCAACCCTGGATTAGACTGATACCTACTGACTACTCCCACTGCATAACATATGTCAGGCCTAGTGCAGAGCATAGCATACATTAAGCTGCCTACAGCTGAGGCATAGGGAATGTGTCTCATGTTCTCAATTTCTTGAGGTGTCTTAGGAGACTGTTCCTTAGACAGGTGTACCCCATGCCTGAAGGGTAGTAGTCCCTTCTTGGAGTTTTGCATCAAATATCGAGACAACATTTTGTCAATATACATTTCTTGAGACAGTTCTAGCGTTTTGTTCTTACGATCCCTAATGATTTATATTCCCAGAACATATTGAGCCTCTCCCAGATCTTTCATTTGGAATTGGGCTGCTAGCCATTTCTTAATGTCAGTGAGGTATCCTACATCATTCTCAATGAGCAGGATATCGTCTACATAAAGTATTAGAAAAGCTACTTTCCTTTTGTTGACTTTCTTGTACACACAAGGCTCATCAACGTTTTGGTCAAAACCAAAAGATTTGATTGCAGTATCAAATCTAATGTTCCAAGATCTGGACGCTTGTTTCAATCCATAAATGGATCGATTGAGCTTACAAACCTTTTGTTCCTGACCTTTGGCTATGAACCCTTTGGGTTGAGACATGAAGATATTCTCTTTAAGATTACCATTCAGAAAGGCAGTCTTGACGTCCATTTGCCATATTTCATAGTCATAATATGTGGCTATGGATAAGAGAATTCTTATGGACTTTAACATGGCTATAGGAGAAAAGGTTTCCTCATAGTCAACCCCTTCCTTTTGGGTATAACCCTTTGCCACTAGTCTAGCTTTGAAGGTCTGTACCTTTCCAGCTGCATCTCTTTTTCTCTTATAGATCCATTAGCACCCTATGGGTTTTACCCCATTTGGTAGATCTGTGAGTTCCCATACAGAATTGGAGTGCATTGACTCCATTTCCAGGTTCATGGCTTTGACCCATTCATCCTTGTCTTCGTCATTCATTGTCTGTCGATAGGACAATGGATCCTCAATGCCATCATTAGGTATGACAACCTGAGTTTCAGTTAAACCCAAGTAGCGATCAGGTTGTAATACAATCCTCCCACTGCGTCGAGGCATTCCCAACGTTTGAGATGGACGGGATGGATCTGAAGAACTAGTTCCTTCATCAACCCTTGTTGAAGGTCCAACTTCATCAACAACTCTTGGTGATTCTTCAGTAGCTTCTCCTAATATTATTTTGTTGCGTGGTTTATGATCTCTCATGTGGTCTTCCTCTAAGAAAGTGGCGTTTGTCGATACAATCACCTTATTTTCTTGTGGGTCGTAGAAATAACCACCTCTCGTTTCTTTAGGGTAACCAACAAATTGGCACAGTTTTGAACGAGGTTCCAGTTTCTTAGGATTTGCCACAAGCACATGTGCTGGACAACCCCAGATGCGAAAGTGATGCAAACTAGGCTTACGCCCCTTCCATAATTCGAAAGGTGTTTCAGAAACACTTTTTGAGGGAACATTGTTCAAGATGTATACTGCAGTCTCTACTGCATACCCCCAAAACGAGCTAGGCAATTGAGCATAGCTCATTATTGATCGAACCATGACCAAAAAGGTTATATTTCTCCTTTCTGACACACCATTCTGCTGAGGTGTACCAGAGGCTGAGAGTTGAGATTGGATTCCATGTTCTATCATATAATCCTGGAATGTTTGATCCATATACTCCCCTCCTCGATCAGATCGAAGTACTTTAACAGATTTACCTAATAGGTTTTCAACTTCAGCCTTAAACTCCTTAAACTTTTCAAGGGCTTCAGACTTATGTCTCATTAGGTACAAGTAACCATATCTTGAATAATCATCTATAAATGAGATGAAATATTCGTACCCTCCTAGAGCTTTTACATTCATTGGACCACATAGATCCGAATGTATTAACTCTAAGGGTTCTTTGGCTCTGTAACCTTTTCCAGTAAATGGTCTCTTGGTCATTTTTCCCTCGAGACAAGATTCACAAGGTGGTAGTGAATCATCTTCTAACTTGCTTAGAAGTCCATTCTTTACCAAACGACCGATCCAATCGATGTTTATATGACCAAGTCTAAGATGCCAAAGATGAGTATCGTTACTTGTTGGAGAAATCTTTTGCCTTTTTCTTTGAGTTTCAGCAGTTTTAAATAATTCGTGATTTAAAAGTGCTTTGTTTTCGGTTGGTCTTAATACATACAAGTTATTTTCTAATTTGGCTGAACAAATAAGTACATCATTCTTATAAATGAACGCTTCGTTCATATCAAAAGTAACTGTATACGATTGTTCAATTAAACATGAAATAGAAGTTAAGTTCCTCTTGATCTTGGGAACGATTAACAAACTTTCTAAAAGTAAGAATCTATTTCTAAAAAATAATTTTGCAGCTCCCACTGCTTTAGCTGAAATGACTTCTCCAGTTCCGACCCTGAGTGTCATTTCCCCATTGTTCAACTGCCGAAAGGAACTATTTTCCTGAAAAGAAGAGCAAACATGATTAGTTGCTCCTGAATCAAGTATCCAGGTAAACTCATCATGTTCTACTAGGCATGTTTCTAAAACCAGTAAATCAAATTTACCTTCCTTTTCTTCTTTTTCTCAGCAAGGTACTTTGGGCAGTTTCTCTTCCAGTGTCCATCTATATTGCAGTGGAAACACTTGCCTTTATCTGCCACAGCTTTGGCTTTTCCCTTGCTTCTAGCAGCAGTATTGGGAGCTTTCCCCTTGTTTCCTTTCTTCTTCTGAGTTTTCTTTGAAGAAGTGGCTACAGATTTAGTTCCAGAGGTTGAACCCTTCTCGAACTTTCTTTTAGAGTGGACAACGTTTGTCTCTCCTTCTATCTGTCCTTTGTTCTTAAGAAGAAACTGATAGAGTTGTAGCTCATTCAGGAGGCTAGTCAGGTTGAATGTTATTTTGTTCATCATTGCATTGCTTCGAAACTGTAGAAAACTCTTCGGAAGAGATTCTAAGATGAATGCAACCTGACTACGCTCATCTATGACCGCCCCGTTTGCTTCTGCCACGTTGAATTGGACCATCATATCCAGGACATGCTCCCGAACAGACGTGCCCTCTTTCATGCGGCAGCTATAAACGTATTTGAGAGCGTCATGGTGGAGTTGATATGACGGTTGTCCAAACATCTCCTGGAGAGAGTTCATAATCTCCCTCGCTGTTACCATGCTCTCATGCCTTTTAGCCAAAACTTCAGATAAGCTGGCTAGGATATAGACGCGAGTCTTATCATTGGCCTTTGTCCAGCGGTCATAAGCATCCTTAACTGCTTGAGATGCATTACGAGCAGGGGCTGGAGGACAATCCTCCGTTAAGACGAACCGCAGATCATCGACAACAAGAATCGTATTCAGGTTCGACTTCCACGTAGTGTAATTTTCGCCGGTTAATTTCTCATTTTTAAGCAGAGAGGCAATTGAGGAAGACATTGCTGAAATTTAAACAAACGATGACCGTATTAGTTATCTTTGCCTTAACCATCATACAAGCAAACAATTGCACACAATCCAATCAATTTAGCAAAACAGACAATCACAGAACCCTAAAACTATTGATTTAGTTTTGCAACGATGTTTCAGAGGTTTAGAATATCAGCCACCGAAGGGTGATCAGGCATTCCTCCTTTGAAATGAGACACCTCTCAGCTAATTCTAATTCCATAATAACTCATATTCCTATAGACATTAGCCACCGTTGTTCGGTCAAGGATTTGTTAACACTTTTAACTCATCCTCGTAAGTGTAACCCTCCCACTTTCAAATCTCAGAGGCACGCACCAACAGGCTACCGAAGGGAAAGACAACTGTTGGTGATTAGCCTAAGAGCTCCTATCCTTTTCAGGAGTTCACGATGTTTCGAATCCTATGATCAGGCCCTCCGAAGGGATGGTTGCGCCAGGACAACCTGCAGACGGATCATAGGACTCTCACGGTGTGAACTATGGACGGAGACCGAGGGATACGTTGACACGTGTCCCGCTCCCACTTACTCTAGACATTTTTCCCATTCACCTTGATATTGATTCATGCAAACACTTTCCGAATGGAGGCCGCTCCTAAGGCGACTCGAAGCCGAGCATGAATCTCAAGTTGTGAATATAGGGACGTAGGAGAAAAACTTGATTTAAATCTCGTTTTGTAATTTTCCTCCTACTGAAAAATGTCCTATGGTTAATATAGGGTTGTTTAACTTAGATAGTATTCGGCTAAGTCAATCTATCTAAGTCTGATCCTATTATAACAATTATGGAAAGGATTCAACTGCAATCTTTTGGGTGAATTAAACTTCTTTTAATAAACCCAACATTTTAATAAACCCAACATTGCAAGTCAACATTACTATGGTTAATTCAACTCAATGTTCGGGTTAGTTCCCAGGTAGGAGGTGTTCCGTAAACCGTCAACTTAAATACCCCCAACCTTAGACAGAACTTTACCGAGAGAGTTCCCTTATAACCTCAGTAATGTAAGGTTTTTACTCTAAAGATCTAGGTGCATTAAACACTTTTAATAAACCTAGTGACATTGCATGCTAACATTTAACTATGATTAATTCAACTCCGGTATTCCAGGTCAGTTCCCAGGTAGGAGGTGTTCCGTAAACCGTCAACTTAAATACCCCCAACCTTAAACAGAACTTTACCGGTGGAGTTCCCTTATAATCATAGCAATGTTTTTCCTACTTAGTCGATTAAAACTATTTTCAATACTAAGTAAGAAATAATTCTAATCCTATTAGAAACTGATCTAGGTCTAATTAATTTTAAACAATTTAAAATTAATTCAATTTATCCTATGATCTTATGTTTGCATGCAAATCTTGATTATAGATTGACGGTTTCTAATCATTAATATTAAAGAACTATGTCAAATTTTAATGATTAATCTTATAATCCAGAATCTAGGGTTTAATTCATTCAACAATCTCATTCAAATTAAATAATTAAACCATACTTATTGCATGAATAATATAACAATTATATTATTAACTATGGTTGTTTCATGCTTCATGCAATATTGATTTTCTTTTATTATAACAATTATAAGTCAATCAAGAAAATCAATCAAGCATGCTTCATTCATCACATTAAACATAACTATTTATATTTAATTTAAGTAATGACATGCTTCATGCTTTCCAATTTTTCATATAATTAATATACACTTATATTAAAAATATGAAAACAATTTCATGCATTTAAAACATACATTATAACAATTTATAATATATAAATAAATGCATGAGCATGTTTATAACCTAAGGTGGGATTAAATATTTTATATGACATCCATAAAGCATATAAATAGCAATTGAACCAGTTAATTTTGGCCCCCTAGGATAAAATAAAGCATTAAATTACAATAATTTTAGCTAAATTCTATCCTAAAATCCTTCTGCAGCTCCAAAAGTTGGTCTAGACTGCACGAACCGCCCCGAACCACCTCGAACCGGCCTCCAAAATCACGAACCATGCCAAAAATTGGCTGAACCGGACCAAGTAGGTCCCAGCCCAGCCAAACCGGTCCGAACCGGACCGGCCTCCTCTTGAACAGTGCCTTTTGAAGCCCTAATGCGCGCCTCCATCGAGACAGCGTCGAGACGCTATCAACACAGCGTCTCGACGCTGTGCGCTTTCCTTACCGAGAGCCTGCGGTATCAAGACAGCGTCGAGACGCTGTTGAAGTAGCGTCCCGACGTTGTTGCATCTGGAAGCAAATTCTGGGCAGAAACAGCAACGAATCTTCGGTTTTGGCCTCGATTTCAGCGGCGATTTCTCCGATTTTCATCTCATAAAAACCTATTATAGACCCGGACTTACATAGGACTCAATTTTACATAAAATACCCGAAACATCGGGCCTTACATGATCAAAATCACATAAAAATAAAATCTATGGTCATAAAATTAACCCAAACAGTTCAACGCAAACCGAACATACATTATGCATAAATCCCACCTATTAGAGCCTATCGCAACTTTTAATATTAATTAATAGGGACAGCGATGGCTCTGATGCCGATTGAAGGAAATAAAAGTCCCCACGCAGCGGAAGCGCATCGATTGGACCTTTCGCCGTATATTAATTAACATTAAAATACCGTTACGAAAAACTCAAATAAACTTTAAACACACTTTAAAGTTGCTGGAAAATTGGTTTAAACATGCTGAAAATAAATCTAAATTTATTTTCATGCTTTTCTAAAGAAAAGGGAAAGAACCGTTACAAACCTTCGTTGTAGACTTGACCGTTCTTCGCCAACGACGCTCCTACAATCGAAAACGCAGCAGCCTCCTTAAAGTTTCTTCGCTGGAAAACTCTTCTTTAAAGACACAATAACCACAGAGGTTACACCGGTATGTCTCTAAGTCTAGGAGGCAAAAGACTTGTGGGAGAGAATTCTAGGTCTTGTCTTGAGAGTCTAAGAGCAAGAGCAGGGTGTCATGGACCAATTAGGTCTAGTGTTCTATTTATAGAAGAGAGGTCATGACACGCCCCGCCCCAGATTATCCTAACCAACCTCGGACGTGACGTGTGGACAATGAAATCTCAACTAACTGCAAACTTCGTTGTCAACTATGCATGAACTAGATTGACTATGAAGAATGATTTTCAAAACGTGGCTACCAATGGTTTATTAAATAAAAGAAATCATAAAAATTTTGGCAGAGTTTCCCCTGAAATTTGGATATCTAACCCACCTGAAAACAAGATTTAACACTCCCAAATAATCATAATATAAAATCCAACGCCAGCACCCAAGTCAGTTCAGAATTTACAACCAGGGTATAGTCAAACTACACAAAACAACATATAGCTTTCAATCACAAAACCACCCTAACAACCATGATCATACATCACCATGAAAATGCTAGCCATTTTAGTTATAACAAAAAAAAGATACGTCTATAAATAATGCAAAATGACATGCAACCTATTGGGTCTGGTGGCAGATATATCAACTCTGGTAGGCTCGTCAGGAACTCAACTACTACCTGGTGGAAAAAGTTTAAAAAGAAAAATGGTGAGCTAATAAGCCCAGTGAGTGGTGAAAATTTATATATAAAAAGAGATAAGATATGACTTTTTAGGAACTCATGACAAACATAGTTGCAATCATAATTTAACAACCAATATAGATTCTTTACGAATAAAACCTTGAGATACTTGGTAAAGTCTCTTGCAAGTAAAAAAAAACGTGAAATGCCTAAAATCGAAAATACTGTAACATAAGCATTTGGAAAGATAAACCATCATGGCTATGAGAAGTTTTTCCATCACTAATAGTTGTACCCGAAACTGGTCATACTATATACGGAGAAACTCGACGTATAAAGCAGAGCAACTGGTCATACTACATATCGAGTAGTCTCAAGATATGTAGCAGAGCAAATCTGGTCATACCACACATCGAGTAATCTCAAGATGTGTGGCAGAGCTATCCTGGTCATACCACACATCGAGTAATCTCAAGGTGTGTGGCAGAGCTATCCTGGTCATACCACACATCGAGTAATCTCAAGGTGTGTGGCAGAGCTATCCTGGTCATACCACACATCGAGTAATCTCAAGGTGTGTGGCAGAGCTATCCTGGTCATACCACGCTGAGTAACCCCCAAAAGGGCAAAGCACCTCGACACACGGCCCAAAGCCTATGTGTGTGCCGAAGTGTGTCCCAAAGACCTCATACATATCATATATACACCACGGAAACACATTCACGCAAGTGCATTGGGAACTCACCATGGGTACAATCTCTAGTGGTTTGAAAACAATGTCAACATTATAGTTATAAGCTCTCAACCCACACTAGCATTATAATCGTTTTAAAAGAATGTCATTGTAAACCAAAGATCATACTTGAGAAATTCCCATGTCATAGTTAAATTCATGAGATCAATAAAACATTGAAATTAATTAAGCTTCTCATCTCAAGCAAATCATATTTCAATCACTTCATTAACTTTAAAACTTTCAAATACTTGAAATGTATAGTTGTACGATCGTAAGATTTCAAAAGAACTTGGGCTTTTGCCGATAGGCTAAGATCTTAAAGTTTCAAAACCATAAGTCGTCTTTCTACAATAGTCTTAGAAATGGTCATAATTCTCAACAACCAACTCATTTGTACAAATGTATACATATACATATACATACATACATATATATATATATATATATATATATATATATATATATATATATATATATATATATATCATATTTTACTTAAAACTCAAATTTCATTAATCTCTAAATAGAAAAAGTATTTTGAAGAATAACCACTCACTATACTATTGATGAGAGAAGTTTGGATCGTAGGCGGTCCCGGTCTCTGTTTGGCCTGAAATAATAATTACCCAAGTATTAACGGCTTTTAAAACTCCATATTAAAACACATCACTAGATTATACCAAGCTTTAGTTTCTTTTTAACACTTGGAATAACTAAAATTTTCATGAACTTGGCCTCCAACTACCATGTAATTAATATCATATTTCTAAAATAAAGTTTCCAATAACTTCATTTTGCCCATCTTCATAATAAGCTTAATTCTTTTCATTTCTTCTCTTCTTCTCCATGAACATTACCCCTTGAAAGCTTGCAAACCAACAATCCTATGAATACCCATCATCAATTTCTTCCCCCTTCTTTTTTTTTGGGCTTAAACTATGGGTTGTTATCAAGTTTTTCTCTCTCTGAACTCAACCCATTATGAATCTCCTAGCTTTCAAACTAATCTATGGAGTATCCAAGTCAAAGAAGAAAACCCACAAATGAAACCCATTTTTTTAGCTTCTTAACTTGTGCAAAAGTTCAAACCAAGAACAAGAAACTTACCCAATACTTGAATCCAAGGTTGGGTGCTTCTTCCCTTCCAAAATCGTTCAAGAATGCCCAAATTTTTTGCTCCCCTTTTGCTTCCGTCTCCCTCCCTTTCTCTCTTTTCTCCCCCTTTCTGTTTCTCTTCTTTCTCCCCCCGATTCTGTCTTTCCCATCTTCTAATTTCTTTTTTTTTTTTAAATGACTAAAGCTTCCGGAAGCTTTTTAATTCTTTTTTTATTATTTAAGTAAAGCTTCGAACGGAAGCTTTACATTCCTTTTTTTTATTTTTTATTTTTTTATTTTTTATTTTCTAAAGCTTCTAATGGAAACTTTTTATTTATTATTTATTTATTATTATTACAACCATGTAGAAATAGGTATTACAGGTCATGAATAAAATATTCAATTAAATGAATCTTTTCCAAAATTGATTCAATCTTATTCCTTATTTAATCAATTCATGATCAATCAATTCCATAATTGATTAATCTTTTCCACAAATGACTAATTACTTCCATAAGTGATTAGATCATTTCCATAAATGATTAATCACTTCCTTAAGTGATTAATTATTTCCATAATTGATTAATTCCCGGTTATGAATTCTTTAATTAATTAACCACTAATTAAATATCACATATTTAATTTCCGGCCTTGAATTAATTAATTTGCCCAAATAGATTTTAGACCTTTAATTAATTAATTCATTATTTGAACTCTTTCAAACTTCCATAAATTTATATTAATATTTGAATTTCTTCAAATATTAATTTCTCTCATAATAATATATCAATATATATTATATTTGTTTCCCTTAGTAAATTGAACATTTTCAATTTACATTTATCACTTAGTTGCCTCAAATTACTTTATGAGCTACCAGTGGGACCTAATGGACCTGCAGATCAGAAGCTCCAACCATGTGAGATTAATTGGTCAAACTCATTAACCACATTAATCAATATTCGTTAACTGTGTGTACATTCCACTATAGACTCACAGTTGCACTCTTCTTACTGCATACATATTTTCTGTGTCCACAGTTCTAGACCAATATCGACTAGTTAGTCCTTCACGAGTGCCCGTAACACCAGCTGGGTCAAATTACCGTTTTACCCCTGGGTTACTTCTATTTCCTTAAGTATCAGTTCTTCTCTAATGAACAACCTGTTTGTGGTCCAACCATCAAACAGAAAACTCTCTCGTGCCATTGAGAGGGTAGGGCCCTTTGTTCAAGACTCGAAGTCACCACTTAAGGGAACACTCATCTGTTTCCCTAAAGTCGGGAATGAGTGAATTCCATCTTGTACGATTATGTTCCCAGCTCCTCATTCGGTCTTGTCCCCAAAATAGTAGGCTTATTGAGTCGGCGTATTGGCCACTCTCACCCATACAAATCAAAGGACAATCTCTCATGAGCAGGAGTCCATAATCAGCTCAGGATTAAGACTAAGTTGTCTAGGCCGTCCTAGTGAAATAGAAAACCAACTAGTTAAAAGTGTTATAACCAGTGGTTACTATTTCACGGTTCGGTCTTATGCAAACTCATTGCATAGGATACCCCCACTCGCATGTCTCCTACACAAACGCATTGGATCGCAGCGTTTGTATCAAATACAAAGTGGGTTGTATCCATAGTGTCACCAGGATAAGGCACCCAGTCTTATCCCTATACTATAGACCCTTTAGGCTGTTTCTAGAACAATTATCCCATATGTCGCTACATATAGTTCAAGACTCATATTACAGCCTAGGATGTCTAGTTTATTGGATTAGGGTTATTATTAAAGACAAATAACTAATAACAATTAATGGAAAAATATATCAATATTATTTCATTAATATCCGGTCAACAGTTACATTCACTATCTACGAGTTTTAGGGCATAAAACCCAACACTAAGAACTCATGGCTATATAATGTATACTTGAAGTTTATGTGTGACATAAGTATGGATCAAGTTCAAGTAAATAGTCTAAATGATCTATAGTATATGGATAAGGTTGGGTACCTTAATCCTAGGGACACTATTGACGCGGCTCGCTTTGTTCCTTAAAGACAGACGATGTGATCCTAATCGTTCATGTATAAGACATGTGAGTGAGGGCTTCCTATGCAAAGAGTTTGCATAGAGATCGGACCAGGAGATAAGTCACTTTCACTTTACAACACCGTTTACTGTTGAAACTGAAGATCTCATACATATAACCTAGGTAACTCGATCTTAATCCTGAGCTAACTATGAACTCCTATTTATTTAGGATTATTCTTTGATTTGCATGGGTGAGAGTGGTCAAACATCGCCAACTCAATAAACCTACCATTTTGGGGATAAGACTAAATGGATAGTTGTGGACATAGCTTTGCAAGATGGAATTCACTGCTACCCGTTTTAGGGTTAGTAAAGGTTGTTTTCTTAAGTGTTGACTCCGAGTCTTGAACAAAGGGGCCCCGCCCTCTCATAACCTTGAGAGGGACTTGGTTCAGTGATTGTATCGCGAACTAGTTGTTCATTAGAGGATTAGTGGAACTTAAGGAACAAGATGTAACTATAGGGGTAAAACGGACTTTTGACCTAGCTCTAGTTACGAACAACCAGTGAAGGGTCGACTTACTAATCATGGTTATCTAAAGTGGACAAGAAATATATCTACAGTGAGGGGAGTGCAGCTACGGGCTATAGTGGAGTGTCCCGTAAGCTAACAAACGATGAATGACTAGGTTAATGAGATTAAATCGGTTATCATCATTTCATTGAAGCCCATGATCTGTAGGTCCATTAGGTCCCTCTACTAGCTCAATAAGAATAAAACTTGAAATAATATGATAGGTTAATATTTTAAACGTTCAAAATTCGGAAAAAGATACAAAAGTCGCTTATATACGATATTTAACGACATATTAGTTTAATTATGAATTAAACTTAAAATGAGAGTTATATATTTGAACATGATTTAAATATTAAACACGTGAATAAGGATTCATGTTCGAGAAAATTCGTTGGGAGATAGAAACCAAGATAGCACAAATGGTATTAATTTAATATGAGATATTAAATTAAATAATTTTATTTTAATTAAATAAATGATATTTAAATTAAATTAAAAATAAAAGAAAGTGGGATTATTCAGAATTTTATTTGCAAATTTTGAATTTAAAAGAAATTCAAAAGTTAGCAAATTTTGGAGGTAGTGCTTAATGACTAATCACTTGTAACTAGTCTTATTGCACCACATAATCTTGTGACTCAAAATTATCCCTATTTGTTGTCAATTTTTTGTGCGATTCTTGTGCATGATTTTCCTCTATATATAGAGGATAAGCTGATGAGAATTGTGGGATTTTTTTCAACCTAAAATGCTGCCAAAATTCTCCCAAGAACTTCCATGTTCATACTCTCAAGCTTGCTTATAACCATAAGTTTTCCTTTCCAATTCCTATCAATTGAGGATCCCACAATCCGTTCCAAGGCCTGAGGATAGTAGAGAAGATTCAAGTGGTTGTCCAAAAGTTGTTCGTGTGAATTATAAAGCATCGGATTATATGAATTGGGAGCTTCAAGAGGTAGGTACCTTATTACTCTGTTTTTGTTCTTATGAACAACATGACTTCAAGGATTAAATTGATCAAATTGTGTGCCTAAGATCCAAAATTGCTTCCGCATGTGTGATATTAACACCTACACTTTCAGCAAATCTCTTCAGATCAACGGATTTCATTTGGAGAAGGCTTTTCACACTGATCTCGACAGCTAACCTTACCTTTGAAGGTCTATAAAAGGTAGCTCAAGGATCCAAGAAGAAGCAGCTTTCATTCGTAGTTTTATGCCTCTAGTTTTTTTTCTTTTAATCGTAACTCCGAGAGTCCCAGCTCTTTCTCACCTTCGTCAGCTTCTCCATTTGAAAGAAGAAGAGAAGAAGTATTTGTCTCTCTTTGAAAAAGGTAGAGCAAATTAGACAGAGAAAAGCAAGAGTTGATTATTCTCTATTTTCTTGTTATCCTTTTGTAGTTGTTTGTTGTATTCATTCATTACTAAAAATAAATAAATGGCAGAGATAAACAATTTGAAATCGTGCATATTTACGGTTAAAAAGGTTGTTTTTATAAGGATTTGATCAAGTTTTTATGTTCGGAAGAAAACAAAGGAAAAACGAATGAAACTACATGTGACCGCATTTCTAGGCAGAAACTGTCCTTCCTGAATTCTTGCGAGTCAACGAAGACTGAGCTTTTCATGCACCTACCAACCATCTTTGACTCTGATTCAGTCTGGGCTACCTATAAGCATGGATTTTGATAGCCTCCTAACCATTTTCACTCTATAAAAGGGCTCACAAACATGAAGAACTCAAGTTGAACTCCTCGGGAAGATTTGGATATCATGATAGACCCTTATTCAAGCCCTAGAGTCGTGACGCTCGCATTCTCTCAAAGAAGACTTATATTTTAACCTAGATTAGACCCAAACCAGTGAGTTTGGCCTAAATACCACCTAGTTACATTGAAAAAGAAAGATTAGAGTGGATTGAGAGCTCTTGAGAGATTGAAACCCTAGTTACCATTTACATTATGCACTGTTTATTTTTCCAGCTTGTATTCTGTACATTCTTTTACAGTTATGGATTCTTATTCAATGACGAAAAGTTATTTTGTTCTTCCATTATTTGTTATGAGTAGCTAAATTCCTTTAAGGGATTCAATTTAGTGAATACTCTGGTGGATTGATTAGGCTTGAGAAGTAGTTTGCTTGCACTAAAGTCATTTACGCATTTATCTCTCTTTATTGATTTTGTTGTTGTCTTGTTAAGCTTAAATTGGTCATTTAGACTTAGCATGTAATGTCAGTCCAATACTGAAAGGGTTGGACAATATCGGTTTTCATAAAGGGGATATAGGAGAAAACCTAGACATAGGGAATTCGGTGTTACACGTAGTAACAACTATAGGGTTAAAGATTGCATGCATGATTTATCTACGTCAGAGTGTACGACCTCGCTTAGCCTTCTAATGATGCTTGGAATCAAGGTCAAATAGAAGTTATTACCACATGCGGTATGCACTTCCACTTTGACCGAAATCTTTTTCATATATTTTTTTTATTGTTGAATTCAGTCCGCATCAGTACAGTAGGCCAACGCATGAGATGAATATATGGAAAAGTGAAATGGGATCACTAGCGTGTTGTGAAGAACCTGTGGCAAGATAGCAGAACGTGAAAAAGCAGAAGGGTGAGTGGCTCGATTTCTGTGGTTAAAGACCCCTATTTAAGGGGAACAAAGATGTGGCAGGCTAGGGGGACATGCAAAAGCAGAATGATGCATGGCTCCATTAAGTTTCTTATTTCATTTCTCTATTTGCATAGTAGGTGTAAGAACCATCTTAAATTTCTTCTTACCTTGCTACAAGCTACAACATAGATGGGTTTTATCATTTCATTCTAGTAATTTATTTCTAGCAGTAGGCTATGAATTTCAAAGTGAATTTTCAGATCATCTAGAAGCGGCTTAAAAACCAAGTAAAACCAGCCCGCTTATACCCGAGCGGGATGTCGAAAACAGCTGCATAAAGAAGAATTCAAATTTGTCCAGAAGCTTTTATACACGCACAGACACCAACAGGAGTAAGATCAATCCTTGTAGTAGTAATATTACACACGCTGGAGTTGAAAAACAGAAAAGGAAGTTACATGAAAACTAACTTGAACTGCCCGGCCATTTTCAACTCTCAGCCACCAAGGATTCTTCAGAAATTGCTGATTCCTCATCACCAAAAACAATCTTCAGCTTGAAGTTGATGCAAGTCAACTGGTGGTTTTTGACATCTTTCAAAATTATTTTAACGGTGTAGGAGCCCTGTAATATAAATTGCAAAATTCAGCCAACATTCGCAAACCAAGCTTTGGATGGATGGACAGTTAAAAAGAACTTTTGCAAGTTATAAAGCAACACAACAATTTACTAAAGAGAAAGCAGAGCATTCATAAAACAAACAAGACTTACTGGTGGCGTAAATGGAGGTAAATTTTGGGAGTGAGATAAAGAGAATTTTCCAGGTGTAATTGGACACGCAGTCTCTTCACAAAGATCATGACTTTCTGAATGTATATGCACGCCGAATAAAGAAACATCGACCTCGAACTTCCCACCGGAGAGATTCTTCTCTGTATGGAACAGATCATAATTGTTAGATGAAATTCCAACCATGTAGCAGTGTCATCCTCTGCTTCCTGGTTAGACAGCCTAGTTGGTGTTTATAATTTTTCCCATTCGCTACCGTCTTTATTTATGGTAGAAAGATAAAGAGCATTCAACCAGATGGCTATAAGAAAAATAACTTAAAATGCTCTATAAGACCAGTTAGTTTCATAAAAGGGATTGCACCTAGTCATTCAAATAAAAATGTAATATCTCTTGCTTTTACTAGATCTTCGTTGAAATCTTCTGAATAATTAGAGTGTAATTTAAATTTGTTGCTAAAACAACGAACAACTGGTGCAGTATATATGTATATATATTGTAGGCAACATTCAACAAACATGTTCAATTATTAAGATACTGCACAAACTCGATTGAGTTTCTAAATGAGGATAAAAATTGATCAAAGGATAGTAACACCAATGAACATGTCTGTCAGAAAGTACATAGTGCCTTAACACTTCCCAGTAAGTTCAAAACTGACTGCGTGAGAAAGTAATGGCACCTGATAACGGAGAGAATATGACTCGTACATCCAAAGAAATTTTCAGTATCTTAACCAATTATCATAGCAATGTTGCAAAAAAATAATGAATAAATATATATAATCAAGAATCTCAGTAAGTTTCACATAGCATTGACAAAAGGTAAGAAAAATATGTTCCAGCTTCCTAGTTGTTCAGAGCTTGTCAAGAAAGGTCATTCAAAGACAATGCTTAATTCTTAGGCAAAAATGATGAGAAACAAGAACATCCACTAGAGAAAAGAATATGAACCTATGGTTGACTAAGAACTTCAACTTTAAAACAGCAACCTAAGCGACAATGTAAAAACAAAAATAATGCACCTATAAATGATTCAGAAGGAAAACTAGTGATCACAATTGTGCACACCACTTAATAATAGTTCTCATAAAATAGAACCTAAAGTTTAACTTTCATCATTCCAATCTTCATCAAAGTGTAATAATCATACACAATGTACATCATCAATCAAACTTCCAAAAAATTATAATATCCATAAATCACAAGCATCCATCCAAGCATTTCATATGTAGTTTTTCATTGTCTGACAAGTGTGCCACACCTCATCACATGCCAACCAATCGCCCATTAAGACAGGGGCTTTAACTAGGAAGAAAGAAAGTACAATCATAGAAACCTCGGCTTAACCCAAGGATTGGAGCGAGCAAAAAGATCACAAGAAAGTGCTCCAAGAATTAGTGAGGGAAAACAAAGGATAACACATCGTTTTTTAAAGCCGGAGGCACACTTGACTAAAGTTGCAATAGGCAATAGCTCCTAATTCCATCTTCACTACATACATTCGGCCATCAAATTTGATAGGAACCCATGGTGGCGATAATCAAGAAACTAGGGCTGAAACGTATTACAATATCAAAGAAAAATACAAAAGTTAACTAAGTGTGGATGCTCGAGTCTACGTTCAGACAATAGACAGTAAAGGATACATGAGATAATCAACTTATATTAGGGTAGCACTGGCCAATGCATCTATCATCCCGAGTCAGTGCTAAGAATGAAATTCAGTGAACAATTTTGCCAGATGTGTAGAGAGCATTCATGCATGGCCGAGCATGGATCCCAATCCCAATTGAGATTATTAAATCATTGCAAGACTAAAGGTGTGTTTTTTCTCTCTAGAATTATAGTTGACTTCTTAAAATTGTTCTAAAAAGTCTAGAATTTCATACATCAATGAAATTGTTTCTTATCAAACAAAAAAAAAAAAGTCTAACAAGATTGCTTAAATACTATATGTTATTAAGGTTCTCCTCAAACATGAAAAGAAAAACACTAAATAAATGGCTGTGAAAAGAAGGTTAAGATCCATATCAAACACTCCAATTTTATTCCATAGTTATAGGGCCAGAGGAATCCGCTTCAATTAGTGTTAGTTCACAGTTATAATCACAACTTACAGCACATAAAGAAAAAAAAAAAAAGCCATAAATAGGTTTCTGGAACCCTCAGTTCTTACCAAATATGAATCAAAGACCAGAAGGCAAGGTTAACCAGATTAATACGAGGAAAAGTATAACAACGAATTAAAGTAATTGTCGCCATAAAAAAAATTTAAAAAAAAAAAAAAAGTAATTGTAAAAGTGAGCATAGCTCAATTACGCAGCCCCAAATGTTGTTGAATTCAAAAAAGAATTAAAGCAATTGGAGCATAGAAAGTACCAAAGCTTACCGGTTGAGGCTGAAACGGTAAACGTGGCAGGCTTGCCACTCTTCACTGGATCAGGAGACACTACAAGTTCATCGACCTTCACAGGATAGTTACCTCTCCTATCTGATTCCAATTCACAATCAGACACCAATTAATAAAAAAACAGAAAAAACCAGAATACAAAACAAAGTCATAAATTCCGCTTCGTCGGACGGCTTCTCATCTCGAATCAGAACAATCGGAAAAGAAAACAAGACAGGGAAGGCTAATTCGTGCTTAGGATTTTGTCCGATGGAAAAAAAGTCAATTGAGTGGAGATTGAAACAGAGAAACTGACCGCAATAATTAAATTTGGCGGCAGAGATGGCCGGAGAGAGCAGATGAAGGGCGAAGAGAAGAAGGAGGATGCGATTGAACGAGCGGCCTCCGTCCATGATGTCGTCGATGATCGGAGTTGAACAGCCGATCTGAAGGAAAAAGAAGTGAAAGATGAAGAAAGAAGATAGAAGAAAACTCAGCGACGAGCGATAGAAAAATACATTATTATGCCGGCGAAATGTACCAATAAAATACTGGCATTTGACGACAGGAGAGCCTTTTTTTTTGACAGCTTTATTTTGAAATCATATAGATTTTTTTTTTTTTCAGTAAATTACAAATTTATCTTAAAAAAGTAAATTACAAATTTAGTCATCCAATCTCTCTTTTTTTTTTTGAAAAAAAAAAAAATCATTTTTAACCTTACTTGTATCAATTTTGACGACCATCAACTTTCAATTTCATTAAATTGAATTCTAACTTAACAAGTTGTATCAATTTTAACCTGAACTTTCAATTTCATTCAATTGAACTTCAAACTTATAATCGATTTTAACCTTACACTTGCGTGAGTGTTACAATGTATATCTTTGGTTAACTTTCGGTTTGAACACTAACTCAAGTGCAATGTGAATTAAAAAAAAATTGTCAATTACATGTTTTAATAGAAATTCAAATGAAAAGTTGACTAAATGTCTACATTGCAACATTTATGCAAGTTTGAGGTTCAAATTTATACAATTTGTTAATTTATGGTTCAATTTGATGAAATATTGAAAGTTTATGGTGAAATTGATACAACTTGCTAAGTTTTGGGGTCAAAATTGATTTTTTTTTCCTTTTTTTTTACAACATTTAGTCATCCAAATTTTAAGGTGTGTTTAATAGATTTTCAATTTTATATTTAATAGGTATTTTTTAAACACATTCTTTAAATTAATAACATGTTGAAATTTTAATTTCCTCTCAAAAAAAAAATGAAGTTGAAAATTTAATAACTTATTAGATACAAAATGGAAAACTTAGAACTTATTAAATAGTTTTTAAAGTTCAAGGGTCTATTAAACATAAAAATTAAATGTTTAGGATCTATTAGATAATTTTTTAAGTTTAGGGATCCAATAGGTTCACATTTAAAATTTTAGATGATTTTTAGATCCGTTTGACAACCATTTGCCTATTGAATTTTCAAAAATCAAACGCATAAACATTATTTCTACATGAAACTTATGAGTTTCTTTGCTTTGTTATCTTTTTTTTTTTTCTTTTTCAAATGTTTTCAAAACTTGATTCGAATAAAATGGGAAGACGATAGATAAGAAAACAAAGAAACTTATTGATGAAACTAGTATTTATAAGCTTAATTTTCAAAAACCAAAAACCAAAAATTGGCCCCGTTTGATAACCATTTCGTTTTTTTAAAACAAAAAAAAATTAAGCTTATAAACACTACTTCCATCCACAACTTTCTTTGTTTTGTGATCTACAACTTTCCCATGTTTTCAAAAATCAAGTCAAAATTTGAAGAAAAAAAAAATGTAGTTTTCAAAAACTTGTTTTTGTTTTTGAAATTTGGCTAAGATCTCAAATGTCTACTCAACAAAAATGAAAACCATGACAAGGAAATTGAAAGAAAACAAGCATAATTTTCAAAAACCAAATGGTTATTAAATGGGGTCTTATTTTTGTTTTTAGAATATGACCTAAGAATTTAGATGTTTACTTGGGAAAGATAAAAACCATGGTAAAGAAATTGTAAAAAAATCAAACAGAACTTAGAGACTAAATTCGTAATTTAACTTAAAAAAATATATATTAATTAGAGTATAAAAAATTCAAACCCAAAATGAGGATAGTTTAAATGTAGTTGCCCAGTTAATAATAGTTGGAGGCAGGTAATTAAAATTAATTATTTTACTAATTTTATTTTTGGAGATCGGTAAAACCGTCGGTTTTATTGTTTCAACCGCATGGAATTTTTTTTTCCAAAAATGAGTAATTTAAATTGGAGAATGTTTGTTAGGTTCGTTAAACTAGAAAATCTTTGTGATTATCTTTGTAAGAATCTATATTTGTTTATAAAAAAAAATCTAAATAAAAAAGTTCTATTCAAACGAAAGAAAAACTAACAATTCTTACCTGTAATTTGTTTCGACGTAGTTAAAAACGATATTGTGTCTAACAGATCTTAAACTGAAGTATATATAGTATAGTATGGAACCAATGAGGCAAACAAAACTACAACTAGATTTTAGTGAAATTTTATTCGATTGGCAATTTTGTGTATTGATTTGCTCGATCTAGGGTTTTTAGAGACTTCTACGATTTTCTTTTAGTGGTAAAGAATAGTGGATGTCTAGCATAAAGGTAGAAATTATAACACTTGTAATTTGTCCAAGTATATAATAATAGTCAATTTGATCCAATTGAAAGTTTAAGGTAAAAGTGGATTGATATCTTAAAAAAGAAAAATCAATGTTCATTCAAACCTAACTCAGTGGATAAGACATTAGTTATCATTTAGAAGTCAACGTTTTGATCATTTACTCTACCAATGGTTTTTTTAAATAAAAAAAAAATGAATATTAATTATAATGAGAAGTGTGGATTTTTTCCAATCTATTCCCATTAATGTTCTTTGAATGTTATTATTAGATTAACAATTGAACTAAACACAAATTGAATATTAAAATTAACTAAAGTTGTAAAATATGAAGAATAGTCCTAACTAATTTGATTATATGAAAGTTGGCAAAACTACCAAAATAAGGCACATAAAGCAACATAAGTATATTCTTAGGCATAAATTAGCATAACTCACCTTCATTCACAAGAGTAAAAGAAAGTGATTATAATAATATATAGTTATAATATGTCAATCAATTTGAGTATAGCTCAAATTATAAAGCATTATAACTTCGACCAAAAGGTCAAAGGTTTAAATCTCTACTCCTAAATATTGTTGAACTAAAAAAAATGATGTCACTATTATTTAAACTTAAGATATATATAAAATATGCCAAATATTCAAATAAAAAAAACTATTAAAAACTTATTAATAATGACATGAAAAGTCCTTTTTTTTTTTGTATGATCGAAAAGTATTTAATCTAATATTCAAGATATAACAAATATCTGATGAGATTCGAATCTCGTGATATATGTTATTTGAACTTAAAATAATAATAATAATAATAAATATGTAGCATGCTTTATGTGAAATAATAACTCCAAAATATTGCAAATATCTATAGTATATATAAAACCCCCAATAGTGGAGAAACTTTTTGTACCAATTTTATCCTTTCATTTTTTTAAGTGTGTGTCAAATTTATCCTCGATGTTTTATCTTCCTCATTCAATACTGCCATAAGTCCGTTTAACCTTTCATTTTTCATTTTAAATAGAGTCGTAATTTCATACCATGAATTTGAGTTACTATCCATTTCTCATGAGTGTTGTTTATTACACGTTCAAGAACCTTTCTACATTCCACGGTACTTATTAGAATATATATACTTGTGTAAGATGAGTTTTATTTATCCATGGAGAAGGAAACAGTCAAGAGATTGGAAATTTACAAGAAAGTGGAAGGTCAAATAGTGGAAGAAAAAGAGGATGATGATTTGCAAAGAGGAGAAAGAAATTTAGAACCTATTCGGTTGCAGTGAGGGATGAATACTAGGTGAGAGCTGTTGGGTTTTATGCCCTAAAACTCGTAGGTAGTGAATGGTGACAAATTGTTCACTTGTATCAATACGTTACTATTGAGGTTTGTACAATAAAGAGTTATTGTTACTAAAATTGCACAATTTGACCCAAATCCAATAAACTAAGATTCTAGGTTGTTTAGATGAAACTTGAACTAGTATGTGGGGACATACGGGGATCAGTGTTCAAGTAACAACTTAAATGGTCTATAGTATAGGGATAAGGCTGGGTACCTTATCCTGGTAACACTATGTGATACGGCCCACTTTGTATTCGATACAGATGCAATGATCCAAAGCATCCATGTAGGAGACATGCGAGTGGGGGTATCCTGTGCAATGAGTTTGCATAAGACCGGACCGCGAAATAGTAACCACTAGATGTAACACCGTTAACTAGTTTAGGTTTCTATTTCAATAGGATGACCTAGGTAACTCAATCTCAATCCTGAGTCTGTTATGAACTCCTTTTCAGGAGGGATTGTCCTTAGATCTGTATGGGTGAGAGTGGCCAGTTCGCCGACTCAATAATCCTACCATTTCAGGGGCAAGACCGAATGGGGGCTGGGAACATAACAGTACAAGATGGAATTCACTCCTTCCCCTATTGGGGCAAGTAGATGTGTGTTCCCTTAAGGGCTGATTCCGGGTCTTGAACAAGGGCGCCCATCCTCTCCTGGCTCGAGAGGAACTGCTGTTTATTGATTGGATCATAAACAGATTGTTCATTAGAGGAATCAGTGGTACTTAAGGATCCAGAGGTAACCCAGGGGTAAAACGGTAATTTGACCCAGCTGGCGTTACGAATACTCGTGAAGGATTGACTTACTGTTATTGGTCGATATCCGTGGACACAGAAATATTCTACAGTGAGAAGAGTGCAGTTGTGGGTCTTTAGTGGAGTGACTCACAGTTAACGAATGTTGACTAACTTGGTTAATGAGTTTAGCCAATTAGTCTTGTATCGTTGGAGCTTCTGATCTGTAGGTCCATTAGGTCCACCTGCTAGCTCGTAAAGGGTTCTGAGGTTAAATAGTCTTGAATAGAATTTGAAGTGTGTTCAAATTCATTAAGGGAATTTTATTGTATTTGATACAATTAAAATAATGTATAAAGATACATTATAATATAAGTTTAATTGGTGAATTGAACTTTATATTATAAATTAATTTTGGATATGATTCAAAATTAATTAACGAGAGAATTAAATATTTGAAGGAGTTCAAATATTAAATATGAATTAGATTCATATTGAAATTATAGGTTAAATTTAATGTGAATGAGATTCATATTAAAACTATAGTATATGAGAGAATTATTTGAATAATGATTCAAATAGTAAATTAATTAAATATATGATATTTAATTAATGAATTAATTAATTGGAGAATTAATTAATTTAATTAAATGTGATTTGATTAAATTAATTCTATAGTTAATATTAATGTACATTATGGTGCACATTAAAACTATAGGTTAAATGAGAGAGATTAAAATTGAATATGATTCAATTGTAATATTAATTAAATATTGGATATTTAATTATGTGGATTCAATTAATGAGATTAATTGAATGGCCAATTTAATTCAATTTAATATGATTCAAATTGAATTAAATACCTTATGTTATAATTGATTTAATTAATATTGTTTTAATTAAATTAATTATAATTAATTAATTAATTAAATGATTAATATTATTTAATAGACGGCCAAGATCGTTTGGATTAGATCCAACGATCTAGATCTAGTAGGGTAATAACTCCCTCCCCACTTATCGTACAGGGGAGAGGGAGTTGCCCAACTAATCGTTCATTTCTCTCATTTTCTCACGCAGAATGACAGAGAGAAAACTTTCTCTCAACCCTCTCACTCTCTCTACCAAAAATCACAGCAATGTGATTCCCTTCCCAAGAAGATTGAGATCCCACAATCTCTGCCTCATGAATCCAAGAGATATAGCGGGTGTTCGCTATTGGTGGTGTTCGTTGGAGAGATCGTTGACGAACTGTTCGTTGAGGAGCATAATGCTGTGAAGAACGGTCTTCAACAAGTAAGTTCCAAAAATTCTAAATCGTTTAGAATTAGTATTGCATGCTTAATCTAGTTTTAATTTGAGAATCGTTCTAAAATTAATTTTGCCCAACGTATCGGTTTTCTTTAATTGAAATTAAAATTACGATCGGTGAAAACCGCTTCCGCTAGGGGATTCAATTCCTTCAAGAGCACCATTAGAGGGTGATGCACAATAGAAGTTGTGACAGAGGAATGTTTTCATGATTTGCTATGGCGGCGATGGGGGCTGAGAGTTGCCAGAGTGGGTGGTCGGTGATCGGCGACCACGATATAGAGTCTCGAAAAAGTAAAGAAAAAACATCCAAAAAGAGACTCAGTGTGAGTGGTCGGCGACAACGAAGTTTTGTGGAAAAAGGTAAATAAACAAATGTCTCAAATCAGGAAAAAAAAAAAAATTGAAGAGAAGATTTAGCTGAGGACTTTGTGTGGTGGGTGACGGCTATAAGAGAAAGAAAGATCATTTCTCTAATGAGCCCACAACTAGGTATAAATGCAAATAAAATAAAATAAAATCTATTTTACCTTTGTTTTCTTTTTAGAAGAATGTAATTTACCTTTTTTTTTTTTTTAGAAATCTAATTTACCTTTGTTTCTGTTTATTTTTACAAAATTTGTATTAAATTTAGTTCTTTTTCTTCTTAAAAATTTTCCCTCACTTTAATGGTTTATTAAAATTAAAATTACTTGGAATGTTTATTAAATGGAATAGGACTTAATTAAAAATTGTACACAATATTAATTATTTACATAATGACATTCAATTTTTAATAATTTATAATATATTTGTGACCTCTCACTTTAATGATCCATTTATTTTCATAATACTGTTTTTTTTAATTGAAAAATACAATCTTAACAACTTTTTTAAAAAAAAAAAAAAGGAAAAATATACTTTTAGTCCCTGAAGTTTGGGTTATGCTACACTTTATTCCCTGAGTTTTCAAACTCAACAAAAATACCCTTGAGGTTTGAGATAAGGAGCACTTGGTCTCTGCGGTCCAGTTTGCCGTTAAATACTAACGGACTGCTGATGTGTCACTATTAGTTTAATTAAAAAAAAAAAATTTAATTTTTTTTAAATAAAAATAAAAATATTATTATTTTATTAATTTTTTTTAATTCTCTCTATCTCTTTCTTCTCATTCTTCTTCCTTCCACCCAAGTCCTCTTTTTCTTTCTCCCACCAACTCTTTCTTCTTCAACCTTTCTTCGACATCTGTCAACACCGGCCGACGGCTGCCGGCGAACAGCCATCGCCGACGATTTTTTTTCTTTCTGTTTTTCTTTTCTCTTTCTTTCTTCTTTTCTCTTCTCAACTCTATTTTCTTTTTTTAAAAAAAAAAACAGAGAAGCAGAAAACCCATCTACTTCTCGCGATTTAGAAGCCACCGACAACCTCCCATTTGGCGTTCTCCTCGTCCGACGAGAGTACCAACGGTGGCGAGATGCTAATTTCAAGTAGCCGACACATGATTCTCCTTCGTTCTTGGCCAAAACTACTGTAGTTGCACCCAACCGCCTCTCTGTTCCTGTTTTCCGGCAAGCGAACCAGTGGCGGCGACGCGAGACTCTCCTCCTCCGGCATTGTTTGTTCTCTTCTTCGACGGCGCTTCTCTCCCTCTCTCCTTTCAGCCGCACGTAGCAGTAGCGAGCGGCGTATCCACCATCTGGTTGTAAAGAGGAAGCTAGATCTGGGTTTTCTCTCGGCCAAAAACCCAGATCTGGAAGTTTTGAGACCCATAACGTCCAACAAACTTCACCATCTCAGATCTGGAACTTTCGAGACCCACGAATCGGTTGAGACTAATGACGTCGGAGACTTGAAGAAGAAGAAGGAAGATGTGGGAAGAGATGAAGAAGAGGGGAAGAAGAGGTGGAGAAGAAATGGATTTTGAATAATAATTAAAATAATAAAAAATAATAATATTTTATTGTTTTTATTAAAAAAATTAAAAAATATTTTTTTATTAAAATAATAGTGTCACGTCAGCAACGGTTAGTATTTAACATAAAAATAGACGGTAGGGACCAAATGCTCCTTATCTCAAACCTCAGGGTATTTTTGTTGAGTTTGAAAACTCAAGGGACCAAATGCCACTCAACCCAAACCTCAGGGACCAAAAGTATATTTTTTTAAAAAAAAAAATACAATCTTAACAACATACTTTATACTCTTAAATATTTTCATTATTTCATACACGAGTAAGAAGACATTAAGATGAATATCTTCTCTTTTATAAAATTAAATTATATTTTAATTTTCAACTATTTTTTATTATTATTTTTGTATTTTAAATTAAAACTATAAATTTTCACGATCGCATGTGTTTCTTACTAACAGTGGCGGATCCAGAAATTTTGTTCAGAGGGGACTTCATTTAAAATTTTGTAAAAGTAATTTACAAGTAAATAATTCCAAAATTTCAATTCCAAAAATTTCATAAATGAAACTGTACTATTGTTTATGGAACAAATTAAATTGGGTAAAATACCTTTTTGGTCCCTCATGTTTTAGGTCAGTTTCTAATAGGTCCCTAGGTTTCAAAATCTGACAATAAAGCCTCTATTATTTCGAAAATAGTTCTATTAAGTCCCTGGACCGTTAATTACTTAACGGATTGATGACGTGGCAACATTTTAAAATAAAATAATATTTTTTATTAAAAAATAATAAAAAAACAATAAATTAAAATAATAATTAAAAAAAAAACAATTTCTTTCTTCTATTCTCTCTCCCCCAACCGATTCCCCCTTCCTCTTCCCTCCCTTTCCCATCCACCTTCCTTTCTCTTCTCACCAGTTGTTGTCGCCGCACCCGTCGTCGTTGCCGTCGTCGCCGCCGTCGTGTCACTCTCTCTCCTCTTTCTCCCCCACTTCCGAAAGAGTTCGTCCTCCCTCTCTCTTCTTATCTCCTTTGTGTGCCGCCACCCCCCCCCATTCGGTGTTTTCGCCTCACCGGCAACCGTTCTTTTCCCTTCTTCCTCCCGTTTTCTGTCAGCAACCAGCCACCCACGATCAGAACCTGTGAGCCCTCAAGTCGGCATCTCCCTCTTCCTTCATTCTAGATCTGGGCTGGAATTTGGACGTCGCGACTGAATCTGGGCAGAGAGAGGGAATTAGAGAAATTAACCGAGAAATTTCATAAAACTTCGCTTATCCACAGCCCCATTCGCCAAAATTTTGAAGCAATCGCCGAAAAAATGAGAAGGCCACCGGAACTTGCTTGAAAAGGACCCTCTGCAACTCGCATGGAGATCCGCCGTTGCTAGCCCGTGATTCGCCGCGAGTTTGTGGTTGCTGCATTAGTTGGAGTCTGCTGCACCTCACTAGAGGCTGGTCGAAGAGGAAGAGGAGGATGGCATGCTGGAGAAGGAGATTAAGAGAGAGAAAAACTATGAGGGAGAGAGATAATCTGGGCAGAGAGAACGAAAGGAAGAGAGAGAGAGGGGGGTTCGTGGCTGGGGTAGAGAGGAGAGAGAGAGTGTGAAATTTTTTTTTTTAATTATTTATTATTATTTTAATTTAAAAAATTAGTATTTTATTATTTTTAACTTCCACGTCAGCACCGTTAATTGTCACGTCAGCACCGTTAAAAAAATTAACGGTAGAAGGACTTAATAGAAGTAATTTCGAAACAGTAGGGACTTGATTATAAAATTTTGAAACCTAAGGACCTATTGGAAACGAACCTGAAACATGAAGGACCAAAAAAGTATTTTACCCAATTAAATTTGTTATTATTTCACATTTGTAAGTAGTTTTTTTTAAACAAAATATAAGAGAAAAAGAATAAATATTAAAGGGATGAGAAAAAGAATTGCATGAATTTGGATTCGATCCAGGGACCGCACGACGTGAGCGAAAAATAAAAAACTGCATGAACTTGGGTTTGAACCGCAAGGCGTGAGAGGGGGCTTAAGACACTTCCACCAATGAAGCAAACACTTCCTTTTGATAATAATATAGGAATTTTATATACAAATATATAAAATCTAAAAGTTCAGGAAGGGCTCGAGCCCCCCTGGACCCATGCTGGATCCGCCTCTGCTTACTAATCTATACTATATTAAAAAGTGAAGATGTTGGAAAAACATTTTTGGACACCTTTGTCCTTCCTTTAATTTACTAAATTACAAGATATGCCATTAACTTAAAGTTGGAATGTAAAGGTTTTTCCTACCACTTAAATGAGTTTTAGAATACAAAAGGTTTTATAACCTCACATTCTACTACTATAAAAATAGGTTTTCTTCACCATTTTTTCATCACACACCTACAACTTTGTTCTTTCTTTATTTTTGTTCTCTCATTGTCTTACTCTCAAAAGCTCTCCAAGTTTCAGAATATCCAAAGATGTTGGCATTACATCCAAGATGCAAATGATGCATGTGTTGTTATCTATATCTCATACCCTTGGAGTTGCAACATTACAAACTCAAGTTTGATGAACTTGAATAACAGTGTATTTGTATCCATTGTGACCAAGTTAGCAAATCTATTTGAAAAATGAATGTATAGCTAAGATCTTAATTTTTTTTATTGTTTATTTTGTTATTTCTCTCTTATAATCCATGTACTTTTTTTTTTTGTTGTATTTGAAATGTTTGTTGAAAAAATAAGAACTTAATTGATTCAATTACAAAGTATGTTTCTTTTGTTGACAAAATAGTCATGTACCTAATGTCACCCAAATTTTCTAATTAATTATAAACAATACATTAATTAATTATCAATAATAAATTAAGAATTATTTATCCGCAATAATTTATATGGAATAAGAAGGATTGGAATATAAAAAGTGGCAATTCTCAAATAAATTAAATAAATTTTCTTTGATTACAATTATAATATGAAATAAAATTAGTAAATTAATTTTATCTTTATTAAGGTTGAAAAAAAAAACGGTACATAACAAAAAGTTAGCATTGAAATATTTATATTTTTTAAAAACAAGGTAATTAAAAAAATAGTCAAAATTAGGTAAAACAACTTTTTCAAAATAAAAGAAAAAAAAATAAAGATACCTATATATTTTTTAATTCATATATTAAAAACAATAAAATGTAACCTAAAGTTAGATTAATATTGTTGTATATGAGATAATACAATTTAAATGCACCCATAGAAATTAAATGTACATATGAAATGTGAAAAGGTAGAATTAATGTAAAAAGTTTCATCTATAATTAAATATAATGAGATAAAAATATTAATTTTAGAATTTAATTTATCTAAAAAAAAAGTTTTATAACAAATTATACTAAAGTTGTTAGAATTTATTTAGTTTTTCTTTAATAATAATGTAAAATGTTAGAATTTGAAAAGTTAAAAGATAAAGAGAGGTTAGAATTTGGAAAGTTAGAATTAGAATATAAAGAGAGTATATTAAAAAATGTCCATTTATTTCTATAAATTAATTTAAAAAATATGAGTTACTTATTATTAATGATAAATGAAATTTCAAAATTTTTGGAATTTCAAAGGTTTTTTTTAAAAAAAAAAAAAAAAAAAACTCTTTTATCTCCTACAATTATATATAAAAATCTATTTTTATTTTTTCTACTTTTGTTACACACAAACTTGAGTCTTTCTTTCTTCTTAAGGTTTTTTTTTTTTTTTTTTTTTTTTTTTTTTTTTTTTTTTTTGAGAAGAAAGGTTGTTTTCCTCCTTTAAGCACTATATTTCTCTTCAATAATTAATCTCATTTAATGTGACAAATATCTCTCTTAATCAATTGTGTGATGGGTATTAATTTTAAAAAGCTTTATTTGAGTATTTAATTAAAAAATATTCACACTTCATTTTTTAAATAGATGAATTTCTATATTAAAAAAAAAACTTATTAAATGACTTTTCATTTCTAAAATTAAATAGATTCTCATTATACTTTAGATTTTTTTAAAAATACTAAAATTATCCTTTTATTTTAAATAAAAACTAAGAGATTCATATTTTACCTTAAAACAAAATGTAAAAGAAAAAAATACACCTGAGATCGTCATAAAAAAAATCTATTCACTTGGATAAAAAAAATGAATACATAACGTGCAAAGCACGTGCTAAAATACTAGTATATATAAAGGAGAGAAACTTTTTCTCCCCCATTGTCCCTTTCTCTTCATAATTTACTTATTATAGTTATTTTTAGTTTTTCATTTATTATTTATTAGTTAATTTGCTTAAATTTTATTCTTAATTGTTTCTTTTATTTTAAAGAAACTTGAGGATTTTTTTTTTCGTTTTATGACTACTATTATATCAATTGTTACTATTTTTGCTATTATTCTTAATTGCTACTATTATTCTTTTCTTTTAGGAAGCTCCCTTTTTGTGTTTGATACTTTGAGAAGGCAAAAAATTGAAATTAAAGGCGGTGAATGAAGTTTAATCCAATCTTTTTATGAGTGTCAATGTGAGAGGAGGCGTCGAGACGGTGCAAACTACTTAAAAGAGAGGCATCTGGTCAGACGAGAGGATAGTGGGAGATGACATAACAAAACGGAGATGAGGCATTGGAGATAATATTGTCAATTTCTTTGCATCTATTTATTTATTTATTTATTTATTTTATTATAATGGATTGGTCTGTTAGACTAGGTAGATTTTTATTTTTTTTTTTTTTTATTTATATTCTTTCAATTTATTTATTAATAGTTTATTTAGATCAATAATTAATTACACCTTGCAAACGGTTATCTAAAGTATTCAAAATGTTTTTTTTTTCTTCGTCAAACATAAGTATTTGAAATTCCAGTTTCTCATGGGTAAATGAGTATGACTTTTGTCTAAATTTTAACGATTTTGTCAATTTTGTTTTTAAAGAAGTTTCAATGATACGAATATTATCATTTAAATAAATGTTAATGTGGTATACGGAGAGAATAAAGTATTGATGGAAAATCATGATTTAACATAATTTAATTAAAAAATGAAATAAGAAGGTATATTTTAGCCTATGTTTCAATTCTAAACTTTTATTTTGTATCAAAATTAGGTTATTTTAAAAGTTATATTTTTTTAAGTACACTAAAAGATATTTTTAAAATCTCTACAACCAAAGAAAATAAAACGTTGAAAGGAAAAAAGGAAGGGATAATTGTAATGGGTGGCAAAATTAGGGTAAATAATGACAAATTTAGCAATTTTTAAAATGTTTGTAAATATAGAAAAAAAAATTTAATTAATTTTTTATATCCCCATTTTGCTGCGTACGTCTTCTTCTTCAATTTGGTGTATCATTATTCCAGGTTTCTATTAGTGGTAGAAGTTTTCTATCACTAATAGAAATTGATTCTATCACTAATAGAAAAACTTTCTATTAGTGATAGAAAAGATAGAAGCTTTCTATGATTGATAGAAAGTTTTTCTATCAGTGGTAGAAGCTTTCTATCAGTCGCACGTCTTCTTCTTCAATTTGGTGCATCATTATTCCAGGTTTTTATCAGTGATAGAAGTTTGATAGAAAGATTTCTATCACTAGCTTTCTATGACTAATAGAAAGTTTTTCTATCAGTCACACGTCTTCTTCTTCAATTTGGTGCATCATTATTTCAGGTTTCCAGTGATAGAAAGCTTCTATCAATGATCGCGTGGATTTCTCTCTTTTTCAATTTGGTGCATCATTATTCCAGGTTTCTATCAGTGATAGAAGTTTTCTATCTTTTCTATCAGTGATAGAAAAACTATCAGCTATAGGGGAGCGAAAATAAACCGGAGAAGACAACAGACTAAATACGAATTGAAGAAGATGGGGGAGCAAAAACAAACCGGGGGCGGACTGAATACGAACTGATGGAGAAGACGGAAAAAAATGGAAGAAATATGGAGAAATATGACTTTAAGTTAGAGTTTATAACTTTAATCATTGTTTTGGATTTGACTTTAGAGTCATTTGGATAATGTCAATTAATTTGATTTCGGGATTAGGAATCAAGAAAGAAATGATAATACAAGGATTTGAAGCAATTCTTCCGTTAATATATAATTCTAATATTTTTTTATTTCAATTAATTTGAAATCGAAATAAAGGTTTGAAAGTTGAAGGACGAAATCGAGCTGAAAAATCTAGTGGATGAAACTGAAAATGGATGAAATCAATCTAGAATTTATAGCGAAATCGTGTTGGAAACTTGGTGATATAAATCGAAATGATAGAAATCAAAATGAAGGTTGAAATTGAAGCCGGAATCGTGAGGGAAATAGAACGCTGATAGAAATGGAGATGAAATCGCGAAAACCGAAACGCTGATGGTGAAAAATAAGTCGTAGACTCTATGGTTAGGAAGGGCATATTCGTAAATTTGACGTTCAGACTACAACTTTTTTCTATTTTTGTAAATTCTTTTACGGGCTATTTGGTAGATTTGCAACCGATCCAAAAAGAAACTTTATATGCTGGGAGCAAGGATAGAAACTTTTGTCACGTCCATTTCGCTCCTTTCTTTTTCCTTTTTTTTTATTAGAATCTCAACTATAGTGATTGTTTCAAATCCACAATTAAACTTTTAATATTAGAAAATTAAACTGTCCAACTTCCACAAATACCAAAACAAAACAAAAACAAAAAAAAGAAAAACCTTAATTTTTAAGGTTTATGTGAAAGTTGAAGGGTTTGATTTGTACAATTAGAAGTTTAAGGATTGAATTGCAACAATCACTAAAGTTTACGGGTAGGTTTTACAATTTGTCCAAAATTTAAGATAAGTTGGTAGTATAGATGATAAATCTTATCTTTTCATAAACCTTTTATCTTTCTATATTATTTTTAGAGTTATATTTCAACTTATATATAAGTAACTTATTACTTGAAAAAAAAAAAAACATAACTTTTCAACATAAGTTTTCATTGTGTAACACGTGCTAAAGACTAGTATATATATATATATAAAGACATTGCAAGACTAGTATATATATATATATAAAGACATTGCAAAAAATATAAAACAACTAAAATCAATGATTGCTACATTAGAAAACACAAAAATAATATAGACTAGTGAAAATTAAAAATACACGGTATACCGAATGTAGAGTTTTTTTTTTTTTTTTTTTTTTTTTTTTGACAATACAGAGTAAGAGATTTGAATCACAGACTTCGTAAAACTATACTCTTATTGGCATATAGAGTATATTGGTTACTATACTCTTGTTGGCATATAGAGTATATTGGTTATATACATTATAACCTATACATTATACTCTATATAGCTAATAGTTTAAACTTATATTAGTAATATATTTGATATATCATCAAAATAAGATCAAAATCTAGAAAACAAATCTTCATCATAACTAAAACAGATGCAAAAATATAAAAACTAAAATTAATAATAACTACAAAATATACAACTGATTACTTAAAATGTAGTAGATATAACAAATAGAGAGTTTATAAGTTGTATGACTACTATACTCAAGACTCTATATTTGGTACAACAATTATACAACTAATTTACACAATTAAATGTAACTAATATATCATCAAAATCATATGAAAAAAAAATCAAAACTTGAACAAATTAACTGATATACTTGATATTTTGTATATTAATGGTATATTATAGGAAACATGAGGATACCATCAAAACCAGATAAAAATTCGAAAACAGAACGAACACAAACTCAACAACAAAATAAATAAATAAATAAACAAGAACAATATCCACCATAATCGAATAAAAAAGGGACTAATAATATATAGGAAAGAAATTGCAACAAAATAAAGGAGACCAGCAAATCTACCGAGAGAAGGAAGAAAAAAATCAAATAACAAGAAAGGAAGAGGCAAAAAAAAACCAAATGAAAACGAAAAACAAAGAAAGAAACAAAAAACTGGAAGAATGAGCAAATCTACTGACAGAAGATAACTCTTACGGACCATGGGATTGTCAGGGTCAATCCATGAGGATCAAGAGTATAAAAAATACTGCAAAATCCATTGCAAACAGAGCCTAATGAGAAACAAAAACTATATAATAACATAGCATATAGATCAGAACCAGATTGATTTATATATTGTATCAGTAGTGGCTTTCAGAATATGAGAAATTCCAAATGCCACAATCAAAATCCACCATTAACAAGATGGAGCTCATCAACCATTCATCCCCAAACAAACCTACATTTCTGTCATTTCAGGTTAATTTCAACTCAATAAGGATCACTGCTGGGCACACTGCACCCGCTGCGCACCACCGTGCATTTCCTCATCTTCCTCGTAGGCCTCAGCTTGTGCCTGCTGCTGCTTCCGCCGCATCTCCTCTTCGATGTTGACATCGTGCATGGTAGTCTCCTCGCACTCGTCGAGCTCCATGTCGGTCAGTTGGGATGATGGTTTTGATGGTAAGACAGTTTCCAGAGCTTTGATCTGCTCTGGGCTTAAGGAATCAGGGAAGTCCACACTGAAATGGATGTAGAGCTTCCCTTTCATGAATGGCCTCTGGTACATTGGCATTCCCTCGTCGTTAATGGCCTTGAATGAATCTGGAGTTCCATGCACAAGAAGATACATAGAAGGATTCCCAAAACTCAGTAGGGGAAAGAGAACACTAAATCAAAAAGCTCGAGTTGATCGAGGTTGTAGTATATAATTCATATGTACAAATATTCATTTGATTTGCCAATTACCAACTTGAGAAGTGGTAAAGGAGGTTCGAGTCTCAGCTCCCATGTCATTAAATTCAAGAGAAGCATTAATCTATTGAACCATGCTCTGCACCAACGAGAGCTACAGAGCCTCGACACCAAGAGGTCAATTGTTCAAATCCTCCCCACAAATTGAACCATACTATACCCACATGCATTATTAATACTATTTAAAGTAGTACATTGTCAAAGCTACTACAACGTTAAACTAATATTAAATCACATGAGGGTACAGGTTAAAAAATACTTAATATCAAGTTTAGATCTTAATTTAATACTCAAAACTTAACACAGAAGTAACATTGCAATAATTCGAACTTAAATTTGCTTCTGTTAAATCACTAAACTAAAAGTTTAAGATGATAAATTAGAACAGATTTAATACTCTGCTTACCAGGCTTTACGATTTCTCCAGGATTTGTTTTGATGAGAAGCTGTCTGCCATCCAAGTGAGTGAGAGCAAACTGGAAGCCACAGAGGGCTTCAGTGAGTGACAAAGTGTGCTCCACAAACAAGTCCTCTCCCTTTCTCTTGAATTTCGGGTGCTCCTTTTGCTGAAGAACAAAAACTATATCTCCAGTGACAGTATCAGGCTGTACAAACACAGAAAAACAACCAATGAGTACCAAAACCATTTTTTTTAGAAGAGAGTCAGAAATCTCGTGTGGAATAGGTGCAGGCACATAGCAACCAAATCAATTAGCCGCTTTGCTCTCGCACTGAAACTTCTCATCATTCCCTCGTTTCCAAATTAAAAGGAACAGAAAAGAAACAGAAAAGAATGCAGCTGAAGAATGATTCATTTCACAACATACAGCTTCATCTGCTTCTCCTGGGAATGTAATCTTCTGTCCATTCTGCATACCCTTCTCCACAATAACTTCCAGAACCTTCTTCTCTTGAACAACTTTCTCTCCCTTGCACTGCGAACACCGGTCCTTGTCGCTAATTGTTTCTCCAGTACCCTTACACTCATTGCAAGGGTGCTGCATCTGCTGGATCATTGATGGGCCGAGGTGCCTAATTGTGACCTTCATTCCAGTTCCTTGGCAGCTAGTACAGTTCATTGAAGCACCTGATTTTGATCCCTTGCTGAAACAACAACACCATCAACAAACATCAGCACCAGACGCATAAATCAACGCAATAAGACTAAAATTAAAAAGAGGGCAAGAAATGGGACTAACCCATTGCATTTTGAGCAGAGAACATTCCGCGACAGAGAGAGTTTCTTGGAAGTTCCCAGGTAAAGATCCTCAAGGGAGACCTTAAGGGGATGTACCACATCTTCTCCGCGTCTCTGGCGCCGGCCTCGACTGCTACCACCTGCATACGAACAATGACACTTCAGATTTTTCTTTAATAAGGCATATCATGAGAAGTGTCTCACTCTGTACATTATGTTCATGCCCTACACCGTTAATTCTCGCCGACCTGGGCTAGTTTCGACGGAAGACAAGTTAAAAATCATTAAATTTTTTGTTTTTAAGCTCATCTAGGAGCTCAGTATCTCCAAACATCCAAAACTCCAGCCACTCGGCCCGGACTAACAAGGAGAATTCATATATTACAATGATTATGGAAATAATACAACCAAAATTATATGGTTTTGTTCATAACACTCACCACCAAATGGACTTCCGCCAAAGAAGGACTGGAAGATATCGAAGGGGTCATGACCACCTCCACCACCCATTCCTTCTTTAAGTGCGTCCTCACCATACTGATCATAGATCTCTCGCTTTTCAGGATCACTAAGAACCTCATAAGCCTGAGCCAACTCTTTAAACTGCAATAACAAAGGCGTATTCGATCAGCATATAACGCATCGAATTCTATCAAAAGTAGTTCAAAACGATATGGATTACAATGGCAACTGTAAAAATCAACGGCAATTTTCAAGCGTAAATGAAACTCAAAGTATCATAAGCAAAAACCTACAGCACAAGTCAAATCACCTCAAAATTGTAAATTACATTAAGAAAAAAAAAAAAAAAAAAGTCGGCCCAGTTCACAGCCTCAAACTCCATGGCAAGCAATGGCGCTGCAGTGAAATAAAACCATGCAAACATAGCAATTTTAAAATCTATGGCAATCATTACATTTCCAGAATGTTGAGTTTCATAAACAACACAACACCATGATCATGATCGACGACGAGAACCGCAAACAGAACCAGTGAACAAACAACAACATACAGAATAACACTCCCTCATGACAATGAAAATGCATATCAACTGAAAAAGAACCTTCAAAAAAGCAAACTCTTGACCCCATCATTCAAAAATCACTCTCAACAAAATTCAGTCAGATTCAACAGAAACTGAAAGAAGAAAGATAATTCAAAACAAAATTCCCGTTACCTTCTCCGGATCACCGCCCTTATCAGGATGATTCTTGATGGCGGCCTTCTTGTAGGCCTTCTTCAAATCATCCTGCGACGCGTTCTTGGAGACTCCAAGGATCTCATAGTACCGCGTGTTGTCGCTCTTCTTCGGAGCTCTTCCGAACATCCTCGCTTCGCTTCAGATGATTGAAACCTTGTTCTTCAAATCGATTGAAACCCCAACTGAAACCCGATCGAAATTCGGAACCCCAATTTCGTGGAATCAAAGTTACGAGCGATGAAACGAAGGTTCGGGACACGAAGTGCAAATTCCTTTCTACTTTTTCCTCTTTTTGCTGAGTACTCTGTTAGGGACTTGGAATTTATATAGAGTGGAAGGGGCTATGAAATGGACGGCTGAGATTGAATCCCAATCGTTCGCGTATTGCAAAGAAGGGTCTAGAATTCCGTCTCTCTAGCCTTTGTTTGTTCGTCCCGAAATGTTGACCGTTGGATGCTTCCACTGTATGGAGATGTTCTAGATGCTTCTTTTGTAGGAGCATTTCATTGTTTATTATTTATTATTATTCAGAAAAAAAATCAATTTTTACTCTTAATTTTAACTCTAAACTTTCGATTTAATTATATTGAACTTAAAATTTAGATTGTATCAATTTTAACTTCAAATTTGTATAAGTATTGCAAGAAGTTTCGTTCACATTGCAATTTATTGAAAAAACTCTTTATTTGAATTGATTCTTGTCATTGTTATTAGCCTCCTCCCAACAAAAAAAAAAAAATCACAAAGCTCTTAATAACAGGAAAAAGTAATCTAAAATGAAGAATAACAACAAATTTTAAAATTGTTTTCTCATCATCCTACAATTGATGTTTTTTCTAAAGTAGCTAAAAAAGACAACAAAACCACAAACACAATAAGAAGAAAAAAAAAAATCATGTACAACTTCTCAAGAGCAAAAGTTTATTCAAATAAAAAGTTTCTCCAATAATTTTTTCTACAAAAAACCAATTCAGTTGCAATGTGAATTAGAAAATAATAATAATAATCAATTACGCGGGCCATGGTTTAAAAGGAAAGTTAACCGAAGGTTTATATTGCAACACTTATGGAGGTTTGAGATTAAAATAGATATAATCGGTTAATGATAAATAAGGACATTTAGGAAAAAATAAAAATTGAATTAATGCATGAAATCTTACGATAAATTTAGAAGATTTATAAAAATTTGAAATTAATGAGTTAAAGGAGCCATCCACCATAATTTCTGTTATCTTTTTATAAAAAAAAAATTATTTGATTGAATTAAAATTATTAGCCCATAAAAAAATTGATGAATGTGTACTCAACTCAAACCAAACTGTTTTGGTTCTAAATAATTTGAAATTTCCAAAGTAGGTTAGTTCATAATTTCTTATAAGAATTGGTGAGGTATTGAGTTTTCTCTTCTTCTTTTTTGGAATAAAAGAAGAAATTGAACCTTAAATTTCAAAGAAATAAATGCATATTTTAATTATTGAACCTACACTCATCTTTTCTAACTAGTTACTATTTTGGTAGGATTTTGGAAGAATAATACTTTTATATAAATAAGATAATTTAAAATAAAATCAAATGAAAATAATTATAAATTATTAATAGATTTAAATATATTCACTTATAAAATTTTAGAATTTAAAGTAATATAATTATCCAAAGGAGATTTAAGCTCAAAAATTAAGGATGTAAGCATATATATATTTTTTTTCTCAATTTTATAATTCAGAAAGTTCATACCATTTTTTTTTTTTTTTGTATTATTATTAATGGTTTCACACGATTCACCGCCACAAGTGCTGGTTCTTCTCATGAATCTTCAAAGAAAAGATTTTGGTGTATGTTTTGGAGGCATCCTACTAAACTTAATATGCAAGTCAAGTTTTTTTTTTTTTTTTTTTTTTTTGAGAAGTATGCAAGTCAAGTCTTTGGGAAAATAGAGGTATTAGAAAAGTCAGATGTCATAAATTTTAGGTTAAATTATCAAAAATACCCCTAAACTTTAGGGTTTGTTTCAATTATGCCCCTAGACTTTCAAAAGTTTCAATTATGCCTTTGAAGTTTCAAAATTGTTTCAAAACTACCCTTGAAGGCTTTTTTTTGTTAAATTCATGGATGTAAAATGACGTGTTTGCATATATATTGTTGCTTATGTGAATAGATTTGAACACATACGTGCAAAAAACGATAAAAACACATGCAAACGCATCAATTTTTGTCGATAAATTTAACGGAAAATGTCTCCAAGGGTAGTTTTGAAACAAATTTAAAACTTCAAGGGCATAATTGAAACTTTTGAAAGTCCAGGGGTATAATTGAAACAAACCCTAAAGTCGAGGGGTATTTTTGATAATTTAACCTAAATTTTATTCCGGCTAAAAAATGCCTCTGAACTTTGAAAAGTTTCAAAAATATTCTTGAACTTTGAAAAATGATTCAAAAGTACCTTTGCCGTTAATTTTTGGATGAAAAACCGTTAGAATTTATGGTGAGAAGAGGAAAAAAAAAGCATTTTTCAATAAGGGTATTTTTTTTTTTTTTTAAAGTTCAAGGTATTTTTTAAATAGAAACTTTAACGGTCTCCATAAAAAAATTAATGGGTATTTTTGAAACATTTTTCAAAGTTCAGAAATATTTTTGAAACTTTTCAAAGCCTAGGAACATTTTTGAAACAAACCTGATAGTTCAAGGGTACTTTTTTATAATTTAGCTTTACAAAATTCAACCCACGGTGACTGGTTTCCGATTAGTGTTCTCCCGGACGTCCATTGTTGGCGTCAAATTTTTTGAGCTCTCTCCCTCTTCCACACTGAAAGAGATATTCTTTTGTGAGGGGAATTTCCCTTTTGGTTTTCGTCCTTAATTACGAAGGATTTGGGTGTACCGAACTATGTTTGTGATTATGCTATTTTTAGTTTCAGAGAAAAAAAAATCAAATCTATCCCTAAAATGCTTACAAATATATATTTTTTAAGACAAAAATATTTACAAATATGAAATAATAATAAGTATTACATTTTTTGCTTTATAGGTTTAATTCTAAATTTTATTTTGCATCAAATATAAATAAAAATCGTTAATGCTAAAGGTGTGAGAGAATCAGGGTACTCTATTCCATTCACTATATATATAATACATTTATAAAATTACACTTATACTAATATAAGAATTCTAACACTCTCCCTCAAGGTGGAGCATATATACTCGTCATGTCGAACTTGTGTGAGAGTAGATTCGTACTCCATTTAATGCCTTTGTGAAAATATCTCCTAATTGCTCTCCAGTTTTCACATATCGTGTGGACACTAAACCTTCTTATATATTTTCACGTACAAAATGACAATCAACCTCAATGTGTTTAGACACTCATGAAATACAGTAGATGCTATATGAAGAGCCACTTGATTATCATATCACAATTTGGTCAGTGTTGTGATTTCAAATCCCAATTTAATAAGAAGTTGACGTATCCAAACTAATTCACATACAATCTGCGTCATTGCTCTATATTTTGATTAAACACTTGAGCATGACACAACATTTTGTTTCTTACTCTTCTGAGAAACCAAATTACCACCCATAGATACACATTATCTTGAAGTGTATCTTCTATCTTCATTAAACCCTACCCAATCAACATCTAAAAAGCATTTGTTTCAATGCAACCCAATAATCAACCGTAGGAGAAGACATATAGGGCCCGTTTGATAATGTTCTCGTTTCTTGTTTCTTGTTTCCTGTTTCCTGTTTCCTGTTTCTTGTTTTTAAAAACTAGAAACAGAAACATGTTTGATAACTATTTCTGTTCCTTGTTTCTCTGAAAAAAGAAACAGAAACACAAATGTGTTTGATAACCGATTCTTGTTTCTTGTTTTTTTAGTTAAAATAAAATTTAGTACATACAATATAAAAATATATTAATTTTCGACGATTATTTTTTTATTTCTCCTTCTTCTTCCTCATCACTACCACCATGGTTACCGATCACCCGCCGTCGTTGATCATCGACCATCGCTATTAACCTCCGACCACTGAGCAAATGCTGACAGTCAGCAGCAAATGCTGGAAAGGTCGTCGGAGGTCGACAATAGCGATCGGTCGTCGAAAATAAGAAAAAAAGGAAAACGTTTCGGTCGACGACGATAGTGGCGGCCGGTAGTCGGAGGTCGACGGTGACATCTGATAGTCAGAGGTCGACTGTAGTAGCTGGTTGACGGAGGTCGATGGCGGTCAGTCGGCGAAAGCCGATCAACGAAGGTCGACGACGACCGATAGTTAGTGGTCGACGGTGGCGATCGGTCAACAGAGGTCGGCAGCTCTCGATAGTCAGAGGTCGACTATAGCGGCTGGTCGACGGCGCCCGGTAGTCGGAGGTTGACAGTAGTCCGAGATCGACGGTGGCAGTCGACCGACGAAGGCCGGTAGTCAGAGGTCGATGGTGGCGGTTGGTCTGTGGCAGTCGGTAGTCGAAGGTCGACGATAACGATCGATCAACATATGAAGATCAACGGAGGTCGACGGCGCCCGGTAGTCAGAGGTCGATGGTGGCAGTCGTTCGGTGGAGGTCGACGGCTGCCGGTAGTGAGAGGTCGACGGTAGTGACTGGTCGGCGGCGCCCGATAGTCTGAGGTCGATGGTAGCGGTTAGTCGGCGGATATGGTCAGCAGGGGTCAACAGCACTCGGTAGTTGGAGGTCGACGATGGTTGTTAGTCGACGGCGCCGGTAGTCGGAGCTCAACGGTAGCAGTCGACCGCGACTGGTTATTAGAGGTCGACGGAGGTCGGCGACGACCAGTAGTCAGAGGAGGACAGTGGCGGTTAGTCGGTGGAGGCCGATTAGTGGATAGCGGCTAGTTGTCGGAGGTCAACAGTAGCGATCGACTGCAACCGGTAGCCAGAGGTCGACGACGACCGGTAGTTGGAGGTGCACGGTGGCAGTCGATCGGTAGAGGTCGACGGCGGTCGATCGACGGTTACGGTCGGTCGTGACCGGTAGTCGGAGGTTGACGATAGCGGTCGGTCAACGGAGGTCGACGGTGACCGGTAGTTGGAGGTGGACGGTGGCGGTGGCGATCGGTCGGTGTAGGTCGACGACAACCATTAGTCGAAGGTCGACAGTGGTGGTCGGTCAGCGAAGGTCGACAGCGGCCGGTAGTCAAAGGTCGACAATGGTGGCCGGTCGACGAAGATTGACGACAACCAGTAGTCGAAGGTGGTCGGTGGCTGTCGGTCGGCAGAGGTCAACGGCGGCCGATCGTTAGAGTTCGACGTAGCGGTCGGTCGCGAGCGGTATTTGGAGGTCGACGATGACGGTTATCGGCGGAGGCCGGTAGTCGAAGGTTGACGGTGGCGGTTGGCCGCAACCGGTAGTCGGAGGTCGGCGAAGATCGGTAGTAGGAGGTGGACTGTGGCGGTCGATCGGTGGAGGTCGACGACGATCGATAGTCGGAGGTCAACGGTAGTGGTCGGTCGTCGGAGGTCGACGGTTGCGGTCGACCACGGCTAGTATTCGAATGTCGACGAAAGTCGACGACGGTCGATAGTCCGAGGTCGACTGTGGCGGTCGATCGGGGGAGGTCGGCGGCGGCCGGTAATCGAAGGTCGAAGGAGGCGGTCGGTCGGCGATTGATGATAGTCGGATGTTGACAGTGGCGGCTTGTCGGCGACGATTGATAGTCGGATGTCAACGATGGTGGCCGGTAGTTTGAGATCGTGGAGGTGATAATAAAAGGAAAAAAGGAAATAAATAATAAAAATGAAAGAGAAAGAAATAACGAAAAAAGAAAAAAAAAAAGAAAAAAAAAAGAAGAAAGAGAACGAAATAACGAAAAAAAAAAAAAGACGAGGAAGTGGTTAAAAAAATAGAAGAAGAGAAGAAATTGGTGTAGGAATGGGAGGAAGAGATGGATACATGCATGAAAGATGGAGAAAAAAAAACAGAAACAAAATTTGAGAAACAACATTTTGTAGTTTCTCAAATTTGGCCTCTTTTTTAGAAACGTTTCTTAGAAACAAGAAACAAGGATGAGTTATCAAACAAGTCTGTTTCTTAAAAAAGGAGAAACGGGAACAAGAAACAGGAAACGTGAACGTTATCAAACGAGCCCATATTGGCTCACATACTCATTGAATAAGCCATGTCTGATCGAGTCACTAATATGATATTGAGTTTTCCCACCAACCATCTGTATCTTTCAGGATCTTTTAGTAATTATCACTCTTTTGTGAGCCGTAAATTAGGCATCATTGGGGTACTAGATGGTTGAGTCCTTAACTTCTTCCCTGTTTCAGTTAACAAGTCAATTACATATTTTCTCTGTGATAACAAAGCAATTGTATGTTTTTAGTCAATTTTTTTTTATCTCAAGCCTAAAAAGTGCCAAAGTTTGGTGAAATGAGTCTTAGGGAGTCTAACTTGTCAAAATATGTTTATTTGTGCTTAAAATGACTTATTTTACACGACTTTGATCGAGTTTTTTGTGTTGCTGAAAAACAAAGGAAAAACAGAGTAAGGGCAGAAATGCGACTGTATTTCTATTAAAGCAAAATGAAATGCGACCACATTTCTGGGGCAGAAACAAAATTTCTAGATTCTTCACGAGTCAATGTTGAACGAGCTTTCCACACACCTACCTGTCTATTTTGACTCCGAAACTGCCTGGGTTACCTGCTAGCATGGATTTTGTGACTCCACAACCAATTCCCACTCCATAAAGGTCAACAAACGTGAAGAAACGTAAGCTTAACTCATTAGGAAGATATGGGTGGTGGCAGAACTCTAGCTCATACCCATAAGTTGTGATGTCTGCAGTCCCTTATAGAAGACCAAATTCTAACCTAACTTAGACATCAAACCTCGTGTTTGTACAGAGTTCACCCTTTTCCCCCTTGTAAAAGGAAGATTAAAGTGTTGTGAAAACTTTTGAGGGATTGGAAATGACCTAGATTCAAATTTTAGCTATTGCACTACTTTATTTTCAAGCACTTTATTATTTTTGTTTACTTGTATTCATGGATTCTTATTCAATGAAAACTCTCTAGGGATTGGAAACCCTAGATTCAATTTAGCTATTGCACTACTTTATTTTCCAACACTTTATTCTTTTCATTTACTTGTATTCATGGATCCTTATTCAATGAAAAGTCATTTATTTATTTCATTTACCATCATGAGTAGCTAAATTCCTTTAAGGGATTCGGTTTGGTGAATACCCTTGTGGATGGATTAGCTTGAAAGTAGTTTGCTTGCACTATGCTTATTTATGCATTTCTCTCTGTATTGATTATAATGCTATCTTGGTAAGCTTAAACTGGGCATTTAGACTTAACATGCAATAATGTGAGTACTGTACCGAAAGGGTCGGACAATAACGATTTTCATAAATGGGAAACAAGAGAAAAACCTAGAAATAAGAAATTTGTTGTTACAAGGAGTAACAACTATATGGTTATGGGTCAGTTGTACGCATGAATTATCTATGTTAGAGTGGAGCCACATACATGTGCAACAACCTCGTTTAGCCTTGTAACGGTACTTGGGAGCAAGGCCAAATGGAAGTTAAACCTAACTTAGTGCATGAATAGACTTAGGTTGTGAGCAAGCTAATAATGGGGTTAATCTTACTTGGGTTAGAAACTAAACTGAGTCTCCTGCCTTTTATTATTGATTTTATTGTCTTTTTATTATTGCTTTCTTACTTAAAATTAATTTTAAAATCATCCAACTTATTTTGTTACCAATCATCGTGCTTAAGAGCAGTTAGTTCTTCAAATATGAGTTTTAAATTAGTCTCTGTGGGATCGATACTTTGGAATAGTTTCATTGTTTTAATTACTGCATGCGATAGTGTATACTTGCACTTTTTGATTGAAAATCATCTTTAATTCATATTTTCCATCAACACTTCTCACCATCACATTCAGTTACGCATCATAAAGTTTCAAGAAAGTGATGAGCTTTAAGTACTATAAAAGGAGCCTATGGATTTGGTTTCAAATTATCCTAATTAGAATCACTTTAAACGTGGTATACTAATTAACTCTAATTGTGTGAGTGATATAAAGCTTTGAGAGAATGTTTCTTGTAATCGGAGTCAGGTAGAGAATTATGTATGATTGTAAAATTTTCATGTAGTGAATTTCTTTCTGTGGACTATGGTTTTTCTCTAGTTTTGAAGTTTCCATGTAAATTCTTGTGTTTCTTATTTTGTTGCTTTATTTTAATTTCTCTGTTATTTTTCTGCTTATTTTCGCTGCATAATTGGGGGGGTTTTGATCCCAACAGACACTTCAACATTGAAATAGTAGGATGACTCAAACGACAATGATCTTCAAAGGGAGATGACACTTTAGAACCTATAAAGGTCAGGGATATTTATGGTTCAAAGATATAGCGACTTCCAGATTCACACCTTTTACCAACAGTCTTATTCGTCATAAGATCCTGAAATAAGCAATAACTATGAAAGAATGAGACATGAAAAATAATCTAAGAAAGGAAACTCTAATCAAATTAGGAATTCAAAATCAATTAAGGAAAATCTAAAACAAGGAAAGAAATAAACAAATAAGGAAAAATCTAAATAGATAAAAAAAAACAGTAAATTAGGAAATTACAAATATGGAAAGCAACAATAAAGGAAAAAACTAAAATGGAAAGAGAGCAAATAAAAAAGAAAAAAAATGCAACTACCTAAAAAAAAAAATACACCATAAATTAAGACCGAATAATTTTTTCACAATATCAATTTGACTAAATATGTCAGCAACGACGCCAAAAACTTGATGTGGATTTTTCCTACCACAAGCGCATGGGTCAAGTTTTAATACAGTGATTTTTGTGTTAACGAGTGTTGTCCTCTGGATTGGGTTTTTAACCAAATTAATTTCCGCGAATAATCTTATCCAATTTTATTTAGGGATTTAAACTTAGTGATAATGAAGAAATCAAAACACATAAGCTAAAAAGTATGGAATTCAATTGATGAAAGCTCTTAGGGAAATGATTTCACCTATTGAGGTTGTGGATTAATTAATGGATGTATGGACATGCAACGACTTATAAATCTAGGATTTTCTAATCTCATATTTATCTCTCCCGAGCATAAATAATTCTCACACATATGATCAACCTGATATCCCTATCTAGATTCATTCACGTGCATGGTTTAAATTGAATCCTATTAACGATTTCTACAACTATCCTAAATCTCTTGATCTTAAGATTATTCTAGTTATGCAATTTATTTATCTAGACTAAGTCCCCTCTCCCGAGCAAGAATTAGAGAAAACATCATTTTACTCATGCCCAGTGAATTAAAAACGTTAAAAGCATAAATTGCATAAATAAGTTCAAAGCATTAAACATCCATCAAATAATCCAACAACGCCCAAAGGGCTACATCAATCCCTAAGAAAACAAACCTAGCTACTCATACATGGCGTTACGATGTATGCTAAATCTGAAAAAGCCATTAAAAACAACTTAAGAAAGGGAAGAAAAGAGAATAAACACTAATGTCGCCGAAACCGCACGTTCCCGTCACGATCCCCACGAGTTCAACCTTGAATCTCGCTCTTCCACTTTGCCAGAAGGTCTCTAGTCGATTTTAGGGCTAAGATTGCATCAAATGGACTCTTCCAATCCATAGCACATCATATTCTATTTATAGGAATTTGTCGACAGCGTCACGACGTTGTCCCTTTGCCGCCCATTCTGTATAAGGAAAAACCGATAGCGTCAAGACGCTATAGACACAGCGTCGAAACACTATGTTGATTACCGCCCACTTCATATATGGAATTTAACTAGCGTTGAGACGCCAAGAAAGCGGTATCTCGACACTAGCTCTCGGGTCTTCCACTTTTGATACTTGATTCCTTTTCGTTTCTTTGGCTTCTTTTAGTGTCCCGAACACCTAATCAACTCCAATTTTGATTTAGGTTCAATAATCAATTCTTACAAAAAGAACATGAAAGTGCATTAAATTAGCCAAATAATACTCAAAGACTAACAAAAACGAACAGGAAAAAATAGCTCGCTAAGCACGCTATCAAACACCCCCAAACTTAAGCTTTTGCTAGTCCTTGAGCAAACTACAAATTTAGCATAGGTTGATAAATAGATGCAACAAACATAACTTATTCCTCAAGGCTCACAAGTCAATAATTAAGCAATTAAGAGACATACACATAAGGCCTAATGAACGAGACAAATCGAAATTTTTCCAAAATTAACTTGCATAAGAGAGATCTAACTTAATTAGATTAGACTCTACTAGCTTGGGATTGGATTATTAAACTCTCAACTCATCTTCCCTTTACATTGGCACTAAGGATTTACTAATGAGCCAATGGAACAAATTAGTTTGTTTTTATCCATACATACGTGCTTTAAGTTCAATTAAATCAAGCATTTATATGTGGCACTAGCTTTCACACACCTATTGTAGGGACCCATAACCCGAGTTTAACCCTTGTTGGCCTAACTGATCACAACAAAGGTAGTTCTTTTTGCCTAAAACGTTATTAAACATTGCATATTGAGCTCATGTGACGTCATTATTTTTATTTCAAATGTAAAACAAGAATTATTTTTCTTTATGATCATTATAAGCATATATTCATTTATTTCCTCCTAGGCAAGATTAAACATGCTAATTTGCAAAAAAATTAACTCTTTAGCTCTTCCCTACACCTATTGAGGTGACAACAAACATATGAACCTAATAATTCGCTCCTAAGCATTCAAGTGCAAATCTAAACCAAGGAAAATACTCTACTAATGCAAGACATCTCCTAGAAAATTTTTAAAAAGTCTCCCTTTTGGGGCACTCATGCTTACAACTCATCAAAAACTTAAAAATTGACAAGAACGCCTATCCTAGGAAATCATAATCATGCAAAAATAGCATAAAAAAACAATCACATGCCAAATTCACAATAAGCTAAAAAATATAGCTCGAACTCAGATGCTCAAGGGTTCAACAAGCAAAACATTACACCCCCAAACTTAAAACATGCATTGTCCTCAATGTATATAAAAGCAAAGCCTAATCAAGCAAGATAACAAGAAAATAATGAAAGGGGTGAATAATATTGCCTTGGAATGATGACTTTTTCATGAAAGCTAGCAAAGATAAGAGCCACGGGAACACCTATAAAATAAAAACAACAAACAAATCAAAGACATAGAAACAAAAATAAACGTACTTGGATTGCCTCCCATAAGCGTCTGTTTAACATTTTTAGTTCGACATGTTGACCGTGCATGCATCAAGGAGGTCTAATGTCAGGAGATCCACCAATGGTTCTCTTCCTTGCACCTTTCCTGTATCCCACCACCATTGTCTCATAAGGGTTCTTAGGATCCTCAAATGCTTTAAGACATGTTGAAGCAATTTTGGATCTTAGGCACACAATTTCATCAATTTGATTCTAGAAGACATGCTGTTCATAAGAGGTAAAAACAGAGCAAAAATGCACCTACCTCTTGTAACTCCTAATTCTTGTAATCCGAGGCTTTAATCTTCACACCAATGACTATTGGACAACCACTTGGATATTCTCTACTATCCTCAGGCCTTGGAACGGATTGTGGGATCCTTAATTGACAGGAATTGGAAAGGAAAGCTTATGGGTTCATGCAAGTTTGAGAGTACAAGCTATGGAAGTTTTGAGAGAATTTTGGCAGCATTTCAGGTTGAATTATTCCATAAATTTTCACCAGCCGATCCTCTATATATAAAGGAAAATCATGCATAAAAAATGCACAAAAGATTGACAACAAATAGGGAGTGATTTGAGTCATGGATTAGGTGGTGCAAGAAGGCTAATCTTATGTGATTAGTCACTTAAGCACCACCTCAAAAAATTACCAAATTTTTTATTTTCTTTAAATTCAAAAATTTGTAATTTTTTAAATGAAAAATATGAATAATCTCACTCACTTTTTATTTTTATTTTAATTTAAATAAAACTTTATTTGATTAAAATAATAATACAATTAATTAATTTAATATCTTATATTAAATTAATATTATTTGTCCAATCCCGGTTTTTCTCCCAACGAAATTTCTCGAACATGAATCCCTATTCATGCATTTAATATTTAAATCATATTTAAATATATCCAACTCTCATTTTAAGTTTAATTCGAAATTAAACCAATATGTCGTTAAATATCGTATATAACCGACTTTTGTATCCTTTTCCGAATTTGAATGCTTCAAATGTTAACCTATCATATTGTTCCAAGTTTTATTCATATTGGGGTAGTAGAGGTACCTAATGGACCTACAGATCATGGGCTCCAACGATACGAGCATAACCGATTAAACTCATTAACCTAGTTATTCATCGTTCGTTAGCTTCCGGGACACTCCACTATAGCCCGTAGTTGCGCTCCCCTCACTGTAGATATATTTCTTGTTCACTCGAGAGAACCATGATTAGTAAGTCGACCCTTCACCGGTTGCTCGTAACTAGAGCTAGGTCAAATGTCCGTTTTACCCCTACAGTTACATCTTGTTACTTGAGTTCCACTGATCCTCTAATGAACAATTGATTCGTGATATAATCACTGAACCAAGTCCCTCTCATGGTTATGAGAGGGCATGACCCCTTGTTCAATACTCGAAGTCAGTACTTAAAGGAACAACCTTCTTACTAACCCTAAAACGGGCAGTAGTGAATTTCGGCTTGCAAAACTATGTCCCCAGTTATCTATCCAGTCTTATCCCCAAAATGGTAGGCTTATTGAGTCGGCGATATTTGGTCACTCTCACGCATGTAAATCAAAGGACAATCCTAAATAAACAGGAGTTCATAGTTAGCTCAGGATTAAGATTGAGTTACCTAGGTAATTTGTATGAGAAGTTTCAGCAGTAAATGACGTTGTAAACTGAAAGTGACTTATCTCCTAGTCCGATCTCTATGCAAACTTATTGCATAGGACACCCTCACTCACATGTCTTATACATGAACGATTAGGATCACATCGTTTATATTTAGAGAACAAAGCGAGTCGCGCCAATAGTGTCCCTAGGATTAAGGTACCCAGCCTTATCCATGTATTATTGATCATTTAGGCTATTTACTGAAGGATTGGAATTCCGTAATTCCGTAAAGCAGAAGCGTGATTGAGACCGATTCGTAATTAATTTTGTTTAATCTAAAATACCAATACATTGGCAATAATCTTATAATTATTCTAAATTTATATTAAGGCTAAGCATACAAAAATATTAGATCTAAATCTAATTTATATAGTAACAGATTACTTACTCTCGTCGACGACTCATATTAAATTCACCAACTGTGTGTGAAATAATCACGAACTACTACGAACACCACTATGGCTACACCGGTATGACTCTGAGACTTCTAGAGGTAGGAGACTGGTGGGAGTCTAGAGGGAGCCTTTAGGGGAATTCTCTAGGAGTAGGAGAATGAATGAAATGCCTTTCACCCCACCCCAGGGGTTCTATTTATAGGAAAATGTCATGAATAAGATCAAATCTATTATCTTATTCATATCTAATTTTAATAAATAATTAATTAATTCCACAATTAATTAATTACCCAATTAAATATCACATATTTAACCTTAGGGATTTTATTAAATTATTTATATTAATATGAATCCAATTCATATTAATTATTTGAACTCTTTCAAATATTTTCTCTCAAGAATTAATTTTGAAATTAATTCAAAATTATATTATAAAGTTTCATAAACTTTATATTATAATATATCAATATACATTACATGATTCCCCTAAATAAATTGAACACTTTCAATTTACAATTTATACTTAATTGTCTCAAGTCTCTTTACGAGCTACCAATGAGACCTAATTGACCTATAAATCATAAGCTCCAACGATACGAGACTAATTGGCTAAACTCATTAACCAAGTTAGTCAACATTCGTTAACTGTGGGTCACTCCACTAAAGACCCACAGCTGCACTCTTCTCACTGTAAAATATTTGTATCCACGGATATCAACCAATGCAGTAAGTCAATCCTTCACGTGTGTTCGTAACACCAGTTGGGTCAAATTACCATTTTACCCATGGGTTACCTCTGGTTCCTTAAAAGTACCACTGATCCCTCTAATGAACAAGTTGTTTAGGGTCCGACCACTAAACAAGAGTTCCTCTCGGGCTAGGAGAGGACGACGCGCCTTTGTTCAAGCCCCGGAATCAGCCCCTAAGGGAACACACATCTACTTACCCTAATAGGGAAATGGGTGAATTTCATTTTGTACTGTTATGTTCACAACCCTCATTCGGTCTTGCCCCTGAAATGGTAGGATTATTGAGTCGGGGAACTGACCACTCTCACCCATACAAATCTAAGGACAATCCCTCCTGAAAGGAGTTCATAACAGACTCAGGATTAAGATTGAGTTACCTAGGTCATCCTATTGAAATAGAAACCTAAACTAGTTAACGGCGTTACATTTAGTGGTTACTATTTCGCGGTCTGGTCTTATGCAAACTCATTGCATAGGATACCCCCACCCGCATGTCTCCTACATGGATGCTTTGGATCATTGTATCTGTATCAAATACAAGGTGGGTCGTATCACATACTATAGACCTTTTAGGTTGTTACTTGGACACCGATCCTCGTATCTCCCCACATACTAGTCCATGTTTCATTTAAACAACCTTGGATCTTACTTGAACTTGATCTATACTTATGTCACACACAAACTTCAAGTATACACAATATAGTCAGGGATTCTTAGTTTATTGGATTTGAGGTTATATATAGGCAAAACAAATATTTATAAATAATACTTCATTTAAAGCAAGTCAAGTGTTATATTTACTATCTACGAGTTTTAGGGTATAAAACCCAACAAAGAGTTGACGACGTGAACCCACGGTGGCACGAACTCAGATCTAGAAAACTCACTGCGACATGAACCCAAATCTGAAACATTTTCCTTTCTTTTTTAATTATGAGGTTTTGGAGAAGAAAGAGAAAGTGAAAGGGAATGAGAAGAAAAGGAAATAAGAGAGGAAAAAGGAAGGAGAAGAAAGGGAATGAAGGGGGAAGAGAATGGAAAAAGGAAAATAAAGTATAGGCAACGGTGAACGACGATTCTGGTGACGACCGACGACAGCGTGTGTCGGCTCTGGCGATAACAAGGTGATGGCTCTGACGATGGTCTGAAGAAGAATAAGAAGAAGAAAGGAGGAAAGAAAAGTGAAAAAAGAAAAAAAATTAAAAAATATATATTTTAATTTTAATATTATTTTATTTTTAAAAACTAAAAAAAGTTTTTTTTTTAATTAAAAAAATATTATTTTATGATGAGTTGTTCAAAACGTCGGGTCCATCGGTGTTAGACGATGAATTCAACAGCTGGACAAGGAGGCTGGATACAACTGACAATAGGGCATTAACATGGGAAGTTTCGGAGGTTGAGATCGAAAAAGCGTTGTTTGATATGAATCCCTCTAAGGCACCTGGGGCGGATGAGATGATAGCGACTTTCTTTCAAGATAATTGGGAGACAGTGAAAAAGGATGTGACATCCATGGTTAAGCATTTCTTCCGATCAGGTAGGATGCTTCGTAAGATTAATCATACGCATATTGTATTGATCCCGAAGGTGAATTGTCCAACCCGCATGTCCCAGCTACGACCCATTTCATTATGAAATATAACATACAAAATTATCTCTAAAGTGTTATGTTACAGGTTGAAGAGGGTGTTGCCAAAGCTGATTAGTGACTGCCAAACAACTTTTGTACAAGGGAGGGTGATATCTGATAATATTTTGATAGCCCACGAGGTCCTGCATTCAATGGGAGGAAGGAGGCACAGTAACAAACACTACATGGCGATTAAGTTGGATATGGCAAAAACATACGTCTGTGTGGAATGAGGCTTTTTGGAGAGGGTAATGGGGATTATGGGCTTTGATACGAAATGGATCAGCTGGATTATGGAGTGTGTGTCGTCCCTTTCTTACAGCCTGGTGGTAAATGGTAATCCGTATGGTCTGATTAATCCGGAAAGAGGGCTAAGGCAAGGTGATCCGCTTTCCCCATACCTTTTTGTACTCTGTTCTGAGGTGCTCTCATTCATGTTGGACGATTCAGTAAGTCAGAATAGACTTTCTGGTTATAAAATTGCGAAAAATGTTCCTCTTGTTACGAGTATGTTTTTTGCAGATGATTCGCTAATTTTTTGTTGAGCAACAGGCGATGAGTGCCGAGAGTTGCTGCAAATTTTGGCGAAATATGGTGATATTTCGTGCCAGGAAGTCAATTTTGATAAAAAGTAATGTTGTGTTCAGTAGGAATACGCTTATGAAATGTAGGACTCAAATGGCTATAACGATGGGAGTTAAACAGGCGAGTAAGATTGGCAGATACTTGGGGCTGGACATTGAATTTGGTCTATCGAAGAAAGCGATGTTTGATAATATTAAGCACAGAGTCGAAACGAGGGTTAAAGGTTGGGCCGAACAAATGTTGTCCAATGCTAGCAAAGAGGTCTTGTTGAAGGCAGTCGCTTTAGCACTACCAATTTATGCCATGAACTGCTTTAAGATACCAATATCAATTTGTAAGGAGATAAACAGCTAACTTGCTCAATTTTGGTGGCAGAAGAGGAAAGACAAAAGAGGCATTCATTGGGGGGCCTGGAAGGAGTTAATGAAGCACAAAAGCGAGGGAGGATTGAGTATGCGTGATCTCCATTGTTTTAATTTAGCCCTATTGGCAAAGCAATGGTGGAAGATCTTAACCCAACCGAACACCTTGCTAGCCAGACTCTACGAAGCACAATATTTTAAACATGGGGGGGTTTTTGGAAGCCGAAGTCAAAGGAAGAGTGTCTTGGGTGTTGGGTTTTATGTCCTAAAACTCATAGATAGTGAATGATTAACGAATTATAAACTTGTATCAATAAAGTGTTATTGAGGTTTATGCAATGAAGTGTTATTGTCATATTAAGTCTAGAATTGCACAATATGACCCAAATCCAATAAACTAAGATCCAAGGTTGTTTATATGTAACTTGAACTAGTATGTGGGGACATACGGGGATTGGTGTTCAAGTAACAACCTAAAAGGTTTATAGTACAGGGATAAGACTGGATACCTTATCCTGGTAACACTATGTGATACGAACCGCTTTGTTTTCGATACAGACGTATTGATCCAACGCGTCCATGTAGGAGACATGCGAGCGGGGGTATCCTATGCAATGAGTTTGCATAAGACCGGACCACAAAACAGTAAACCACTAGATGTAACACCGTTAACTAGTTAGGTTACTTTTTCAATAGGATGACCTAGGTAACTTAGTCTTAATCCTGAGTATGTCATGAACTCCTTCTCACGAGGGATTGTCCTTTGATTAGTACGGGTGAGAGTGGCCTGCACGCCGACTCAATAAGCCTACCTTCTTGGGAACAAGACCGAGTGGGGGGCTGAGGACATGACAATACAAGATGGAATTCACTCCTTCCCCTATTGGGGCAAGTAGATGTGTGTTCCCTTAAGGGCTGATTCCGGGGCTTGAACAAAAGCGAGCTGTCCTCTCTTGGCCCGAGAGGAATTTCTGTTTAGTGGTTGGACCCTAAACAGGTTGTTCATTAGAGGGATCGGTGGTACTTAAGGATCTAGAGGTAACCCAGGGGTAAAACGGTAATTTGACCCATCTGATGTTACGAACACACGTGAATGATTGATGATAACTGTCCGAAAGGTAGTTATTTAGGCCTTAATTCTATAGGGATTTGTGTGTCTTTTGTGCTTAATAGGGTTGGTTTTAGATATATACTATATGTTTTAACCCATTTGGAAGAATGGAGGCTTTGAAAGTTATTTTGTGCAGAAAATACTGTTGAGCGACGTGAGGGAGCAAAATCTGTGTTGCAGCAAAGTTGGGAGCAAAACTGCCACGTCACAGCTCGTTAGCCAAGTTGATAAACCGACTTCTGTTGAGTTATTTTCGAGATAAAGGAGCGAGGAGAGCCTGCCATGTGTCTAATTTAACCTAATTCTCATCTTATAAAAGGAGGAGCTGTCAAAGATAAATTCATTCACGATTGGGAGACCGAATCAATCGGCCGGAGGCCGAATTGACGGCAAAATGGAGATCTAAGAAGACCATTTGCGATTCAACTCAAGAAGACAAAGTTCTTATATGTTCTTGGTGGTTTGGAGCGGCCGTTTCATCTCCCCAATTGCTAAAAGGATTAGTATTTCTTGTGTATTTTGCATTATGGATGTGCTTATCAAGATTGTAACGTATTTTATGTTTTCAATCATGAACTAATATCTTTGTAGGCATAGGTTAAGAATTATGTGATTGTTATATTTATAAAATCTGGAAATTCTATTTGATCATGATCATCTTGAATTATTGTTGATCTTTATTTTCATTATGTGCCCGCCTAGTTAGCCAGTATGTATAGCTTCTCCTAGTTTCAGGGATGATTTAGGAGTTGTGTGGCAATAATTCACGCTAGATCATTGTGTATTGGTGAACGCCAGTGACTGAGTTAGGGATAGCCAGTTGCCTAGTGCTTGATCGGTAGTACGTCATTGGAGTTGAAACACATTCCAAAAAATCCGGAGTTCCGGGAGGATCCCGCTGATAATACTGCATGAGATTGACGGATCAAAAGAATTGCTGGAGCATATTTATAACAATTACAGAAGTCTTAACCTGTGTCTGTTTCCATTATGTTTTCTCTAGTCGTAATCATTTACTACTTTCGCATATCTTTTGTTTCAGCATTTTAAAAACCCAATCAATTTAACCAACCTTTTGAAATCACTAAAAAGGAAAATTAAATCAATAGAGGTAGGCATTTCAAGACCCTGTGGATACAATAAATACTTATCACTTGCTGCTAGATTGTGTATACTTGCACAGTATTCTGGAGTTAATTTATCTCATATTTTTAACCACTTCAGAATTGCAACAATTGATTACTGCATTGGTCAATATTCGTGGACACAGAAATATTCTACAGTGAGAAGAGTGCAACTGTGGGTCTTTAGTGGAGTGACCCACAGTTAACGAATGTTGATTGACTCGGTTAATGAGTTTAGCTTATCAATCTCGTATCGTTGGAGCTTCTTATTTGTAGGTCCATTAGGTCTACCTGCTAGCTCATATCGGGTTTTGAGATAATATAGTCTTGATATTAAAGGGAATTTAAGTTAATTGTATTTTGATACAATTAATATAATGTATGGAGATATATTATAATATTAGTTTAATTATTGAATTAAACTTTATAGTAAAATTAATTTTGGATGTGATTCAAAATTAATTAATGAGAGAATTATGAATTTAATTAAATATGTGATATTTGATTAATTCATGAATTAATTAATTGGGGAATTAATTAATTTATGTTTAATTTGGTTAAATGTGATTTAATCAAATTAATACTATAGTTTATATTAATGTTCATTCTGATGCACATTAAAACTATAGGTTAAATGAGAGAGATAAAATTGAATATGATTCAATTATAAAATTAATTAAATATTTGATATTTAATTAATGTGGATTCAATTGATGAGATTAATTGATTGACCAATTTAATTCAATTGAATATGATTCAAATTGAATTAAATACCTTATGTTATAATTGATTTAATTAATATTAATTTAATTATTTAATTAATTAAATGATAAATGATAATTATTATTTAATTAATCGACGACCTGGATCGCGTTGATTATGATCAACGATAGAGATTAAGTAGGGAATAGCTCCCTCCCCACTTATCGTAAAGTTGGGAGGGAGTTTCCCTAACTGATTCATTCCTCTCATTCACGCAAATCACAACAACGCTTTTGCTGTGGTTTTTTCCTTCAAGACCAAGAAAACGATCCCACAATCGTTATCTCAAGGAAGATCCTAGAGCGTAGCGGGTGCTCTTGCATGGTGGTGTCCCATTGGAAGATCAAGAACGTTTGTGGAGCATCGTGTTGTTTTTTATGCGTCTTCCATGTAAGTTTTTCTAAGATCTAAAATAGTTTTAGATTTTATTTTTTAGCATGATTAACATAGATCTGAATAGAAATTGTTTCTGTTTTAATTTTGCCCAACGTCTCGGTATTCTAATTAGAAATTAAATCACAAACGGTGAAAATCGTTTCCGCTAGAGGATTCAATTCTTTCATTGGGGATGGATGAGTATTATGGCGGGTCGGAATGTGTTGAGGAAGGGGTTTCGATGGAGAGTGGGAGCTGACTCGCAGGTGGACATATGGAACGATCCTTGGCTGCCAAGACCGCATACGTTTAGGCTTATAAGATGTCTCAGTAGGGAATGGTGTTTTGCCCGGGATCTGATGGAAGAAAATGGGCGAGGGTGGAACACTCAGAGACTCTGATCTTGCCTGGATGAGGAAGACGTGAGACTGGTTTTGTCCATTCCGATCTTTCAAAATGTGAGAGGGGACCGAGGCATATGGCATTATTCAAATTCAGGTGAATATACAGTCAAGTCAGGTTATCGTACGACCATGCACCTTGATGACGGGGCGGAGACTAGTGATAATGAGCCCTCTCAAGAAGCGTGGAAGGGAATGTGGAAGCTTCCTTGTACACCAAAATTGAGAAGCTTCGTGTGGAGGGCTTGTAGAAACTACCTGGTGGTGAATGTGAATTTGAGTAGGCGTGGGGTGAAGGAGGACGGTCTGTGTGTGGTTTGTGGTCATGAGGAGGAAACTACGAATCACGTCCTTTTGGAGTGTGAGTCGACCAGGGCCTTTTGGTTTGGTTATCCACTTCAAATGGATACGAGGAAGTTCTACCATCTGGATTTTAAGACAAGCTGGGGGAGGATTTCGCAATGGCTCGAGACTCACGACCAGGCTAAGGAATTGCTAAGCTTGTTCATCTTCGACTTGTGGAGGGTGTGGAAGGGGCACAATGAGAGGGTGTTTGAGGGGAAGGATATGAGGGTTGAGCAAGGGATAGGGAGAGTGATCGATGAGGTGAGGGAGTTTAGGGAGGTTGGGAGGGAGAGGGAGATGGCAGGAATGCGGGTCAGTGGGGTGGCAGAGGATATGAGAGTGGTTTTGAGTGGGGTTCTGGCCCTATGGGTGGATGCGACCTGGGAAAAACACTCGTTGAGGGCAGGGTTGGGATGGTATCTCCTGAGGGGTGATGGGGTTGCGGAAGAGGAAAGAGCTAGGCATGGGGGTTTCTGCATGAGCAGCTTACATGCTGAAGGCCAAGCTTTATGCTGGGGTTTGGAGTGTCTACAAGTGAGGGGCATCAAGCAAGCACAGGTGTTTTCTGACTGCTTACAATTAGTCAATATTGTTCTAAGGAAGAATGGCTGTCCTAGTGATTTTGAACCAGTTTTGAAGGTCATAGAGTCCACTTTGCGGTGGTTTGATTTTTGTTCTATCTCCTTTGTAAAGAGAGAGCTCAATGCAAGAGCACATTGTATGGCCAAGATTGGCCTTAACACTTTTCTGAATATGAAATAAAGGAAGTTTCATTTGGAAAAAAAAAATTAAAAAAATAGTGCCACATAGTAATCCGTTAGTAATTAATGAAAAATTGGACGAAGGACAAAAATGAAACGAAATCCAAACCGCAGGGGCTAAATTTTCGAGTTTAAAAACTCATGGATCAAAATGAAACATACTCCAAACTTTATGGACTAAAAGTGTATTTTTCCCTTACTAATATTGTATTAACATTAATTACATTTAATTGTTATTATTTTTTTTATATTATATCAATTTTTTTACGATATAATGAAAATGTCGATTCACTCGATGTAGAACCTACGTGAAAATGTAGATGAAAATATTGAGATGTTAGACCAATTATTTAATACATTGGGCCAAACTAATATTTTAACCACTACAAAAAATGAAAATTTGGTTTTTGTATATATTTGTGAGGGCTACAAGGAATCCGCCAAGTGGGATCCGCATCTCTGACGCTCCTCTGACTCCAATTCAAAAAGGAAGCGCGAAACTCTCCCTTCTCTCTTTCTCTCTCTATCTGCGTGCTCTTTCTTCTTGGACTTACACACCGAGAAACCCACATCCCCAAGCTGTCTAAAACCCCTTTTCCCCATTTAAAAATCCCTTTTTGTGTTTGAAATTTTGAATTTCAATTCCACTGTAAATGCCCCTTTGACATTAACATTGATTTCTGTGTCTTCTCTGCTCTACAACCCCTCTTCAGTCTCTTACTCTTCTCTGTTTTCCCAAATCAGTCTTGCATTTTCCCGCTTTGTTTGTGTTTTTGTTTTTGAAACATGAAGGGAATCAAAGATTGGTGTGTAATCTCTTCCACCCCTGAATATTTTGTGTGTTTATTGGGGTTTCTACTGTTGCTTCTTTGATCGAGTTGCTAGGAGTTGCGGATGAAGAAATGGTAGAGTGATAAAAGGGGGAAGAAGAAGAAGAAATCTGAGGACTCTACAAGGTTAGAAATGCCCTTTTCCTTCGTTTCTCTTTTTGTCAAAGAAAAGGAAACGAGAGATAGATTGTACTTTTAATGTTAGAGATATGTGACTATCCGATGAGTGTTGTCAGTTTCTTAGTTTAAGTCATTTGTAATAGAGAGGCATTTCTTAGATTTTGTTTGCTTCTCCTTTTTTGTTGGTTAGGAATGGAAACTTTCATGTTGAAAACTGTCTAATTAGTAGTTTTTCTTTCAAGGAAGGTAACACAAGATGATGAAGACACAGGGATATGTTAAAGGAAGAGCACCAACCAAGGTGAGTGCTCAACAGTTAGTTTTTGAGTTGAAACAGAAGGTGGTTCTTGCACTGAACAAGCTTGCAGATCGAGACACTTACCAGATTGGGTTTGATGAGCTTGAAAAAACAGCTGAGTGCATAGCCCCTGATATGATTCCCCCTTTCTTGTCCTGTATATTGGACATAGATTCAGAACAGAAGAGTGCAGTTCGACAAGAATGCATTCGGCTAATGGGGACTCTAGCCAAATTCCATGAAGGTCTTATTAGGCCTCACCTTCGTAGAATGGTTGGCAGCATTGTGAAGCGGCTTAAGGACCCAGATTCTGCTGTGAGGGATGCTTGTGTGGAGACATGTGGAATTTTAGCTTCAAAATTGATTAATGTTGGGGATGAGAGTGATGAGGTTTTTGTTACTCTAGTTAAACCGATATTTGAAGCCTTGGGGGAACAACATAAGCAAATGCAGTCAGGTTCAGCATTTTGCTTAGCAAGGATTATTGACAACACTCAGGATCCACCTGTTTCAATTTTGCAGCGGATGTTGGCAAGAACAACAAAGCTTCTTAAGAATCCACACTTTATGGCAAAGCCAGCTGTAATTGATTTGAACAGAAGTATTATACAGGTTATTCCTTTTTCACATGTCTTGAGTTTCTTTAACATTACGTCTTTTAGCCGTTGCTTCAACTTCTTGTTTGTCTGAACGTCTAACCAAAAAAAGGTGCTAGTAGGTTTTTATGTTTTATCTTTCATACTTTTTCTTTACAAACCGTATGTACATCTCTTATTTATTTTATTTCTTCAGTATGACTGATAGCCAAATTATATCACTATTATTAAGAATGATTTTCAAGTTTTTGCATCATTCTTTTTCCTGCTCTCATATATATTCTCGTTTAGGCTCATCCAATCTTAGTTTTAGTTTTCACTTTGGCTTTAAAACAATGTGGATGAAGGATTTAGTAACTTTCTGATGCTTTTTGTAGCATGTTATAAGTGGGTTTTTACTTTAATATTCAGTATTCACTATGAATGTATTGTGTACAATAATTTAAATATGGTTTGTTTTGACTTTGTACTACAGGCTGGGGGTGCTTCCAACCGAAGTGTTCTCTCTGCTGCAATGCTTGGCATCCAAGAAGCTCTCAAGAATAGTGATTGGACAACTCGTAAAGCTGCTTCTGTTGCATTAGGTGACATTGCTGCAAGCTGTGGGTCCTTCCTGGGGTCTTTTAAGGCTTCATGTATTCGTTCCCTTGAATCATGTCGATTTGACAAGGTTTGTATCAGTGTATCAGCAGCATACATACATAAATAATTATGGACCGACATCCACCGTTCCTCATAATTTTGAAAATGGAGTTTTATATTTGTTATGTTTCTGATAGGTGAAACCAGTCAGGGACATTGTACTCCAGACCCTTCAATATTGGAATAACATTCAAGGGCCTGATACTCCTGAACCTTCAGAAGCTGGATCATCAATCAAAGGTCTATTGGTCAATGCCTGATGCCAATATTTTTATACAACTGCTACGACTGTGCTTGTTTTAGTTTCTGCACTGTTTCCTGGTATTTTCGTAGACATTTGTCCTCTGCTCAAATGTACAACATCCCATGGTTTATGTTTTTTAACTCCATGTTTATCCCGTCAATTTTCATTTTATATTTTATCAAACCATGTCTGACACATTGCTTAAATCAATCAAACCTTGTGGGGGGTTTTTCAGTTTTGGCTTGCACCCTAATCTGGCTAATGGATGGTATTTCTCAAAGTTAACCAGTGCAAGTTATCGTTTGTGCTTCTTATGTTTTATTGTAAATTCGTAGTATTGCATAATTTCTTCTATATTTTTTATGAAGCAATATGTGAATTGTGGTCTTTTTGATGTAATATGTGGCTATGTTAACAATTACTCTTTCTTGATTGTGTCATGTTTAGTATGAAAAATTCATGCTTGTGTTTTTTTCTCTTGTGCCTTTTGTTTATCGATATTCTTACCTTTTATTTACTTTTGTTTCGTGCTTTGCACAGAAAACCTTTGTGGGGGTGACTTCAGTGATGTTACTAGTTCAGTAGAACATGGAAAGAAGGATTCTGCAATTAGGAAAGTAGGTGTGGGCTCTACCAGAGGGAGGATTCCACTAAACATGAGGAAAACTTGTCCAAGTTATTTGGAAAATACTCAGCATTTTAAGGCAAATGATTGTCATATTGAAATAGCTGTTCCACAAAAGCGCAATATGGCTTCATCAGGGTTTCACACTGAAGAATCCGAAGGAAGTACTGTCACAAAGACATTTCAAGGAATGAGTACTGATGCTACAGACATGCAAGATATTGAATATGATTATGTCAGAATGGATGACAAACAAGAATGTTCCTCTGTATCCAATTTTTTACCTGGGCAAGAATTTGTAACAGTTTCCCATGAGAGTCTTGAAGACAGCAATATGCATAAGTCAATAGATAGAAGTAAGCGATTTGTCACTGAAGGGGTTACTAGTGAGGGGCAAATATACTCGACAAAGGTGAAAGACCGTAGAAGTCTTGATTCTGTGGTCACAGAGTCTAGTTGTCAAATTGTACAAGAATGTGACTCGGAAATTGCAAACGATATGGTTTGCATTCGAAAACATCTCTTGGAAATTGAAAACAAGCAATCAAACTTGATGGATTTATTCAAGGTAAGACTTCAAGGAAGAACTCGATACTTTGTTGCTTTGTATGCGGGTAGAATATATGGAGTTCTGCTTATTATCTTTTTCATCTCTGTGATCTCTAACTACTAGGTTTAACTGAACGTAAGTTACTCAATTTGAGTGCGTACCTTTGAAGTTGTAAACTTTTTGAAGTACTTATTTTATTGGATAGTTTGGTATGGCTGTGAGTTGGGTATGTCTACATTGTAAGTAGTTATCTCTAATTTTAAAACTTTCTAGCCATTGAACTATCATTTGAATTATTTACAATATCATTTATTGTCATTACTCATAAAATCTGGGTCTTCTTGGCTTGTAATCTAATTGTTCTGATTTTCTCACATCTGGTCTCTCAACCATGGTCTTGCATGCAAATTCACTTACATATGCTCACAAATGGTTTGTTAAGGTTCATGAAAATTTTAATCTTGTGAGTATCATACAATAGAAATCTCGTGAATACGGCTTCAACAGTTTCAATATTATTTAGAATACACACAATGATTCACAAACACATAATTGTCCTTACAATGGGCACAAAGAAAGTTTTCTGCTGTATTCTGCCTATGTAATATCTTTTTTTCTTCTCCTATTGGGAGCCTAGTTCTTTTTTTTTCCTAATAGAGACTAATCTACTGTTTCTTCTCTGTGAAATTGATTCCAGGAGTTCACTTCGGGCATAATGGATAGCTTGTCAGTGATTCAATCAAGGGTGGTGGGTCTAGAACACGTTGTTTATGGATTATCTCAGGATCTTTTGAATGGGAATAGATATTCTGATCTTTCAAACTCAAAATTCATGAAGCAAAACCAAAGCTTGAATTCTCCTAGGCTTTCTACATGCACTCCCAGGCCATCTGTAGATATTCCAGGCAGACAGTCTTCGTTATTGTCGCTTAAACATTCTAGCATATGGGATGAAAATGTTGCTGTTAGGAGCCGATTGAGTAATGCATCTAAACATGGAACTGATATTTGGAGAAAGGCCAATTCAGTTAAGAATCCTCCTGAGAAGGATCTTCAGAAATATTGTGGAGAGGGAATACAAAATAGTAGCAGCCGTCACTTGCGAAGTACTAATGCAGTGTTTTCTTCATCTCCCTGTGCAAATGTTCGACAATTTTCAGATGGCAAGAACAGCATTTCGAAACGTGTGTCCGGTTTCTTACGTCAAGGTGATGTGGATGCTGCCTACATGGAAGCCTTGCGTTCTGGTGACGAAGTTGTTCTGTTTGAACTTCTTGATCAAACAGGGCCCGTTCTTGAGTGTTTGTCACCTAAAACTATCAGCAATATACTCCGCATTTTGGCATCATTCCTCCCTGAGCAAAGATTTATTCGCTGTATAATACCTTGGTTGCAGCAGGTAAATTTTCGTAAACAGTTTATCCAAACTTGAGCTTTGGTTTTGTATATCTGATTCTGAATGGTCAAGTTTCACACTGATTTTCTTGCCCTTGCTAGCAACTTTTCCACTTAGTTGGAGTTAGGCAATTAATTTATTATTGGTTACTGTGCAGCTGGATGTTTGAAACACTTTTAAATTTTCTATCTTTTTTGTGATTATGGGCAGTTCCACTTCCAGTTATTTCATTTAAATAATATTTATAAAGATAAGCAGAATTTATAATGAAATTGTACAAAGAAGTTGTGGGAGGTAAAATCCATAATGACTAGAAAGGAATGGCACGGTGTTCGAAGATAAGTGCTGTTCTTTTGATATCTTTTGGTCTATGGTGCAACATAATGCCTCTTGGTGGTGTGCAAATCACACTAAATTCTTTTGTAATGATAGCCTTTTTAATGATTATATTAACAATTGGAAGATTGCTAGTTTTGTGGGGAGGGTTCTCTCTACCCCTTGTCCTTAGTCTGTTCTCTTTTGGTTGCTCTAATGATATATAGATCTTCGTTTCTTATATATAAAAAAAAGATTCCCTATTTTTTTATTCGTAGCTGTGACATAGGATACTTTTATGGATTTCTTTAATAAAATAACACTCATAGTGAAGTGCATTTTTGAATTAAAGGCCACTGCTATTTATTTCTGGTGTTTTCCTGCAGTTGTGCTGTGGACTCAAACTTTTCTATTTGCTTATATGTTTTGGAAAATTTTGCTACGTTGAAGTATTTGAGATGTTCCTTTATAGATGGTTCAGTATAGATTCTTATGCAACTCTTGTTTGTTGTGGAGCTAAACTTCTCATTAACTGGTTTGTTTGTCATGTAATTTCTATAGGTAGTTGATTTGAGCACAATGCATGGAGCAAATTCTCTCGGTCTCTCGGCCAAAGAAAGACAAGAATTTGTACTTGCCATTCAGGAGGCTTCAAAAAGTGAATTTTCTAATCCTGCAGAAACAAGACTTGTCACTCAGCTAGCAACAAAATTGTGCTATTTATGGGGTAAATTTATTCCTCACACCATACACTTTCTTGAATACAATAATTGCCGGAAAGTTTCTGAGTTGATGTGAAATACTCAAATACTTCATGAGCTTTCAATCTTAAATACGACATTTGCATGATATGCTCAAACATATTTACGCATTTTTTCAATTTTTTTGTTTGTTTATTATCATTGGTTCTTTGAGATCCTACATAGTAAGTGTTTGTGTTGATATGATACTATACAGTGTGCTATTACTTTGGTTTGAGTTGAGTTTTGATTAAATATGGTTAGCTGTGAGCTATTACTTTGCCTGCAACTGATCTGCACAAAAGTTATAAACAGAATAGATTTCTTGAAAGAAACTGTAAAGGAAATATTTGTAGTTTAAGAATTGTTCTTTTTCTGAAAAATGTTCTCTGTTTGAATAGGGCAATGCTCGTGATCGAAGGCGGTAGTTCACAACAGCAAGGTCTTGTTTCAAAGATTTCCAGACTGGATTTCAGATAAGTGTATGTTCAATTCTAACACTCATAGCCACAGGGAGATGGGAAGTTTGCACTTCTAGTAACAGTACATTTGTAGTTTTGAGATTTTATTTGCTCTTTTTCTTTCCTTCCCTTCTGGTATTTCTTCTGTAAGTTGATTTTTAGGCTGTAGCTGAATTGGAATGCAATTTCATCATTGGTCTCCAATCTTGATAGAGTTTTTGGAATGTACATAAGGGGATGAAGCGCTAGCGCTCTCGTCGGCTCTTTTATAGGGCGTTTGGGGTGAGAGTTGTGTGTAGGTTTGGTTTAAGATGTCGAACTCGTGTTTGCATTTGGTTTGTTGAACAAATGGATGAATTTCAACCGTCCTCCAAACCTACACCCAAACTCACTTCTTCCCATCATTGTTCTAAATCTAGACTTCCTAAACCCACAAGTTGAACTCCCAAACTTAAGGGCCCGTTTGATAACCATTTCGTTTTTGGTTTTTAGTTTTTGAAAATTAAGCCTATAAACACTATTTATACCCACAAACTTTTTTTTTTTTTTTTTTTTTTTGAAAACAAAAAAAGTAGTTTTCAAAAACTTGTTTTTGTTTTTGGTTAGGAACTCAAATGTCATCCTAACAAAAAAATGAAAACCATTGTAAGAATATTGAGAGAAAACAAGCACAATTTTCAAAAACCAAAAACCAAAAACCAAAAATGAAATGGTTATCAAAGTGGGTCTAAGATGTTGAGCTCACATCTGAAATGTCTTTGAAGAATACAATCTGTATGGTGATTTTTAAACAAAAATCTTAAAAGAAGGGACCTAATGGAAAAGCAAAAATTAGTATTGGATTCCATATTTTATTGTATTTAGTTATAAATATAGAATTGATGTAAATATTAAAATTCAGATACTATTTAAAAAAGAATATTACCACCAAACAGCCAAGTAATCTGTTTTCCAGGAAATGTTGATGCTGGGTGTCACAACCATACTAGTAGAGAGTAGGTTGTGACCCTCACTGAGCAGACAGTGAAGTGGTGGCACGTCGAGTGTCGCCCATCGGGCCATGTCAGAGGGCCGAGAGAGAGAAGTGCCATGATGCGATCGAGGAGGACGATGCATCATCCAACACACCACAATGAGTGGGCATTGATGTCACAAGAAGACATGAAGATATTGAGAGGCAACAGTGTCGTCAGACGCGTCAGTGGTATGCTTGATGGGGGCCAGATGGGGCCCCGGGCCATGACCTCGGAAGTCGGGGTTCCGTCGGGAGTTTTGACGAGCGGCTCTGGAGTTAAGTGCATATGAGTGAAGAATGCAAGCCCGCAAAGTTTCGTGTCAATCGGACACCAGACGGGCGCTCCACGTTGGCGTATGACTCCTCGTGAATATGACGTGCAAGGGTGTCAGACCAAATATGCCTCAGAATGTACTATAGGGGGAGGCATGGTGTCAGCTCTCCACCACCCCTGGGCCCTGTGGCCTAAGTGAGCTACCCCATGGCACATGCGTGTGTCATGGTGTGGGCGAGCGTTGCAAGACGAGTGTCTTGGGCGTCTTCCTTTGGGAATGGGTTTCCAAGGACAGTGTCGGGCGGCACGGGTGTGCTGACATTGCGCCCCCGCCCATGGGCTGGAGGTTGCACCATATGGCCGGGTTGCGGCACGCTATACGAAAATGACTTGGCATGTCTCGGAAGAGTTCATGCCTCGATATGCCCGGATGGATGGATGTCCGGGAAGCCCCGATTAGAAGTAAAGCCCATGGGTCCGTTCTCGAGAAGCAGGTCCGAGCGAGCGGTTAAGTCAGATGACATCCCGAGTCTCGGGATGACATCGTGTAGCATCGGTGGAACCCGATAGTTCCCGGTTGGCACGGTATTTGCCCGAAATGTCCCGGTAAGCATTATAATGGCCCGATAAGCCCCGGTAGGCGACGAAAAGCCCCGGTAAGCGTTATAATGCCCCGGTAGGTCCCGGTAAGTGCTGAAATCACCCGGTAAGCTCCGGTTGAGCGTTTTAAGGCCGTTTTGACCCGTTGAAGGGTCCAAACACATCCCGGCGAAGTTCCGGATCGATGTAGAAGCGTGTGGGCCGTGTTATCGAGATGGAAGATGATGAAACGAGATGCGACGTTGCGTCCAGATGACCTTGGCCTGATGTAGAGGCAAGGTTGAGCCTTAGGACTTGGCCTAGAGTAGAGGCAAGTCGGCTAGAGTCGCGAATGAGTGAAAATACACGTACGGGCGACGTGTATTGACCGAATATTATTCCGCTGCAAGATGATTTGAGTTCGGTTGAGGATGAAGAACCTCGCCTAAGGTCCGATGAAGCACCAAAGTCCCGCGAAAAAGTTATATGGGTTAGAGATGACCCTTAAGGCTGGCCATGGTCGCGTGTAAGATCATGGCGCCGCACGGTTGAAAAGGTACGACCGTGACACTGGGCATTTACCATAGAATATTTTAAACCTTTTTGAACAGTATGAGTATTGTAATATTTTGAAACTCGACTTGTGGCCTTTTATGGTTGACAAAATCAACAAAAACCATAGGCTGCTTTATTTACCAATTTAAAAGGTTGTGTTGATATAGATTGAGTTTAACATATTTTTTAGTTTAAGCAATTTTTAATATTTTATTTGGCTAAATATATGTTTTTGTCCTTGATCCATAGTTATAAGTTTTAACAACCTTTGCATTAAGGTCCCTTCACTCACTAAGAATTGAAGAATATGCTACAAGAGAACAAATAATTACTTAAAAAACTTTCACATCTTGTTGGCGTTCTCATTTTTACCATTGTTTTTGCTTTTTTGATTTTGTTTTCCATCTTGCTCTTGCTCTCTCTCTCTCTCATTTGGTCGACTTTCACAATTTCCTATGTTATTTTCAAATTTTTATTTACTTATTCAAATACTTGAACAAAATTTAATGCCTAAATTGAGAAAGAAATGTACAATTTTTAAAAATAATATAGCAATTGTCTTATGCTTCACTCATCTAATTCAATTTTGTAGATTTTTTTTACGGCATATGTAATTTTGATATGAATACTTTTAAAAGATAATTTTTTTGACAGAATTTTCATTGAGATTATGTTTTTTTTTTTTTTTTTTTAATTTTATTTTATTATTATTATTTTTTTAATATTTGTGGAATTTTCATTGAGATTATATGTTCACTCGTGAGTTTGTCATTTACTTTTCGAACATCACTTGGCTTTATTTGTTTCTTTTATTTTAAAACCCAACTGGTGTGGATAGTGAAGAGTTTTCTTGGAAGAAATGACTAAATTTTAACTCTATCTTTCTGCTTTCATTTATGTAACAATTTAGCCTTTCTAGCTACTTTATTATATAACGAGTTAGTCTTTATATTTTCAAATATGTAGTAGGTTAGTTTTTGAAACTTCATGTCTAACCATGCTCCAAATATTTCAAAATTTGTTATGGATTAATTTCATACTCACCATGTAAAATCTTGTTAATATTTAATGATTTTTTTTAAACATGCGATAAATTGTCTAGAGATCGATCAAATTTGTTTCTAATGTACATGAACTCAATCATTATGTTAATAAAAAACGATATTTCACCCTTATGAAAAGTTTTACACTAGAGAATGTCATTACAGATTTTATATAACAAAAGCTAAATTGTTACATATTAAAGTTTAAAAGCTAAATTTATCACAAATTTGAAAGTATAGAGATTAGATCATTACAAACGAAAGCGTAGAACTAAATTGTTACTCCAAAGTAAATATATAAAAGATTTTTGTGATTGGCTACCAAATTAATTGCTGTGTATCTTGCCAGATCCGATAGTTCTCGGTTACTGTTCTACCATAATTAGTTGTTGTATGATATTGAGATGATCATTGTAGTTTGCTTGCAACCTGTGCAAAACAAAGCTTTGTAAGCGCTGTCTCGACTATTTATTGACTCCATAACAAGATCTTGAGGTTTTGTTAGTCAGTAGTTATTACTACATTCAGTTTAACCTCTCATAAATTTTGTTTTACTTCTTTTGTTTCTGTTGTGATTAGAGTAGCCATTTGTTAACTTTATGTATTTAGAAGATATAGTTGACTAGTTCATTTTTATTGGTTCTGGTTATTTGTTCATAGATTTTGTTTTAGTTTTAAGCTAGGCCTCAGGGTTTGTTTAATTCATGTCGTGGAAATCTGTTTCTTTTTAAGATTAATAAAAGTTCATTTTGTTTAAATAGTGAAGTGGCATTCGTTGTTGAGCAAATGTCATGGCATTGTTAGGTAGTTGTTGGTACGAGGCCCGACTCGTACGTTTTCTTAGGTTGTGAGAGTTTGTTTCTAAACTGAAGTAAGACAAAATGAGCTAAAATGATTATAGAAGTGCTTTAAATTGTCCTTCAAGTATTTAGAAAATTTTAGGTTATCTATATTAATGTCGTTATGTTACCAAAATTTTCAAAGCATTAGGTTAGCATTGTTGAGATTTATGTCCTAAAACTCGTGGATAGTAAATGTAACAAAGTTTATTATAATCAATAAAACGTTATTGAAATGATTCAATTTCTGGTTGTCGAATGGTTGTTTCAATTATGCAATAATTAACCCAAATCCAATAAACTAGAATCCTTGGCTATGATATGAATACTTGAACTTTATGTAGAGACATAAAAGTTGATCAAGTTCAAGTAATAGCCTAAACGGTCCATAGTATAGGGATAAGACTGGGTAGCTAATCCTAAGAAACCTATGTGACATGACTCACTTTGTTTATAGTACAAACAATGTGATCCTGAATCGTTCATGTAGAGACATGCGAGTGGGGGCGTCCTATGCAAAAAAGTTTGTATAAGACAGGACCGCAAAATAAGTCACTTGAAACTGACTGTTTCAAGTGATGACCTAGGTAACTAATAAGGGTAAAAAATATACCTATTTTACCCTTATATTTAGCTCATTTCCTTGTCAAAAGTTGCATGTTTAGATCAATCTTACTATTCCCGAGTTCAAAATATGTTAAAGTTGATGAATTAGGAAGTTGAGAGTCACATTTGTCAAATTATGCTTATTTGTGCTTAAAAAGACTCAATTTGATATGAATTTGACCCAATTTGGTGTTGTGTAGGAAAACAGAGGAAAACTGGAATTTGCCCAGAAAGGCCAAAATCAAATGCGACCGCATTTCTAGAAAAACAGAAGTCGTTTCGAGTCCGTCGTAGGTCGTTTTGAACGAGACTTTTGCGCACCTAACCGACCGCTTTGACCCCGAAAATGACTGGGTTACCTACCAGCACCTATTTCGTGGCTCCTAAACCACTTCCAACACTATATAAGCTCGTGATTCGAAGTCAAATTCAAGCAGAACTCACTGGGAAGAAGAGAGTGGTGACAGAACCCTAGTAGACGCCCATGAGTAGGGATGTCTGAGGTCCTTCTTAGAAGACTGAATTGTAACCTTAGTTAGACATCAAACCTTAGGGTTTGTAGGGATTTTCACCAATTCTCACTTGTAAAAGCGAGAGAGTGGAGTGTTGAGCGAACTCTAGAAGGATTGGATAAAAGAAAAACCCTAGTATTTAGCTACTGCCATTATTTCCAGCACTTGAAACTTTTCATTCTTTTGTATTCTTTACATTCTATTTTCAATGGAAAGTTGTTCATTTGCACTTTATTCCACCATGCTTAGTTAAATTCCGTTGAAGGGTTCAATATGGTGAATTCCCTTATGGTTCAATAGCATGAAAGTGTTTATTCGCTTAAGTTTCTATTCAATGCATGTCATTCTTGATTGATTATCATTCTGATCTTGCTGAGTTTAAATTGATCACTTAGACTTTGCATACTATGTGAGTTTTATCTTGAAAGGGACAGACGATATCGGTTCTCATAAAGGTAATATAGGAGAAAAAGCTTGAAAGAGATTGTTCGGTGGTATAGGGCAAGTTGCCTAAGGCACCCTATATCAACTATAGGGTTATAGATTGCATTCGTGAATTATGTATGTCGGAGTCGAGTCACATAAATGTGCATTATCCGTCAAACCAACATCCAATTGATTAATAAACTAACCCGATCGTGATTAATAAATTAACTAATTGTGCTCTAATCTAGAATGCTCATAATTAAATAGGAAAGCTTTAAATTATTCACAAACATCGATTTAGACCATAAACCTATCACACGAACTTACGAGTCAGAGAGATGCTTTTGGGACTCATATACTCATGATTCAGTTTATCGCTAACTACAAATCAAGAATCCATTTGCGACATGGAACTAAACTGCTTAGCTAAGCTAACTACAATGGTTGTAAATAGTTCGTCATGCTACTCTATCGATTGCAATTAGGATTAAAACAAAAATCTAAATCACAGTCAACATAAAAATCAAATAAAATGTACTTACAATCCGAGGATCCAATCATAGCAATCGATGGTTAGAAGACCATAGACGAGCCTAATCTAAGCCCCAAGGCTTGATTAACCAACCTAAAACTACCCTAAACTAAGGAAAACACAAAGAAATACAAAGAAAACAGAAAGAAATTGAGGAATAACGAACTAAAATGACTTAATAATGACCTAGAATCAGGAAAAATACACTTTTATAACCAGACAATAGCGTCTCAACTTTATGCCTTTTGTCTTCGAAAATACGTGTGGCTGAAGGATAGTGGCAAGACACTATGGGGCTGTTTGGCCCATGGTTTCGGAATCAGAACCCTGGGAATCAGAACCCTGGGGGGTTTGTTCTGGCGGGTTTGAAAGCCTGGGAATCAGAAAACAGTGTTTGGGGTGCTGTGTTCTGAACCCTGGGAATCGGAAAACAGTGTTTGGGGTGCTGTGTTATGAACCCTGGGAATCAGAAAACAGTGCTTGGGGTGCTGTGTTGTGTTCTAAACCCTGGGTTTGTGCAGTTTTTTGCCCACATTTTCTTTTAGCTAATTTATTCTCTTCTTTTTTGTCTTAATTTTTGTAGGATTGAATGGTAGAAGTCCTTACTTAATTTAGATGAATTTTTCAAGGGGAATATCAATGAATAATTTAATTCATCTTCTACTTGTAGACTAAGAAAATTGTGTTCATAAGTTCGAACAATCTATATCATTCACAAAAAAAGAGTTAGACCCGACAAAAGGTACAAAAATTTGTAATACCGAAATACATACGACAACTCAAAAGAAGATAGATGAGCATTACATGTGACATAAGTCAATGAAATAGTAAATATGAGGGTCCAACAAAAGCTATGAACTAGAATTCATAGGTAGTATGGTCATGACTGCCTTCCCAAGATACGCATGCAACACTTATACTTCCATTCAGTAGGGTAGTCGAGGAATGAGCGAAATTTCTTGTCATCAGCCAACAGAGTCTCGGCCACAAGCAAACAGTCGTCCATGTCCATTCCCGGGATAGACTGTAGTTCCCCATACAATTGTTTACGTCGAGCTGACTCAATTTCATCCTTATGTTGAGGTCAGAGTGCGATCTTCTCGATTTGTGTGGACACATAACGCATCTCCGTGCGAAATGTATCGACAACGTCTGATGGTACTGTGCGCCTCCTCTTACTTCCCCGTGATGATCCTGGCGTGTCATTCCTACTCGAACGGGTGGTATAAAATTCTTCACCTACCACAGGTTCAACTATAGGAGGGGAAGGGACATAACAATCTTCAACATCTGTGTTCACGTCATCATCCAAGTTAGTGGCCATTTCGTTCGGAGTCGAAGCACCTTCTCCATTGGCCCTATCCTTCCCGAAAACAATTGCTAGGTCATCGAAGTAGGGGAATGGCTTGTTCCTCAGATCACGAGCAGCTGGGTGTCCCTGTATTCAACATGTTATCACAATTAACATACATGATCGTATAACATTTTATTCATGAACTGTACATGGATTAAGTTTGAATTGTTACCCTAACCCAATCATCAAAGACCGATTTCTCCGCCTCAATGCACTTTCGCTCATCATTCCAGCCAAACCCACTGCAAGTGGGACCCATCATTTCGACGAGGGCACCGTATTGCCTTTTTAGGATCCTCACTCTAGACTCCAAGTTCGGCGTTACTTGTATGTCGCATCCTGGCAGTTTCTCTTTCATCAACTTCTGTACTTGTTGCAAGTACCCCGGTCTGAAGGTCCCATTGTCAGCCCGCCATCCACCTGCCTGAACCAAATGTAACAGACACTGGACCAAAACTTCATCTTCCATTGGTGTCCAGATATGTTTAGGGGCTTTCGAAGTAGACGGTGCCATCTGCATGAACATGAGGGTTATTGTGTACTGAAGTTAGTATATACTATTTATTACTAGTTGACATACACCACAGAAGTTAATTAAATTTAATAGTAGTAAACAAGTAACCAAGCAACTTTATTTACAAACAAAAAAAAATGGTTGCAATACAAAGATGCAGTGGGTCAGTAAACAAAAAAAATCTACACAACATTAAGAACTAAATGACAAAGAGATTTCATTCCTCGTTCCAATCTTCGAACATTTGATTTGCAAGATTGTCTCTCCATTCAGTCCATGCCCCAGTAGGTTCCACAAAGTTTATGTTCTCGGCACTCATACCGTTTGAATCAACTTCTCCAGGATGTCCCTCGTAGGATGGGTCGGGTCCCATTTCTCGAATTATCAGATTATGTAGGAGGCAACATGCCGTTATCATCCTACATTGCACTCGCACAGGATAAAATGACCTTCCTCGTAGAATTGCCCACCGACCCTTCAACGCTCCAAAGGCTCTCTCAATAACATTTCTAGCAGAAGAATGTCTCATATTGAATAGCTCTTTTGGAGTCGTTGGTGGATTTTCTCCACGCCACTCGGTGAGATGGTAGCGTTGACCTCGATATGGGGCGAGAAAACCTTCTGCATTTGGGTAACCTGCACCGCACAGGTAGTAGTATCCTGTCCACATTGACATCGACGCGATTATCAAACTTTACTTTATAATCCACATACACATGTCTGGTAAAATATAACAAATGAGAGTGTGTCACTTTACCCCTAGGGATCCTTAGACCGGTAGGTCGTGATATTGCATCTCTTAGTACTCGAGCGTCTGCAGCAGATCCTTCCCACCCGGGTAGTACGAAGATGAACTCACCATTTTGAGAGCACACACCTAGTACATTAGTAGCAACCTCACCCTTCCTAGTCCTGTACCTAGGGCGATCGGTTGCGCTTACGTTAACCTTAATGTGTGTACCATCGAGCGCACCCAAACAATTCTGTTAGGGACAAGAATATTTAATCGTCGTTTCATGCATTCATAATGCGGAACGTAATTACTGTATGACACGATTTATTTACCTCGAACCATCGCCATCGCTCATCGGTGCAATTATTTGTGACTGGCTCTGGTTTCTTCAAGAGGATCTCGTGGCATCTTATAACAGCGTTAAGAACAGAGTTTACGTGTCGTGACACCGTCTCACCGGATCGAGCAAAGTGTCGTCGAACTACTCTGTTTTTAACGTCATGCGCTAGAATATGAAGGAAAATCCCCACCATCTCTTCGACGTCCACATAATTCGTGTCTGACAAACCTCCTGTTGTTCTTAGCAAGGTGCATAATATGGTGAAACATCTCCTATCCATTCGAGTGCTCTCCCGACAAGCTAAGTCACTCTCATGAATTAGGCGAAAGAAGTTCAGCTGCCTAATTTGGTGTCTAACGTAGGGTGAAGGATTTTCTATGGTGAAATCTCCAAGACTCATAATAAAATTGAAAATTAAAATCCATTGGTATTGTGTGGTGCATATGATAGCGAGTATTGCTATTAACTCGTCTTGTTCTATGTCAAGGTCATCCATTGCTGAGAAAAAAAAAACCAAGGTTGGTTTCTATGATAAGCATATAACTACTCTAAGTATAAGTATGTTATCTCAATGGTTTGGACTAATGAACTTCCCCAAGAAAGAAATTAACTTGGCTACAAGATTCATAGCATAACTTGTAACTCTTCGACGAAAGCCCAACAAAAGAAACAATAGTACTGACTTTTTTTATTAAAAAAAAAATCAATTTTCAATGCATTAATTAGCATTAAGACATATTTCCAACTTCCATAGATCAATCATTTTTTTAAGACATAGTTCCAACTTTTTTTTTGAGTAAAAAATTTAGTCATAGTTTAATTTGTTTTAAAACAATATATTTTTTTTCTAAAAAAAAATAGTAGCATTAAGTTTTTTTTTAAAAAAAAAAAATCATTTTTCAATGCTAATTACCCAAGTTTTGAAATTTAGTCATAGTTTTTTTTATAAGGCATATTTCCAACTTCCATAGATCACTCCTCTCTCTTAAAGACATATTTCCAATTTTTTTTAGTAAAAAATTTAGTCATAGTTTAATTTGCTTTAAAACAATAGATTTTATTTTTTTTTTAAAAAAATCATATTCAATGCTAACTACCCAAGTTTTGGAATTTTGTCATAATTTTTTTTCATACGACATATAATTTCCAACACATATTTCAAACTTTTTTTTTTGAGCAAAAAATTTAGTCATAGTTTAATTTACTTTAAAACAATAATTTTTTTTTCTTAAAAAAATAGTAGCATTAAGCTTTTTTTTTTAAACAAAATCATTTTTCAATGCTAACTATCCAAGCTTTGGAATTTAGTCATAGTTTTTTTTTTTATAAGACATATTTCCAACTTCCACAGATCACTCTTTTTTTTAAGACGTATTTCCAACATTCTTTTAGTAAAAAATCTAGTCATACTTTAATTTGCTTTAAAACAATAGATTTTTTTTTTTGTTTTTTTTTTTTTTTTAAAAAAAGTAGTAGTAAGTTTTTGTTTAGTCCTAAATCTTTTTGGGTTGAAGTAACAATAGTTTTTTTTTCAAAACTAGTCCTAAATTTTCAATGTAACCTACCCACAGTTTATATTAAACATAATTTATATTCCTTATGTTAAAACTTAATCTAAAAATATATTGCCAAAGTTCATTTGAATAGACTAAAATAGGCTAAAAGCATGTTTCCATCTACTTCTTTATCATCAAGGTAACCTAATCACAATTGTGATTATTATACCAAAAAAAACATAACACAAATTTACATCCATGCAAAACAAAAATTTGTAACTCTTGTAACATATAAAGATAACCCGAGTGTAAATATCATAAAAATTGGTAAAAGAAAGAAAAAATCCACCAAAACAAACCTTCTAAAAGATGACCCCTAACAATTTCCATAACATGGAAAAGTTGAATTCTTAGCAAATTTCGTAAATAACAGTGTTCTACTTAAAAAACATAAACACGCAGTGGATGGAAATAAAAATTACGTTACGGAGGTGACGAGCTTCAAGTTGCACTAACCGGCCTGGCCTAGGGTATGAGGAAAGAAGACCTACAAAATAAAGTAAATAAATTAGGAACCAATGTAGAAGTAAAGATATTGAATAAGAAAAAACAAGTAAAAAATATGTATATAAAACCGTCAAGGGAAAGATACCTCTAGGATTCGTTATCATGGACATATGAAATGCACATTCAAGAGTAGACCACGTATCATAAAGATATTGGAGATAAACAGAAGAAAAGGAACACAAAGCAAAGACATTAGTTAGAAGGTAAACCTCATCTAAAGAATACAACTACATTAATACAACAGAATGAACTCATGTAAGGGAGAGAAAGACTAACCAAAGAGAGGACCCCTTTGGTGTGAGAAGGCAAGACACGTATTTAGATATGAAGAGTGGTAATTTTATAAGCAAAGATGAAAAAAAGTAGGTATTGATTCACCAACTACCATTAGTACCATCAAGAGATGTTTAAAATAAAAATATGACACAACAATAACTCAACTAGTCATTTCAACTAAATACTCTTCATCATTCTACTTTATTAATTAAAAGAAGGTGAAGTAAGAACTCAACTATCTAGTCATTTCAACTAAATATTCCTCATCATTGTCTTCCATTACTTAAAGGAAAGGTAAGAACAGTAGAAACAATAAACTCAGCAACCTGGTCATTTCAACTAAATATAATGAACAATGACTTGAATTCTTTTACTAGAACATATCTACATGCAACATCCATTTTTTTTTTTAAAAAAACAACAACAAATTCAATATGATTGCATACTAGGAGACCTTAGATATTAGACTCCTAACAAAATATTTGTTTGAAGGAAAAGAACAAAACCATTTTTTTTTCATTTTCTTGAATTGAAACAAATAATACCAACCAGTGAACATATCAAGCTTCAACATCCAATATAGAAAAAAAAATTGAATAAAATTGCATAGTTGGAGACCTCAGATCTTAGACTCAGAAAAAAATTGTTTGCATAAAAAAGAACATAACTAACATTATATAGATTGTCATTGTATCTTCCTCATTCGAACTCAATCCAGAAAACAAACATTATGCCACAATATTCTCAATTAGAGGGTACAAATAAGAGCCAACATTGTACATTTTTTTTTCAAAACAAGATCAGAATCAAATAAGCAAAACATTGAAAAATTTAGAACCAACAATACAAGAAATAAAAAAGTTTGTGGCAAAATCAAAGAGGCCTCAGATGTTAAAGAATATCATTGGCACAAAAAAACCTCAACACATTAAACAAATTCATCGTCATCGGCCAAAGATTAAAGAAATGAACCTGTTTAGTGGACAATGAAAACCCCCACCAAGCTCCACTCATTCGACCACCTCCCTCATACCAGGCCTTAGACGCTACCTCACAATCAGAACAAAGAACACTTTTTTTGAATGAGAGGAAGCCACGATACAAGAAAATTGATGGAAATTTGGAGGCAGCAAGAGAGAGGGTCGAGTTTATGGAGCGGCAAGATGGAATCACGTCCACTACATGCTTCACAATCCCCCTCCCCACTCCAATGCCCGCCAGAATCCACCCTCCCTCCGTCGTTAGGAAATACCGCATGTCAAAAAACAGAGGAATGAGATGGAGAGAGTGAAAAAACGGGTTCAAATCAGCAACAATCAGAGACGAACAAAAATCCCATCTCAAAATGGACAAAAAAACAAGAAAATGAGACAGAGTGGAGAGAACACAAACCCGAGTCAACAAATCCCGCTCGTTCCTCGTTCCAATCGATCCAATGTTCGATCTGTTACATACCTCATTTTCTGGCGACATACTAATGGAGAGAAGGGAGGAAGAGAGAGCGGAAGACGAAGAGCTAGGGTTAGGGCTTCTTCGGCAAGGAGAGGAATAGTGAAGGGAGAAGGAAACGATGAAAAGATGGAGCAGAAAACACGTGAATAGTGAAGGGAGAGAGAGATGCAATAATGGATGAGCAGAAAACGCGTGAGGGAGAGAGAGAATATGCAAAAACCTAGGAGGCTGGGTTTCAAAACCGGCTAAAAAAACGGTGGGGCTGTGTTTTAAAACCGACCCATTTAAACACAGTGGCCCAAACATGGTTTTGGGTTTCAAACCCAAAACCATTCCAACCCTAGACTATGGGCCAAACGCCCCCTATAAGTGAATGTCTCGATGCTGAGGGTGTTGGGCGAGATGGTGGGCTTTCGGTAGCATTGAGACGCTCCAGGGTAGTGTCTCAACACTACCCTCTCGGGTCTACTTGCTCCTTTTGTTCGTCTTGGCTTCTATTGATCAGATTTTTGCCTAACTTGCTCTTTTTAAGCCCTTTTTGCTCCAAAGTGTTTCTGGGAAAGCTCGAACATCAATTACCAAAAAAATATAACAATTAAGCACACAAATAACTATAAAACTAGCATGATTATCACTAGGTGATCAATCTAAGTTAACAATAAACATTAAAATCAATACAAAAGTAAACAATGTTGGAAGGTAGCAAGGTAGAGAAGAAAAAAAAAAAAACAATCGCTGGCGGCAGTGAGCGGTGGTCGTCAACCGCCGAAGATTTGAAGAAGAAGAAGGAAGGGGATGAAGAAGAAGAATACGAGAGAGAAGGAGAAAGAATTAAAAAAAAGAATAAAATAATAATATTTATATTTTAATATTTTTTTATTTAGAAAATTAAAAAAATATTTTTTTTATTAAAATAATGGTGACACGTCAACAAACTGTTAGGATTTAATAGAAAAATGGACGAAGGGACCAAAAGTGTTACGGAATCCAAACCTCAGGGGTACTTTTGTTGAGTTCTAAAACTAAGGGACCAAAGTATTACTTAACCCAAACCTCAGGGACTAAAAATGTATTTTTTCTTTAAATTAAGTACCATTAATACTTTTGCTCAATTTTATTTAGGGACCGAACAGTAGTGAAGCTTGGAAAACAAAGGTGATGCAAATTAAAGATTGAGATTCAATTGAAAGAATTCTTAGGGAATTGATTTCGTCAATTTAGTTTAGGATTAATTTAAGGGAATGAATTGTAACGTACATTTATTTTATGAGCCTAAGAACCTTTTATCACAACTATCTCTCCCAAGCATAATTGATTCTCATGCATATAATTAACTTGATATCCCTATCTAAGTTCATTAACATGCAAGTCTTTTAGTTCTTTTGACCAATTCTAACGTTATTCTAAATTCCGTCATGGGCTTAGAATTTCTACTTTAGTTATGCAATCTTAGATAAGTCTATGCTAAAGCCCCTCTCCCGAGCAAGATTCAACACTTAGATCATTCAACTAATGGCCAATTAATTGAAAGCATTCAAACATGATTGCATACATAAAACAATTGCACAAAACATCCCATAAATCAATCCATAAACATAAAAAACTACACCAATCCCTAAGAAACAAGCTTAGCTACTCATACATGACGTTACGATATAAACTAAGCATGATAAAGCCATTAAATCTAACTAGAGATAAGGGAAAGGAAGGAAAACACTCGAAGTCGTTGAAATCGACACGTCCCCGTCACGATCTCCACGCTTTCAAGTTTGGTTCCTGCTCCTTAGCCTTGCTTCAACTTCCACAGAAGGTCTCTAATCGAAATTAGGACTAAATTCTCTCTAATTGGACTCCCCTTGGCCGTAGCAAATAAGGATGAATATATAGGAAATCTACCGACAACGTCACAACACTGTCCTCTGCACCGCCAAACAACATAGGAAAATGTCACAGCGTCGAGACGCTAAGGGCCAGCGTCAAGTTGCCGCCCAAATAAGATTAGGAAACTTTGAAGCGTCTGATAGCGAGCATAGCAAGCTATTGTTCTCTATCTATTATAGTTAGTCTTTGAGAGTAAACTGGCCAAATTTATGCACCTTAATGTTTATTTGTAGGAATTGATTATTGGAGCTTAATTGGAGAAATCAAAGTCAATTGGGTGTTCGGGACACTAAAAGAGGCCAAAGAAGCAAAAAAAATCAAAGTTGGAGGCTTAAGTTTGAGTCAAACCCGAGAGCTAGCGTCTCGACGCTTATTTTCCTTTTCTGTTTTTGGCGGTAGCAGGGACAACGTCGCGACACTACAAACAATTTTTCTATATATTCCTCACTTTGTGCTATGGATTAGATGAGTCCATTTGGTTAGATTTTAGCCCTAATTTCAACTAGAGACCTTCTGTGGGAGCTGAAGCAAGGCCAAGAAGTGGGAACCAAGCTTGAAGACGTGGAGATCGTGACGGGGACATGTCGGTTTCAAAACTTGATGGACGATTTGCTTACCGCAAGTCTATGGGTCAAGTAATAATATAGTGTTATCATGATTAAATGGGTGTCGTCCTCTGGATTGGTTTTCTAATCAAATTAAGTACCGTGAATAATCTTGTCAAATTTTATTTAGGGAGCAAAACTTAATGCAAAAGATAGATTTAAAGACACAAAAGCATAAAATAAAAGTGGAGACTCCAATGGAAAGACTCTTAGGGAATTGATTTCATTATTTGAGATTGAGGATTAATTAATTGGAATGAATTTATCGTGCAATTATATTACAAGCCAAGGAAACTTTTATCACAATTGTCTCTCCCGAACATAATTGATTCTCATGCATACAATAAATCCAATATTCCTATCTAAGTTTATTAGAATGCAAGACATTATTTGGTTTAGTCCTTGTTATACTTCTAAAGGCAATCTAAATTCCGTCACAAATTTAGAAACTCAACTTTAGTCATGCAATTAAATAAGTGAGTCTAAGCCAAACCCCCTCCCCCGAGCAAGATTCAACCCTCAAATCATCCAATTATTGATCAAGTAATTGAAAGCATTAAACAAAATTGCATGGATAAATAAAAACACATTCATACCAAAAATCAATCCAACAAACTAAATAACTACATCAATCCCTAAGAGTCTTTCCATTTGAGTCTCCACTTTTATTTTATGCTCGTCTTTAAATCTATCTTTTGCATTAAGTTTTTCACCCTAAATAAAATTGGACAAGATTATTCACGATACTTAATTTGATTAGAAAACCAATCCAGAGGACGACACTCGTTTAATCACGAAAACACTATAATATTACTTGACCCGTACAATTGCGGTAAGCAAATCGTCCATCAAGTTTTTCGCGCCGTTGCCGGGGATTGACATATTTAGTTAAATTAATATTGTGGAAAAATTGTTCGGTCTTAATTTAGGGTGTATTTTTATTTTCTTAGATAGATTGCATTTTTTTCCTTATTTGTTTTCTTTCCATATTTGTTAGTTTTCTATTTTAGTTCTTTCTTTATTTGTTTGGTTTTTTTTTTCTCCCCTTAATTGCCTTTTCCTTATTTGCTTTTGTTTTTCTTTTTTTTTTTTTTAATTTTTTTTCTTTCCTTTTTTGTTTGAGTCTTAGTTCTTTGTTCTTGTTGGGCTATTATTTGGTGTTTGCATATAAATTGAAAGCCTACATATCATTGATGTTTTAATTGATTTAAATGAATTTTTATAATTTTGGGTGGCCCGTTAGGGAATCTATGCCCAAAGAATCAACAACAAATTCCAATTTTTCATCTTCAAGTTATACCCCTTTACAAAAAAAAATTCTTCCTTAGAAAGCTTAGTTCGAAATTATATTGAAGAGTCTAAAAATTGATGAAATTATAAGAGGACTTTAATCCCCAAAGGAAGTTAGTGAGGTGGGATCCACTTCTTTGGATGTCTAGTGAGTCATGTGGCCACTGATTCATTAGCACCCATCCATGAGCGTAATTCTTTCGATATTGCTAAGGTTAAGCAATTAGGGGTGAGTTGCATAAATAGTGGGGAAGAATTGGAGAGTGTTAGCACCGATCAAGAACAAGTTTGTGAGGAAGAAAAAGAAAATGAGCTTGTAGTGTTAGAGGAAGTTCAGAAGGTAGAGATTAAAGTTGTAAATCCTTCGTCTGTTTTATCTTCTCCATCCTTTGTAGAATATGATTGTCCCTTTTTCTATTCTCACGAGTCAGTCTTAGAGTCATAGTCTTTTTATTTTGATCTTTCTCCTTTTATGCTTATTTTCATTAAAAATACAAAAAATAATTCTGTTTCAGGGGCCCATGAGAAGCTAGTAAGCTTGTTAGCGATCGTGAGTTTTATTGATTCAAGGAAGAAGAACCCAAAGAAATACGAGAATTTTTATGTGCCTTGACAGACTGCACGAGCACGTCGAGCTAATGACGTTAAACAAGCGCTTATGAGAGGCAACCCAAGTTACTTTGTTATTGTTTTTATGTTGTTGTTTTTGTTTTGTAGGAGTTCCCGTGTTCTTGCCTTTGCCAAGCATTCATGAAAAGGTCATCATTCCAGGGCAGTATTGTTCACCCCTTCCATTAATCTTCTCTTGTTCACTTGCTTGATTAGGCTTTAGTTTTCTATACATTGAGGACAATGCATGTTTTAAGTTTGGGGGTGGAATGCCTTGCTTGTTGAGCCCTTGAGCATATGAGCTCGGGCTATATTTTTTAGCTTTCTACGAATTGAGCATATGGTTATTTTGTGGATGTTATTTTTGCATGACTATGATTTCCTAGGATAGGGTTTCTTGTCAATTTTCAAGCTTTTGATGAGTTGTAAGCATGAGTGCCCAAAAATGGAGACTTTTTAAACTTTTTCTAGGAGATGTCTTGCATTAGTAGAGTATTTTCCTTGGTTTAGAATTGGACTTGAATGCTTAGGAGCGAATTATTAGGTTCATATTCTTGTCACCTCGATAGGTGTAGGGAAGAGCTAAAGAGTTAATTTTTTTTTTTTTTTTTTGCAAATTAGCATGTTTAGTCTTGCCTAGGAGGAAATAAATGAATATATGCTTATCATGCTCATAAAGAAAAATCATTCTTGTTGTCACAAATTGAAAGAAAAATAAAGTCATGACTTATGCGCGCAATGCAATGTTTAATAATGATTTAGGCAAAAAGAGCTACCCTTGTTGTGATCAGTTAGGCCAACCAAGGGTTAAACTCGGGTTATGGGCCCCTACAATAGGTGTGTGAAAGCTTGTGCCACTTTTAATTGCGTAATTCAATTTTTAATTTAAAAGCACTTAGGTATGGATAAAAACAAACTAATTTGTTATGTTGGCTCATTAGTAAATCTGAAGTGCCAGTGTAGAGGGAAGATGAGTTGAGAGGTTAATAATCCAATCCCGAGCTAGTAGAGTCTAATTTAATTAAGTTAGATCTCTCTTGTGCAAGTTAATTTTGGAAAAATTTCGATTTGTCTCATTCATTGGGCCTTATGTGCATGTCTCTTGATTGCTTGATTATTGACTTGTGAGCCTAGAGGATTGAGTCATGTTTGTTGCATTTATTTGTCAACCTATGCTTGATTTTTAGTTTGCTCGAGGACTAGCAAAAGCTTAAGTTTGGGGGTGTTTGATAGCGAACATAGCAAGTTATTGTTCCCTATCTATTTTAGTTAGTCTTTGAGAGTAAATTGACCAAATTTATGCACTTTAATGTTTATTTGTAGGGTGTTCGAGACACTATAAGATGCCAAAGAAGCAAAAAGAATCAAAGTTGGAGTCAAACCCGAGAGCTAGTGTCGAGACGCTGCTTTCTGGGCGTTTTGACGCTTATTTTCCTTTTCTGTTTTTGGCGGTAGCAGGGACAATGTCGCGACGCTATAAACAATTTTCCTCACTTTGTTCTATGGATTATGTGAGTTCATTTGGTTAGATTTTAGCCCTAATTTCGACTAGAGACCTTCTGTGGGAGCTGAAGCAAGGCCAAGAAGTGGGAACCAAGCTTGAAGACGTGGAGATCGTGACGGGGACGTGTCGGTTTCAAATGATTCAAAAGTTTTCCTTTTCTTTCCCTTACCTCTTGTTGTTTTTATGGCTTTCCTTTCAATTAGTATTTGTAGTTTCAAGGCTATGAATTGCTAGTTGTTTGTCTTAGGGATTGATGTAGTTATTTAGTTTGTTGGATTGATTTTTGGTATGAATGTGTTTTTATTTTATTCATGCAATTTTGTTTAATGCTTTCAATTACTTGATCAATAATTAGATGATTTGAGGGTTGAATGTTGCTCAGGAGAGGGGGTTTGGCTTAGACTCATTTAATTGCATGACTAAATTTGAGTTTCTAAATTTGTGACGAAATTTAGATTGCCTTTAGAAGTATAACAATGACTAAACCAAATAATGCATTGCATGCTAATAAACTTAGATAGGGATATTGGGTTTATTGTATGCATGAGAATCAATTATGCTCGGGAGAGATAATTGTGATAAAAGTTTCCTTGGCTTGTAAAATAATTGCACGATAAATTCATTCCAATTAATCAATCCTTAATCTCAAATACTGAAATCAATTCCCTAAGAGTCTTTCCATTTGAGTCTCCACTTTTATTTTATGCTTTTGTCTTTAAATCTATCTTTGGTATTAAGTTTTGCTCCCTAAATAAAATTGGACAAGATTATTCACGGTACTTAATTTGATTAGAAAACCAATCCAGAGGACGACACTCGTTTAATCAAGATTATTACTTGACCCGTATACTTGTGGTAAGCAAATCGTCCATCAGCGTCGGGACGCCACAAGGCTAGCGTTTCGACGCTAGCTCTCAGATATGCCCACTTTGTTAAGCCTCCAACTTGACTTTTCTTTACTCTTTTGGCTTCTTTTGGCATCCCGAACACCCAATCATCTCTAAACTCTCGTTTTAGCTCCCATAAACAATTTCCTACAAAATAAACATTAAAGTGCATTAAAAAGGCAAAAAATTACTCAAAGACTAACTATAATTTATCGGAAAATATAGCTCGTTATGCTCGCTATCAACAACAAGATTGAGGTCGAAAATCTCCAAGGTAGCATTTAGATTGAATCTCCAAATCGACTCTCCCATTCTTGAAGAAAAAGTTGTCTTTTATAGGCCTCTAAAGTAAAAAAGTAGGCTCTCGAAATAATTGTGACAATCCAGATTCTCCCTTAGTGCCACAAATCAAGGAATAAAATCTCATAATAAATCAGGGGGCAACAAGAAAAATGGCTACAAATAAAAAGGTGGCTTGAAAAATGGCTACAAACGTTTGTAAATTAAATAGATGGCTAAACCATTTATTAATTAATAATTCCCTAATTATACAAGACAAAAATGCCCCTCAACAAACTTCCTAACGTGTTGTTAACGTTTAAAACCAAAATCATTTAAGAGAGATAAAAAAACACCCCTAAAAATAGTTGGAGACATTTTAGGAGGTTTAAGAATACGAAAATAAAAAAGACACACAACTATTTTGAAACCCAAATGTACCAGACCCTAGTTGTTCCCCGGGAATAGGAGTAAATACCTTGTCGGACAATGAGTACAAAGTTCAACCACCCCGTCAGTAGAGAGAAACACCTCTGAACTCCATTGAGAACCTCTGAAAAATTAAGAAACCGGAATTATGACACATCTGCTGAAAAATTAAGAAACCGGAATTATGACACACCAATGAGTACAAAGACCCTAGTTGTTCCCCGGGAATAGGAGTAAATACCTTGTCGGACAATGAGTACAAAGTTCAACCACCCCGTCAGTAGAGAGAAACACCTCTGAACTCCATTGATCAGGAACAACATCCCTGTCCATCTGCATATTTACTACCTGCACCTAAGAACCTTGAACTTTGTACTCCTTCCCCAATAAAGGTATTTACTCCTTTATTTATTTATAGTCATTTTTCTTGTCAAAGTTCAACCCCCTTCAGTAGAGAGAAACACCTTCGAACTCCATTAATCGGAAACAACAGTCCTGTCAATAGGAAGATTTACTACCTGCAACTAAGAATACCTGAAAATTTTTAAAAACAAATAAGAACACAGTAATTATGATACCTTAGCTGCTGCAATTATGAGTTGTCATAACACCGCCCACCCTCCCACCAGAACCGCCTTCATGCACCAGCCCGTTCGTCCATCTTCATCTTCCACAACCCTCCCTTCCCACCATTGCCCCCCCTTGAAAGACTTAATCCTCCATTTCCCACCATTTTCCACCCCCCAACACAGAGTGTATCCCAATCCCTACCTCTCGCATCGCGCCGGCGACCCACATCCGCCGTGCCGACGACCTTCTTCCGCCGTGCCGTCGAGACTCTTGCTTGCCCCACATCCTCCATCGATTCTCCTTCTGCACGAGGACTGTACAATTTCTCAGAAATTCAAACCAAGGTAACAACTTCATTCTCATTCCCTTATATTAGCAACAAACTGATACATTCCCCCAAGATTTTAGGGATTTCGTTATTACATTCCCCCGAGTGGTATGTACTGATAAATACCATTTCTATTAGACATGAACAACTTCATTCCGATTCCCTTATATTAGCAACAAGCTGATACGTTCCCCGAGATTTTAGGATTTCGTTATTACATTCCCCCGAGTGGTATGTACTGATAAATACCATTTCATCGTTATTACAACTTCTCTGGAAAAAGTGTGCTTGTGGTATACTCATATGTATGTGTGCGTACACATTGACATGTCTAATAGAAAAAATGCTTTGATTTGTCTGTACTATTATATACATCCATGGAATGGTCTAATGTGTCTACTTGTGTGTGTATACACTTAATCCCCCCTGTATTTGAGTTAATCACCCCCTGTATCGTGTATGTCTGGAATGCCCAATAAAAATACACTTTGTCTTTGTCTGTGTTGCTATATGCAACCATAATAACCCCCGTACCATGTTCACCTGAATGCAAATACCTGATGAAATGCCATAACTGATATCTGTATATAGTATTACATACATACGTGTTCCGCATGCATCCTGTGTGTATGCATACTTACCCTAGTCCCACCCCCATATGAGTTATATATACGCTGTAGTTTATATGTACTGTCATCTGTCTGTATGTACTGCTACTTACGACTTTTATTGTTGTTCTTTTGTAACATGGATAATGAGGGGCAAAATGTGAGGGATAAAATCTTTTTTTATCGTTGGAAACGCTGAACCTAAGCCTAAAAAATAGGTAGATCTTTTTATACACTTGAACACAAACCGCCAACTGAACTCCCTATAAATCGGGATTCATCCATCCCGAAAAAAGGGGGGAGAAACTGAATGAAAACAAAAAAAATCTGTTAACGGCGTTTGTCTATAGTCGTATATACTAGGGGTAAAAATGTCAAAATAAATCTAGAAAACAGTTCCTACTATTCCGGTAGCCACGCTTGCAAAGACCAAACTTCCGTAGCCAAAAATCAAGCCCGCTTTTATTTTGTAGCCATTTAGCACAATTCCCCATAAATCAGATACTTCAATCATGCTAAGTCTGTTTGCTGACATCTGGTACCCACAAGGTTAGGGTATGTGGCCCAAAACCGGGGAAAATCCAGATTATACATAAAATCATGAAATTAAGTCAATTTTTACCAAAAATAGCTCTTTTGGCACTGAAAAATTTATATTTCACAAATCTTGGCTGGAAATATGGACATAAACTAATTTTGTATCATTTTGTTTTATTTACTCAAGAATGCATAATTAATTACGAGATTTCAGACAATAAACTGAAGTTGTAAATATAAATGAATTTTATCATCTAGGTCGACAACATTTATTTGTTTTGAAGTTAATTGGGAGGTACCAACCTATGAAACTAATGTTTTGAAGTTTTGTTCATTATGAGATGTTTATTAGTCTCATCTACTTATTTATGTAAATGATAGTTTTTTGTTTTGAAGTCAATCAAGAGATAGAAACGTGGGAAATTAGTTTATGGTAGAAAAAAGAAAAACAAAACTTGAATGAAAATGAATTTCATATTAAATATAGTATATTATGTCATTAGGTTTGACATTAATGGAAAGCAGAAACGTAAGAAATTAGTTTATGTTAAGTATATTTAGTAATTAGGTTTGACATTATTTGGAAGACAAAAACTGATTAGAGTGTAATAATATACCATACACAAGCATTGTATATTATTACACTTTAATTATCAATATCAATCAGTTTGCTAGGTTACTCATTTCTTATATATACAACATATTTTCAACTCATATTTGATTGAATTATCTAGAAAGCAAGTCCTATACTAGATTTCATTTTGCATGTAAAGCTCTAGGTTCATGATTCAGACCAAGATTTGAAATCCGGATTTGGTACCTGACAACCCCGACATTCCCCTGTGACCTGGCTATATTACCATATTTGTCTTAAACTGCGCTTCCAAGAGTGAAGTGTATTGTCTCCACAAACCAACACAGAGTTCATTGTATAGTACTATCCCACAAACAAACACATGGTCCTTTTAGCTTGCTTTGTCTTCACTCACATGCTTCCTAAGAAAATTCCCAGGAGGTCATCCAACATAGAACTTCCCCAAGCCAAGCACACTTAACTTTGAAGTTCCTATGAATTGAGCCACCGAAAAGGAAGGTGCACCTTGTTCGTATAAATAGATACTATCAATTCTTTTAAGCTTATCTCGACCATACTTTCGTATCCTCAAGATCCTCTCATTTGGATGTGGTCTCGGTTCATTCACGTTGTAACGACAAGCATTGAAAAAAAAAAGAAGAAGTGGGCATTAAAGGCCCGGTCAAAAAGGGGGAAAAGAGAAAATGGGGAGAAACTTCCCCCCAAATTCGGTCAATTGACCGCTTTAAAAAAAAAAGAAAAAAGAAAAATCTGAACTCTTTCTCTCCCTCTCACGAATTCTCTCTCTCTCGGCACTCTCACTCCCTCTCGTCTCCTTCTCCCTCACTCTCTCTCTCTCTCCCATCTCTGCAACCCGCCGCCTCCACTGCCGTCGCGCAAGCCACCGCCGCCGATATCTTTCTCTCCCTCTCTCTCTCAGCTTCTTCCCCTATCTTCACGATTATTCAGCCCCTTTCTCCTCCATCCTTCACGTTTTTTTTCCTTCTCTTCAACAGCTCGCCTCTCGTTCCGTTGCTGCCGCCCGAGCTTTAGCTCCACCCGGTTTTCGTGGTGTCACTGGCGACGGGTTTTGTTCGCAGCAGGTCGTCGGCGTCGGCGTCAGTGCAGCACCAGTCGCAAAGGGCATTTTTCCGGCAGGTTACAGCATTTTCCGACTGTGTTTTAACGATTTGGTGCGTGGGTATGGTTCCTCTTGTGTTTTCTTGTCTCAATCGCCCTCGATCTTTCTTCCAATCTCTCGTTGTCTCTGTTTAGCAGTGTTTTCCGGCGATTCTGCACGTGAAGCTCGCGGCCAACAGTGTTTTCGCGTGGATCATCATTTTCCTTTGGCGTTCTGGCGAGCTTTAAGCACGGGTAAGTTTGTTTGAGTGTTATTGTGGTTGATTATTACGTTTAATCGAATACCCATCCAATATTTACGTCGTGCAACAAGCTTTCCTCTTCAATTTGAGCGATTCAAATAGTGGTTCTTCACGTTCCGGCAACTCCAAGCATATTCAGGTTGTGGGTAAATGAGATTTGAAGTTTTGGGTGTTTTGTTTATGTTAGAAGAGTACCCATTAATATTAGCTATTGATTTCTAGGTACCCACAACGTTTGAAGGCCCAATCGTCAAGTTGGAGCGATTTTTAGAACTTGGACAACAAGTTTTAGTGTGAGCTGGATAAGTTTTTGGGGTGCTTAACGTCCCTAAGTTTATTGGCTCCTTGTTGAATGCTTGGATTAATCTCTTATTGATTTGTGAATTCTTTTCCCCTCTTTGTGTAGTTTAAATAATGGCCTTGGGAGCTAAGGAGTTAATTTAGAATTCATCAAGCGTCGTTAGCTATGTAAGTAGCCGTTGGAGTAAATTCTCTACTTTAAACTCATTTATGTTGAGTATGGTTTGCGATAGCATGAGCCGGGTTAAATCCCAAAGTTGCCCCTTGGAATTTAAGTAACTAATTGTATTCAAAATTCCATGTTTTAAGTGCATTATATGGTAGCTGAACATGGTAAGTAACATGCTGCATTGGAATGAAATGTGTAGGTTTGGAATGATTTGGTTACTCTTGGCATGAAAATGTGTATAAGTGGTTCGGATTGAGACTGAGGTGATATGTTGCGTTAATTTTAAGAATATGGCTACTACATGTATAATTGTGTTGTGTGATAGAAGCGAGTGTATGACCGATGTATATTTTATAGCTAACCGACATTGTTGTGGGCAACTGAGAGTTTGTGTTTTTCTCTGCTTAGGAGGGTTGCCGTTAAAAAAAAAATAGCAAGAGTTAAGGGGTCCTAAAAGGGAAAGGATTAAGAAAGGGAAAGAAATAGGCTAGTGCCTTAGAAGATGGCCGTGTCAATTAAACACCTAGGACTGAGATGTAATAGACTGAAATGAGGGGCTTAATGGGCGGGACTTGGCTTCGCAGTCTAGGTGCCATTTACTAATTGTGGAAGTTAATTCCTGACTTAAACCCATGAACGCCCCACCAGTGAAATGGTAGTTTAGAGCGCTACGCGCCCATTAGTGCCTTGAGGGATGAGACTTAGCTCCACTGACTCGGTGCCATCTACCATCAGTAGGAGTAGAGACCTCCCAAAACTCCCACTTGTGCACTATCAGTGAGTTGGCAAACTTATATATATAGGTGTACTAATTGAACACGAGACCCGAACTGCAGATAAATGAAATGAAATGAACGAGAATGAGATGACCTAACCCTTAGGCCCTTAACTCGAATAAAATGTTAAAACCTTGATTGCTACTTACTGAGTATTTTCTTAAATACTCATTCTTTTCCCTTTCATATATCTACAGGTAGAGGTAAAGGTGTACAAAACACGTGATGGAGTGCTGCTGAGCCATGGGTTTTCTTTAGAATAGTCTTCCACATTTTTACGTTTCGAAATTCTTCTTTTGAACTTGTACTGTGTTGTTTTAAGGTCAATTCCACGTTAAATTTTGTTTTGAATAACTAAAGGTTTCGTTTGTTCTGTTTTAACTGGGATCCCAGGTTAAAAAGTTTCGCAAATTTCTAAGTATGTTTTCTTTAAATGTTATTTCTTCGCTGTTCTTAGAAGTAGAACGAAATGTATGTCGTAACGACCCTGGGATCTAAGTATGAAAAGTAGGGTCGTTACACACGTACCCCTACTCTACCCGAGTGTCATATTGCATCTCAAGAATACTTCAAAATTGGACTCTCAATGTCATTGGATATTGAATCATAAAAAACATTCAAATTGACATTGTGTATTATTGCAATTATATTTACAAAAAAAAAAAAAAAGTGTTGTATATTTTAAATCCACTAAACACCAACATTAGCCTAATTTACCGATCAAAGCATTTATTGCTTCTGTGAAATAGGAGACTCAAATTTTCACCTCTACATTTGTTGTATTAGAAAAAAAAAATTATTCGACTTAAATAAATTACACAAATCTAAATAGTTATCCACAAACTTCATCGCCATTGTAATAATCAAATTATCCAAGTTCAAATCTTAATGGAGATATTTAGAACCATGGAAAAAAAAATTATTTGAACTTGGAGGCAGTGGCAGAGCTACAGTAGGCCGAGCCCCCCCTGAAGTTTAAAAATAATGTATATTTGTATATATTTGTTGGCTTTTTTGTGCAATAGTTGGCTTTTGGCTTGGTGGTAGGACCTTCCAGCCCCCCCTGAACGTCCCCAAGAGCGTGCGTGAGTTCGATTCCAGCTTCATGCACGTTTTCCAAGCTTTTTTTTTTCCTTTTAAACCAGCCTGCATGAGTTCGATTCCTGCTCCACGCGTGTTTTCTAAGCCCTTTTTTTTCCCTTTCCAACCATTTTTTTTATTTTTTATATGCATATATTATTAACGTTTCTTAATACTTTTTTTTTTAAATAAAAAAAAAATTATACCAATTTCGTGTGTTTTCTAAGCCTTTTTTTCCCTTTTCAACCATTTTTTTTTATTTCTTATATGCATATTAACGTCTTTTTTTTTAAAAAAAAATTATACCAATTTGTGTTTCTTTTTACGATTTTTCTTTGGAGATTAATGTTTTTTTAGTCCACGATTTTTTTTCTTTAAAGATGGATTTTTTTTTCTTTTAAATAAAAATGTGCTTTTATTTTCATAACAATTTAGTCTACATTGTGAAAATTATTACTAAGAATTAACGAGATTTCTTACATATACCTAGATCAATAAACTAATTAGGGACCAAAGTATTTATAAATAAAAAGGACTAAGTAGCTAAATAATAAGAATTGTTACTTAATTTTGAAGGAGGTTTTCATAGTAAGTTTACATTGTTATAAATGTTTTTTTAAAAAGACTATAATGTTAAAGTTTAAGGTCTAAATTGTTACATATACTAAGTTTTAAGGACTAAATTGTTATAAATTTGAAAGTACAAATACTAAATGGTTACTTTCATGATAGTCTAAGGACAAATGTTTTTTTAATGTATTAAAAAATTAGTCATAACTTTTATTGAACAAACTAATTTAAAAATATATTAAGCCCGCTACATAACTTAGCGGTAGTTGGCATGTACCCTTGACCGATAGGTTAAAGGTTCGAATCCCTCCACCGTCAAGTATTGTTGAACTCAATATATATATATATATATATATCAAGCTCCCCCTAACATAAAGTCCTGGATCCGCCACTGCTTGGAGGCATGAAAATTTAGAGAAAGTAAGAAAAGGTTAGAGATTAAAAAAACGAAGAAAGGGTTAGAGAGGAAAAGAAATTAGAGATGAAAAAATTAAGAGTAAAAATCTTGGGTAGAAAAAATGAGAGAGAGAATTTTTTAGAGAATAAAGTTAGAAAGATTATAAAAACTTGAGAGGAAAAAAGGGATCACTAAAAGTCATTGTTTCCCTTTTTCAAAAATCCCTTATCTATATCATTACCAAACATCACAATTTTGAAATGGAAGTAATTTGTAGCACGACGATATTAGAAAGTGATTTTGAAATTGTTAAAATCTCTTTTGTCATATTTAAAATCACCCCGAAACATATCTTTAATAATTCAAAATCCATTTTGATGATATGCAATTCAAGTTTAAAAGTGTAAATTCAAACATGAAATATTGATTTTGAATGCTTAAAAGTATGTTTGGGATGATTTTGAATATGACAAAAGTAATTTTAGTTATTTCAAAATCACTCTCAAACATGCACTTATATTCCACAATCACTTCTAAAGTTCTAAATGCGTCTTAAATATTCAAAATGATTAACTAACTTCATACTTTTCTAGGACTCAATTAACTCATCTAGACATGTTAGATTGAACTATTAAAAAATCTCATAACCAACATAAACTTCAAAAAGAAAACTAAATATGCCAAATAAATCTAAACTAATTTCATATTTTACCACTTCTAAATTAAGTACAAAAATAAATAGCTACTGTCCACTAGTAGATTAAACTAATCAATGTCTTATAAGGAACTAAATATACCAAACAAACACAAACTAATTTCATACTTTTCTACATCCATACCTTCAAAGCCATTAACTATGGTCACACTAAATTTAATGAATATCTTATCATGAACATAAACTTTGAAACAACTAAATAGACTTAACATGAACTAATTTTCTACGTTTCTGCCTTCCAATTAATGTCAAACCTAATCATTAAATATACTTAACAAAAAAAACTAATTTCCTACGTTTTTGCGTTCCAATTAATGTCAAACCTAATAATTAAATATACTTACTAAACCTAATTTCTTAATCCCGGTTTGATAACATTTTAGGGGTCGTTTGATAACCATTTCATTTTCTGTTTTCTAATTTTGTTTTTCATTTTAAAAAAACAGGGATGTTTGATAACCATTTCTGTTTTTTAAAAACGTTTTTGAAATTATAAGCAAATTTCAAAAACCAAAAAAAGTAGTTTTTAAAAACAGGTTTATGTTTTTCAAAAACTCATTTTTATTCTAATACTTATTTTTCTCCTCTTTTACCTATCTCTCCAACAAATTCTTTTTTCTATTTTTTTTTCTCTCTAAAACGTTTTTCTCTCTAAAACATTTTTTTCTCTATAAAATTTATTTTTTTTCTTTCTAAATTTTTTCTCTCAATTTTTTTTTCTCTATAACTTATCTATTTCTAAAAACTTATCAATAACTTTTTATCTCCTTAATAAACATATTCTAATTTTTTATTTGAAAAAAAAAAATCTCCAAACTTTTCTATCACTACAACTTTTCTTTATTTTCTAATTTATCGTTATTTCTTTAGCATCTCTTTTACTCCCGACCTTACTATCTCTCTAAATTTTCTCTATCTATTTAATTTTTTTTATCTAAAATTTATCGCTTTTACTCTAACTTTTTTTCTAATTTTTTCTCTAACTAATATCTTTTCTCGAGTCTAACTAATATTCTCTCTCTAAACATTTTCTTTCACATCTCTAAATTTTCAATGTTTAACTTTTCTCTCGTCTTTTCAAAAAAAAAAAAAAAAAAAAAAAAAAAAAAAAAAAAAACTTCTCTAAAAAACATTTATATTTGTGTCTCTAAATTTTTGTTTCAACGTCTCTACACATTTTTCTCTCTCTAAAACATCATTTTCATCTTTCTAATTTTTGAAAAACTGAAAACAAAAAACAGTTACCAAACTAGGTTGGTTTTGTGTTTTTTAAAAACAGAAAACAAAAAACAGTTATCAAACATATATGATTTTTGTTTTTAAAAAGCAGAAAACCAAAAACCAAAAACCAAAAACCGAAAAACCAAAAACCAAAAACTGAAATGGTTATCAAACGGGGCCTTAGTTTTTGGTTTTTGGTTTTTGAAAATTAATTAGCTTAAAAACACTACATGCACCTACAAGCTTCTTTGCTAATTTTTCATCTATCTCCTTCTCATGTTTTAAAAAACCATGTTAAAATTTGAAAACTAGAAAAAAATAGTTTTCAAAAACTTGTTTTTGTTTTTGAAATTTGACTAGGAACTCAAGTGTGTCTTTAACAAGGATGAAAAACCATTGTAAGGAGATTGGATGAAAACAAACATAATTTTCAAAAACCAAAAACAAAAAACCAAATGGTTATCAAACGGGACCTTAGGTTTTTGCCTTTCCATTAATGTCAAACCTAATAACTAAGTATACTATATTTAACATGAAATTAATTTCCATTGAAGTTGTGGATTTCTTTTCTACCATAAATTAATTTCACACGTTTCAATCTCTTGATTAACTTCAAAACTTAGAACTATCATTTACGTAAATAAGTAGTTGAAACTAATAAACATCTCATAATGAACAAAATTTCAAAACACTAGTTTCATAGGTTGGTACCTCCCAATTAACTTCAAAACTAATTACTATTGCCCGCCTAGAGGATAACATTCATTTATGTTTAAAACTTAAGTTTATTGTTTGAAATCTTGTAATTAACGATGTATTTTTGAGTAAATAAATAAAAAAAATTATGCAAAATTAGTCTATGTGCATGTTTCTAGTCAAGGATTTGTGAAATATACATTTTTTGGTGTCAAAAGAGCTATTTTTGGTAAAAATTGATTTAATTACATGATTTTATGTATAATGGATTTTCTCCAAATTGGGGTTGCATACCCTAACCTTGTGGGTACAAGGTGTTAGCAGATAGATTGAGCATGATTGAAGGAGTTGATTTATTATGCAATTTTATTCCTTGATTGGGAGATTCAATCTAAGCACTACCTTGGAGATTTTTGGCCTCAATTTGTCACCACTCTAATTCTAGTAGTGAAAAACTCTAGAGTTCAATAAGGTACATAAGTATCTACTGAGAGCTTGTACTCAATCGGACATCTATATCAAAAGAGTACAATTCGATTTCCTTGAAAAAGGTAAAATCAAATTATATTGACTAAGCAACCTAGATTTCAAGTTGTTGTATTATATTGACTACTCTAATCACAATAGAAACAAAAGAAGTAAAATGCTATAACTAATGTTTTCTCATGAACCTCCTTGATTGCATTATCACCGGCTTGTATCATACACCATTACCTGCATAATTTGGAAGTTGGAGAGGGGGTCAGTAACCATGGTACTGGTAAGTAGTTCACACCTAGTGAGCCACGAACCAGCAAACAACACAAACATCAAGCTATTCACCGCATTCAACATGCTTTTAAAGCCAATAAGAAAACCAACAACAAGACAACATGCTTTTTAAATGAATGGATGAATTCACACATCATGCTTGTTGGGTTTTATGTCCTAAAACTCATAGTTTGTAATCTTTTTGCAATAAAGATGTTATTGTATTATTCAGTGAATTGCTTGTTTATATATAACCTAAATCCAATATATAAAAATTCTTGGTTATAACATGAAATACTCGAAATATATGTGCAAATATAGACAGTGATCAAGTTCTAGTTTATAACCAGAATGGTCTACAGTATAGGGATAAGGCTGGAAACCTTATCTTGGGGACATTATGGATGCGACCTACTTTGCACATAAGGCAAACGATGTGATCCTGGATCGTTCATATAGAGACATGCGAGTAGGGGCATCTTGTGCAAATGAGTTTGTACAAGACCGAACCAAGAAATAAGTCACTCTTACTTTATAACACCGTTTACTAATAAGACTTATTATTTCATACGATGACCTAGGTAACTCGATCTTAATCTTGAGCTAACTATGAACTCCTATTTGTTCATGATTATCCTTTGATTTGCACGGGTATGAGTGGCCTAACATCGCCGACTCAATAAGCCTACCATTTTGGGGATGAGACTAGATAAATAGCTAGGGACATAGTTCTGTAAGATGGAACTCACTCCTACCTGTATTAGGGATAGCATAAAGGTTGTTCCCTTAAGTGTTGATTCCGAGACTTGAACAAGGGGTCCCACCCTTTCATTGGCCCGAGAGGGACTCTGTTTGATGGTTGTACAATAAACAAATTGCTCATTAGAGGATCAGCGGACTTACGAAATCAAGAAGTGTTATAGGGGTAAAACAGACTTTTTGACCTAGCTATAGTTACGAACAACCTGTGAAGGGTCGACTTACTAATCATGGTTATATCAAGTGGACAGAAACATATCTACAATGAGGGGAGTGCGACTACTAGGCTATAGTGGAGTGACCCAGTAGTTAATGAATGTTGGTTAACTAGGTTAAACGAGTTTAACTGGTTAAACCTCGAATTGTTGGAGCTCATGATCTGTAGGTCCATTAGGTCCCCTTGCTAGCTTAAGGAACAAACTTTAGAACAAAATGATAGAAAGAATTCGAATAGTTCAAATTCAATTTAGGGATAATATCGGTCATATTGGATATTTCCGACACATTGGTTTTTAGTTAAACCTAATTTTGAGAGTTAGACATATTTAAATATGATTTAAATATCGAGCATGTGGATAGGGATCCATGTTTGAAATTGCATTTCGAAAATGGTTGGGATTGGTTGCAAAATATTAATTTAATATTAGATATTAAATTAATATATAATAATATAATTAAGGGAAAAATACACTTTTGGTCCCTGAGGTTTGGTTTAAGTTATACTTTGGTCCCTGAGTTTTAAAACTCAACAAAATTACCCTTGAGGTGTGGATTTTGTTACACTATTGGTCCCTCCGTCCAATTTCCTGTTAAACCCTAACAGTTTGCTGACGTGCCACCATTATTTTAATTAAAAAAATAAAATTTAAAATTTTCTAAATAAAAATATATTAAAATAATATAAATATTATTATTTTATTATTTTATTTATTTATCCCTCTCTCTTATTCTTCTTCTCCATCTTCTTCCTCTCAACTCTTCCTTCTTCTTCTTCAAATCTTCGGCAGCCGGCGGTCGGCGACCATCACTCACCACCGCCGACCAACCGCCGACAACTGTTTTTTTTCTTCTTTCTCCTTTTTTCCACTTCTTCTCTCTTATCCCATTTTTCTTCTTTTTTTTTTTTAAATAATAATAAAGGAGGGATGAGGGACCTCCTTCTTCCTCCATTTTTGGAATGGGGAGAGAGGTCCCTCCTCCCTCCTTTAACATTTTTTTAAAAGGAAAAGAAGAAAAATGGGATAAGAGAGAAGAAGTGGAAGAAAGGAGAAGGAAGAAAAAAAAACAGTCGTCGGCCGCTGGAGATTTGAAGAAGAAGAAGAAAGAGTTGAGAGGAAGATGATGAAGAAGAAGAATAAGAGAGAGAGGGAGAAATAATTAATAAAATAATAAAATAATAATATTTATATTATTTTAATATAGTTTTATTTAGAAAATTTTAAAAATTATTTTTGTAATTAAAATAATGGTGCCACGTCAACACATTGTTATGGTTTAACAGAAAATTGTACGGAGGGACCAAAAGTGTAACGAAATCCAAACCTCAGGGGTAATTTTGTTGAGTTTTAAAACCGAGGGATCAAAGTGTAACTTAACCCAAACCTCATGGACCAAAAGTTTATTTTCCCTATAATTAATAATTAATTAATAATTATTTTAAATTAATTATGAATTAATTTAAAATTTAAATTAAAAATTAAAATAGAATTTCAGATTATTAATTTAAATTAATTAACTAAAATTAATTTTTCATTGAATTAATTAATTCAAAAGAAAATTAATTTTAGGAGGTGGACTGCATGGTGGCTAAACCCATGCACTCCTCCTCACTTAGCCACCAAATTCCACTCAAATTGGGATGATCTTGTTATCTAATTATGAGGCTTCAAGAGTGCATGGATTCCTCTTTAAATAGAGGAGGATTTGCTGAAGAAATGCACAAGATTTTCATGGTGTTATGTTGCCAAATTTCTCTCTCAAAGTCATAAGCTCAAACCTCTCAAAAGCTTGAAACCCAAGCACTTTTCCTTCCAATTTCCATCACTAGAGGATCCCACAATCTATTCCAAAGGCCTGAGAATAGCAAGGAAAATCTTGTGGTGGTTCATGATCAGTTGGTGAGGAAAAACAACACAACAGTCGATCCAATTTTGAGCTACAAAGAGATTTGTTTTATAAACTCTGTTTTGTAGTTTGGGATAACATGCTTTCATTGATCAAATTGATATTATTATGTGCCTAAGATCCAAAATTGTTTTTGCATGTTAGATAGTAACACCTTCAATGCTAGGTAGGCACTCCACACATGACTTCCTTGTCATGCACTGCACACTCAACACATGATTTACGTGTCATGCTTCACACTCACATCCCAACATGTGATTCACGCGTCACGTTCTACAAACCTCACCCCACACATGAATTACTGATAATACTCATTTATGTGTGTTATTTAGCCTTAAAAACTTCGGTTATTGCTAGGAAAACAAGGACTTTGTGCTTGAATTCATATCATTTAGAGTCAATATTAGCAAAAGTCTACATATCACGGTAGAAATCTTAAAAATATAGAATTGATGCTTAAAGAGTTGAAAAAGAGAGTATTTTTGTAAGAATTTATTAAAATTAATGTTTTTGTGCAGAGGTCCATTTTGGCGTTTGAAATGCACCTACAAATGGAGAAGGAAAGTTTCTCGGAGAAATGAAGTTGAAGATTTGCGCCCACAATCTGGAAACGAAAGAATCTAGCTGAAGCAGAAGGTGTGGAAAATGCGACCAAATTGTGCCAGCAAACTGATAAGGAAAATACTATCTAATTAAGGAAAACAAGAAACAAATAAGGAAAAGATTACACAACTACAACAAACACTAAACTAGAAAAACAAATATGGAAAGAAAAACAAATAAGAAAAAAAAATGCAAGCAACCTAGAAAAGTAAAAATACACCCTAAATTAAGACCGAACAATTTTTTCACAATATTGATCTAACTAAATGTGCCAATCCCCGACAACGGCGCCAAAAACTTGATGTGGAATTTTCCTACCGCAAGCGCACGGGTCAAGTAATAATAAAGTGTTCGTATAAACGAGTGTCGTCCTCTGGATTGGATTTTTGAGCTAAATCAAGTATTGTGAATTATCTTGCTCAATTTTATTTAGGGAACACAAAGTAGTGAGTGATAGATCGAAAACTAAATCAAAACAAGCAAACAGTGGATATGCAATTGAGAGAACACTTAGGGACTTGATTTCGCCAATTTAGTCTAGGATTGATTTTAAGGAATAAGTTATTATGCACAATGGAATTATGAGCCTAAGAACCTTTAGTCACAATTACCTCTCCGGGGTATAATTGATTCTCATGCAAATTAACCAACTTGATATCCCTATCTAAGTTTATTAACATGCCAGACAATGAGTTCTTTTGACCAATTCTAAAGTTACTCTAAAAACCGTCACGAGCTTAGAAAATAAACTTTAGTCATGCAATCTTGAATAAGTCTACATTAAATCCCCTCTCCCGAGCAAGAATCAACACTTAAATCATTCAACTAATGGCCAATTAATTGAAAGCATCAAATCAAGATTGCATACATGATAACTATTGCACAACTTATACCGTAAATCAATCTATAAACTAAATTGACTACATCAATCCCTAAGCCACAAGTTTAGCTACTCATACATGGCGTTACAAGCTCAACTAAACATGAAAAAGTCATTAAATCTAGCTACAGATAAGGAAAAAGAAAGGAAACACTTAATGTTGTCGAAACCGGCACGTCCCCGTCTCGATATCCGCACCACCAAGTGAGATTCCCGGTCTTCGTCCTTGCTTCAACTCCCACAGTAGGTCTCTAGTCGAAATTAGGGCTAAAATCTCTCAATTTGGCCTCCACCAATCCGTAGCATGAAAAGAAGTATAAATAGGAAATTTTGCTGATAGCGTCTTGGCGCTGTCTCTTTAACGCGCGTTCTGGTTATGGAAAAATCGAGAGCGTCGAGACGCTCTTGTCACAGCGTTTCGACGCTGAGACTGCTGCCGCCCAAAATAAACAAGGAAAGCGAGCGTCGAGACGCTCCAAGAGTGGCGTCTCGATGCTGGTAAGCAGATTGCCCTCTCTTGGCTCCTTGTTACTTGAATCTTTTCGGTTCTTTGGCATCTTTTCACGTCCCGAACACCCGATTAACTCCAATTCCATGCTTTAGCTCTAATCGACACTTTCCTACAAAATAAACAATTAAGTGCAATAAAATGGCCAATAAATCATAAAAAGACTAGTTGAATTAAATAGGGAAAAATAGCTAGCTATGCTCGCTATCAGAAATCCACTCTTGCATGAAGACTCAAAGTGGAATTACACCACATTCATGCAAAGGTGCATGTAGTGTTGCTTGAACACCTAGCTTCCACTTTCACCATCAAGACCACCACGTGTCTTGCATTTTGAAGCCCCTTCTTGCATGAATTCTCTCTATATATAGAGGAAGAGTCAGATTGTGGAACGATACAACAATTACATTTGTGTTATGCTGCTGAAATTCTTCCTCAAACACTCTCTCATCTCATATCTTCATAATGCTTAGCTTGAACATACAAGCATTCCCTTCCCATTCCCTATCACTATAGACTCCCACAAGTCGTTCTTGGCCCGGAGAATAGTAAGGAAGACTCTAGAGGTTGTCCAAGGAGCATAGGAGAAGAAAACACCACAAGGAGTTCCACATTAGTGAGCTACAAAAGGTTGGTGTTCTCTAACTCTCTGTTCTGTCTTTTCTAGAACATGCATGCTTTAGGAGTAAAATTGATTGAGCTAAGTGCTTTCGATCTTTAATTGCTTCTGCATGTGTTATATGAACACCTTCAGGTTGATCGAGCCTTTGGGCTTAGATTTGGCTCGTTTATGGCCATATAAGCATCAATATAATTATTGTGATTGGAACCTCGAATTGTAAGTACATTTTGTTTTCATGAGATTTCTATTGGTTAATGTATGCTTTTTATGTTGTTGTGGTTTAGATTATGTTCATATGACTTGCATGCACAGTAGGTTAGATTGACGACCTAATTCGCAACTTGTATGTTAGTAATTAGCTAAGAAATTGAAATCCACGTCGCGAATGAAGTTTTAATTTGTAGTTAGCAATAGACCGAATCATAGGCACGAGTCCCAAGAACATCTCTTTGACATTGTAGTTTGCATGATAGGTTTAGGGTCTAAATCGATATTTGTGATTAAATTAGGTTTTTCCTATTTAATTGTGGGTATTCTAGCATAGAGCACCAATTAGTTAATTCATTAATCACGATCAGGTTAGTTAATTAATCAATTGGATATTGGTTCGACGGATTAGTAGGATTGACGCTCTAAAGGTATCTTGTCCTTAATGCAATTATTTAATTAATTAATCTTGACGGGTTAATTGGATTAATTGATTAATAGTTAGGAATGGGTTCGATGGATGATGGAATTGAATCAATTCACTTAAGAATACCAATTAGGCATCATCGATTTAAATCACTATTTTGAAAATCGATGAATGGAAATAAACGCACCGAATTTCCAAATGTCTCCAATTACAGTAGTCACCGAGGTGAGATTAACCAACCATCTTTTATTTTCTTGTTATTTACTTTTCTGTACTTTATTTTCTCGCATTTTATTCTCCCTTGCAATTATTCATTTCTCCAACCCCCCTCCAGTTACCACAAACACAAAAGAGGGTAGAAGTCAACCAGTTGTTCCCTGTGATCGACCCCAACCACTACTACTACAAAGTAATTTAGGAGTCGGTGATTATAAATTTATTTGACACTCGAAGCCTCGACAACTCCGGGCCTGTCACCAACCCTACCTTCCAAAGTCTATATAAGGCGATCAAGGTGCAAGAAGCATATAGAACTTGGATTCTCGTTCTAGGATAGTCCTTATGTTTTTCTTTCTTCTCATCTTGTAACCAATCCGAGTTTCGGTTCTTCTAGCCTCTGTCGGCTCCTCCACTCGAAAAAAGAAGAGGAGAAAGACATGTCTCCCCTTGAAAAAGGCAAGAGCAAGTTAGATAGAGCAAGTTAGATAGAGGTTCTTCTAGCCTCTGTCGTGTTCGTTATTTATCTAAGTTTTAACTGGCCTTAGAAATAAATGTCTAGTTAGCTTAATATTCTAAAGGCACCTATGATTGCTAAGTGCAGTGTGCAGTTGCAAGACATTTCTAAGTGCAAGTATACACTATCAAGTAATAAAGTGGAGAGTACTCCGGATATTGAACCCAAGGGAGATGGTGACTAGTTGAAATACACTTTTACAATTTGAGAAAGCAAGAACTTCCTCTAAGTTTGCAACCGAGTGTTGGGTTTTATGCCCTAAAACTCGTAGATAGTAAATGTAACGATTGACCGAATATTAATAAAATGATATTGATGTATTATTCTATTGAGTGTTATTATTTGTATTATGTTTTGTCTTTGCCTAAATAACCCTAATCCAATAAACTAGACATCCTAGGTTGTATGAGTCTTGAACTGTATGTGGAGATATATGGAGATCATTGTTCAAGACACAACCTAAAGGGTCTATAGTATAGGGATAAGACTGGGTGCCTTATCCTGGTGACACTACGGATACGACCCACTTTTTATTTGATACAAACACCATGATCCAACGCATTCATGTATGGGACATATGAGTGGGGGTATCCTATGCAATGAGTTTTCATAAGATCGAACCACGAAATAATGACCGCTGATTATAACACCGTTAACTAGTTAGGTTTCTATTTCACTAGGACGACCTAGACAAGTTAGTCTCAATCCTGAGTGGGTTATGGACTCCTGTTCAGGAGGGATTGTCCTTTGATTTGTATGGATAAGAGTGGCCAAAACGTCGACTCAATAAGCATATCATTTTGGGGATAAGACCGAGTGGGGAGCTGGAAACATAATCACACAAGATGGAATTCACTCCTTTCCGACTTTAGGGAAGCAGATGAGTGTTCCCTTAAGTGGTGTCTTCGAGTCTTGAACAAAGGGTCCTACCCTCTTGTGCCAATGAGGTTGTTCATTAGAGGAGCACTGGTACTTAAGGACATAGAGGTAACTCAGGGGTAAAATGATAATTTGACCAAGTTGGTGTTGCGAACACTCGTGAAGGACTAACTTGTTGTTATTGGTCTATATCTGTGGACACAAAAATATGTCTGCAGTGAGAAGAGTGCAACTGTGAGTCTATAGTGGAATGTACCTACAGTTAACGAATAATGATTAATTTGGTTAATGAGTTTAACCATTTGATTTGCAGGTCCATTAGGTCCCACTGGTAGCTCGTAAAGTAGTTTGAGGCAACTAAGTCATAAATGTGAATTGAAGATGTTCACTTTACTAAGGGAAACAATATAATGTATGGTGATGCATTATGATAAATTATGAGAGAAATAAATATTTGAAGAAGTTCAAATATTAATATGAATTTGATTCATATTTAATTTATAGGATATAAGAGAATTTGAAGGAGTTCAAATTTTAATATGAATTTGATTCATATTATAGAGTTAATTAATTGAAGGCCTGAATGGTAATTAATTAATAGAAGACCTGAAATTAAATATATGATATGTAATTGGGTAATTAATTAATTATAGAATTAATTAACTAGGTAATTAATCTATTATGGAAATGATTTATCATTTATGGAATTGATCAATTATGAAAATGATTAATTATTTATGAAAGTAATTAATAATTATGAAAATGTTTAATCAATTATGGAAATGATTAATCATTTATGGAATTAATCAATTATGGAAATGATTAATTATTTGTGAATATTTTATTCATGATTTTTTTCCTATAAATATAACACTAAACCTAAGGTTTAGGTGACTAGAATACACACATTTTACACAAGACAAGACTGAAGGCTTATTCTTGTATTCTCTCAAGCCTCCCTCTTAGAGAAAGACTCCCACCAGTCTGTTGCCTCCTAGACCTAGAGGTATACCGGTGTAACCTTAGTGGTAGAGTGTTTTTGGAGAAGAAAAGTTCCAGCGAAGAAACTATGTGGCTGTTGTGTTTTCAACATAAGAGCGGTGTTGGTGAAAATCATTCAAGTCTACAACGAAGGTTTGTAATGGTTCTTTCTATTCTCTTTGGAAAAGCATGTGAATAAAAATAGGTTTTTATTTTATGTTTTTCCAGCATGTATTTTACCTATTTACAATAGCTTTATGTATGATAAAAGTTGTGTTTTTGCCTTTTTGTATCAGTATCTTAATATTGATTAATATACGGTGTGAGATCCTTCGATACTCTTCCGCTGTGCTAGGGCTTTCATTCCTACACCGAGGATGGTAACCAAATAAATAAATTGATAGAAATTTTGTGATAGATGAAAGCAATAATAAATAAAGCAATTAAAGATATATGAGATAAGAAGGGGAATTCGAATAAGTATCAACCAAGAGCTTTAAAATGCGCCAACCTTTGCACTAGCAACTCACTCAGGCAATGCACACGGCTAGAGAATACTATCTATTAATGCCCACATAGACATGGTGCAGATAGATTGCTACCAGTTTGCGCCTGCAAATGCCCTAACAACTAGATGATGAGTTAAGTCTTACTCCTATTCAGCTAACTAGACACATATTTCTAAGGCTAGCTAAAACTTAGATAAATATTGCACACGACTCCTAAAACTCTAGTGGTTCTAATCCTATTTCTAGGATGCAATAAAAAAAAGTTCTATTTCCACTATTGTATTTGCAAAACCTGCACATTCAACTCCAACATTTTGACCACCAGCTGAACACAAACTATGCTAACTTAATTGATCAGTTTAAGCTAACAATGCAACTTAAACTTCAGCAAAAACATACAATGCTAAGAGGAATCAAGGTTGTCTTTGCATCGGTGAGGCTTTCTTCTACTCAAGGAATCCACATATTTGAACCCCCGAGAAGATGCTTAGCTCATTGAGGAAAATAAAGTGCAAGACATAAAGTAAAAGGTACACGAATTGAAGAAATAAATTGCATTCATATTAATAATCAAAAAATACATAAAAGAATGAACTTACCACTGAAACTTAAATAAAACATAAAGTAAAATAGCTTACAAAGAAAAATAAAACAGAAAGTAAAAGACTCTAGACTCAACTAAGGTTCTTTCTCCCCTCTATCTAACTTGCTCTTGCCTTTTTCAAGGGGAGAGAAATCTTTCTTTTCTTCTTCTTTCAAATCGAAGAGCCGACAGAGGCTACAAGAATCGAAACTCGGACTGGTTATAAGATAAGAAGAAAGAAAAACATAAGGACTATCCTAGGATGAAAATCCGAGCTCCTTATGCTTCTTGCACCTTGGTCACCTTACCTTTGAAGGTAGCGTTAGCTGTCGAGATCAGTGTGAGAGGACCCTTGAGCATGAAAATGCACGATCCTTGGAGATGTGATACAAGATTTGGGATTTTCGGATGATTTTGCGCAAATCTCGTGAATCTTAGAATTCTATCGGAAAGTCCAGTTGTGGCCGCAAATTGGGCGCAAATCACATTAGGGCACTGCCTTGACAAATTTGTCTTCAACTGGAGCCACATTCCTTATTGGTATGAGGGCGCAATTCAAATGCATTTTCCACATCTTTAGGACCAAATGCGGAAGAAAATCTTCTACTTCAATTTTGCTCCGCTAACTTCTTCATCTCCATTTGTGGGTGCATTTCCACCGCAAAATAGACCTCTGCACAAAAACATGAACTTTGATAAATTCTTACAAAAATAATATCTTTTTCAACACTTTAAGCATAAATTCTATATTTTCAAGATTTCTACCATGATTCAAACATTTTTGCTAATTTGACTCTAAATTATAAGAATTTAAGCACAAAGTCCTTGTTTTCCTAGCAATAACCTAAGTTTTTAAGCCTAAATAACACACACAAATGAGTGTTATCAACCTACAGAGGATCTGAATAGGAGTTGGACTTAACTCACAACTAAGTTGTCAGGACAATTGCGGGTGCAGTAGCGATCTGTCTGCACCATATCTATGTGGGTACTAATAGGCAGTATTCTCCAGACGTGTGTATTGTCTAAGTAAGTTATGGGTGCATATTAGGCTCTTAGTTGATACTTATTTGAATTCCCCTTCTTATCTCATATATCTTTACTTGTTTTAATTTCTAGCTTTCTTTACGTGCTTTTATCCAACACAAACCAACTATCAAATTACCTTTTTGGTTACCATCCTCGTTTGCAAATTTAGATGAGGTTTTTGTTTTCTTAAATTGCAAAAATGTTTTCAACTAATCACCACTCTCCCTTAGGTTCGATATCCGGAGTACTCTCCACTTTATTACTTGATAATGTATACTTGCACTTTGCACACACACACGTCAATTACGCACCATGTGCCATCATGTTAGGCACTCCACACATGATTTCCTTGTCATGCTCTATACACTCAACACATGATTTACGTGTCATGCTTCACACTCACATCCTAACATGTGATTCACACGTCATATTTTACAAACCTCACCCAACACATGAATTGCGCACCATGCGAAATGCATACTCACACGTGATTTACGTGTCATGCTATGCAAACCCATCCCAACCATGAATTACATGTTATGCACAGCGCACACTCACACGTAATTTATGTGTTATGCTTCGCACTCACATCCCACACATGATTTATGCATCATGCTCCGCATACACACCCAACACATGATTTACGCGTCATACTCTACACACTCATCCCAGTGAGCATCGCAATGCATAAGTTGTGATTCATTATGCAATATACTCTACACACACACATGCTCAATAACAAACAGTTGAATAAATAGATCACAACATGGTCAATAGGAACATAACAAATCATGCTTTGAACAACAATTAAAAGATTAAAGCAAATAAAACAGACATCATACTTCATGCAATCAAACATACCCATTAAATAAAAACTACTTACGTAAGGCCTAGCTCGCTTCCTAGATAACTAAAAGTGCTTTTGAAAAACAATGACAACTCCTAAGAGTTATAACTTATCTTGAAAGACTGACAGTTCGACATAGTGGGTAGCATAGTAGACTTAGGGGAAAGACAAATTTGAATCCCTCCTTTTTTTTGTTGCTTATTTCTATTTATTTGAATATCATGTCATATCAACTTATTTTAAGTTGTTTATCTTTGTCTCAAACTTTTTTCTAAATCCTTACTTATTGAATTTTGTTATCAACTGTTCTGTTGCATTCCAAACTTGAAACTTGATATGTCTAATTTGTTATAAATTTTGAATCTCCCAATTTGCTTATCTTTATTGAATTTCTTGCGAAAAATGCTTTAAAATGAGTATAATATGTGTATAGGTCCTTGACGGACCTTTGGAGGCAATTCAGGGCTAAAACGAGCAAAATTGGAGCATAAATGATCAAATTACCCTTGGAGCCGAAGCCCAGTGTCGAGACCCTTCAAAGTAGTGTCTCAACGCGATGTTTGCAGCAAGTCCAAGCCAAAAACTTGAGAGGACAACGTCTCGATGCTAGGGCAAAATTTGGAGCAGCATCTCGACGTTGTTGCATGCCTAACGTCTCAACGCTAGGCATTTTCCTTATTTGAAGCTTTCCTTTTCTTGCACGAATTTTTTCCATCTTTGGAGGCTTGTTTCAACGCCAAATTCACACGACTTGGAGGCCAAGAAGTTCTATAAATATGTAGCTTAGGTTTAGGGTTGTAAGTTTTGGTATTCTTAAGCCATTGTATTTTAGTTTATTGAATTATTGTCGATTGTGTTCTACATTCCTGTTCTAATTACAATTAGATCGATAGAATAGATTGACAACCTATTTGTTTGACTTGGTTTAATTGTTATGCTAAATTGGTTAGTAATAGTTTATTGTGTTAATTGTATGTTGAAAGGCACGTTATCCCAATTAGCTCGATCGCATGATAAAAATATAGGAATTTAGACTTAGAATTGTATAAACCTAGGTTGTTCCTAGTTTATACGAGTCTATCTAACGATCCACTTTTACTTAATGCAATTAGATTCTTATTAATGAGACGTCATTGGTTAGAAGTCTAATTAGGCTTCGACTTCGATGCGTTGGTCGGGTTGGAAATATTAGGTATCCTTAATCACTAGTTCTAGTGATGGTTAGACAATTAGGTAGTAATTCAATTAATTAAGAGAGTCAATGATTGAATTACATACCGAGAACCGATTAATAATCTTTGTGGTAAGATCAACTAACCCTTGCTTTTACTTTTCTTGCATTCAATTTTCAGCATTTATTTTCCCGCCTTTATCTTTATGTCTTTATGTTTTATCCATAAACCTCCTTTTTTAGTTACCTAAAAGCACAAAAGAATTTAGAAATAAATCGACTGTTCGCTGTGATCGATTCCGATCACTATTGCTGCAAATTAGCTTTAGGAATTGTGAATTATAAATTTATTTGACAAGATACCATGACAAATCTCTTCCGTCAAAACTTTTCCATTTTATACCAGAAAAGCAGTGTACACTTGCACTCAGCTTTTCTTCGTCCACTACTAGGCAAGGCTAACCAATGTCTCATAATAAGCATAAAATTTTAAAACAACTGCCTAAACCAATTGAAACATAAACAAATTTAATACTTTTCTACATCTCAATTAACTTTCAAACTAAAAACTATCGTCAAACTAGACAAATAGATTAAACTAATGATTTACTCAAGCTTTAAAATATCTCAATATATCAAATGAACATAACCTAATAGATTAAATAACACTTTTGGTCTCTAAACTTTCTTGTAGGTAACAATTTAGTCCTTGAACTTTAGTACTTTTAAATTTGTAACAATTTATTAGTCCATTAACTTTACTATATAACAATTTAGTCCTCGTAATTAGAAATCTTAACAATTTAATCCCTATCTTGAAAAATCTTATTCAAATTAAGTGTCAATTTGCATTATCTAATCGACTTAGTCTTTTTAATTTATAAACACATTTGGTCCCTAATTAATTTATCGATCTATATTTGTAAAAAAAAAAATCTTTATAAATTTTTTCTCGATAAGGACTAAGTTGGTACAAATTCTAAAATACAGGAAAGAAATTGTTACTTACTTAAAGTTCAGGTACTAAATTATTACAAAATTGAAAGTGTAACGACCCGACTTCTTAAAAAACCTTAAAGGGACCGTTACGACAATGCATGCTTTGGAGGCCTTTTGAAATGAAAATAATTTGAAACAGAAACACTAATTTAAACAAAATCTTTAAAACAAAACTTTTATTCGGGATCCCTAATTTCAAAGATTTTAAATAAGCTTAAACAAATCCTAAAACATAAATGTACAAGGCCGGTAGAAATCTTTCTTAAAACAAACTTACAATACGAATAAAGTAAACAATGTTCTTAACGCGGAAGAGAATAAAATATGATCTGGAGTACTCTCATGGTTGTCTATCGGATTCTCATCAATCGTCTTCCATCTGCCCTTGTGCCTTTACCTGGAAAAAAAAATATTTTTGAAAAGAATGAGTATTTTAAACACTCAGTAAGTGAGCCTACTATTGAGGTTGGGTCACGCTTTAAAAACATTTTAAAAACCAACAACGAATAGAATTAGAATTTTGGTGGCTCTAAACTTTATTTTAAAAACTTTAAATTAGAGAGAAGATATACATCAATTTCATGCATATCCTAGACACATCAATTTCATATGTCTCCTACGGAGGCCGTCAATTTCACAAAACCTCGAGGTCGTCAATTTCACAAAACTCGACTTAGGTACATCAATTTAACAAACCTCAACTTAGATACATCAATTTCATGTCCCTAAGCCCTGTGTAGGCATCTCACATCAATTTCATGTACGCTAAATAAAACTTATAAATAATTTAATCTAATTCCTTTAATGGAATTTCAAGAGACCACAAACTCAACTATTTTAAACATCAACAAAAGCAAGCAATGATAATGATTTTCATGCTTTCAATAACTTTTCATAAACTCATACACAATTAAAATAACTAAGTATCATGCCCGATTCTCATACTTTTAATAATCACAATAAACTTCACGAATAACTTGTAAACACGAATATTTTATGAAATCGAATATTCGCACCCAATTAAGCAACTCATAATCACGAAGATTTTAGAAAACAAACATGTGCACCCAATTAAAGAGTTCAACAGTAAGTTCACTTCCCTTGACTTAACCACTTTTGCAAAACTGACTTGATCCCTTAGCTTCCAAGCCTTCAATCACGCCAAAACAGAACAGGGTTTGCTGTTCGAGGTCTTCAAATCTGCTCCAATTCGATAATTAACCCACCAAAAGTCAAGGGAACCTTGAAATCGAAAGCCACAACTAATGGGTTTACTTGAATAATCGATAAATACGTCAAATACGCCAAATACACTTTGAATCTCACTTACCCACTCTAGCAACCGTCGTCACCGCTTACTGCCACCAGAAGGAAACTCACGAAGAAGACACGTCGCTGACCAGATCTAACGAACCGCCACCGCGACTGCTGTTTCCTCGGGACGCCACTGCTGCTGCTGGTCGAAAAACACCACGATCGACGATTGTTTGTTGCGCTGCCGAGAGCTTGACGGGGAAGATGCATGTCATCCGCTACTTGCCGGAGAGGATGCCGACGACGAGAGGGAGAGAAGTTGTCGTCGAGGTTGCTGAAGAAAACGCCGGGGTGAAGGACCTGTTGTGCGGCAACTCGTGGAGAAGGGGGATGGTTGTGTAACCGTGAAGATAAAGAAAGAGAGAGAAAAGAAAAGGCTTGGGATGGCTAAATAAAATCGTGAGGCTAGGGTTTGATTTGGATAGGCATTGCCTATAAAATTACAATAATGCCATTCCCACTCAAATTTCAAGATTAATGTCATTCCCACTCAAATTTCAAGATTTTCACTAAAATTCAAATTCTCTAAATCTCCCTCTAACTCCAAATTAACCCAAACTTAGGAAATTTGAAATTTTTCTTAAATTACGGGCGTTACAATCTTCCCCCCTTAAGAACTTTCGTCCTCGAAAGTTGTTGGTCCTGGAAGAGTTCTTAGACACTTGATTCTCATCTCCTTTAAATACAACTGTGCCCACTTACTCGCAAAGTAAGCATGTATAACAAAAAGATGTTATACTTTCATCTATAACGGTCCTTAGGGTTTCCCCCTGCATCAATTGGCGTAGGATCTTGTCTCTCGCTGACTGAGATTCTTTGGAGCCCAGCGTAGCAGGCCTAGGCAACCCATTTGATGTCCCGGGCCACTTTATATGGTCAACCTCGCCATTGGATCGAGGCCAACCATAGCCTCGACCTGGGCATTGGGCTAAGGCCAAGAAGATCCGCTGGTAGGTCGTGGGCTTGCCTTCTTCTTTCCCCTGCCTTGGATTGACCCATGAAAGGCGGAAAAACATTACATATAACACTACGATTCCTTATAATTTGAATCCCTAGTACATACTGAGCTTCTCCCAAATTTTTCATTTGGAACTCAGTCGATAACCAGGTTTTAATGTCAGCAAGATATGCTACATCATTCCCAATGAGTAGTATATCATCTACATATAACACTAGAAAAGCTACTGAACTATTGATAATCCTTTTGTAAACACATGGCTCATCAACGTTCTGGTCAAAGCCATAAGAGATCTTATCGTTGTATCAAACCTTATATTCCAAGATCTGGAAGCTTGCTTCAACCCATAAATGGACCGTTTAAGCTTGCAAACTTTTTGCTCCTAACCTTGAGCAATGAACCCCTCTGGTTGAGACATAAAGATGCTCTCCTCAAGATTGTCATTCAAAAAAACAGTCTTGACATCCATTTGCCAAATCTCATAATCATAAAACGTGACAATGGACAAGAGAATCCTTATCGACTTTAACATGGCAACTAGAGAGAAGGTTTCCTCATTGCCCACCCCCTCCCTTTATGTATAACTCTTTGCCACAAGTCAAGCTTTGAAAGTCTGCACTTTAACATGGCAACTGGAGAGAAGGTTTCCTCATAGTCCACCCCCTCCCTTTAGGTATAACCCTTTTCCACAAGTCAAGCTTTGAAAGGCTGCACATCCATCCTAAAAGTGTACTTTTTTTTCATAAAAATATTATTATTTTATAGGTTTTTTTATTTCTTTCCCCTATCTCTCTTTCTTCTTCTTCTTCTTCTTCTTCTTCACTACCACCACCACATTGTCGTCGACCACTGACAAATTTTTTTTTCTTTTCTCTTCTCTTCCTTTCTTTTTTTCTTCCTCTTTCTCTTCACTCTTTTTCTTCCCTTTTTCTTCCCTTTTCCTCTTTTCCCTCTTTTTCTTCTTATTCTTCCCTTTTTCTTCGACCCCTTTCTTCTTTCACTATTTAAAAAAAAAAAAAAAGAACGTGCAGATCTGGAACAACCATCGACGGCAGCGGCAGCCGCACGCAAGTCGCAGCCATTCAGATCCAGATCTATCCAGACACAAATCCGTTGAAGACTTCGCAGCCACACACCACTCGATCACGAGTTGCATGCCACTTTAGTTGCAGACAGGGAGAGAAGCAGCCGATGGGGAAGTTGAGGGTGAGGGCCACTGTCGTCGTTCGTAGTCGTCATCGAACGATGAACAAACGAGATCTCTCATTCCAGATCTAGGAAGCGCAACAACTCCTCCTCCCTCCCTTACTATCGCGAGATTTGGGCTAGTCGAGCGACGGCGAGCAAGCAGCAGATCTGGGAGAGCAACGACGGATCTTGGCAAGCGGCGTGGCTAGACGAGATCTGGACATTCGGGGATTTGAGCGAGTGGCGTGGCTGGCAGCGACAAGGCCTACTCGTGGTCTTGCTGCCGATGAGAGAAAAAATTGATAGGGAGAGGGATGAGTGCTGGCGAACGAAAAAATCGAAGGAGGGGGGAGGCGAAACGCGTGAGAGAGAAGAAAGGGATAGAAGAGAAAGAGAAATAAAATGAAGAAAAAAAGTCGTCGCCGGCCGACAGTTGAAGAAGAATAAGAAGAAAAAGAAGAAGAATAATAAGAAAGAGAGAGAAGAAATTAAAATTTATTAAAAATAATAATATTTGTATTATCTTAATATATTTTTTATTTAAAAAAATTAAAAAAATAGCGCCACATCACCCACTCATTAGTTTTTAACGAAAAAAGTGGATGGAGGGACCAAAATGAAACTAAAATCAAACCTCAGGTACTAAATTGTTGAGTTTGAAAACTCATGGACCAAAATGAAACCTAACCCAAACCTCGGGGACTAGAAGTGTATTTTTCCCAAAAAAAAAAAAACTTATGTCGTAGGATGTGGTAGCTTGACCCACACTCTTAATTAAGACCTCTTTACCTCCTATAGAAAAGAAAGAGCTTTTCCACCCTTGAATCGATTTCCAAACTTTATCCATAACAAACCCAAAATCCTTGGCTTTACTTTTAGAGAAAACAGATGGAACCCTTAGGTATTTACCAAAATCATCCACAACATTAACATCCAAAATGTGATGGCGAGCATAGCTAGCTAGTGATCTAATTAATTTAGCTAGTCTTTTATAATTTATTGGCCAAAATTATGCATTTATGTGTTGTATTTGTAGGAAATGTAGTTTTGAGCCAATTGGATGTTCGGGATGCGAAAAGAAGCCGAAGAATGAAAAAGAATCAAAGTTGGAAGATTGAAGATAGGCCCATCTGCGGACCAGAGTCGAGAAGCTACTCTCTAGGCGTCTTGACGCTGACATTCTATATTTGGAGTTTTCAACAAAAAAAAAAAAGAAAAATACACTTTTGGTCCCTGAGGTTTGGGTTAAGTGACACTTTGGTCCCTGAGTTTTCAAACTCAACAAAAATACCTCTGAGGTTTGAGATAAGGAGCACTTTGGTCCCTGCCGTCAACTTTTTTGTTAAATTTTAACGGTTGCTGACGTGGCACTATTATTTTAATAAAAAAATATTTTAAAAATTTTTTAAATAAAATATATTAAAATAAGAAAAAAATATTATTCATTTAACTTTTAATTTCTTCTTCTTCACACCCGCCAGCTTCTTCATCACTTCTTCACACCACACCCGTCGGCTTCTTCATCGCCACACCAGCCGACGGCAGCCGCTCGCCGGTCGTGACAACTTTTTTTCTCCAACCTTCAAAATAGGAAAAAAGGTTGCCACTCAGATCTTCTTCTCCAGTGGACAGATCTCAGGAACCCCCTTCACGACGCACAGATCTGGGGTTTAAAGAGAGCTACTCGCGAAAAAACACAGAGACGAGAGGGAGAGAAAGACCGAGAGTTAGAGAGAGATCTGGGGTTTAAAGAAAGTTGCCCACGAACTGTTGAAGCTCGCGCACGCCGAAGCTGATCCACGCCGCTCAGATCTCTCGTCGGGAAGGAGAACATGAGCTACCGACGGCTCGTTGCCCACTGCCAGATCTAGAATGAAACGGCGTTGTCAGGAGGGAGAACGCGAGCTACCAGCGGCTCGTAACTCGCTGCCAGATCTGGAATAAAACGGCATCATCGGGAGGGAGAACGCGAGCTACTGGCGGCACGTAGCTGTATCAATTTTTCGGCGAGAACCGAAGAAGGGAGGGACCTCCCCCTCGATTTGCCTGCGAGAAATCGAGGGGGGAGGTCCCTCCTTCCCTCCCTCTTTCGATTTCCGGCGAGATTTAAAAAAAATGGATTATTGTGAACATGAGAAGAAGAAGAAAAAACGGTGAAGGAAGAAGAAAGAAAAAAGAAAGTTGCCGCCGGCGACCTGTTGAAGAAGAAGGGAAGAAGAAAATGTTGATATGAGAGGAAAAAGGTTGAAGAAGATGAATAAGAGAGAGAAATAGAAATAAATAAATAAATAATAATAATAAAATATTATTATTTTAATATTTTTTATTTAAAAAAAATTATTAAAATAATAGTGTCAAGTCAGCAACCGTTAAAATTTAACAGAAAAGTTGACGACAGGAACCAAAGTGCTCCTTATCTCAAATCTCAGAGGTATTTTTGTTGAGTTTGAAAACTCAGGGACCAAAGTGTTACTTAACCCAAACCTCAGGGACCAAAAGTGTATTTTTTCAAAAAAAAAATATCACAGCATCGCGACGCTCTAGGTCGAAAATCTCAAAATCTGGAAAATCGTGGTAGTGTCGCGACGCTACTACCAAAATTTTTCCTATAAGTATTTTGCAATTAGGGCTTTTTAGGGGACTTCTCTTGGACGATTTGGAGTCGTAAAACAGAGAAACAAAGGGCTTTTGAAGCTGAAACAAGTGGAGGAAAAGCGGGAATCAAACCATTGTTCGTGAGGATGGTAACGGGGACATGCGGTCTCAGCCTACCTAGCGTTTAATTCTCTTTACCCTTTGCTTTTGTAGTTTTTATGGCTTGTTTAGACTTCGTTTATATTGTAATTTGGATTATGTGTAGCTAAGTTTAATTCTTAGGGATTGATGTAGCCGTTGGGCACTTTATGGCTTGATTTAATGGTTTTATTGCTATTGATGTCATTTATGCATAATTGTGTTCTTAATGCTTTCAATTTACCGGCCATAAATTGATTGTTGTTTTTGCTTGAATCTAACTCGGGGAGAGGATTTAGCTTAGAAATCATTATGCATAATTAGGATTTAGCTAGAAATCGGGAGATAATAGTTAATTCTAGAAATCGTTAAAAATGTTAACCTTAATGATGCCTTGCATGTTTAATGAATTTAGATAGGGATATCGGGTTCATTGCATGTGGGAGAATCATGTATGCTCGGGAGAGATATGTGTGATTTTGGTTTTCCAAGATTTATGAATCATAACATGTCATTAAACCATGAATTAATCCATAATTCCAATTGGTGAAATCAAATCCCTAAGACCGTTGTCTCCATTAGATTGTCATACTTTTTCATTATTTTGTGTTTGATTACATTCATTCTCACTTTGATTGGTTCCCTAAATAAAATTGGACAAGAGTATTTTCGGTAATTAAAATTGATTAGAAATCCAATCCAGAGAACGACATTTGAATATCACATTCACTATATTATTACTTGACCCGTGCGGTTGCGGTAGAAAAATTCCACATCAAAATGCTGCTAGAAAACAACCTCCAATCTTTATTAACCCTTTGAGAAAAGATGATAGTCGATTTTAGAGTAGTTTATACACTCACCAGAAGCAATCTCATAGACTTTTAATAGATTCTTCAGAACCATCAATTCCTATTTATTAGCTCTACAAAAAATAGGACTATCATCTACAAATAATAAATGGGAAACCGAATGACCATTAGAGCAAATCATACCCGACAAGCTGCCATTATCATTAGCTTCCGAAATAAGATGAGATAAATCCTCAGCCACCAAAAGAAACAAATAAGGAGACAAAGGGTCACCTTAACAAAGACCTCTACGGGAAGAAAAATGACCCTTCTTGCCCCTATTAATAAAAACAAAAAAAATAGAAATAGAAATACATCTCAAATTAGATCCACCCATCTATTGTTAAACCCTAGCTTTAACATGATTTCCTTAAGATAAGACCATTCTAGCGCCTTCCTAAGGTCCATTTTTAAGGCCGTCGTACCATTCTTATTTAGCTAGAGATTAATTTCTATATTTATGTAAATAAATAAATAATCCACCTAATTTTAATTTCAAGTCACTTAGGCAAAAAATATTTTTGTAATAGAACTAAAAGAAAAAAAAAAAAACCTTTTGTATTAAAAAAGGCAGTGCATAATAATAATAAGGGAAAAATACACTTTTGGTCCCTGAGGTTTGGGTTAAGTGACAGTTTGGTCCCTGAGTTTTGAGCATTTTAGTCCCTGCCGTCAATTTTTCTTTTAAATCTTAACAGTTGCTGACGTGGCATATTATTTTAATAAAAAATTGTTTTTTTATTTTTTTAAATAAAAATAGTAAAATAATAAAATATTAATATTTTATTCTTTTTTTATTCTTTTTTCTCACACTCTCTTTCTTCTTCTTCTTTTTCTCCATCTACTCCATCTCCTTCATCTTCCTTCTTCTTCTTAACTCCAGCGACCGGCGGCCACTGCCCGCCGCCACCGCCGGTCGTCGGTGACTGTTTTTTTTTTTTTTCTTCTTCTTCTCCCTTACCCCATTTTTCTTCTCTAATTTTTTTTTAAAAATAAACACCCCGTCCAAACTAGACGGGGAAGGAGGAGGGGCCTCCCTCCTCAAAAAAAAAAAAAAATTAGAGAAGAAAAATGGGGTAAGAGAGAAGAAGAAAAGAGAAGAAGAGAGAAGAAAAAAAAATCAGTCGCCGGAGTTAGGAAGAAGAAGAAGGAAGATGAAGGAGATTGAGAAGATGGAGAAAAAGAAGAAGAAGAAAGAAAATGGGAGAAAAAAGAATAAAAAAGAATAAAATATTAATATTTTATTATTTTACTATTTTTATTTAAAAATAAAAAAAATAATTTTTTTATTAAAATAATAGTGTCACGTCAGCAACCATTAAGATTTAACAGAAAAATTGACGGCAGGGACTAAAATGCTCCTTATCTCAAACCTCAAGGGTATTTTTGTTGAGTTTGAAAACTCAGGAACCAAACTGTCACCTAACCCAAACCTCAGGGACCAAAAGTATATTTTTCTCTAATAATAATAATTATTATAATACATATAATTAATGAAAATGTTGGATTTGATTCCAAGTTGAACATGTTTCACTGATTGTTCCCATAATGAGACGGTGAGGCAGTTTCTCAAAGACGGAAACTGATCTAAAACGATAGGCTGGTTTGATAACTAGTTTTTGCTTTTAATTTTTAAAAAAACATGACTGTTTAATAACTCTTTTTTTTTTTTCTATGTTTTAGAAACCTTTTTGAAATTATAAGCAAATTTAAAAAAAATAGTTTTTAAAAATAGAATTTTGTTTTTCAAAAACTCTTTTTTTTTTCTAATGTTTATTTTTTTCTTCTTTTACTTATCTCTCCCTAAAATTTTCTCTCTCCAAACTTTCTATTTCTAAAAATTTATTCATAACTTTTCTCTCCCTAATAAACATTATTCTAACTTTTATTTTAAAAAAAGAAATCTCCCAAAATTTATCTCTCGCAACAACTTTTCTTTATTTTTCTAATTTATCATAATTTCTTTAGCATATTTTTTACTCTTAATCTTACTATCTCTAAAATTTCTTTTTTATTTAGTTTTTCTATCTAAAATTTATCTCCTCTACTCTAACTATTTTTCTTTTTTTTATCTAACTGATATCTTTCATGGAGTATAACTAGTATTCTCCCTCTAAACATTTTCTTTCATGTCTCTAAATTTCTGTTTAACTTTTCACTCGAAACATTTATATTCTTGTCTCTAATTTTTTTTTCAATGAATCTACACATTTTTCTCTCTCTAAAACATCTTTTTAATTTTTTAAAATTGAAAACCAAAAATAGTTATCAAACAAGTTTGGAACAAAAAATAGTTATAAAACATATATGATTTTTGTTTTTAAAAAACAGAAACCCAAAAACAAAAAACTAAAATGGTTATCAAAGGAGGTCGATGTTTTTTTGTTTCCAAATTTTCTTTAAAAATCTAAAAACGTTTTTAAGAATTTAAAAACCAAAAAATAAATTTGTTATCAAATACATCTATGGTTTAAAAGCCAAAAACTAAAAACTAAAAACACAAAACGAATTGGTTATCAAATGGAGGCGTGTACTTCTAAATTCGTACAAATGTAGTCTATAAAACTAGGTATGTAATAATTTAGTCCCCGTAAATATAAATTTTTTAAAATTTAATCCCTATCATGAAAAATCACATTAAAATTAAATGTCAATTTTCATTATCTAACAATTTAGGTCTTGTTTGATAACCTTTTGGTTTTTTATTTTTGAAATGTGAGTGTTTTTCCATGTGTTTTTATTTTTTTTTCACGTATATGTTCAAATATGTTCACATAAACAACAATATATATGCAAACACGTCATTTTTCATCCATAAATTTAACGAAAAAAATACTTTCAAAGGTTATTTAAAAGAAAATCCAAAATTCAAGAAAAATTCAAAAGTATAATTGAAACGAATCTCACTGTAGAACGGTAATTTTGATATTTTTTTTTAGAAAGTAATTTTGATAACTTAACCAACAATAAATAAAAAGGAAGGTGTACCCCACAAGTCTAGTGAAATGGGAGAAGGCGGAGAAAGAGAGCGATCGCCGCACATGCAATTCGAATTGCTTTCCCCACGAGGAAAACGTGATTTGCATTTTTCATGCCTCCACTCATCTTGCTTTGTTTTTTTTTTTTTTTGGAAATATCTTGCATGTTCTTTTTTTTTTTTCACACTTAATCCTTAATTTGTTTACAATTACCCTTTTAGTCTTTAGCTTTATTTTATTTTTAACAAATTGATGGGGTAATTTTTATGTGTACTAACATGTTAACATGAGTATGAGTTTAAATCACATGAAGGTCTGTTTGGAATACATTTTAATTTAAATATTTTTTAATAATGCATTTTTTAACATTTTGTATAAAAATTGTTTATAACTTAAACACTTCTATGTTTGGTTACACACCTTCATAAGTGTTTCTATACTCAAGTTCTTGTATACTAACTCTTTTTAGAAAAGTTGGTTTCAAGTGTTTCTCTCAAAATGATTTATTTCTCAATTTCATTTTCTAATAAGTTATTTTTAGTGGTTGTCAAACACTATAAATTTTTTCAAAATTAAACACTTGAAAAGCTAAACCAAACACACCCTAAGTTTGAGGTAAACATGGATTTTTTTTTAACTTTTTTTTTTTTTTTTTTTTTTTTTTTTTTTTTTTGCAAAAGTGATCATTAATTGACAATGATATAATAGGATCAAAATGATTATTTTTAAAATTTTAGAGACAAATAAATATCATGTAAGCTAGAATCAAATTTATTATCATTTTTTAAAATTTTCAAAATAGAATAAATCTCAAAATTTATCTTTAAAGATTTTTTTCTTTTTTTTTTTTGAAAGGACTGAAAATAAAATTTAAACCTTATGATTATTGTTAATTATTTTAATACTTTCGTATCAAACACCACGTTCCAAACAAACACACTCCCCAAAAATCATCTGCTATGTTTTTTTTTTTTTATCGCTTGCCCTTTTTTGTATAGGGTTTTTTTTTTTTTCGATAAAGATTTTAATTCTACATCATTTAATATTATTAGACTAAACCATCACAAAAATTAATTAATTAATTAATTATTGAAATTATTTAACCATGGACTTTCCATTTTTATAAATCTTCCATTTCTTTATAAATCCCTGTCGGTGAGATTGTTACTTTGACATATAAAAAACTAATAACAGATGATCTAAAACAATATAACACTTTTCTTTTAAATATATATATATATATATAAACTTGATGGAATATTTTTGAAATTTATGGATAACCATGTTCGTCTAAATAGAAATTTTGTGTTAATTGTTTAACTATGGTTTCTCCATTTTCAATTTTATTTTATTATAGTCTCTAAAATTTAAAAAGGTTTGTGTTTTTTTTTTTACCTTTAAATTTTCTAAAAACAACTCTATTTAATTATTCTATTCTTTTACCATTTAATCCACTCGCTAAATACATATTGTTTTTTTTATAGCAAAAAATACATAGTTTTTACCAATCCTATGAGAGTTCAACAATACACATTTAAAGTCTGGTTTAACGGTCAATAGGAGCATAACTCAATTGACATAAAACTTGTACTAATGACCAAGAAATCTGTAGTTCGAATCTTCTCACACTCCACATATTGTCAAAAAAAAAAAAAAAGTCTTGATTAACCATAAAATACTCATTATAACCAAAATAATTATTTTTGTCGATAATAAAATAAATGTTAAAATACCATTTTAGTTTCTATCGTTCTTTTTTAGTTTTTTTACCTTCAATTATCCAATTTTAGTTCTTATACTTTTAATCAAGCTTAAAATTGGCCTAAGTTTAAGGTTTTTTTTTTCTTTTTCTTTTTTTAAATTTAATTTGGTTAAATAATAATAATAATTTTCATACCAGGAAAGACACATTGTGAACATATTTCTAAAATTAATAGAAAGAAAGCTAGAACTAATTCGTTTTAGAAAAATTAACGGTGAACTCATTGGAGGGACCAATTTTAAACTTTGTTGAAAGTACATGGGCTAAAATGGAATAAAACCCAAAGTACATGGACCAAAATGATATTTTAACCTAAAAAAAAAAAAAAAAAAAAAAAAAAAAAAAAAAAAAAAAACTAGAAATCTTACATAGCAAAATAGATATATTAAAAGTTTAGAGACAAGAATAAAACTATCCTCAAAGTTTAGTACCGAAACTAAATTGTTAAATTACAAAGTTGGTCTCTATGATTTGGATCGTTTCACTTTGATCTTTATAGTTTTAAAAGTTTCAATTTTATTTCTTATGATTTGAAGTTAGTTTCAATTTCATTCTTATGATTTTGTTAAATTTGACAAAGTCATCTCTAAATTGTGTTTTATCCCTTCATAAAAACCCCCATCTTTTTACTTCTTTTTTTTTTTGTTTTTCATTATATAGTAGTTTCTAATACAGTTAAATAACACACATTAGACAAATAGGAAAGATCAGTTCACTACATAAAAAACAATGTGTTAGGGTGTGTTTGGTTTACATTTTCAAGTGTTTAATTTTGAAAATAAATCATTTTGAAAAAATTTATAGTGTTTGGCAAGACCTAAAAATGACTTGTTAGAAAATGAGATTGATAAATAAACTATTTTGAGAGAAACACTTGAAACCAACTTTTCAAAAAAGACTTCTTAAGTAAACAATAACTTTGTGTAGAAAAACATTTGTGAGGAAATGCAACCAAACATATGAGTGTTTAAATTCTAAACAATTTTTATACAAAATGTTTTTTTAATAATGCATTCTTAAGAAACATTTAAATTCAAATGTATTCCAAACGGACCCTTAATATAATATATATATTTTTTGAAAAGGAAACAATGTGTTAATATAGTAATGGTATAGAGATGATTTGTAATGTTCGACTGGATTACAGAGGTCTAATTGAAATTTAACTAAATGAAAATTTTAAGCCCCATTTGGTTCGTGATCCTTTTTTTGTTTTTTGTTTTTTTTTTTTTTTTGTTTGTATACTTGTTTTTAAAAACCTTAAAAAAAACTAAAAAAAAAATAGTCTATTTTAAAAAATAATAAAATGTTTTTTTCCATTATTTTTTAATTTTGTTTTCAAAATAATGGAAACAAGAGATTTAACTTTAAAACACATGGAATATACTCTTATTACTGTCTAGCAATGTTGGATTATCCACAACAATCTTTTCTATTTCTGGTCTCTAAATTCTTTCAACTCTAAAAAAAGTATACAAAAGGATGGACAAGTCCCTTCAACCTTTAATTCATAGAATTTAGATTTTTTTAAAACGGAAAAATCAATAAAATCAATAGCCAATTTAATTCAACTCACAACAAAAAGAAAATAAACAATAAAAGAAGAATTTATTTTTCTTTCTCTGGTTAGAAAATACTTATGTTCCATTCTCTTACTGGAAAAAAATTTATTCTTCCATACTCTTATCGAATTTATTCTTCCTCATATAAATGGTACCAAACTTGGGTTTTAAGAAATCAAAATTTCTTTCTTCTTTACTACCTATCTCTACTATATTTCTTTTTCTTACTAGCAAGTCTGCAACAACAAGTTTCTTTCTTCTTCTTTTTATTTTTTCACTTCATAATTGATTATTTGATAGAAAGTCAAAATATACTCCAGAGTCTCTTGCATGCTGAAAATCTATCAATTGTGATGTACAATATATATATTTTTTTTATTATACTAGCACATCTAAGTTTTCTTCTTTTTACTAATGACGACATCCATCTTCACACCCATTCAATATCACAAAATTATAAATTCATATTTAAATAACTTTTTCTTCAAAAATGACTTTTACTAAACACATTAATTTTTTTTCCTATATTTTCAAATTCATAATCAAACACAGTATTCAAATTTTAAATTTAAAGGTGTTAAATTAGAACCAAACGTGTTTTTAGAGAAAAAAGAAATTTTCTCTTGAATTCTTTATTTTTTAATCACGGACCAAATGGTGTCAAATTAAAATCAAAGTTTAAATTTAAATATACATTATTGTATTACACACACGCATATATAATATTTGAATTCAATATGATATTATATTTACATGCATCTCTCTCTAAAAAAAAAAAAAAAAAAAAAAACTTTTTTCTGACGGTTTTGCTAAGGGAGTTCCCGTGGAACATGTTTAAAACGTGGTCGAATAAGCCCGTAAGAAGATTCCATAGAAATTTCTTTTTCTCTCTCAAAAAAAAAAAAAAAAAAAATCCACAGAAACAAATAAAAAAAAAAAACATTATCATTATCATGCAGTCACACTATTAAAAGGGCATTTTTTTATTAATTAATATTATGATTTTTATAACTTTTTATTAAAATATAGTAGTTTTTGAAATTTATTATATTAATATTGCTGTATAAATTCTGGAGAGTAGGTCGCTTAACGACCATCCATATGATGATGTGGTGGGAATTGTCAAGTGGATTTAGGGTCCGTTTGGAATACATTTTAATTTAAATGTTTTTTCAAAAATGCATTTTTTAAAAAACATTTTGAATAAAAATTGTTTAAAATTTAAACACTCATATGTTTGGTTGCATTTCTTCACAAATGTTTTTCTACACAAGTTATTGTTTACTTAAGAAGTCTTTTTTTAAAAAGTTGGTTTCAAGTATTTCTCTCAAAATGGTTTATTTATCAATCTCATTTTCTAATAAGTCATTTTTAGTGGTTGCTAAACACTATAAATTTTCTCAAAATGATTTATTTTCAAAATTAAACACTTGAAAAGTTAAACCAAACACACTCTTAATATCTTAGATAGATTTTCAAACGTATTTTTCTATTTTATTTCTTGTTTACAACTTTTTTTTCTTTCTTCTTTCTCACACAAATAGAATATTAATTACATTATTCTTCTTCCTAGAATTTAAAAGTTAACTAAATTATATTTTTATAAAATATTTGATTTTATCTATTTTCTTTAAAACATTATTTTTCATTTAAAAAAGAATTAAAATTTAACATAGCTTTTTTTTTTTAAAGAAAAGGAATATTATATTGCAGTTTTTTTTCTTTTTTTTAAATAAAAGGAATCTTGTTTTGCAATTTTTTTTTCATTTCTCAAAATAATTAAAATTTAACTTAAATGATTATAAGCTTTAACTTTTCTAAGTATAATTAATTGTAGTTTAATAATTACAATATTAAATAAAAACCTTAAAATGACTAAGTGTATTACTTATAGTTTTTTAAAATAATAGTTATTTATCTTATAAGATAAAATAATAGAAATTGTTTAAATAATGAGTATTTATTTAAATTATAATTTTTAAAAATAAAAAAAATAGGGCTTTATAAAAAAATATATAATAAAATATGTTATTAAAAATAATTTAGTTAATTTTCAAATTCTTTTTTATTTGTCTAAAAGATAAAAAATGAATAAAAAAAATTGAACATAGATGCTTCAATTTCTACCAGGTCCGTTCAACCACTGTAGGAGAAACAAAATGTTGTCCCATCATAACATGGATGGTCATGGTTGTTCTTCAAGAGAGACGATCTCGTGCCACGTGGTGTCTCAAAGATGGAAAAAACTTCTTTGCATATCGGTATGTAGGAATTTACCTTATCATCATTAAAATGTTGACAACTAAGAGAGTGATAAAAAAAATTCTCATTTTTTTCCTTCCTCTTTCTTAATTGTCAAGATTTTAATGGGTATGTAGAGAGATCCCTCGTATGAAGTTTTGTTCTTCAAAGATTTAAACAACAATATTAATATAATAAATTTCAAAACTACCCTATTTTATCTATACTATATATAAATGGGGCTAAGAGGGGAGAATCTTTGCCTTCCCATTTTGCCCTTAACATTTTAATAAATTCATGTTTTGTCCCTCCCTTTGAATAGTTGCAACTGTTAGAAGTGTCATGTTGAGAGAACTTAATCCATGGGGAGTGGTTACATAGTGGAACAAAGCATTCTTTCACATATCGGTGTGACTATTCCATTGCTTCGAATAGTTTCAACTGTTAGAAGTGCATGTTGAGAGAATTTATTCCATGGGGAGTGGTTACGTAGTGAAACAAAGCATTCTTTCACATTCAATGACTATTCCACTGTGTATGGGTGTTATCTAGACCGTAAATTTGAAACATCATGATTTAACATTGGAGTCGTGTTTATAGGTTCTATAGAAAACGACCTCTATTCTTATTTCTGGGTTATAAAATGGTGTCCCAAATGATTGAGTGTTTGAAAATGTTTAGTTCACGTTTATTGTTATAAACAATCTTTTGACATCCAATCCTAAAGTTACATGATACTTCACATTAGGAGAAGCTTCCTCTTTCTATTTTTCCTTAACGTTATATGCATATTTTAGTTTTTTGACATTTATTACTCGTGTTCTTTCAATTATATAAATATCAATATTTTATAGACAAAATGTTCAAAAAATTTCATAGAGATGCAAATATGTCATAATATACTTTTTTTTTCATTTAAATAAATGTGTATTTTTAGAATGATTTTCTTAAATTTAATTATTAATAATTAAGTTAAAACAATAATTATTTATTTATTTCTTATATGTATAAGACACAACTATGTAAACAATTATAAATTATTTTTTTTTTCAGAATTTTCACGAAAAGGATAAAAATATAAAAACATTAAAATGAAAATTGTTTGATGCATGTGTTTCACTCTATCAAAATATTAACATATTCATTTAATAAATTAATTATTTGTACAAAATTTCGTTTGTAATATATACATAAGATTTTTCCTGAAAAACAATAATAGGAAAACATTGAAAAAAAAAGTTTGCTTTGTCTACCTTTTAAAAATTTATTAAAATAAAAGTTATATAATATTTATTTATTGCATATTAAAAAACTATTATTTTCTCATATTTTAATTTAAAACTATAATATTTCACGTGCAATGCACGTGTTACTCAACTAGTTATAATAAAAAGTCTTAATAAAAAGTGCTCCTACAATTGGAAAGCGACTTAGAATATTTTTTTTTCAATTAAATCTCTTAAAATAATATAGGTTAAAAATCACTTTTGGTCCCTAAACTTTCATGAAAGTAACAATTTGGTCCCTAAACTTTGATTTGTTACGATTTAGTCTCTGTACTTTCAATTTTGTAACAATTTAGTCCCTAAACTTTAATAAGTAACAATTTAGTCCCCATGCTTTCAAATTTATAACAATTTAGTCCTTATACTTTCAAATTTGTAACAATTTAATCCTTGTTGCAAAAAAAATCATCAAAATTATATGTCGATTTTTGTTATTTAATGATTAAACTTTGTAGCTTATTAACATATTGGGTCCCAAATTAGTTTATTGATATATCTTGATAAAAAGATTCATTAAATCTTTACATTAATTTTTCACCATGGGGACCAAATCGTTACAAATTTGAAAAGTATAGGGACTAAATTGTTACTTATTAAAGTTCAATAACTAAATTGTTACAAAATTGAAAGTACAGGGACTAAATCGTTACAAAATTGAATGTATAGGGACTAAATCGTTACAAATCAAAGTTCAGGGACTAAAATGTTACTTTCATGAAAGTTTGGGGACTAAAATTGATTTTTAACCAATAATATATATTATTTTCGATTACATATATATATATATATATATATATATATATATATATATATTTATATTTTTTTTTTTCAATTTACTCATTTCTTTCCTTTAACCTTCGGTCAATCGAGATTGTTGTTTGGTTTTACTTTTTTAAGTTAAAATTTTTTTATTTTAGTTCAGGTAAATTTCGTTTTTCTCATTTTCGTCATATATTTTCAAAATTTAGGGTGCATTTGAAATACATTTTAATTTAAATGTTTTTCAAAAATATATTTTTTAACAAACGTTTTGTATAAAAATTGTTTAGAATTTAAATACTCATGTGTTTGGTTATATCTCCTCAGGAGTGTTTTTATACACAAATTATTGTATACTTAAAAACTCTTTTTAAAGAAGTTGGTTTCAATTGTTTCTCTCAAAATGGTTTATTTTTCAATCTCATTTTCTAATAAGTCATTTTTAGTGGTTGCCAAACACTATAGCTTTTTTTAAAATGACTTTTTTTTTTCTCAAATTAAACACTTTACCAAACATACCCTTAATCATTCTTATTTCATATAGTTTTGATACATTTGATAGTCTCCACATTTTTACAAATGGACTCTTTTTGATCTTTTCGTCTTTTTAATCTTTTTTTTCATCACAGTTTCAATGCAATACTACACTCAATAAATTTATCGAAATATTTGTTATAGCTTAAGATTTTTTTTTTTGGTGCGTAGAATTTTTGTTATAATTTTGCGAAGTAAAAAGACTAAAATAGTTAATTTTTAGAAGTATATAAGAATCAAAATAGATGTTTTAAAGTACTAGGTAGAGTGAATTAATTTTTTTTGTTTAAAAAAAAACCGAAAATAGTGAACAAAATAGGATTTCAGGACTACTTTTATTATACTTATAATATTTTATCTCGAATTTACTTGATTTATTCTATAAAAATATTACGCTTAATTTCTATTTTAGTTTTCAAGGTTTTTTTTTTTTTTTTTCAAACATGAGGGACTCTAGATGTAAATTTATTTTTAATCTCTCTTTGCATAATTTACTAGGTGTGAGAAAAATAAAAGGAAAAGGAATAAAGAAGGAAGTGAGAACAAAACAGAAAACAATTTTATTTTTTCTCCATTACTTTCTAAATGACCATTTTACCCTCAACTTTTTTTCTATAGTTTTTATTAAATATATATTTGGAAATTAGTTTATTAAATAATTTGAAAATGGGACCAACAAGAGCTTAGCTAACCGGCATAAGGTTCAAATCCTCATTTCCCACATATTAAAAAAAAAAAGACATGGAAAGAGAGAAAGATACATTTCTATGATTTAATTTATTTTTTACGTAAATATAGTTCAACAATTGACATATACGACGTGAAAGATTTGAATCCCTCCACCCCGATTCTTATTCAATTCAAAAAATAACAATAATAATAATTTAATTAAATTAATACATTCCAAATTCCAACTCATTTGAAAAACGTGGAGGCAGTGGCGGATCCAGAACTTTATGTGAGGGGGCTATATAGAAATAATTTTAGTCTAGTCTTTGCTTAAAATTGATCCTTAACGTAAGTTTTTTTTTTTTAAAAAAAAAACCCTAAGTTTAAGTTAATTTTTATCAAAATTTGTTAAATAATAGTTTTCATACCATAAGAGACATGATGTGTACATATTTATAAAATTTATAGAAAAAATACTAATAGAGTTAGAGACCAATTTTTTTTTAGAAAAATTAACAATAAACTCACTATAGAGATCGACCTTAAACTTTATTGAAAGTATTGGACTAAAATGAAACAAAACCCAAAGTACAATAACCAAAATAATATTTTGAACACTTTTTTTTTTTTGACAATTTGTGGGGTAGGGGGTTTGAACCACAGAAATATTTTGAACACATTGATATATGTTAATATCACTTAGTATACTTTGATATTAAATTTATTAAATTATAAATTTAGTCATTAAGTTTTCAAGACGATGCTCGATGAATACTGGTTTTAAAAAGTTTCTATTGAGTCTCTAAACTTTCACTTTTCCATCTAACAAGTTTCTGAATTCTTAATTTTGTATCTAATACAACTTTGAACTTAAAAACAAACGATTTATTAGTTTATTTGGTCATAGATCTATTAGACATTAAATTGAAGACTTCGAAACCTACTAAATATAAAATTGAAAGTTTAAAGGTCAATTGCACGTTTTTTTTTTTGTTTGAGTACATCAACATTGCACTTTTTTTTTTTTTTAATTTAAAAGCCTATTAGTAAAATTTTAAAATATTTTTATTGTTCCACTTTATTTGACTTAAAAAAACAAAGTTGAAAAAAGAACTCTAATTACGTATATTTGTTATTGTTTTATATATATAAATACAAAAATTAAACTTAAATTTAAACTATTTTAAACCTATGAAAAAAGACTGAAAAAAAAGAAAACGAAGAATAATACAGAAAAACAAAAAACAAAAAAAACAGAAAAAAAGAAGAGAAAAACGGGAAAAAGAAAAAAAAAAAAAAAAAAAAACGAAAAAGAATCGGAAGGAAAAAAAAAAATAAAAGACGGGAAAAAGGAAAAAAAAAACGGAAAAAAAATGTAAAAGGGTTTGAACACGGGAGTGGGAGGTTTTCAGGAGGGGTTGAAGCCAATAAGGCATTTTAATAACATAGAATTAATATCCCATTTATAATATAAATATAATATATAAAACCGCTGCGTGGAGGTATATTTAACTTCCTAAAAATATATTTAAAAAATGGCATTTTTAAGATACAAACAAGGTTACATTACAAGTGTAGGAAATTTAGGAAAAAACAAGCCTATTTTTAAAAAATCAAATGATTATCAAACGGGACCTAAACTTACAAATTTTTGTTGATCCCTAAATTATTAGACATTAAATTCAATTTAATATCAGATCAATTATTTTTTTAAGAAAAATTAAATATGTCATGGATCTATGAGACAAAAAATTAAAAGTTCACATATCTTGATATGAACCAAGACATCTCAATCATGTCATATGAAGTTGGAAGATATTGGGATTGTAACCTACATGCATATTAGCCAAGTTTACAACAAAATAAAAGTTATATTAAGAGTGCATGTGATTTAACTTTTTGTGTGTTTAATTTTGAAAAAAATTCTATTTGGCAACCACTAAAAATGACTTATTAAAAAATGAGATTGATAAATAAACCATTTTGAGATAAACACTTGAAACCAACTTTTTAAAAAATAGTCTTTTAAGTATACAATAACTTGTATATAAAAACACATATGAAGAAATGCAACCAAACATGTGAGTGTTTAAATTCTAAACAATTTTTATACAAAATATTTTTTTTTTTTAAAATGCATTCTTGAAAAACATTTAAATTAAATTGTATTCTAAACGGACCCTAAATGCAGTCAACCTTCGTTTATGACAATTATATTGAATGAAGTCAAATTTCATTAAAGTTGAACTCAAGTTGCATTAATCGAAGTCAAGTGCATTTAAAGTTAATATGAAATTAATAAAGTTGATGTATAATGTTGATACAATCTAAAGTTAGATAAATATATGTGAAACTTTTGAAAGTAAGTTGAGATGACTATTGATTATTTTCAGAATTATTTTTAAGAAATGTAATACAATGATTTATATAAGTAGATATGATTTATAAAGGTAGATACTAGATATGATATGGATATAAATTAAAGTTAATAAAAATATGTGAAAAATACAACTAAAAAGTTAATAAATAGAAAATTTAATTGATTGATTCTCTTCAGCTTGAAGTTGTTATAATCTTGAAAAGTAGCTCTCAAAAGGACAAAATCACCTAAGAAGAAGAAGAAAAGTCAATAATTATAAGCAAATCTACTGAGAGTTAAGAAAAACCTAACCACCAAAACTTAACTAAGTTACCCTAAGTTATCAAAAACTTAAGAATATAAATTAACCACTGACTTATAAAAATGACCGAGCATAACATCAAAATCTATAAACAAAATGTAATCTAATTAAACTAACATTTCAAAAGTAATGAACATAGTATCAACTATCATGAACATTTCGAAAATAAGGAACATAACACACCAACTATCATGAGCATTTCAAAAGTAATGAACATAACACCTAACATTGTAATACCTATCAAAGTTTTACCAAAGTTACAACATTTTTTTTTTATTAATATAAACCTTTTCTTCTAACATATCAATTTGAAAATTTGACAATAAGTTATACTGGTATGTGAACAAATCTAACTCGCTAGATAAGATACCGATTACACATTTTAGAAGTTAGTGGTTCAAACTCCCATCCTACCATTAAAAAAAAAGGAAAAATACAGTTTTGGTCCCTAATGTTTGGGTTGAGTTACACTTTGGTCCCTGAGTTTTCAAACTCAACAAAATTACCCTGGGCTTTGGATTTCGTTACATTTTTGGTCCCTCCGGTCTAATTTTCTGTTAAACCCTAACAGTTGGCTAACGTGACACTATTATTTTAATAAAAAAAAATTATTTTTAAATTTTTTAAATAAAAAATATTATTATTTTACCATTTTTTGTAATTCTTTCTCACTCTCTCTTATTCTTCTCTCCAACTACTTCTTCTTCAATTTCGGTGGCCCCGCCGTCGGGGAGTTTTTTTTTCCTTTTTTTTTTTAAATAAGGGAGAGGGAGAGGGACGAGAAATCTCCTCCTCCCTTCTTGGACTGTTTAGATCTAAAACAAATTTTAAACTTCAAGCACTAAAATGAAACTTGATGGGTGTTTGGGACACTGAATAGGTTATAATAACCCCTTATTATAACCTATTCAATGTTTGGGGCACCAACAAAAATAAATGGTGAGCTAGGTTATTTTTACCTCCGATTATTTTATTCATTCTCTACAGTAACCCATCATTCCATTTTCTACCGTAACTCTCTTCTCCCTTCTTCCATGCGACTCCTTGACTTTTTCGACGACCGTCGGCAAGGTTTCCAACGACCTCCGACGACTTTTCTGGCGATCGCCGATGATTTTTTCGGCCACTGATTTTTTTTTTCATATTTCTTCTAAAAATAAAAATAAAGAAAAAAAAACATCAAAGGTTGCCGGAAAAGTTGTTGACAACATCGAAGGTTAATCAACTTAAAAAAAACATTCAAACGAAATTATATTTACCACACTCAAGTTTATTTCAAATGATTTTATTGATAAAAAAAAACTAATATGATTTTTTAACTAAACATTTACCATTTTTATTTTGACAATACTAAAAGTTAACTAATATAATTTTTCTATACTAAATCCTAAACTTTTTTGCTTTGTAAAAAAAAAAAAACATAACCCTAAATCAGAGTGAATCGTATATCATAAAAAAAACTAAGAAAAAGAAAACAGTCAGTTTGAACATTTGATTCAGAACCCCCATGTTAAAAGAGATCTAAAATTAAAATAATCTGCACCCCAAACACACACAGATTATTTTATCCCAGACTATAATAATCTGCACCCCAAACAGCCCCTAAGAGTATAATTGAAACCAATCCATATTTATGGGTATTTTTGATAATCCACATTTTATGTACATGATTTCGATCTTTCACATTTTAATCGTGGATGTAAATACGTTTCAAAAAAAAAAAAAAAAAAAAAAAAATTTGTGGATGTGTAAATACTGTAAGTTAATATTAAAAAAGAAAAACACTGAGTAATTAGGCTTTGGTTGGTGCCTTTATATTTCCGAAAAAGAAGTCCGATCTCCTTCCAGATCACTTCTCTCTTCTCTATACTGCAGTGTTCAGAACCAGAGAGAAAGAAGGAGAGAGGAAGAAGAAGCTCTCTCAACAACAACAATTTACAATGGAGCATTTCTTCATCTCTCTCTTAATCCTCTTCTTCTCCTTCATCTCTCTCACTCTCTTCGTCCTCTTCTACAAGCACAGATCCTCTTTCTCCTATCCAAACACTCCTCCGGGCTCCATCGGCATTCCCATCCTCGGCGAGACTCTCGAGTTCTTCTCCACCGGCTGGAAAGGCCACCCCGAGAAGTTCATCTTCGACCGTCTCACCAAGTACAAGTCCGATATCTTCAAGACCTCCATCGTCGGCGTTCCGGCCGCCATCTTCTGCGGCCCTGTCTGCAACAAGTTCCTCTTCTCCAATGAGAACAAACTCGTCACCGCTTGGTGGCCCGACTCCGTCAACAAAATCTTCCCCTCCTCCACGCAGACTAACTCCATGGAGGAAGCCAAGAAGCTCAAGAAGCTCCTCCCGCAGTTCCTTAAGCCCGAGGCGCTTCAGAGATACATCGGAATCATGGACGAACTCGCTCACCGTCACTTCGCTTCCTCCTGGGAGAACAAAGAACAAGTCCTCGTGTTTCCCCTCGCCAAAAAGTAGGTCTAATTTCTAATCAAATTCCAATTTCAAATTTCTGCAATTAGATCTTGCTTCTGAATTTCGGTTTCGATTCTGTTAACTGATTTCTGTTGGAATATGTAATCATTAGCTTCACGTTCTCTCTGGCGTGCCGATTGTTCGTGAGCGTGGACGATCCAGTCCACGTGGAGAGATTATCGGGGCCGTTTCAGCACATCGCGGCGGGGATCATATCGATGCCGATCGATCTACCAGGAACGCCGTTCCATCGAGGGATCAAGGCGTCGAACTACATTAGAAAGGAACTTCTGTCGATCGTGAAGCAGAGGAAATCGGATCTGGCGGAAGGGAAGGCGTCGGCGACGCAGGACATTCTGTCTCACATGCTTCTGACCTGCGATGAGAGCGGACAGTACATGAACGAAGCGGATATCGCCGATAAGATTCTCGGATTGTTGATCGGCGGCCATGATACTGCCAGCGCCGCCTGTACTTTCATCGTCAAGTTTCTTGCTGAGCTTCCTCATATCTACGACGGCGTCTACAGAGGTACGCCTAGCCTAAGCCTTCACCATTCATCTTAATTTTAGTTTCTAAGAATATATATCATATTTGTTTGGTTCTAACTTCTATGACAATTACACATGCAACCGTTGCCACTCCTATAATTTCTCTTCGATTAAGAAAATTATATAATCAAATTAACATTTATTTATTTTTTTCCCCACCCTCTCCCTCCATTTTTTCCGTTAATTCTTAACAAATTGCTCACCTGGCGGTTTTTTTTATTAAAAAACATTTTTTAATTTTAAAAAATAAAAAATAATTTTAAATAATTTATCATCATTTTTTCATTCTTTTTTTTTTTTCCTTTCTTCTTCACCATCTTCTCCCTCTTAACTCTAAAGCTACCGTCGGCTGTCGATCGTCGACCTTTGATCCATCGCAGTTGGCCGACTATCCGTACTGGAATTTTTTTCAAAACCTTTTACCTTAGTTTCTTTTTCCTTTTCTTTTTTCCAGCTCTTTTTCTTCCCAAAAAAATGAAAAGAAGAAGAAAATAGAAAAAAGAGAAAAATTTTCCGGCTGGTGAGTGGCCGTTGTCGGAGGTTGGCAATGGCGGCCAATAGTGGTTCTATGGCTAAGAGGAAGAAGACGATAAAGGAAGGAGGAAGGAGGAAGGAGGAAAGGAAGAAAGAAAAAGAAAAATAATAATTTATTTTAAATTATTTTTATTAAAAAATGTAGAAAATTATTTTGTTAATAAAAAATTAATGTCAATCTATTAAAACTAACCAAACAAAATGGACTAAGGATAAAAAGAGTGTAATGAAATCCAAACCTTAGGGGGTAATTGTTAAATTTGAAAACTTAACGCTGTTTGGGGAGCTAAATTGGTTATAATATTTGGTGGTTAAAATAATTTGTGTTTGGGGTGCGATTATTTTAGTCTGGGTAGTTTGTGTCTGACTGTTTTCTTTTTCTAGTTTTTTTTTTAATGATACACGATTCACTTCGGTTTAGGGTTATGTTTTTTTTTTACAAAAACAAAAAAGTTTAGGATTTGGTATAGAAAAATCATATTAGTTAACTTTTAATAAATTTTTAGTTCAAAAATCATATTAGTTTTTTTTTTAATATTATTATTATTTTTTTTATCAATAAAATCATTTGAAATAAACTTGAGTATGGTAAATACAATCTCCTTTGGATGTTCTTTCTTTTTTCTTAAGTTAGTTAACATTTGATGTTGTCAACGACTTTTCTCACAACCTTAGATGTTTTTTTTTTCTTTATTTTCATTTTTTATATTTTTCAAAATGAAAATGAGAAGAAATATGAAAAAAAAGAAAAAAAATCGGTGGTCGAAAAAGTCGTCAGTGGCCGTCGGAAAAGTTGCCGGAAACTTCGTCGGCCGACGGCGGTCGGTGGTCGTCGGAAAAGTCAAGGAGTCGCATGGAAGTAGGAAGTAGATAAGGGAGAGTTACGGTAGAAAATGAATAGAATAATCGAATGAGTTGAATGATGGTTACTGTGAAGAATTGATAAAATAATTGAGGGTAAAAATAACTCACCCCACAATTTATTTTTGTTGATGCCCCAAACACTGAATATGTTATAATAAAATAATAAAGGGGATTATTATAACCTATTTAGTGCCCCAAACACTCCCTAAAAGGTTACTTTCCCTAAACCTCAAGTACCAAAAAAGTATTTTTCTCTATTTTCTTTAATGGTTTACAATTTTCGATAGTGCACGAAAGGAGTGGTTTGTTCATTGTATTTCCATTTCTTCTATATATTTAATATAATAGCACAATTACAAAAACAATTTTTTTAAAGAATAATACTCGACTACATAATTGATATGTAGAAATTGAGAAAATTTCTAGTATTGTAGGAGAACATACTCCCTCCATTAAGCATTTGACACATTATTTAATGACATAATATTTTATTTAATGGGACCCACACCATTTTTAAATGTTTGTTTCATGGAAACAATAAATGAAGGTAATATGAAATTTTTTCCATACCATCGTGGTACTAAAATTTCCTCAAAGGAATTCTATACACCTCACTGAAATCTTGACCATTGGGAGAGAGAAAGGTAGAAAACAAAAATTTATTTTATATCTCCTACTTGTTTATATTTTAATGATGGTGCGTAGGGACCGATACATAACGAAGTATTTTCATTTTTTAAAAGGCAAAATACCATTTGTTAATTCTTAATTAAAAAACAATTATTTTGTTAGTGGTCTAGACATTTTTTTTTTTTAAACTAACCTTGTAAGATTTTAAATCTTACATATTTATTTATTATTAATTTGCTTTTAAATTTAACGTGAGGTGAATCATGTGGGGGTAGATCTTGACCTTATGGTCAAAGTGGTCAAAGGGATATATCTTAATTAGATTTTTTTTAATATATATATATATATTTAGATTTTTAACATTTTGATCCAGATAATAGATCTTAACTAGTTGAGTAATGTGTCAAACATAGTTTAACGGTAATTAACATGTACCCCGACAGAGAAGTCAAAGGTTTGAATCCCCTAATCCCCAAATGTTGTTGAAGTAAAAAAAGGAAAAAAAACTAGTTTTTTTTTTTTTAATTTTATTTTTTTATTGTAATTCAGTCAGTAATTTAATATATATATTTGTTAAAATTTAGATTATAAAAGGTTTTTGGACATTATTCAGTGAATACATATTTCATGCAATAGAAGTCTGAGATTAATTTTTAATCAAATTGATTAAGTAATTATTAATTTAAAAATTTGAATAATGTGAACAGAGCAAATGGAAATAGCAAAAGCAAAAGCCCCAGGGGAGCTATTGAACTGGGAAGACATTAAGAAGATGAAATATTCATGGAATGTTGCCTGTGAGGTTCTCAGACTTGCTTCCCCACTCCAAGGTGCCTTTAGGGAAGCCTTAAACGACTTCGTTTTCAATGGCTTCTACATTCCCAAGGGCTGGAAGGTAATTTCTCTCCTCCTAAACATCATTTAATGATGATTTTTTTTTTTTTTTAACTGTTACCATTTTTCAAAAGAAATATTTCCAAATATGTGATCGTCTAAAACTAGTTGCTAAAATGTAATTATTATAAAAATCAATAATTGCAAATATAACAGATTCTTAAACTGCCAAAGTGAGTTTAGCTCAGCGGTAATTGGTATGTACCCTCGACCATCAGGTCAGAGGTTGGAATCCTTCCACCCACAAATGTTGATGTGCTACAAAAAAAAAAAGAAACAGTTTTTTAAACTAGTCCATTATTTAGGGTTAAAATAACATTTTGGTTCCATACTTTAGATTATTTTGTAAAGTTACTTTTTATTGAAATTGGTTAAATACTAATAATAATTTTCATACAAGGAAAGACACAATGTGTGTCTTTTTAAAATTTATAGAAAGAGGTTAATGTAGACTAATTAACAAAACTTAGCTGTATATTAGGGATTTTCCTATATATCCCATTAAAATCTTGACAATTAAGATAGGAGAATGAAGAAAATGGGATTTTTTTTTTTTTTATCTCTCTTAGTTGTCAACATTTTAATGGTGGTATGTAGGAAGATCCCTACATATTGGTATGCGGTAAGTTTTTTTCCTAATAAGTTTTATTGAAAGTACTCGACTAAAGTTAGACATTTGAAAATAGATAGACTAAAATGGAACAAAACCGAAAGCAGATGTACAAAGCTTTAAATGGAAAGAACAAAACAAAGAAAAGAGTGTATCTTTTCAATCACCAACATTTGTTTTGAAAAATTAAATTTTATGGTGTGACTTGATCAGCTATATTGGAGCTCAAACTCAACACACAAAAACGCAGACTACTTCCCAGAGCCCTACAAATTCGACCCATCAAGATTCGAAGGCGACGGCCCTGCGCCCTACACCTTTGTGCCCTTCGGCGGAGGGCCAAGAATGTGCCCTGGAAAGGAGTACGCCAGGCTCGAGATTCTGGTGTTCATGCACAATTTGGTCAAGAGATTCAAATGGGCAAAGATTCTTGAGAAAGAGAAGATCGTCGTTGACCCAATGCCAATCCCTGAAAAAGGTCTACCCGTTCGCCTCTTTCCTCATAAATCTGTCTCTGTTTAATTGTTAGGCTCCATTTTCTGTTGCATTTTTTTGGACTTTGCTGTTATCATATTATGAATAATGCATTATATATAGTCCTTCCTGTTCTTCGTTTCATTCTCTCTCTCTCTCTCTCCTGCTTTTATGTTTCTGTTGGTCATCTTCCATGGGTCATCTGTGTAAATTTTGATGGAGTTGATGAAAGTAATGATCATCTACTCCGATAGGACTTATTATGATTCTCGATTGGAAGAAAAATTGTTTGAATGAAGTTGTCACAAGTGACTGCGTTAATCTAATAACGGTTGGGTACAAGATTCGAAATACTTCTAATAGTTTCTGATGGCGAGCTTGTTGAAGACTTGATCAAATTACATTTTTAACTTTAGTTCCTAAAGCTAACTTGTAACAGCAGTGACCAGGTTGAACACAGGGAGTGTAAAATCATGTTTATTGTGAATATTCGACTGATTGGAGATTGGATGTAAAAGATTAAAAGGCGACCAAATTTAAATGCATGAAAATAAATTGTAGAAAATATAAAAAGGTAGAAAATAAAAGGCGGGTATGTTAGTCTTACCATCACTGGAATTGGAAGCACTTGGTGTTCAATATTTTTAATTTAAATCCTAAATTATCTAAAGTTTCAATTTAGTGCTTGAAGGTCTAATCAATTAAACTGGAAAGACCAACAAGCCCTAATATCCCTAAATTCATTAATTTGATACAACATCGAGACTAAATCCATTAACCAATATGGTTAAATGACCAATTTAATTAAAGCATTAAGCATGAGGATGATTAGAATGGTCATTCTTAATTAGGAAAAACCTAAATTAACTCTAAGCACTGATTTAGACTCTAAATTTGCCATTGACAACCACCAGCTTGGGATAATACTATACTCATGCCAATTCGCCCGTACAACTAGAGCTATTTACTACTCAAATTAAGCATGCAATCGCAAAAATTACAAATCTTAGTTACATGCATAGCTAAGCTAATCACGACAATTGCGAATAGTTCATCACACTACTGTTAGAACTTAAGCTAGATTTATGATATGGTAAGTTAAATAAGTTACAATGTTTAAACTTTTGTGAGTTACTACTTAATTAAGTATACCATTTAAAAGTAGGAGAGTTATGCAAGGTGTTAAAGTACAAGTTAAGTTTGTAAATTTAGATTGGGAGTTTTTTGTTCTAGAGTCCTATAAATAGGATGTATTTTCTTATGCTTAAAGCAAGTCAAGTAAAGCAATTCAAAGAGAACAATTTTCTTCTCTTGTGTGTTTTTGAGTTTTGTAAGGGAACAAGTTTCTTCTCTACAAAATTGTGAGTTTTAGAGTGATTATTATCGTGGGCTCATCGACGTTTCCAACAAAGTGGTATCAGAGCTTCTTATTGTCACCAGTCTTCACCTCATTATGGAGAGAATCATCCAAAGTTACGAAAATATCCTTCCTTCCTGTCATGTGATTACTGCAACCACTATCAAGATACCATATATCTTCAGTGTTTGTTTCTTGGACATTTAAGGTGAGGAAAAAAAGACCTTGTTCATTATCCTGTTGTTCATGCATTAGGGTTGTCTCTGCCTGATTAGTCTTTTTGGACCAACAATCTGCTTGAAAATGGTCGTAGCGTCCACAATTGAAACATTTAATGTGAGAAAAATCTCCATGGCCTCTACCTGTGCTTCTTCCTCTGCTTGAACTTCTTCCTCTTCCTCTATTTGAAGAAGTTTGATTATCACTTCTTTCGGACTCAAAATTTTTGGAGTCGTTGGATCTACCATTTCCTCGACCACCACGTCCACCCCTTCTTCCACTAGATCTCCCTCTAGAAGAAGTTTGCATATGAAAAGCTTCTTCTGAAGAAGTAGAATCGAACCACTTCAATCTAAGCTCATGAGATTGGAGAGATCCCATTAAGCTATTAATGGAGAGAGTCGACAAATCTTTAGATTCTTCAATTGTTACGACAATGTGTTCATATTTTCTAGTCATGCTTCTAAGGATCTTTTCGACCACTCTTTGATCTCCAATTGTTTCTCCATTTGATATCAATTGGTTAACAATTAAGAGAACACGATTAAATTTTTTTTCAATAGTTTCAGCATCTTTCATTTGAATGGTATCAAATTCAGCTCGAAGTTAAAGGAAGAGGAGATATCCTTGTTAAGACAAACAATGGAGCAAAAAGAATCACTGATGTATATTTTGTTCCAGGTCTTAAACACAATCTCTTAAGTGTTGGGCAACTTTTATTGAAAGGGCATGATGTAATCTTCAAAGATAGCATGTGCGAGATCAGAACCAAGAATGGAGGTCTCATAACAAAGGTACATATGACTACAAACAAGATGTTTCCTATCAAAATGTCTTATGAGAAACTTTTATGTTTTGAGATGTTGGTAAAAGATACTTCATGGCTTTGGCATTATCGATATGGACACTTGAGTTTTGACACTTTATCGCACATGTGTCAACAACATATGGTGAGAGGAATGCCAAACATTCGAAAGGAAGATCAACTTTGTGAAGCATGTATTTTGGGGAAGCATCATCGAAATCCATTTCCAATAGGAAATGCTTGGAGAGCATCAAAACCTCTGAGCTTGTCCATACAGATTTATGTGGACCCATGCGAACTACTACACTTGGAGGTAATCGTTATTTTCTCACATTTATTGATGACTATAGTCGGAAGACATGGATTTACCTACTAAAGGAAAAGAGCTCTACTTTTGAGTGTTTCAAAGCATTCAAAGCAATGGTTGAAAATGAAAGCAACTTGAAGTTGAAAACATTGCGTTCTGATTGTGGAGGAGAATATATTGTTTTTGAAAATTTCTTGAAGGAAAATGGAATCAAGCACTAGAAGATAGTTCGAAGAACTCCTCAACAAAATGGAGTTGCAGAGAGAAAGAACAGGATAATAATGGAGCTTGCAAGGAGTATGTTGAAAGCTAAGAAACTTCCTAATGAATTTTGGGGAGATGCAGTGACGTGTGCTGTTTATCTCTTGAATCGGGCTTCAACCAAAAGTGTTCAGGGCCTTACACCTCAAGAAGCATGGAGTGGATTAAAGCCAACTGTTAGTCACCTAAGAGTATTTGGCTGCATTGCTTATTCTCACATATCTGATGAGAAAAGAGGTAAGCTAGATGATAAGTCAGAGAAATGCATATTTGTTGGGTACAGTGAAAACTCCAAGGCTTATAGATTATAAATCCTATAAGCAAGAAAATCATTATTAGCCGAGATGTCAAATTCAATGAAGCAGAATTTTGGAGATGTGATTCAGCAAATGAAGACCAAAATCCATTACTTGTGGACATGGATAACAAAAGAGGTGATCAAGATTTGGAGCTTGAAGAGACTCAACCAATGGCTTCATCTTCATCCTCATCTCCATGTCCCACAAGTGTTGAAGAAACTCCGCCAAGGAAAACAAGAAGTATTCAAGAGATTTATACTGCTTCAAGAAGGATGACAGAAGATGATCATGTTGATTTTGCTTTATTTGCGGACGTGGATCCTATATATTTTGAAGAGGCGATTCAAGATGAAAAATGGAAAGCTGCAATGGATCAAGAGATCAATGCAATAAGAAGAAATGAAACATGGGAGTTAGTACAACTACCAAAGAGCAGAAAAGCTCTTGGAGTAAAATGGGTGTATAGAACAAAGCTGAAGCAAAATGGTGAAGTTGAGAAGTACAAGGCAAGACTAGTTGTCAAAGGGTATAAGCAAAAGTATGGTGTGGATTATGAAGAAATATTTGCTCCTGTGACTCGCTTAGAGACTGTTCGTTTGCTTCTAGCTCTTGCAGCACAAAATGACTGGAAAGTACATCAAATGGATGTAAAGTCAGCTTTTCTAAATGGGTATTTGGAGGAAGAAATATATGTTGAACAACCCCCTGGTTATATCAGAATTGGAGAAGAAAATAAGGTGTGTCGATTGAAGAAAGCATTGTATGGGCTGAAGCAAGCACCAAAAGCCTGGTACAGTCGTATTGATAGTTTCTTCCTGAAGAATGGTTTTAGAAGATGTCCATATGAACATGCTCTCTATACCAAAGAAGATAGAAATGGTAATTTTCTAATAATTTGTCTTTATGTTGATGATCTAATTTTTACGGGAACTTCAACCATGATGCTTGAAGATTTCAAAGAGAGCATGGAGAAGGAATTTGAGATGACCGATATGGGCCTACTTCATTACTTCCTTGGTATTGAAGTTAAGCAAGGTGATCATGGGATCAACATTTCTCAAAAGAAGTATGCAAAAGATTTGATGGTAAAGTTCAAAATGGAGAATGCTTATCCTGCCAATACTCCTATGGAAGTAGGTTTGAAATTGAGCAAACATGATGAAAGTGAAGATTTTAATGCCACCGTTTATAGAAGTCTTGTTGGTAGTTTGATGTATTTAACTACAACTAGACCTGATCTTATGTTCTCAGTCAGTTTGTTGAGCAGGTTTATGGCATCACCAAAGAGAAGTCATTGGGAAGCTGGAAAAAGAGTGCTTCGATATGTTCTTGGAACAATTGATCATGGAATTCACTACAAAAAGAACATGGATAATGTTCTAGTCGGTTATAGTGATAGTGATTGGGGAGGAAATATTGATGATTACAAAAGCACTTCTGGATATGTGTTTAACATTGGTTCCGGTGCAGTTTCATGGGCATCAAAGAAGCAGGATGTTGTAGCCTTGTCAACAACCGAAGCTGAATATATTTCTTTGTCCTCTGCCAGTTGTCAAGCGCTTTGGCTGAGAAGGGTACTACAAGAACTGAAGTGTCCTCAAGAAAAGGAGACAACCATGTTTTGTGACAATAGTTCATCAATTGCTCTAGCGAAGAATCCAGTTTTTCATGGAAGGAGTAAACATATAAAGATCAAGTATCATTTCATCAGAGAATTGATCAAAGATGGAGAAGTATGCATCAACTATTGCAAGGCACAAGAGCATGTAGCAGACATATTCACAAAAGCATTAAAAGTTGATTTGTTTTTTAAAATGAAAGAGAAACTTGGAGTCATGGAAGTCTAGCTTAAGGGAGGATGTTAGAACTTAAGCTAGATTTATGATATGGTAAGTTAAATAAGTTACAATGTTTAAACTTTTGTGAGTTACTACTTAATTAAGTATACCATTTAAAAGTAGGAGAGTTATGCAAGGTGTTAAAGTACAAGTTAAGTTTGTAAATTTAGATTGGGAGTTTTTTGTTCTAGAGTCCTATAAATAGGATGTATTTTCTTTTGCTTAAAGCAAGTCAAGTAAAGCAATTCAAAGAGAACAATTTTCTTCTCTTGTGTGTTCTTGAGTTTTGTAAGGGAACAAGTTTCTTCTCTACAAAATTGTGAGTTTTAGAGTGATTATTATCGTGGGCTGATCGACGTTTCCAACAACTACTGCCAATCATAATCAAGATCAAGCTTGGAATCTAAATCACAATCAAGCATACAAATCATGCAAATAATGACGAAAATCTCATGAAATTAAATATACTTACAACTAACACTATAAGAAAAATTGACTTACTTGATGCTTTTGGAATGTCAATTGTTAATACTCTTGATGCTTTTAAAAGCGTCAAGAGAACCACTGTCAAGAATAAGGTATCAAAAATGTGACAAATGATAAGCGTCAAGAATAAGGTATCGAAGTTTTTGACACTTATAAAACGTCATGTATATAGATTTCTTGATAGTTATTAAATATCATATTTGTTAAAACTTGACAGCTCTAACATGTCAAATGGTACTTTATCTTGACATTTCAGAAATGTCAATTTAAAAAGTTGTTGACACATTTTACATGTCAAGTTTGTTGGCAATTTTTTTTTTTTTCAATTATAATAGTTGTTCCCTATTATCTTGAATCTCCAGCATTGCATTCCAATAATTTGGTATATTGATCAACCAAATAAACAAATACACATTCAAGATCCATCAACCAAATTTCTTCCAATAATTTCAATAAAATTCATATCTTCAACATTACAAAAGTATCCAACCTCCATATGAGCAATTCCAAAATTACAACTATCAACCCATATGAACAATTCCAAAAATTACAAGACCTATCTGAAGGGATAATAGCCCTTGCGCAGCGGAAACGGTCAGAGGATCACACTGATTTTAGTCACAATTAAAATACCAGTGTGATTCACAAAATAATAATTTACAGCAACAATATAGAGAATATATCATGTTGTATATAGGTTATAAATCATGCTAAAACAGGAATTAAAATTCTAGATCTAATCTAGTTTGGATCCTAACGATCCGAGATCAAGGAACACCTACCGTAGATGAAACCCTTGATTATTTCGCCTAATTCGCTTCGAATGGCAGAAAATTCCAGCAACCTTAGAGACCTTTCTTCGCTGCAAATCACTCACGAACACCACCACGTAGTATCACAGGTATTCTCCTGGGATTTGGAGTTGAGTGGCTTGTGGGAGCCAAGTAAAATCTCTAAGCTTTTGGGAGGATTCTTAGTCTCTGTGTTTCTTGGAGAAAACAAAACTCAGAGAACTACGAAGAGAGAGAGATTGCATGATTGAGAGAGGGAGAGATTGAGCGTTCTGAATCAACCAACTAAGAATGAATTAAGGGATGGGAGATAATAACCAACAATGAAAAAAACCCCACTTCCTTAATTCTCTCCTCTTCACGCGTGTAGGGTTAGGGGAGTGGTTGACTGATCAGTTTCTTAACTGATCAGTTAATTAAATTAAAATATAAATCAACATTTAATTTAATTACTATTACATGAACACTTTCATGCACATATCCCACTTAACCCATAGTTTTAATATAACTTAATTAAATCATAATTTAATTAAAATTAAATTAAAACATTAATATTAATTAATTCACCAATTAATTAATATTTCAATTAAACATCATATATTTAATTATGTTTCTCTCAAATAAACTATAGAATTAATATACATCATATGTGCATTAATTATAACCTATAGTTTTTATTATGAATCATATTCATATAAAATATATGAACCCCTTCAAATACTGAATTCCCCTAAGAAATTTACCTCAACCCCCCAATGGAGCTACCGGTGGGACCTAATGGACCTATAGATCAGAAGCTCCAACGATATGAGATTAATTGGCTAAACTCATTAACCAAGTTAATCAATGTTCGTTAACTGTGGTTCACTCCACTAAAGAACCACAACTGCACTCTTCTCACTGCAGATATATTTTTGTGTCCACGGATATCGACCGTCAGCAGCAAGTCAGCCCTTCACGTGTGTTCGTACCCTAGCTAGGTCAAATTACCGTTTTACCCCTGGGCTACCTCTTAGTCCTTAAGTACCAGTGCTCGTCTAATGAACAACCTGTTTGAAGTCCAACCAACAAACAAAAGTCCCTCTCGTGCCATAAAGAGGGTAGGGTCCATTGTTCAAGACCTGGAGACACTACTTAAGGGAACACACCTCTACTTACCCTAAAGACGGGAAGGAGTGAATTCCATCTTGTAAGACTATGTTCCCAGCTCCCCACTCGGTCTTGTCCCCAAAATGGTAGGCTTATTGAGTCGGCGAATAGGCCACTCTCACCCGTACAAATCAAAGGACAATGCCTCATGGACAGGAGTCCATAATCCACTCAGGATTAAGGCCAAGTTGCTTAGGTCATCCTAGTGAAATAGAAATCGAGCTAACTAAAGGTGTTACAATTAGTGGTTAACTATTTCGCAGTTCGGTCTTTGTGCAAACTCATTGCACAGGATACCCCCACTCGCATGTCGACTACACGAACGCGTTGGATCATTGCGTTTGTATCAAAATACAAAGCGGGTCGTATCCATAGTGTCACCAGGATAAGGTACCCAACCTCATCCCTATACTACAGACCCTTTAGGCTAAAACTTGAACATTGATCCTCGTATGTCCCTACATACTAGTTCAAGCCTCATTCTATTAGCCTTGGATGTTTAGTTTATTGGATTAGGGTTGATAAGACAAGATGTAATACAAACATTGAATAATACAACTTTTATTAATCTTCGGTCAAATGTACATTTACTATCTACGAGTTTTAGGACATAAAACCCAACACTATCGACCCACATGAACAATTACAAAATTACAAGACCTATCAACTCCATTTGGACAATTCTAAAATGAAGAACTTTGCACTCATTTCCACTGTATATTCAAAATTACATAATACCTATCTCCACCTTATATTCAAAATCACAAACTACCTATTAAATAATTAATGTGCTTTCGTGCCTTAAAATCAATCTGAACTTGGAATCCTTGTCTTTCCTATTTCTCTCCAAATGCTTTCGGATTGAAACAGCTTCCTTGATGAGATGATAAAGATCCTCTGGGATTTCAGGAGCTAGTCCTAAGCCAAAAAAGAAAACATGTTAAAAAGAATAACATAATAATTCTGATTGATGTATAAAATGGAAGTTCAGTGGAGAAAGGGTAGATGAGTCTCACCAATAACATTAACAAAGTTCATGTGTTCAACATCATCAAACTATCAATCTTATAAACAATTCCAAAATTTCAAGAACTATCAACCCAATATGAACAATTCTAAAATTCCAACACCTATTAACACCATAAAATAAGTGTAAAATGGTCACATATAATTTCCATAACATTATGACATTTGTCGAGTGCAATAATTTCACTTGCAATAATAAAAGAAAATGAAAAAAAAGTCTCACATAACTCTTTGAAGGTTGATCGAATATGGTGCAATTTATACTTGAAGCTATTGATCAACATGATCAAATCTGATACATAAGAAGAAACGCAAATAATTTAATCAAGATAATTAAGATTAGAAGGATGAATAACATATACTCAAATGAACATAAACAACCATACTCATCAAGTTAACACAAACAACTAAAGTTATCAAATTTTATTGAACATAAATACAAAACTTAAACAACTTATCAAATTTGAATACCTTCGAAAAACAATAAATATCTAAAGTAATTCATTCTTAACCACCAGTAGAATCTTTGGAACATCATACATTTAGCATCAACAATTTTTTGGATCAAACAAGATTTAAGAATCTAAAAAAAAAAAAAAAAAAATCAACCTTATAGACCTACCTTTTTGTTTGAGAGCATGATAGATACCTCCTCGCATTTTCCTATACAATTCCTAGCTTCCATTGTCCAATTGGAAGTTGACACCAAGCACAAAGTTTCTAAGGGAGGGAAAGGTAAGAGCGGGATGAAAAACACGTGCCCAAGATCTAGAAAGCTAGATTTACACCAATAATGAAATAACAAAGTGAAAAATTTGAATACAAAGAAACCAAAAACTTTTCAATAAGATGAATCCAATGGTAAATTTAAATCCCAGAGTTTGGTAATAAATAAAACAAGACATAAATTTTAACTATTAACCTACTATATTACGCTAATGGAGATATGCGAATCCATGTGCAATACCAGTGGCTATGTTATGGTAGTCTTTTCACATGTAAAACAAAGCTTCATAACATGATCATGGAGCAGAGTTGCAAGATAACTATGAAGTTCAGCGTTCAGAGTTGAGCATTAATTAACAATAGTGGCATAAGTAAAACAGTTGGGTCTAAAAGGAATTAAAAACACACAAAGAGTCGCTACTACATAAATAAGAACGTAAAACTTTGTAAACTTTAAAGCGGAAGAGACTATAATTAAAAATAACATGCTTATTTTGATTCAAATATCCAACTTATGGCTTGAATCCAAATCACCCTAACATACTAAATTGTCATTTTAAAAGGGTCTAAAGTGTTGAACTTAGACTGAATGACTACTTACCTTAGCTAAACAAATTCTTGATTAACATGCTTTTTAAACAACTCTTCTAAGGTGTAGATAATAAATAGGTATCAATTAGCATGCTTTTTAAACCATATCCAACAAGCAAAATCCATTTATTTTACATTTTAAGGACCTATAAAGGTTGGGCAACGCTTTAAAAGCCTAAACAACTAATGGGTATCGATTAAAACATGATTTTAAGGCTTAACACCTAACGGGCAACTCAACTTAAGGCTAACAAGCTTAAGGACAACGATGAAACTCATCCAAACGGATCCGCTTTCACGCTAGACGGGATATTCTAACCTCGAACAACCTGTTAGAACGCTCCTTGGGCAGTGGGTGATCAAGCTGAAGTGTTTTGAACTCAATCGAACACTCAGACGGCGCTGTAGAATAGAAATTTCAATACCAACTTAGATTTCCAGCGCATAACCATTGGGCATTTTAATTTTAGCACTAACCAAGAATAGGTAAGTGTCTAAACTTATCAGAACTGCCAAATGATGCGGAAAACACCCAAGAATGTTGTTGGACAAAGGCAAAAATGCGAGAACAAGACACTCCGAGAGGCTGGTCACACAAGATCTAACCAAAATAGAACAAGGGAACCTTAGATCAGCTTTAAACAACTAAGAACGAGGGAGAAGAAGGTTACCCATGGGTTTCTTTGGCCGAACAAAAAAAAAAAAGACGACGCGACCTACAGCGAAACGAGAGAGAGAACGACGCGAAGAGGGGCAGCGACGGGCTGGGCTACACGGCGACGACTAGCTGAGCGTTGGTCGACGGTAGCGCGATACTCCGATGGGGACACAGTGACGGCGTGAGGCGGATTTGAGGGCAGAACGGAGAGAGAGAGGGAGACGAACTTGAGAACGACGGAGAGAGAGAGAGAGTGCGAGAAGGCGGGGCGGAACGACGGACTGGGCGGCTGAAGGTTGGAAATCCGGGGGGGGGGGGGGGGTCTGCTGCTAAAGAAAAACAAAGGGGGCTTCGTGCGTGAGGATTGAAGGAGGAGAGAGATTTTTTTTCTTTTTCTTTAATAGAATAAAAATCCATTTTCTTTTCTTTAAATAAACCCTAGGCAAGTAATACTTGACATTTAAAATGTAGCAAGTAAATCAGGATAAAACTTGATATTTTTTAAATGTCAAGTAAATTATTATAGTTCTCGACATTTTAAAAGTGTCAAGTATTCTGTGGCGTGCAACAAAATTCGAAAAACTCCGTCAAACTCCGTGTTTTTACATTTTTCTTGACGTTTTTTTTGGTTAAAAATGCAAATTCTTGACATTTTTTTTGGAAAATGTCAACTAATATAAAATTTGAAGTGTCAAGTAATGTAGTTTTTCTTGTAGTGTAAGATTCCACTTATATAGCGATCCGAACATAGACAACCATAGACATGCCTAATCCAAGCCCTGAGACTTGATTAACTCAATTATTTTATTCTTCGAAATTGCATCTACCTGATTGGGTGTTGAGACTTGCCAAAATAAATATATCGATTCTCCTGCTCTAGCTTGTAGAAATAGTGGAATCAAGTCGAATCCCAAGGGAATCAAGACAAGACTAATTAGGTGAGATAACTACACCTAATCAATTTCACTTCTTTATTTCTAGAGCCTATCATGCAAGCTATGTAATAAGGAAAAACATTAATTACACACACGAACCTACTCATTTGCTACTTAATTCACTCATTCATGAAAATTACGAATCGTAAACTCATGCTTAACAATCAAACATTCAATATCAATCAATATTAGGTGCTCATACAATAAAAGTAAGAGATAAAGAATACTTGGATAGATAAAGGAATTTATAACTGAGCCAAAAGCCTTATGGTCTTACAATTGGACTCGAATCGACCCTCGAATCAGAAATGTAGAATCTAGCCACTCATCATGACAAGATGACCAAAATTTCATATAGGTTTGATCTTCCAAAGACTCACAAAGAAAAATACAAAAGAAAGTACTCTCTCAAAGTGCCCAAAAAAGCCAGAAACCTTGCACAAGATCTCTCCAAACTAGAAAGAGAAAGATACATACATATGTCTAAGAGAAAACCTAGAACAAATAAGGAAACATAGGATAGCGTCGAGATGCTACAAATGAAAAGGAGGGGAAAAGGAGAGTTGCAGGTCGAGCATGGCATTTGAGACGTTGATTGTAGCGTTGAACGCTACATGTGCAGGATAATTGACTTGATTCGTGCATTGTTTTACGTCTCAACGCTATTAATTCCCACGGGTGAATTGGCTTGAGCTTCATCTCCTCTTGACTTGGATGCTTCAAATTATGTCTAAATAGCTCTTCTTTTAAATCTCAATTCTTCTAGAATGCTCCAATTTGCTCCAAATGTTTGATCTCTACAAAATAGACAAATAAGAGTGTGAAAGTAAAAGAACTAGCATTAAATGAAAGCTTAAAGATAACACACTTTAGGTGCTATCACTACCTCACCCGGTAATGGCATTCATGGTATAAAATCCTCTATTGCACATTCTATCAAACACCTAGTTTGCACACTCAATTTGGTTGGCTTTACTAAACCCGCTAATTATAGATGGTTAGAAATAAACATCAAAGTCATCATAAGTTTCCAAAATCTCCATAACCCTCACAATGCACCATATTAGGTTCATATAGTATTAGGTTTGAAGCCTTCTGATGATTGGATTGTGTGTGACTTATTTGAAGGAAATATTTGGAAAGTGAATTCAATAAAGTGCAAACACACATTATCATCTAGTAGTAAACTTGAAAGTATTCCAAGTATCGTATCCCAAGAGACTGTTTACAAATTTCAGAGTTAGATAATAATGTTCCACAAGTGCAACCAAATGTGACAAAAAATAAGTTTAAGAATTTTTGGTGATGTAAAAGTAAAGAATATAACAATTTAAACATGAGATTCAATTCGGTTTCAGCCTTAAGCTACAAGAAAAATCACTTTTAGTGATGCGCTCAACATGTTGCTGATGTCACTGCATCCGTCGTTAATGCCACATAGTCGTAAGTATCATTGACTTGACAAAGCGTCGCCAAAACTAAGCCTTTAGTTATGTGCACACATTGGTGAAAAGAACATCTAGCCACATGTACCCACATCGCTGACATAGGCGTCGCTAAAATACTGTCACTAAAAGTGTTTTCAGTGACACCATGTATTTTTCGGTGAAAGTGTACATTTAGCTACGTCGTCTCCGTCGCTAAAGGTATAAATATCAACAATAATAAAAAAAATTGTGACTAGTGTACATGTTGGAAAAGTTATTTTACGCGTCATTATAAATTCAATGTTGGTCTTTTTTTAGGAATACTTTTCAATGTTGCAAAGGATACCAAAGTTGCACCTGAAGGATTGGAATTCCGTAATTCCGTAAAGCGGAAGCGTGATTGGGGCCGATTCGTAATTAATTTTGTTTAATCTAAAATACCAATACATTGACAATAATCTTAGAAGTATTCTAAATTTATATTAAGGCTAAGCATACAAAATTATTAGATCTAAATCTAATTTATATCGTAACAAATTACTTTCTTCAGAGGGCGAGATCCCTTTGTTCAAGACCCGGAGTCACCACTTAAGGGAACATTTATCTACTTCTCCTAGAAATGGGAAGGAGTGAATTCCATCTTGTGTTGTCATGTCCCCAACCCCCCACTCGGTTTCGTCCCCAAGAAAGTAGGCTTATTGAGTCGGCGTGCAGGCCACTCTCATCCATACTAATCAAAGGACAATCCCTCGTGAGAAGGAGTTCATGACACACTCAGGATTAAGACTGAGTTACCTAGGTCATCCTATTGAAACAATAACCTAACTAGTTAACAGTATTACATCTAGTGGTTTACTATTTTGTGGTCCGGTCTTATGCAAACTCATTGCATAGGATACCCCCGCTCGCATGTCTCCTACATGGACGCCTTGGATCAATACGTCTGTATCGAATACAAAGTGGGTCGTATCACATAGTGTTACCAGGATAAGGTACCCAACCTTATCCTTGTACTATAGACCTTTTAGGTTGTTACTTGAACACCGATCCCCATATGTCCCCACATACTAGTTCAAGTCACATGTAAACAACCTTGGATCTTAGTTTATTGGATTTGGGTCAAATTGTGCAGTATTTAACAATAACACTTTATTGTAGAAACTCAATAATATTTTATTGAAACAAGTATACTATTTGTTTACATTTACTATCTACGAGTTTTAGGGCATAAAACCCAACACTTTGAATATCAGTAGGTCATTCTTAAAAGGGATTTGCTACAAAATTTTTATATTAATTTCTGGTTTATATGCACTAAGGTTGTGCTACATCAGTTGAGTTTATAGTAGAAGGCCAAACGTCTGGATTTAAGTGGTTGCACGTGTTGACTCACGTGGGAGAATTCATTAATTGAGCTGACAGACAAATGGAGTTGATTTGTACCATTTTAACCAATTAGGGAAGGTCCATATGGAGAATGTTGTCCAATTAACCCTGAATTCAATGTAGAAGGCTGGTATAAATAGAATTTAGGACCAAAGGATGAGACAATCGGCTGGGAAAGGAGGATATCAACCTTGGGGCTGCTGTTAGCTGTGAAAGAGAGGAAAAGACAGCAAGGGGAGCTGTTGATTGAAGACCATTCAGCTTGGAAAAGTTGGATTCTCTTTTGGGAGCTTCTTCCTTAGTCTCTTCTTCTTATTTTATCTCTTCTCTATGATATTAGTTTATAATTAGGGTTGGAAAGTTGATAAGTATGGTAGTTTTCTGTTGTATTTTCAATATTTTCACGTTGAACATGAGCTAAATCCTCTTTGTTGAGGACTAGGGTGCTTAAACTTGAACGTGTTGTTTGTTGTTGATGGAACTCTGTAAATTTGATTTTAAAGTAAAGTGTTCTTCATCTTTTAAGCTGGAATTTCGTTTGGCCAACCATTTTCTAGCATTGTTCTTAAGTGCTTGGGAAAACAATTAATAACTGATTGCTTTTCTTTACCTTAGCTTTTCAAAGTAGTGAAAACTAGTGGATAATTTATGGATAAATATCTACCTAAGGCACCAATCAGTAGAGCTAAAAAGAGAGGTTAATTTTTTTTTTGTAAATTAGCATGTTTGATCGTGCTTAGCAGGAAAGAAAAGAATATATGCTTATCATGCTCATAAAGAAAAATCATTCTTTTTGTTACAATTTGAAAGAAAAAAAAGAGAAAGTCATGACTTATGAGCGCAATACAATGCTTAATAAAGTTTTGGCAAAAAGAGCTACCCCTGTAGTGATCAGTTAGGCCAACCAAAGGGTAAAACTCGGGTTAAGGGTCCCTGCAATAGGTGTGTGAAAGCTAGTGCCACATAAAAATGCATGTTGTAATTTTCAATTATAAGCACATAAGTATGGAGGAAAACAAACTAATTTGTTCCATTGACTCGTTAGTGAATCCTTAGTGCCAGTGTAGAGGGAAGATGAGTTGAGAGTTTAGTAATCCAATCCCGGGCTAGTAGAGTCTGATCTCGTTAAGTTAGATCTCGCTTGTGCAAGTTAATTTTGGAAAACTTTTGATTTGTCTCCCTCATTGGTCCTTATGTGCATGTCTCTTGATTGCTTGATTATTGACTTTTGAGCCTTGAGGATTGAGTCATGTTTGTTGCATCCATTCTTCCATTGTATGCTTGATTTTTAGTTTGCTCGAGGACTAGCAAAAGCTTAAGTTTGTGGGTGTTTGATAGCGAGCATAGCTAACTAGTTTTTCCTAATTAATATAGCTAGTCTTTTATAATTTATTGGCCAAAATTAGGCATTTATGTGTTGTATTTGTATGGAAATATAGTTTTGAGCCAATTGGATGTTTGGGATGCGAAAAGAAGCCGAAGAATGAAAAAGAATAAAAGTTGGAAGATTAAAGATAGGCCCATCTGCAGACCAGCGTCTCGACGCTGCTTTCTGGGCGTCTCGACGCTAACATTCTATATTTGGAGTTTTCAATTAAAAAAAAATTCACAGTGTCGCGACACTCTCGATTGAATTTTCCAGATTCGCGGTATTGCGACAGCGTCGCGACACTGCCCCTATAGCATTACGACGCTACAACCAAAATTTTCCCTATTTATATTTTGCAATTAGGTCTGATTTGGGGGACTTCTTTTTGGAGATTTTGAGCCGAAAACAGAGAGAAAAACTCTCTTTGGAAGCTGAAGCAAGTGGTGGAGAGCGGGATTGAAGACTTTGTTCGTGGAGATCGTGATGGGGACGTGCGGTCTCGGCCACCGAGTGTTTAATCTTCTTTTCCTCTTACTTTAGTTAGTTTTAATGACTTTTTCATGCTTAGTTGATCTTGTAAAGCCATGTATGAGTAGCTAAGTTTGTTACTTAGGGATTGATGTAGTCTTTTTTAGTTTATGGATTGATTTATGGTTTGAATTGTGCAATTGTTTTATGTTTGCATTCTTAATTTAATGCTTTCAATTAATTGGCCATTAGTGGAATGATCTAAGTGTTGAGTCTTGCTCGGGAGAGAGGATTTAGCGTAGACTTAATTAAGATTGCATGACTAAAGTAGAATTTCTAAACTCGTGACGGAATTTATAGTAACTTTAGAATTGGTAAAAAAGAACTAAATGCCTTGCATATTAAAGAACTTAGATAGGGATATCAAGTTAGTTAATTTGCATGAGAATCAATTATACTCGGGAGAGGTAGTTGTGATTAAAGGTTCTTAGACTCATAAAACCATTGTGTGTTATAATTCATTCCCTAAAATCAATCCTAGATTAAATTGACGAAATCAATTTCCTAAGTATTCTTTCAATTGAAGTTCACATCTTTAATTTGCATTACCTTAGTTTCTCAAATTCACTACTTTTTGGTCCATAAATAAAATTGAACAAGAATATTCATGGTAGTTAATCTAACTTAAAAATCCAATTCATAGGACGACACTCGATTGCAAAATCACTTTATTATTATTTGACCCGTGCGCTTGCGGTAGGAAAATACCACATCATTGGTCGATCTATTCTTCGCTTTTAGTCAGATAACGGTGGTGAATTTCGTTCATTCACACCTTTCCTCAAAGAAAATGACATAGAACATAGGCTTACCTGTCCATATACCTCTAAGGAAAATGGAATTGTAGAAATGAAACACAGACAAATAGTAGATATGGGCTTAACCCTCTTATCTCATGCCTCCTTAACCATGGATTTTTGGGATGACGCTTTCTCCACTGCTGTATACTTGATAAATCAGTTACCTACTATAGTCCATCATCTATCCCCCTTAGAAATGCTCCTTGGCTTCAAACCATACTATAAGTTTCTTAAAACTTTCGGCTGTTTATGTTATCCTCATATTGATGTGCAAATTGCTAACCGCAAGTGTACGGGTCAAGTAATAATATAGTGAATAGTAAATTCGAATGTCGTCCTCTGGATTGGATTTTTAAGCAAATCGAGTATTGTGAATAATCTCGCTCAATTTTATTTAGGGATAAAAAAGTGATGAATAGATGATAATAAAAACAAAAACAAAGCAAGTAAAAAGAATGGAAATTCAATTGGGAAAACTACTTAGGGAATTGATTTCGCCGATTTCGTTTAGGATTGATTTTAAGGAATAAGTTATTATGCACAATGAAATTATGAGCCAAAGACCCTTTAATCACAACTACCTCTCCCGAGTATAATTGATTCTCATGCAAATTAACCAACTTGATATCCCTATCTAAGTTTATTAATAAGCAAGGCAATGAGATCTTTTAACCATTCTAAAGTTAATCTAAAACCGTCAAGAATTAGAAGGTAAACTTTATTCATGCAATCTTGAGCAAGTCTAAATCAAATCCCCTCTCCCGAGCTAGATTCGAAACTTAAATCATCCAACTAATGGCCAATTAATTGAAAGCATTAAATCAAGATTACAAACACAATAACATTGCACAACTTAAACCATAAATCAATCCATAAACTTAATCAACTACATCAATCCCTAAGCTACAAGTTTAGCTACTCATGATTGGAAATACAAGCTCAACTAAACATGTCAAAGCCATAAATCTAACTAAAGAAAGAAAAGGGAAAAGAAAACTCAATGTAGGCCGAGTCCCGACGTCCCCGTCACGATCCCCACGAACAATGGGTTGATTTCCAAGTTCCTCCTTTGTTTGCAGCTCCAAAAGCCCTCTGTTCTGCCCTCTTTACGGCTCCAAAAGGTCCCAAATTGAACTCCTTTAAAACCTAGCCGAAGTGAAGCTTATATTCTGTTTTTTTTCGTCGAAGCGTCGAGACGCTGTCAAGACAGCGTCGCGACGCTGCCTCTTAAACGCGCGTTCTGAATAAGGAAAAACGGTAGCGTCGGGACGCTTCCTATCGTAGCGTCTCGACGCTGTAAGCTTTACGCGCCTAATCTGATATGGAATGCGAGCGTCGAGACGCTCAAGAGCTAGCGTCTCGACGCTAGCCTGCTGTTGACCGAGATTTGACTTTTTTCCTCTTTTATTCTTTTCATTCCGATGCATCTTTTCACGCCCCGAGCACCCAATTAACTCTGATATTGCATTATAGCTCCAATCAACCATTTCCTACAAAATAAACATTAAAGTGCAATAAAATGGCCCAAACACCATAAAAGACTAACTAAATTAAATGAGTAAAGATAGCTAGCTATGCTCGCTATCACATATTCGCCCATATAATCACCACAAAATTGAGCCAAGAGCCATACCATGCCTGTTTCTGGGGTACAGTACAATACACAAGAGGTATAAATGCCTTTCATCATCAGGGAAACTCTATGTTTCTCGAAGTGTACTTTTTGATGAAACTAAATTTCCTACTTCAAAGTTCTTATCTTCCCAAAATCCTAGCCCATGTCTTGTCATTTCAACCTATGTTCCTATTGCTTTAAACCAGCCTTCTGTCAGTACATCCACTGCCCAGCCATATACTATTTCACATAGCTCCACAGACACTTCTGTACCTTCTGTGCAGATTTCACTTGATAGTCCCTCTACATCCTTACCTTTATCTCATCCCCCTTCATCACATTTACCAACTCCTTCACGTGATGATACTGTACCTTCACCACTTGATATTTCCTATCAGCCTCAACCCTCCCATACATCTCATACCAATGTTTCAACCCTCCCATACATCTCATACCAATGTTTCAAGTTCATCTCCTTCTATATCTCAACTTCCAGTTTCTGCAAAGGTTCCAAAGGTGGTCAATAATCACTCTATGGTCACAAGGGGCAAGGCTGGAGTGTTCAAACCCAAGGTACTACTTACTAAATATACTGACTGTGAACCTCCCAACGTGAAAGAAGCCTTAAAGTGTGAGCATTGGGTGAAAGTAATGCGAGAAGAATACAATGTTCTCCTTACCAACAAAACATGGTCTCTAGTTTCTCCTCCTAAAGACAAGAAGATTATCGGTTGTAAATGGGTCTTCAAAGTGAAGAGAAACTCTGATGGCTCCATTGCAAGGTATATAAAACTCGTCTAGTGGCTCAAGGCTTTCATCAAGAGGCTGATTTTGATTACACTGAAACGTTTAGCCTTGTGGTTAAACCGACTACGATCAGGGTACTTTTTACACTTGCCTTAGCTTATGGATGGTCTTTGCGCCAGGTTGATATTAACAACGCCTTCCTCCATGGCATACTGAATGAGGAAGTATATATGACACAACCACTAGATATGAATGCATCCTCTTCTCCTATGGTCTGTCGGTTACACAAGGCACTGTATGGTTTAAAGCAGGCTCCTAGAGCGTGGTTTGAGCGCTTGAGTACCTTCTTGCACACACTTGGTTTTGTAAACTCTAAAGCAAATTCTTCTTTGCTAGTGTGTCATAAGAATGGTCATCACTGCTATATTCTTGTATATGTTGATGATATAATAATAACTGGGAGCTCTAGTCTAGCTATTGAACATCTTATCACTAAACTACATTACCAATTCTCCTTAAAAGACCTTGGAGCTTTAAGCTTTTTCTTAGGGGTAGAAGTTCTTATCCTCCGAGTGGAGGCTTGTTCCTGTCCCAGTCAAAGTATGTTTCAGACCTTCTGTATAAAGCGAAAATGCATCAAGCTAATGGTATATGTACTCCTATGATTGCTGGGTGTGTCATGTCTGCATTTCTTGGTGAGAAGTTCTCTGATTTGCATTTGTACAGAAGTATAGTGGGTGCCTTACAATATGTAACTATTACTCGACCTGAGATAGCTTACATTGTCAATAAAGTGTGTCAATTCATGCACTATCCTACTAATCTTCATTGGCAAGCTGTAAAATGCATATTACGGTATTTGGGAGGCACGATAGAGCATGGCTTGATGTTTCGAATGCCCACAAACCTGTCCTTACAAGGCTTCGCAGATGCAAACTGGGCAAGCGACCCTGATGACAGGAAATCAACCTCAGGCTATTGTGTCCATTTTGGAGGAAATCTCATTCAATGGGCCTCAGAGAAACAGAATATTATCTCACGATCGAGTACTGAAGCTGAGTATAGGAGCCTTGCACATGTATCTTCTGAACTGATTTGGCTGCAATCTCTGTTTGTTGATCTGAATGTTAAACTTGATTAGCCTCCAACCCTTTGGTGTAACAACCTTAGTGTTGTGCACCTCAGTGCCAATCCAGTTCTCCATTCAAGGACAAAGCATGTTGAAATAGATATCTACTTTGTCAGAGACCTTGTCATTCAAAAACAATTGAAGGTGTGTCATCTTCCAATTAGTGCACAAGTTGCTGATATTTTTACTAAATCCATGTCTGCCTCTCGGTTCTTACCCTTGAAGAGCAAGCTCGATGTTTGTTCATCCACTGACATTGGCTTGGAGGGGGGCGGGGGGTTAAGAGAGCTCACTGAAGAAGGAAGGCTGGAAGTTTTTCTCTATGTTATTTACTATTCAGATTACAACTGTTCTAGTTATATTGGTTTGCTTCTGTTATTTAGTTGTAAAGTGTTTTTTGTTTATTTTTGTATTCACAGTGTGCCTATATATATGGCCACTGATTTGATCACTTCAATATAGAAAAATGACTATTCATTTGTGATCATTGATGCTTCTGTACTGTTATTCTTCTTGTCGATACACATAAGCAACAATACATATGCAAACTTGTCTTTTTCCGTCCATAAATTTAACGGAAAAATGCTTTCAAGAATTATTTTGATACAACAAATTTCGAGGGCGCTAAAGTGAATCTTTTGAAAGTTCATGGGTATAATTGAAACCAACCTCGCATAGTTCAAGGGTATTTTTGATAATTTAACGAATTCAAATATAAGATTCAACACAATCAATGGTTCAATTACTGAAAGGTAATCTGTCCCAAAAAAAAAAAAAAAACTGAAAAGTAAACGTTCCACTCAATAGAGACATTCACATTCAAATCAATTCAATTTACTGCAGATAATCAAACAAATTAACCACTCTCAAAACGAATACAACTAGATACACATCCAACAAAACAAAAGAATCAAAGATTTCACATTCAGAAAAAACTCAAAACATAAAACGTACAAGACTAAACCAATGTCTAGAACTTGGCTTGAATTCCAGCAACAATGGCTTTATCAGTTTGGAAAGCCTTTGCAAGAATATCAGTTGGGATGTCAGGGTTTGATCCAAACACTGCATTAGCAATGGTAATAACACCCGGATTTTGGCTGCTGAGAGCGGCGAGAGCAACCGCCGGTCCATGGCCGATATTTTGTTGGAAGTGAACGAGACCAATAGGAAAAACAAATACATCACCCTTCTGAAGTAGCTTGGTGAAGAGACGATTCTCGGTATTGGAGGTGACGAAGCCGACGAGAAGGGTTCCTTTGAGGACTGTCAAGATCTCGGTGGCACGTGGGTGCGTGTGGGGTGGGTTGATGCCCCATGGGGCATAGTCGACACGTGCCAAAGAGATGCCAAGAGTGTTGAGTCCGGGGATTTGTGCTACATTCACAGCACTCACTCGAGATCCGACTGGATTCGATGTGTTGCCTGGTTTGTTGAGTCCGCTGAAGAAGAAATCATCAGCTGTCACAACTTTTGGATCTTTACACACAGCTCCGTTTACTTTCACTGTAAAATTACGACAAAAAAACAAGTTACTACATGAAATCCTATGTTAACGTAGGCCGTGTTTGATAACCATTTTTTTATTTTTGGTGTTTGATTTTTGAAAACTATGTTTGTTTTCTTACAATGATTTTTAGCTTTGTTAAGGTTATGATTGAATTTCTAGCCAAATTTCAAAAACAAAAACACGTTTTTAAAAACTATTTTTTTTTAGTTTTCAAAACTTGACTTGGTTTTTGAAAACACAGATACAAAACCAAGAAATTAAAGGTGAGTTTGGTTGGTGATTTAAAAACAAGGGATTCAATCAAAACAGAGTTATATTTCATGTTTCCAGATATGTGTTTGGTAGCAAATTCAGAAATTGGATCCCAATTTAAATAATGATTCAAAATGTGTGTTTGATAATATATTTATAAAACATAAACTATTTGTAGTTATCAACTAAATATATTAGGTTGAATATAAACTATTATTAATTAATTTAGAAGCAATTTATATGTTATAAATTTTTTATAATTATTTTACAATATCATATAATTCATAATACATTAGATTATACAAATTTTAATTTTATAAAAATGGATTGATTTTATAACATGAAATACTATATTTATTAAGTGTTTTTTTTAATCTTTTTTAAATTAATTATGTATTTAAAAAATTCAAATTCAAAATCTGGGTACATTGATCACATGAAAATTGTTTTTCTAGAATTTCATCACAGAATCTGCGAAAACGCATCTCCCAAACGCATATTCACTGAATTTAATGAATCTAAAAACATAAAACAGAATCTGAATTGTCTACCAAACATGCCCTAAAGTTCTTATTGGTATTTAAGCTTAAATTTCAAAAACCAAAAACCAAATGGTTATGAAATGGAGCCATAACAACTCTAATTTTTTGAAGGTAGGTTTTGAAACGGTTTATATATACTTACCCATACTATTTGGATCTGCAACACAAAAATCTTGAAGAGGACTGGGGTCAGATGCAAAAACCGCAACAGTGAACATTGCGATGAGGAGTCCCAAAATGATAGCTCTGGATGCCATGACAAATGAAGCAATGAGGGAGAAGGATATATGATATCTCGATGTAGAGAAGAGAATTAAGAAGTTGATTGTTGTGTTTGTAAATTAAAAAAGCTTCCTTTTATAGAGAGAAGGGATGAAGGAAGCTTGATGAATTTGAAGGAGTCTTATTTGGCCGTCCAAATCTTTGAAATGGTAAAAGTAAATCCTTTCCTCCTACTCATTTTAAACTTCAGAGATGGCGGCCAGCAGATATATTTATATGTATTCATTCCTTATTATTTCAATATAATTTTATTTCACAAATTAAAAAATAATTTTTTAAAATAAAAATTAGTGTCACGTCAATAATCCATTAATTATTAACGGAAAATTGGATGGGGGACCAACATGAAACGAAATCCAGACTTCTGAGACTAAATTGTCGAGTTTGAAAACCTAGGGACCAAAATGAAACCTACCCCAAACCTCAGGAACTAAAAATGTATTTTTTCCTTTTAAAAAAGAAATCAAAATTGGTTAAATAAGAACGCAATGTAGACATGTTTCTAAAATTGTGATGGATGATTAATTGAGACTATTTTTTTAGAAAACTGAACAATAAATTAACTATAGGATTACTTTTTAGATTTTTTTTTTTTTTTTGACAATATGGGGTGGGGGGATTCGAACCACAGACCTCGTGGTTATCAATACATCTTTATGCCAGTTGAGCTATGCTCTTGTTGGCGATTACTTTTAAGATTTATTGAACAAAGAACTACGAATTGGGACATTTTAGACTATAGTGACTAAAATGTGATAGGATGATATTTTTAACAAAAAATTTATTTATGATTCCAGTTGGCCTCATTAAAATAATATAATGAAATAATATTGTCTCTCTAAGCATATGGATGCCAAATGACACATTTTGCGTCTAGGATGATGTCATTTTACATAAAAATTAAAATTGGGTTTAAAAAACAGACAAAACTTGGTTGAATTTGTTTGGTAGCATGTTTTTTTTTTTTTTTTTTTTTTTTTTTTTTTTTTTTTTTTTTACAATATGTGGGGTGGGAGATTCGAACCACAGACATCGTAGTTATTTTTTATTTTTTATTTTTTACAATATGTGGGGTGGGAGTGTTGGAGGAGAAATTTTGGCCAATGACAAATTGCCACGTCATTATTTAAAATTAATGACAAAATTATAATTAATTAAATTTGGGACCAATTATAAATTGACATGTGTCCCAAAATTAATTTAAAGACAAAGTTGGCCAATTATAAATTTTTAGGGCCAAATGTCCATTTGATCAATTAATTAAAAATAAATTATTTTGATCAGATTAATTGATTTGACCAATTAATTAAAGAAAATAGTTAATTGGATCAAATTTGGGTCTTTTAAATGTTTGGGTCATATGGTTTTGGATCAAATATAAACCAGACCCAAGCCCAATAAAAGCCCAAGCCCAAGTTGTTAGGCCCAAAAGTCATCAGGGCCCATCCAGCGAGAACTCTATAAATAGAGGGGTTCTCCTCCATTTCAAGGGTTCAGAAATTTTAGACGGTTCAGAAATTCTACACTCTCACAAAGACAAGAGTTCAGAGTTTTCAAAGCTCTCAAGCAGAACCAGAGAATTCAGAGAGACTCCACCAAGTCTGAAGATCGAAGACTCTCTGCAATCCACAAGTCCAAGTGTTGAACACTTCTTGAAGACCAAACACTCTTGAAGACTTCAACACTTCTTGAAGACCAAACACCCTTCAAGACTTAAACACTCCTCAAGACTTCAACACTTCTTGAAGACCCAACACTCTTCAAGACTTCAACACTCCTTGAAGATCAAAGACTCTTCAGGACATCAACACTTCTTGAAGATTGAAGACTCCTTCAAGACTGGAAGACTTCAAGCTCCAAGAATCCATTGAAGCTTCAGACTCGAGATCAAGCGTTTCAGCCCTCGAGTGAAACACAACCACACACATAAGAGAGAGAATCAGAGGATTAAAGTTAGAGATTGTACACCCACACGCATACAAACATCAATACAATATATTGTTTATTCCACGTGTCTCCATCTTCGAAGTTACGTGTGAACAAATTGGCACGCCCAGTGGGACCATCTCTACCTCTCATCTCTCTCTCTCTTATCTCAAAACACAAGTGTAAACATGTCGTTCAAGACTTCCTCAATGGTCTCTGTCATGAACAAGTCTTACATAGGTTCTACTACTCATTGTTGCTTCAACGAACTGACGTTGCAAGAAGATACAACTTCTATCGTTGCAGGCCAAGAAACAACCTTGCAGGGGGCATATCCTAATGACAAATTTCTTGTTAAGTATAACCCTCTGTTTGAACCTGATTCTGACGTAGTGACTGTCATGATGACTGAGACAAGAACTATGGAAGAAAGAATGACTGAGATGCAGGAGCATATCGACACCTTGATGAAGGCGATTGAAGAAAAAGATTCTCAAATCGAGCAACTAAAGAGCCAAATTGAGAACCAACATATCGCCGAATCAAGTCAAACCCAAGTCGTAAAAAATCACGACAAAGGAAAGACTATAGTGCAAGATGATCAACCACAGTGTTCTGCTTCGATCGCTTCACTATCCATCCAACAGCTCCAAGATATGATCACAAACTGTATCAGAGCTCAGTACGGTGGACCTACTCAAGAATCCCTCTTGTATTCCAAACCTTATACTAAGAGGATTGATAACTTGAGAACGCCAATCGGGTATCAGCCACCAAAATTTCAACAGTTTGATGGAAAGGGCAATCCTAAACAACATATTGTCCACTTCGTTGAGACATGTGAGAACGCTGGTACTCGAGGGGACCTACTAGTCAAACAGTTCGTTCGAACACTTAAAGGAAATGCGTTTGACTGGTACACTGATCTAGAACCTGAGTCAATAGACAGTTGGGAGGAACTCGAAAGAGAGTTTTTGAATCGCTTCTACAGCACTAGACGAACCGTTAGCATGTTCGAGCTCACCAACACTAAACAACGAAAAGGTGAACTCGTTGTTAACTATATAAATCGCTGGAGAGCCATGAGCCTAGATTGCAAAGATCGTCTCACTGAACTCTCTTCCGTCGAGATGTGCATTCAAGGCATGCACTGGGAACTCCTCTACATCCTTAAAGGTATAAAGCCTCGCACCTTTGAAGAACTAGCAACTCGCGCCCACGATATGGAGCTAAGTATTGCTAGTCAAGAAAACCAAGACCTTCTCCTCCCTAACATGAGAAAAGAAGGAAGGAACGATGAAGAGACTATAGAAGAATCCATGGTTGTAAACACAACCCTTCCCAAGTCGTCTTCGAAAGAAAAGCGACAAACTAATGGAGCGCATCACTTAACTTTAAAGGAAAGACAGAAGAAAATCTATCATTTCCCTGATGCCGACATCCCTGATATGTTGGAACAACTATTGGAAGCGCAACTGATAGAGCTTCCTAAGTGTAAACGACCAGAAGAGATGGAGAAAGTCGATGATCCCAAGTATTGCAAGTATCATCGAGTTATTGGTCATCCAGTGGAAAGATGTTTCGTCCTAAAGGACTTGATTTTAAAGCTGGCTAAGGAAGGCAAAATCGAGCTCGACCTTGATGAAGTAGCCCAATCAAATCTTGCTACAATCAAAGGAAATAACAAACATCAAAGAAAGAATGATCCTAAGAAACTTCAACCCAAGAGGAAGAGAAGTAAAAAGTTTCATCAACCTCAACAACTGGTGACGTTGAATAAATCCTTCTCCAAAAATTTCCACAAAAAGGAAAAAAAGAACTTTGCGACTTCGTACTGTATCGACGTAGAAGAAGTTGACAATTCTGAGAAGGGTGAACAAAAGATCTCCGTCTTCGATCGCATCAAGCCTCCAACTACTCGTCCTTCAGTATTCCAAAGAATGAGTATGGCCGCGACAGAAGAAGAAAATCAATGTTCGGTGTCCACCTTCACTCGACCTTCAGCTTTCCAAAGGCTAAGTGTCTCCACATCGAAGAAAAGTCAACCTTCGACATCTGTTTTTGATCGCCTCAAAGTAACAAGCGATCAACCTAAAAGAAAGATGGATAACTTGGAGGTGAAACTTTTCGATGAAGTAAACAACGACAAGAAGCTTCAAAGTAGCATCCCGTCACGTATGAAGAGGAAGTTCTCTGTTCTCATAAATACAGAAGGTTCCTTGAAGGTGAAACCAAATCTCATTATCTTGACCAATCCTACAAGTCAAGGACCTGATCAAGACCATGATGAAGGTAAGAGCTTTTAAAATGTAAAAGCTCCTTGTCGCAAGAGCCTAAACTGCATGATGCTCCTAGCCCACACGAGCTTAAAAGGTGAGTGCAAAAAAAATCTTGAACTACGTTATGACTTGATCCCTTTTCTTCAAAGGGTACGTAGGCAGCTTAAAGAAAACTTTAAGTTCAATCTCTGCAAACAAAAAAAAAAGGAAAGTGCAACAAATATTGAAGCACGACGATATAAATTGAGGAAATTCATCACTAGTGGGGGCAACACAGCGAATGGAAGTTGCTTCCTCCAAGTTCGAAGGTTCCCACGCGCTTCGCTGCAGTTCCTTCCCCCCAAATTCGAAGGTTCTCACGCGCTTCGCTGCAGTTCCTTCCTCACAGTTCGAAGGTTCTCACGCGCTTCGCTGCAGTTCCTTCCCTCCAAGTTCGAAGGTTCTCACGTCGCTTCGCTGCAGTTCCTTCCTCCAAGTTCGAAGGTTCTCACGCGTTTCACTGCAGTTCTTTCCTCACAGTTCGAAGGTTCTCACGCGCTTCACTGTAGTTCCTTCCCCCCCAAGTTCGAAGGTTCTCACGTCGCTTCGCTGAGTTCCTTCCTCCAAGTTTGAAGGTTCTCACATCGCTTCGCTTCGCTCACGCGCTTCGCTGCGTTCCTTCCTCCAAGTTCGAAGGTTCTCACACGCTTCGCTCTGCAATTCCTTCCCCCAAGTTCGAAGGTTCTCACGCGCTTCGTGCAGTTCCTTCCTCCAAATTCGAAGGTTCTCACGCGTTTCGCTGCATTTCCTTCCCCCAAATTCGAAGGTTCTCACGCGCTTCGCTGCAGTTCCTTCCTCAAAGTTCGAAGGTTCTCACGCGCTGCGCTGCAGTTCCTTCCTCAAAGTTCAAAGGTTCTCACGCGCTTCGTTGCAGTTCTTTCCTCCAAGTTCGAAGGTTCTCACGCGCTTCGCTGCAGTTCCTTCCCCCCAAGTTCGAAGGTTCTCACGCGCTTCGCTGCAGTTCCTTTCTCCAAGTTTGAAGGTTCTCACGCGCTTCGTTGCAGTTCCTTCCTCACAATTCGAAGGTTCTCACGCGCTTCGCTGTAGTTCCTTCCCCCCAAGTTCGAAGGTTCTCACGTCGCTTCGCTGCGCTCATGTGCTTCGCTGCGCTCATGTGCTTCGCTGCAGTTCCTTCCTCCAAGTTTGAAGGTTCTCACATCGCTTCGCTGCGATCCTTCCTCCAAGTTCGAAGGTTCTCACGCGCTTCGCTGTGCAATTCCTTCCCCAAGTTCGAAGGTTCTCACGCGCTTCGCTGCAGTTCCTTCCCTCCAAGTTCGAAGGTTCTCACATCGCTTCGCTGCGATCCTTCCTCCAAGTTCGAAGGTTCTCACGCGCTTCGCTCTGCAATTCCTTCCCCAAGTTCGAAGGTTCTCACGCGCTTCGCTGCAGTTCCTTCCCTCCAAGTTCGAAGGTTCTCACATCGCTTCGCTGCGATCCTTCCTCCAAGTTCGAAGGTTCTCACGCGCTTCGCTCTGCAATTCCTTCCCCAAGTTCGAAGGTTCTCACGCGCTTCGCTGCAGTTCCTTCCCTCCAAGTTCGAAGGTTCTCACATCGCTTCGCTGCGATCCTTCCTCCAAGTTCGAAGGTTCTCACGCGCTTCGCTCTGCAATTCCTTCCCCAAGTTCGAAGGTTCTCATGCGCTTCGTGCAGTTCCTTCCTCCAAATTTGAAGGTTCTCACGCGCTTCGTTGCATTTCCTTCCCCCCAAATTCGAAGGTTCTCACGCGCTTCGCTGCAGTTCCTTCCTCCAAGTTCGAAGGTTCTCACGCGCTTCGCTCTGCAATTCCTTCCCCAAAGTTCGAAGGTTCTCACGCGCTTCGTGCAGTTCCTTCCTCCAAATTCGAAGGTTCTCACGCGCTTCGTTGCAGTTCCTTCCCCCCAAATTCGAAGGTTCTCACGCGCTTCGCTGCAGTTCCTTCCCCCCAAGTTCGAAGGTTCTCACGCACTTCGCTGCAGTTCCTTCCTCCAAGTTCAAAGGTTCTCACGCGCTTCGCTGCACTCCAGCGCTACTTCCTAAAGTCCAAAGACGTCAATTGTCCTCACGCTGCGCTGCTTCCTTCTCCAAGTTCGAGGGTCCTCATGCTACGCTCGGCTACATTGCTGCGCTACTTCCTAAAGTCCAAAGACGTCAATTGTCCCTGCACTCATGCTGAAAAGGGCATGGCGGCGACACAAGTCCAAGGAACATGTCCCAACTCAAGGAACACGTCCTTGCACTCGTGCTGAAAGGCGTGGCGGCGACACAAGTCCAAGGAACATGTCCCAACTCAAGGAACACGTCCTTGCAACTCGTGCTGAAAGGCGTGGCGGCGACACAAGTCCAAGGAACATGTCCCAACTCAAGGAACATGTCCGTGCACTCGTGCTGGAAGGCGCGGCGGCGGCACAAGTCCAAGGAACATGTCCCAACTCAAGGAACATGTCCGTGCACTCGTGCTGAAAGGCATGGCGGCGGCACAAGTCCAAGGAACATGTCCCAACTCAAGGAACACGTCCTTGTACTCGTGCTGAAAGGCGTGGCAGCGACACAAGTCCAAGGAACATGTCCCAACTCAAGGAACACGTCCTTGCACTCGTGCTGAAAGGCGTGGCGGCGACACAAGTCCAAGGAACATGTCCCAACTCAAGGAACATGTCCTTGCACTCGTGCTGAAAGGCGTGGCGGCGACACAAGTCCAAGGAACATGTCCCAACTCAAGGAACACGTCCTTGCACTCGTGCTGAAAGGCGTGGCGGCGACACAAGTCCAAGGAACATGTCCCAACTCAAGGAACACGTCCTTGCACTCATGCTGAAAGACATTGTACCTGCAAATTGAAAACAAGGATATGTATGCCTAAAAAAAATCACTTACCTACGTACTTACCTTTTTTATTGTGGATGAAGGCACTGTGCTTATAATTGAAATATAGGCAAGGTAAAAAAAAAAAAAAAAAAAAAAAAAAAAAAAAAAAAAAGCGAAAATTCAAAAAAAAAAGGAAAAAATCGAAAATTAAAAAAAAGGAAAAAAAGGAAAAAAAAAAAGGAAAAAAAAAACGAAAATTCAAAAAAAAAAAAGAGAAGAAAGTTTCCTACTTGAATCCTTTCTTGAATGCTCCCCTCAATTGATGTGTGTTCTCCCCTGCTGAGGTTCAACCTTATTTATAGAATGGAAAGTTGGATTCAAATAGATAAATCTTGTCTCCAACGACAATCTTTATCAATTTTGGGATGAGTTCAAATATAGATCTTATCTCCAACGACAATCTTCATCAATTTTGGGATAAGTTCAAATATAAATCTTATCTCCAACGGAAATCTTCATCAATTTTGGGATGAGTTCAAATATAGATCTTATCTCCAACGACAATCTTCATCAATTTTGGGATAAGTTCAAATATAAATCTTATCTCCAACGGAAATCTTCATCAATTTTGGGATGGGTTCGAATATAAATCTTATCTCCAACGAGAGTCTTTGGTTCAAATTTTAACCCAAAGATATGATATTTGATTTAAATCAAATTGAAAAATAAAAAAATTTGAAGATTTTGTTTCAAATTTTAGTCCAAAGTATGAGATTTGATTTAAATCAAATTGGAGATAAATTCAAATTGATTTGATAAACTCCTATATAGATTTGGATTGAATTCAACTGAATTTGAGTGTAATCAAACTCTTATCCCAAATCAAATTTTCTAATCCATATGAAAATTTTATTCCAAATTCCCATCAAATTTTGGATGCAGCCTTAAATTTACTTAAATTAATTTTTGGGTATAATCCAAATTTTATCCCAAATGAACCAAAGTCAAAACCTCAAATTCTATTCCAAATATGAATTAAAATTGGGTAGGATTTTACCTCAAATCGAAATTTGGGTATAAACAAAAATTTGCCCAAACTTCAAATCAAAGTTTGTTGCCAAATGGAAAAAAAATCAAAATTTTGACCAAAATTCATATTTTGATTAAATTGAAACACCAAATGGAGTCAAGATCAAGAACAAATATCTTGCATTTTGATCCCAAAATATCTTTTTCGAGATTCACTCACACATAACTTGTGACTAACTCTCGAAAAGGGGGCATTTGTTGGAGGAGAAATTTTGGCCAATGACAAATTGCCACGTCATTATTTAAAATTAATGACAAAATTATAATTAATTAAATTTGGGACCAATTATAAATTGACATGTGTCCCAAAATTAATTTAAAGACAAAGTTGGCCAATTATAAATTTTTAGGGCCAAATGTCCATTTGATCAATTAATTAAAAATAAATTATTTTGATCAGATTAATTGATTTGACCAATTAATTAAAGAAAATAGTTAATTGGATCAAATTTGGGTCTTTTAAATGTTTGGGTCATATGGTTTTGGATCAAATATAAACCAGACCCAAGCCCAATAAAAGCCCAAGCCCAAGTTGTTAGGCCCAAAAGTCATCAGGGCCCATCCAGCGAGAACTCTATAAATAGAGGGGTTCTCCTCCATTTCAAGGGTTCAGAAATTTTAGACGGTTCAGAAATTCTACACTCTCACAAAGACAAGAGTTCAGAGTTTTCAAAGCTCTCAAGCAGAACCAGAGAATTCAGAGAGACTCCACCAAGTCTGAAGATCGAAGACTCTCTGCAATCCACAAGTCCAAGTGTTGAACACTTCTTGAAGACCAAACACTCTTGAAGACTTCAACACTTCTTGAAGACCAAACACCCTTCAAGACTTAAACACTCCTCAAGACTTCAACACTTCTTGAAGACCCAACACTCTTCAAGACTTCAACACTCCTTGAAGATCAAAGACTCTTCAGGACATCAACACTTCTTGAAGATTGAAGACTCCTTCAAGACTGGAAGACTTCAAGCTCCAAGAATCCATTGAAGCTTCAGACTCGAGATCAAGCGTTTCAGCCCTCGAGTGAAACACAACCACACACATAAGAGAGAGAATCAGAGGATTAAAGTTAGAGATTGTACACCCACACGCATACAAACATCAATACAATATATTGTTTATTCCACGTGTCTCCATCCCCGAAGTTACGTGTGAACAGGGAGATTCGAACCACAGACCTCGTGGTTATCAATACAAACTTTATGTCAGTTGAACTATGCTCTTATTGGCGCATGTGTCTGTGTTTGGTCGAAGAATAAAAGTAATTTTAATTTACCCTTAATTTCCTTAATTACACTTAATTCATATATTTTAATTTTATCCATATATTTAAATCATCTTTATATAAATGTAACTTGTGTACGGTATCATGGTATCGGCATCAATGGTATGGAGTAAAATTTTGTTAACATACATTTTTTTAATTCAACTAAATGGCTTAGACAGTTCTTATGATGAAGCATCTTGATTTTCATTATTTTGTAATTGTTGACACCAATATTTATATTATTATTATATTAATGAAATTTTAATACCAACATAGTCAATTCGAACATACTTCAACGGATAAGAAATCAATTACCATCTTAAAGATCGATAGTTTAATCATTTTTTTTTTTTTTTGACAATATGGAGTGAGGGGGATTTGAATCACAAACCTCGTGGTTATCAATGTAATTTTATGCCAGTTGAGCTATGCTCTTGTTAGCAGTTTAATCCTTCTATTATGCATAATGGTAGAAAAAAACACATTAAAATGTTACCTATACGGATTCTTTTTACTACAAAATATATATTATTAAATGAAGTTTCTCTTTATAATTTCCTTGAAGAATTCAATGAAAACGAATCTTTCTCACAATTATTAATTACCTTGAAAAGTTCAATGGATCAAATGAAAGAAAGAGAACATGTACAAATTCGAATCAATCTATAGATATTATATATTGTAACAAATTAATTATCATTTTGTTTACTACACAGCACAACTGAATTGATCAAGCAACCAACTAACCATTTAAATCTTCAACTAAGTGTGGAGCTTACCATTTTCCTGAGTTTTTGTAAAATTATTGACAAAAATGGACCCCATATTATAAAATTGGACCCCTTTTCTTTTTATAGTTTTTCTTAGACCCTTTTAATTTCAGAGTGCATGTGAAATAACGAAAATACCCCTGACCCTAAAAAATTTCACAAAAACTCTTCATCTCCCATTTGAACCGACATTTGCTTCCCTCTTGTCTTCTCCCTCAACGGTAATCTTTTACTTCAAATTTCTGGCGAGTTCGTGCGTGCATTTGGTGCTTAAATGACCAAAGATCACTCATCGTTCCGGAACGTTTTTTTTTTCTTCTAGTTTTCTAGGGTTTTAATGTGTTTGGTACATTCTCTGATGCTTAAATCAGCAAGGAGAACCGAGATGAGCAAGTCAGAGAGCAAGAGGAAGAAAGGAGAAAATTCAGAGAATAAGGTTTCAAATCCCTTCTCTGCGGTTGAAAAAGAGTTTATATACATTCTCCTGTTTTTAAGGGTTTTTAGACATCTGAAGACAGAATCGGGCTGAACCAGGTCGAATCGGACTAGCCAAGGACACCAGGAACCGAGCAGAAGGAAAAAAACCTCCACTCAGGGGAGTGGGCCGAGGGTCGGCCTCGACCTCGATCCATGGTTGAGGACAAGGGGATTGGGCCTTCGGTCCTTGTCTCTTTCGAGGTCTCTCTTTTGTCGTATCCTCGGGTTCGTGCTATGCTGGCCTCATCAAATCCTTAAAATTTCGAAATGGTCTAGAATTACTTATAATAGTATATTTACAGAAAATTTGAGAATGAGCTGTGTTTTTTTTAAGTTATTTGGAGACGTTGAATCTTATAAAATTAATCATCAATAAAAAAAAAATTCTTAAAGATGTCATTAGTCTCTACTTTGATAATTGTTGAGGGTCAAATTTCGCTCCGAGGTTCTCCTTCGCTCCACGTGACCACCAACAGTGAATTTGTAGAAAAGCGGAGAATACGTGACCTGAAAGATGAGCAAACGTTGCACACCGGTGTGGTGTAGACCACACACACTCCGATGCTTAAGTTAGACTTGAGCAGAGAAACCAACGAGTATTTTGTAGGGATATGATTCAATACCTGTGTGGGTCGTGGTTGATGTGGACTTTTCCTTACCGCAAGCGCACGGGTCAAGTAATAATAAAGTGTTCGTATAAACGAGTGTCGTCCTCTGGATTGGATTTTTAAGCAAATCAAGTATTGTGAATTATCTTGCTCAATTTTATTTAGGGATCAAAAAGTGATGATTGAATAATAAGAAAACTAAATCAAAACACGTAGAAAGTGTGGAATTTCAATTGGGAAAACTACTTAGGGAATTGATTTCGCCGATTTAGTCTAGGATTGATTTTAAGGAATAAGTTATTATGCACAATGGAATTATGAGCCAAAGACCCTTTAATCACAACTACCTCTCCCGAGTATAATTGATTCTCATGCAAATTAACCAACTTGATATCCCTATCTAAGTTTATTAATCATGCATAAGGCAATGAGATCTTTTAACCAATTCTAAAGTTAATCTAAAACCGTCACGAAATAGAAACTAAACTTTAGTCATGCAATCTTGAGTAAGTCTAAATCAAATCCCCTCTCCCGAGCTAGATTCGAAACTTAAATCATCTAACTAATGGCCAATTAATTGAAAGCATTAAATCAAGATTACAAACATAATAACATTGCACAACTTAAACCATAAATCAATCCATAAACACAATCAACTACATCAATCCCTAAGCTTACAAGGTTAGCTACACATGATCAAAATTACAAGCTCAACTAAACATGTAAAAGCCAAAAAAATCTAACTAAAGTGAGGGAAAGAAGAATTAAACTCGTTGTAGGCCGAGACCGAACGTCCCCGTCACGATCCCCACGAACAATGGGTTGATTTCCGAATTTTCCCCTTTGCTTCAGCCTTGAATTCCTCTGATTTTGCTCTGTTTACGGCTCCAAAAAGTCCCCAAAATTGGTTCCTCAAAAACCTAGCCGAAAAGAACTATTTATTCTGAAATTTCATTGTAGCGTCGAGACGCTGTCGCTAAACACGCGCGTTCTGGAAAGGAAATTACGGCAGCGTCGAGACGCTAAGTGATAGCGAGCATAGCTAGCTATTTTTCTCTGATTAATTAAGCTAGTCTTTTTCAATTATTTGCCCAAATTTATGCATTTTTATGTTTTATTTGTAGGAAGTATGTGCTTGAAGCTTAATTCAGCAATTGGAGTCAAATGAAGCTTCTAATCTTAAAAAAAAAAAAAAAAAAAAAAAAAAAAAAAATTCATAGCGTCGCGACGCTAGGAACACCGTCGCGACGCTATAGAAATTTTTCCAAATTTGCGGATCGCGACAACGTCTCGACGCTACAACGAAATTTTGCTATTTAAGCCTCTTTTCGGCTAGGTTTTTGGGGACTTCGAATGGGGGACTTTTGGAGCCGACTTTAGAGCAAAAAGAGGACAGAATTGAGCTGAAGCAAAGGGGATTAGTTGGAAATCAACCCATTGTTCGTGGGGATCGTGACGGGGACGTTCGGTCTCGGCCTACAACGAGTCTATTTCTCTTTTCCCTTACTTTAGACACTTTTTATGGCTTATTTAGACTTAGTTTATATTGTAACGAGGATTATGTGTAGCTAAGTTTAATTCTTAGGGATTGATGTAGCCGTTGGGCAAGTTTTGGATTGATTTACGGTATTTATGCTATTGATGTCATTTATGCATATGTTGTATGTTTAATGCTTTCAATTTACTGGCCATAAATTGATTGATGTTTATATTTGAATCTAACTCGGGAGAGAGGATTTAAATTAGTAATCAATATGCATAACTAGAAATTAGCTAAAAATCGGGAGATTAAGGTTAATTCTAGAAATTGTCATAAAGGTTAGCCTTACTGCCTTGTATGTTTATTGGATTTAGATAGGGATATCGGGTTCAATTGCATATGGGAGAATCATGTATGCTCGGGAGAGATATGTGTGATTTTAGTTGCCAAGATTTATGAATCATAGCATGTGTTAATCCGTTTATTAATCCATAACTCCAATTGGTGAAATCAATTCCCTAAGACCAATTATTCCCATTTGATTGTCACTTTTTACTTTAGTTTCGTGTTTGATTAATTCATATTCTCATTCAATTTGATTCCCTAAATAAAATTGGTCAAAAGTATTTTCGATAATTAAAATTTGGCTAGACACCAATCTAGAGGACGACATTCGATTTAAAAATCACTATATTATTACTTGACCCGTACACTTGCGGTTAGCAATTTGCACATCACTAAGGTCGCAGCGTCTCGACGCTGAGACGATTTCGCGCCTATCCGAATAAGGAATGCTAGCGTCGAGACGCCTAAGGGCTAGCGTCTCGGCGCTAATCACCTTTTGACCGAATTTTGACTTTTTTCCCTTTTGATTCTTTTCATTCCTTTGCATCTTTTCGCGTCCCGAGCACCCGATTAACTACACTATTGCATTATAGCTCCAATCAACCATTTCCTACAAAATAAACATTAAAGCCCAATAAAATGGCCCAAAAATCATAAAAGACTAGCTAAATTAAATAAGTAAGGATAGCTAGCTATGCTCGTTATCAGTGGTCTCGGTCTTTATATAGATTTTCCCGTAGGGTTTCTATAGTCGCCCTTCTTAAGTCGGGCTTCATGTCGAGGCCGACCCTCATCCTTGGCCTCTCCCATGGGCCGAGGCCGAGGGTGAGGTTTTTGGGCCGAAATGAGTTTTGACCCTTTCTGTTTGGTTGTTTCTTCTTCCGTGTATGGCCTGACGGGCTTAGGCCTTCTTCAGTAAAATATGATTGGCTAATTTTGTCCATAAAAATAATGATGATTAATATCAAATCAATATTATTTTCCATCTTAATCGGTATATATATATATATATATATATATATTGATGTAACCATTTTTATGCCCTAATTGTTGACTGACATGATCAAATATTGATCTACCTCATCAATTAAGATCATTTATTATTTAAAAAACTTTAAGATCATTTATTAATTTAAATATTGATTAATTATAAGAGTAATTGCAGTGGGTGGCAAATTAATTATCTATAATAGCAAATTTAGCACCAAGTAAAAAGAATTGCAATTATGGCAAAAAAAATAGAATATTCCTATTTTACCCTTCTCTTCCTCTCCTTTCCCATTTACCCTTTCTTGTGTATATACGATTTCTTCTTCTTTTTTTTTTTTCCATTTATGAGCTGTTATGATTTCTTTTTTTTTTTTTATAATGAGCTATTACGATTTCTTCTTTTTTGTTTGTGCATTTATGAGGGTGGAGTTCTTGTGTGATTAATATGTTTTTTTTCCCTCTTCTGTGCAGTTTATTAGGTTGTGCATTTTATTTTTCTTTTTTGATTTGATTTGCTTTTTATTCTTCTTCCCACAAGGTATTGTTATGATTGTTTCTTCTTTTTATTTCGAACCACGGACCTTGTGGTTATCAGTACAACTTTATGTCAATTGAGCTAAGCTCTTGTTGGCCTTCTTTTTAATTCAAGAATGCCAAGAATACAAAAATAGCAATTTTGGTGAGTGTTTGTATAGGTATATCAAAGTATATCACTGATATACTCCGGTTAATCGTAGTCTATCACTGACTATCACTGGTCGAAGTCTATCAGGGCTATAATTGATAGATAATGAAATACAAAGAATACAAGAATAACAATTTTATGGTGGTGGTCACGGAGCTTGTGTGCTAGGCTTTATAAATTATATTGTTGATTAAGAGTCTTTTCGTAATAGTTATTTTTGGATTTTATGTTCTAATTACCACAAGAGACTTAAATTTTTTGTTCAATTTATGATTGTAGTATAATAATTTTGGATGAGTTTCTAATTACCGAGATGAATTGCAATGGAAAGTAATTTACTGATAGATTTCAATTAAATTGATTTCTATCAGTAACAATCATTGGTAGACTTCAATTAATTGATAATTAACTGATTTCTATGAGGGATAGAAACTGATAGACTTCAATTAACTGATATCTATCCTCGATAGAAAATGATAGATTTGAATTAAACTAATTTCTATCAGTGATACAAATCAATAAACTTCAATTAAATTGATTTATGATAGAAACTGATAAACTTCAATTAAATTGGTTTCTATTGGTGATAGCAACTAATAGTCTTGAATTGAATTGATTTCTATCAGTGATAGAAACTGATAACCTCGAATGTAACAGTTTTCTATTAGTGATTATCACTGATAGACTTAAATTAAACTGATGGATAGAAATTGATAGCCTTGAATTAAACTGAACTAATAGCCTTGAATTAAATTGTTTTCTATCAGTAGCTATCACTGATAGGCTTGAATTAAACACGATAAAAACTTATAGATTATAATTATCAGTGTCTATCACTAATAGACTCCGATTACTCGTAGTCTATAAGTGACTATCAATAAGAGGGTCTGATAGACTATTGGAGATACTAAGGGTATTTTCGTAATTTAACGTATTTTTTGCTATTTCCGCAAATAATTTTATTTTTTGCTAACTTTGCAATATTTTTGCCAGTTTTTGCTATCTGTGCAAAGCCCCCTAATTATAATTTCTATAATAACTGTGTAAGATTGTTATTTGAGTTGCAATAGTTAATCAATATAAAATTCTAATAAAAACTCAAAGTTGTTGTCGTGTAGTGGTTATCACGTTAGTCTTATACACAGGGGCGGATCCATGAAGAGGCCAGGGGGGCACGTGCCCCCCCTCAAATTATCCCGTCTTTATATTCTTAGTATAATATAAGGGAACCTTTATTATATTAATATATAAAAATCATTTTATGTAATGTATCTAAAGGTTGGATCAGTGGTTAGGGCGGGCACAAACTTCATCATGCAAGCGTGAGGTCGAGGTTTCAAACCACGTTGTAGACAATAATTTTTTCCAAAATTTCCCTTACCTTTCAATTCAATCAACCTGCAACATCATCAATGGGGTTAATTAATGGCCCACAACCAAACACCCAACAATTAGGTTAAAAACTTGTTTGTAACTTATAACCAATCCGGTCATTCTAAAAAAAAATCTGCCATCTTTTTCTTGTTTTATGGAAAAGCCAAAAAAGTATATCAATATCAAACTATTCACACAATTTGATATTGTATGTCTTTTTTTAATTATTTTTAGAATTAATACTAGAAGAAATAATTCATCGTAACTCGTCGTCAAGAATCATATCATCATTTGACACGACAAGTAAGATTCTTATTCTTATCAGTCTTTTAGTTGTTATAATTTTTAGTCTAGGAAATTGTAATTAATGTTGTTTTAATTAATATTTATGTAGACTTAATTCAAAATCAAAATGGAGAGATATTATAAACAACAACAGAGTCATCATCAAAATGTAGATTTCCAGTTTGGTTTAATGAATGTTCTAATTGGTTAGGATATAGTATTTTAAAGGATGCTGCATTTTGTTTATGTTGCTATTTGTTCAGACCAGAAGTTAGTGAACAACCCGGAAGTGAATGTTTTGTAAGTGAAGGGTTTTCTAATTAGAAGAAAAAAGAGAAATTGCAAATTCATGTTGGTGGTCTCAATAGTGCACATAATCAAGCTTGGGGTAAATGTGAGGCTCTTTTGAGACAAGAGTAACATATTGAGACATTTTTTAATACGATATCATATCAAGCACGAGTTGAGTATCAAACTCAATTACATTTTTATGTATATTGTGCCCCCTATATGAAATTCCTGGATCCGCCACTGCTTATACACTAAAAATCCCGAGTTTGATCCTGGACAGCAACATGTTTGTAAATTTTACTTTCTATAATTATTTTTGCTTTTTGGTAAGTAATATCCAACATGTAAACTTCTTTATTTATTTACACTAAAAGTCTCCCGTTTGATTCTGGACAGCAACATGTTTGTAAATTTTACTTTCTATAATTATTTTTGCTTTTTGCTAAGCAATATCTTACCTGTAAACTTCTTTATTTACTTATAATCATAATTTTCTTTTTGACTACATCTATAGTCTTAATTAGTAAAGTCAATAAATTGGTAAATTTTAATTACTAAAGTTTTGCTAACATGAAAATAGCTTGATTAAAACATATTCTAACTCAATCAATAGGTTAAAAGATTTAAATTCTCATGCTCGTACTTTTATGAATTAAAAAAAAAACACAAAGAAGAAATTACTAAATTAAAGTTCAGTCCAAAGAGGGGGAAAAAAATTCTGAAGTACTTGGATTTAAATCCTTTCATAAACTTAACCAAAAAATTCTCTTTGTGGATAACAAAAGTGCAAAGTATTTGTTATTTGGGTATGAATAATTTTGATGTAATGGTTATCACGTTAGTCTTACACACTAAAGGTCTCCAACCCAATCTTGGACAGCAACATATTTGTAACTTTTATTTTTTATTTATATATTTATAATCTAACTTTTCCTTTTGACTACATCCATGGTCTTACTTTGTAAAGTCTCACAACTGAAGATAGCTTGATTAAAACATATATTCTCGCTCCACAAAAATGATGGAAGGGTTGAATTCTCATGCTCAAAGAGTTGTTGTGGTGTAGTGGTTATCACTTTAGTCTTACACACTAAAGGTCCCCAATTCGATCTTGGGCAACAACATATTCGTAACTTTTATTTTTCATTTATATATTTATAATTAATTTTCCTTTTGACTACATCCATAGTTTTACTTTGTAAAGTCTCAACAAAGATAGCTTGATTAAAACATATATTCTCGCTCCACAAAAATGGTGGAAAGTTTGAATTTTCATGCTTAAAGAGTTGCTGTGGTGTAGTGGTTATCACGTTAGTCTTACACACTAAAGGGCCCCAGTTCAATCCTGGGCAGCAACATTTCGTAACTTTTATTTTTTATTTATATATTTATAATCTTAATTTTCCTTTTGACTACATCCATAGTCTTACTTAACTGAAGATAGCTTGATTAAAGCATATATTCTCGCTCCACAAAAATGGTGCAAGGTTTGAATTCTCATACTCAAAGAGTTGCTATGGTGTAGTGGTTATCACGTTAGTCTTACACACTAAAGGTCCCTAGTTTGATCTTAGGCAGCAACATATTTTTAACTTATTTTTTATTTATATATTTATAATCTTAATTTTCCTTTTGACTACATCCATAGTCTTACTTTGTAAAGTCTCAACAACTTACTTTGTAAAGTCTCAACAACTGGAGATAGTTTGATTAAAACATATATTCTCACTCCACAAAAATGGTGGAAGGTTTGAATTCTAATGCTCAAAGTGTTGTTGTGGTGTAGTGATTATCAAGTTAGTCTTACACACTAATAAAGGTCCCCAGTTCGATCCTAGGCAACAACATATTTGTAACTTTTATTTTTTATTTATATATTTATAATCTTAATTTTCCTTTTGACTACATCCATAGTCTTACTTTCTAAAGTCTCAACAACTGAAGATAACTTGATTAAAACATATATTCTCGCTCCACAAAAATGGTGGAAGGTTTGAATTCTAATGCTCAAAGTGTTGTTGTGGTGTAGTGATTATCAAGTTAGTCTTACACACTAATAAAGGTCCCCAGTTCGATCCTAGGCAACAACATATTTGTAACTTTTATTTTTTATTTATATATTTATAATCTTAATTTTTCTTTTGACTACATCCATAGTCTTACTTTGTAAAGTCTCAACAACTGAAGATAGCTTGATTAAAACATATATTCTCGCTCCACAAAAATGGTGGAAGGTTTGAATTCTAATGCTCAAAAGTGTTGTTGTGGTGTAGTGATTATCAAGTTAGTCTTACACACTAATAAAGGTCCCCAGTTCGATCCTAGGCAGCAACATATTTGTAACTTTTATTTTTTATTTATATATTTATAATCTTAATTTTCCTTTTGACTACATCCATAGTCTTACTTAACTGAAGATAGCTTGATTAAAATATATATTCTCGCTCCTCAAAAATGGTGGAAGGTTTGAATTCTTTTGCTCAAAGAGTTGTTGTGGTGTAGTGGTTATCACGTTAGTCTTACACACTAAAAGTCCCCAGTTCGATCCTGGGCAGCAACATATTTTTAACTTATTTTTTATTTATATATTTATAATCTTAATTTTCCTTTTGACTACATCCATAGTCTTACTTTGTAAAGTCTCAACAACTTACTTTGTAAAGTCTCAACAACTGGAGATAGTTTGATTAAAACATATATTCTCACTCCACAAAAATGGTGGAAGGTTTGAATTCTAATGCTCAAAGTGTTATTGTGGTGTAGTGATTATCAAGTTAGTCTTACACACTAATAAAGGTCCCCAGTTCGATCCTAGGCAACAACATATTTGTAACTTTTATTTTTTATTTATATATTTATAATCTTAATTTTCCTTTTGACTACATCCATAGTCTTACTTTGTAAAGTCTCAACAACTGAAGATAACTTGATTAAAACATATATTCTCGCTCCACAAAAATGGTGGAAGGTTTGAATTCTAATGCTCAAAGTGTTGTTGTGGTGTAGTGATTATCAAGTTAGTCTTACACACTAATAAAGGTCCCCAGTTCGATCCTAGGCAACAACATATTTGTAACTTTTATTTTTTATTTATATATTTATAATCTTAATTTTTCTTTTGACTACATCCATAGTCTTACTTTGTAAAGTCTCAACAACTGAAGATAGCTTGATTAAAACATATATTCTCGCTCCACAAAAATGGTGGAAGGTTTGAATTCTCATGCTCAAAGAGTGGTTGTGGTGTAGTGGTTATCACATTAGTCATACACACTAAAGGTCCCCAGTTCGTTCCTGGGTAGCAACATATTTGTAACTTCTATTTATTTTTTCTGTACTTTTTTTTTTCCTTTTTTGATAACCAATACTTGACTTTATAAATATCTTTGATTTATTTATAATCTTAATTTTCCTTTCGGCCACATTCATAGTCTTACTTTGTGAAGTCTCAAGAAATTGGTAAAGTTTAATTCCTAAAGTTTTGCTAACCTGAAGATGGCTTGATTAAAACATATATTCTCGCTCCACAAAAAAGGTCAAAGGTTCAAATTCTCATGCTTATACAATTTGTTTTAATTTTTGGCTAGCAAAAGTAAAAATATTTTTTGTGGTGGAGTTTCTATCACGTCCGTCTTACACACTAAAACTCCCTAGTTCAAACTTAGGCAGCAACATCTTTGATTTAGTTATTATTTATGGTATCGGTAATTTTGGACCACTCCGATGTACAAGGAGCTGACGAGGAAAACTGGGCAGAAATAAGGCTGAAGGATGGACCCCAGAGGCGAAACGGGCTAATGGGTAGGGCCAAGATCGAAGGGATCGAGCTTTTGGCCCGATCACGTGCTTGGCCACGACCTTGGACCGAGGCCGAGGCAGACCCTCAGCTCGCTTCCGCGGGTGGAGCTCGTCCGGCTCCGTTTTGTTCCTACTGCCTCTTGTCGTCCCGGCTCTAGCGGATTCATCCCGAAATGCCTCCGAACGCCAAGAAAAACCCTAACGAAAGACAGATATAAATGGGACCTTCCACACCCAAAAACGGGGTTCAAAATCTAACTACTAAAATACTTTTGACGGCTGATCTGACTTAGGCATCGGAGTGCAGACGGCCTACACCACACCGGTGTGCAGCGCTTCTGACTAGTCTCGCAGGTCACGTCTTCCCCGTCTTCAACAAATTCATTGTTGGTGTCACGTGAAGGTCAGGTGAGGGGCTTGGCCAGATTTTGGCATCAACAGTTGGTGCCGTCTGTGGGGAAGAGTGTTTGCCAGTACAGACTGCGTATCGGTGGTGGTTCGCAGAATGGAACAAGTTCAGGGTTTCGCAGAAAACTTCAGGTATGAGCAGGAAACACCGGATCTAGTCGCGACTGACCTCCGTAGGGAAGAGGCCGACCCTAACTTCGGGGATGATCATAAGGTCCCACGTAGTGACGGTGTCTTAGGACCTGACCCGAGAGGACAGCCTGTAATGTCTAAGGAAAGGAGAGTGAACATCGACACCAAGCTGGGGGCTGAACAAAGAGATAGATTGATTGGCTTCTTAAGGGCAAACGCTGATCTGTTCGCATGGTCACATGAGGATATGCCAGGAATCGACTCGAAAGTGATAGTTCACCAATTAAACGTGGACTGGGATTTCAAGCCAGTGAAGCAGAAGCGACGAGCCTTTAATTCAGAAAGGAACGAGGTTATTGCCAGTCAAATGGATGAGTTGCTTAAAGCGGGTTCATCAGAGAAGTTCACTGTCCCCAATGTCTGTCCAATGTGGTACTGGTAAAGAAGGCTAACGAAAAGTGGCGGATGTGCATCGCCTTTACCAACCTGAATAAGGCCTGCCAAAAGGACAGTTATCCCCTGCCCTTGATCGATCAGTTGGTTGATGCAATAGTAGGGAACAAGATGTTGAGTTTTATGGATGCATAATCAGGGTACAACTAAATTAAAATGCACGAACCCGATCAGGAAAAAACTTCATTCATCACCAGTCGAGGGTTGTACTGCTACAAGGTCATGTCGTTCGACTTGAAGAACGCCGAGGCAACGTATCAACGGAAGGTAAACCACATGTTCGCTTCTTTATTAGGAAAGAACATGCAAGTCTACGTGGATGATATGCTGGTGAAGAGTGTGAGGTCTCAATACCGTAAGTCTGACCTCAACGAGGCTATTCAGATACTCTGGAAGTACCAGATGAAACTGAACCTGAGTAAGTGTGCTTTTGGGGTAACGTCAGGAAAATTCTTGGGATTCATGGTGCATCAGAGGGGGATAGAGGCAAACCCAGACAAGATCAGAGAAATCATGCAAATGTCCTCCTCGTCCAATCTCAAACAGCTTCAAAGTTTGAACGGGAGGATCGCCGCCCTGAACAGGTGTGTTAGTAGATCTACTGATAGATGCTTACCCTTCTTTAAAATTTTGAGACAGGGATCACGTTTCGAATGGACTGAAGTGTGCGAAAAATCTTTTCGGGAATTGAAAGACTATATGAGCTCGGCCCCGCTCCTAGCCAAGCCGCTCCCAGGTGACGAGCTGCTACTCTACTTAACAACCTCAGATACGACATAAGTTCTGCGCTGATCAAAGAAGAAGGAAAACTTCAGCGGCCTGTGTATTATACCAGTAAATCTATGGTCGAAGCAGAAACAAGATATCCCCAAGTGGAGAATCTCGCCCTGGCCTTGGTCACGTCAGCCAGGAGATTACGACCATATTTTCAGGCCCATAAGGTAACAGTTTTGACAAATTTTCCTCTGAAACAGGTGTTACAGAAACCAGATGCCTCGAGTCACCTCATGAAGTGGGCAGTGGAGCTGAGTGAATATGATATCCACTACAAGCCTCAAATCGCAATAAAGGGACAAGTTGTGGCACATTTTGTGGTAGAATTAACAGCTGCTAAGGCCGAAGCCGAACTTCAGAGGCCCGAGGCCGAGCAAAACCAATTGGGCACAGTGGTCAATCTACTGAGTATGGGAGAGGTGAAGCAAACTTGGACGCTCTTTGTGGATGGGTCCTCCAATACTAAGGGATGTGGAGTAGGAATTTTACTAGAATCCCCAAATGGAGGGAGATTCGAGTACCCCCTGCGGTTTAACTTGAAGGCCTCGAATAATGAAGTCGAGTACGAGGCAATCCTTGGAGGATTGAAGTTGGCAAGAGAGATCGGGGTATCAGACCTCTTGGTTCAGAGCGATTCACAACTAATCGTAAAGCAGGTGATGGCGGAGTATCAAACCAGGGAGCAGAGAATGAGTAAATACTTATCCAAGGCCAAGGAACTGCTGTCCAAATTTAAGAAGTGTGAGATCAAGCAAATCCCGAGGTCTCAAAACGCCAACGCAGATTCGCTAGCCCGCTTGGCAGTCGCCTACGATACAGAGTTAAGCAGGGCTGTACCAGTTGAGGTTTTATTTGAGCCCACGGTATGTACTAAGGAGGTTCTTGAGACAGGTGGTCGGGCAGAGGCCGAAGACCTAAGGCCAGAGGTCGGGGATCCTGCAGGTGGGGAGGGCACCCCATCAATTGAAATCGAACCTTCCCCTGAAGCAAGAGAAGCTTCATCGATGGATTCGATCCTTGGTTACTTAGAAAAAGGCAAGTTGCCAACAGAGAAGATAGAGGCTAAAAAAGTACAGAGGCGAGCATCACATTTCGTGTTAAGAAAAGGAAAGCTATACAAGAGAGGATACTCAGTGTCGTTGCTGAGATGCCTTCCCCCAGGTGATGCTAACTATGTCATGAGAGAGATACATGAGGGGGTGTGTGGAAATCATTCAGGAGCGAGGTCATTGTGTCACAAGATCATCAGGCAAGGTTATTACTGGCCAACGATGTTGCAGGACGCTAAGCATTTCACGAGATCTTGCGACCAGTGCCAAAGGTTTGCCCCTACTCCTAGGCAACCGCCCGAGCCTTTAACGAACATTATCAGTCCTTGGTCGTTCGCGCAATGGGGAATAGATCTGATCAGACCTCTACCTCAAGGTAAAGGACATACCAAGTATGCAGTTGTAGCTGGGGACTATTTCACAAAATGGCCAGAGGCAGAACTGCTGGCAACCATTACCGAAAAGAAAATTACTGACTTCATATGGAAGAATATTGTGTGTCGTTTCGGGATTCCAAACACTGTCATATCAGATAATGGTAGGCAGCTCGACAATGTCGCTTTCAGGAAATTCTGTTTAGATTTGGACATTACACACCGTTGTTTATCCCCAACCTATTCGCAAGCTAATGGCCAAGTGGAGGCTGTAAACAAAATAATCAAGTAGAATCTGAAAACGAAGCTCGAGGGGCTAAAAGAATTATGGGCTGAAGAACTCCCACACGTACTGTGGGTGTATCGGACGACAGCAATAACCTCAACAGGAGAGACACCATTTTCCCTTTCATTCGGGGCAGAGGTAGTAGTTCCAGTGGAGGTTGGCATACCCTCCTCCAGGATAGAGCAGTTTTGCGTGCAGGGGAATGATGAAGCTATGAGGTTGAACTTGGACCTTCTAGACAAGCATCGTGAAATGGCACAACTCCGAGTTGCAGAGTATAAAAACAGGATTGCCAGGTATTATAACACAAAAGTGAAAAGGCGCACTTTCAAGGAAGGAGATCTAGTACTGAAGAAAGTCATGTAGAACACCAGAGATCCCAATGCAAGTGCATTGCGACCAGCATGGGAATGACCTTATCAAGTTAGCAAAGTGGTATGCCCGACACCTATGCCTTAGTTGACGAAAACGGAAAACCAACTCCACACCCATGGAATGCAGAACATTTGAAGATTTATTATCATTAGCCACAAAAAAAAATAAGTGGCAGGCGACGTCACCACTGCAGGAAGGTCGAGGCCGGCCAGAGGAGGTCGGGGCCGACCAGGAACAATTGCTTTTTCGATTTATGTTTACTTTACATAACGATTGTCTATAATTTTGCAATTAAGGCTCCTAGCTCATCCACAGATAATTCTGCATTCATGCTACTTAATTCACCCAACAAGGAGTAACTCATGGCATTAGATGAGGTTACTGGACCATGCCCTTTTCTACTTAAGGCGTCTGCAACCACATTAGCCTTCCCTGGGTAATAATTAATGGTACAATCATAATCCTTTAGTAGCTTAAACCATCTTCTCTGACGCAAATTCAACTCCTTTTGATCGAAGATGTACTTTAGACTTTTATGATCTGTATAAACATGACACTTCTCCCCATATAAATAATGTCACCAAACCTTTAAAGCTAATACTACTGCAGCTAGTTAAAGATCATGAGTTGGATAATTGTGCTCGTGCTTCTTCAACTGCCTAGAAGCATAGGCTATTACCTTACCATTTTGCATTAACACACACCCCAAACCCTGATGAGAAGCATCACTGTAAATAATAAACTCCTCACCGGGCGTTGGAAGTGTAAGTATTGGAGTAGAAACTAACATCTTCTTCAGTTCATGGAAACTTTGCTCGCACTTGTCAGTCCAAACAAACTTCGAATTCTTTCTAGTCAAGCTAGTCAATGGGAGAGCTAGCTTGGAGAATCCTTCCACAAAGCGACGATAATACCCAGCTAGTCCAAGGAAGCTACGAACTCCCGTAACGGATGTAGGTCGCTCCCATTTAACTACTGCTTCAATCTTTTGAGGATCAACAAATATGCCTTCTGCAGAGATTACATGGCCCAAAAACACAACCTGATTTAGCCAGAATTCACACTTGCTAACTTTAGCATACAACTCCTTATCTCGCAATGTCTGCAATACAATTTTGAGATGTTCCCCATGCTCTTCTTTACTTTTGGAATATACCAATATGTCGTCAATGAACACAATAAAAAATTTGTCTAAGTAAGAATGGAACACCATGTTCATGAGATCCATAAAGGCTGCAGGGGCATTAGTCAACCCAAACGACATGACCAAAAACTCATAGTGCCCATATCGGGTCCTGAAAGCAATCTTTGGCACATCCGTTTCTCTAATCTTAAGTTGATGATACCCTGATCGTAAGTCAATTTTAGAAAACATCGAGGCACCTTTCAGTTGATCAAACAAGTCATCTATCCTAGGCAAGGGATATTTATTACGTATTTTTGCCTTATTCAACTGCCTATAACCGATACATAACCTCGTCGTACCATCCTTTTTCGTCACAAACAACACTGGTGCACCCCATGGAGATGCACTAGGCCTAACAAAACCCTTATCAACGAGCTCTTGCAACTGTAGCTTCAATTCTTTCAATTCCGTTGGGGCCATTCGATATGGTGCTAGTGAAATAGGAGTCGTACCTGGTATCAAATCAATCACAAACTCTACTTCTCGATCAGGTGGTAACCCATGTAATTCTTCTGAAAATACATCTGGAAATTCCCTAACCACAGGTATATCTTCAATCTTTGATTTACTCACCTCATTGTCAACTATATGAGCCAAGTAAGCTTTACAACCTTTCCTAAGCAGTTTACCAACCTTCAATGTTGATATCACACACGAAGGCACAATTTTTCTCTCACCCCTAAAAGTAACTTCAGTTTCTCCTGGTCGCTTAAACACAACTTCTTTTTGGAAGCAATCTACTGTGGCATGATGTGCAGATAAGAAATTCATCCCCAAGATAACATCAAAATCATAAATATCCAAGGGTTTTAGATCTACGTTCAACTCCCAATCACCAACTATGACCGTACAATTTCGATAAACACTATTTGCCAACAAGGATTTTCCAACTGGAGTAGCTACTATTAAATCATCAATTAAGGACTCTGAGACCTTATTAATTCCAACCGAAAATATAGGAGAAATAAAAGAATGCGTAGCACCAGGATCTATTAAAGTATGAGCATTTTTACCAACAATAGATAACATACCCATAACAACATCAGGCGACCCATGAGCTTCTTGTTGAGTCATGGCGAATACCTTCCCTTGGTTGCGAGGTCTCCCAGCTTGACCCTTCGACTTTGACCCACTAGAGTTCGCAATATTGGATTGGCCTTCACTACTTGTTGCAACGACTCTTGCTTGCAAATTAGGTTATCCTTGACTAGCCTGTGTCTTAGTTTGATCGTGTTGAGAAAATGACCCTTGTGCACCACTAGCCCTCTGAAACAATGATGGACAATCTCTTCTCATGTGGCCCATCTGACCACAGTTATAACAAGTGTTTGTACCTCCGAAGCACTGTCCTTGATGAAATTTCCCACATTGCGGGCATTGTGGGTTTCTAGTGTGGTAATCAAACTAACCTTGTTGCCAAGTGTGTTGACCACTTGAGGATCTAGAAGAATGGGTCGAACTATTTGATGCTTGGACAGATGCATTCAACGACTTGTTAGCTTTACGAGCTTCAATCATAGTATATGTTTTGATGATAAAAAAATTTAATTTAATAATAATTTTAGTGTTTTAAAGTGTTCATAATGTAGAGCTTGGAAAGACGATTCCAACGCATTTTGAATAGCTGAAATCGGAGTTCAAACAAAAAAGTTACAAGCAAAAGAAGATTGGAAGAAAAAGCCTACGTGGCAGTGACGTGGCAATTACGTGGCACTTACGTGACATCCAACGTGCATGGCAGTTGATGTGAATCAATTTCCTCCATTTTCCTCTTAATTTTAATCCTAATTTTAATTCCCATTATCTCATAAATTCAATCCTTTCACATCTCTTTTTTTATCCAATTTTCTCCTAAATCTTTACCACAATTCCACCAATTCAAATTTCATTTTTAATATCAATATATTCTCAATCTCATTTTTAAATTCAAATTCTTTCCTAAATTTTCATCATTCAAATCCTTGATTTATTCTCATATCTCAAAAATTTCAATCCTTCAAAATTCTCTCTTAATGTTGAAATTCTTTCCTTTTCCATTTTAAATTCAATCTCCACCATCCATCTTTAGTTTGATCTAACGACCAATGTTCATCCTCCTTGCCTATAAATTGGACTTGATTTTCACCTTTCATACACACCAAAAAGCTATCAAAGTCTTATTCTCTCAAGTCTCCCTACTCTCAAATTCTTGTCCTCCATTGCTCCTAAATTGGCCTAGTATTATTTTTGTGAGGTTTTTTTATTAGAGTGCTCTTATTTGTGTATTTTTCCTTTGAGAGACACATCTTGCTGTGAGATTTTTGTATTCTTTTCTTTATTGGGAAATTGTAATAATTAAGGTGTGGGTGCACCTTGGGAATTGAGTGAGTGGTTTAATCCTAAACCCGAAAAAGGATTTGTAGCGGTTTGATCCTGAACCCGATTAAAAGGATTGTAGTGGTTTGATCTTGAACCCGTTTAAAAAGATCGGTATAGGTTAGGTCCTGAACCTATAAAAGGATCTGTAGAGGTTTACTCTTGAACATTGAAAAAGAGTCGGTTTGGTTCTCACCCGTAAGAGAGTCGTTGTAGTAAAATACCCAAGAAGGAGTCTTGGGGAGTGGAGTAGGAATTTCCGAACCACTATAATATTTCCCGGTGTTATCTCTTTCTCTCTACTCTATTAATTTCCGCTATTTCATTTTTATGAGTAGATTGCATGCCTAGGAAAATTGTCAAATATTTCTAGCATATTTTATGTTTTATAGTGCTTATTAAATTTACTTAGTTTAAATCAATTCATTTTAATTTAGCAAAAAGTTTTAAATTTTATTAAGCAACTCTATTCACCCCCCTCTAGTGTTGTCATACCATCCTACAATTGGTATCAGAGCGGGTTGCTCTTGTTTTTAATTAAAAATATTTTTCAAAAACTTATTTGTATTAACATTCATTGTTTGAGTTCTTTATTCCAATAATTGGTATTTGAAAGTAATTTCTCTTTTTGAAAAATTATTTGAAAAGCTTAATTGCTAAGAGCTATGGCAACTATAAATTTTCTTGAAGGTCAATGTATTGATAAGCCTCCATTCTTTAATGGTAAAAATTATGATGTTTGGAGAAAAAGAATGAAAACATTTTTGCTTGCTATTGATTTTAATATGTTGTATGTTTTTGAGCATGATTTATCTAAATTGAAATTGAATGATAAATTGGTCTCTTTTAATGCCCAAGCCATGAATATTATATGTTGTGTTTTGGATGGTAAAATATGTGATAAAATTTCACATTTTAATTATGCATATGATGTTTGGAATTTTCTTGATAATATGTATAATGTTGAAAATTCTCTTTGTACTACTAATGATTTCTTTGATGTGAAGGAGAATTATAATTCTCAAAATCAAGAAAAACTCAATGAAGGGAATAAGGAAAAGTATGATGGATCTTCCTTATGCTTGATGGCTCATTCGGATAATGATTTTGGTGATGATAGTGATGAAAATGAGGTAAATCACAAATCTCTTACTTATGATGAACTTTATGATGTTTGGGAAAGTATGCATCAAGATTTAGAAAAACTTGGTTCAAAATATGTGAAATTATCAAAGAAATATAAGGCATTGTCTATTGAGAATAAATCTTTGATAAATGAAAATGCTTGTTTGAAAAATGGAGCTAATAATGTTTTGTTGCACAATGAGGTTGATAGTGATTGTGATGAGAAAAATGTTAAGGTTAATAGAATTAAATTTCTTGAGAAAGCGAATGAGGATCTCAAATCTTTATCTTGTGAATTGAAACTTGAATTGAATGATTTGAGAAACAAGAATGAGAAAATTGAATCTTTTTCATTAGAATTGAAAGATGACATTGCTAGCTTGAAAAATAAAATTATTGATTTGGAAACTAGCAATACTTCTTTAGAGAATGATAAACTTGCCTTGATTGACAAGATTAAATTCATTGAATGTGATAGTCATGAGAAAAATGATCTTTTGCATGTGCTTAAAGAAAAAGAATTGTTGGCTAATAAAGAGCTTGAAATTGCAAAAGAGTCAATTAAGAAATTGACTATAGGTGCACAAAAATTAGATAAAGTTATTGACATGGATAAACCTTTTGGTGACAAAAAGGGATTAAGCTATGTGGATGAAAATTCTTCATCTAATTCTAAGACTATTTTTGTTGAAGCAACTTCTTCTATGTCTAAAGATGTTTTACCTAATGTTCCTAATTTTGTTGAATCTAAATTTGTGCCAAAGCATGAGAAATCTAAAGACATGCATGAAAAATCAAAATTTGTGCCTAAACATGTCCATGAAAATTTCAAATGTATACACAATGCTAAATTTGTGCCTAATCATGGAAATACTAAAAATGTGGATGTAAAATCCAAATTTGTGCCTAGATGTTATTTTTGTGGAGTTAAAGGTCCTATTAGACCTAATTGTTTTAAATTGAAAAATGGTCTTAAAAAGAATTTCTTGAATATAAGTAATGTGAAAAATCAATTTATTAAAAAGAAATTCTTACCTAATGTTACTTGTTATTCATGTGGCAAAATTGGTCATAAATTCAATAATTGTTATTTGAGAAAATTGAATGCTAGTAATGTTGGAACTAAAAAGAAATGGGTTCCAAAAATTGAGACTAACCTACATGGAACCAAACAAGTATGGGTACCAAAAACTACGTGCTAAATTGTTTTGTAGGTGTGCTCCAAGATTCAAATTTGAAGATTGAATGAGCTTCAAAAGGAAACTATTCAAAATTCAAATGCAAACTTATAACTCTCTTGGTGCTTCAAAAGGAAAAACCTTCTTTGGTAACTTTATTTCTTAAATGAATTGTGACTTGTGAGATATAATGTGCTATGATATCTTCTTTTAAATTTGAATTTGAATTTGAAATTCTTGTATTGTTTGAATTAATGTTTTTATATATTTTGAAACATATTTATGATTCTCCTATATTATTGCTCCTTTGAAATAATGTGAGATATTTTATGATATTACCTTTGAATTTGAATATTAGATTTTTTTTAATGGAAATTTTCATCCCTATATTGTGATATTTCTTGAAAGTGAAATTATGATTTGCTTACTGATATATTTATTGATGATTGAATATGTTTATTAAAATATGCTCATTAAGTATGAATTTTATAATCTTGAATTTTTGGTAAGATAATTTTTTTTTTTTGTAGTTGTACAATTGAAATGTTGATTTATTTTTATTTTTGTTAAACTTTAATTGTTGTTGTTGAATTGTGAATTACCTACTGTATTGGTATAAAGAATTGTCTTTAGATTGATTATTGAATCGCGTAATTGATTATTAGATTAAATGTCTATGAGTTATTTATGGATATTTTTTTGACATTTACCTTTATTATTGTGCATTTATGGAATACGTGATTATGTGCTCTTGAGAAATAAAAATTGATTAATTTCTAATTATTTCATATTTATTTCATAATCACTATTGCTATTGTCAAAAAAAAAATAATAATAATCACGATTGCCTTGTTATTTAATTTAATAGAATTAATTACATGTCATAAGAAATTGATGAAAATCTATTTTGACATAGTATTGATTCTTTTGAATTTGAGTCTTATGAAATATACTTGATATCTTGATTGTTTGAAATATTGGACTTTTATAGTGTCTCCAAAATTTGACCATTGAATATTTGATCATTGAAATTATTTTTGAAAATCTTTTGTGGATGAATTATTGCATGATTATTAAAATTGATTATAATTAATTCTTGTTATTGATTTATCAAAGAAGCTGTTTAAGAATATTTTTTAACTATTTCCCTTTATACTTTATTGTTTGAGTTCCACTCTTACAATTGGTATTAAGGCTTGTTAGTTTGAAAACATTTTGAATTATTTAAATGTTTTATGAGCTTGAATGTCTATTCCTTAATTAAAGCATTATGTTTTGATGATATAGTTCTTAAAAGTTATTATGTGTTATGGAAAAGAGATGTTAAATTCCTTTTAATAGGGGGAGTACCGAAAAAAAAAATAAAATGTTCCCTATTGTCTGTGAATTTGAATTTATGTTGTCTCTTGATGAAATTTGTTTCACTTGTATTGATTATTGACATATTTTATTTACTGATAATCTTCCCTTGTATGAACTAAATTATTTTGAGATTATGGTTGTTATTGATGTAATGTTTTGTTTCTCATATTAGTATTTTGTTAATTTTTGGTATAATGCCTTTTTGCATAAAATCAATATATCTTTGCTTTAAATAAAATTGATACTATGTCTAAATAATTTTATGAATTTAATTTTATAAATATTGATTTGATCCTATAATGTGAATTAGATTCTATCAATTGGTATATGGTGTGAAATTTTTTGTGTTAAATGTTTAAATATTTTATATATCTTTTTTTTTTTAATTGGTATCTCATATTTGCCTAAATGCTTACTTTTTATGAGATGATGTGAGTACGTACTTTGAATTGAATTCTATATTTGGTATGACTCTAAAGTGATTTACTCTATTTGGAATATTTTTATTTAATGCCATTTTCATCATGGTTAATTGAGCAATTGAAAAGGTGATTAGAATTTAAATTATTCGTTATGTTGATTTATGAAACTCCATGAAATCCTCTTAATATCTTTATTGGAGTTTACTTATTTTTTGGGGAGCAAATGCCTTTTAAAAATCAGATATTTTTTTTGTGGGCTTAATTGTAGACTAATTATTTGTGATATTTTTGAGTAATTATGAATTATCTTTCTGTAACATTTATTTAGTATGAGAAATTCAAGTATTGATTAAATTGATTAATGTTTGGTAGTTTCTCATCTGCAATATTTATATGATTCACATGTTTAGGGGGAGCTATATATATTTTGTTGAAAATATTATGTTGCTTATTTTTGTAGTGTGATATTTCATTGATTTATTAAAACCAATTATTATTTTCATTTGAATTTAAAAGTGATATTACATGTTTTGATTAGCCATTATATTTCTTAATATTATTTTTGCTCAAATTGATTGACTTCATTTATTAGGGGTGCTTGAATGAACTTGTTATTACTTGCTTGATTATTATTTTGAGAAGAAGTCTTATCTTATTATTCTTATGGTTATTCATTTTAGGGGGAGCTTATACTTTAAATTGTTATCTTTTGATGATAACAAAAGGGGGAGAATTTAGAAAAATATAGGGAAAAATACACTTTTAGTCCCTGAGGTTTAGGTTAGGTTTCATTTTAGTCCCTGAATTTTCAAACTCAACAATTTAGTCCCTAAGGTTTGGTTTTAGTTTCAATTTGGTCCCTCCATCCAATTTTCCGTTAATAGTTAACGAATTGGTGACGTGGCAAAATTTTTTTATTAAAAAAATTATTTTTTAAGTTTTTAAAAATATAAATATATTAAAATAATAATTATATTATTATTTTATAATATTTTTATTTCTTTCCTCCTTCCCTCTCCTTCTTCTTCTTCTTCCTTCCACCCAACTCCTTCTTCTTCTTTCTCCGGCTACTGTCAACACCGATCGACGACAGTCGGCCATCGGTGATTTTTTTTTAATGTTTTTTCTTTCTTTTCTTTCTTTCTTCTCTTCTCTTTTCATCATCTTCTTCTTTTCTTTTTTTTTATTTTTTTAACAGAGAAGAGGAGGGGGAGAAACTCCATTTCAGATCTACTGGGGTCGACGTTATGCTCGTTAAACCCGAAACAAAGGGGTTCCAGATCTGAGCCGACAACCCACACGATGTTCTTTTCTTCGCAACAGATCTGAGCGAAAAATCAGTAGCAACCACGCCGTCGAAGGCAGATCTAAGCAACAAACCAGCGATAGATCTAAGCACTCAACTCCGGCAGTGTTCTCCTCCCCTTTCTCTCACCCTTCTCTCTCCATTCTCTCTCATTTTTCTCCTTTCTCTCTCCCTTCTTTCGCTCAACTCCAGCGGCAGTCATTGACATTCTGCTCGTGGGTTGACGTCAGTGTTCAGATCTGTTGGGATCGACGTTCTGCTCGTTAGTCCAGATTTGTCGGGTATCGGAAGCCGCGCACGGATCTTCGATCTGTGCAGCACGAATCTGTTGGGTATCGGAAGCCGCGCACGAATCTCCGACCTGTGCAGCACAAACAACACGAAACCCCGTAGCTGGAGCTGCACACGAATCTCGGATCTGGAAAACCCACGAACAGCGTTGGCGACGCACGAACTCTCGGATCTGGAAAACCCACGGCAGTATGACTCAGATCTGAAACGTTTTCCTTTCTTTTTTAAATACGAGGTTTAAGAGAAGAAGGGGAGAGATTCCGGCAACGACGTGCGGCATCTCCGACGATAGCGGGATTGGAGTTGAGCGGCGGCGACAATGGTGGGAGTGGAGGATAAAGATTTTAGAGTCTTGGTTCTAGAAGGAAGAAGATGGATGATGAGGAAGAAGAAAGAGAAAAAAAAATAAAAAGATATATATATTTTTTTTAATAAAAATGGTTATAAATTAAAATTTTAAAATAAATAATAATAATAATAATAAATATATTTTTTTAATAAAAAAAAATAAAAGCCACGTCAGCTTTCTGTTAAGAGTTAACGGAAAATTGGATGGAGGGACCAAATTGAAACTAAAATCAAACCTCAGGGACTAAATTGTTGAGTTTGAAAACTCAGGGACCAAAATGAAACCTAACCCAAACCTCAGGGACTAAAAGTGTATTTTTTCCAAAAATATATTTGATGTTAAATGAGTAAATTCAATGTTAATTGATTGAATTCTTTTGATACCATTATTCACATTCTACTTTGAGAATATTTTTCTTAAGTAGTTTGTCATCATTAAAAAGGGGAAGATTGTTAGCTTTACGAGCTTCAATCATACTATAGATTTTGATGATAACAAACTTTTATTTAATAATGATTTTAGTGTTTTAAAGTGTTCATAATGTAGAGCTTGGAAAGACGATTCCAACGCATTTTGAATAGCTGAAATCGGAGTTCAAACGAAAAAGTTACAAGCAAAAGAAGATTGGAAGAAAAAGCTTACGTGGCAGTGACGTGGCACTTACGTGGCATCCAACGTGCATGGCAGCTGATGTGAATCAATTTCCTTCATTTTCCTCTTAATTTTAATCCTAATTTTAATTCACATATCTCATAAGTTCAATCCTTTCACATCTCTTTTTTCATCCAATTTTCTCCTAAATCTTTACCACAATTCCACCAATTCAAATTTCATTCTTAATATCAATATATTCTCAATCTCATTTTTAAATTCAAATTCTTTCCTAAATTTTCATCATTCAAATCCTTGATTTATTCTCATATCTCAAAAATTCCAATCCTTCAAAATTCTCTCTTAATGTTGAAATTCTTTCCTTTTCCATTTTAAATTCAATCTCCACCATCCATCTTTAGTTTGATCTAACGACCAATGTTCATCCTCCTTGCCTATAAATTGGACTTGATTTTCACCTTTCATACACACCAAAAAGCTATCAAAGTCTTATTCTCTCAAGTCTCCCTACTCTCAAATTCTTGTCCTCCATTGCTCTTAAATTGGCCTAGTATTATTTTTGTGAGGTTTTTTATTAGAGTGCTCTTATTTGTGTATTTTTCCTTTGAGAGACACATCTTGCTGTGAGATTTTTGTATTCTTTTCTTTATTGAGAAATTGTAATAATTAAGGTGTGGGTGCACCTTGGGAATTGAGTGAGTGGTTTAATCCTAAACCCGAAAAAGGATTTGTAGCGGTTTGATCCTGAACCCGATTAAAAGGATTGTAGTGGTTTGATCTTGAACCCGTTTAAAAAGATCGGTGTAGGTTGGGTCCTGAACCTGTAAAAGGATCTATAGAGGTTTACTCTTGAACCTTGAAAAAGAGTCGGTTTGGTTCTCACCCGTAAGAGAGCTGTTGCAGTAAAATACCCAAGAAGGAGTCTTGGGGAGTGGAGTAGGAATTTCCGAACCACTATAAAATTTCCCGGTGTTATCTCTTTCTCTCTACTCTATTAATTTCCGCTATTTCATTTTTATGAGTAGATTGCATGCCTAGGAAAATTGTTAAATATTTCTAGCATATTTTATGTTTTATAGTGCTTATTAAATTTACTTAGTTTAAATCAATTCATTTTAATTTAGCAAAAAGTTTTAAATTTTATTAAGCAACTCTATTCACCCCCTCTAGTGTTGCCATACGATCCTACACGACTTTGATCTGAAGCCTGATGACCCTCGATATCTTGGTTTAAAATTTCCTCGATCTGCCACTTTTGGGGTAAACCTTCTGTTACCACTTTGAAATTGTCTACCACCAGAGGCATTAGTAACGCCTCCTGGAAAGCCACGTACATTCTTTGAGGGCTCTCTTTGACTCTTACCTTCATATTTTCTTTTCTCAACCCTCAAAGCTGCTTCTACCAACTTCCCGAATTCCTTCCATTCCATTGTGGTGGTGGAACTTCGAATCTCTTCCCTTAGGCCATCTTCAAACCTCTTGCACTTATCAATCTCATCTTCGATAATAGTCTTCAAAAGCTCAACATACTTCTTTTGATACTCTGCCACAGTCATTAACCCTTGCACTGATTTCAAGAATACACTTCGTTTTGCATCCCTATAGGAACGAGGATAGTATTCATCATAAAAGGCTTTCTTGAACTCTTTCCATTTAATTATTTATGATTCTTCTCGTCTACTTCTCAACGATTTCCACCAGTCATCTGCCCCCCTTGGAGTAAGAAGGTGGCTAGTCGTACTTTTCTATCTTCAGGACATCCCATGACATTGATGAAGGGATAAAAGCCCTTTGCGCAGCGGAAAACCACAAAGACCTTTTCGAGTAAAACGCCGATTGGGATACCAATACGACGACAAAATTAATAAAACTTTACAGCGACAATTACAGAGAAAATAACAGCTGTAAAATAGATACAAGCATGCTAAATACAAGAGAATAATTCTAGATCTAATCTAGAATTGAGTCCTAGTGACCCTAGTTCAAGAAGAACCTTACCCTTGAAGAAATCCTTGAACTTTTCGCCAAATTCTCTCTGAATTTCTCCCAAAAACAGCAGCAGTCACACCTTGATTTTGCTGGAAAAATTGCACGAACACCACCACAAGGATACACCGGTATTCTCCAATAGGATATTGCGTTAGGTGCTTGTGGGAGCCAAAAAATCTATATTCTCTGAGAGAGAGTGCAAACTGAGAGAGAGCGATAGAGAGGGAGAGATAGGCGTGAGAGACGTGAGACTCAGAGAGTTTTTAGCAACTGCACTGACCACGTCTCTTTTTTTTTAAAAAAAAAACCATAATATCATATAACTGAAATATCAGTTATCTGATATTTTTAATTAAATATAATTTTAAAATCATAATTTCAAAATTACAATTAATTATATTTTAATTAATCTAAATTAATTAAAATAACATTAATTTAAATCCAATTTAAATTAATATCCCTCCTATCTTATAGTTTAATTAAATCAAATTTAATTAAACTAAATTAACTAATTAATGCGAAATTAATTAATAAAATAAAATTGAACATCACATATTCAATTACTATTTTCTCTCTCAAAACTATAGTATTAATATACATCCACTGCATATTAATTATAACCTATAGTTTTAATATGAACCACTTCATATTTTAGTATAATATTCAAACACCTTTGAATATTCAATCCATCCTTAGAATTTTACCTCAACGCCCTAAATGAGCTACCGGTGGGACCTAATGGACCTACAGATCAGAAGCTCCAACGATATGAGATTAGTTGGTTAAACTCATTAACCAAGTTAATCAATATTCGTTAACTGTGGTTCACTCCACTAAAGAACCACAGCTGCACTCTTCTCACTGCAGATATATTTCTGTGTCCACGGATATTGACCGTCAACAGCAAGTTAGCCCTTCACGTGTGTTCGTACCCCAGCTAGGTCAAATTACTGTTTTACCCCTGGGCTACCTCTTGATCCTTAAGTACCAGTGCTCCTCTAATGAACAACCTGTTTATGGTCCAACCATCAAACAGAAAACCCTCTCGTGCCATAAAGAGGGTAGGGCCCATTGTTCAAGACCTGGAGACACCACTTAAGGGAACACACCTCTACTTACCCTCATATCAGGAAGGAGTGAATTCCATCTTGTAAGACTACGTTCCCAGCTCCCCACTCGGTCTTGTCCCCAAAATGGTAGGCTTATTGAGTCGACGAACTGGCCACTCTCACCCGTACAAATCAAAGGACAATCCCTCATGGACAGGAGTCCATAATCCACTCAGGATTAAGGCCAAGTTGCCTAGGTCATCCTAGTGAAATAGAAACCGAGCTAACCAACGGTGTTAGAGTTAGTGGTTAACTATTTCGCGGTCCGGTCTTTGTGCAAACTCATTGCACAGGATACCCCCACTCGCATGTCAACCACATGAACGCGTTGGATCATTACGTTTGTATCAATATACAAAGCGGGCCGTATCCATAGTGTCACCAGGATAAGGTACCCAGCCTTATCCCTATACTACAGACCCTTTAGGCTAAAACTTGAACATTAATCCCCTTATGTCCCTACATACTAGTTCAAGCCTCATTCTATTAGCCATGGATGTTTAGTTTATTGGATTAGGGTTAACAAGACAAGATATAATACAAACATTGAATAATACATCACTTTATTAATGTTCGGTCAAATGTACATTTACTATCTACGAGTTTTAGGGCATAAAACCCAACAATTGAAACATTTCTCTAACATTTCCATCCACAATTCAGCGTCAGATGGGTCTGTTGTCCCAGCAAACATAGTTGCACCCAAAGCTTTTAGCCGCTCAATTCTAAAATTTTTCTCTGGGTCATTTTTTAGCATTTGTATCCCTACTGCTATGCCTTGCGCAATTCTTGTCGTCAATTGTTCATCTTCTTCATTTACATTTTCAGTTTGATTCACATGTTGGTAACTAGATTCACCAACGGTTTCTTCTTCAACTGAATTTTGTTCATCAGAAGTTTGTTGAGTTTCAAGGTCCTGGAGCTTACGCGTTCTGCCATCTCGAGGCATGATTCTCTATGATGTAATGCATGTCACACAATCATTATGTTAGAAAATGCAACAACTACTGAACTAATGCAGAATCTTAATGCTCTGATACCAAACTGACACACCCCGCCCCAGATTTTCCTAATCAACCTCGGACGTGACGTGTTGACAATGAAATCCCAACTAACTGCAAACTTCATTGTCAACTATGCATGAACTGGATTGACTATGAAAAAAAAATTCAAAACGTGGCTAGCAATGGTTTATTAAATAAAAAGAAATCATAAAAAATTCGGCAGAGTTTCCCCTGAAATTTGGATATCTAACCCACCTGAAAACAAGATTTAACACTCCCAAATAATCATAATATAAAATCCAACACCAGCACCCCAGTCGGTTTAGAATATACAACCATGGTATAGTCAAACTACACAAAACAACATATAGTTTTCAATCACAAAACCACCCTAACAACCATGATCATACATCACCATGAAGATGCTAGCCATTCTAGTTACAAAAAAAAAAAAAAAAAAAATACATCTATAAATAATGTAAAATGACATGTAACCTATTGAGTAAGGTGGCAGATATCAACTCTGGTAGGCTCGTCAGGAACTCAACTACTACCTGGTGGAAAAAGTTTAGAAAGAAAGAGGGTGAGCTAATAAGCCCAGTGAGTGGTGAAAATTTATATATAAGAAGAGATAAGATATGACTTTTTAGGAACTCATGACAAACATAGTTGCAATCATAATTTAACAAACAATATAGATTCTTTATGAATAAAACCTTGAGATACCTGATAAAGTCTCTTGCAAGTAAAAACGTGAAATGCCTAAAATCGAAAACCCTGTAACATAAGCATTTGGAAAGATAAACCATCATGGGCTATAAGAAGTTTTTCCATCACTAATAGTTGTACCCGAAACTGGTCATACTATATACAGAGAAACTCGACGTATAAAGCAGAGCAACTGGTCATACTACATATCGAGTAGTCTCAAGATATGTAGCAGAGCAAATCTGGTCATACCACACATCGAGTAATCTCAAGATGTGTGGCAGAGCTATCCTGGTCATACGCGCGCAGAGCAACCCCCAAAAGGGCAAAGCACCTTGACACACGACCCAAAGCCTATGTGTGTGCCGAAGTGGGTCCCAAAAACCTCATACATATCATATATACACCACGGAAACACATTCACGCAAGTGCATTGGGAACTCACCATGGGTACAATATCTAGTGGTTTGAAAACAATGTCAACATTATAGTTATAAGCTCTCAACCCACACTAGCAATATAATCGTTTTAAAAGAATGCATTGTAAACCAAATATCATACTTGAGAAATTTCCATGCCATAGTTAAATTCATGAGATCAATAAAACATTGAAATTAATTAAGCTTCTCATCTCAAGCAAATCATATTTCGATCACTTCATTCACTTTAAAACTTTCAAATACTTGAAATGTATAGATATACGATCGTAAGATTTCAAAAGAACTTGGGCTTTTGCCGATAGGCTAGGATCTTAAAGCTTCAAAATTAAACCATAAGTCGCCTTTCTACAATAGTCTTAGAAATGGTCATAATTCTCAACAACCAACTCATTTGTACAAATATACATACACACACACACACACACACACACATATATATATATCATATTTGACTTAAAACTCAAATTTCATTAATTGATAAATAGGAAAAGTATTTTGAAGAATAACCACTCACTATACTATTGATGAGAGAAGTTTGGATCGTAGGCGGTCCCGATCTCTGTTTGGCCTAAAATAATAATTGTCCAAGTATTAACGGCTTTTAAATCTCCATATTAAAACACATCACTAGATTATACCAAGCTTTAGTTTCTTTTTAACACTTGGAAGAACTAAAATTTTCATGAGCTTGGCCTCCAACTACCATGTAATTAATATCATATTTCTAAAATAAAGTTTCCAATAACTCCATTTTGCCCATCTTCATAATAAGCTTAATTCTTTTAGTTTCTTCTCTTCTTCTCCATGAACATTACCTCCTTGTTCTCCATTAACATTATCCCTTAAAATTTTGCAAAACCAACAATCCTATGAATACCCATCATCAATTTCTTCTTTTTTTTTTTTTTTTGGCTTAAACTATGGGTTTTTTATCACGTTTTTCTCTCTTTGAACTCAACCCATTATGAATCTCCTAGCTTTCAAACTAATCCATGGAGTATCCAAGTCAAAGAAGAAAAACCCACAAATGAAACCCATTTTTTTAGCTTCTTAACTTGTGCAAAAGCTCAAACCAAGAACAAGAAACATACCCAATACTTGAATCCAAAGTTGCGTGCTTCTTGATTCGTTTTTTCCTTCCAAAATCGTTCAAGAATGTCCAAATTTTTTGCTCCCCTTTTGCTTCGGTCTCGCTCCCTTTCTCTCTTTTCTCTCCCTTTCTTTTTCTCTTCTTTTTCTCCTGATTCTGTCTTTCCAAACTTTTTTTTTTTTAAATAAGTAAAGCTTCCGTCTTTTCCGCTTAATTTTTTTTTTGGAAGCTTTACTTTCCTCTTAATTTTTTTTTTAAACTTCCAACGGAAGCTTTCTTCCATCCTTTTTTTTCTTTTTTGTTTTTGTTTTTAATATTACAACTACTTTTCTTCTATATATAGTTTTGTTTTGTTGTTTTTTTTCCTCTAGTTGTAACCCTTATTATTATTATTATAACTACGTAGAAATAGGTATTACAATAATTTTCAAAAACCAAATGGTTATCAAACAGGGTCTGAAGTACTTGGATTTAAATCCTTTCATGTCCCACTTCACATGGCTGAGGTCAACGGGACATGTCCAATCCCTTCAGTCTTTATCTCTTTCGGGGTCTTTCCTTGGTCGCATCCTTGGGTCCATGTTGTGCTGGCCTCATCAAATCCTTAAATTTTGGAATAGTCCAAAATTACCTACATATTTACAGAAAAATTGAGAATGAGCTTTATTTTTTTAAAGTTATTTAGAAACGTTGGATCTTTAAAATTAATCATCAATAAAAAGAAAAAAAATTCTTAAAGATGTCAATAGTCTCTACTTTAATAATGGTGATTAATATAAAACCAATATATTTCCATCTTATGCGGTATATATAATTTCTTTTTATGTAACCATTTTTATGCCATAACTGTTGACTGACGTGATCAAATATTGATCTAAATAAAAAAAGAATTAAGATAATTTATTAATTTAAATATTGATTAATTATAATTTCTATAATAGTTTTATAAGATCATTATTTAAGTTGCAATAGTTAATCCCTATCAAATTTTAATAAAAACGTGAAGTTGCTGTCGTGTAGTGGTTATCACAATAGTCTTACACACTAAAGGTCCCCAATTTGATCCTCGGCAGCAACATGTTTGTAAATTTTACTTTCTATAATTATTTTTTCTTTTTATAAGCAATATCCAACTTCTAAACTTCTTTATTTATTTATAATCATAATTTTTTTTGACTACCTCCATAGTCTTAATTAGTAAAATCAATACATTCGTAAATTTTAATTACTAAAATTTTGCTAACATGAAAATAGTTTGATTAAATCATATATTCTAACTTGATGAACAAGTTAAATGACTTTAATTCTCATGCTCGTACTTTTATGAATTAAAACAAAAAAGCAAAGAAGAAATTACTAAGGGGCAGTCGCATAAATGGCAAATTGGACCAAATTAATAGCAAATATAACACATTTGCAAACTAATGGCAAATATAGCAAAATTAATTGTACAAAGCCAAAAAGCTGTTGTCAGATTCTATCCATGTCTATCACTGATAGACTCTGATTATTTAAAGTATATCAGTGTCTATTGCTGATAGACTTCGGTTAATCAAATTCTATCAGTGATAGATTTTGATTAACCAGAGTTTATCAGCTATAGACACTGATAGACTCTGAATAATCGGAGTCTATCAGTAGACTTATAGATTCTGATTAATCAAAGTCTATCGCTGATAAACTCTGATAATCGAAGTTTATCAGATAGATTCTAATTAACCAAAGTCTATTAGTGTCTATCAGTAATATACTCTGATAGATTTTGCTATATTTGCAATTTTTTTTTTTACATTGTGTTATATTTGCTATTAATTTGGTCAAATTTGTCACCCACTGCAAATTCTCAATTACTAAATTAAAGTTCAGTCTAAGGAGAAAAAAAAAGTCGAAAGTACTTGGATTTAAAATCCTTTCATAAACTTAACCAAAAAATTCTCTCTTTGGCTAACAAAAGTGCAACTAGTTCTTGTTTGCGTATGAAATTTTTTAACATAAGGAGTTGCTATGGTGTAGTGGTTATCACGTTAGTTTTACACACTAAAGGTCCTCAGTTCGATCCTGGGTAGCAACATATTTTTAACTTTAACTTTTTTCTACACTTATTATTTATATTCTCGCTCGATCAAAAGTCAAAGATTAGCCAAAATGAACATACTTTAACTTTTTTCTACACTTATTATTTATATATTCTCGCTCGATCAAAAGTCAAAGATTAGCCAAAATGAACATAGCTTAACTGGTATACTAACTTGTACTAACCAAAAGTTTGTTGTTTATGAATTCAGAAAAGAAAAAGAGAAAAATTACTAAAGTTCAGTCTAAAGAAAAAAAAAATCTAAAGTACTTGGATTTAAATCCTTTCACCTCTCCCTTCCCATCTTTATTCTTTTTTATTAAAAAAAAATATATTCCAAAAAGTTCTATCGCAAATAGTTTTTGTTTGAAGTGTGCAAATATTTAAAAACAAAAAGTTGTTGTGGTGTAGTATTATCACATTAGTCTTACATATTTGTAAAATTTAATGTTTTTCTATAATTGTTTTTTCTTTTTGATAAGCAATACCACTAACTTCTAAACATCTTTGATTTATTTATAATCGTAATTTTCTTTTTTACTACATCCATAGTCTTAATTATTAAAGTCAAGTTGAATTAAAAAAAACAATTATTAAAAGTTAGCAAATTGGTAAAGTTTAATTACGAAAGTTTAATTACGATAGCTTGGCAGGAGATGTTTCCACTGCATATGTTATCCCATTTGGACTTCAGTCGGTCGGACCATAGGCCTTTGCTGCTCGCGCTGCAAGCTAATTCTCGGGTGGTTCGTAGCGCTGATCAGAAGATTCGGAGGTTTGAAGAAACCTGGCTCCAATCTCCTGATTTTGGGGAGGCAGTTTCAGCAGGTTGGAAGGCGAACCCTCCCATTACTTCTCCCGTGGAGTTGGCATCAGCTGCCTCCCGGTGTATGTTGCATATGAGTAGATGGGGGAGGCCGAAGGAGGGTAGTCTGAGTCAGCGTATCCGAGCTGCGACGTCGAATGTCCAGCAGGTGTTGGGCAGGTTGGGATCTTCTGAATCTCGGGCTGACCTTCAGAGGGCAGAGGAGCAGTTAGAATCTCTTCTTGTAGAAGAGGAGGTGCACTGGAGGCAGAGGTCTAGGGATTGCTGGTTAAAATGGGGTGATAGGAACACCCGTTGGTTCCATTCCCGGGCCTCGCATAGAAGGAGGGTTAATACGATTTGGGGTTTGGAGGATGGTAATGGTGTGTGGCAACAAGAGCCGGACAGGGTTTTGGGCCTGATTGAGGGGTATTTTGAGGACATCTTTTCGACATCCTTCCCGTCTGAAGATGAGATTGACAGGGTGACCTCTAAAGTTCCTCCTTCGATTTCGGATGAGATGAATAACCGTCTCATGCGGCCTTTTCAGCGTGATGAGGTTCTGCGAGCTATGAATCAGATCCATCCTAATAAATCTCCTGGACCGGATGGTTTGTCTGGAGCCTTCTATCAGCACTCGTGGACGGTCGTTGGATCTGATGTGATCAATTGTTGTTTAAGTATCTTGAACAACAAATCCTCTCCAGCACCTTTGAACGAAACGATGATTGTGTTGATCCCCAAGAAGAAGAGCCCTAGGTGTATCACGGATTACAGGCCAATCTCTTTGTGTAATGTTTCGTACAAAATCGTGTCCAAGGTTTTGGTGAACCGCATGAAGGGTATACTCAATGAGGTGATTTCCCACAATCAGAGTGCTTTTATTCCAGGGCGTTGTGTTGTTGACAATGCCATTCTGGGGTATGAGTGCATTCACGCCCTGAAAGGGAAAAAGGTGGGGAGAACGGGGTGGGCCTCGCTTAAACTGGACATGAGCAAAGCCTACGATAGGGTAGAGTGGGTTTTCTTGGAGAAGATGATGCTGCGAATGGGGTTTGCAGTTGATTGGGTGGAGCTAGTGATGCGTTGCATATCGTCGGTCCGGTACTCTTTTAATGTGAATGGTGTGAGGTGTGGGGATGTCATTCCTAGCAGAGGCCTTCGTCAGGGAGATCCGCTTTCTCCGTATCTGTTCTTGTTGTGTGCTGAAGGGCTCTCTCGTATGCTGCATGAGGCAGAAGGGGCAAAGATCATTACGGGATTGAAGATAGCGCGTAGGTGCCCTGCTATCTCCCACTTGTTTTTTGCTGATGACAGCCTCCTCTTTTTTCGGGCTAAAGAAAGTGAAGCTCAAGCTGTGCATAGCATCCTCCAGTGCTATGAGCGAGCTTCCGGGCAAACTATTAACTTTGATAAGTCTATCATCTCCTTTAGCCCGAGCACCGTAGTGGGTGTTCAGACTCAGGTGAGTCAGATTTTCCAGGTACAAACAACGGCCTGTCATCACCAGTATTTAGGTCTACCTTCTTTCATGCCTCGGAACAGAACAAGCACCCTTAGTTTCATTAAGGAGCGGGTTTGGTGTCAGATCCAGAGTTGGAAAGGTAAGTTTTTCTCTGTAGGGGGCAGGGAAGTATTACTGAAGTCGATTGTGCAGGCTATCCCGTGCTACACTATGAATTGTTTTCGCTTGCCTAAAAAGCTGATTCAAGACATCAGTAGGGCTATGGCGCGATTCTGGTGGAATGGGGATACGGAGGATAGAAGGATCCATTGGGTGAGTTGGAAGACTCTGTGCAAGCCAAAATGCTTGGGTGGTATGGGTTTCAGAGATTTGGAAACGTTCAACCAAGCCCTCTTGGCCAAACAGTGTTGGAGGATTGTTCAGCACCCTTCCTCGTTTCTCTCCCGTGTGTTGAAGGGGAGGTATTTTCCCTGCGACGACTTCCTGAATGCAAGGGTGGGGTCTCGGCCTTCATTTATTTGGAGGAGTCTGATTTGGGGGAGGGAGCTACTGGGAAAAGGTCTCCGTTGGAGGGTTGGGAATGGGGAGAAAGTCAGGGTATATGGATCTAACTGGATTCCAGATGATTTGTGTCTCAGGGTACGGTCCCCGGTTACCTTGGATCCTGGTGCTCGAGTGGCGGATCTTCTTACAGCTTCGGGCCAGTGGAACGAGGAACTCCTGCGACATCATTTTAGCCCTCGTGAGGTACGCACTATCCTTACTATCCCACTGCGGCATACTTTGCCTGAGGATAAAGTCATTTGGCATTTTGAGAAGTGTGGGATCTACACGGTTAAAAGTGGGTACCGGCTTGGCCAAAGGGCTTTGTCTGCCCATACCCCATCTTCGTCTTCGAGTGAGGCGTTATCTAGCTGGTGGAAGGGGTGTTGGAAGATGGGGATCCCAAACAAGATCAAGGTTTTCTTTTGGAGGCTTTGTTTGGAGCGACTGCCTACTGTTGACAATTTGAGTACTAGGGGCATTGATGTCTTGAATGTGTGTGTGCTCTGTGGTTGGCATGGGGAGTCGTGCATGCATGTGTTTTGGCAATGCAAATTTTTTCGTGAATTGTTGATGGGATCGGAGTGGGAGGTCTTGCTGCAGAATATTCAGGCAAACTCTATGCTTAATCTGCTTAGGGACGTGAAGGATAGGGTCGACTGGGCTAAGTTTGAAGAGCTTGTGGTGGTGTTGTGGGTTGTATGGCGTTGCCGAAACCAACAGAAGTTTAGGGGGCGGGGCCCCTCAGCAGGGCTTGTGGATTGGGCGGCAAACTATCTGGCTGTTTTTCGAGGGGCCTCCCAGACGTATGGCGAGGGTGTGGGAGGAGTGTCTCGAAGTGCAGTAAAATGGACCCCGCCGGAGGAGGGATGGTATAAGGCGAACGTGGATGCTGCATACTGTGGGGATTTGTATCGAGCGGGTGCTGGAGTTGTTGTTCGGGATGAGTTGGGGCGTGTCATGCTGTCAGCTGCTGTTAGTCATGACCATGTGGGGAGTTTAGATTTGGCAGAGGGTCTAGCGGTGGTGGACGGAATGAAACTTGTGGTGGAGATGGGTTTTGCTCGAGTTATCCTTGAGACTGACTCTAGGCGGGTGTTTTCGCTGTTGCACGATCCTGCGATGGTGGATCTGTCTGAGGTCGGTGCTCTAGTTTCTGAGGCTCGAAGGGAGGTGTCTGCGCATATGCAGTTCAGGTACAACTTTACAAGAAGAGAAGGAAACCGGGTTGCCCATGAGCTAGCTCGCTTTGCATTGAGAGAGGGAGGTTGTGAGTATTGGATGGAATCGGTCCCGGCGTGTGCTTATCTTCCTGCTGAGGATGATATTTTTTCCCTATAACTTTTCTCTTTGTATGATTATGTCAGGTAGGTGGCGGCGGATGCGTGTCATGGATTATGTGGGCTACTCTAAAGTTAGTGGAGATCGAGTTTTTTACAAGCAATCCAGAGAACCATCTAACAGGGAGGGGATCAGACTGAGCAACGGGAACCATTACCTAATACCATTGTGCCGACATTAGGGGAGGTCTTCTGTTCCCCTTGTTTTGAATCTTATGGGTTGCACGTTTAGAGTTTATGGGTTTGTGTATGTTTTGGCTGAAGGGTGGGGTGTGTGCTTGGGTAGTGGATCCTAGGTTGGAGGTTGGATTCCCTGAGTATCAATTTCTATGTTTGCATGTGTCGGTTTTTTTGTGGTTTGTGTATGCTTCTTATGATTAGTGGACCCTAGGTGAAGGCGGGGTGCACATGAGCATCTGCTTACTTGCTCGTATGTTTTCGATATTATGTTGCCCTGTTATGTTTCTGGGGGGCCATGTTCCCAAGAGTGGATATTTGTTGGAGGAATGCTTTAGACCTTGAGCTTAGTTGGTTGAAATATGGTGTTGAGATGGTGAAGCTTGGCTAGGCTTGTATGTGCTAGTCCTTTTTTGCTTGTGTTAAAATGAGGCGTGTGTTGCTAATCTTGCGACTTTAAATTTCCTTTGAGGTTTTCTTGCTAATGTGATCTCTGGCTCTCCCTTAGTTGGCCTTGAAAGGATAGGGCTGCTTTATGAGTTCCATAAGTCTGTTGTCACCCCGATAGGATCAGGTTTCTGTGTGAAATATAAGTTTACAAATTAGGCTTTGTGAGGATTACTTAGGGAAGATATGAAGATGTGTCTGGCAAAGGGATGGGATGGCTTATACGGGAGTGATGTTTTAGGGGTAAAAAGAGCTGCCTCCAGTGTGCTCAGTTAGGCCACCCAAGGGTGGATCTTGGGTATGGGTCCCTGCATTGTAGTGTGAAAGCTAGTACCCTGTAAATAAAACATGAGGGAATTGCAAAGAAGGAAGAAGAGGAAAAAAAAAAAAAAAGTTATTCACATTCGAAAAGAGATGGGAGTTCCTGGGTCAGGCTCCTAAGTGATGTCTTAGCATCCTAATTTGTCTTCTTTAGCTTTTCATGTGGGGCTTTGTGTCCAGTGTAGGGGGAAGATGGGTGGAGGGTCTTATAAATCAGTTCTGGGTTAGTAAGGGCTGCTTTAGGTGAGGCTAGTTATTCACTCTTGCGAGAATTTCTTGGGAAAGTTTAATATGTCTCTTATTTGATTAGCTTGCAACAGCTTCTCACAGGTAAAGGGCTTGGTATTTGCAGTCTTTTGGCTTTGAGCATGATTAATGTTAAGGTATGATCTCGGTATGTCAAACGGCAATGTGGCAGTGTGGTCAAGGTGTAGGGAAGCTTAGAATCTGGGGGGGGGGGTTGATTAGAGTTTTTTGTTGAGGTTTTCGGCTCCCCCTTATCTTCTTCCTATTTGACTTAGATGCATAGATGCTCTTTGATGGGAATATGGTTTTTGCAGGTTTCAATGTTGGGAGTTGTGTCCGCTTTGAGTTCGGTGACCGGAATCGCTTAATGGTTGGTGCGATGGGGAATGGTTGAGGAGGTTGTACGTTAACGGGACTATAACTAAACTCACATTGTTGTCCCGTATTGGAGGCGCATGGTTGGTGGGGAGGAGTGCTGCATAACAGTTGGTTGAGGCCTGTGATGCTCAAAGTGGCTTGGTGTGGAATGTTCGAGGAGCCTGAAGGCGGCTGAATGTAGATAGAAGCATATAGTTGATTATTAGATTGGGGCACGTGATCGCATTAGGGGAAAGTGCACCATAATGGGTGGTTTTCGGTTTCTTTCTTTTGAGGTTGACCCTCCGTGTGTGGGGGGCGCAATCTTTTTTTATCTGAGTTTCCGTTGTGTTGTTGCTCTCTGAGCGGTTCTATTGGTGGTATGAAAGGTCGATGCGTTCTTTGGCTCAAAAAAAAAATTACGAAAGTTTCGCAAACCTAAAGATAGCCCGATTAAAACATGTATTCTCGTTCGATCAGTCAAAAGTTTGAAGAAGTCCACGAGCAGCTGGAAAACTTAAAACTAATATAAACAGAGAAGGGAAGAGTGATGGAAATAGAGTATGACGATATAGAGCAGTTAGATAGAGATTTTCAGAACACAATGACGTGCAAGATCCTTTCTGAGTGCATCATTTCAGAGGAATTTTTCATAGGATTCATGCCAAAAATTGGGGGGCTTGAAAGAAGAGTAGGAATAGAAAGGGCAAGAAGGAACATATATCTGTGCAAATTCAAAACCCAAAAAGACAAAAACAGAGCGGTGAAGGGAGGCTTCTAGAGTTTTAATGATGCCATTCTAGTGTTTGATGAACCTGTTGGATTTTATGCCCTAAAACTCGTAGATAGTAAATGTAACATTTGACTAATTCATTAATAAAATGTTATTGATGTATTTTTAATAAAGTGTGTGATTGTTTGTATTATGTTTGTCTTGCCTAAATAACCCTAATCCAATAAACTAACATCCTAGACTGTTGAATGAGTCTTGAATTGTATGTGGGGACATATGGAGATCATTGTTCAAGATACAACCTAAAGGGTTTATAGTATAGGGATAAGACTGGGTGATGCACGAATTGCTTTCCGCAAGTGTATGGGCCAAGTTATAATATAGTGAAATTAAATTCGAATGTCGTCCTCTGGATTGGGTTTCTAATCAATCTAATTACCACAAACATTCTAATCCAATTTTATTTAGGGAAGTAAACAAAGTGAGAATGAATAGAAAAATAACACAAAGCTAAAAAGTATGGAAACCAATTGATGGCAAAGTCTTAGGGAGTTGATTTCACCAATTGGGATAATGGATTAGTTCATGGAAGATTAACATGTTATGACTCATAAATCTTGGAATACTAAACTCACGCATATCTCTCCCGAGCATACATGATTCTCTCACATGCAATGAATAAAAAATCCCTATCTAAATTCACTAAACATGCAAGGCATTAAGGATATCCTTTTTAACGATTTCTAGAATTAACTATAATCTCCCGATTACAAGATTAATCCTAGTTATGCATAACGATTTCTAAGCATCCTCTCTCCCGAGTTAGATTCAAACACAAAACATCAATCAATTTATGGCCGGTAAATTGAAAGCATTAAGAACACGTTATACGTAAATGAAAGCATGAAAACATCCATAAATCAATCCAAAATTGCTCAACGGCTACATCAATCCCTAAGATTACGGACTTAGCTATTCATACAATGCGTTACGATATAAACTAAGTACAAATCAGCCATTAAAACTACTAAAGTAAAGGGAAAAGAGAATTAAACGCTAGGTAGGCCGAGACCGCACGTCCCCGTCACGATCTCGACGAACAAAGCCTTGAATCCCGCTTTTCTCCACTTGCTTCAGCCTCCACAGCAGCTCTCTAGTCGAGTTTTCGGCCAAAAAGTCATCAAAAGAAGTCCATCAATCTGACCTAATCGCAATCTATAAATAGGGAAAAAATCGACACAACGTCGCGAAACAATCAGCTTCCAACTTCGATTCTCTTCGTTCCTTTGGCCTCTATTCACATCCCGAACATCCAATTAGCTCCAATTTCTCGATTTAACTCCAAAACATGATTCCTATAAATAAGACACAAAAATGCATAATTTTGGTTAATTAAATGTAAAAGACTAGCTTAATTAATTAGGGAAAAATAGCTAGCTATGCTCGCTATCACTAGGTACCTTATCCTGGTGAAACTATGGATACCGCTCACTTTGTATTTGATACAAACGCAATGATCCAATGCGTTCGTGTAGAAGACATGTGAGTGAGGGTATCCTATACAATCAATTTGCATAAGATCGGACCGCGAAATAGTAACCTACCATTTTGGAGACAAGACATGTGAGTGGGTTATGGACTCCTATTTACGAGGGATTGTGCCTTTGATTTGTATGTTAAGAGTGGCTGGTTCGCCGACTGAATAAACCTACCATTTTGGAGACAAGACCGAGTTGGAAGTTGGGAACATAATCACACAAGATGGAATTCACTGCTTCCCTACTTTAGGGGAAGCAGATGAGTGTTCCCTTAAGTGGTGTATTCGAATCTTGAACAAAGGGCCCTACCCACTCACTGACCCAAGAAGGGTTTTTGTTTGATGGTTAGACCTCAAACAGGTTGTTCATTAGAGGAGCACTGGTACTTAAGGATGTAGAGGTAACCCAAGGATAAAACGGTAATTTGACCTAGCTAGTGTTACGAACACTCGTGAAGGACTAACTTGCTGTTATTGATCTATATCCGTGGAAACAGAAATATATCTATAGTGAGAAAAGTGCAACTGTGGGTCTATAGTGGAGTGTACGCATAATTAACGAATATTGATTAACTTGGTTAATGAGTTTAGTCAATTAATCACATATCGTTGGAGCTTTTGATCTGTAGGTTCATTAGGTCCCACTGGTAGCTCATAAAGGGTATTGAGGTAAATTTACTAAGGGAAATAATATAATGTATGGAGATACATTATAATATAAAGTTTATATTTTAATTAAACTTTATAATATAAATTTATTTTGAATATTGATTCAAAACTAATTTATGGGAGAATTAAATGTTTGAAGGAGTTCAAATATTAAGTTTAATTTGAATTGGATTCATATTAAAACTATATGTTAAAATTAATGCACATTTTTTTTGACACTATGTGGGGAGGGGGATTCGAACCACATACCTTGTGGTTATCAGTACACGGTTATGCCAGTTGAGCTAAGCTCTTTTTGGCACATTGGAAAATTGATGCACATTGGATGCACATTAAACTATAGGTTATATGAGAGAAATATAATTGAATATGATTCAATTATAGGGTTAAATTAAATATGTGATATTTAATTTAGTAATTAATTAATGAGTGAATTAATTAATTCTTTAATGCAATTTAATTTGGTTAGATTTGATTTAATTAAGTTAATTAAATTAAAACTATAGGTTATGTAGGAGATGTTCATTTAAATATGATTTAATGAAATGGTTAATTAAATATTGACTTAATTAATTATTTAAATAAAATAAATTTAATTTAATTATTATTATTAAATTAAAATACAGTAACAGATGGTCAGTTACCATACGTGGAGGCTTTTCCACAATTCCTTCTCCCTAACCGATCGAGTCACACGCCTGGTGGTTGCCTATTGTTTTGGCTTCTTCCTTTTAATCTGATGTGTGAGGCAGTTGTTGGTGATCTCCTCATTCTATGATCTCAAGCAAATTCTCCCTTCTCTCAGAACTCTCTTAGAGAAAATTTTCTTAGAATTTCCCTTCCAAGAAAAAAGATCTCACCTTTTTTGTCCTCAAAGATTTTCCTGTGAAAATACTGGTGCATCCAAGTGGTGGTGTCCCTGTGGATTTTCAAGAGAAGTTGAAGCACAGAGAAGATTTTCCTCCCAAGGAGTTGGTGAAGAATTCAGAGCCGTCAACGTAGGTTTGTAACTCTATATGTAAAATAATCTTAGATTTAATTTTTATAGAAAATTATGCTTAGACTTATTATTGCAATAGATTAAATTGTTTGTGCTTACTATATTTTGCCTTCGTACTGATTTTTTTATTTTAATTAAAAAAATTGAGTTAATGGTATGATTAATTTTTCGCTGGCAAGGGTTTTAATCCCTGCAGAACCAAAGGGGAACAACAGCATGAAGGACCTTGAGTTCAGATATGTATCCTTTTGGATACATTTCCACAACTTACCGTGAGTTTGCTTTTGCAGGAAGTATATCGAAGCGCTAGGGAACTCAATCGGAATGTTTGAAGCGGCCAACTCTGATGATTACGGGAGAATGAAGGGAGAAACTTTAATTTGAGATTCAGAATTAAAATGGACATTAGGGAACCAATTAAAAGTGGCACCAATATTAAACCAGAAGCGATGGCAGAGAAAGTATGGACTCCAATCACTTATGAGAAGCTCCCTTGGTATTATTGCGGGATGCTGGGACACACTATTCAGGAATATGAAATTAAAGGTGAATGAAGCACAATCAAGTTGATGTACAGAGTTGAATTAAGAGAGTCTCACAGCAGCAAAGGGATCACTAAAGACAGGAAATGTGATAGTAGGGGATTCAATCCAAGAGGTAGGGGAAGGGGCAGATTCGGAAGAGGATGGAAACCCAACGAAAGAGAAGATCAATGGAAAAGGAAAGAAAGGAAGTCACCATAAACTTCTATCGAAAGGCACAATGTCAAGGAAGAGTCATCGGAGATCGCCATCCACAACATTCAGAATGAAGTAGAAAGGAAATCGGGGGAAACGAAGGTCACATCAATATCAGCCGAAAATTCAGAAAAATCGGACACAAAGGAAAGTTGTGATCATGACAAGGATAAAAGCCAAGAAAAATGAAAAAGTAAAGAAATTGAACTGTTTATGGAAAGTTAGAATATTTCCGTTGATAATGAAAGAAGATTGGAGAAAGTTTCAATTGGGATGGGCCATCCAAAAAGCAGCAAGCCCTTCGAAGTTGGGCCTATCTTAAAAACCAACGAAGACAGAAGTGAAGGATTTGGAATTCCCCAATTTCGTTAAAGTGGAAGCGTAATTGAGACTGATTCTTAGTTAATTTTGTTTATCTAAAAATACTATTGCATTGGTTAAAACATAGAACAAATTCTATACAAACTTAAGGCTAAGCATATAAAATTTATTAGATCTAAATCTAAAGGGGAGAAGAAAACATACCGTCGTTGACGACTCTGAATACTTCAACGGACACCTTTCTTGATTTTGGACCAAGCGTCAACAATTGGGACACCACCAATTGATCCTCCCCGCTATGACTCTAAGATTAGGAACGTAGTTGTGGGACTACCTAATCTTGAATGGGAAAAACTCTAGAGAGAAAATTCTCCCTAGAGTTCTTGGGTTGAGAAAATATGAGAGGGAGGCTAGAGAGAATGCAAGAATGCATTCTTGTGGCCTTATGTTATAGTACCTAAACCCTAAGTTTAGTGTTCTATTTATAGGAGAAAGACCATGAATAAAATATTAATTTAAAATCAATTATTTCCATAACTGATTTAATCTTTTCCATAATTAATCAATTCCATGACCAACCAATTCCATGACCATGGATTGATCTTTTCCATAAATGATTGATCACTTCCATAAGTGATTAATCATTTTCATAATTGATTAATTTCCAATTAATTAATTCTTTAATTAATTAATCACCAATTAAATATCATATATTTAATTTCAGGCCTTCTATTAGTTAATTAATTAATTACCCAATTAAATATCATATATTTAATTTCAGGCCTTCAATTAATTAATTCTATAATATGAATCAAATTCATATTAAAATTGGAACTCCTTCCAATTCTCTTATATCCTATAAATTTAATATGAATCAAATTCATATTAATATTTGAACTTCTTCAAATATTTATTTCTCTCATAATAACAAAGTTTTATTTCAAATTAGACTACATTTTAATGTATCATTATACATTATATTAATCTGTATCTCATACAATTAACTTAATTCCCAATATGAATTTGAACTATTCAAATTCTCTCAAGATATAATTGTTCCTAATTACTCTTTATGAGCTAGCAGGGGGACCTAATGGACCTACAAATCAGAAGCTCCAATGATATGAGGTTAACTAATTAAACTCATTAATCAGGTTAACCAATATTCATTAACTATGGGTTATTCCACTAAAGACCCACAGCTGAACTCTTCTCACTGTAGAACATTTTTGTGTCCACGGATATAAACCTATACCGATAAGTCAATCCTTCACGAGTGTTCGTAATCACGATTGGGTCAAATTACCATTTTACCCTTGTGTTACATCTGTCTCCTTAAGTACCAGCGCTCCTCTAATGAACAACCTATTTATGGTCCAACCATTAAACAGAAAGTCCCTCTCGGGCCAGTGAGAGGGCGGGATCCCTTTGTTCAAGTCCCGGAGTCGCCACTTAAGGGAACACTCATCTACTTCTCCTAGAAGTGGGAAGGAGGGAATTCCGTCTTGTGTTGTCATGTCTCCAGCCCCCATCGGTCTTGTCCCCAAAAAGGAAGGCATATTGAGTCGGCGTCTTGGCCACTCTCACCCATGCTAATCAAAGGACAATCCCTCATGAGAAGGAGTTCATGACACACTCAGGATTAAGATTGAGTTACCTATGTCATCCTATTGAAACAGTAACCTAACTAGTTAACAGTGTTATATCTAGTGGTTTACCATTTCATGGTCCGGTCTTATGCAAGCTCATTGCATGGCATACCCCCGCTCGCATGCCTACTACATGGACGCTTTGGATCAATACGTCTGTATCAAATACAAAGTGGGTCGTATCACATAGTGTTACCAGGATAAGGTACCCAACCTTATCCTTGTATTATAGAACTTTTAGGTTGTTACTTGAACATCGATCCCCGTATGTCCCCACATACTAGTTCAAGTCACATGTAAACAACCTTGGATCTTAGTTTATTGGATTTGGGTCAAATTGTGCAGTATTTAACAATAACACTTTGTTGTAGAAACTCAATAACACTTTATTGAAACAAGTATACAATTTGTTTACATTCACTATCTACGAGTTTTAGGGCATAAAACCCAATAAGAAGAAAATAAAAAGATACTGAAAGTGCAGAGAATGTTGGGACTGGATCAATCAAAATAGTAGTGCCAATCGAGGTGGATGAAAGGGAATTAAATTTAAAAGTGGAAGAAGGCAAGGGAGCTACTAGAAAGAAATGGAAATGGTTAGCCAGAGAAGAGCCAAGTATTCGAACAGAGGACAAAACTGTTGGAAAGAAGCAAGATGGGAAGAGGAAACTAGTGGACAGAGAGGAGGAAGGAAAAAACAAGAAGGTCAGGAGCGATGTTACCCAAAACTCTGATTTGGGCGGAGGGATATCGGCGAAGGCTAGAAGTCAGCCCCAAATGCTAGAACATTCGTGGGTTGGGGAGTCTGCCGACGTTTCAAGCACTTTGACACGAGGTTAGAAGTGTCAATCCCCAAATGGTGTTTTTGAGCGAGACCAAAAGTAAGGTGGAGGTAGAGGTTAAGTTGAAAAGGGATTTAACCTTGGTGGGAGGTTTTAGCATCCCAAGTAAAGGCAGAAGCGGGGGTCTAATGATGCTTTGGGATGAGGAGGTGGATTTATCGATTAACTCCTATTCTGAAGGCCACATAGATGTTACCGTTAAAGAGAAAGATGGCCAGTGGAGATTCACCAGTTTTTATGGCAATCCTATTGCATCCAAAAGGGGGGAGTCATGAAAACTCATAAAAAGGCTTGATCATATGGTTGATCTTCCATGGATCATTGGAGGAGATTTCAATGAAATCCTCCTTGCCGATGAGAAAAGGGGTGGGTCTGAGAGGTATCAAAAGCAAATGAATGGCTTCAGAACTGTCGTTGACAACTGTAGCTTGGTGGACTTGGGTTAATTGGGTGATAAACTCACCTGGCGAAGGAACCCCAGCAAGAACAAAGGCACTAAAGAAAGGCTGGACAAGTTCTTAGGCAACGTCAAGTTGCAAGAAAAATTCTAGAAAATCAATGTGACGCATCTGAACTACCATTCCTCTGATCATAGACCTATTCTTGCGGAGTTAATCAAACTCTCCACGGAAACCAACTCCATAAGAAATAATAGGCCAGTTAAGTTTGAAGATGTATGGATTGCTCATGAAGAATGCAGGGGGATCATAGAGAAGCACTGGAAGGAGGTGGGTTGAATAGGAGTTCTCAATTTCAGCAAAAGAATTGATAGTTTTCTGGCGAAGTTGAAGAAATGGAGCACAATAAGATTGGGGGGTTCTATCAACAATGTCATTTTCAAGAAAGAAAAAGAAACTAAACGACTTTCGTGCGAGAGGGAGAATAATGATATTGTCAACGCATTGAGTTTAGTAGAAATAAACCTAAAAAATCTTTTTGAAGAAGAGGAAAATTATTGGAGAATTAGGCCTAGAGAGGAATGGTTGCTTTGGGGTGACAGAAACACTAAGTGGTTTCATTCAATGGCTTGCCATAGGAGGAAGAGAAACAAGATAGACAACCTTGTCAATGAAAACGACATCCAAGTCATTGAAGAAGAGGAGTTGGGACGGGTTGCTACAGATTATTTCAAGAAGTTATTCCAATCTTTGAATCCCCAAGCAGATGCTATAGAGTGAACTCTGGAATACATTTCGTCCAAAATAACAGAAGATGGAAAGCGTGAGCACAACAAGCCTTTTTGCAAAGCTAAGTTAGAGATGGCCATCAAAAGCTTGTACCCTAGCAAAGCTCTGAGTCCTAACAGAGCACACACATTATTTTATCAGAAATATTGGGAGATTATTGGCAATGACACCTCCCAAGTTTGCTTAGTGGTTCTTAATGAAGGGAAAAACATGGGGTCGTTAAACAGAGCGTTCATTGCTCCTATTCCCAAAGTGAACCACCCTAAAAGGATGGAAGATTTCAGAGTACCTATTAGTCTTTGCAATGTAATCTACAAGCTAATTGCTAAGACTCTCGCAAATAGGCTAAAAAAGGTCTTAAATGGCATTATATCATAAACTCAGTCATCTTTTGTCCTGGGGAGGCTAACCGTGGGTCGCGCTGATGATGTGCAACACCTGCTCGAGTGTAAGTATACACTATCAAGTAATAAACTGGAAAGTATTTTGGATATCGTACCCAAGGGAGACGGTGACTAATCAAGTTAACACACGATTCTGCAAAAATAAGAACCTCCTCTAAATTTGCGGCCAAGATTGACAACCAAGAAAAAATAGTTTGATTGGGGTTTTAGTTTTAAGACAAAAGTATATTGAGCAAGAAAATAAAGACAAATAAAATCTATGAGATAAACAGGGGAATTCAAATAGTTTCAACCTTGAGCTTTAGGTTACACCCACCAATGCGCCCGCAATTCACTCAGGCAAGCTGCTTTTGCATAGGCAGGGCTTTCTTCTACTCAAGGAATCCACATAATTGAACCCCCAAGTAGAAACTTAGCTCATAACTGAAAATAAATTGCAAAACATAAAAGAAAGTAAACTTGACATAGAGAAAAGATAATTGAAATTAATATTAAAGAATGAACTGAGTACAAAAGCTTAACTTACAATAGGAAGTAAATAAAAAACAATAACAACTTGCTGGAAATAAAAGAATGCTAAACAAAAGTAAAACAAGACTCTATAAAGGATCTCTCTATTTACCTAGCTTTTGCCCTTTTTCAAGGAGAGACAAACCTTTCTCTTCTTCTTCTTTCGAATGGAAGAGCTGACAGAGGCTGAAAGACCCGGAACTCGGAGTGATTACAAGATGAGAAGAGAAAAACTAAAATAATCGATCATAAGGACGAAAACTCCAAGCTCTCTTTGCTTTTTGCATCTTGGTCCCCTTTTATAGACCTTTGAAGGTGAGGTTGGTTGTCGAGATCAGTGTGAGAAGGCCTTGGAAGGTAAGAATCCACAGTCTTCGAAGATTTGATACCAAATTGGGGATTTTCAGATGAATATGTGAAGATTCCGCGAATCTCGGTATTCTGTCGGAAAGCCTAGTTGCTGTCGCATCTCCGGTGCAATTCTTCATATGCACATCTTTGACAAGTCTATCTTCAGCATGGGGCTACTTTCCTTATATGGCTTGCGGGCACATTTTGATCGCATATTCCACATTCTCAGGTCCAGATGTAGGCGCAATTCTTCAGCTTTAACTTCTTTTGCTCCATGTTGTCTTCTAGAGTGGGTTAAAAATATGGTAAAAATGATCTCTAGAATACTATGGAAGTGCACATAATCTGCAACAAGTGATAAGTAATTTATCGTATCCACAAGGTTTTGAATAGCTTTCACTCTACCTATCTCGTGTAACTTTTTAGTGATTTCAAGGTTGTTAAAATGATTGATTTTAAAATAATGCTGAAGCAAAAGAAATAACAGAGCAGGATGTAAACGGATAAAGTAGACATATTGGAAATAGACGTTGGTTGAGATTTTTGTAATTGTTTAAAAAGATGCTCTAGCAATTATATTGATTAGGTATTCTCTTGCAGTCTTATCAACAGGATCCTTCCGGAACTCTGGATTTTTTTTGGAATATGTTTCAACTTCAATGACGTTCTACCAATCAAGCACTAGGTGACTAGTTATCCCTAACTCAGTTACTGACATCCTTGAAAATAATGTGATTATGAGCCACACACCTCTTAAATCATCCTTGAAACTAAGAGATGGTATTCATACCAGCTGGCCAGACGGGCACAAAATAATAATAAACACAACAAGTAATCAAGATGCTCAAATCAATATCAATTGCTAAAGTGTGAAGTACGACAATTACATAGATCCTAACCAACACCTAAGTAAATTTAGTTCATGAAATAAAAAGCAACACACATTACAATCTAAGTACGTGCATCCATATACAAGACTTTTACAAGAAAATATTAATTCTCTTGAAGAAACTCGTAGTTGATGGTCTTCTTAAGTCTCCAATTGTTCCTCCTTTATTCGCCTCCAAGAATGGAAAGAATGGACTTTCCTCCTCGAATGAATTGACTTGAGACGGCTACTTCCTTTTATAGAGTGGAGTCAACCCAAATTAGGTCAAAGATTACAAGTGGAGGGCTCTCCAAGCTTCCTAGATCCGAGATTGCTTCATAAAATGCCACCTCATTAATGAATCACGTGCAACTCACGTGGCCAGTTTTGATCCTAGCTTTGCTGGATCATGGAATTTGCTCCTTCAAGTCGCTCATCATTATTTTCTCTGCAAAATAACTTCCAAAGCATCCATTCTTCTAAATAAGATAAAACATATAATATTCATCTAATAACAAACCTATTTGGCACAAATGACACACAAATCACTATAGAAATAAGGCCTAAATTCCCTTTTGGAGAGTTATCACTCCACTACGTTTAATCTCCTCTTGCGGGCGCATCCTCCTTGCAAAGTCTTCTGTACAAAAGCATTAACATGGATAAATTCTTACAAAAATAATCTCTTTATGTACATTTTTAGCTTAAATTCTATAATTCTAAGATTTTCTTCATGATTCTATAACTTTTGCTAAAATGGCTTGAAAGAATGTAAACACAAAGTCTTTGTTTTCCAAACAATTACCTAGGTTTTTAAGGCTAAATAACGCACATAAATGAGCATTATCACACGCCGAAACTTAAGTCATTGTTTGTCCTCGAGAACCATTAACAAGATAATAGAAATAAGAAAGAAAAGATGTGTTTTTCATAGGTAAGTTTAGTTTATGAGTTCGCCTTTCAAGAAAGAACTCGACTCCTAATACTCTACGTTAACAACGAAATTCCTCTAACACTAGGCCTTCACTCACTATCCTTAAGATAAAACATTCGCCAGCATTCCCACCTCTCGTTGCCTATTATTCCACCTAGCCTTTATTCAAAATATCCTATCTCTTTCACAAGCTATCCTGAATCTCAATAAATGGAAAAGAAAATTTAACTTCCCTTCCCCCAAACATAAGTTGTTGCTAGGCTTTTTTTTTCTTTTTTTTTTCTTTTTATAAGAAAGTCTCATAGTCATCTATACCTTCGTTCCAACATACTAACACTTTGTGGTGAAAGTAGCTGACTACGAGCATAACTCACTATTGAGACTATAGCATATACTCACTTTCCAAACTAATCTTTCATGCAGTGGAAATCGTGGGTGTCACGACCGCCCCTGGTTACTTGGTTTATCCGAGAATGACGAGTATCCCCTTGCTTTTTCTACTTTTTTTTTTCGGACAGTTTAGGATTTTGAAGTGGATTGAATTCAAGATTTGACTTGAATTTAAGGCAACATTTAAACTCAAAATTAACTTCAATAGAATTTGGGATGTGCCCAATTATGTTTCGGATTCAGAATAGAAAATCAAATTCTACCAATAGAAGGATTTGAACCTTCCAAATATGGAAGGACGAATTACAAGGTTTATTTTTTCTTTTTTTTTCTTTCCTTTTTTATTTAGGCATAATTAAACTTAAAATATGATTTCACCTGAGAAAAAAAAAATTATGGATTTTGCCCAACAACCATGGAGTAAAATATCTCGTTAGAGGGAATAGGGGAAAATTTTTAGTCCTACCGTAGTAGGGAATTTTCCCTACCTCTCCCATTGAATGATTGTTATGTGTTTAGAAATTTTAAATTTAAAATTTGAGATTTAAGAGGTGGGTCCCACTATTTTAAATGAGAGATATTATTGTTATTTTTTTTGGTTTAAATCAAAAGATTTCTCTCTCATTTTCCTTCTTTTTTTTTTTTTAAAAAAAAAAAAGAACAACCCACTTCTCTCATTTTTCTTCAATACCACTACTTTTCTAAAGAGAAACACGGTTTTAGTGGTAGTGAACCGAAAAAGTTTGTAATTTTTTTTCCTTTTATCTTTGTCAATCAATTTTCACTTCTACTATGCATCAAAATAAGTAAATAAATAAAGGGAAAAATACACTTTTGGTTATTGAGGTTTGGGTTAAGTTACACTTTGGTCCCTGAGTTTTCAAACTCAACAAAAATACTCCTGAGGTTTGAGATAAGGAGCAATTTGGTCCCTGTAGTCCAATTTGTTGTTAAACCCTAACAGAATGTTGACGTGGCACCATTATTTTAATAAAAAATATTTTAGTTTTTTTAAATAAAAATATAATAAAATAATATAAATATTATCATTTTATTATTTTTTAATTATTTCTCATTCTCTCTCTTATTCTCCTTCTCCATCTTCTTTCTTCTCCATCTATTTCCTTTTTCTTTTTCTTCTTCATATCTCTGGCGGCCAGCAGCCGACGGCCACCGCTCACCGCCGTCGTCGGCGACTGTTTTTTTTCTCTCTCCTTCCCATTCTTTTCTTTTTCTTCTTCCTCCCTTTTTTAACTGTTAAAAAAACGAAGGGGGTTTTCCCCCTTCGATTCTGGCGCTGAAGAGGGAGGAGGGACCTCCCTCCTCCGTTTCTGGCGCAGGAAATGGAGGAGGGACCCCTCTGTCTTCGGTGCTGGAATTGAAAGGGGAAAACCCCATTCGTTTTCTATTTTTTTAACAGTGAAAAAAGGGAGGAAGAAGAAAAAGAAAAGAAGGGAATGAGAAAAAAAAAACAGTTGTCGGCTGTCGGGTGCCGGAGATATGAAGAAGAAAAAGGAAGAAGATTGAGAAGAAAGAAGATGGAGAAGAAGAAATAATTTAAAAAAAATAAGAAAATAATAATATTTTTTTATTTTTTTTATTAAAATAATAGTGTCATGTCAGCTGCCGTTAGGATTTAAAGGCAAAACGGATGGCAGGGACCAAATTGCTCCTTATCTCAAACCTCAAGGGTATTTTTGTTGAGTTTGAAAACTCAGGGACCAAAGTGTAACTTAACCCAAACCTGAGGAACAAAAAGTCACTACAACAAATTTGGGCTTAGATGTCAGTTCTGCACCGTTATTAAACCCCTATGATCACAGATTTCAATCCGTTGTTGTTCTGGGTGTGATCTAACCCCTACGATCACGAATTACAACAATAACGGTTTAAAACCGTCATCAAACGCATCCGTGATCTTTCATGTATAATCATGGATTACAACAATCACGGTTTAAAACCGTGGTTGTTTTGGGTGTGATCTAACCCCTACGATCACGGATTACAACAATAACGGTTTAAAACCGTGGTTGTTCTCGGTGTGATCTAACCCCTACGATCACGGATTACAACAATAACGGTTTTAAACCGTCATCACACGCCTCCGTGATCTTTCATGTACAATCACGGATGACAACAATGACAGTTTAAAACCGACATCTTTGTCGACCCCTACGATCATGGATTACAACAATGACAGTTCACAACCGACATATATGACTACATTAATGACGGTTTTAAAATGACATCTTTCCTCATATACCACCTGCAACATATATTTATTGCCATATTTCCAATCCCACATCCTGAATACCTATTATTGCAATGCAAAATATTTTAATTGATCCAATAATCTACAGATATTTAAAACGAACATTGAAGAACAATATTCAATCCAACCACAACAATTGAGAAAACATCAAATATGACCTTTATTTCATTCGATCCAAAAAACTCCAAACGTCACAATACAATATCCAAAACCACTAAATTGTTCCAAACTATATAGTAAACTAAGAGATTTACAAAAAGAATAAAGGAAACAACTAACTACCACTAAATTGTTGTCCATTCAAACTACCACCTATATATATGTCTTGAAAACCCTATCCATATGATCCTATATCGTCTAAAAGGAAACAACTAACTACCACAATGATGAATTCACTTCACATGAAGTTTGACACATGTGAAGCCCATTCAACTCGCACCTCGTCCAGCTGTTCTTGTGTGAAGGGATTCTTAGTATTAAACTGTACAAAAAAAGAGAAGATAGATATTACTATTATATTTAAGGGAAAAGTGTGTCTAACCGTATATATAATACACAAGTCTAAGTTTATAAATATCCAAAACCTACGAGAGCAGTGATGGGCTTCTCTGGATTATGTAGAATTTCTCTCATAAACTTCATCACGTAGTACCCGCATTCAACGCAGCCTTGTTGACGAGGACACTTTAAAAAAAAAAAACTCATAACAGTATTTAAAATATATTCAAAAACTCATTTGCATAGTATTAAAAATTTACTACTTACCTTTACAGGTATCCAAGAAGTCTTTCGTTGTTGCTTCGATGTACTTTGTGCCATACAAACCCTCAATGCTCTATATATATGAAGTTAAAAAGAGATTAAACATACAAAAGAAATACTTATAAGTAATGAACAAACTATACGAGTGCATATATAATAGCTTAACAAATAAACTTACGTGTTTATAACATGTTTGATGTCATCCAAGAGACTAGGATGTAAGGAGTCCAATATATAAACGGTATTGTCACTTACATTCACAACACACAATACCCAATGATACCTATATCAAAACCAAAGAAATAAAATTCAATAATTACCAACTATCAAAACTTGTTTAAATCTAACAAACATTGATATATATATATATATTTTTACTCTTACCCAGGATTATATGGAAGGAGTACCATTTGCCCCGGTTGTACTGAAGAAAATACGGTAGTTAAACTTTTTGCACGACTTTCCTTGGTCCCAAAGACCGGTGCAATGTCGTTTGAGTCAACGATCTTAAACCTGTCTAGTCTACCAGTATCCTTAAAATGCATCCAAAGGAACCTGTAGCATGCTTATATAAGACTATATACTATTAAATAAATGTAAATGAAATTATAATATTATTAAAATAGTATACTTACGCAATATATACCAATACACAAGTATTTGATATCTCGACCATGCTACAAAATTGCATTATATCATCGGGCATGAGAAAAATTGTTTTGTCTGCTCCAAATATCCTTTCGTTGATGGGCACTCGCATCGAATCACCCTTGCCTAGCTTTTCAGCATAGCGATACAGTAATTTGATAGAGGGAGGTGTGGTTGCCGAATTAGGAAATGAGTGTTTTATCACTGTTTTATGTTTCGAGTCCTATAAAAAAAAGTTAAAACACAATATATTAGAAATGTGATATATATAGGGCATTGACACACAATTGAAATTAAATATATTGTTCGAGAGAAACATACCTTATCTTTATATAGAGTAACCAAAGCACGAGGCCAAGCAACTGCAGCACCTATAGATTGAGAGAGAAACTCTATCTCACCTTTCACTGGAATTGGAATGCGAGGGTTCTCTTGTCCGACAATGATCATGTCAACAAAAACTTTGGCATTGTGTTTTCCTAGGAGAACTCCATTGACCATCTCACTCGCCTCACTTTCGAGCAGTGTGCCCGTTGCAACAATGTTAGATATCGAGCCTACAACTAATTTGCATGGTTTTCCCTTCACACAAAATAAAGAAACTGATTAGTATAATGAAAAAATAAAAGTGTTCCAACTATAACGCCCCAGGATTCATTAAGACTATTCAAGTGCTTCGAAAATTTCGGCAGCATAACGACATACATAGGACTAAAAACCAATTTTTTTATAACACCTGTTCAATGAGAAAACACACTTCTAAGATCGCCAAACTCAACCACACACCGCTACAACACCATAGACAAATCTAGAACATAAACAAAACTTCAAATCATAAGCATCCCAACAGAGCTAACAACTAAATGTAAGACTCTAACCTATCAGAAGAATTTAGAAGCAAAATGTAAATATATAATATAATATCAAACAAGTTTACCTTTGGCGACTCTGGCTCAGGCACGACGATTTTGTTTTTTTCTTGCTGATTTCCTTTGTCACTTTTTTGAACGACTTGAGTACTCACCGACAAAATCTCCTTGACATGTTCAATCTTTTGAGTACTGACAGGTGAGATCTCTTTCACTTCTTCAGTCTTTTGATCACTCACACGTGAGATTTCTTTGTCTTCAATCTTCGTTAATTGAGTACTTTGAACTGACGTCGATGAATCATTCGCCAACTTCGATTTAGATCGCACAACATTGAAGTACGAATATGGCGACACAAAATCCCCTACTCCTCTGACACGGCCAACGTGTTCAGGTGTCCCGAGTGCTTCAGTCAAAATATCTTTGTCTGGGTTGCTTTGTTGTAATTCATCCTATCACAGGTAAATAAATGGTATGAAATTTAGTATTTATAATAACCACACATAATATATATTAGGGAGGTGTATACTCACAATTCTACGTGTCATCTCACGTGTGGAATCATTATCATAATCCTTTGTCTTTTTGTCCAATCTCGCGGCTTTCCATAAAGTCCCACGATTGACTACCTCTCCAGCAGATGTCTGTATTCAAATATAATTTTATGAATATTTATACCATCTAAACAGTACATTTTGTATTGTTATAAACACTTACCATCTCATCCGCCAACTTCGCATATCCTTTACGCGATAGATGGTGATTATATTTATTCATCGCTCTTCGCTCTTGTTGTTCATTTCTAAGTTTCTATAGACAATTAAAAAAAACATGTCATAAATGAAATATCCCATAATACAATGTTATGTAAATCTATATCACATTACCTGAAATTCTTCAGATAACCTGGCTCGAACAAATGCATCCCAATCAGCCTGTGGAATGTGATTATACCTCTGCGGAGGATGAGCCAAACAAGATGGTTGGTCTTTAAATGGGATGACATACTTTCTGGTCAACGTACACTTGAATGTTCTCCCATAAATAAATATCAATTTGTTTATGGAAGATGAAAAATATTTTCTCTCTCCTACTTTATTAATTATTAATGTTGGTTTTTATCCTTTTTAATTACTCTTTATTTTTTTGTTTTTCACTAATATTTCAATGATTATTCAACACTCTCCTTTTATTCTTTTTCATCTTTTCTATTTTTATTTATTTACTTTTCATTTCATCCCTTTTTAAGATGTTCAAGAAGTTCATCTGTTTTTTGTTTATAAGAAATTTTAATCTTTCCTGTTTTTTTAAACTAAGTTAATCTCTCCTATTTATTATTAATATCTCTTTTCAATATTGACTCTCTATCTTCTATCATCATTTTTTTTTCTTCATTAATATGTTAAAATCTATTCAACACTTCATCTTCTTCTTTTCATCTTCTTTATTTTTATTTTTATTTTTTCCTTTCACTATTACTTTAAATTATTTTACACATCTTAAAAATAAAATAAGGAAGGATATTGATTTTTTTTATTTTAATTATTATTATTTTTTTCAATTTGTAACTTTTTATTGTGTACAAATAATTAAGGGTCCATTTAGGATGACTTTCTATGTATCTAACAAAGTGTTTCTAAGTGTAATAAATATTTTTAACCGTTTAGAAAGTCATTCCAAGCATATACTAAATAATTGCAGTTTGTCTCACATTGATCAAAATTATTATTAGATTTTATTTTTTATCCATTATGATCTTTAGTTTTTATTTGTAACCTTATTTTCAAATAATGAAATAATTCTTTTATCCCACATTATCATATTATAATTGAGTTTTGATTCATTACACATTTAGTTACCTATAAGCACTAAAGACTTATTAGTATCATAAGACAAATAAAATCAAAGTTGATGCATAATAGAACTATAAATAAAATTTATGATTCATTAAAAAAAAGAAAGAAAAAAACACTAATGTTCAAATGAAAAATTATATCAAGAGAAGACAATAAACAATGTTGATACTGCAAATTTACTCCTACAACATATCTTTGCAACAAAATCATTTGATTTTCAGCCATCTTGCATTCCATCTAGAATTGAAAGTATTTGATTGAGTGAATTGGATGCCATTATAATTTGGAGGGTGTTGGTTGGAAATCCAATTCGGATAAAATACCTATAAATATCCAATAATCAAACATCAATAACAAATTTACATTAATTCAAAATACGACAACTTTATTTGAAAATAAACTAATATTGATTATATAACAAGTACTAGGTAAATGGAACCATTGGAAAACCAGTATTATAAAATGAAATATTTGAAGAGTGATTTGCTAGATAAGTCAAACATCCAAATGCAAAATTAGAATTTGTTGAGGAGATTTGTCATCTTAGAATTTCCATCAAAAGAGAAGCATCAAAGAAACCAATATAATTTCACTTGGTAACATATCATTTAGAACATGAAACAATTGATACGGTTGCAAGAATAATAATAAAAAAATATATATCGAACTAACCATAATGAATTCCTATTTTGTAGGTCGATCTTGAATGACTACGGTGTCTTTTCCTTGTGTTTCTTCTCAAGTTGACTTTTTATTCTAACATTTCTTACTTGTTTTTCATTCTTCGATGTGGAGGATCCAAAATATGAAGTGACTTGAACTCATGTGTGTCACCTTCAATGTCTTTCTCTTCCATCGACAATATTATTGGTTTCAACCTCTTTAACTACATCACAATCATCCATTTTCATTGCCCTCAACATACTTTCTGTTATTTATTAAAAAAAAAAAAACATACTTTATGTTATCCAAAATATCTTTCAAGCCTTTATCCAAAATATCTTCAGCCATTTTAGTTGTTTCTTTTGTCAATACACCTTCATGAGCAAAGCAAATGAGTTTCTGCAAACTTGGCTCATTTTAAAATTTCATTTGGTTGTTTTGTTAACTACTTCTCCATCACCACTATTTCTCCTCAATCCATCTTTGCATATTTTTTCCATCTCCTTAAGATATACCGAGTAGGACTCTTAATGTGTGCAAACATAAGATGCCCACACATTCAAATTTCTTACACGTGCAATCGACAATTTGATCAGAATGTGTAAAATTCGCCAAGTATTCTTTTTCATCACCATCTTTCACTAACTTATAGGTGAAATGATTCCCAACATTACTTATGCTTTCAATATCTACTGGAAATGATTCAAATAACTCATCTTGAAATTCTTGAAAATTAGCATGAGTATACTTTATGGATGCTTGTTGGATCATGCCTCCAAACTTACTTGTTCAACAAGGTGTAGTTTGACTACACTTGAAATCTTTAATCAACTCAGAATGATAAATCCATTCTAACACCTTATCATAATGAATAATAAATTAAGAGAGGTAGACTTGTCATATTTTTTAATACACTATTCATGCTTTCAATTCTTTGAGTTGACAATGCCGACAGAGAAATATTGTTTGCTGAATGTTGGACACCATTTTCTTCGCAATTCAAAAAAAAAAAAATCTAAGCCATGAACTTTGAGACAAATCAATAATCATTAGTAGTATAGTTGATTCCTTACATTCTCAATGTTAGCTTTACGAGCTTCAGTCATACCATATGTTTGGATGATAACAAATCTTTATTTTATTATTACTTTCAATTTTTAAGTGTTCATATTGTAGAGCTCAGAAAGACAATTCCAAGGCAATTTGAATCGCTCAAATCGGAGTTCAAACGAGAAAGTTACAAGGAAAAGAAAATTGGAAGAAAAGTCTATGTGACAGTGATGTGGCGCTTACGTGGCATTTGATGTGGCATCTAACGTGGACCTCCTTTTGGATGGTTGGCTGAATCAATTTCTTTTATTTTGACTCCTAAATCTTCTATGATTCCATTTTTCATCCTAAAATTTATCCTTTCAAATCCCAATTTTAATTTCAATTTTCTCCTAATTTAAATCCTTTTCAAATCTAAATTTCAACAAAATTTCAATCCTAATTTTAATCTTTTTAAAATCCCAATTTTAATACCTATCTTCTCCTAAATTAAATCCTTTTACACCTCATTTTTTTATTTCAATTTCCTCCTAAAATCAATCCTTTCAAATCTCCATTTTAATTTCAATTTCTCCTAATTTCAATCCTTTACAAATATCAATCTTAATTCAAATTTTCTCCAAAAATGCATCCTTTCAAATCCCGAATTCAATTCAGTTTTGTTCATAATTTTAATCCATTTTAAATGCAACATTCATTCCTTTTCATAAAATTAAATCTCCATCATTCATTTCAAATTAAATCCAATGGCTAAAAATTCCACTTCCTCACCTATAAATTTGAGTCAAATTCTCTAATCAAGCACACACTCAAATTGATAAAATTTCCAACAAACATTCATGACTTTTGTTCTACTTATCTAAAATCCTCCCATATTCTTAAATTGACCTACTGCAATTTTGTGACGAACTTTTGAGAGAGAATTGTGAGTGTTCATCTGGTGTAATTTGCCTTCAAGGAGTAATTTTTGTTGTGAGATTGTTTTCTTCTTTTATTGGAAAATTGTAATAAGGTGTGGGTGCACCTTGAGAATTGAGTGAGTGGTCTGATCTGAACCCGAAAAAGAATTTGTAGTGGTTTAATCCTGAACCTGAAAAAGGATTTGTAGTGGTTTGATCTTGAACCCGGTTAAAAGGATCGTAGTGGTTTGATCTTGAACCCGTTTAAAAAAATTGATATAAGTTGGATCCTGAACCTGTAAAATGATCGATAGAGATTTACTCTTGAACTTGAAAAAAGAGTGTTCGAGCGGTTTGGTTCTCACCTGTAAGAGAGTCGTTGCAATAAAATACCTAAGAAGGAGTCTTGGGGAGTGAAGTAGGAATTTTCGAAGCACTACAAAAATTTCCCGGTGTTATCTCTCTTTTTCTCTTCTCTTTTAAATTCCACTATTTGATTATCTATATGAGTAGATTGTATGCTTAGGAAAATTGTCAAATATTTCTAGCATATTGTATATTTTAGAGTGTTTATTAAATTAATTTATTTTAAATCAATTTAGTTTAATTTAGCAAAAAAAAAAAGTAATAAATTTTATTAAGCAACCCTATCCACCCCTCTATTGTTGTCATACGATCCTACACTCAAACTCTTTCTTAGTCTCACAATTGTAAAGACATCTATTGAATAGTATGTTGAAATCATGCATTCTTAAATAATGAGAAAGATGTTTAGGAGCATTTTGACCAACATGCCATAAACAAAGTCGATGTTGAGTCTCAAAAAATATATATCTTTTCAATTGCATTGGTCATTGCTTGACATTGATCAGTAGACGTCGTACTAGGTTGATGACATTCCATTGCTTGTAAAAAGCTTCAAATAACCAAAAAAAAAAAAAAAAAAAGACTTTGTTGTCTCATCAAATAAAAAAACACAACCAAACAAGATATTTTGTCTATGATGGTTCACTCCAGTAAAAGGCGCACATATCATGTTGTACTTATTCGTTCAATATGTGCTATAAAAAATAACATCTCCAAAATAACTATAATCAATCATTGACCTACCATCTGCCCAAAAAAAATTTGTTAGATGGTTTTCAGAATCAACGTGCATTGTATAAAAGGAAGATGGGTCCTCTACTTTCGTTCTCTCTCTCATAGTCTGCGTGAAACACACAAAAAAAAAAAATCTCTAAAAGGTTCTCTCAATTCCTCTCAAGCATACAACAAAGTCATGTTGTAATTCTTTCCCTATCAAGATTACGGGTTCCCACCAACCACATCTCAACAACTCAAAGATATTGTGGGTGCTCTTTGTGGTGGTGTTTACTGGAGGCTTACTGTACGTAAAATTCAAGAGGAGCATTGTGTTGTTCTTCGGTCTTACATGTAAGTCCCTAATTCTGAATAGTTTATGTTGGAATTTATGTCCTAAATCTCGTGGATAGTAAATGTAACAAAGTTATAAATAAAACTTATTACAATAGTTTATATTCTGGTTGTCGAAAGATTAGTTTAGCTGTGCATTTATTAACCCAAATCCAATAAACTAGAATCCATGGTTGTAAATTGAAACACTCAAACTGTATGTAGTGACATAAAACTGGATAAGGTTCAAGTACATAGCCTAAGACAGTCTATAGTATACGGATAAGACTGGGTACCTTGTTCTAAGAAAATCTATGTGACGTGACCCACTTTGTCATAGTACAAACGATGTGATCCTGTATCGTTCATGTAGAGACATGCGAATGGGGGCGTCCTATGCAAAAGAGTTTGTATAAGACCGGACCGCAAAACAAGTCACTTTCACTTTATAACGTCGTTTACTGTGAAACTGACTATTTCAAAGTGATGACCTAGGTAACTCGATCTTAATCCTGAGCTAACTATGAACTCCTGTTTATTCGAGATTGTCCTTTGATTTGCATAGGTGAGAGTAGGCCAATAACGCCGCTCAATAAACCTGCCACTTTCGAGATAAGACCGGGTAGATAGCTAGGGATCACATAGTTTTGCAAGATGGAATTTACTTCTACCCGTCTTTAGGGATAGTAGAGAGGTTGTTCCCTTAAGTGTTGACTCCGGGACATGAACAAATGTGTGCCGCCCTCTCATTGGCCCGAGAGATTTTAGGTTTTGTGGTGGGACCATAAACCAATTGTTCATTAGGGACTCAGTGGAGGCTTAAGGAACAAGAAGTGTTATAGGGGTAAAACGGACTTTTGACCTGACTATAGTTATGAACAACCTGTGAAGGATTGACTTACTGATCACGGTTATATTGGGTGGACAGAAATATATCTACAGTGAGGGTAGTTCAGCTACGGGCTATAGTGGAGTGTCCTGCTAGTTAACCTTGGTTAACTAGGATTGAAAAAGTTAAACCGGTTAATCTCGGATCATTGGAGCCCATGATCTGTAGGTCTATTAGGTCCCCCTGCTAGCTCAAACAGATAAACCTTAGAACAGAATGTTGAAAGAATTTGAAAACGTTCGAATTCGATTTTTGGGAGATATCGTTAATTATATTTGGTATAATTTAATGTGTTGGTTTTAATCGTTAATTAAACCATATTTTGAGAAACTTATAGTTATTTAAATATGATTTAAATAGTAAATATGTGATCAATGCATATTCGATTTAAATTTTAATAGTGATTCAAATGTATCGGGTTTTGAGAGATGTCGAGATGGTGTATGAAATTAATTTTATATTTGATATTAAATTAATATGATTAACTAAATAGGTTTAGTTAATTGTTTAAAATTAATTAAGCATTTCATGAAATTAAGTTTTTGAAATTCAAAATTAAATTGAATTTCATGCATGGAATTTGGTGATTCTTATTTAGTACACCTACACCAAAAGAAGTTTGGTGTCTTAATTTCCATGAAAGACCTTGCATGATCATTCCTTTATAAAGAAGATGGATTGAGAAAATTTTGGATAACCGTGGATAACAAAAACCAAAGGAACTTGTTGGAAGTTCATATTCTCTCAAAAACTCATAGTTCTCTCAAGCTTTTTTTCTCCAAAATTCATCATGCTCGGGTTCCCACAAGTCCGTTCTAAGGCCGGAGAATAGCGGAGAAGATCTCGGTGGTCGTCCATGTCGAGTTCGTGAGAAGAAACATCCAAAGAGATCCATGAATTTGAGCTATCAAGGTCGGTTTCTTTTTCCCCTATTTTCGTTCTTGTTTTCAGCATGCTTTTATAATCTAAATTAATGAAAATCGGTGCCTAAGATCCGCTAATGCTTCCGCTCGAGTGTTCTTCACTCCTTTAGTTTAGAATACAGAATGCATGCTTAAAATATTAGACTCTAATCTATAGAAATCGTTCTGTAGTTTTTTGTCCAATGTATTGGTATTCTCTGTATTTGAAATTGAATTTTCAATCGGTTAAATTCGCTTCTGCTGGGATTCAATTTCTTCAGACCTAAGTAACTCGATCTTAATCCTGAGCTAACGATGAACTCTTGTTTATTCGGGATTATCCTTTGATTTTCATGGGCGAGAGTGGTTCATCATTGCCAACTCAATATGCCTACCATTTTGGGGATAAGACCGGATAGATAGCTGGAGACGTAGTCTTGCAAGATTGAGTTCACTCCTACCCACACTTCTGGGATAGCAGAGAGGTTGTTCCTTTAAGTGCTGACTCCGGGACTTGAACAAAGGGATCCCGCCCTCTCATTGGCTCGAGAGGTATTAGTTTTGGTGGTTGGACCACAAACCAATTGTTCATTAGAGGATCAGTGAGACTTAAGGAACTAGATGTAATTGTAGGGATAAGACGGACTTTTGACCTAGTTGTAGTTACGAACAACCTGTGAAGGGTCGACTTACTAAGTATGGTTATATCAGGTGGACAAAAATATATCTACAGTGAAGGGAGTGAAACTATCGGACTATAGTGAAGTGTCCTAGTAATTAACGAATGTTGGTTAACTAGGTTAATGAGTATTAGCCGGTTAATCTCAGATCGTTGGAGCCCATGATCTGTAGGTCCATTAGGTCCCCTACTAGCTCATACGGACTGAACCTTAGAACAGTGTGATGAATGAATTTGAAACTTTCAAATTCAGTTTAGGGAATTAACGCTAATTATATAGCGATATTATTAACGTATTAGTTTAGTTATGAATTAAACAATAATATAGAGAGAGCTGGAAGTATTTAAATACGATTTAAATATTGATTGCACCTCAATAGGGATTCACGTTCAAGAAGTCAGTTTTGAGAGAAGTTGGGATAGATGCAATTATTTGATTTAGTATTTGATATTAAATTAATTAATTAATTAATTATTTTTTTTAATTAATTATTTTAATTAAATTTATTTTTCAAATATCTTTAATTAAGAAAATGAATTTGAGTAATTCATTTTAACGAAAAAAAATTAAATTAATAATGAAATTATGAATTTCATATAAATTTAAAACCCAAGAGGTAAAATGGGTTAGCTTGACACCTATCCCATGACCAAGTTTTTCTTGCACCTTTTGTCTTCTTCTTCGTGTCTTTTGCTAGCAAAAGTCCATGTGTTGAAGGCTGGAAAATCCTCTATAAATTGAGAAGAAATGACTAAGATAAGGGTTAGCATTTTGGTGAAAGCTTGTTGTGTATTCTCTCTCAAAATAGGCATATATTTGAATACTCTCTTAGTTTCATTTTACTCCTAAAATCCATCACGGTTTAAGCTCCCATAAGTGGTTCTAAGGCCGGAGAATAGTGGGGAAGACTTCAGTGGTTGTCCACACATCGATTGTGAGAAGAATTCATCCACGAAGCTCTTGAATTCGACTACCAAAGGTTGGTTTTGAAGGATTGGAATTCCCAATTCCGTTACAGCGGAAGCAATTGGACCGTTCGTAAATTAATTTTGTTCTACAAAAATACCAATACATTGGCAAAAGGTTAAGCGATGAGAAACATACCTCCGTTGACGACTCTGAATACTTCAACGAATGATTCTTGATTGCTCTGCAACAACGAAGAACACCACCATTTGATCTTCCCCGCTATAACTCTGAGATTAGGAACGTAGTTGTGGGACTACCTAATCTTGAATGGGAAAAACTCTAGAGAGAAGTTCTTGAGTTGAGAGAATATGAGAAGGCCTTATGGTGGCCATATGTTGTTGTACCTAAACCCTAGGGTTAGTGTTCTATTTATAGGAGAAAGGCCATGAATAAAATATTCATTTAAAATCAATTATTTCCATAACTGATTTAATCTTTTCCATTAATCAATTCCATGACCAATCAATTCCATAATTGATTAATCTTTTCCATAAATGATTGATCACTTCCATAAGTGATTAATCATTTCCATAATTGATTAATTTCCAATTAATTAATTCTTTAATTAATTAATCACCAATTAAATATCATATATTTAATTTCAGACCTTCTATTAGTTAATTAATTAATTACCCAATTAAATATCATATATTTAATTTCAGGCCTTCAATTAATTAATTCTATAATATGAATCAAATTCATATTAAAATTTGAACTCCTTCAAATTCTCTTATATCCTATAAATTTAATATGAATCAAATTCATATTAATATTTGAACTTCTTCAAATATTTATTTTTCTCATAGACTATAGTTTAATTAAATCTCATTTAATTTAAACTAAATTGAATAATTAATTAATTCATAATTAATTAATTCATCTTCTAATTAAATACCCTATATTTAATTAGACATATATTTGAACTCTTTCAAATATATCAATCTCTCAATTTAATAAAGTTTAATCTCAAATTAGACTTTATATTTTAATGCATCATTATACATTATATTAATTTGTATCTCATACAATTAACTTAATTCCCAATATGAATTTGAACTATTCAAATTCTCTCAAGATATATTTGTTCCTAATTACTCTTTACGAGCTAGCAGGGGGACCTAATGGACCTACAGATCAGAAGCTCCAATGATATGAGGTTAATAGATTAAACTCATTAATCAGGTTAACCAATATTCATTAACTGTGGGTCATTCCACTAAAGACCCACAGTTGAACTCTTCTCACTGTAGAACATTTCTGTGTCCATGGATGTAGACCTATGCCGGTAAGTCAATCCTTCACGAGTGTTCGTAATCACGACTGGGTCGAATTACCGTTTTACCCATGTGTTACATCTGTCTCCTTAAGTACCAGCGCTCCTCTAATGAACAACCTGTTTATGGTCCAACCATTAAACAGAAAGTTCCTCTCGGGCCAGTGAGAGGACGGGATCCCTTTGTTCAAGTCCCGGAGTCACCACTTAAGGGAACACTCATCTACTTCTCCTAGAAGTGGGAAGGAGTGAATTCCTTCTTGTGTTGTCATGTCCCCAGCCTCCCACTCGGTCTTGTCCCCAAAAAGGAAGGCATATTGAGTCGGCGTATTGGCCACTCTCACCCATGCTAATCAAAGGACAATCCCTCATGAGAAGGAGTTCATGACACACTCAGGATTAAGACTGAGTTACCTAGGTCATCATATTGAAACAGTAACCAAACTAGTTAACGGTGTTACATCTAGTGGTTCACTATTTCATGGTCCGGTCTTATGCAAACTCATTGCATAGGATACCCCCGCTCGCATGTCTCCTACATGGACGCCTTGGATTAATACGTCTGTATCGAATACAAAGCGGGCCATATCACATAGTGTTACCAGGATAAGGTACCCAACCTTATCCTTGTACTATAGACCTTTTAGGTTGTTACTTGAACATCAATCCCCGTATGTCCCCACATACTAGTTCAAGTCACATGTAAACAACCTTGGATCTTAGTCTATTGGATTTGGGTCAAATTGTGCAATATTTAACAATAACACTTTATTGAAACAAGTATACAATTTGTTTACATTCACTATCTACGAGTTTTAGGGCATAAAACCCAACAGGTTTATCAAACTCTCTATTTTTCGGTTCTTGTCGTGCATGTTTTCATTCCTAAAATTAAATGAAATTAGAGTGCTTTCGATCCAAATCGCTTCCGCTAGTGTCTTGTACACTCCTTCATTTATGTCTCAGTCGAGGAGTTCATAACCCAAGGTTAGGAGCAAAAAATTTGCAAATTGAGTCGATGCATTTATGGGTTGAAACAGACTTCTAGATCTTGGAATATTAGATTTGATACTGCCATCAAATCTTTTGGTTTTGACCAAAACGTTGATGAACCTTGTGTATACAAGAAGATCATCAAGAATAAATAATAGCCTTTTCTAGTACTTTATATGAGTGATATCCTACTCATTGGGAATGATGTAGGGTACCTTACTGACGTAAAAAATTGGCTAGCGGCTCAATTCCAAATGAAAGATTTGGGAGAGGCGTGATAACGCTCATTTATGTGTGTTATGTAGCCTTAAAAACCTTAAGTTATTGTTTGGAAAACAAAGACTTTGTGTTTAAAATCTTATCATTTTTTGTCATTTTAGCAAAAGTTGTAGAATCATGAAGAAAATCTTAGAAGTATAGGCTTAAAATGTACAAAAGGAGATTATTTTTCTAAGAATTTATCCAAGTTAATGTTTTTGTGCAGAAGACTTTGCGGGGAAGAAGCACCCGCAAGAGGAGATTAAAGGTTAATGGAGCAAGTGAGGTGAAGTTGAAGAATTGCACCTACATCTGGACTTGAGGATGTGGGATATGCGATCAAAATGCACCCACAAGCCATATAAGAAAAGTAGCCCCAGCTGAAGATAGACTTGTCAAAGCTGCACACAGGAAGAAATGCGCTTGATATGCGGCCACAACTGGGCTTTCCGACAGAATATCGAGATTCTCGGGATCTTCACAGAATTGTTTGAAAATCTCCAATCTGGTATCAAATCTTCGAAGATTGTGGATTCTTACCTTCCAAGGCCTTCTTACATTGATCCCGACAGCCAACCTCACCTTCCAAGGTGTACAAAAGGGGACTAAGATGCAAAAAGCAAAGAGAGCTTGGAGTTTCGTCCTTAGGATAGATTTTTAAGTTTTTTGTAACCCCTCCGAGTTCTGATTTTCCATCCTCTGTTGGCTCTCCTCCATTCGAAAGATATTCTCACGAACATAGTATAAATAGGGTTGAGTCATTTCCCATCTTGAGAAATTTTTGAATTTTTTTTGAAATTTTTTATTCCTTTCAAGAGATTCTCACGAACCTTTGATCTTATGTTCAAGTCATAACAAGGAAGATTGTTGATGCCAAAATCCGGACAGAGGACTCACCTGACCTTCACGTGACACCAACAGTGAATTTGTAGAAACTAGGGAAGACGTGACCTGCAAGACCAGCAAAAACCGCTGCACACCGGCGTGGTGTAGGCCACACCGCCTCCGATGCCTAAGTCAGAAAACCGAGGAGAAGCTACAGATAGTAAAGGGGAGAGTTAGGAATAGAGTTTCGGAACCCTTCTTCCATGGTCAAGAGAGGGTTTTATACGTGTTTGTCCTCCTAGGGTTTTTAGGAATTCGGAGGTGTTTCGGGGCGAACCAGGCGGAACCGGGGCGATTCGGGGCATCAGGGACCGAAAAGAGGTCACCGGGCTCGGCCCGCGCAAACGGGCCGAATGGTCGGCCTCGGCCTTTTGCCGAGGCTGACCATATGGGTCGGGCCATGTTGGCCCGACCCTTTGGTCCGGTCTTCCTCTGGGTCGGTCATTTGGTCCTACCTTTGCCCGATTGTCCTCGTCAGCTCCTTGCGCATCTGTGTGGTCCAAAATCACCTATAACAAAGATGATCTTGTATTAACATCTTATACATCTTATTCATAAACTTTTTACCTCATGATCATGTTCCCTTTCTCTTATCACTGTTGTTTTAATTGTTGGCACTCTTTGCATAAACACTTAAGGAAACACGAAAGACCAAATCAATCCAAACCCAACGATAGCGTTGTTTCCTTAAGACAATTTTGTTCCCTTTATGGTGCTCAAGGTATCATGAACAATTGTCTCCCAAGATAGGACGGATTACCCACCTATGAATGTAGCACTCCAATCATAGGACTCTCGAACACTGGTATTTAAGTAATCGTACAGAAAAAAGTAGGAGAAGAGTTTTTTAAAGATGAGATTGTGTATTGTTCTTGTATTCAAAACTCAAAATGAATCACATATTTATAGACTATTTGTGGTCATTCAAATAGTCACATCTTTTCGTGTAAGGGTTGTGTCTTTTGATAAATGGACACATCCATTCACATAGGGTTGTATCCTTTTACCAAAAGACACACCCTTTCACATAGGGTTGTGTCCTTTACAAAAGACACACCCTTTCACATAGGGTTGTGTCCTTTATCAAAAGACATACCATTTCACGTAAAGTTGTGATTCTTTATTTTATTAAAATAATTTTATTCATAAATCCAACATTAATAACATAACAGTAATCCGCGAGAGTTTTCTATAACGTAAATTAATAATAAAAACTCCTTGGATATTTTTTCAAAAAAAAAAAAAAAAACTCCTTGGATATATTTGAATGTTAAAAAGCAATCGACGTATTCATCTTATATACTCCATCATTATATTGTCCCTAATCATTCCATTCATTACATCCACCTTCATATTTAAATAACAACATATAAAAGATACATAATATACACCTCAATTGAATCTTTAGTGTGGACTACTTTGAGTTAACGTCATTTTCTCAACTACTTTTATATTCTGCAAATGAAATATATATATATATATATATATATATATATATATATATATATATATATGTATAAACATAGATTTATTATTTTTTTTACCCTAATCATTCAATTCATTTCAAACACTTTCATATTGAAATATCAACATATAAAGATGCAAAATACATATCTCTAATGTGGCATCGGTATAGATTAACTGAGTTGACATCACTTCATCAACTACTTCCTTTATTTTCTACAACATAAACATTTTATTAATATTCAAATATGTATAAACAAGCCCATAGGCAATTCATATTGGATCTTCCTCTGTTGAAATGTTTCTTCTTCGAATTGAATTCTTATTTTGCAGAGTTTTTTCCTCTCCCCATTACCTAAGATTATCTGCATGCACAAAAAAACTATATTTTAGTAAAAAAAGTGCATGCAATGTCCAATATTCTTAGTCTATAAATAGTCTAACATGTGGCAGCAGATAAATAAGAAACTGTCTTTCTATTATTCAAATCCACTACTCTAACTTTGTTAAAATACAACTCTATATGTAATCATTTGAATATAATCCATGAATATATTTTACTTTCTTTGTTTTTTAATAAGCCAGGAATTTATGCAAAAAAAATAAAATAAAATAAGCCAGGAAAGTCATAACATACCTATAAAAAAATAATCTTATGATTTGTATACTTAAAATATCGAATATAACCATCTATCTATTATATATAAATCATCTTATATATTATATAAACCCATATATCTTTATTAACATGGAAGACTTCAACTCTCATTTGATACTTATATAACTGCTTAAATGTTATATAAACCCTAAAATATTTATTAATATAGAAAATATACAACCCCCACATCATGTTGTTGATCCGAAAAATATTTACTAACTCAAATATATCTTTTGCGTGGGAATGTTATTGGAATATAAACGTCGTATGATTTTTCTATAAACACTACTAACTAAGTAAACAATAACACAGTAAACATCAATAAAAAAAAATAATGTATAATGTTTATAAAACCAAAAAATATTGATTAACCCAAATATACCTGGTGTGAATGAACTCCAACCAACGACAAGGAGGAGGTAATGCAGCCGTCAAAATAGGTGGAATTTGAGAAGATTTTAAGTTAAAATTGCCCTAATTTCCAAACTTTTTCCATCGTTGAAATAAAGAAGAAAAAGAAAGAAAACTGAAAAGGCGGATTGGGTTGGCGTGAGAGTGCAGTTAGCAGTGCCGACAAGCGACAATGGCAACGGTTGAGAGAAGAAAGAAATCAAAGATGTGTGGCGATGGGGTTGGCTGCTGCAGGGAGCGACCAAGAAGAAACAAATCTGATGTTGGCTGCAGCAATGATGAAGATGAATTGGGGTTAGATTTTCGTTTTCCTAATTATTTAATTTTTTATATATATATGGAAAAAGAATAAGGGTACTAGTTTTGGGAGATTTATGAAAATAGGATAAAATTTTGGACCAAAAGACATTTACGATAGCTTCAAGTTTCATGGACGAATAGGACTTTTGAGTGTGTGAAAAGACTGTTTTATCCTTTGGATTAATTCCCTACTCATTTCTTTTATTTCACTCTCTCTTATCTCTTCAGTTTCTCTCCCCCTCTCTCTAGACCTATTCATGCTCAAGTGTTGTAAAAAAAAAAAAAAAAAAATCTCTCCGTGCTCAAGCTGTTAAAAATAGGATTGAATATTAGTTTTTTGTTGCTAGTGTTTAGGTGGCTAGTCTTTAGGCTAGTCTTGTGATATTTGGTTAGCTAGCTATTTTTGGTGTACCTTGAGCCTATATAAGGTCTTATTTGGAATGGAATAAAATGTACTGAGTTTTTACATCACTCCCACTCTTCTATTAGTTCTCTCTATTTTATCTACAAGTGGTATCAAAGTCAAGTTGTGGCATCTTCTTCTTAGCCATTAAACCAACTCCCATTCCTTTATCTTCTACAAAAGCTAGCAAGCATAAAAAATGGCCTCATACAACTATATAAGGTCTTATTATGATCATTGGAGCATGTTGATGGAGAATTTCTTGCGGTCCAAAGAGTACTGGACCGTTGTTGAAGCAGGAGTGAATGAACCAGCTGCTGGAGTTGTCTTGTCAAAAGCTGACCAAAAGAAGCTAGAGGAACGAAAATTGAAGGATCTCAAGGCAAAGAATTATTTATTCCAAGCCATTAATCGTGCCATCTTGGAGACCATTTTGCAAAAAGATACATGCAGGCAAATTTGGGACTCCATGAAGAAAAAGTATCAAGACATAATGAGGGTGAAAAGACAGCAGCTTCAAGCTCTTCGCAAAGAGTTCGAGATTCTTCAAATGAAGCAAGGTGAGTCTGTGGATGGGTATTTCTCACGGACCTTGGCTATAGTAAACAAGATGCGGATCCATGGAGAGAAGATTGAAGATGTAGTTGTGGTTGAGAAGATTCTTCGGTCGATGGATTCTAAATTTGCATATGTGGTTTGTTCAATTGAGGAATCAAAAGATATTGATACATTATCAATTGATGAATTACAAAGTTCTTTACTTGTGCATGAGCAGAGAATGTCGTCAAATACAGGTTCAACTGAAGAACAAGCCCTGAAAACTTCAACTCATGGTGAAAACTCTGCAGGGAGAGGATCAAATAGAGGGCGTGGTCGAGGTCGTGGAAGGTGGCAAGGAAGAGGACGAGGTGGTGGACATGATCAACACAAGCAAACATCAAACAACAACTCGAGATTTGATAAGTCCAACATTCAGTGTTATCGTTGCCATAAGTTTGGTCATTACAAGTCTGAATGCACAACCAACTTCAACCATGAAAAAGGAGAGCACTCCAATTTTATAGAGAAAAAGGAGCAAGAAACACTATTGATGATGTGCCACCATAACGAGGAGCTTGGACCTAACATATGGTATATAGACACTGGTTGCAGCAATCATATGTGTGGTAACAAGTCTCTCTTTTCTCATTTGGATGAAAATTATGATTCTATCGTGACATTTGGTGATAATTCTAAAGTAAATGTGGTGGGTAAAGGAAATATTCAAATTAAGACAAAAAAAGGCAATGTTGAAACCATATCAAATGTGTTTTATATTCCTGATTTGAGAAGCGATTTATTGAGTGTTGGACAACTACAAGAGAAGGGTTATGTCACTACTATCAAAGAAGGCGCCAGTGAGATATATGATCCAAGAAGAGGATTGATAGCTCGTGTTGAAATGGCCTCGAACAGGTTGTTCCCACTCAAACTAGAAGGTTTGGAGTTATGTTTCAAGACAATGTAGATGAAGACCCCACATGGCTTTGGCATTTGCGATATGCCCATTTGAATTTTAAAGGTTTGCAAGTCCTTTTTCAAAAGCAAATGGTAGTTGGTCTTCTCCAAATTTCTCCTCCCACAAAAGTATGTGAAGATTGTGTTGTTGGCAAACAACATCGTGAGAGCTTTCCAAAAGGCAAAGCATGGAGAGCACGTAAATCCCTGGAGCTGATTCATTCTGACATATGTGGCCCATTAAACCCAGTATCAAATGGGAAGAAAAAATATTTTATTTCTTTCATTGATGATTTTTCCAGAAAAACTTGGGTTTATTCTTGCAGGAAAAGTATGAAGCATTCTCAAATTTCAAGAGCTTTAAAGCAGTTGTTGAAAATGAAATTGGGAGAAAAATCAAAACCCTTCGAACGGATCATGGAGGAGAATATATGTCACATGAATTTGTAAATTTTTATGCTCAACATGGAATTCGGCATCAGTTGACAGCAGCCTACACACCTCAACAAAATGGTGTTGCCGAAAGGAAAAACCGAACTATCCTCAACATGGTTCGAAGTATGATTGCAAATGGGGGAGTTCCAAAGGAATTCTGGCTAGAAGCAGTAAATTGGGGTGTTCATGTTTTGAATCGAAGTCCCACTTTTTCGGTTAAAAACATGACTCCTCAAGAAGCTTGGGATGGGCGTAAACCATCAGTTGATCACTTTAAAGTGTTCGGGTGCTTTGCATATGCACACATTCCTGACAAGAAGAGAAGGAAGCTAGATGACAAAGGTAAAAAATGTGTCTTTCTTGGCATTAGTGAGCAATCAAAGGCTTACAAACTGTTCAATCCAATCACAAGTAAAATTGTAATTAGCCGAGATGTTATATTTGATGAACTAAACACTTGGAATTGGACAGAAGATACTCTAGAGCAACAAATAGTACATGTGAACCTTAAAGATAGTGATGAATCTTTGACACCTCAACTTGAAGATCCAGTACAACAATCAGTTGAGCTTGAGACTACCGAGTCTCAAACAGGAGGTGCAAGTTCTTCAAGATTACAACGAGTTAGAAGGAGACCAGCATGGATGGAAGATTATGAGGTTAGTGGTGATCTTTCTGATGAGGCATTTGTCCATTATGCTTTATTATCAGAATGTGATCCATTAATTTTTTAAGAAGCTGTCAAAGATATAAAATGGAAGCAGACCATGGATGATGAGATTAAGTCGATTGAGAAAAACAACACTTGGGAGCTATCAGAACTTCCTAGAGGGCAAAAATTCATTGGTGTTAAATGGGTTTACAAAACGAAGCTGAATAAAGATGGCCAAGTAGACAAATACAAGGCTCGTCTTGTCGCAAAGGGGTACAAACAACAAATTGGCATTGACTACAATGAAGTTTTCGCTCCGGTTGCAAGACATGATACGATTTGAATGGTGGTAGCATTGGCAGCACAAAACAATTGGAAAATTCTTCAAATGGACGTGAAACCGGCCTTTCTGCATGGCAACTTGAATGAAGAAGTTTACATAGATCAACCCCCTGGATATGTTCAACAGAGTAATGCAAGAAAGGTATATCGCTTGAAGAAGGCTTTGTATGGATTGAAGCAAGCTCATAGGGCTTGGTACAGTCGAATTGAGGCCTACTTTATTAAAGTTGGATTTGAAAAATGTCCATATGAACATACTCTCTTTACTAAATTCCAACATCCAAACAAGATTTTGATAGTATGTTTATATGTAGATGATTTGATTTACACAGGAAATGACTCGATTATGTTTGAAGAATTCAAGCAGTCCATGATGGTAGAGTTTGAAATGACAGATCTAGGGATGATGCATTACTTTCTTGGCATTGAGGTAATACAATCAGTAGCGGGAATTTTCATCAATCAGAAGAAATATGCACTGGAGATCTTGGACAGGTTTCAAATGGAGAATTGCAACTCAGCCACAACTCGAGTTGAACCCAATTTGAAGCTCACAAAGGACCATGAAGGAAAGAAGGTCAACAATACTCTCTATAAGCAAATGGTTGGAAGCTTGGTGTACTTAACAGCTACAAGGCCTGATATTATGTATGTTGTAAGTTTAATTAGCAGGTTTATGGAATCTCCAACTGAGCTTCATCTCCTTGTTGCCAAAAGAATCTTACGTTACTTAAAAGGGACTCCTGATCTTGGCATACTTTATCAAAGAAGAGGAAAATTAAACCTTCTTGGTTTTAGTGATAGTGATTATGCAGGAGATTTAAATGATAGAAATAGTACTTCAGGGTATGTTTTCATGCTTGGTTCAGGAGCTATCTCCTGGTCTTCCAAAAAGCAGCCAATTGTCACATTATCTACCACTGAGGCTGAACTTGTAGCAGCAACATCATGTGCATGTCAATCCATTTGGTTGAGGAACATTCTTGAAGATTTGCATTATAAGCAAGAAGAAACATCTGTCATTCATTGTGATAACACATCAACAATCTAGCTCTCAAGGAATCCTGTCTTGCATGGACGAAGCAAACACATTGATGTAAGATACCATTACTTGAGGGATCTTACAAATGATGGAATTATCAACCTAAGCTACTGTAAAAGTGAAGATCAAATGGCAGATATTTTAACCAAGCCTCTCAAATTATCAACATTTGCGAAGCTTCGAAGCTTACTTGGGGTGGTTTCCTCTACTACTTTAAACTAAATACTAAATTGCATAGTTTTAGTTTAAGGGAGGGTGTTAAAAATAGGATTGAATATTAGTTTTTTGTTGTTAGTCTTTAGGTGGCTATTCTTTAGGCTAGTCTTGTGATATTTGGTTAGCTAGCTATTTTTGGTGTACCTTGAGCCTATATAAGGCCTTATTTGGAATGGAATAAAACGTACTTAGTTTTTACATCACTTCCACTCTTCTATTATTTCTCTCTATTTTATCTACACAAGCATCTCATCTCCATGCATCTTCAAGTTTCTCTCAACCTCATTCTCTCTTTCTCTTATAAGTAAGATTTTACATTTGGCTTCTCTTGCTTATTTTTTATTTGAGGCATTTTTTCAACCTCACTCTCTTATTATGTTAGGCACTTTTGTAATAGATGATATATATTTTTTCAACAAATTTTATCAGGGGTGGATCCACGATGGGGCAACTTAAAATAAGATACATTATATATGTAATTTGCACGCTTAAATTCAAAGCTTACCTTTGGCTCGGTGGTTTCTGGATTTGTCTGCGTGAAGGTGTGCCCCTTTACATGTTCCGTCATGAATTTGAAACTCGTTCACATCATATTTAATACTTTTTTTTGTTTTTTTCCGTTTTTTCCATCCCTCCACCCGGTCCTGATTTATTTTTTCCGTCTTCTTTTAATTCTTTTTTTTAATTTGAATAGTCCAGTTTTTTTTTTTTTAATTTAAACTTTTTGAAAATATATTTTTTATGTTTTTGTTTAAGATTTTTATCATTTGATCTTTGTAGTTTGTGATTTATTCTATTTTAGCTCATATACTTTCATATATTAAAATTTAGCCTAGGTAAATTTAATAAATCTTTAGATTATTCATTATTAATTTGAAGTTACTTTTTATAGAACTTGGTAAGCTAATAATCATAATTTTCACTCAAGAAAAGACACTATTGTTAATATGTATTCAAAATTTATAAAGCGAAAGCTAATAGAGACTAATTTTTTTTTGAAACAGTTAATCATTGACTAATGTTAAGATTATTAAAAGTACAAGGATTATATTTGGAAATTTGGAATTGTTGAGTATATAAAATATAAATAGTTCCACAGTACAATGACCAAAATAGTATTTTAACATGAAAAGAATATGGAATGAGTTTATAAATTTCTTTTTAAAATTAGGAAAATAAATCAATTCTATACCCCTAAACTTTAGGATCAATTAAAACCTCAAACTAATAATTGTATTAATTTAAATCCTAAACATTCATAATTTAATTTTTTGTCTAATGGAACTATAAACTTTCAATTTTGTATTTAGTAAATTTGTGAATTTTGAAAAATGTAAGACAAGTCCCACCTATCAAACACAAAATTGAAAGTTTAAGATTCTATTAGAGACATTTTTAAGTTTAGGGACCATAGACACAAACCCGAAATTTCAGAGACTAAACATGTAATTCTAATCGATATTATATAATTTAAATATCGTATCAATGCTTCTAAAGTTAAATTTATATTAACTTGTGCCCCCTCTGACATAAAATCCTAGATCCGCCACTAAATTTTATACTTTTCAAATTTCAAGCATTTTTTTATATAATTTTTGCACCGTTTTTTTCAAGTATATCTTTGTTTAATTTTCTCGCATTCTTCTTGCTGTGAGAAAGTGCGAGAAAGTGTGAGAAAAAAATTACAAAACATTAATTTTAGAATTTTTCTCGTATCTTCTCGCTACAAGAAAGTGCGAGAAATATTAAACACCTTGATTTTCAAATGGTTAGAATTTTTCTTCTTGCTGCAAGAAGGTACGAGGAAAAATTACGAAGCATTAATTTGGGAGAAGTTGGAATTTTTCTCGAACCTTCTCGCTGCAAGAAAAATTACAACTAATTTTTAATGTGTCCGATTTTTCTACTTGTAACTTTCTCGTTGCTAATGAACCAATTTCTTGCATGGTTAACTATTCTCCGTATTTTTATTTATTTATATATATATATATATTTTTGTAGGAATTACAAATTTTGTGATAAAGGATGACTCAAATTTGTGTTTTAGTTCGTTATGGTGGAGTATGGGATTACGAACAAAGAAAATATGAAGGAGAATTTTTGAAAGGTATTGTTGGAAATGAAGGTCTTACCTCCTAAAGTAGTGGCAAGGATTCGTCGACGCAAAAAAAAAAAAAAAAAAAAAAAAAAAAAAAAAAAAAAAAAAAAAAAAAGAATCTCATCCGTTGGTGAAACTTTGAGAATGCATAAATGTAGCCGATGTTGATAGTGAGAATAGCTATCTAGTTTTCCCCAATTAATTTAGCTAGTCTTTTATGATTTGTTAGTCATTTTATTGCACTTAAGGGCCCGTTTGGTTTAAGGTTTTATAGATGCCTGAGAATAAGATTGTTGGGAATCAAAGATAACTGTGTTTGGTTGTGCATGAGAATGTCATCAGGATTTTATGAGAACAAATTATGGTTGTATTTATTTTTTAGAATTAATCAGGTAAACTTTATGTAATTTTAATAAATAATCAATAAAATAATCAAAATTAATTCAAACTATTAATAAAAATTAATGATATAATAATCATGAAATAATTTTAATGTGATAAACTATGTTAATTTAACAAATTAAAATTATTTAATTAACTTTTTAATAAATATATTTAACTACAATAATTTAATATATTGTATCCATAAAAATTATTTAGATAAATATTTAATAATAATATGATTATTTATTTATTATAAGGAAATCCAAAAAAGTAATTAATTGATTATAAATTATTGATAAGTAATTAATTATAATTATTGAAAAATGAATTTTTATACTAAATTCATTTAAATGATTTTAATTCAATAATTAAATATATTTTCGATAATATTAACTAATTAATTATAATTTTAGTAAATATGTAATTACATCCCTTTAATAAATTTGGACTAAATATTTGTTTAAAAGTCCTAAAAAAAGTATTTGTTTAAAAAAATTTGAAATTCTTGACAAATTATTATTTAATCTAATTAAATAATTCATTATATTATTTTTAATTTAGTATCCATTAGTTAATTAATTAACTATATTCAAAATAAAATTGCATATAAAAATAAAAAAGAAGTGGGAAAAGAGAAAACCCATGCTTTTGCAAGGGCATAGAAAGCCCTTGCTTATGGGCATAAATGATGCCTTGGAATACGTTATTTCCTGGGCCCACCACAGAAATCTTGAAACAAACAAGAGTATCAGAAACCCTTACCCATTCTCATCTCCAAAAACCTTATACCAAACGGCCCCTAAATGTTTATTTTGTAGGAAATTGTTGATTAGAGCTAAAACGTGAAATTGGAATTAATTGGGTGTTCGGGATGCCAAAAGAAGCTAAGGAGCCGAAAAAAATCATGTTGGAAGCTTCTCCAAGTGGGCTTGGCTGAGAGCTAGCATCTCGACGCTAGCCTTGTGACGTCTCGACGCTAGCTGATTCCTTAATCGATTTGGGCAGCATAGGTCACAACATCGAGACGCTGTGACATGACAAGAGCGTCTCGATGCTGTCAAGTTTTCCATAAACAGAAGACGCGGCAAAGGCATAGCGTCGCGACACTATGTCCACAGCGTCGCAACGCTATCGACAGATTTTCTATAAATTCTTCTTTTTGTGCTACGGATTGGGGGAGTCCAATTGGTTAGATTTTAGCCCTAATTTCGACAGAGACCTTTGGTGGGAGCTAAAGCAAGGCAAAGGAGCGGGAATCAAGCGAGAAGACGTGGAGATCGTGACGGGGACGTGTCGGTTTCGACAGATTCGAGTTTCCCTTTCTCTTTCCCTTACCTCTTGTAGTTTTTATGGCTTTTCTTTCAATTAGTTGTGTTTGTAGTTTAAAGACTATGAATTTCTAGTTGTTTGTCTTAAGGATTGATGTAGTTGTTTTAGTTTGTTGGATTGATTTGTGGTATGAATATGCATTTATTTTACCTATGCAATTATGGTTAAATGCTTTCAATTACTTGATCACTAGTTGAATGATTTGAGTGTTGAATCTTGCTCGGGAGAAGAGATTTGGCCTAAGACTTACTTTATTTAATTGCATGACTAAAGTAGAAATTCTAAGTTTGTGACGGGATTTGGAATAACTTTAGAAGTTGCTTGAAGAACTAAACCCAAAGTCTTGTATGTTAATGAACTTAGATAGGGATATCATGTTGGTTGCATGCATGAGAATCAATTATGCTCGGGAGAGATAGTTGTGATAAAAGGTTCCTAGATTTGGTAGAATAATTGCATGCTAAATTCATCCCATTAATTAATCCACAATCTCAACAATGAAATCAATTCCCTAAGAGTCTTTTCATTTGAGTCTCCACCTTTATTTTATGCTTTTTGTCTTTAGATTTATCTTATCCTTTAAGTTTTGCTCCCTAAATAAAATTGGACAAGATTATTCACGATACTTAATTTGCTAGAAAACCAATCCAGAGGACGACACTCGTTTAATCACAAAAACACTATATTATTACTTGACCCGTACACTTGCGGTAAGCAAATTGCGCATCAAGTTTTTGGCGCCGTTGCCGGGGATTGGCATATTTAGTTAAATTAATATTGTGAAAAAATTGTTCGATCTTAATTTAGGGTGTATTTTTATTTTGTAGGTAGATTGCAATTTTTTCCTTATTTTATTTATCTATATGTGTTAGTTTCCTATTTTAGTTCTTTCCTTATTTGTTTGATTTTTTACCTTATTTGTGTCTTTCTTTCTTTCTTTTTTTTTTTGTTTTTGTTTTTGTTTTAGTCTTAGTCCTTTGTTCTTGTTGGGTTATTATTTGATTGGAAGCCTAATTAACATTGTTGCTTGAATGTATTTGAATGGCTTTTTATTCAACCCCATATTCCAATTTTTCATCTTCAAGTTTTACCGCTCTAAAAGAAAATTCTTCCTTGGAAAGCATATTGCAAAATTATATTGAGGAGTCTAGAGCGAGGAGTCTAAAATTTGATGAAATTATAAAAGGACTTCAAACCCCAAAGGAAGTTAGTGAGGTGGGATCCACTTTCATAGGATGTCTAGTGAGTCATGTGGCCGATGATTCGTTGGCACCCATTCAGGAGCTTTAGTTCTTGCGATCTTGCTAAGGATGAACATTTAGGGGTGAGTTGCATAGATAGTGGAGAAGAATTGGAGAGTTGTAGCACCTTTCAAGAACATGTTTGTGAGGAAGAAAAAGAAAATGAGCTTGCAGTGACAGAGGAAGTTCAGGAGGTAAAGTTTGAGGTTGAAAAGCCTTCGTCTGTTTTATCTTCTCCATCCTTTGTAGAATATGATTGTTCCTTTTTTCTATTCTCACGAGTCAGTCTTAGAGTCAGAGTCTTTTTATTTTGATCTTTCTCCCTTTATGCTTATTTTATCCAAAAATACTAAAAATAATTCTATTTCAGGGGCCCATGAGAAACTAGTAAGCTTGCTAGTGATAGTGAGTTTTATTGATTCAAGAAAGAAGGGTCCAAAGAAATACGAGAATTTGTATGTGCCTTGACAGGCTGGACGAGCACGTCGAGCTAAAGACGTTAAACAATTGCTTATGGGAGGCAACCCAAGTAAGTTCAGTTGTGTTTTTCTTTTCGTTGTTGATTTATTTTTTGTTTTTGTTTTGTAGGTCTTGGTTCCAGTTGCTCCTTTGCTTGCAAGCTTCCATAAAAGAGGATATCGTCATTCCAGGGCAATATTGTTCACTCCTTCCATTCTTTTATTGTTCTCATGCTTGTTTATGTCGTATTTTCTTTATACATTGAGGACCATGCATGTTTTAAGTTTGGGGGTGGAATAGCATGTTTGTGGAGCCCTTGAGCATCTGAGTTCGGGCTATAGTTTTGAGCTCTCTTTGAATTGAGCATATGGTTGTTTTTTGGATGCTATTTTTGCATGACTATGATTTCTTAGGATAGACTTTCTTGTCAATTTTCAAGCTTTCAATGAGTTGTAAGCATGAGTGCCCAAAAAGAGACTTTTTAAACTTTTTCTAGGAGATGTCTTGCATGAGTAGAGTATTTGTCTTGGCTAGATTTGGATTTGAATGCTTAGGAGCGAATTATTAGGTTCATATGCTTGTTGTCACCTCGATAGGTGTAGGGAAGAGCTAAAGAGTTATTTTTTTTGCAAATTAGCATGTTTGATATTGCTTAGGAGGAAAGAAAAGAATATATGTTTATCATGATCGTGAAAGAAAAATCATTCTTGTTGTTACTTTTTAAAGAAAAGAAATTATTATGTCATGGCTTGTGCACAGTATGCAATGAGTAATAAAGATTTAGGCAAAAAGAGCTACCCCTGTTGTGATCAGTTAGGTCAACCAAAGAGTAAAACTCGGGCTAAGGGTCCCTGCAATAGGTGTGTGAAAGCTAGTGCCACATATAAATGCTTGATTTCATTTTCAATATTAAGCACCTAAGTATGGATGAAAACAAACTAATTTGTTCCATTGACTCATTAGTGAATCCTTAGTGCCAGTGTAGAGGGAAGATGAGTTGAGAGTTTAGTAAAACAATCCCGGGCTAGTAGAGTCCGATCTCGTTAAGTTGGATATCGCTTGTGTTAGTTAATTTTGGAAAACTTTTGATTTGTCTCCCTCATTGGTCCTTATGTGCATGTCTTTTGATTGCTTTAGTATTGACTTTTGACCCTTGAGGATTGAGTCATGTTTATTGCATCCATTCTTCCATTGTATGCTTGATTTTTGGTTTGCTTGAGGACTAGCAAAAGCTTAAGTTTGGGGGTGTTTGATAGCGAGCATAGCTAGCTAGTTTTCCCCAATTAATTTAGCTAGTCTTTTATGATTTGTTAGCCATTTTATTGCACTTAAATGTTTATTTTGTAGGAAATTGTTGATTAGACCTAAAACGTGAAATTGGAGTTAATTGGGTGTTCGGGATGCCAAAAGAAGCTAAGGAGCCAAAAAGAATCATGTTGGAAGCTTCTCCAAGTGGGCTTGGCCGAGAGCTAGCGTCTCGACGCTAGCCTTGTGACGTCTCGACGCTAGCTGATTCCTTAATCGATTTGGGCAGCATTGGTCACAGCGTCGAGACGCTGTGACAAGAGCGTCTCGATGCTATCGAGTTTTCCATAAACAGAAGACGCGACAAAGGCATAGTGTCGCGATGCTATGTCCACAGCGTCGCGACGCTATCGGCAGATTTTCTATAAATTCTTCTTTTTGTGCTACGGATTGGGGGAGTCCAATTGGTTAGATTTTAGCCCTAATTTCGACTAGAGACCTTTGGTGGGAGCTAAAGCAAGGCCAAGGAGCGGGAATCAAGCGAGAAGACGTGGAGATCGTGATGGGGACGTGTCGGTTTTGACAGATTCGAGTTTTCCTTTCTCTTTCCCTTACCTCTTGTAGTTTTTATGATTTTTCTTTCAATTAGTGTTTGTAGTTTAAAGACTATGAATTTCTAGTTGTTTGTCTTAGGGATTGATGTAGTTGTTTTAGTTTGTTGGATTGATTTGTGGTATGAATATACATTTATTTTACCTATGCAATTATGGTTAAATGCTTTCAATTACTTGATCACTAATTGAATGATTTGAGTGTTGAATCTTGCTCGGGAGAGGGGATTTTGCCTAAGACTTACTTTATTTAATTGCATGACTAAAGTAGAAATTCTAAGTTTGTGACGCGATTTGGAATAACTTTAGAAGTTGCTTGAAGAACTAAACCCAAAGCCTTGCATGTTAATGAACTTAGATAGGGATATCATGTTGGTTGCATGCATGAGAATCAATTATGCTCGGGAGAGATAGTTGTGATAAAAGGTTCCTAGACTTGGTAGAATAATTGCATGTTAAATTCATCTCATTAACTAATCCTCAATCTCAACAATGAAATCAATTCCCTAAGAGTCTTTTCATTTGAGTCTCCACCTTTATTTTATGCTTTTTGTCTTTAGATTTATCTTATTCTATAAATTTTGCTACCTAAATAAAATTGGACAAGATTATTCACGGTACTTAATTTGCTAGAAAACCAATCCAGATGACGACACTCGTTTAATCACGAAAACACTATATTATTACTTGACCCGTACACTTGTTGTAAGCAAATTGCGCATCAGACGTGACAAAGTAGGTCATAATAGATTAGCATGTCGTAATCTTATCACATGCATTGAGAAGTCGATTGTACAAGATTAATGGGAACACTTGTTTGTTGTATTGAACACTTTAGTTATTTTGTTTTAATTGTTGTTTGAGATACTAAATATTTTAGTTATTTTAATGTAAATGTTGTTAGCAGTGAAATGGAACCACTCAAATTTATGTAAAATAACTTGTCCAAATGAATTCCATTATGGTGAATTGCGTAAGTAGCTTATCTCTCTCTTTCTTGTTGCGAGATATTGCAAGAAAAAATCCAACACTTTAGCGTACTAGTTTTCTAGTTTATCTCACACTTTCTTGCTGTGAGATATTGCGAGAAAAATTCAAACACTTCGAAGAACCATGCTTATCTCGCGCTTCCTTGCTACTAGATATTGCAAGAAAAATTCCAACACTTCAAAGAACCATTTATGTAGCTCCTCTCGCACTTTCTTGCTGCAAGATATTACAAGAAAAATTTCAACAATTCGAAGAACCACTCTTGTAACTAACTTTCTTGTTGGGGGAGTGTGCGAGATTGGTTTCAGTAATTTGAAAGCGTGACAAAAATTTCAATATTCACAAACAATTCATAGATAAATGTCCCAAACAATCCCAAACAACGATAAGAAAGGCGAAACAAAACCAAAGAAGAAGAAAATTTGTCCTGGTTATAGATTTTGAGCATTGTGTTTTTTGTCTACCAATGTCTCACACTTTCAAGACAATGCGAGAAATCAACCAACAAACATTTCATAGACAAACATACCAAACAACAATAAGATAGGGAAAATAAACCCAAGGAAGAATAAAATTTATCCTACTTATAGATTTTGAACATTATGTTTTTTTCTTCCAACGTCTTGCACTTATTGTAAAAATTGCACAATGGCTGCATAAAAGTAGGCAATGCAAAAGCCAAGACTGCTAAAAGCTGAGAAACATATTCTAAGAAATCCAAGATTATTCAAGTGGGTGTTTTTTTGTGAATCGGAAGGCCAACTGTTTCCTAAAGTATGACATATTTTCTAACATAAACTGTCAAAATTAGAACTAGTTACAAAATATTCGAAGTATTTAATAGTAAATACTCCGCAATCTTGAATCGAAGTTGACTCTTCAGTTAGAACTGACCAAGGTTCTACATGTATAGATTGTTCAACCCCTCCTTGGCAAAAAAAAAAACTTAGTATTATGTAGTCAAGCAACCAATCAACCTATTTATCCTTGCAAATGTTTGAAAGTAAATTAAGATTGAGATGAAAGAACGAAGAATATATGATAAAAAGTCATGAAAAATTCGTGGAACCCTCGTTGTTCTTACTAACTTTATCAATTGGACTCCGAATTTGTTGAAGTTTCAATTTCAATAGGCATGTTTAAGTATTTTGCATAATGGGATTCATCCCTCAAAGCAATTTGCACTTACAAAATGCATACAGAACACAATGCAACTTGATAAATGAACAACATTAATTCCTACTCAATTATAAACAACACAAAACCTACCCCATCTTGATAAAGAATTCAATGGTGTATTCTATTCCGAGAACACAAGCAAACAGATAAAGCAAGCTATCAATATTCCGATTAGATTACTAGACAAGGAATCTTTCAACCACAAAGTAATGCCAAAATGTAAACCTGAAAATTGTTGCGAGATTCAGCTTGCCTTGTATTCGGTTCTTCTATCAAAATAGCCTACACCGTGAACTCACCGTCGTGTACTCGCGCGCATGCGCCTACCTGGAAATCGTGTTGACTAAAAACCATTTTGTTTGGCTTAAGTCGTGAAGCTACTGCGTGGAGAAGATTTAGAGGCTTTAAGCACATTTGAGGTTTTTTTTTTTTAAAAAAAAAAAAAGAACTCACCATTGTCGTCGTCGATCGTCGTGCCACTCGCCTCATATTGTTTAAATGAGGGGTAGATTAGTCCTTTCACACCTCCCAAAATCCTATTTGTCTATCAAACTAAAAACTGGACCAAACGTCTTTGCCCCTTTTGTTTGTTCTATTTTTTGCAATTTTCACTAGTTTTTTCTTTAAAATAAAATCAAGTGTACTCTTAGTTTTATATAGGTTATATTATCAAAAATGTCTGGTTTCAGTTTACCTCTGAATTTTCAAAATAATTTTAGCTCTTCAAGTTTAAAAATGGTTTCAAAATGACCCTTAAAGGTTTCTTTTTCATTAAATTCATGGACAGAAAATAATAAGTTTGCCTATATATACATGGGTAAAAAAAACACAACAAAAAACATATGCAAAAACATAAGGCCCCATTTGGTTCATGATCCGTTTTCATTTTTATGTTTTCGAAAATAAAAAATGAAAACGTGTTTGGTATACCTATTTTTAAAAACAATTTTCGAAAACAACTCAAAAAATGGTCTGTTTTCAAAAACGATAAAATGATGTTTTCATTGGTTTCCAATTTTGTTTTCAAAATAATTGAAACACGAGATACAACTTTAAAAACACATGATACATCATTCTTTTCATCAAACAATGTTAATTATCTACAAACAACATTTTCTATTTTTGATATCCAAATTCTCTGAAAAAAAAATACAAAATTACTATTAGGTAGATATTGTGTATGTTTGATATTGATGTTTTGGTTGTTATTTTTATTTGGGGAATTGTGGTAAATGGCTAGAAAAAATACCCCATCTTGTTTTTTGGCTAAGGAAGTTCAATAATTGCAGACATGGCTTCCACCTTTTTAGGAACTGCTTTTTAGATTTTTTTTTTCCAATTTTACCCCTGGTATATACGTCTATATACAAACGTTGTTAACAGCTGCATACGGATTTTTCCCATTTTTTCGGGTGGATGCACCCTGATTTACAGGGATTTTGGGTTTTGATATCCCTCCAACCGGCAAACAAGATTTTCCTATATTTGAGGATTCTTCTATCCCTCCAACAGTAAGAAAAGATTTCGTTTGGTAAGTTCCATTAATCTTCATTTATTTTTCCCTCATTTAAATATCATAGCTTAATTTATTTGTTTTTTTGCATATAATGATAAAAATAGTGGCGGTAAGTTTGTAATTAAAAGCTTTTCTCAATCTCGCCATCCAATACACAAGACAAAGTTATATCTAGATACATACATCTCAATTTTAGGCTCCAGTACACACAAGTAGGTCATAAACGGTGTAAATAATATATGTATGTATCAGTACATACCACTCTTACGGGGCCAACTTCTTCAACTACATCATTGTTTGTTTTTTTTTCCCTTGCAGGATCCTTCTTAACAACATCTTGAGGTATTTTCACAATAAAAAACAATCAAATTATAACATGTCACAAGGGTGGATGTAGTTGGCATTTTTCACATAAATCACGAAATATTGCCAAAAAAAAGAAATCCCTAAAATCAAGGGATTATCTATAAAGTAGGGGAGGCACACAATTTATATATTGGCATGACTAATATGCATGTATATAAGAGTACAGACAGACAATAGAATGTCATTCAATAGGCATTCCAACACACTTTCACCCTTCAATACACATGACAGAGTTATATCCAGATACATACATCTCAATTTTAGGCTTCAGTACACACAAGCAGGTCATAAACGGTGTAAATAATATATGTATATATCAGTACATACCGCTCTGACGGGGTCAACTTCTTCAACTACATCTTTCTTAATCCATTTGTTCTTTTTTTTTTTCTTGCAAGGTTTTTCTTAACAGCATCCTTGAGGTTTTTTACAATAAAAAACAATCAAATTATAATAATATGTCACAAGGGTTGCATGTAGTTGGCCTTTTGCACATAAATCACGAAATATTGATAAAAAAAAAAACAAATCCCTAAAATCAAGGGATTGTTATAAATTAGGGGGAGGTTGTTGCAAATATAAGGGAAGGGAAATGAAGCAGTTACCTTAGTTCAAATTTTTTGGTACAGTCCTGGCGTAGAAGAAAAATCGATTGAGCATGCAAGAGATGGTCGTCGGCGTGACGGGGGAAGGTCGTCGGCGAGATGTGAGAGGTAGGTAGCGATATACACTCTGTTTGGCGGTGGGAAATGGTAGGGAATGAAGGTTTTTGGCTCTCAAGGGTTTCGAGGTGTGGAAGACGAAGATGGACCGACGGGATGGAGCGAATGCATGAGGGCGGTTTTGGTGGGAGGGTGGGCGGTGATATGACATGTCATAATTGCAGCATATAAGGTATTATCTTTTTAGTTGATTGACAATTACTAACGTGTTCTTAGTTGTTTTTTAAGTTTAGATTTTCTTAGTTGCAGGTAGTATATCTTCAGATTGAGAGAACTGTTTTTTCCAATTAACGCATTCTGAAGGTATTTCTCTCTACTGAGGGAGGTTGAACTTTGTACTCCTTCCCCAATGAAGGTAACTCATTTTTCCGGGAAACAAATTTTTCCAGTAGAAAACGATTGTTTCTTGGATTTTTGAATTTCAAACTTCAAAATAGAAATAATATGATCCATCTAGATTTTCAAATTAGTTTCTTGGATTTTTGAATTTCAAACTTCCTAAAATGTCTCCAACTTATTTTTAGGGGTGTATTTTATCTCTCCTAAACTTGTGATTTTAGTTTTAAACGTTAAGAACAGTTTGTTGGGGGACATTTTTGTCTTCTACAAATAGGGATTTATTAATCAGTAAATCGTTTAGCCATCTATTTAATTTATAAACGTTTGTAGCCATTTTTCAAGCCACCTATTTATTTTTAGTCATTTTTCTTGTTGCCCCTTTTTATTTTTTACATGATCCTATCTATTTCTATATACTCCACTTTACAAATCAAAAGCTTCCTACAATAGTACTATCTGGTATATCTTTTTTTTCCTTATAATTTCAATTCCCAACAATTTTTTTTTTTTGAAGAATCATCTCCAACAACGTTGATTTCTAATATCTCTCTAAAAATGAATAAAAATCAAATCAAGTACAAAAATAATTATATTAAATTAATTTTTCTTTAAAAAATAAATTTTAGCAAACACATATTAATCTTTTCCTGCATTTTCGAATTTATAACCCAACACAGTTTTCAAATTTTGAATTCGAATTTAAGGTTTTTAAATTGAAACCAAACTTGTTTTCAGATATAATGGAAATAAGAAATTTGTTTTCGTTTTTTGCTAGATTCTTTATTTTCGAAAACAATTTTCAAATCACGAACCAAACGGGACCTAAATTTTTATCAATAAATTTAACGAAAAATATCTCCAAGGGTTTTTTTAAACAAACTCCAAACTTCAAAGACTAAAATAAAACCTTTGAAAGTTAAAAGGCATAATTTAAATCAACACCATAGTTTAAGGACATTTTTGTGAATTTAACCATTTTATATATATTTATACAAGGGTATAATTGTAAAGGTGTTATTTTCTTTTCATTTTTTTTAAACATGCAAACAAAAAATCTTTATTGTCATTCATTTGAAATCTATAAAAATCCATGGGGTTTCAAACAAGATTAGGAGTTTAAAATCATTTTCATGTTTTAAATTCCTAAAACAAAGCATGATATTTTAAGAAAAAGAATTGGAATATCAATGATTATATTAATTAATACTCTTTATTTTCTAAATTTAAATATAATATAATGAACATTAACGCAAATTAACCTCTATATTGACTTGACTTTTGATGAAGCCGATAATTTTTTCAAAACTAGACATCAACCAAATTTCAGTTTCAAGATCTATTGAAAATTGAAAACAAAAATAAAATCCTAATCAATCGTTATTGAATGATCTCTATTGAGAGTGACAAAGACTATATTCAAATCTTGTCTTCCAAAGGATCATCCAAAATTTATATCTTCCTTTATTACAAAACAATTCTTTACCAATCATCTTGATAGGTAAATTCCTATATATTCCAACACAAGAATGTTAAAGGCCAACTTAAAAGAGAAGTTTGATGATAATGGAACCCAAATATATATAGAGAGAGAGAGAGAGATGTTGATACGACAAAGCGGCTCTGATACCAAAATGATAAGGCAACCCTAATTCTCAGGCCAAAGATCCAAGCTATTGAGGAGCAAGAACCCTTGAAACTAAGAGATTAACACCTCCTTACACAAATTAGAACCAACCAAGAGAAAAAGCTAGAAATTGATTACCTCTTATGATCAATGATCTAGAAGTAAGATTGGAAATCTTGTCCTAGATTGAGTCATTCCACAATCGAACTTGATCAAGGCCGGATTGAATGGCTCAACATGCAATCTATCACAAGAATTGCAAGATTCCTAGAAAAGGGATTTCTAAGAAAAGTCTCAAATATGAGAGTTCATATTTCATTCATCTCAAATCTGAATTTTACATACTAGAATGAGGCTTTTTATAGCCATTGTGTGAATGAAACCTCAACCTTTCAAATCCCCAAAATAAAAGCTACAAAGCATTCATGACCATAATTGGCCTACAAAGTAACCCCCCACTTAATCTAACCTTGAAACCCACGTTTTGGAAGCCCAAAAGTTACAAAATTACAAATAAAAGTTGATTACTTAGATATTAAATGTGTTTTCAAAATACGGGCACTTGGAACACCATGATTCTTATCAGATGTCTCTCAAAATTAATCTAAACGGGCTTCTCATTTGAAAAAATGTAATGAATATAATAAAATACATACACAACTACATCGATCAAGCCAAAAAGCAGTTCCTCACTGTTTCAAGAACATGATCATAATTGGTCGAGCATGAGCTCCCAATGTCGAACTCAAGCAAACATATAAAGATCATGCTAATCTAACTCAATAATAAATAGTTTGATATCACCTTCGTTGCCACAACAATCATACCAAAAATGATGATTAACAAAGCACACATCATATGGATGCAACAAAGTTAATGAACAAACCAAGCACAATAGCCAGCTACGGAACCGATCGATACATCGTGGAGGTGCTGCTGAAGAAAATGTGGTCGATGGAGGGGACGAGTAAAGAATGGAGAGGGAGGAAAACTCGAAAGTCATGTCATGATGTCAGAATGCATCAATGAAGCCACATGGAAAGGTGGCTGATCAAACTTTCTGGTCAGATCACATCATTGAAGTCATGATTGATTAACATAAAGGACAGGGACCAGCCCTGCCATTTTCCCATCCCTCCCTGGGCGTTTCTTTTTCACCTGCAACAGTAATGACAGTACATTAGTTCGAATAGCATTATTGCCTTCAGGTAACAAGTAATCAACCACAGATGAGTTCTCGAGTCTAAATTGGGAGAAATCAAGTGAACTCTTTTTGGCTGTTTCATTCCATCCTTTAACGAAAGATAAGATATAGTGCTAAATGTAAACTATCCCGAATTAAGAATATTAGTAAAATGATCCAATTATATAAACTATTTTGATCCTTGCTTTCTGGAGAGTGCACAGAAACTGCAAAAACTTTGAAAGTATATTCTTCAACAAAAAAAAAAAAAGTCTCCTTCCATTATACTCACATAGAACCAGCCATCTACTTCGTACTCAATTTCAACTTCTTCACCAGCTGTTAAACTTAACTGCAAGGTATGAAACAATAGTCAATATTACTATGCCAGTTAAGGAAATCAACAGATTTAAAAACATATGATAATAAACATCTGAACGATGTAGACCAACTTACAAGGAAAGAGGTGAAACCAGTAAACGGACAAAAAGTAAAACCAATAAAGAAATAGTAAATACCCACGAGAAAATAAAATTATGAATTACCTATGAAAATAACATAAAAGAATGTAGCTTTAAGTTTACATGAGTTTTTTTCTTGCCATGTAGCCTTATGTTCTCTTATCAATAGATATTTTGGTCGTTCATCTCCTGTTCTCTAAAATGTATGTCAACACGCAAGTTTGCCTCTTCTCCTCCCCAAGATCGACATCTGGCCAAGCTGGGTGAAAGATCAGGTCGAGGCTTGGAACAGTTCCAGGTCCAGCAGGCCTAAACAAGAAGTAGGCTCACTTCTATTACATGGTCTGGAACCATGGGCTTGATTCATCGGGTCAAATTTTGGGTAATTAGATAAGGCTTATTTTAGATAGTGCTTGTCAGATCAATCTACTGGGTAATTTTCCTTAAATTTTTAAGGCAAAACTACATGTTTTTAAATCTTTTTATTTCTCCAAAGTTTATTAACACTTGTATTTATAGCTTAAGTTTTGGATCCACCCAAGTTGGCCCACCCTCCAAACTCATAATCTAAACCAAGCCCAATCCTAGGCCAGGCTTTCGGCCACAGGCCAAATGATATAACCCCCTTAACTTCTGCTTCCTGATCGGTTATCCTATTTATTAACAAGCATTTGATTTGAAGAGTATTTTGACGACATTGAAGACTTTTGCTTCAAGGCTAAATCAACATGAAACTAATTTACGGAACATGACAACCTAGCTTTTATAAACAATGGGCATGGCAAATCTTTCGTTTTTCAATTTTTGAACAATCACTTGTATCTTGCATTTCACATTCAACTTGTCAAGACATATATTTTTTTTTAAAAAAAAAAAACAAATTCACCCATCCAATCAGTATTTCTTACATCTTGATAAAGTTTAGAAGTACCTTCAGTATCATGGAATGCACATAGTTAACGACATTGATATTTTAAGGTTGTTTCGTATAATACCACAAAAGCTTTAGTGCTTGGGTATCTTCTTGGGGTTTCTCCCAACTATTGGCACCCCTTGCACCTTCTCATATTCTTTCGTTGAGAAAAATGGAAAAGCAAAAAGAAACAACAATATGATATAAAAGAACAGGTTACCTCATCATCACCACCAGCAGTGAAGTCATAGAGAGCGGATCCATGTTGCGGATTTCCAGAAGAGGCACGGTCTTCTTGAGATCCAAAACTCTGAGAACCACGCCCTGCTAAGGGGTTCTCAAATGATTCATACCGTTGCATATGAGGAGGTGAGTATGAAGGGGGATCTTCCCTGATCTGAAAAGCATGAAGGGTTCAACTATAAGCAGAAACTATTTGACAAAAAATATATATATATATATAGATATACAAGGAACAGATAACTAACCGGAGAATCTAAACCCTCATGTATTGTTGGATTGCTAAACCTGCTAGCTCCTGATCTTTCCTGAAGATTATTAATATGCATCACAAATGAAAAAATGAATCTCAGAAATGGAACTAGTGAAAAATTAAATCCTTAAAGCAAAATGCAGAAACCTGCCCGTCAAATTTAGGAATGTAAAATTTAAGTTAATAATTGTTATGCTCTCGCAGACAGTTGAAAAAAACCAGTCACAATTTATATCTCATGTAGAATATCGTAATCTCTAGTAATCAGATTTTTTTATGAGAAAACCTGCTTTCATACCCTAATAATCAGATAACAAAATACTCATATCCTAGACACAGCAAAAACAAAAAAATATGACTAATTGTTTGTTTTTATTTCACCCCATTTGGAGTTTGTATCCTTTTGAGCATTAGTCTCGTTTCATTTCTTCAATAAAAAGTTCTATTTCTTGTTAAAACAATATATATATTAGTTTCTTTTCTCCACAAGAAACATAACTTCCATTTCCAATTTTTTTGTCCCATAAGAAACTTATATTGTCTGTCATACCGAAGTTTGGGTACCACCATAGGAAGGTCGTGAACTAAACAATGAAGGATAGTTCATTCCACCAAAGTGAGAAGATATGGAAGTTTCAACTGAGCCTGTTGACTCAGGAGAGGATGAACCAGACGACCGTGCATCATCTTCCTGATTCAAAAGAATAACAGTCACAAACATCACCACAAACTGTCAGTCCAACACTCACCAAACTGCAAACTCTACCTACTACATGGAAAAGTAAACTATACTACCTCTAGTTCCGAAGACTCTAGGAGAGTCTTTGCCCACATGTCATCATAACTAACTGATGGCCTCGAAATGATATTCTCATCATCAACATCGGGAGCATCAGTTCCAGCACCAGCAAGAAATTCATTAACCTAATGGGAAGTAAAGATGAGATAAATCTCATTTAATGGAAAACAGAAGGCCAATTAGAACAAAAGTACTTGTGCAGACTTGAACAAGTACCTTCAAATCCATCCTTCCAAAAAATTAGGGGGAAAACCCTAGTCTTTATTAGCAATTGAAAGCATAATACCTCTTATAGCTTCATAAAGCGTTTAGTTTCATGAAATTGTTACTAGTAGACAGTTCAATTGTAGAAATCTGGACATAAATTATAGAGGTCTGGGCAGTATGCAATGTTTTTTTATTATCAATCTTTCTTTTAGAAGAAACTAAATAAATTTAACCTTAAACTTATTCCTAGAAATTTGCTAACCACTTCCATATACCTGAATCAAAATGTTTGGCATCAGATGCAAGAAAAACATAAATGGAGCATTGCCCAAAAGCATTTAGGGAAGGGTACACAATGAAGATAAGAAAATCTCGACTTAACAGAAGCACTCCATCCCCTCAACTCAGAAGTTAAGAGAACTCAGACAAACAAACTAAGAAAAGTTGAAATCTGTTGTGAAAGTAGCAGATAATGATTTCACTACCACTCTAAAAGACTTACTCTGCTCATTGCTGGTGCGCTGCTTCCCAACAGTCCATCATCACCAAGATTTGCAGCCCAAGCATTCACTAGGTCGTCATCAAGAGCATCTGGTTCATTGGTTGCAGGTTTTGATTCATAAATAAGATCAGAAATGCCAGTAGCAACAGCTGGATCACTCAAACCAGTTGATGCACTTATATTGTGTCGTGTCCGATAGATGTCGATCAGCTTTGCACTGACAATTTGAAATCAAATTAAGTTTCAAATAATAAAATCGATGTGGGTAATAAACAGGAAAATGCTGCTCTTTTATTTCTCTATGTAATAAAACAGAGTCAATTTTGATATGTTCATCCATTTAAATGAATAGGAAAAAGGGCCAAAATAAACCTTAGACATAAACAGCATAACTAGATATCATTTGCTTATTCCTTTTAAAGTAGAAAATTAGTTTTCCACTAACAAAATTCTCATCAAATTATTAGATTATTATGTCGCTTGTTTTAGATTAACATGTCAGGTTATTTTCTTCTCATTTTTATAAGAAACAATTTCATTGATGTATGAAATTTACAAAAGGGAAAAATAATCCAGGGATATTATAAAAGGCTCTCCCAGTTGGAAACTTAGGAGGCATAGCTATAAGATGCAAAGAGATTAGACGATTTACACCCAGAAATAACATAATAAATAACGAGATCAAAGAGCTCATCAAAGGATAACTCTTTGTCCAAAAAACCCATTATTATTTTCTTTCCAAAGAAGCCAGAGAAGGGCCCTAATGATGTGCTCCCAGATTAGTGCTTTGGTACCCTTGAGGAGGGCCTAACAAAACAGAGTCAAGAAGTCTCTAACGTCCCATGGGAAGGCCATATGCCAGTTGAAAGAAGAAAGGATTTTGCTCCACAAAACCGAATGAAGGAGCAGTGAATAAAAACATGGGCCAATGTCTCGTCACTTTGCTTGCATAATCAGCACCAACTAGGGGACAAGGCTAAGTAGGGCATACAACGTTGCAGATTGTCTTTCGTACTAATAGCTCTATGTGCAAGTTCCCAAAGAAAAATTTTGATATTTTTGGGATACCTCTCTTTCCAAATACCCCTAACCAAAACCGGGTCAATTATGAAAGGTGAGTCTGACATATCAGTAATCAAGGATTTCATGGAGAACTGACCATTAGTGCTAGGGAGGCACCTCCATATGTCTTCTCTTTGAGAGAGAATACTTGACTCGAGGATTACACTCAAATCCCCTCACTCCACTGCTTCACCATTTAAGTTCCTGCTAAGCTGTAAATTTCAAAAACTGTTTTCAACATTCCACACATCCTTTACCAAGGTTGTTTTGCATCTCGAGATTCTGTAAAGGTGGGGAAAGCAAATTGCCAAATATTGGTTTAATACCTATGGATAAGACCAGAAGATGGTGTTGCCCCCATTTCCCACATGATGACTAATCCTGCTAGTGATGAGATCTAGATATTTAACAATGGATTTCCATGGGCCTTTGGCCTTTGAGAGAGACACCCAATTCAATGAAATGACAGTTCCATATTCAGCTTGTATAAGCTTCCTCCACAAAGCATCCTTTTCTATTTCGTACCTCCAGATCCATTTAGTGAGGAGGACCCTATTTTTGTCTCTCATAGAGGAAAGGCCCAGACTACCAGAACCCACTGGGAGAACGACTTTACTCCACCTAACCAAATGGAGGTCATCTTTCCATAAAAAGATTCATCCGCTGTCCGGCCGCCATTCTTCGTCGTTTTCATCCGTCGTCCATCTGCCATTCTTCGACGATTTCATCCGCCGTCCATTCGGTCAGTTCGCCGCCATTCATCCGTCGTCCGTCCACCATTCTTCACCGGTCGCCAGTCCGGTGTTGTTGTGGTGTTAGTCGTTTGTCCGCCATTCTTCGCCGTTTTCATCCGCCGTCCGTCCGGTCAGTTCGCCACCATTCATCCATCGGTCGTTTGGCTGTCCAGTCCGAATTGTTCGCCATTCGTCCGACAGCTACTCGTTATTCAGGGATCCCTTTGGGCTTTGGTTTGTGGTTGTCTTCTGGTATATGGTTCTATGGAAGTGTTGGAAGAGATGAGTTGGTGTATCCGGAATATTTACTTTCGCCTATAGGGTGAAAAAGATGAGTGTTTTATGGAAGGTATGAATAAAGATCAGAAAATTCACCTTTCTTTATCCCTCCTAGGTTGGCTTGAAAACTCATTGGTTGAACTTTTGCAATATCCTGTTCACTCATTTTGTAACAAGAAATTTAGGGATGATTTTGGAACCATTCGTCTGTCTAAATTTAGATCTCCCAAGGGTTGGTATTTGGAATGTGTCGTTTGGCCTTTTTAAGAAGGAATGAAGAATGTTCATGTTCCTGTTAGTTTTGATAAGAAAGGTTGTATTGTTTTTTGGGAAATGGTAAGAGACTTTCTCCTTAAATATGGACAACTAGAGTATTCTGAGTTGGGTTCCTCTACTCGGATTTGGAAAGTTGATACGACTCAGGAAGATGTGGTGAAATCGTCTGAGATTTCTTCCTTTTGGGTAAGGAAAGAAAGAGAAGTAATGGATTTGAATTTCAATTCCATTTTTGTGGTTTCTAGGTTGTTGGCTCATTACTCTTGGAAAGATGTTCAAATCGCTTTAGAAAATCATTTTCAAACTAGAATTTCAAATAATCCTTTTTTGGATGACAAAGAGTTGATCAAGTTTGATGAAGGTCTTTCGGATTTTTTTTTATGAATATACCAACTTTCATTAAGGAAAAATGAATGAATACAAGGGCATACAAAAAAAACCAGTCCCCAAAAAGACCTCCCTTAAAGGAAGGGTTGCCAACTCAAAATGATAGAACCTAGCGTATAATTACAAAAAGCCTTGGACACTGAGGTCCAAAGAGAAACATAGAATCTAGTGAGGGCCCATACATCGGAAGGACCTCTCTCAGTGCCACAAAAAACTCTATTGTTTCTCTCACCCCAAAGATCCCATAGTACAGCACACACCCCAGCTAACCATAAAAACCTCCCCTTCTCGCGAAACGACGGATGGAGGAGGAACTCCTGGATCATCTACCTATAGTCTCTGAATCGTCTCGCCTGAATCCCGAACGTGTCATAAAAGAAACTTCACACCGAACTGGCAAACTGGCAATTCCAATGGATATGGTCCAAATCTTCCTCTGCCTTCCATAAGATGCAACAAAACGGGCCAACCAAGGAAGTCATCATCCTCGAGAGCTTATCTATCGTACTAACTCTTCCATGGATAACTTGCCAGATAAAGAACCTTACCTTCCTCGGGATCTTTACTATCCAAAGAATAGAAAAGATAGACTCACTATGGGGAGAAGGGTTGAGAAACCACCGAAAAAGAGACCGACAAGAAAAACCCTCAGCAGGGTTAAGACTCCTACAACGAACATCCCTTCTTCCCTCCCTAAACTGGCAATCCCTACAAAGATAAGAGATTGATGACCTTCGTCGTTTCCCTATTGGTCAAATGACAACGGAAACCCAACGAAAAGGATAATGAGCTCCCTCTATGATTAAGAACGTCGGCAATCGAGTGACTTTTCATTAAGAACAAGCGATAAAGATAAGGGAAATTAGAGCAAAGAGAACTATCTCCCACCCACTTGTCCTCCCAAAAGTAAGTATTACTACCATCCCCTACCTGAACACGAACCAAGCCTGAAAATTATGATATGAATTTTGATGGAAAATGGTGTCTTGTTGGTGGCCTTCATCTGAAAATTGTGCGTTGGTCCGATGAAAAGCATTCTCACCCAGAATTAATCATGAGTTATGGAAGATGGATTTCTATTAAGAATTTACCTTTGATTTATTGGAAACGACCATGCTTTGAAGCTATTGGACAACATTTTGGTGGTTTGATTAGTATTTCCTCTCAAACACTTAACTTTATTGATTGTTCAACAACAGTAATTAAAGTGGAGGAAAACATTTGTGGCTTCATTCCAGCTGAGATTGATGTTAAAGTGGGAATATCATAAATTTCTCTCTCCATTTTGGTGGTATAGCATCTCTTGACCTCTCAAGTGTCATTTGATTCTAGGAAATTTATCCCCTCAGGATTTTTCAAATTATGTGGATTTAAAGCGGGTTAATTAGGTCATGGAAGATGAATGTTTCTTTTTACCAAATGAAGATGATTTAGTGATGGCTATCGAGGATTCAAAGGTCCCTTCGGTGTATGATAAGAATCTTAATTCAAATGTTCCTGATTTGATAAAAGGCATTTCTTTGGATGGGCATGCAGATGTTAATTCCCTCGGTTTTAAAGGGATTCTATGGTGTCTCCTTTGCAATCGAAGCCAAGTTTAATAAAACCCTTTCCTCTTCATTATTCTAGAAGAAAAAGGTTTTCCTCCATTGATATTTCAAAGTCTAATTTAGATTATGTAGAGGAATCTTGTGTTCGTCTTTTGGCTCAATCCTCAAATCAATTGAAGTCTCCCACGAAAGGTTCTAAGATGCAAGAGACTATACCCTGCCATGAGTTTTGGTCAATCGCAAGTTTCTCTTCCTGGTTCAAACATAAAATTCACCAAAGGTATAAGTCTCTCTTCTCCTAAGAAGACTTCTTCTTGTTTTGATTCTGATGGAGAATTGAATGTTAGTATGAGCAGTGTGGAGTCAATTTTTCATATTTCGAAATTTGAGTTGGTTGATCAAGTTGAAGACGATTCATTTGCTGATACTTTTGAAAATCTTTTTGAAGTTAACGTTCAAGGTGTTGATAATTTCGAGGGGGTAGTTTCTTCGGTGGCTTCTTGTGAGGTATCCTCACAAGTTGTATTGATATTTAGAGAAAGAGCTAAACGACTACAAAAGCTCCCGGCCAATTCGAGAGGGCCGATAATCTCTCCTTTCTCCTCCTAGCTTTCAGCTATTCACGAAATAAAACCTAAAGACGACTTATTACAAAAGATACTATTTATATGAGGAAAGCATAACGGAAATAAAGGCATAGCTTGTCCCCCTCATTGCGCACAATCTTCTAAACCGATTCTGCAGGGAATGTTGGGTCTGCATTTCCCTTTTTACCCCTTCGAGCATGTTGCAAGATAACTGGAGGCTAACATCACCATTGGGGTCAAAGACACCTTGTCCTCAAGGTGGTAAGTGGGAAACTTCTCTCGAAAGGCTGATAAAAGCATCCAAGTCGCTTCATGTTCCGGTAGATGCTTCCAGCTGACTAGCAACTCAGTTTCCCCACTATCTTGGTTCTTCCTACATGCGTAGATGTCATCTAGTTCAGCATGCCACTCAAAATTCTTCGTTATTGGGGGTGGAATCGGTTGCACAACATTCTTGTTCCCCAACATCTTCTTGAGCTGAGAGACATGGAACACTGGGTGCACGCTAGACGTTGATGGCAATTTTAGGCGGTAGGCAACCTTTCCAATTCGTTCTTCTACCTCATAAGGCCCGAAGTATTTAGGAGATAGTTTCTCGTTCTGGCGATTGGCTAAGGACGTCTGCCTGTAAGGCCGAAGTTTAAGAAATACCATGTCGCCGGCCTCGAATTCCACTTCCCTTCTGTGTTTATCAGCAAATTTCTTCATTCTTTCTTGTGCAAGGCGCATATTTTCCCTTCCCGGGCAACATCCCGCTCCACCAACTGCTGTTCCAAGGTGGAATTGGTTGTTATCTGTTCGCCATAAGATATCAGGGGTGGTGGTGGTCTTCCATAAACTGCTTGGAAGGGAGTGATTCCAATGGATATATGAAATGTAGTGTTGTACCAATATTCCGCCCAACCTATCCATTGAAACCACTTCCTAGGCCTCTCCCCGCAAAAGCATCTTAAGAAATGCTCTACACATTTGTTGACGGCTATGGTCGCCCATCCGTTTGAGGATGATAAGATGTGCTACGCTTTAGTTTAGTCCCTTGCATCCGAAAGAGTTCAGTCCAAAAGTGACTGATGAAAATTTTATCCCTGTCTGAGATTATCGAGCCCGAGTACCCATGTAGGCGAACAATTTCTTGAATGAATTTGGCTACTACGGTTTTGGCGGTGAATGGGTGTTTCAGAGCTAAGAAATGTCCATATTAAGTCACCAGTCAGCCTTTTATACGTACGAAGGAAACCAGAGTTTCCCCCAAGAACAGAATCATGGTAGAGTTGCAAAATAGACGGGATAAGGGAAGAAGATTTAGATACTACTAACCTTCCTTTGTATTTCAATACTCCTTGGTGAAGAGAAAACTGAGAGGTATCATCAGGATCTTCTTGCAGTCTCTTAACAATTGAACAGAGGTGTGGATTCGTGTTCACTTCCTCCTGCCAAATCAATAATAGAGGGCACCACCAAATGAGCTAGGTGAGCCACCGGGGGAAGTCTTGAGAGAGCATCCGCTGCCTTGTTCTCTTGGCCAGGTTGGTATTCAATATCAAAAGCATATCCTAGAAGCTTGGACACCCACTTTTGATATTCTGGTTGGATTACCCTCTGTTCTAGCAGGTGTTTTAAAGCCCTCTGATCTGTTCTCACCACAAATTTTCTTCCTAACAGATATGGTCTCCAACGTTGCACTGCCATAACTATGGCCATGAGCTCTCTTTCATAAATCGACTTGGCTTGGGCCATGGCTGACAAGGTGTGACTGTAGTAGGCAATCGGTCTCTGATTCTGAGATAAGATTGCCCCCAGACCAGTTCCAGACGCATCAGTTTCCAATACAAACAGTTGGCTGAAATCCGACAAGGTTAACACTGGTATTGTCATCATCGCTTGTTTCAGCTTCTCAAAAGCGCTTGACGCTTCTTCGGTCCACTGAAAGCCTCCCCCCTTTATGACTTGGAGTAGGGGAGCTGCGATTCCTCCATATCCCGCAACAAATCTTCTATAATAGTCTGTCAATCCGAGGAAGCGACGCAACTCTCTAATGTTCTGGGGAACATGCCATTCCACCATGGATCGTATTTTCTCAGGGCCAGCTCGGACTCCCTCCGCAAATACCCAATGGCCCAGGTATTCGATACTTTCTTTGACAAACTCGCATTTCTTGCCATTAACAAAAAGATGGTTATCCCTCAACATATTAAACACAACGCCCAAATGTTTCAAATGGGTATCATAGTCAGCACTATACACTAATATATCATCGAAGAAGACGAGTATGAACTTTCGTAGGAACGGTCTGAATATCCTGTTCATCAGCCCCTGGAACGTTGCCGGCGAATTGGTCAAGCCAAACGGCATGACTAGAAATTCGTAATGCCCCTCGTGAGTGCGGAAGGCTGTTTTCTGGATATCATCACTATGAACACGGATCTGGTGGTATCCAGATTTCAAGTCAATCTTCGAATAGATACTTGATCCATGAAGCTCGTCGAGCAGTTCCTCTATCACTGGAATAGGGAATTTATCCGAAATAGTCACATTGTTCAGTTCTCTGTAATCTACACAGAACCTCCACCCGCCATCCTTCTTTTTCACTAGAAGTACCGGACTGGAGAACGGGCTACTGCTCGATCTGATAATTCCGACCATCATCATTTCCTCTACTAATCGCTCTATCTCGTCTTTCTGAACTCGAGCGTACCTGTACGGTCTGACATTTACTGGTTATGTTCCCTCTTTTAACTGAATCATGTGATCTAGCTCTCTCGACAGGGGTAACCCTGTCGGGGATTGGAAGACGTCAGTGTATTCCTCTATTAGCCTTCGCACAGAGTTCGGTAAGTCTGTCTCCATGGACGACAGTTCCGGTACCACTACTAAGGTGTGGCATTCAACCAAGAATCCTTGGTCCTGATCTTCCCAAGCCTTTGCCATTCTTTTAAAGGATACTTGAGCTCTTGTTAACGAAGAATCGCCTTTGAATTCCACTTCGGCTTCTCCGAACTTAGCCTTCATTGATAGAGCAGGCCAGTTTACCTCTGTTATACCCAACGTAAATAGCCACTGCATCCCCAAGATAACATCAATGTTTGGACCGAGCTCCAGGGAAAGAAAATGCTCGACTATCGTGATATCTGCCACCTTAATAGCTACAGATTTACATACCCCTTTTCCTTTAACCGCTCTACCCGACCCAAGGATCACCACATAGTTCTTAGTCACAGTTATTGGCAGCTTGAGGTTGTCCACAATACGTTGTGCGATGAAATTGTGGGTCGCCCCATAGTCTACCAAAACTACTATGTCTTGATCTGCAATGCTGCCTTTCATCTTCATAGTCCCCGGATTCAAGAACCCAATCACTGAGTTAAGAGATAACTCGACCGCTTCTGCTACTTCAGCTGTTTGCATGGTTACTTGTTCCTCTTCCTCGACTTCTATTATTTCTTCGTTTTCTTCTTCAGCGTCTTGGAATAAAAGAACATTCATTTCCTTCAGTTTGCATTTATGGCCCCCGTTCCACTTCTCATCACACTTAAAACATATTCCCTTGTCACGCTTAGCCCAATATTCTGATTCTGAAAGACGTCTGACCGCTGTCTCTTTGCAAGTTGTTGCCGCCGTTTGACCAATTGGCAAGGTCACCGTTTTCGTTTGCATGTGATCGTTGGACTTGCCTCCCTCTTTGGAACTAGCAGAGTTGGGCTTAGGCTGAGTTACTTGGGTCTTGGAATACCCTGAGTTGGGCTTGTTAGCGTTGATTCGGGCCTGCTCCTTGTCCTCTTCCAATTGAGCCTTCTTCATCACTGTGAGTCCACTGGTTTCCCAGCACTCCACGGCCGCCTTGATGACTGGATCCAACCCATTCAGAAAGGTACTCTCCAAGACATCTTCTGATAAGTGCGGCAGCGGCGCCATTAACAGCTCGAAAGTTTTCCGGTATTCTCTCACTGTGGTTTCTTACTTGACCGCCAAGAATCTGGCTAACACACTTCCCTGATGAGTCGCTCGATATCTCTCCAGGAGTTTGGTTTTGAAGTCCCGCCACCCCGAGAACGGTTCGCGTTTCTCCAATCCCATGTACCAGTTGAGAGCTTCGCCCTCTAAACTTACTACTGCAACAACAAGTTTTTCATGATCAGTAACTTGATATAATTGAAAATACCTGTCCGCTCTGAAGAGCCACGCATCTAGGTCATCGCCCCCGAACACTAGCATCTCCACCTTCTTAAACTTGAGGCGTTCACTACCGGTCCCTGCGATCGGGTCTTTCTTCACACTCTCACTTGTAGCTGAGGGGGGCGCGTCATCATTCTGGTTGCTCAACTCATTTTGTGTGTCCCTCTCCTTCTCTTTTCCCTTCGAACCCGATGCCTCTGTGACGCCGGAGGACGGAGGTTTGGTTCGCCAGTGGACCATCTCGCTTGCAATCGCCGCTACAGCCTTGACCTTTTCCTCAGAAGTTTGCGAAAGCTTCGTTAAGTTCCTCTCGGTCGCAGGTAGCTTCTGCATTTCTTTCTTGATTCCTTCTAGTTCAGTGTCCGTCACATCCAGCCTTTCCTCGATCCTTTTCTGTGCCATTTTTCCCAGTCTTCCCAGGGTGAACGTGCTCTAATACCAAGTTGTGAGGTATCCTCACAAGTTGTATTGATATTCAGAGAAAGAGCTAAACGATTACAAAAGCTCCCGGCCAATTCGAGAGGGTCGGTAATCTCTCCTTTCTCTTCCTAGCTTTCAGTTATTCACGAAATAAAACCTAAAGACGACTTATTACAAAAGATACTATTTATATGAGGAAAGTTTAACGGAAATAAAGGCATAGCTGGTCCCCCTCATTGCGCACAATCTTCTAAACCGATTCTGCAGGGAATGTTGGGTCTCCATTTCCCTTTTTACCCCTTCGAGCATATTGCAAGATAACTAGAGGCCTAACACTTCTCCTCAAATCCCAACCAAATTTTCTTCTCCGATTGAGTTATGTGGGTTTCAGATGCAAAAATTCCTAATTTGTCTCCAACAGTTAAAGCTCTTTAATGGTTTTCTCATTAGCTCAATTTTGAATTTCTCTCAGGGTTTAGTTTTTTCAAGTTGTGCTCTCGTCAGATTTCATTGGTGCAATTTCCATTGGTGGTAAAGTTTTTTCGAAAATCCTCCTTCTCCTTGCTTCCTTTTCAATTGGTCTCTTCAGCCGCTTGGTGGTTTTGTTCTTTTCTCTGTTTTTTATCGCTTTTCTGTATGTTTTTGTTGATTTTTCAGTTATAGTTGTCCATCTTTAATCTTTATTATGGTTCTCTTAGTTCTTTGGTGGTCTTCTTTTCTAGTTTTTCATTTTCTTTGGTCTGTATCTTCTTCTTTCCTTGGTGGTGTTTATAATCTTGAGCATTAATCTCTTTTCATTCTATCAATGAAAATCTTTGTTTCTTGTTCAAAAAATAATACTAAATGACAAAAATAATAAATTTTAAGAGTGAAATACATTAAGTTCATTTTTTTACGCATACAAATGCATAAACTTATTAATTTTGAATTTCCTTCTTGTATAAAAATGATATATATTTTGAAAAATGTATATTTTACAAAACGTGTTTGTGCCATGTCCGTGTCCTAGATTTTAAAAAAATGACATGTCACCGTGTCAGTGTCGTGTTGTGTCGTATTCGTGTCTCGTGTCCGTATACGTGCTTCTTAGCGAAATTGTACCAAATATCCTATTGCAAACTACATGTAATATCAAAAATTTTCAAATAGTCATAAAGTCTTCTCATTTAGGATAAATGACTTGTTTGTTCCAAAGAATATACATGAGGCCTTAGAAGATCCAAATTGGAAAGTATCAGTTATGGAGGAAATGAATGCTCTAAAACAAAATGAGACTTGGAAAATAGTAGAGTTGCCAAAAGATAAGAAACCAGTGGGTTGTAAATGGGTGTTCAACATAAAAATGCAATGCAGATGGTAGTATTGAGAGAAATAAGGCCAGACTAGTAAATAAAGGCTTCACCCAAACATATGGGATTGATTATCGGGAAACGTTTGTCCCAATTGCTAAAATTAACTCTATTTGAGTGCTTTTTGTCTCTTGCAGCTAATTTAGAGTAGTCTCTCTACCAACTTGATGTAAAAAACGTTTTTCTCAATGGCGACCTTGAGGAAGAAGTTTTTATGCATTTACCATCAGGTTTTGAAAAGGAACTTGGAAGTAATAAAATTTGCAAATTAAAGAAATCTTTATGGCCTTAAACAGTCTCCAAGAGCTTGGTTCGAACAGTTTGGAAAAGTTGGGTCTGGTTATGGGTTTCTTCAAAGTCAGGCTGACCATACTATATTTTATAAACACTCGGAGAATAATAAAATCTCTATTCTGATTGTCTATTTAGATGATATTATTTTCACACGTTATGATGAAGTAAGTCTAGCTGATCTCATTTAAAACCTTGCAACTGAGTTTCAATCAAGGACTTGGGAACGTTAAAAATCTTTCTTTGGGATGGAGTTTGCAAGATCAAGGAAAGGTATCTTTGTAAATCAAAGAAAATATGTCCTTGACTTACCTGAAGAAACAGGAATACTCTGATGCAGAGTTGCTGAAACTCCTATTGAGCCCAATTTGAAATTCAAAGCAACAAAAGAAGAATAAATAAAGAATAAAGAAAGATACCAAAGACTTGTGGGGAGGCTAATTCATTTGTCTCATACACGTCCGGACATTGCTTTTGCTTTAGCATGGTAAGTCAGTTTATGCATGCACCTGGACCAACTCATTTCGAAACGGCCTATAGGATTTTAAGATATTTAAAAGGAGCTTCTGGTAAAGGTATTTTATTCAAAAAGAATAATCACTCCCAAGTAGAAGTCTATATAGATGCAGACTGGGATGGAAGTACTATTGATTAAGATCTACCTCGGGCCATTGTTCGTTTGTTGGAGGAAATCTAGATACATGGCGAAGCAAAAAGCAAAATGTAGTGGACAAGAGTAGTTCTGAAGTAGAGTTTAAAGGCTTAGCGCATGGAATTTGGGAAGGCATAGGGTCAAAAGAATACTTGAAGAATTCAAGTTTCCTCAAATCAAGCCTATTCGAATTTATTGTGACAATAAGGTTGTCATATCTATAGCTCACAGTCCAGTTCTACATGATAGAACAAAACATATTGAGGTTGACGAACATTTTATTAAAGAAAAGATTGATACTTGTGCAATATGTACCCCTTATCTTCCGACGACAGAGCAATTGTTGATGTACTAACTAAGGGACTTCCAAAGAAGCAATTCGATAAACTAATTGACAAGCTGCCTGTGGAAGATATCTTTAAACCAGCTTGAGGGGGAGTGTTGGAATTTCTAGTCTTTACAATTGTGTAAATATTATTTGTCAATATTTTTTCATTATTGTCTTAATTATTTCCTTATATTGTAGTGAGTCTTTCTCTTACATAAAAGAAGACCTAGGTTGCACATATTAGAATAACAAATAATTATTCTCCTAAATTTAAGAGTTTAGGATAATGTTAGAGATTTGATTATCAATTGCATTCATGAATCCAACTCCTCCATTTAGTATCAAACCCTTAGCCTCAAGGATCTTGTCAAGGAATCCCAATCAACCTTGTCGAACGTTTTTCCATGTCGAACTTTGTAACAACACCTTTGCATTTTTTTTCTTTTCCATTCATCTATGAGCTCATTTGTCATGAGAGAGGCATCCGTGATTTGTCTTCCCTCAACAAAAGCGTTTTGGTGGTCATTAATAATCTGGGGGAGCACTCTTGGTAGCCTCACAGATAGAACTCTTGCAATGATTTTTTATAGACCCGAAGTGAGGCTAATAGGGTGAAAATCGGCCACTGAATGAGCTCCTAACCTTTTCGGAATCAAACAGATATATGTTTCATTGAGGCTAGCATTGATAATCCCATTCTGAGAAAAATCTTGGAACACTCTCATAATATTGCCTTTGAGGATGTTCCAACATTTTTTAAAGAATTCTGCAGGGAAGTCATCTGAGTTGGGGGATTTATCAGTGCCAAGAAGCTGTACTGCCTTCCAAACCTCTGATTCAGTAAATTCAGCTTCTAAATCGATAGTCAATTGCGAGTCAATAGGGCTCCACTCAATGTCGGTAGGAAAAGCTGTCAATGAATCTTTTTCCAAATAGAGAGTCGTGTAAAAAGAGATGAATTCTGAAACAATGTCATCTTCTTAGGCTCCTACCTTGGGTTGATAGTATTTCCAGGATGGTGTTTTTCCAATTCTTTGTGGCCATCATACGGTGGAAAAAACTAGTGTTTTGAATTCCCCTGTGTTCCCCTCTTCTAGCCATTTCATTTTGTATTTTTGTCTCCAATTTTGTTCTTCTTTTGCTGCCAGAGGCAAAAGCTCACGCTTCATCAACTTTACATGGGAGTGTTGAACCAATGAGATGGGACCAGCTTCCAACATTTGATCAATGAGGGAGATTTCAGTCAAAAGTTTAATGAAACCAAACACTTTCTTATTCCACTTTGAGCACCTCCCTTAATCCTTTTAGTTTGACAATGAACCTGTGTCCAGCCCATCCTCTTAATGAGGTGTTCTTTCACCAATATTCGACCATGGGCAGAAAGTCATGGTGACTTGGCCACATATTCAAAATAGAAAGGTATAGGCCCCCAATTCGAAATACCGAGGATGAGAGGAAAATGATCAGATGTAGGATCCACTCGTCTAACCCTGACATTGATAAATTTCTCAAGAATACTTTCAGGAGTCATGGTTGGCAGACCATGTATATAAGCCATTTTGCAGCGAGAGATCGAAAAGATTAGAATAAAAAATAAACTATTCAGGAGAGGTTACTTGATAGAGAGTTATAAGCCTAGATTGAGTTGATTGAGAAATAGGAAGGTTTTCGATTGGGAGACAAGGAGAAATATAATTAGCTGGGCCTTGGACCCTTCAGGGTCTTTCTCCACTAAGTCCAATTTCTTTACATGACCGCGGCTAGAACCAATGTTTTAAAAGGCTAAAGGCGGCCTCGAGGCTTTTTCTCTTGAAGAGGCGAGGCGCAAGCCTCGAGGCGGTGTGAGGCGTAAGCCTCAATTTTAATTAAAAACATTATGTAAATCCTAAATTTGTGTGTACGAGTAAGGCTAAACATGATACTTATATAAAAGTATAGAAAAAGTCACCCCTTAAATTGCTAATTGAACAAAAATTGTACAAGTATATCTTTAACATCACTACTATTATCATTTATACGATTGACTTGTTCTATAAATTTTTATTTTTCAATGTTTTTAAAGCCTAAGTGGTAAAAGTAGTAATATTTCAAATTGTAACAACTCAAACGTTCATATTTTTAAAGAATGGGGAAATTAATACTATTCTTCTAACCATTTTATGAGGCGTAAAGACTTTAAGCCTCAATGCGTTTTTATAATTTCTACTGTTTTAAGACATTGGCTAGAACCCATTGGTCCAAAAAAGGCGTAAGCCTCAATAGCCTTTTAAGACATTGGCTAGAACCCATTTGAAGGGTCCCTTTGATAAAGTTGATCTGGAATTTCAAAATTCCTCATAAGGTAAAAATCTTTTTCTGGTCTTTGGTTCACCGGAGTTTAAGGACGCAGGAGAGATTGCAAAGGAAATGTGCGTCCACAGCTCTTTGCCCCTCAATTTGCTCACTTTGTATGGCCAGTGAAGAGTTTTTCAATCACGTTTTTTGCACTGTTCCTAGGTAAGTGGATGGGTGATTGTCTGAGGCTCTCAGTGGGAGGAAGTTGAAAAGGAAAGCCAAGATTTTATGGAGGGTTTCTTCAAGAGCCCTTTTTTATGGGGTTTGTGGCTGGAACAGAACAAGAGGATTTTTTAGGATATTTCTACTGTTTTTTCTACCTTTTGGTCTTTCGTACAGCTAAATGCATCTTGGTGATGCCACAGTTATACTAAATTCTTTTGTAACTACCCTCTCTCCATGATTCTTCTGGATTGGGAAGCTTAGCCTCTTGGGAGGGGAAGCCCTCTTCCCCTGGCCCTTAGGATGTTTCTTTTTCTCTTTTCTATGAATTATCTCAGGCTTCTTATCAAAAAAAAAAAAAAAAAAAACTTTAAGACATTATCTGTATATGATATTGGTTAATTTTAAATAAAAGGAGGATAATGAAAGAAAAGAATTACCTAATTGGCCCCAAAGGTAGGTACTTTGCTCTAGGAACGTAACAAAATAGCGAAACCAGATCCAACAATCTTTCATGGGTCTCGTATAGCTTCTTAAGCTCCTCATCCGTCCATTCTTTTTTAGCATTGTCATGGTAGCGAATATCTCTGTTTGTGCAGGAACATTTCATCAGTGCTCGTGATAGAAATGAGAAATTGAAAGAAAAAGGCCTGAGAAAAGACAGGAGGGAAGAATTTGAGCTTATACTTGATCAAATCATCTTGAGCTTGATACATTTCATCAAGCACCTTTATCATTGGACTAATTAAAACTCCAAGGCCAGTACCACTGGCCCCTTGATCTTCACCATTGCTAAGATGCACCTCTGAAAATTGAGACTGTAGACCACCTTGGGATAAAGAATGTAAGAAGTCATAAATCTGCAGCCTATATGGCTCACCGGACCTGATTGCCACTGTTGTAAGAGCTTGAGCAGCAACTAGACGAATCTGAATCATCCAAAGAAGTTTAATATAAAAATAAAAAAATAGTAATAAAAAAAAATAAATTAATGAAGGCCTAATAGTTTGAAAATATTTAATACTAAGCAAGGAAATCTAGGTTATCTATCATTTGGTAAGTTGTAAATACCAAAAACAAACACATGCTGCAAAGGTATAAGTCTCAATGGCAGGTTGGGAGTCATGGAACAATACCTACTTTATAGGATATTTGGAAAAAAATAAAATAATAATAAAAGATCATCTTTGATGATATAATTCTTAAAAATGAAGCAGAAATTTAGAGCAGTATACATTCTGAATTTAATAATCTTTCTAACATTTTGGCCCCGCAGTGCAGGTATACATGTAGAGTTCCGTATAGGTTCTTTTTGGTGGCATTTTTGTTCAACTTATTTCCAACTTCCACCCTCAATATAGTTGTTCAGTAATGCTCCACTTTGAGATGGAGAAAATTAAGTCATATTATTAAATCTGTCAATATCGAAGTAACATTGATGAAAGACTTTGCTGGATAACCAATCGGGGAGCAATACCTCCCAGCTTCCACTAAAGGCACTCCTCTGAAGACGAGTCAATGCACCAGCCAATGTAGGATTGCGAGAGCCAGCAGCAGCAACCATTTTGTCTGCATCTAACATCATCAATGCCGTACCAGGAGGGGTTGCGGATTCCCAAGCATACTCAGATGCAGCATAATTTGCATTCTCTCCAAGAAACCAAACCTGTAGGAATTGATTTTAAATCATCAACATAAAAGCAATAAATTTATAGCATTTTTATTAATGGAAACTAAGTACAATACAGAAACAAATGGCAATATTGAAAGAAGATGCTTACAGCGGCTTGCACCAATCTCTGTAAAGCCAGTGCTGACTTAGGATCAGAAGCTGCAACACGGTCTACTGAAGTAATGGAAGTCATAGAGCCAGGTTGTGGTGGAGGAAGATCTAGGACTAGGGTTACTGCTTCCAAAGCTGTGTGCTTCCAGTCAGGACCAGCTCCAACAAGGCACGTCTGTAAATGGAATAACAAAATGCCTCACCTTTTTTTCAGATGCAAAATATATCTATATATATGTTTTTTTTCATGAGAAACCATTCGTGAAGAAAAATGAAAGAATATACAAGGACATACAAAAGACCAACTCCAAACAAAGAAGTCCCAAAACTTACTAACAAATAGACTCCAATCTAGAAGAATTAGACCTAACTAATCATTCCTCACTCAAAGCGAGGCATTAAACCTAACACCCCCCAAAATTTCTCACTCAACTTCTCTTTCTCTCTAAAAATCTTGTTATTCCTCTCAAGCCAAATACCCCACAAAATTGCAAAGAAGCTCGCTTGCCCCAACATGTCTCTCCCTAAAAGGAGAAGATAAGAGCAACTCCTCCATCAAAGACCACCCATCTCTGTTCCACACCCTAATAAGACCGAACGCATCCCTCCAATAGCCCCAAGGGTAAGAAGCAAACTGGCAATCTCACAATAAATGATTCAGATCCTCCCCATGACTCTTGCCAAGAACGCACCATTGTAGGAACAAAACTAAGGAGTGTCTTTGGAAGCGATCCAAAGTGTTGACCTTTCCTAGTAAAACTTGTTGCACAAAAAAAAAACACCTTTTTAGGAATTTTAACCTTCCAAAGAGAGACAAAAACAGATTCCACAGGAGTAGCTAACGAGGCTTAACGAGGCTGAGGAAAGAGACAAAGAATGCCAGTAGGAATGGCAAGAGAAACCCCTAGAGGGATCGAGAGTCCAAACCCTAACATCCCTCCTCCAAAGAATGATAGACTGATCTCATAGGATAAAATGGAGATCTGCCACACCGATCGCCTCCCTATCAGATGAAGGGCGGCAAAAACCTAATAAAATGGATGAAAAGAGATGGGGGAGACAAGGCTAAGGCTACTAAATGCAACCTCTTCTTCGAAAGGAAATAAAGACGAGGGAATAAAATGCATAAAGGTTTGTCACCTACCCAATGGTCCTCCCAAAAGTAAATATTTGAACCTTTCCCAACATAGCATCTAACCAACTAAGAGGGAAAACAAGAAGAAATGGCATTCAAGAAGTTTTTGTTGAGCCCTCTCGACACTCTCCTTGATGATCACTCAAAAGGGTGAGGTCCATACCTACTCACAATCACCCTGTACCAAATGGTGTCAGTTTCTGAAAAGAATCGTCACAACCACTTAGCCAAGAGAGTTTCATTGCAAAAGTGTTAACTCCCAATACCCAAACCTCTAAGCTCAACCAGATTCACCACCTTCTCCCACCTAACCAAATGGGATCCTCCCCTCCTCAACCCCCTCCCACAGAAAATTTCTCATTAAACTCTCAAGCTTCTTTACTTATAGAGACATGGGCCCTAAACATGGGCAAGAAGAAGCCTAGGGATCTCACTTGGCCCCTCTAAAGATTCTATTATTCCTCACCCCCACAAACCCCACAAACCCCACAAAACAACACATCCTGCCAGCCACAAGAATCTCCCCTTCTCACGAAAAGGCAAACAGAGAAGGAACTCCTTTATCGTCTCTCTGCAACCTCTATATCCAACAATCTAAAAGAACACATCAAAATAGAAACCATTCATTTTTTTTTATTAGGAAACTGACCTTTCATTGAGAAAAAATGAAAGAATACGAGGACATCTAAAAAACCAAGCCCACCAAAGGAACCCAGTTAAAGAAAGAGGTTCCAATCAAGTAAAATAAGACCTAACAAATAATTACCGAAAAGGTTAAAATATCATTTTGGTCCCTGTACTTCGGATTTCGTTCCATTTTAGTCCATGTACTTTCAAATATCCAATTTTAGTCCCTGTACTTTGAATAAAGCTTAAAATTGTCCCTACCAATAATTTTCATGTAAGATGTGAACATATTTCCAAAATTTATAAAGGCAAGGTTAATAGAACTTTTTTTTTCCTGAAAAGTTAACCATAAATCAATAGTAGGGACCAATTTTGAGATTTATTCAAAGTATAGGGACTAAAATTGAACATTTGAAAGTACAAAGACTAAAGTGGAATCAAACCCAAAGTAAATGGACCAAAATGGTAATTTAACCTAAAAAACCTTTGACATCGACACTTAAAGGGAAACATAAAACCTGACAACCGACCGAACATCACTAGGGATTCTCTCAACCCCTCTAAAGATTCTATTATTCCTTTCATCCTACAAATCCCCATCAGCCACAAGAATCTCCCCTCATGAAAACACATTCGGAGAAGAAACTCCTCAATCATCTCTCTACAACCTCAATGTTTAGCAACCTAAAAGCCAAACACGTCAAAATAGCAACCATTGTTATTTTTGTTGCTCCAAATTACCAAAATTTCTCCGGAGAACATGCAACATCTAGAAACTGATATCTCCTATTAACAGAACCTAATCCATAGGACATTAGTATATGCCTTTGCATTGATATTTCAACCTCACAAAAATAAGAAACCTTTTCCCAAGGCCTCCTTTTGAAGCATCTAAAATTCTTTAATAATGTGATCTGCATTAGGCTAGCGCATGAACTTTCAACAATCCAAGTACAAAGTGTGAGAATCAGCACAATAACAGCGTTGCTTTCCCTTTTACCCGTGCTATTTTCTATCCACAAGTACCGCCAAAGGGCTCTATCCACCCATCTCCCAGCTCTTACAGTAAGGGTGAGAGAAATTGAACCAAACAACGAACTAAGCCACACTAAATCACACTGAGTAGGTTTGGTTCGACTGTCTGAGGGTCCATTCTAACCAAAATGGTTACATTCTACCAGTTGTCAGTTCAACATATTTTACTACTTCAGAACTCAAAGGACACAGTAGTTCAACATATTTTACTTTATAACTCAAGGAACCTATAGAACAGATCTTTTTCAAGTAAGGTCATGTTCAACATATTTTACTCTTAACTGAACCAAGCCCTAATGAAAAAGAGGAGTGGTATTTTTTGCAATATTAGTTCAACTCTGGTCATGTTTGATAACCATTGGGTTTTTGGTTTTTGGTTTCTGAAAATTATGTTTGTTTTCTCCCAATTTCCTACCGTGGTTTTCATTATTGTTGATGAAACATTTGGATTCTTAGCTAAATTCCAAAAACAAAAACAAGTTTTTGAAAACTACTTATTTTAGTTTTCAAAACTTGAGTTGGTTTTTGAAAACATGAGAAGAAGGTAGATAACAAAAAAAAGAATTTTATAGGTGGAGGTAGTGTTTATAAACTTAATTTTCAAAAACCAAAATCCAAAACCCAAATGGTTATCAAACGGGGCCTTATCCTTGAAAATCATTATCATAGTGTTGTCTAACAGAACTACAAATATTTTTTTTTCTAAATAAGCTCTAAAATTCATTCGACAACTCCAAACACAATAAATTTCAAATATGAAATTTGGAGAAGTGATTTGAACAGTCACTTACTTTCCATAGTAGTTGCAAGACATCCGCATCAATCTTCCCAGGAACTTTGGTCGCAAAAACTCGAGCAATTTGAAGAAGAGTAACAGCCATATCAGGGGTTGCCTAAACACAAACATTAGTGTACAAGCATTACTGGAAAAGATTATAAATGCACAAAACGTATGTAGCACTTAAAGACTGCTGTAACTCTTCATCACATCGCAAAGTTAATGTAGATTAAACCAAATTTACAAGTTTTACACCAAAGGTAAGAATAAAAGCAAGAACGTTATTTCCTAGGTTCCTAACACTACTTCAATTGCTACTCAAAGTCTAAATACACTGATCTTAACATTTTATATTTTATATTATTTATAGAAAATAACAGTTGAAAAGTCCATTTTATGTTTCCAATCTGTTGATGTCTGTACCGATGTAGGATTAAATGATTTTGAGGTGATTTTGAAAATCATTTTAAGTGGGTAGTTGTCTGGACTGTAAGTGCAACAGTCAAAAGGCCATTTTGTTCCCAACTTTACACTGGCAATTTGCTGGTACAGTTACGCCGGCCATCCCAAGAATCAGCTTGTCAAAATCAATAACAGTGATTAATCAACCAATTCAACCCTCTAGGTCAATCGCTTTCTTTTCTTCCTTAATGGAGATACCAACTTTCATTGAGATAAAAATGAAAGAATACAGAGAAAACTGCCAAGCTAGCTGAACAAAAATGGTAAGATTCTTGCTACCTAGGGACTTCGTTGAGGGGACCCTCTCTCCCCCGTTCTTTTCATTTTGATCATGGATAGCTTCAGCCGTCTTCTTACTAAAGCCAAATCTCATTAAGGGGAGGCTAGCATAAATCATTTGCAACTGGCTGACAACACCATTCTTTTCTCCAATTATGAAGACGAGCAATCCCTCCCTAATTTATTCCATATTGTTGGAACCTTTGAGAAAGTATCTGGTCTCAATACTAACCTCCATAAGTCAGAGATTATTGGAATAAATATTGAACAGCCAATGATTGAAGCTACTGCTGAGGAGATTGGAAGTAAAATTGTGAAATGATCGAGCTCCTATTTGGGTCTTCCACTAAATGGCTCACCAAGAACCATCACCTCTTGGGCCCCAATTGTTGAAAAGATAGAGAGGAGGCTTTCTTCATGGGGACCATCCTTCATCTCCAAGGGAGGTAGACAAACTCTTCTCCAAGCCACACTTACTAACCTCCCAACTTATTCTCTCTCTCTTTTTTTTTTTTTTTTTTTTAAGAAAAAACTTTTCAGTGAAGAAATGAAAAGAGACTAATACTCAAAATACAATGAAACGAAATAAAACAGGAAACGAAAATACTGCCAATGAAGGAAACAACAGAATAATGACAAATACAGCCAATAAGTGAATAACAAACGGCTTAAGAAGCAATTGCAAAAACAGCCAAAAAAGAAGAACAATCGAGACTTAGGATGGAAAAATGAAAGCATCCCAATTAAGGCAAATATCCTAAATAGAGAAGGCTGAAAAGAGCTTGGACAACGAACTCCATGACGAGGCTTTGAGGCAAGCTGAGTTGAAACAATCCAACCAAGAAAGAGAAGTGTCCTGAAAAACTCTCTGATTTCTTTTAAACCAAATTTCTGATAAAACCGCTTTAACACCATTCAACCATAATAATTTAAAAGTCGACTGAATAACTGGACCAATTAAAAGTTGTAGCACGTTTTCTTTAAATGACTGATTGAAAACCCAATGAAGCTTGAAAATAGACATAAACTTCCCCCAACACTAGCAAGAAAAAACACAATCAAAGAAAAGGTGTTGTAAAGATTCACGGGCACTTGAACATAAAGGGCAAATGGAAGGAGATAAAACATGAGACGGTGGCCTCCTTTGAAGAACCTCCGAGCTGTTTAAAGAAACAAAGATCATGATCCAACAAAGAATGTTAATACGCTTTGGACATTTAGTCTTCCAAAGAGCTTTAAACACATCCTTGTGCATATCTGAAGAAGCAACCAAGTATTGTAAAGAGATTTAACCGAGAACAACCCCAAACTTTCTAAAGACCAAATGCAGGAATCCAAAAGATCTGAAACTCTATCACCATTTAAAATGCCCATGAGCTGTTGAAACTCAAGAAATTCTTCCTCTTTAAGAAGCCAACGGAAAGAAATATTACATGAAAAAGTCTCCCCATCCCAAAGATCATTAACGGAAGCACTTGGAAGAGAAGCAATCCGAAATAATCTGGGAAATTTTAAATAAAAAGGAAGATCTCCAATCCAAAAGTCATGCCAAAAAACTATTCGAGAGCCATTTCCAAGTTTAAAAACAGCCAAACTCTCAATTTGATTCCATACCTTAGAAATGCTAACCCAAGGGCTTCGAAGACTCAAGCCAACCTTACCGGAAGTATGCCAATTAAAACGATTTTGCCCATGAATGCTCTTAACAACTTTGCACCACGACGAATCCGGTTCTCTCAAATATCTCCAACCCCACTTAGCGAGAAGAGCCAAATTTCTATGTTTCAAGCCAACAATACCGAGACCTCCATTTAAAATATTCCATGAAAAAGTCTCCCCATCCCAAAGATCATTAACGGATGCACTTGGAAGAGAAGCAATTTGAAATAATCTTGGAAATTTTAAATAAAAAGGAAGATCTCCAATCCAAAAGTCATGCCAAAAAACTATTCGAGAGTCACTTCCGAGTTTAAAAACACCCAAACTCTCAATTTGATTCCATACCTTAGAAATGCTAATCCAAGGGCTTCGAAGACTCAAGCCAACCTTACCGGAAGTATGCCAATTAAAACGATTATGCCCATGAATGCTCTTAACAACTTTGCACCACAACGAATCCGGTTCTCTCAAATATCTCCAACCCCACTTAGCGAGGAGCCAAATTTCTATGTTTCAAGCCACCAATACTGAGACCTCCATTTAAAATTTCTCTCCCTGTTTAATATGCCAAACAAGATTGCGCAAGATGTGGAGAAATTATTTAGGAATTTCTTATGAAATGGGGGAGCATCCAAAACCGGTACCCATCTTGCAAGGTGGACCAAAATTCTTCACCCCATGGAGAAAGGCGGTCTTGGTCTCCATTCTCTAAGAGAAAAAACAGAGTGCTCCTTGCCAAATGGATATGCCGTTATAATCATGGAAAAGGTGCCTTATGGAGGAGGCTTATTAGAGGCAAATATGGTTCAGAAAATTATTTGGAGTGTTCATCCTTAAGATATGCTAAAGGTTATCACCAATCGCTTGTTACAAGCCGAATTCGTTATCATGTAGGAAATGGTTCAAATATCAAGCTTTTGGGACCTTAAGCTTGGCAGGAACTTGAAGGATGTAGAGGCCTCCGCGTGGGTGGGATCTATATTATGCTCTCTCACCTATTGTTCTCTCTCAAAGGGAAGACACTTGGATTTGTTCAGCTAGCATAAACAACATCTTCTCCACCAAATCTTCTCCAAAAACGGATGCCATACATGGCCATTTCCCCCATTGGTGCTCTATGTGTAAAACAAATGAAGAATCATAGAACCACGTTTTTATTCATTGCCCATTCACTCTGAATTTCTGGAAGAGAATATTATCCATATTTGGCTGGACTATGGTGCTCCTATTGGATGTTAGAGATCTCCTTTCCCATTCGCGTGGATTATCTGTCCCTTTTGTAAATTTCATACATCAATAAAATTGTTTAAAAATCAGCCCTCAAAGGAGGCAAATTAAACTAATATGGGGCTCCAATCTAATCAGACAAGTCCTACTAATAATTACAAAAGTCCTTGGACACAAATACCCAAAGTTAGGTGTTAAACCTAGCTATGAACCAAACCTCCTCCCAAGTTCTCTCTACCCTTCTAAAAATTCTATTGTTCCTCCCTAACCAAATACCCCAAATAACTGCCAAGAAAGAAAAAGTCTGCTCCCTTCCTCCCTAAAGGAGGAATGAAACAGAATCTCCTCCATTATGCGACAACAATCCCTATTACGAGTCAAGCTCAACCCCAAAAACCTCAAACCAGCAATCTCAAATCATGCAAGAAAAATGACAATGCCATAGCAAATGGCCCAAATCCTTAGACGCCTCCTGTAGAGCCACTGCAACCTCAAAGCAAAGAAAGAATGTCTCTGAATCCAATCCACAGTGTTTACATCCCGTGAAGAAAACTTACCAGGCAAAAAATTTGACCTTCTTGGGAATGTTTGTCTTCCATCACGTGGAGAAGACAAGGAAAGGAAGGGGACTAGGGCTACACAATAGGCTAGAAATGGAACCACACAAGAAACCTTTTGATGTATTAGGAATCCAACACCAAACATCGCAATTTCCCAAATAGGAAATAGTAGAGTCAAAAGAGTAATAAGGGCATCCAAAGACTCCCCATCAGGCAAAAATCTATGAAAGCCAAAATCAAAGATCTATAGTTTGTTAATCACTTCTACACAATTTCGCATATTAACTTTTTCCATAAGTCTGCTAATTTCCATGCCAATTACCCCAAATACTGCACCTAATCTATGTAATTATGCAATATAATGGCTTTGGGGCCACCTTGTCAGTTGGTTATCAAAGACTTCAACAATAAAGGAGGTTGTCCTTGACTTGCTATTGCTAAAAGCAACTCTCTTTTACAATTTCCTAAGATTCAAGTTGGAGAATGGCCAGAGAATCTGATTCTGGGAGGTAAGATGGCTCGACCTCTCCCTCCTTTGTCGAACATCTACATCATATCGACCAGAAAACACCACTTTCAGTGATAGTTGGAACAAGTAATGGAATTAGGACTTTGGGGATTAGAAGGAACCTATTTGAAAGAGAAATCAAGAATTGCAACAGACTTAGATTATGAATAAGTTGAGGTTATTAATCTCAGCGCTAGAAAGAACAAGGTGATTTGAACTCTCAACAAATATGATTCCTTCTCATGTAAGTCCACCTTTTTGAATCTCATTCTCACAACTCCGAAATTGAGGTTTCTTCTTTAGTTAAGTGCTAAAATAGGTCTATTTTCTTTTTTGTAGTCTCTTGCTAAGAAGCACGACACTTTAGTTTAGCTAGTGTGTCCATGTCTGACACGTGTCGGACACTCCGACACTTGTTGGATACATATCCGACACTTCTTAGCACAACTGGTATGTGGCAAACACTAGTCATACAAAGCCAATATAGATCCATATTGAACACTTGTCAAGTATACTAAATAGACATGATACTAAATGACAAAAATGATAAATTTTAAGAGTGAAATACATTAAACTCATTTTTTAAGCATACAAAAGCATTAATTTATTGATTTTGAATTTCCTTCTTGTATAAAAATGATATATATTTTTAAAAATGTATATTTTACTAAACGTGTCCATGTCGTGTCCGTGTCCTAGATGTTTAAAAAATGATGTGTCACTGTGTCCGTGTTGTATCCGTGTCTCGTGTCCGTGTCCGTGCTTCTTAGGTCTCTTGCCTATTGGAACTTGAATACAAAGGATAGGCTTCAAAAAAACAAACCCAAATTGAGCTCTCATTGCTCTCACAGCGCTCTGCTGTATGCTATTCCTATTGTCTTCTCCAGCTCTAATACCAACAGGTAAGATATCTCCCTTGCAATATTGTATAATTTCCACTAAAAAAAACCTCTTGCCTATTGGAACTTGAATACAAAGGATAGGCTTCAAAAAAACAAACCCAAATTGAGCTCTCATTGCTCTCACAGCGCTCTGCTGTATGCTATTCCTATTGTCTTCTCCAGCTCTAATACCAACATGTAAGATATCTCCCTTGCAATATTGTATAATTTCCACTAAAAAAAACCTTCGGGTTAATTACAAGCAAACCCAACCTTCCGAGAGAGCTAGACTCTCCTTACTAAACAAAAGATTAGACAAGTGAAAACCTAACTTTCAAAGTAAGACAAGCCAACACGTAGACTTCACAAAAAGAACCGTACACAAAACGACAACTATCTATTAAATCAAATTCCCCTCTTACCCCTCCTTGCATAGGTATTTACTATCGGGGGCCTTATAGTTAGCCTAAAATCCTATCATATTGGTGGTTGAAAAGTAAAACAGAGATCCTTTAGAAGTGCAGAGTGAGAGCTTTATTGTGGCCTATATTTTGAAACCAAAGGACTTGTGACACGAACGGAAAGTTTGTGTTAAGCATCTAGTAGGTTTTTGTCTTGTTTAGGCATTTGGTGTCCTTTATGCCAGCCTGCTTAGTGACAGAGTCACCCTCTTTGGGATCAGTGAGGAGGACAATCCCCCACTCTGGGTTTCTTTGGGTTAAGAATGGATACTTCTTGGTTTTTGTTGGAATTCCTGAGAAACCCAACTTTTATTGAGAAAAATGTAAGAATGTACATGGGCATACAAAAAACAAGCTAAAAAAAAAAAAAAAACCCACTTACTACATAAAAAAATTTATAACCGTCGTGTTTTTTAGTTATTGCTTCCCTTGATTGGAGGTTCTTCTTGTAATAGGTTCACTTGGTAGGGGATCCCTCCATCCCCATAACCTCTGAGATTCATTTTTCTTTTTAAGGAAAGTGAATCTATTTTCATTAATGCAATAAAATTATTGGGGGTTAAAAAAATCCCTTCAAATTAGCACAAATCCCCACGAGTGAGTAATTACAAAAACGTTTTTCTAACTTGCACGTTGCACCAAGTGGCTGAATCAAATAAATAGGTGTAGATTCTCACCTTTCCATTGAAGGTTCTATCCAATTCTTTTTATAATTTTTCATTCTGTCAATGAAAAATTGTTTCTAAAAAGAACAATACTTGATTGTATATCAATGTGTAGGTGTAGGTACCTCCCTACACACCACCATTTATTATTATTATTATTATTTTTTTTTTTGAGAGCTTAGACATGCTTGCATCTACACATCTGATAATATACAACGTAAATCCCCATGGATTGCTTTGTCACCCAGATGCTGCCACATGTATCTCAAAAATCAGGAATCACAAATCCACCTTTTCAGCAACTGCTCCTTTGCATCAGCTTTTTGGGATTTCCTTCAGCAAGCTTTTGATTGGTCCATATCTAGATCAGGTGACATCTTTACCCTTCTCAATTTATCTCTTATTGGGCACCCCGTTTAAGGAGAAAAAAATCCTTTGGCAAAACTTTCTATATGTTTTCTATTGGAATCTTTGGCTAGAAAGGAAAGCTCGCATCTTCTCGGATAAGTCTCAAAATTTTCATATGTTCATTGAATCTACATCTTATCTTGCTTTAATTTGGAGTTCTCCTTCTCCTCCTTTTTGTAATTATAGCTTATCTACCTTTATATCTCAGTGGAGGAATTTTTTGTAATTATCCTTGATAGGTCCTTCTTTTGTATCTATTTCATACATCAATGAAATGGTTTATGTTTCCTATCAAAAAAAAAAAAAATTAATAGGGTGGGTAGGGAGATACCTAGAGACCATTATGCAGCCCAGTATTGTTCTTCTAAAATAAAAAGGTCTCTTATTAAATAAATAAACAATTAAAATAAAATAAATCTAATGACTTTAACTCTCAATCCTTCGATTGAACAAAATATGGCTACGATTGTGTTATAACAAAAATCTTGCAATTGAATTCAAATTATCAAATAACTCTATACAATAATCTGTGTGGTTATCATGACCTTTAACAATTGGCTACATAATTAAGAAACTAGAATATTAAAAGAGAAAAATAAAAAGTCAAAACCCAAAAACAAACAGAATATCTTTTATATACAAAACATACCTTAAATCGAGCATGCAATGTAAGCAAAATATCATTCAACAATGCTGCTGGCCAGGCTGGGTCAGAAAGCTCTGATGCAATAATGGATTCAAGTTCATCAAATGAATCATGGGGGCTTTGCATCCATATCAAGGCCTTAATTACCATGGCTCGAACAAAGACACATTCACATGCCACTGTTGTTCGCACTACTTCCATCAACGAAGCCAGCAAACTAGCAATTGTATCTTTCTCGCCCCTTCCATTTGCCACTGAAGAGGTTCTCCGTATACCTAAAAGAAGAGGAAGACAAAAAATAAAACAAGAACAAGGGCTTTAGCAATCAAAAGAGAACTATACTTGGCAAGATTCAAAATGGACTGAGGCAGCAATGTGGTCATTTAACACAGTTGAAAAGGATTAAAAAAGGTTATTATGCTAATATTTCCTGAAAAGATAATGCACACACACATGTTTCCGTTTCTTCATTGGCTTCTTTCTCTGAAGAAGGTTTCTAAACTTTTTTATATATACAAAGAGGAATGCATTAAACCAAATAATTGTTAATGTACTTTTTTCTTAGAAACCAAAGAGGAGAAATCAGAAGACCTATGGCATCCTTCTAGATTTCACACAGAAATTGTTTCTTTGTTTTTTTTTTTTCTTTTTTTTTTTTTGAACAGGAAACAAAGATTTTCGTTCGTTGATATAATGAAAGAGACTAATGCTCAAAAATACAATCACCAACCAAGAAAGAAGAAGATACAACTCAAAGAGAAAGAAGAACTAGAAAAAAAGACCAACAGAGAACTAAGAGAATCACAAAAAAGACTCCAGAAGAAAAGCTACAACTGAAAAACCAACAAAAAAACAACCAGTAAAACGAACAATAACAAAGAAAATATCAAAACCACCAAACGACTGAAGAGATCAACTAAAGATGAATATTCGAAAAAACTCCACCACCAAAGGAAACTGCATCAAAGGAATCTGACAAAAGCCCAACTTGAAAAGACTAAACCCTGAGAGAAGAATAAAACTGAGCTAACGACAAAGCCATTAATGAGCTTTAACTGTTGGAGACAAAATAGAAATTTTCTGCCTCTGTAACCCACAAAGCTCAATCGGAGAAGAAAATTTGGCTGGAATTTGAAGAGAAAGCACCGAAGATACCACTCCCTCTAAATTATCAACACCTTGAACATTAACTTCAAAAAGATTTTCAAAAGCTTCAGCAAATGAATCATCTTCAACATGATCAACTAATCCAGATTTTGGAACATGAAAAATTGACTCCTCACTACTCATACTAACATTCAATTCTCCATCAAAATCAAAACAGGGAGAAATCTTTTTAGGAGAAGAAAGACTTGCTACTCATTTGGTGAATAGTACGTCTAAACCAGGAAGAGAAAATTGCGATTGACAAAAAATCTTGACAGGGTATAAAGTCTCATGCATCTTAGAATCTTTCGTGAGAGACTCCAAATAATTCGTGGATAGAGACAAAAGATGAGCACAAGATTCCTCAACATAATCTGAATTAGACTCTGAATGATCCATGGATGAAAACCCTTTTCTTCTAGAATAATGAAGAGGAAATGGTTTAATTAAACTTCGCTTCGATTGTAGAGGAGACACCAACTCAAGGGAATTAACATTTGCATGCTCATCCAAAGAAATACCTTTTAACAAATCAAGATCATTAGAATTAAGATTCTTATCATACAACGAAGGGACCTTTGAACCCTTGATAGCCATCACCAAATCATCTTTGTTTGGTAAAAAGAGATTTTCATCCTCCATAATCTGATTAACCCTCTTTAATTCCACTGGATTAGTAAAATCTTGTGAGGATAAAATTCCAGAATTCAAACGACACTCACCTGAAAGGTCAAGAGGAACTATGTCACCAAAACGGAGAGAGAAATTTCTGATATTCCCACCTTTAACATCAATCTCAGCTGGAATGAAGCCACAAATGTTTTCCTCCACCTCAATTACTGCTGCTGAACAATCAATTAAGTTAAGTGTTTGAGAGGAAATACTAATCAATCCACCAAAATGTTGCCCAATAGCTTCAAAACATGGTCGCTTCCAATAAATCAAAGGCAAATTTTTTATAGATATCCGACCTCCATAGCTCTTGATGAATTCCGGGTGAGAATGTTTTTCATCGGACCAACGCTCAATTTTCAGATGAAGGTCACCAACGAGACCCCACTTTCCATCAAAATTCAAATCAAAAAGACCCACATCAAACTTGATCAAAGCTTTATCATCCATAAAAGGATTAATTGAAATTCTAGTTCGAAAATGATTTTCTAAAGCGATTTGAACTTCTTTCCAGGAGTAATGAGTAAACAACCTAGAAACAACCAAAATGGAATTGAAATTCAAATCCATAACTTCTCTCTTTTTCCTTACCCAAAAGGAAAAAATCTCAGAGGATTTCACCACAACTTCCTGAGTCGTATCAACTTTCTCAATTTGAGCGGATAAATCCAACTCAGAGTGCTCTGGTTTTCCATATTTAAGGAAAAAATCTCTTACCATTTCCCAAAAAACAATCCAACCTTTCTTATCAAAACTCGCAAGAACATGAACATTCTTCCTTCCTCCATAAAAAGGCCATACAACGCATTCCAAATACCAACCCTCGATAGATCTAAATTTAGACAGATGAATGGTCCCAAAATCATCCTTAAATTTCTTGTTAAAAAATGAATAAACTGGAAATTGCAAAAGTTCAACCAGCGAGTTTTCAAGCCTAAGAGGGATAAAGAAAGGTGAATTTTCTGATCCTTATTCATACCTTCCATAAATCATTCATCTTTTTCCCCCCATATACAGGATATCCCGGATACAACAACTCATCTCTTCCAACACTTCCATAGAACCATATACCAAAACCCAACCACAAACCAAAGGAATCCACGAAACCACAATCCAAAGAAACCCACGAATAACAAGCCGCTGTCGACTGACGAAAAGACCGGACCAACTGATGAATGACGGCGAACTAACCAGACTGACTGTGGATGGAAACACAACAAACCCAGACTAGCAACCTGCGAAGAGTAATGGACGGACGGCGGACGAAAGGCGGCAAACAAACGACAGAAGAAAACAGACCAAAATGACGGTGAATGAAAACAGCAGATGAAAACGGCCAAGAAAAACCCTAAACCAAACAGACGACGGACGGCGGAAGAAGAAAGACGGAGAATGGCGACCTGACGGCAGACCGACCGGACGGACGAACGACGAGGGAGGCGAGCCACGACGGCGACGATGACGGAAGAAAACGGCGGCTGGAGGCTAGGGTTATGGTATTTTTCGAGGAGATAGAAGGGAGGTAAGGTTTTCGGCGAGAGAGAAGAAACGACTGATGAAGAATAGCGACCAAACGGCGGATGACTGACCGGACGATGGGGGCGACGACGGCTGAAGAAATCGACAAGCTGGAGGCTAGGGTTAGGGTAGGGTGTAATTGATGCTCTTTAGCTCTAATATCATTAATCAAACACTCGCCATAATTGTTTCTTTGTTTGTTCTTAAGTAACATCTAAAAGAAAAGGAAAGGAAAAGTAAAAGGAAAAAAAGAAAAAAAAAAAAGTCATAACTATTGAGGGAAAGTATCTTAAATCATGAAATCCCTCCAGTTAAATAATGTTCACCAAGTTGCTTTGCTTCATGGGACATCTAAAATTTTGCAACTTCTGATCAACTGGCAGACTTTTCATACTGCTTTCCGAAGAGAAAACATATATGTCATGGTTTTCTTTAATTTAAAAAAAAATGTAAAATGAAGAAGTAGTGAAAGGCATTAACAGAGAGAAAATTACTTTCAGGATGTGACTCGTTAGCATCTGAATCCTGAGAATCAGCAGCCTCAGAAAATGAATTGACAAAAGCCCCTTCATCGATATCCACCAGGCCTAAGGAAAATGCAGCAGCCCGACTTCTTCCCATCTCTTGCACGACTCTTGCTGCTGTGTGGAGAACAGGCCTTGAGAAACTACGAAATGAACTTTCTAACCTGCATCCAAAGCAGATTCCGGATAAAAGAATTAAAGTTTTTACTTTTTTTCCTTTGAAGGGCAGGCATATGTAGGTATGATGGGCAAATAATTAAAACCATTCAAGCCATAATGCAAGTGAACTTCAACCTTCTCATTACAAGTTTGATGAGAGGTTGCGGACGTCTAATCTTCTGAGATTTATCTTTGGAAGATCCCTTTGATGGGGCTTCTGGTAGCTTGAGAAACTCCCTTGTCAGACGATACCAACCAGCAGCTCGCTCTTCAGTTCTGCAATAACAAAAGTCTTAATTTTAGGAGAATAATAATTTCTTATTTCAATATGTGCAACCTAGGTCTTCTTATATAGGAGAAAAACTCACTACAATATAAGGAAAGAATAAAGACAATAATGACAAAATATTGGCAAATAATATACACAATTGTAAATATGAGAAATTCCAACACTCCCCCTCAAGCTGGTTTAAAGATGTCTTCCATAGCTAGCTTGTCAATAAGTTTATCAAATTGCTTCTTTGGAAGTCCCTTAGTCAGTACATCAACAATTTGCTCTGTCGTCGGAAGATAAGGGATACATATTGCACCAGTATCAATCTTTTCTTTAATAAAATGTTTGTCAACCTCAATATGTTTTGTTCTATCATGTAGAACTGGATTGTAAGCTATAGATATGACAGTCTTATTGTCACAATAAATTTGAATAGGCTTAACCTAAGAAAACTTGAATTCTTCAACTATTCTTTTCATCCATATGCCTTCACAAATTCCATGGGCTAAGGCTCTAAACTTTGCTTCAGCATTACTCCTGACCACTACATCTTGCTTTTTGCTTCGCCATGTAACTAGATTTCCTCCAACAAAGGAACAGTAGCTCGAGGTAGATCTTCTATCAGTAGTACTTCCAGCCCAGTCTGCATCTGTATAGACTTCTACTTGGAAGAGATTATTCTTTTTGAATAAAATACCTTTACTAGGAGTTCCTTTTAAATATCTTAAAATCCTATAGACAGCTTCGAAATGAGTTGGTCCAGGTGCATGCAAAAACTGACTTACCATGCTTACAGCAAAAGCAATGTTCGGACGTGTATGAGACAAATAAATTAGTTTTCCCACAAGTCTTTGGTTTATCCTTTATTTCTTTTTTGCTGCTTCTAATTTCAAATTGGGCTCAATAAGAGTTTCAACAACTCTGCATCCAAGTAATCGTGTTTCTTCAAGTAAGTCAAGGACATATTTTCTTTGATTTACAAAGATACCCTTCCTTGATCTTGCAAATTCCATCCCAAGGAAATATTTTAACGTTCCTAAGTCCTTGATTTGAAACTCAGTTGTAAGGTTTTTCTTGAGATCAGCTAGACCTACTTCATCATCACTTGTGAGAATAATATCATCTACATAGACAATTAGGATAGAGATTTCATTATTCTCAGAGTGTTTAAAAATATAGTATGGTCAGTCTGACTTTGAAGAAACCCATAACCAAACACAACTTTTCCAAACCGTTCGAACCAAGCTCTTGGAGATTGTTTAAGGCCATATAGAGATTTCTTTAATCTCCAAATTTTATTACTTCCAAGTTCCTTTTCAAAACCTGGTGGTAAATGCATAAAAACTTCTTCCTCGAGGTCGCCATTGAGAAAATCATTTTTCACATCAAGTTGGTAGAGAGGCCATTCTGAATTAGCTGCAAGAGACAAAAGCACTCGAATAGAGTTAATTTTAGCAACTAGGGCAAACGTTTCCTGATAATCAATCTCATATGTTGGGATGAAGCTTTTAGCTACTAGCTAAGAAGCATGGATACAGACACGAGACACGGATACAACACGACACGGACACGAGGACACGTCATTTTTTTAAAAATCTAGGACACGGACACGGACACGGCATGGACAAGTTTAGTAAAATATACATTTTAAAAAATATATATCATTTTTATACAAGAAAGAAATTTGAAATCAATAAATTCATGCATTTGTATGCTTAAAAAAAATGAGTTTAATGTATTTAACTCTTAATATTTATTATTTTTGTCATTTAGTATCGTATCTATTTAGTATACTTAACAAGTGTTCAATATGGACCTAAATTGACTTTGTACAACTAGTGTTGTCATATATCAATTGTGCTAAGAAGTGTCAGATACGTGTCCAACAAGTGTCGGAATGTCCAAGTGTCCGACACGTGTCGGAGTGTAAGTGTCAAACACGGACACGCTAGTCAAACTAAAGTGTCTGTGCTTCTTAGGCTACTAGTCTGGCCTTGTATCTCTCAATACTACCATTTGCATTGCATTTTATAGTGAATACCCATTTACATCCCATTGGTTTCTTATCTTTTGGCAACTCTACTATTTTCCAAGTCCCATTTTGTTTTAGAGCATTCATCTCCTCCCTACTTTCCAATTTGGATCTTCTAAGGTCTCATGTATATTCTTTGGAACAAACAAGTCATTTATCCTAGATGTGAAGGCTTTATGACTATTTGACAAATTTTGATATGACATGTAGTTTGCAATAGGATATTTGGTACAACTTTGAGTACCTTTTCTTAAGGCTATGGGAATATCAAGATTAGACACAACTGACAAAGTATTTTGAATAGTTGAAGTAGGAATGGAAGAAGGATTACCAGGTGGTCCAGTTTCAATCGTCTAAGTCTCAAATTGGTTCTATGAAGGATCCACTCTTTGCTCTTGGTTCCTCTGATTGAATTTTCTTCTAGTGTAAAACTTAAACTCAGGAACTTGATTAGTAGAATCATTATGTAGTATTTCTCCCTCTGATTGAGAAGTTTTTATACTTGGCACCAAAGGACTAGTAACATCAGGACAAATAAGGTTAGGAAGAGGAGTAGAAACATCCAGAAAGTTATCTTCCAAATTTAGTTTCTCCCCTGAAGAGAACTTTGGGTAAAGTATGGTTGATTTTCTAAAAAGGATACATCCATGCTCACAAAACATTTTTTTGTCTGAGGATCAAAACATTTATAGCCTTTTTGATTTGAAGAGTAACCCAAAAAAATGCATTTAACAGCTCTTATAATCAAGTTTTGACCGAAAGTGACTAGGGATGTGAACATAAGTAGTACACCCAAAAACTTTGAGAGGTAAATCAAAATATAGGCGAGATGTTGGAAAAACATTTTTAAAGCAATCAATGGGAGTTTTAAAATTCAAGATCTTACTAGGCATTCTATTTATTAGATAAGTAGCGGTAAGAATTGCTTCGCCCCATAAATATTTTGAAACATGCATGGAAAACATTATAGCATGAGCTACTTCAAGTAAATGCCTATTTTTTTCTTTCAGCAACACCATTCTGTTGAGGAGTATCTCGACAAGTAGATTGGTGAACAATACCTTTATCTTATAAAAACTCACCAAAAGATTCATTAAAATATTCAGTTCCATTATCAGAGTGTAAAATGCAAATTTTGGTTTGAAATTGGGTTTCGATCATAGTGAAAATTTTTAAAAATGTCTTTCACCTCAAATTTCTTTTCCATTAAGTACACCCAAGATAGACGAGTACGGTCGTCAATAAAAGTAACAAACCATCTTTTTCCACTATGAGTCCTAATTTTAGAAGCACCCCAAACACACTATGAATTAGATAAATTTAATTCATAGTTTGGAAGCTTTGTAAGGTTTTGGTAAATACGTGGAACGATGATTTTTTGCTAAAATGCAACTTTTACAATCAAATGAGGAGCAACCAAAACCCTTAAATAAATTTGGAAATAAATGCTTGAGATAAAGAAAACTAGGATGCACTAACCTAAGATGCCAAAGTATAATTTGTTCTTTACCAGAAAAAGAACTAATACTACTGAAACTCTAAGTTATTTTATTATTAAAAGATCCTTCATCAAAGTAGTAAAGGCCATCAAGCATCCTACCACTCCCAATCATCTTCTCCGATTCCTAATCCTGAAGAATACAGTGAGATTCGAAGAATATATCACGACAATTAGAATCTCGAGAAAGTTTGCTGACAGATAAAAGATTACAGGCTAATTTTGAAACATGTAAGACAGATTGTAAAGAAATTTTTTCAGTTAATTTAATAGTTCCTTTTCTTGCAACGGAAGAAAAACTGTCATCTGCCGTTCGAATTTTTTCATTAGAATAGAAAGGAGTGTATGAAGAAAAAATTGAGAGGTACTAGTCATATGGTCAGACGCTCCGGAATCGATAATCCACGGAGAGGAAGTGCCACAAGAGAAGAATTTAGGATAATTAGTTGTTTGTGCCAATGAAACACAAGAATTATTAGATGATAAATTAGTTGGTAGCAATTTTAGGATTTGATGAAGTTGCTCGTTAGACATGATATCAAGAAATGAGTAAATGGGAAATAATAAAATATAAACCAAACCAAATAAACCAGAAATGAACCAGATTGTTCAACAAACCAGATGTGAACCAAACCGGTGAACCAACCAGTGAACCAACCCAAAAATGCTATCGTGAAAGCTCACACAAATCCGAGGAGCTCTTTCACCTGTGAACACACGGACTCAGACTGGAAGAAGGGTGCGTTGTTTGAAGTCGGTAGCAAGGGTTCTGATCAGGTGGTTGGTGGCGAGGGTTTGTTGCTTATGCTGAAAGAAACTCACGGACTCAAGGTCTCATGTGTGATGGGAATCGACTATGAATGCAAAAGGAACCAGAGAGAGACTGATGGCGGCGTGCTGAAGATCGACGGAGGTGACTTGCAGGTCGCAAGGTCGTGGGTCGCCAACTTAACCGACGGCAGAGAAGATAGGTCGTGCACGAAACCCAGAGGTCGAGGTCGCAAAGTTCAAGTCGCATTTTCAGTTTTCTCACAGGGCTCTAGGTCACGAAATAACCGACGGCAAGGTCTAGGGTAAGTGGCGGCGACGTCTGAGGTGGCCGGTGGAGGCGGCAGCAACGTTTCAGGTGGCTGGTGGCGACGGCAGCAAAGGCTGGGAGCTAGGGTTAGGTTTGGGTATTTTTAGGGTTTTATTTTCTGCTCTGATACCATCTTAATTTTAGGAGAATAATTATTTCTTATTCCAATAGGTGCAACCTAGGTCTTCTTATATAGGAGAAAGACCCACTACAATATAAGGAAAGAATAAAGACAATAATGACAAAATATTGACAAATAATATACACAATTGTAAATATGAGAAATTCCAACAAAAAGTAAGGGAAACTATCTGGTAAAAAGGAAGACTACGGAGAAAAAATTCTGCTTACCTTTCCGTGTTGTCGGATTTGCCAAGCACACATAAGATTGCCTCAAAACAGACTCTTTCACTAGGATCGAGAAGAAGCTGATAAAGCACAGAGTTGAACTGCGACTTAATATCTGGCCGCTCTATACAAATCAATTTCATAAAAAATCATCATGATATACAAAAGCTAAAACTATAATGTCCATAAACTTTGATTTCAATTTTTACCATCCAATGCCCGAGCTCTGGATATTGAATGGCACAACCGTGCTAGTGAAACCCTGGCCAGAACATCATGCAAATGGAGAACATCCAGCAATGCTCCTAAATGTGAAGATAAAGTAAATCAAAAAAGGACACATACTTCCTGACAATGTTATATAACCAACCCATAAAGCTACAGAAATTCAGCCAAAAATTTATACCATATTATTCAAATCTTACCTCATTCCTGTGTATTAATGGATTGTAATTACCTGGCTTTACTCCCTTTTTTTCACCCGGCTTTGATCCCATTGTTGTTATAATAATACTACCTTTTTTATTATTATTATTTTGGTAATAGGATAGGAGATTGGGATTTGTCACTAAAGAGTTTAGTCTTAAAGATCTTCAACTTAACTCTACCAGCCAAGATACAGGGGAATTTCAACTGTCTCTAGCAAACCAAATCCATCGTTTAAAGATCACCCCAGATGCTAAATTCCAAAACGAAGCATCCTCACGTCTCAACCTTAAAGATGTGTTCTTTGTTAAAGGAAGAAGAAAAACAAGAAAGAGAGGAGGAGAAGGAGAAGTTAGGAAGGATCGTTTGGATCCATCAATAAAATGTGGGTTAGTCCATGTTAATGGAACATCTTTTTCACTTGACTTTGTCCTTTTCATCAAAGGGCAATGTTAAACTTAGTTTCTGCAATCTACATGTATAAATGTATATATGCAAACATCTCTGTAAAGATTGACTTTTTTTTTTTGAAAAGGAAACAAACTTTTCATTGAAGATATGAAAAGAGACTAATGCTCAAAATACAAAGATACAAAAGATAAGGAAATGAAAAAATAGCCAATAAAAGAACAACAAGATAATGATAAGAACGACCAATGAAAGATCAACACATGGCTTTAAAGGCAACACAAAAACAACCCATAAAAGAACAATGAAGACTTAGGATGGAGAAATGAAAACATCCCTAAAAGATCTGAATAGAGAAGGCTGAATAAAGCTTTGGACAACGAACTCCATGACGAATCTTTGAGGCGAGCTTCAGACGGATTTCCCAAGAGGTGTCTGAAACTATCCGAATGTTGTAACTAAAACTTTCTCTGATGAAGAAACATCCAGAAGCCTGAGCAACCAAACCTAGAGTCACCAACATGCCTTCCACTGTCTCCATAGATGCTGAAGCAGAAGATCCATGGGATATTTGACGGGTGTATACAAAAGTTGTTCCAGTAGTTATCCTCCTAGGATCTAACAAAGATATACACTTTGATAACGAGAAAATTAAAACATATGTTGGTCGTGAATCTTCCAAGGCATGGCAAAACATTCTTCCTACAAAACTTGGCTGGAAATTATAGCCAAAAGACCAGGAGGAGCAAATCGAGTAAAAGCACAAAGTGTTCTTGCGGCATAAGAATGAACTTCAGAACAATCTGAAGAGCTGAACTTGACCACTATTAACTCCAGAACGACAGACTCTACAATCCACTTCATGATTCTGAAAAGCTTGAATACAGATGCTTATCAGCACCCAGAAACCTTATCAAAACCTCCATGATGGAAGTAATTTCTATCAGATCAACTAGCTTCTTATAATTACTTGATGCGCTTGAACATAATGCAAAAAAGGAATTGACTTCCGCAACAACAAGCATATGACAACCTTGCTGAAGAAACCCCAATATAGTGTTGTGAGAAGGCTTGGGATGTAGGAAGGAAAACAACAAGAACATCAACTCTTTAACCTCCACCAATGCTTTGAGAATTATATCAACTTCACAAGTAATGATGAAAGAAAATTTAAAACTTCGTTTCTTTTAACCTCTTCAGGAGCTTTTTCAACAATATATCTGATTAGCTGTTCAATCTTAGGTCTTTCTCTCAAAAAGATAATAAGCCGACTATTAAGTGCTTTGCATAGGCTTCCACAAAAGTCCAGCCGATTTCCTTGGAACTCCATAAGGATTTAATGAGTCTCAAATCAATTACAGCTTGATAAGTCTCCTGAATTAAGACTAAATCAGGACAAATGTTCTGAAGGAAAATCTTCAAAACCACCCTTTTAGACATATCACCGAGACCCCTGGTATTCCACGAAACAATCTTCATAGATGAGAAAGGAAGGATCAAACAACCGCTTTAGAAGACCGAGGAGAAATTTTGCACAATTGAAATCCACAAATATCAACTAACGAAGAAAATTGTTTAGGAATTTGAGAAGGAGATAATATAGATTCGTGAATAATTGAACCTTGAGAGCCTAAACTATCAACATTCTCAGAAAAAATTGATTGCAAAGACTCACCAATTTGATCTTCTGAAAATAATTCCACACAATCCTCTTTATCCACCAACTGATCAGAATCCTCACTGCTTACACTAACCGTAGACTCATCATCTGAATCCACTGGAGAATGAATACTATGGTTGGAGGAGCAACCCATACCTCTTACAAAAATCTCACTCCCCCCTGGAATTTGAACAAAAGATTCCTTAAATTCCTTACCCTGAAACAAACCATTTCCAGAATTGACATTTGAAGAACTCGAAACCTTTTTTGCAGCAAGTAAATGAGTACATGCTGACTCCAAATGATCAGCATTAGTATTTGACTTAGCAACCAATGAAAAAGAAGATTTTTTCCGAGAACATGTCTTTAATACTACCTGTTGGACATCTTTATTTGAATTGCAATTAACGGCATTAAAAACCTTAGAGGGAGATTCCAAAAACGGGGACTGTCGGACTTCCTGAGGGCTGAACACATCAAACACATTATCATCTTTGGATGGAGAGAGAACAAAAACTGGCTCATTAATGCTATCTTTAATACGTTTACCTCCAACGAAATTAATGCACTCTTCATGCAATGAAGCACCTTTTGGGGAACCCAACGCCACATTAAATTGGTCTCTCTCTCTTGGAATCTGCTGCAAATCATTAATCAAATTACAACTATTATCAATAATCATCTTGGAAGGAGGATCAATACAGCCATCATAAATCTTTAAAGCTGCCTGCTGATTGCACACTTTTTCAAAGCTATCATTAATACTTTTGGGAGCTGCCTGCTGGTTACACACTTTTCCAATGCTAACATTAATACTTTTGGGAGAATAATCAACGGACAGTGGCTGCTGGAATTCCTTAGGGCTGGTGCAATTATAATCATTAATAACTTTAAAAGGAGAGAGAATAGGATCCATCTCTTGAATGCTATCATTAAAGCCCATACAACCAACATTATTAATGCCCTCATCATGCAGCAAAGCACCCTTTGGAGAACCCAAAACCTCATTAATTTTTTCCTGAGACCGAGAACATGAAGGCAGTTCATTCATCCTTTCCATTTCATTACCAAGAATCAAATCAGCATCCAATAAAGCTTGTCTGACCCTAATTACGTCTAGGGTATTTGAAAAGTCATCAACAAATAACCTTTTGCTTGCATCAAAATTCAAAGTTCTATCATCTAGTGCATTAATATCCCCAAATCTTAAAGAGAATTCACACTTATTACCAATCTTAACATTAATATCAGCAGGGATAAATCCACAAATATTTTTTTCTACTTCAATCAAAGCTTTCGAACAGTCCAATAAATTGAGTGTTTTGGAAGAAATACTAACCAACCCACCAAGGTTTTTTCCAATAGCTTCAAAAGAATCCCGATGCCACAAATCCAAAGGTAGGTTTTTTATTGCAATCCAACCTCCATAACTTTTTATAAATTTTGGTTGTGAATGAACCTCAGAAGACCAAAATTCCAATTTCAAATGGAGGTGCCCGAATTGCTTCCACTTACCATTCACATAAGGATCCAAATTACGATCAGCCACCTGAATCAAAGCTTTATCATCCATAAAAGGATTGAGCAAGACTGAAGATTTAAAGAAATCCTGAAGGACAAGCTTAACCTCCTTCCAAGAATAATGGGCCATCAATCTAGAAACAACAAGTGAGCTTTCCAATTCTATTTTCAGCACATCCTAGTTCTTTCGAACCCAGTAAGCTTCCTTATTAACAAGCTGAACATTTCTAACTGAATTTTCCAAGGAGAATGAATTCTTCATCAAAACACCACTCTTAACAACTTCAACATAAGAATTAGAAGAAACATGACCTTTTGAAGTTTTAACTGGAACCAAATGACCCTTCAAATTACTCAACGATGGCTGAATTGGCTGAATTTCAGAAGGGTGAATTTTATGGATAAAATCCCTAATCATATCCCAAAATACATACCAACCTTTCTTATTCAAACCCGCTGGAACTTGAAAAAACCTTCTCCCACCCGTGGAAGGCCATACAGCACATTCAAAGAACCATTCATTGTTTGAAAAGAACTTAATCAATCTAATGACTCCAAAGTCATCCTTACTTTTTTTATGAAAGAAAGAAGAAACAGGATTTTGTAGAACCTCAACTAGAACATTTTCAAACCATTGTAAAAAGGAGATGGACAAAGAAATCAACTGCTTTTTGCTCGTATCTTCAACAAAATACATATTTCCCTCCTTCCAAATACAAAAATACCTGTTTTGGATGCAACAACTGGTGACTTCCATGGAAAAAACACAGTAAAAAACTACCACGGCTTCGATGGATGAAGGCTGAAAGGGAGGGGAAAAGAGGAGAGAGGAGAGAGCATTCGGGGGGGAAGGGTAGGATATTTAAAGATTGACTTATTATATTGCTTCATTTACTAAAAGCAAATACCATTCCAGGAGAAGGGAAAAAAAAAACAAAGATGACTTTTTATAGATATGATGAGAAGTTACAATGTTGTATGCTCAGGCTTTTAGAATCTAACCCAAAAATAAACACTAATAAGTAATTCACTAAAAAATATAGATATATAGCATACATATATTATTTCAATCTACCAAGAAACTTAATATGGAAAAAAGTCACCTATTCCTATATGTTAGTGTTACCCTTTTGCCTACAAATACTGGTCCTACATTATTGATACTCTCAACTGGCGCAATGTGCTCCCATTTAACATGCAAGATCTCCTAGCTACAACTTTTGTAGGTAACCCTATTAGAAAGCAGAAATGGATCTTATGGCTCACTTTAACAGAGCACTCTTTTGGAAGTTTGGCTTGAAAGAAATAACTGCACCTTTGGAATCTTCTAACACATTCTTAAATTTGGTTCTTTTTATAGTTTTATATTCGAGTAATTGCATACATCCTTCTTCAGAATATATTTTATTTGCTTGGGGAAAAGTTTTTTTTAACTCCACCCCAGCATTTGGGGCCTTTCTCTCCCCCTTCATTTGTAAAATTTCACTTATTATTGCATTTTCTCTTTTTTTTTTAATAAGAAACTAAGAGTATATTAAATGAGAAAAACATACAAAAGGGAAGATGAGATATCCCCAAAACGCCAAAGGGTTACAAAAAAGACTCCCAATTAGCCAAAATATGCACACGATCATAATTACAAAAGGAACTAGAAAGAGAACACCAGTTGGAAGTAAAGATGCCACTTGAAGAAGAAGAGGAAGAAGAAGAAGAAGAAGAAGAAGAAAAGATTCCATTTGAAGAAAACCAAAAAAATCCAAGAAAAACAAATTAAGGTGGAGAACACCAGGACAGAGTACTGCCTATGATATAAAAGCATACCTCCAGGTTGTGCAAGTTTTCCTGAAAAAAGGCAAGGGTCAAATCATTAGATGCATAAACCAGAAATCAACCAAACTTTAGTTAACTTTTAGATAACACGTGATGACAATATCAAGTCTAAAAGAAAATTTAAAAGTCATCAACATAAATAACCTAGTGACATTGCAACTGCATAAGGATCTCTTGCAGCTAACTCAGAAAGCATTTCTAATGCATGCCTCACAGCAACCGGATCAGCAAATGACACTCTGCAGTTAAATACAGAAAAACCTTGATATTATAACAAAAACATCTCAAAAAGATCAATTTATGTTTATCAAAACATCAAGCACTATATAACAAGAGAGGGCAAGCAAAATAGCAAAAATAAGACTATTGTCCATAACAGTAATAAAATTTAAATCCCATTGATGCTCAAAAGAACAACAGTATCATGCTCATAATTATTTCTTTTTTCTTTTTTCTTTTTTATGAGAAAACTTGAAACGAAACGCCGCCAATCCAGAAAAGTCATACAGAAAAGGGGGTCAGATCTCGCTCGTACTTATGACTTATCTCACCTACCTGAAATGCTATCTCGATTTTCCACCTAAGTAAACAAAGTCAACCATCACACCACTGCTTTTTCAATATTTACAATCTTCTCAGAAATTTTGTCCCACCCAAAGACAAGTAGGTTTTTCCACCATCTCCACACATCTCTCACTCCCACCCTCTATTTATTCGTCTCTTTCAATTCCACTTTCTTTATTTATCACCTCATTTATTCCCCGTCTCAATTTTAAGTGCAATAAAAATTATTTGGATGACATAATCCTCTCGTACAAGTTAATAACATAAGTCAACGCTATAAGTTATGATCCTCATGACATGATAACATAAATAGACAATATTATGAGTAATGAATCAGATGACATGATAGTGAATTTCCAAATAAAAACTTTTATTACATCCAGTAGACTGTAGAGTCTGTAATGAGTTAGAATAAAAAAATCTATATGAAGTATATGTATAAACATACACTCAAACAATGTGTTCCACACTCCTAAATGATGTAGTAGGATTAGGGTAATTTAGGGTATCTTCGTTAAATCCTTGATTAATTAGGATTAGAATTAGTTTCCTTGATTAATTAGGATTGAGATTAGTTTCCTTGGTTAATTAGGATTAGGATTAGTTTCCCAGTCTAATTAGGATTAGTTTGTTTTCTAATTCTCTATATAAATAGAGAATTGCCGCCAAAGTGAGCATAGCTCAGAGGTAATTGGCATATACCTTCGACCATCAGGTCAGAGGTTCGAATCCCCCTACCCCCAAATGTTGTTGAACAAAAAAAAAATGAGAGAGAGAATTGCTATTGTATTCATAATAAAGATTTGATTGATTCTTGGGGAGAATTCTCCTTTATCCTCTTAGGCTACACCAAATTAGTATCAAAGCAATTGTCTGGGCCAACATTGGTTGTCGTCGGTGGAAGACTGGAAAACTCCTGTTGACGTCGATCGCAGAAGGGAGCTTTGTGAGTTGTTCTCGTTGTTCAACAACCCACATTTATTAACAAGAAGGTACCTTTCAGAGTATTCTCTTTTCAAAAAACACGAAAGAAGCTTCAAAAATGAAATTTTACAACATGAGAAGGGAGTTTTTTTTTTTTTTTTTTTTTTGAAAAGGAAACAAAGATTTTCATTCATTGATATAATGAAAGAGACTAATGCTCAAAAATACAAACACCACCAAAGAAAGAAAAAGATACAACTCAGAGAGAAAGAAGAACTAGAAGAAAAGACCATTAGAGAACTAAGAGAACCACAAAAAAGACTCCAGAAGGAAAGCTATAGCTGACAAACCAACAAACAAAAACCAGCCAATCAAACTAAATCAGAGAAAATATCAAAACCACCAAACGGCTGAAGAGATCAACTGAAAAGGAATACTCGAAAAAACTCCATCCCCAAAGGAAACTTCACCAAAGGAATCTGACAAAAGCTCAACTTGAAAAGACAAAACCCTGAGAGAAATATAAAACTGAGCTAACGAGAAAACCATTAATGAGCTTTTAACTGCTGGAGACAAATTAGGAATTTCTTGCATCTGAAACCCACAAAGCTCAATTAGAGAAGAAAACTTGGCTATGATTTGAGGAGAAACCACCGAAGATACCACACCCTATATATTATCGACACCTTGAACATTAACTTCAAAAAGATTTTCAAAAGCTTCAGCAAATGAAGAAGTCCATAGAGCTGTCAACGTTTTGGGATCAAACAAATCTCCCGGACCGGATGGTTTCACGGCGGAATTCTTTAAAAAATCATGGAACATTCTTAAGAAAGACATTATGGGGGTGTTCAATGATTTTTTTAAGAGTGCTATTATTAACGCCAACCTCAATGAGACTTATATCTGTCTTCTCCCAAAGAAAATAGGAGCCAAATCGGTTGGAGACTATAGACCCATTAGCCTTACATCATGCCTCTACAAAATTGTGGCTCGTGTCTTATCTGAAAGATTGAAGAAAGTCCTACCGCACACTATCACCGAATACCAATCTGCCTTTGTTGCAGATAGACAAATCTTAGATGCCTCTCTTGTTGCTAACGAGCTTATTGACGAGTGGCAAAGGAAAAAGGAAAAAGGCGTATGCATCAAGCTTGATATCGAAAAGGCCTTTGATATGGTTGATTGGGAATTCCTTGACGAGATTCTTCGTGTTAAGGGTTTCGGATACACATGGAGGAGATGGATTAGGGGATGTATATCATCGGTCAACTATTCTATTATCATAAATGGGAAACCAAGAGGAAAATTTGGTGCCTCCCGTGGACTTCGACAAGGTGACCCTTTATCTCCATTCTTATTTATTATGGTTGTTGATTGCCTTAGTAGGTTGCTTATAAAGGCCGAACTACAAGGTCTTATTAAGGGCCTCCACGTTGGTACCGGGTCACATGCTCTCTCCATCACCCATCTACAATTTGCGGATGACACTATCCTTTTCTCCTCCCAAAATGAAGCTCACCTTGACAACCTTTTCAAATCAATAAAGCTTTTTGAGGAGGCATCTGGGCTGAATATAAATTGTCATAAAACAGAGTTCATGGGCATTGGTATGGACCCTCAATCTCTTGGTTCTTTGGCTGATCGTTATGGTTGCAAAATTGGTGGCTCGCCAAACACTTATTTGGGCCTTCCATTGAAGGGGAAGCCGAAGTCTTTATCTTTCTGGGAGCCTGTTATAGAGAAAATTGAAAAAAGACTTCATTCTTGGGGATCCCAACACCTCTCGAAAGGAGGTAGACTCACCCTCATTCAAGCTACCCTTCAGAATTTGCCCATCTATTATTTATCCCTCTTTAAAGCCCCAAAAAAGGTCACCGTAAAGATTGAAAAGTTGTATTGAAACTTTTTATGGCGGGGCAAAAATGGATCCAAAGGCTCCCATCTTCTGAAATGGGACAAAGTTAAAGCTCCGATTGAAGAAGGTGGTTTGGGCATTGTCGGTATTCAAAACAAAAACGCCTCTCTCTTAGCAAAATGGATCTGGCGATATCACAAAGAAAAAGGCGCTCTTTGGCGTAGGGTCATTTCTACAAAATATGGATCCCAACACTTTGATCATTAGCCTGGCACTAAATCATTACACTCATCGAAAGGCCCTTGGAAACAGATTGACAGTACGAAGCATCTCATTTTTTCAAATATTCATATCAAAGTGGGAAATGGAAAAGACACATCTTTCTGGAAGGACAAATGGATGGGGAGCTCTAACCTTCAACAAATTTTCCCTAGACTATATCATCTTTCTAATAGAAAGGATGCTCCTATCGCAGATTTTTGGTGTCAGCATACTCGATCTTGGTCCTTTTATCCTAGAAGACCTTTATTGGAGATTGAAATCGAAGATTGGACCTCCCTCCTCTCATTATTGCAGCCGATGAACAATCAAGACAGTTTAGACTTGTGGTGGTGGGCCCTTGAATCTAATGGGAACTTCTCCACCAACTCACTATCAAAGCATCTCTCATTATCTTGCCCCGGTGATTTTTCAGTCTTATATAAGCATATATGGGCGGGTCATTATCCAAAGAAGGTGAAATTCTTTCTCTGGGAGGTTAGCCATTCTTGTATCAACACACAAGATAAGCTCCAACATAGATTTCCATGGCTGGTGATTTCTCCTTCTTGTTGCCCGATGTGCCACGGAGATGCAGAATCAGTGATTCACATTTTCAGCACTTGTCCTTTCGCCTCTATGTATTGGAGCTATTTACAAGCGACTTTTGAATGGTCCTTCCCTAGACCGGGTGATATCCTCTCTCTCTTATCTCTTCTTCTTATGGGCCACCCTTTTAAGAATGAAAAGAAGATCCTTTGGCTATGTCATGTTCGTGCATTTTTTTGGAACCTATGGTTGGAGCGTAATGGTCGTATCTTTTCAGATAAAAAGAAAGACATTGGTCATTTTATTGAGTCTTCTTCATTATTAGCTATCTCTTGGAGTAAATTATCCTCTCCTTTTTGTAATTATAGTCTCTCTACCCTCTTTAATCAATGGAGGTGTCTTTTGTAATTATTATGGATAGGCTTCTTTTGTAACCCATTTCATATTTATCAATGAATGGTCCTTGTTTCCTATCAAAAAAAAAAAAAAAAAGCTTCAGCAAATGAATCATCTTCCACTTGATCTACCACCTCAAATCTGGAACATGAAAAATTGACTCCTCACTACTCATACTAACATCTGATTCTAGATCATAATCAAAACAGGGAGAAATCTTCTTAGGAGAAAAGAGACTTGCTACCCCTTAGGTGAATAGTGTGTCTGAACCAGGAAGAGAAACTTACGATTGACTAAAAATCTTGACAGGGTATAAAGTCTCTTGCATCATAGAAACTTTCGTGGGAGACTCCAAATGATTCGTGGATAAAGACAAAAGACGAACACAGGATTCCTCAACATAATCTGAATTAGACTCTGAATGATCCATGGAGGAGGAAAACCCTTTTCTTTTAGAATAATGAAGAGGAAAGGGCTTAATTAAACTTTACTTCGATTGCAGAGGAGACCCCAGCTCAAGGGAGTTAACATTTGCATGCCCATCCAAAGAAGGACCATTTGAATTAAGATTCTTGTCATACAACGAAGGGGCCATTGAATCCTCAACAGCCATCACCAAATCATCTTCGTGCGGTAAAAAGAGACTTTCATCTTCCAAAACCTGATTAAACCTCTTTAAATCCACTGAATTAGTAAAATCTTGTGAGGATAAAATTCCAGAATTCAAACGACACTCACCTAAGTCAAGAGGAAAAATGTCACCAAACGGAGAAAGAAATTTCTGATATTCCCGCCTTTGACATCAATCTCAGCTGGAATGAAGCCACAAATGTTTTCCTCCACTTCAATTACTGCTGCTGAACAATCAATTAAGTTAAGTGTTTTAGAGGAAATACTAAGCAATCCACCAAAATGTTGCCCAATAGCTTCAAAACATGGTCCTTTCCAATAAATCAAAGGCAAATTCTTTTTAGATATCCGACCTCCATAGCTCTTGATGAATTCCGGGTGAGAATGCTTTTCATCGGACCAACGCTCAATTTTCAGATGAAGGTAACCAACAAGACCCCACTTTCCATCAAAATTCAAATCAGAAAGACCCACATCAAACTTCATCAACGTTTTATCATCCATAAAAGGATTAATTGAAATTCCAGTCCGAAAATGATTTTCTAACGCGATTTGAACATCTGTCCAGGAGTAATGAGCAAACAACCTAGAAACCACCAAAATGGAATTGAAATTCAAATCCATAACTTCTCTCTCTTTCCTTACCCAAAAGGAAGAAATCTCAGAGGATTTCATCACATCTTCCTGAGTCGCATCAACTTTCTCAATTCGAGCGGATAAATCCAACTCAGAATACTCTAGTTTTCCATATTTAAGGAAAAAATCCTTTACCATTTCCCAAAAAACAAACCAACCTTTCTTTTCAAAACTAGCAGGAACATGAACATTCTTCCTTCCTCCATAAAAAGGTCATACGACACATTCCAAATACCAACCCTCGACAAATCTAGATTTAGACAGACGAATGGTCCCAAAATCATCCTTAAATTTCTTGTTAAAAAATGAGTGAACAGGATATTGCAAAAGTTCAACCAGTGAGTTTTCAAGCCAACCTAAGAGGGATAAAGAAAGGTGAATTTTCTGATCTTTATTCATACCTTCCATAAAACACTCATCTTTTTCATCCCATAGACGGAAGTAAATATTCCGGATACAACAACTCATCTCTTCCAGCACTTCCATTGAACCATAAACCAAAACTCAACCACAAACCAAAGGGATCCACAAAACCACAAACCAAAGAGACCCACAAATAACGAGCAGCTGCCGGCCAAGTAGCAAACAGACCGGACTAGACAACGAAACGACCGGCGAAGTATGGCGGGCGGACGGCGAATAGAAGGCATCGAACAGACTGGACGGACGGCGGGTGGATGGCAACGCTAGCTGACGGACGAAGAAACGAGGGTGCAAAAGGAACGACTGGCGAAGAATGGTGGACGGACGGTGAATAAATGGCGGCGAACAAAGCGGACGAACGGCAAGTGGATGGCGGCGCTAGCTGACGGACGAAGAAACGAGGGTGCAAAAGACGTAGATCGCAAAACGAAGAAACGTGGGTCGCTGGTCGAAGAATCGCAGGTTGAAGAGGCGTGAATCGAGGGTCGAAGAAACTGAGATGACGACAGCAACTGAGCGGCACGAGCAGACAACGAGAGGGACGGCGAGACACGACGGCGACGGCGGCGGAAGATAGCAGCGGCTGGAGGCTAGGATTAGGATGAGAGAGCGGCTAGGGTTAGGGAGCGGCTGAGTTTTTGATCTTTCAACATAAGAAGGGAGTTCAAAGCCAAAAACTCCACTTCTGGATTTGGAACACAACCAATGGAGGCAAAAAAAAAATTATTCAAGAACACACCAAAATCCCTACATCATTCATAAAGCCTTAGAGGAAATCAAGAAAGGGATGGGGTCAAAGTCCAACAATTTTTGGATAAAATGTCTAACAATTTCGGTCAATTTAGTCAAAAGTTCAATACGAGAGAACTTGCCCATGCGAAGTCAGCGTGCAATTATTTCCAAACTTCGAGCATAACAAAGGAAGGCGAAAAAATGCAGACATGCGAACAAAAAACAAGTGAAGACAAAGTCAAGTCAAGCGAAGGAGACAATGAGAAATCATGGGACTCACATGTAGACAAAGACCATTCGAGTGAAAGGGAAGGCAAGTCATACGGGAAAGAAGATGCATTCGAAGAGAAAAGTTGTGTGATTCATTTCGACCCATTATAAGTGCCACCTAAACTGAATATTTTTAGAACCCTCATACACGATGGAAAGGGAAGAAAGCACAAGTGATAGAGTGATTTCATTTAGAACTTTCCCGAGGAATCAATACTCCAACTCTTAAAATCTTCATGATTAACAACTTTTGTTGATTCCAAATCAGACAACATTGAACTAAAGGCTAAAATTTCTTTATCCTTCAAAAAAACTTCTGAAAATTATCTTCCAAGATCGACAAAAAGAACCCCTAAAATCAGTCACGAAACCTTGTGGCATAAGTGAAATTGTATATAGACTAGGAAATCGGGACTTCAATGAAGGGTCCCCAACCAAACTCCAAATTGATTTAACCAGCCATTTGTTAATCTTCTCCAAATTGTATTACAAAATTCCTCATTAGACAAGCTAAAGGAAAACATTAATGATGGAACACAATTAAAACCAAAAAGTGGAATAAAGAATTCAGAAAGAATTCAAGATCTTAATTTAAATGGAAGATAAGACGAAAGTTAGCTAGGTTCATATTAATTTTTGTTTGTATCATATAAACAAGTAGCTGGTAAGTTGAAAGTTCTTTAGGCATTCAGATTTCAAATGAGGTCCATACCCCTGTACAGCACGATGCAGAAATGCAGGATTTCCAGGATCAAGGGGGAGTCTTCTCAATGCACTTAGCGCAGCTTGTTGCAAATTGCTCCTTATGACAGACTACTGAATTGCAAGAGAGGCAAGCAAATAAGTAAACATCATGGACACATGACACAAAAATGACATGATCATAGCAATAGAATCATGGCAAACATATTATAGCGATGGGAGAAAGAAATGGATAAAGCTTAAATAATCTAAGTGTAGTAAGCTTTGATATTTGAAACATTGCATCATATCAAGGGTATTTTGTGCATTCAATAATTCCCCCCCATACTTATATCCTATCACCACAAACGTCTCCAGTTTCAACTGAACTTATGGAATGCTACAGAATTTATCCACCAAGATGAATCCAATTTCACATCTAACCGTTCTGAATAGTTGTAGAATGACAGCAATAGGAATTGTTAAAAAAGGAAAGACATATAAACCAGGTCTTCTAACCAGGGGTGTAAACAAATCTAATGACCCAAAAATTTGATTATTTGTGTTTAATTATTAATTAGGTTGGATTATAAACAAGCTTCAATTTGTTTGAGTTCAAAAAAAGTGAACTTGAATTGGTTCAGTTGGTCAATGGTTTCCTAATATTACGGTTGGAAATCAAAAATTGAAATAGAACTTATATTGATAACTTGCAGGATAACAAAATAAAGATAACACTTAAATCGAGATAAGATAACTCTTGGGCTGGCCCTTAGGCTGAAAAGTTGTAGAATGACAGCAATAGGAAACGTTAACAAAATAAAGATAACAATTCCTATTGCTGTCATTCTACAACTTTGGGAGGGGTTTTCTCTACCCGGCCCTTAGGCTGTTCCCCTTTTTTGTGATATATATATATCTCTTTGATGTTTTTTATCCAAAAAAAAAAAAAAAAAAAAAAGATAACATTTAAATCGAGATAAGATAACTCTTGGGAAAAGGAAACTTTTCATTGATCCTCAAAAACACAAAAACTGCAAGGGAGAAAAGAAAAAAGAAACAAAAAACAAAAAAGTTATAATAGGAAAATGAACAGAAAGCACCGTTATATGAAGACACAAGCAACAAGTGTCAGAAACTAGGACAGTTGTTTGTCAGAAATTACCTCCTTATCACCACCTTTAGTCCCAAGTAACCCTTTCTTGCGTTTTTGAGGGGCATCAGCGACCTGGAAATGGAATACAAAGAGGAACGTATTTAGACTGCTTCTACTAGTATAGTATCTAAGAAAAACAACATAAACATTATGTAAAAAGAAGAAGATAATATCTCAACGGGAAAGCATTTGGGAATCTACATGACCAATGTCAAAAAGAAAAGCTAAATATAAATTGAGATAAAACATTGGTTAAGCATGGATTTTTCTTGAAATGCAGATTTTTTAAAAAGAAAAAAGTTTAAGGATAGGTCTGAGAAAATTAATCTGAAAAAAAATTCTGAGGAAACACAGAGATTTCAATGATAAATGAAATGTACGAAAGGAGAGGGAAGTCTCCCAAACCACCTAAGGTGGATTACAAAAAACAACTCCACCTAGTAACAAGATTTGTAAGGTTGTAATCTTTGAATGGGTGCAAACATTTACACCAATATAAAGCTGTAAAAAGTACCAGGTCTAAAAAACTGTCAAAGGATGTAGGGGAGTCGTTGAAAACATGATTGTTTCCCTCACATCAAAGGACCCAAAATAATCCCTGTTGGTAGCCAACCAAAGAACTTTCTTTTCTTTGTAAGGATGTCCCAAGAAGACAAGGGCCAAGAAGTCAGGGATGCTTGCTAGAGGGATCAAGGACCAACCAAAAGTTTTCATCACAAAAACCTACTAGCTATAAGCAAAAGGGCATGAAAAAAGAAAAAAGAAAAAAGAATGGCTTTGAGATTCAGAGTTCTTTTTGCACCTGACACACCAATTAGGAGATAAAAATTGAGAGGGCATTCGCTTTTGGAGGCACCTGTATGGATGCCCAAATGGCCAAGTTCCCATAAGAAAAGTTCTCCTATTTCTTTCCAGCAATAAATTTCACAAAATCGCGATGAACGTTGTTGGCCAAAGAATAAAATCACTATTACGAAAAAGAAGGATTAACAAGCACCCCCTCCATAATGTCCCTATGACTTCTAGAAGGAGCTAAACTGACACTCAAAGCATCCAAAAACAATTTTCAAATTTTCACAGCCAAGTCACATGTGCAAATGACAAAGTCATGACCCTAAACTTTAAGGTGTAGCTGCAATGACAAAGGAGAGAATCCCCCAAGAAATCTAACCCAAAAGATTTTGTTATGATTCAAAAGTGTTCAATACAAGAGATTAACCTTCTTATAGAGGATTTAATGGCAAACTAAGTATTTAAAACACTAAAAAGAATCTAACCAAAACTATTAAACTAACTCACTACATCACTTTAAAAAGGGATTTAATAGGTCAAGGACTTATTAGACATCAATTTTTTTTTCCGATAGGAAACATAAATCATTTCATTGATGTATGAAATACATACAAAAGGAAGACCTACAAAGATAATTACAGAACTTCTCCAATGAGACATAAGGGTCGATAAACTATAATTAAAATATGGAGGAGAATGAGAACCCCAATATAAAGCAAGATAAGATGTAGATTCAATGAAAGTGTAAAAATTTTGAGACTTGTCCAAGAAGATGTGAGCATTCCTTTCTAGCCATAAACTCCAATAGAATGTTGCGCCGAAGGATTTTTTTCTCATTCTTAAAAAGGTGTCCAATAAGAGATAAATTGAGAAGGGTAAAGATGTCACCCGGTCTAGAGATGGGCCATTCAAAAGCTTGTTGGAGGAAATCCCAAAAAGAAAAAGCAAAGGAACAATTGACAACTTAAGGACTTTCTAAACCCTTTCTAAAGTTCAAAGACCAATTAGACATAACATTGGAAGTTCAAAGACTAATTAGAAGGACCTATTGGGCACCATCTCAAAAGTTAAAAGACCAAACTTTTTTTTATACTTTCATTGAGAAAAAATTAAAGAATATATAGGCATACAAAAAAAAAACATGCCTCAAAAAGGGAACCCTTAAGAGAAAGGGGTTCTCAAAAGTTTAAAGACCAAACTTATTTACCTATTTATTTATTTTTTTAATAAGAAACCAAGCTTCTAAGAATAATGAAAGAAGATACAAGGACTTACAAAAACCAGTCCATACAAGAGGAGCCCCAACCTACGAAAAGTGTCTCCGATCCAAAGAATTACACATAACTAATAACTACCAAAGGCCTTAGAGGCCACCACCCACACAAAGAGGTATTAAACATAATATTTTCCCAAAGAACGTCCCAAGACCAATCAACCCTCTAAAAATCCTATCGTTTCTTTCAAGCCAAACACACCACAATATCGCAAAAAACCAGGCCTGCCTAAGGCTAATTCCAACTACCACCAACCTTTCTAAAAGTCTTAAATCTCTTGCATTTTACCTTGAAACTTATCCCACATAAATTTTTCAATCATTAACCTGCATCACTTTTGGTACAATAACTATTGGAAGTCATAAGTACTTTATCATCTGCCAAGTAAAGAAAATAATGCACATGATACATTTCATTCTAACAGAAAATTAAAATTATAAATTATAAAAATAAAAAAAATTAAAAAAAAAGTTACCATGCATACAGCCAGAAAAGACAAACCTTATCAAGAATTGAAAAAACAATTTCATATAGTTGGGACAAAATCTCAGAGCTGCTTGAAGGAGCATAGGTGAGAGCCTTCAGTGCTTGTAGTCTTCTAGCATGAACTTCAAGAAAAATATAACGTCAAAAAAGCTGCAAACATTTTATTTGAGGAATCTCTTTGGCTTCAATAAACAATAAGATAATTTATTCAAATTCAACCAGATGGACCAACGAAAGAAGCAAACAAGAAGCCCCAATCCTAAGCAACATAAAACCTGTACAGAAGGATTTTCTGCAAACACTTTTCAATAATAGAAGACCCCATTGGCTATCATGGTGGTGGCCTAACCAAAGGGTAATCTATTCTCTGTTTCTTATAATAAATAAAAACCCAAAGGGTGAACCAAACGGTAGTACAAATCACATGAGAATAAAATTTGTCAATGCACTATTAGCGCCACAGCTAAAAAATATTAAGAAAAGTTAGAATGGAGTCCACAAAGTCACAAACTAGAAACTAGATTAAATGACACTAGAAGGACCCATTGCATTTCATTTTGATAAAGAATGTTCTTCAGTCAAGTCACATATGTCTATCGACTAAAGATATTTAAGACATTCATTTTGACTCACCACTGGATCAGGATGTAAGGAATAGCTGGCAAACATGCTATTTTAATCTAACATCAGAAAGCAGAGAAACAGGAAAATCATTCAAAGCAAGAAGGGGAAATTTTCAGAGCAGACTACAATGAAAGAAACAGAGCAAAGGAAATCAGCTTACATTCAACATCAGGATTAGAGGCGTCTGTTACAAGCTGATTAACTATTCTTGGTACAACATCAGCTCGAGTCACCCCCCCAACAGCATCAATATCAGCTAAAGCATCCCAATTAGGGGTCGGGATCCCACCACCTGTACTTACACTGTGTGCACTAGTATCTGATAAAATTCTGGCTAAATAATAGTACACATAACGGAGGACACTCCTATCTTCACACTGCTGATTTAACTGTCAAATATACCAGGGGAAAAACATCAACTTTTGCTTTTTCTTTGTTTGAAATTAGATAATTATGTCAGACTTAAAGTTGCTAACGGAATAAGATTCCATCGTGGTATCAAATTCAGATTCGTATATTCTAATTTTCTGCAAGCAATATCCACCCAACTAAAGATAGGGATTTATCAATTGATAATGTCAAACTAATGGTCATTGCAATACTAATCCAAAGACTATTATTGCTACCAAGCTACGATTGTATCACCAAATTCTTTATTCTTTTTTTTTTCCTTTATAAGAAACACATTTCATTGGGTTAATAAAATGACAAAGGGGGGATGAAAGCTAGGTATCACCAAATTTTGTGAAGTGAAGATAAGATAACACAATTTTGTCTCCAACAAACAAAAAAATGTACTTCTTCATAATGCCTTTCTCAAAAAATCATGGCAAAAGTTTGCTAACCTACATATGCTTGATTTCAAAGAAAATTCAAGCTTCCAAGGTATTGAAATATAGGTGAATCAGTTTGGTAACCAGTATTTATAAAATTGTGGCAAAAGTTCTCGCCGCTGGACTAAAGAAAGCTTTGTCTCACACTATTGTTAGCAATCAGTCCGCTTTGTGAAGGGAAGACAAATTGAAGATTCCATCCTGCATGCAAATGAGCTAGTTGATGATTAACAAGGAAGGAAAGTGGATGGATTTTAAAGCTGGACACTAAAAAGGTCTATGATATGGTTGATTGGAGTTTCTTGCTGGAGGTGCTTCAAAAGAAAGGCTTTGGGAGGAGATGGATTTCATGAATCAGGACCTGTGTTTCAAATTCCTCCTCGATTCTAGAGAAATCAAACTTTTGAAGTTTGTTCTCTTTAAGAGTTCTGCCTCTCTATTTATCCTTCTCGATTCTGATTAATGGAAAACCAAAAGGACTCAGAAAATCTTCCGAAGGCATTAAGCTAGGCGATCCTCTTACTTCTTCTTTGAAATTATTATTGATGTGCTTAGTAGCTTTTTAGATAAAGGAACTGTCTATGGGTCACTTAAAGGATTCACAGTATAAGTAGAGCACATTCACATTAACCACTTCCATTTCATTGACAATACTCTTATTTAAAATATTGATGTGCAAAAGCTTACAAATGTGATTAAGGTCGTCAAAAATTGAGGATGCTTCAGGTATGAAAATTAACTATACAAAATCCACAATTGCAGGTATCAATATCTATGAAGCGAAGGTCAATGCTCTTGCTTCTTACCAGGGCCTCAAGGTAGCAATCTGGTCAATTTCTTATCTAGGCATGCCCTTGGGTGAATCAGCAAAAAAACAGGTTTTTGGGATTCAATAAAAGAAGAAAATCAAACCTAGCTAGAAAAGTTGAAAACTTTCACCTTTACAAGAGGAGGTAGGCTGACTTTGATAATGCAGTATTATCCAGCTTTCCCTCTACTTTTTATTGGTCTCCAAATGCCCTTACCTTAACGGTGAAGAGATGGGAAAAGTTTATTAGCGACATGACTTTGATAAGAAGGTCTATCGCCCCATTGCACAGGAGGCAGCTCAATTAGAGGGTAACTTTTCAAAGCCATAGACCCAACCCTAGTATTAAGGAGGCGATTGTTACCTTCATCCAAAAAAGCTACATCTATTTGGCTATCCAGCATCAATTACCTTGAAGTGACAAGTAGAGAGAACCCATCACTTTGAAGACTCAATATTTGCATGGGAGCATAAACTACCAAGGTTTAAAGGCACTACCATGTCAACCAAAAAGGAAGCCATCCTCTGAAAGTGGATTGAACAAATCAAGCGAGTCAATAGCCTCGCCGGAAAAGGTTTCACTCACCGAATGCACATTCCAACAAACCGTTGTCTATTTTCCAACACGACCAATGGCAATGGAAAGGTCATCAGAGGATCTTCCTCATTAACAAAAGAGAAAAAGAGAACTTTGAAACCCTATTAGACTAGCAGAAGTATTAGAACTTTAGGATTTTAAAAGAGGCTTCATACTTTTAAGTTCATGGTGACTGCAAATCCTAGCCAACTAGAGTGAGGAGACTAATTCAACCAACTTTGAAACAATGGCAAGAAAGTATGCTTCAAGCCACCGATTTCCATTATAAAAGGAAATTTATATCCAAACTTCCATGTAAAACACAATTGCCCTCATCATTCACCCCAATTGGTTTTTTGAACTAGAATTTATATGCCCTACCCTATCTCCTTTTTTTCTTGTTCAGTTCCTCGTTCTTTCATCTATGACTTAACTCCTTAATGTAAAGGTAATGCATTGGTTTTGTTAAAGAAATATTTGTGGTTTATCTATTGCCAATGTAGTCAACACACTTTACCTTGAGACTCAAACCATCTTCCAACAAATTCTTTTGCTCGCCCCTACATCTTGTCACAAAAAGAATACCACTAAATTATCTCCAATTACATAGAGACAATTTTAAGATCCAGACAATTGGTTATGGATACAAGTAAAGCGAAATGTTTGGGATTCCATCAGCGTCTTCGTGGCAAAAGGTAACTACTAGACCAGTATGAACAATAAACCAAACATAACTTATCTTACCAATAAACATATTCTAGACGAATTTGAAGTTATAAAATTAAAGATTACTGAATGTCTGACAGGAAATGGAAGATTATCGTACCATGAGAAGAGAAGGTGCCAACGAGGGATCAACTGAATTGTAGACGGCAAGTTTTGGGAATACATGATGCACTAACTGCTTCTGGGAGCTTTTCTATAAAATTTACAGAAACATAACAATGATTAACATGTTTTCCTTCCAAATCACAACAGTAAGAATCATCACGTACTGTTCACCTGGTCAGACGTAGCAGCAAGTTCATGAATACTCCTAGCCAATTGGGAATAAGAAACAGGCTGCAGTACAAATCAAATTGAACAAAACGAAAATCAATACGCATGCCATTACCAGCAGTTCACAAAGTTTCCCTTTGGAATTCAAAATTCTACTTCCAGATTCCATCCCATTTCTAACTAAACAGAGCATCAGCAAAAAAAAAAAAAAAAAACAGAGAGAGAGAGAGAGAGAGAGAAGACGCGAAACATGTAGGAGGTGACCTTCTTCTTGCTCTGCCTCTGCGGCATAATGTTGGTCCTCACAGGATTCAAAGCTGCTTTAGCAGCAGAAATTGTATCATTCTGGATCTGCATGAGTGCCGCCCTCTTAGACCTCTTCTCCCCGGCCGGCTTCCCCAGTGCACTGGGCAGAGCACTTGAGGAGTAATTTGAAGATGAACTGATAGTTGATGACGGGACCGATGGAGCAGTTGTGGAGGTCGATCCCCCCGAAGCCGTTGACGGGTCGGCAGTAATCAGATCCATTAGCGTCGTCCCCGACGAATCCTGATAACACCTCAAAAAACGAATGTTTACGAAGGAAATGAGGAAAAGGAATTGTGCAGGAAGAGAAGATCTGGAAAATTACCGCCATGGTTGGTGGTTGGACGAAGCTCTTTCCCCCAATTCGATTGATCTTTTCGACTCTGCTCGCTTGCTATGCTCTCTGTTTTTCCTCCGCAAGACTTCTCTTTTTCTGTTCGCTGGATTTTGCAAGAATAGCAGTTCACAGCTCGAATAACCAGTGCCTATACTAACGAAAGAATGACACAATAATAAAATACGAAGTCTTTTTTTTTTCTTTTGAAACTAATAAAATACAAAGATTATTTCAGAATTTTGGTTGAATTTTTTATTTTGGGTCTAATAAATCTCTAAAACATTTAGGGCTGTTTGGCTTAAGGTTTTATAGATGTCTGGGAATACATGATGCTTGGGAATACTATGCCTGCGAATAAGAATGCTAAGAATCAAAGATAACTGTGTTTGGTTGTGCATGGGAATGTCATCAGGATTTTATGAGAATAAATTATGTTATTTTAATAAATTAATCAATAAAATAATCAAAATTAATTCAAACTATATTAATAAAAATTAATGAAATAATAATCATGAAATAATTTTAATGGGATAAACTACGTTAATTTAACAAATTAAAATTATTTAATTAATTTTTAATAAATATCTTTAACTACAATAATTTAATATATTGTATCCATAAAAATTAATTAGATAAATATTTAATAATAATATGATTATTTATTTATTTTAAAGAAATCCAAACAAGTAATTAATTGATTATAAATAATCGATAAGTAATTAATTATAATTATTGAAAAATGATTTTTTATACTAAATTCATTTAAATGATTTTAATTCAATAATTAAATATATTTTCGATAATATTAACTAATTAATTATAATTTTAGTAAATATGCAATTACATCCCTTTAATAAATTGGTTTAAAAGTCCTAAAAAAAGTATTTGTTTAAAAAAATTGAAATTCTTGACAAATTATATTTTAATCTAATTAAATAATTTATTATATTATTTTTAATTTAGTATCCATTAGTTAATTAATTAACTATATTCAAAATAAAATTTCATATAAAAATAAAAAAGAAGAGATGGGAAAAGAGAAAACTCATGTTTTTGCAAGGGCATAGAAAACCATTGCTTATGGGCATAAATGATGTCTGGGAATGGGTTATTTCCTGGGCCCACCACATAAATCTTGAAACAAACAAGGGTATTCGAAACCCTTGCCTATTCCCATCTCCAAAAAACTTGTACCAAACGGGCCCTTAGGGGCTGTTTGGGGTGCTGAATTGGTTATAATATCTGGTGGTTATAATAATCTGGGGATTATAATAGTCTGAGGTTATAATAATGTGTATTTGGGGTGCAGATTATTATAGTGTAAGATAAAATAATCTGTGTTTGGGGTGCAGATTATTTTAGGATGGGATAAAATAATCTGTGTGTTGGAGTGTTGATCTGTTTTAACATGGGGTTTTGAATCAAAAGTTCAAACTGACTGTTTTTTTTTTCTAGTTTTTTTTTTTCATGATATACGATTCACTTTGATTTAGGGTTATGCTTTTTTTTTTTACAAAGCAAAAAAGTTTAGGATTTGGTATAGAAAAATCATATTAGTTAACTTTTAGTATTGCCAAAATAAAAATTGTAAATGTTTAGTTCAAAAATCATATTAGTTTTTTTTTTTTTTTATCAATAAAATCATTTAAATAAACTTGAGTGTGGTAAATATAATTTGTTATAATGTTTTTTTTTTTAAGTTGATTAACCTTCGATGTTGTCAACGACTTTCCCAGCAACCTTTGATGTTTTTTTTATTTATTTTTTTTTTTATGTTTTTCAAAATGAAAATGAGAAGAAATATGAAAAAAAACGGTGGCCGAAAAGTCATCTGCGATCGCCGGAAACTTTGTCGGCCGACGGCGGCCGGCGGTCGTCGGAAAAGTCAAGGAGTCGCATGGAAGAAGAGAGGAAAAAGTTACTGTAGAAAATAGATAAAATAATCGAGTGGGTTGAATGATGGTTACTGTAGAGAATGGATAAAATAATCGGGGGTAAAAATAACCCACCTCACCATTTATTTTTGTTGGTGCCCCAAACATTGAATAGGTTATAATAAGGGGGTTATTATAACCTATTCAGTGCCCCAAACACCCCCTTAAGATTTTTAAAAATTAACCAAGGCTCCCATTTTGGGTGTGATTGGTTTAACTTTTTCAAGTGTTTAATTTTGAAAATAAATCATTTTGAAAAAATTTCTAGTGTTTAGCAACCATTAAAAATAACTTATTAGAAGATGAGATTGAGAAATAAACAAAACGCTTGAAACCAACTTTTTTTTTAAAAAAGTTTTTAAGTATACAATAACTTTGTGTATAAAAACACTTATGAGGAAATGTAACCAAACATACGAGTGTTTAAATTCTAAACAATTTTTATATAAAATATTTTAAAAAAAGTGAATTCTTGAAAAACATTTAGGGGGTGTTTGGGGCTTATAATAACCCCCCTTATTATAACCTATTCAATGTTTGGGGCACCAACAAAAATAATTGGTGAGGTGGGCCCGATTATTTTATCCATTTTCTACAATAACCATTATTCAACCCGTATCTCCTCACTTCTTCCATGCGACTCCTTGACTTTTCCGACGACCGCCGGCCGCCGTCAGCCGGCAAAGTTTCCGACGAATTTTCCGGCGACCCCCGACGACTTTTCCGGCGATCGCCGATGACTTTTCCGGCCACCAATTTTTTTTTCCATATTTCTTCTCAATTTCATTTTGAAAAATATAAAAAATAAAAATAAAGAAAAAAAACATCAAAGGTTGCCAGAAAAGTCGTTGACAACATCGAAGGTTAATCAACTTACAAAAAAAACATTCAAACGAAATTATATTTACCACACTCAAGTTTATTTCAAATGATTTTATTGATAAAAAAAAAAAAAAAAACTAATATGATTTTTGAACTAAACATTTACAATTTTTATTTTGGCAATACTAAAAGTTAACTAATATGATTTTTTTATACCAAAACCTAAACTTTTTTGCTTTGTAACAAAAAAAAAAAAAAAGCATAACCCTAAATCAAATCAAAGTGTTGTATATCATAAAAAAAACTAGAAAAAGAAAACAGTCAGTTTGAACCTTTGATTCAGAACCTCATGTTAAGACAGATCAACACTCCAAACACAGATTATTTTATCCCAGATTAAAATAATCTGCACCCCAAACACAGATTATTTTATCTCATACTATAATAATCTGCACCCCAAACACAGATTATTATAACCCCCAGATTATTATAATTGCCAGATTATTATAACCACCAGATGTTATAACCAATTCAGCGCCCCAAACAGCCCCTTAAATTAAAATGTATTCCAAAAGGGCCCTTTATTTGTCATTGTATTTTGTAGACTGATTATAATAATTTCAATCTTTTCAATACACCTTGTCAATTCCGACAAGTTTTTACAGCCAAGAAAACTATAGGTTTTTTTTTTCTTTATTGCTATGTTGATCTCCTTAACTTATTTCTCTTTTTATTTATTAATTTTGATAAGAAGAATATGTGTTATAAATACATTGCATATATATATATATAAATAGATATTCATTTATAACCATTCAACTTCACCATTGTAGGGTTCTCCCTCATGACTCTTCATCTCCTTAACAATAGGTCTAAGACTCTCCATCCCTCATGTTTAAGTCTTTTAAAGTTGTAATCATCTTTATTACATTAGAATAAATAGGGAGTTGTATGAAGTGTTGATCGTAATTGAATGAGAATTAATTTGCTCTCTTTTCTCTCTACTTTGCTCTCTCCATTTCTTATTTGTATTAGTGTTGTTGTTCTTTACATTTTATAACACGTTAATCAACACGAATCTCTGTCATTTTTTTGTTTAGTTGAAGGTAGGGTTCATTTTACTTTGCATTATTAGTTGCACTTGTCTTCAATACGTTTCATATCTACAGTGTATATGTATTTATATGATAATAATCGTGGTGTTTCAAGCGTCGTATCTTGAAGACACATTTGATATCTTAAGTCATCAACTTTTGTTTGTAATTTTTTAACTTTTGGACTTCCCAAACGTGGTTTCAAAGCTAACATTCAATAATGTGGAGTTACTTTGTAAGTCATTTATGGTCATGAATACTTTGTAGGTTTTATTTTGGGAAACTCAAGGGTTGGGGGTTTCATTTACATCAAGACTATAAAAAGCCACATCCAAGCCATGTAATGGACAGATTAAGATGAATGAAATTTGATCTCTTATGTTTGAGACTTTTCTTAGAAATCTTTTTTCTAAGTTTCTTGCAATTCTTGTGATAGAATGCATGTTGAGCCATTCAATCTAGCCTTGATCACGTTTAATTGTGGAATGACTCAATCTAGAACAAGATTTCCAATCTTGCTTCTAAATCTTATAGCCTTTTCTCTTGGTTGATTCTGATTTGTTTAAGGAGGTCTTAATTTCTTTGATTCAAGGGTTCTTGCTCCACAAAAGCTTGGATCTTTGGGTTGAGAATTAGGGTTGTCATATCATTTTGGTATCAGAGCTTCAGGCTCTAGATCGGATATATGTTTCCGTTGTTGCATTTCTTTTCTTATTCTTCATTCTGATTTTTTTGTTCTTGTTGTTCATTAGTTGCATTCTGTCCAAAAATATAAAACAAAAAAAATGTCATTTTCGTTCGTCATTTCATACTGTTGTCTTCTGCTGTTTCATAGATCTCGTCTTGATCTACAACTTTGTCTTCTATTAGATCTTCAAATTCGGTCTCCTTCATCTTCAAAATTCTTCATTTTCATAATATATTATGGAAAACTGAGAAGACCGAGATTTTTCAATTTATGTACTTCTTGTTGTTCGTTGCTATAAAAGAGTGTTAGACTGAATTGGTTGATGATTAACCTCCTACTTGTGTTAGGATCTGACTGTTGGTATCCATTGGCTTCCGTTATAAATTTGGGGGTTACAATTTTTCACATTCAATTTTTCCAGCCAATTCAATGTCCATGATCTCTATTGATTGTAACTTCTCTTTATTGTGAAGGCTGATTTAAATTCCATAAGTCTTCATTTTAACCTTTGGATATTAATATATGAAGAGTTACATTTAGAGTTCCATTTCCATTGAACCTTTGCTTTCTTTCTTAGCTTGTTTCTTATTTGGTATTCGTTTGACTCCATACAAGCTATTTGAATTGTGTTCAAGGTGTGCTATCTATCACTTCATTGCAAACTTTGCTCATTGGCTCATGTGAGTGAGATTGAGAGTTTATTGAGAGTGTTTGTCTTGGAGGGAAAACACGGGAGGGAGTGCTTGTGAGGTCTATTTTCCTTGTTGATTTGCATTCTTTTGCAGCATGTTTCAAAAAAGGAGTTCAAACAAATCCATGTTTCTTCAAGCACAAAACCGTTGTGAGAAACACATCTGTGATGATCCATTTTGGAAGGTTTTTTTCGTGAAAATATGGATGAAATTCATAAATCCGTGCAATACATGTCTAAATTATGTCAAGAGTTGAATTTGCGGGACCAAGCAATGGAGAGACAAGTCACAAAATCCCTTCAAGAAAAAAAAAAAGATTGTCCCATGCCTCAAGATGATGTTTCAAATGATGAAGTTGTTATTATAGACGTGGTGACCAGCAGAGAAAGTGTGCAAACATATGTTGATCTATGTTCTTTTGAGACAAAAAGTGAGGAAAGTGAAAAAGAGAAAGAGTATTCAAAATTAAAAAAAGGAATTTAGTGAGATGAAGCGACGATTTTCGGTGAGTGTAGGTGATCTTTGGCGTGATTTTCGGAGCTTTGGTCTGAATAGCCAATCTTCGGCATAAATTTTGTAGATTTGATTGGCCTGATTTTTAGCCCTCACCGGATATGGAGCAACGGTTTCTTGTCCCCTCCGATCCGTTTTCATATCTGGTGAATTCCTCCAGCGAATTTTCAGTCTTGGCGCTGCTATATCAGTGGATACGACGGAGTCATGGAACGCCATCATCAACGGTAGTATTTCAGATCTTCTTGTACTGTTGTTATTTCCCTTTCTTTTATTTTTTTGTCGAAATTATGGATTCTTCTGCTCTGGTCGACGATTGGGCTCGTTTGAGCTTAACTTCGGAGGAAGAAGAAATTTCAGTGGCAGCTGATAGAGAAGCGGTAGATCGATCTGGTCAATTGCTGGGTTTTTGTTTGTTGGGCAAGCTTTTGTGCCACAGTCCATTGGGAGCAGAGGTGATGCGGAAGAATTTTAGGGTTGCGTGGAAAATCGATCATGGTTTGCAGGTGGATCGACTGGGGAAGAATATGTTTATCTTCCAGTTTGTGAACGAGGCGGATCGGGTTCGGGTTGTTCGGCAGGGGCCTTGGATTTTTTAGAAGTTTCTTCTAGTATTAGAGTTTCCAATTCGTGGCCTGAAGCCTTCCAATCATCCATTTTCTTCTGTTGCTTTTTGGATACATGTTTTTTATCTTCCTCTTGATTGGTTTAATCAGATTATGGCGGAACGAATTGGCAATGCTATTGGCGTTTTTGAAGATGTTGATAATAGGATGGGCTTCCTCTTTTGGGGTGCTAGTTTGCGGATCCGGGTTCGGATTGACTTGACCCATCCTCTTCGCCGCGGTATATGAATTTATCCGGATGGTCCTCTTAGTGTGTTGTGGGTTCCATTCAGGTATGAGTGTTTTGTCGGAGTTATGCTCCTTCTGTGGTATTATCGGACATATTTCTCGCGATTGTGCTCAGTTCTATCGATCGAAGTGTGGCTTTAGTTCTCCCCCGCAATACGGGGATTGGTTACGATTTACAGGGAAGGGGATGTTTCCGCATCATTTGGTGACAGGAGAGAATGAGAGTGTTTCTGATCGGGATAATCCTCTGAGCCAGCTGTTAGCTATTGAAGTGTCGCCGACACCGGATCCTGCAGTTTTCGTGGATGAGGTTCCTCGGAAAATCCAAAAAGGGATCCAGATTAATGAACCGATCAAGGGGAATGATCAGAGGATGCCTGCAACTTTGTTTCCGGCTTATTACTCTCTATCCGACGGGCTGAATGTGTCTACCAAAGGAAAAGAGAAAGTGATTGAGATGGAAAATACGTTCAGAGGAGGTCTTCCAGCCTTTGCGTCCCTGTGGCGACCGAAAAGTTCCCGACGGAATATTCGTCCGGCTTCTACAACGGAGGTGCAACGGATTTTAGTCCCGGTGGGCGTTACAACTGATGATGGACTAAAATTAATGCATCCGTTTGGTTTGAATGATGATGATGGTCGAATGATTATGAGAGAGTAATGAAGGCATGCAACAAGCGTTTGTCGGAGAATTTATTATCCATATTCAAAATGTCTTCTCCACTTTTGATGGGTATAACATCTGATAACAGTAAGGTGAATGAAGATGATGACGTGATGGAAAGCGATCTTGAGATGGAGGAGGAATTGGGGCCTTTGAGTTCGGATGGTAGGAATTGGGTTGATTCCAACAAAGAGCTATGTTTGCAGGCTTGTACGAGTGGCTCCCTAAAGCCCAATAATGAACGGGTCGAGACCGAAGGGAAGGGTGGGGAGGGTAGTGAAGAGGTTTGTTATGTTATTCTAACCCAACCTTCTCAGCTTACAATTCGTGGGCATACTTGGAAAAAGCGAGCTCATGCTGGTATCGTGCCTCTGGGCATGAATGTGGAAGCTTTGGAGGAATTTCAAAAGCGAAAAGATGGACCAATTTTGTTTTCTCTGGGGAACATTAAACGTCCAAAGATCAACGATATTGAATTTAAGAAGGCAGGGACTGCTGAGCATCCCTGCCAAGAGCCATGAAAATTATCTGTTGGAATGTTCGTGGATTGGGGAGTCCATGGACATTCCGAAACATAAGCAACGAGTTATCATGTTTGAATCCTCATTTATGTTTCCTGTTTGAGACGAAATGTTCGTCCTTTGTTTTGAATAAATTGAAAGCTCATTTGAATTTTTCTGGGTGTTTTGTGGTTAATCGTGTTGGTCTTAGTGGTGGTTTGTGTTTGTTGTGGAAGGATGGTATTGATGCATTCGTAATTACTCTATTCACCATATAGACACGAATATTGTTTGGAATTATAAACACTAGCAATTCACAGGCTTATATGGTAATCCAGATCCCATCTTACGATCTCAATCTTGGAATCTTATTCGTAGAATACATGATTTTAGTGATGTTGCATGGGTGATTGGTGGTGACTTGAATGAGATTCTATGGCAAAATGAGAAATCGGGAGGTCCTATTAGAGACAATCGTCAAATCTTGGCTTTTCGGGAAGTATTGGATGATTGTAACCTCCGGGACCTTGGTTTCTCTGGGGGTATGTTCAAATGGTGTAATAGAAGGGACATAGGGGCTCAAGTGAGTTTGAGGTTGGACCGCTTCATTGCAAATCCCAATTTCTGTGCTCTTTTTGAGAACTTCCAGGTGTTTAATTTGGATTAGGCAAAGTCTAATCATCATCCAATTGAGCTTAGTCTAGAGGGAAGAGCCCAAAGGGAGCATAGAGGTCGGCGACGTCGACATTTCAAATTTGAGGAATGGTGGACTCGCCATGAGGACTGTGGAAACATTATTCGTCGGTTTGGGAATTGGGAGTGTGATCGGGTTGAGGCCCAGTCGTTGCATCTTGTTTGAGTAATTGCGCGCCAGCTTTGGGAGGTTGGGGCTCTCGTTAGAATAAGAGACTGAAGGCTGATATCAAGGAGGTGTGAAGGACAAAATTAAGATGTCATAAGAGAGTGCTTTGCCCATTGACTTTGACGTCATCCACCAATTGGAGCGACAACTTGATTCTCTACTTTTGGAAGAAGAAATATATTGGAAACAACGTTCGAGGGAGAATTGGCTCAAATGGGGCGATTGCAATACAAAGTGGTTTCATAAAAAACATCTCTAAGGCGTCAAAGGAACTGGGTCCTCGGAGTTGAGGATGCTAATGGGAATTGGCAATCGGAGACGGCTGATATTCACGATACTTTCGTGAACTACTTTACAAATATCTTTTCTTCAAACTAGTCTGATTAGGGGGATTTGGATAGGGTGATTGGCCATGTTCCTCAAAAGGTCACTAAGGAGATGAATCAGATGCTTATGGCTCCTTATACTCGAGAGGAAGTGATTTTAGCCATGAGGAGTTTCCACCCGACAAAGACCTCGGGGCCAGATGGATTTCCTGCTTTATTCTATCAAAAATATTGGGCAATTGTGGGCCACACGACGTGTCAAATTGTTTGGCCATTTTGAATTCGAATGAGTCGATGCGGGCGTGGAACCATACAAATATTGTGCTCATCCCAAAGATTCGTCAGGCAAGGTTAGTATCTGATTATCGCCCAATTAGTTTATGTAACGTCTCCTATAAAATTGTTACTAAGTTCATAGCCAATAAACTCAAGGTCGTGTTAAATGAGATTGTAGATGAGTGTCAATCAGCTTTTATCCCCGATAGATCGATAACTGATAATATGATATTGGGGCATGAAACTTTACATTATCTCCAACACAAGCGTAAAGGGAAAACTGGGTATGCTGCACTAAAACTTGATATGAGTAAAGCATACGATAGGGTGGAGTGGTCGTATTTGAGCCAAATCATGGATAAGTTGGGTTTTCATGCTAGTTGGATTAAATTGGTAATGAAGTGTATAACGACGACCACATTTTCCATTCTTATGAATGGAGAATCTTTTGGTTTTATTAAGCCATCCCGTGGGATAAGGCAATGTAATCCTTTATCTCCTTACCTGTTCTTAATCTGTATGGAAGGTCTTTCCGCTCTGTTGGTATCAGCTAGGACAAGATCTATGGTCGAGGTGTCAATAGCGAGAGTTTGTCCCAAAAGTTTTAATCTATTTTTTGCGGATGATAGTCTGGTTTTCCTTAAAGTTGCGGCTGACGAATTTGGACATTTCAAATCTCTTTTGAAGGACTATGAGAAGGCATGTGGTCAGTGTGTTAATTTTAACAAATCGACGATGTATTTTTCGAAAAATGTTTCTGTTGAATCCAGGCAGTATCTTAGCAATATCCTATCTATGAATGTGTCTGAATTCTGGTCATATCTCGGGTTGCTTTCGATCTTTCATTGAGGTAAATCTCGAGACTTCCAATTTTTACTTGATAAAGTGTGGCCATTGTTGCAAGGGTGGAAGAGCCAATTCTTCTCCCGAGGGGGTAAGGAGGTGTTGATTAAAAGTATGATTCAGGCTATCCCTACCTATGTGATGGGTTGTTTTAGGATCCCCAAAGGTATTTTATCCAAAAAAATCGGCACTCTGTGCCAAGTTCAGATGGGGTTCTCTTGGGGATAAGCGTAGAATGCAATGGAAACGATGGGAGGATCTCTGTAAACCAAAGGAGATTGGTGGTTTAAATTTTCGAGATCTAGTTAATTTCAACCAGGCAATGCTTGCAAAACAAGCTTGGAGGGTGTTGACTAACCCGCATATTACAATCTCCAGAGTTTTGTGCGGGAGGTATTTTCCGACATCATCAATATTAAATGTGACCCCTTGCTCATTCGCTTCATTCTTTTGGAAGGGATTTGTATGGGGAATGGATCTTCTGAAGGGAGGTATAAGGAAAAATCTAGGTAACAGACAGTTGATTAATATTTTTCGTGATTCATGGCTTCCTCGGCCCACCACCTGCTCCTTCTGTGGAGGATGTTGTCGTGGCGGAGTTCATCACACCATCATTGCAATGGAATGTTGCGAAACTTAACCAATAACTGGTGCGGGAGGATGTAGAGGTGATCCAATGTCTCCCGATTAGTAGTACTGCCCTGGATAGATAGATATGGCACTATGATGGCAGAGGAGAGTACACTGTTAAGAGTGGGTATAAGCTTAGTATGATGAATAGTCAAGAGGCTTCTTTGTTAAGAGTAGGACGGGAGATGAGATGGTGGAACAAGCTTTGGAAGATGAGGGTGCCAAGCAAGGTGAAACTTTTTGTCTGGAAATCCTTCCACAATTCAATTCCAACTATGGTCAACCTATGGAATCATCATGTTCCTGTCAACGGGATTTTCCCCGTTTTCCAAGAGGAGATGGAGACTACAGATCATGCCCTTTTTCAGCGTTCGAGGGCTCGGGAGGTCTGGGAACTTATTCTTGTTGGGTTTTATGCTCTAAAACTCATAGATAGTGAATGTAAACAAATTGTATACTTGTCTTAATAAAGTGTTATTAAGTTTCTGTAACAAAATGTTATTGTTGAATATTGCACAATTTGACCCAAATCCAATAAACTAAGATCCAAGGTTGTTTGTATGTAACTTGAACTAGTATGTGGGGACATACGGGGATCGATGTTCAAGTAACAACCTAAAAGGTATATAGTACAAGGATAAGGCTGGGTACCTTATCTTAGTAACACTATGTGATACGACCCGCTTTGTATTTGATACAGACGTATTGATCCAAAGCATCCATGTAGTAGACATGCGAGTGGGGGTATCCTATGCAATGAGTTTGCATAAGACCGGGCCGCGAAATATTAACCGCTAGCTGTAACACCGTTAACTAGTTAGGTTTCTATTTCACTAGGATGACCTAGGCAACTTAGTCTGAATCCTGAGTGGATTATGGACTCCTGTTTACGAGGGATTGTCCTTTGATTTGTATGGGTGAGAGTGGCCAGTATGGCGACTCAATAAGCCTACCATTTTGGGGACAAGACTGAGTGGGGAGCTGGGAACATAATCACACAAGATGGAATTCACTCCTTCCCAACTTTTGAGGAAGTAGATGAGTGTTCCCTTAAGTGGTGTCTCCAGGCCTTGAACAAAGGGTCTTACCGTCTTACTAGCCCGAGAGGTGTTTCTGTTTGATGGTTGGACCACAAATAGGTTGTTCATTAGAGGAGCACTGGTACTTAAGGAGGTAGAGGTAACTCAGGGGTAAAACAGTAATTTGACCCAGCTGAAGTTACGAACACTCGTGAAGGACTAGCTTGTTGTTATTGGTCAATATCCGTGGACACAGAAATATTCTGCAGTGAGAAGAGTGCAGCTGTGGGTCTTTAGTGGAGTGACACACAGTTAACGAATGAAGACTAACTTGGTTAATGAGTTTAGCCAATTAGTCTCGTATCGTTGGAGCTTTTGATCTGTAGGTCCATTAGGTCTCACTACTAGCTCGTAAAAAGACTTGAAATAATTAAATATAAATTGTAAATTGAAAGTGTTCAATTTATTTGGGAAATCGTATAATGTATGTTGATACATTATAATATAAAGTTTATGAAACTTTATAATATAATTTTTGAATTAACTTCAAAAATTAATTCTTGAGAGAAAATATTTGAAATAGTTCAAATAAATTTAATATGAATTGGATTCATATTAATTTTAATAAAAACCCTAAGATTAAATATATGATATTTAATTGGGTAATTAATTAATTATGGAATTAATTATTTATTTATTAAAATTAGATATTGTTCAGATAATAGATTTGAACTTATTCATAGACCTATTAGGAAAAGGTCTTGGCCTTTACCTATATATAGGACCCCTAGGGTGGGGTGAAAGGCATCTCATTGTCTCTCATTCTCTCAGAGATCTCTCCCAAAAGACTCCCACAAGTCTCCTGCTTCAAGAAGTCTTAGAGATATACCGGTGTAACCGATTGGTGGTGTTCGCACAAGAAGGTTGCTTTGTTTTCAATCCTACCAGCAAGAAAAGTTGAATCGATCAAGGCTTTCTACAAAAGTAAGTTTTCTATGAAATCCTTGATCACTAGGATCGTCTAGATTAGATCTAGTTAATTTTAGCATGTTTATAGCCGTTGTACAACCCATTAAATATTGATTTATTGTTGTAATATTTTTGCAAATTGTATTGGTATTTAAATTAGAATCTAAGACTCTAAGTAGGTTCGGTAATTCTTTCCGCTGGGCAGAGCTTTTATCCCTTCAATTCTTCCCACGATGAATGAGGGTCAATAGTGTCAATTGGATATTAAAGACCGCTGGTTGAGTTTGGCTGGCAGTCAGGGGTAGGTATTAGAGCGTATTTGTGTGGGGCCTGGGCAATATAGAATGATAGGAATAGTTGGATTCATAATCGTCAAATCCCTAATGCAGCAACACGAAGTGAATGGATAAATGCCTATTTGACAGATTACAAGCTATCCCGAAGGGTGGTGCATATGTTTAGTCTAAGGAAGATGTTCTTAGACTTATTTCAAAAGGTGAAGAGCTTATTTTGCACACTGATACAACTTTTATGGGTGTTATGAGCAAAGGTGGTATTAGGTAAGTAATGCGAGATAAATATGGTCATCTCAAGGCGGTACAGAGGTTATTTTCCCCTGTTTGTACCTCTCCATTAGGGACGGAAGCGGTAGCGGTACTAGAAGGGCTTCGTCTGGCTAGGTCCTTGGATGTGCATCGGTTAACGGTACTGTCTGATTCTCTAACCTTAATCAAATCTTTTAACGAGGAGGTTCAATGTGATTCTTGCATAACCACAACACTTTTGGATATCAAAGTCATCCAAAATTCGTTCGATAAGGTGAGCTTTAATTTCGTTATTCGTAAATTTAATGGTTTTGCTCATAAGATGTCCTGGGTAGGCCTCTCTTCGTCGCCATTTTTGTGGCTAGGAAACTACCCTAAGTGGATGGAAAGTTTATCGCTCCAAGAGCGATGTTTTGTTTGTATCCCCTTAGGGCTCTATTGATTCTTAATGAATTTTTCTCCATATCAAAAAAAAAAAAAAAAAAAAGAGAGAGAGAGAGAAAGAGTGTGAAAAAGAAATATTTGAAGCTTATATTGAGATTGAAGAGAAAGAGAGTTCAGTTATTAGAGTATGTGAGGAGAAGTTTGTCTTGTATTCAAAACGACACATACAAGAACTTGTAACTGAAAGGACTTGTTTTCTGACGGGAGCACTTAAACAAAGTGTACCAACAAAGTGTACCTAGTTTTTCTAATAAGTTCTTGCAGGAAAGTAAAATGCTTGTTGAAAAGAAAGATTCAAAGTTTGCTTAAAAAACAAGACAAAGCCAAGCTTTAGGGAACTTTAATACCAAAGGGCAACACATGAAGCGACGTTATTTTGCTTCATCATCCAGTCATGGCAGACAGTCAAAGGTGAAGAATTTGAGGAGAGCAAGACTGCGAGATGCAAAAGATTTCAAGTTTGCACTACAAGGGGATCCTTGGATTCGAGGACGAATCCTCTTGAAGAATGAAAGGATGATACGAACCGAGGTATCTTAAACAAGCTACAAAAACCCAAGATGGTTACAAACTTTAGGGGTCGTTTGGTGCAAGATTTTGGAGATGGGAATGGACAAGGGTTTCTGATACCCTTGTTTGTTTCAAGATTTCTGTGGTGGGCCCTGGGAATAAAGCATTCTCAGACATCATTTATGCCCATAGACAAGGATTTTCTATGCCTTAGCATGAGTTTTCTCTTTGCTCATCTCTTCATTTTTATTTTTATATGTAATTTTATTTTGAATATAGTTAATTAATTAACTAATGGATACTAAAATAAAAAATAATATAATAAATTATTTTATTAGATTAAATAAATAATAATTTTTCAAAGAATTTCAAGTTTTCCTTTTAAACAAATACTTAGTCCAATTTTATTAAATGGATGCAATTACATATTTACTAAAATTATAATTAATTAGTTAACATTATCGAAAATATATTTAATTATTGAATTAAAATTATTTAAATGAATTTAGTATAAAAATTCATTTTTCAATAATTATAATTATTTACTTATTGATTATTTATAATCAATTAATTATTTTTTTGGATTTCTGTATAATAAATAAATAATCATATTATTATTAAAATATTTATCTAATTAATTTTTATGGATACAAATATATTAAATTATTGTAGTTAAAGATATTTATTAAAAAAATTAATTAGTTAAATTAACATAGTTTATCCAATTACAATTATTTCATGATTATTAATTCATTAATTTTTATTAATACTTTGAATTAATTTTGATTATTTATTGATTAATTTATTATAATTATATAAAGTTTACATGATTAATTCTAAAAAGTAAATACAGACATAATTCGTTCTCATAAAATCCTGATGACATTCTCATGTACAACCAAACACAGTTATCTTTGATTCCCAGCAATCTTATTCCCATGCATCCTGATGGAAGAGATTGTTGAGGTCTCTTAACAAATAAATTTATAATCCTCAACCTCTAAAGCTAACTTGTAGCAGTAGTGGCCGGGGTCGATCACGGGGAGTCTATGCAAACAAATCTTTAATTCCTTAATTGTTTTAAGTAACTGTTCACACGTAACTTCGGGTATGGAGACACGTGGAATAAATAATATATTTGTATTAATGTTGTATGCGTGTGGGTGTACAATCTCTAACTTTAATCCTCTGATTCTCTCTCTTGTGTGTGAATGTGTTTCACTCGAGGGCTGGAATGCTTGATCCCAAGTCTGAAGCTTCAATGGATTCTTGGAGCTTGAAGTCTTCTAGTCTTGAAGGAGTCTCCAGTCTTCAAGAAGTGTTGATGTCCTGAAGAGTCTTTGATCTTCAAGGAGTGTTGAAGTCTTGAAGAGTGTTTGGTCTTCAAGAAATGTTGATGTCCTGAAGAGTTTTTGATCTTCAAGGAGTGTTGAGGTCTTGAAGAGTGTTTGGTCTTCAAGGAGTGTTGAAGTCTTGAAGAGTGTTTGGTCTTCAGGAGGTGTTCAACACTTGGACTTGTGGATTGCAGAGAGTCTTCGGTCTTCAGACTTGGTGGAGTCTCTCTGAATTCTCTGGTTCTGCTTGAGAGCTTTGAAAACTCTGAACTCTTGTCTTTGTGAGAGTGTAGAATTTCTGAACCCCTGAAATGGAGGAGAACCCCTCTATTTATAGAGTTCTCGCTAGATGGGCCCGGATGACTTTTGGGCCTAACAACTTGGGCTTGGGCTTTTATTGGGCTTGGGTCTGGTTTATATTTGATCCAAAACCATATGACCCAAATATTTAAAAGACCCAAATTTGATCCAATTAATTATTTTATTTAATTAATTGGTCAAATCAATTAACCTGATCAAAATAATTTATTTTTAATTAATTGATCAAATGGACATTTGGCCCTAAAAATGTATAATTGGCCAACTTTGTATTCAAATTAAATTTGGGACACGTGTCAATTTATAATTGGTCCCAAATTTAATTAATTTTAATTTCGTCATTAATTTTATGTAACGACGTGGCAATTCGTGATTGGTCAAAATTTCTCCATCAACAGTAACCAAAAAGGGGAGTTTTTATATATGGAAAGAAAGTAAACAAGGAAAGAAAACCAAATATGGAAAATAACAAAAGAGAAAATTAAGAGAATTAAATTTAGGAAAGAAATCAATACCTCAAAGATCATGCAACCGGGTTAGTCATGGTAAGTTCAATTCAATTAAATCATCAATTTCACTAATAAGTCAAAACAAGTTTAAGCCCGACGTATTCCGGCAACAAACCGAGAATCATGATCCACTATCACAAACATGCAAACGCTAAGTTTGGTTCTAGTTTAAACTAATTAATTGGCCGATTAATTAACCTAAACCGCAATCAGATCTAGTTGAGTTAATTCACATGCAACAGGAAACAAACCACAATTACAATTAATTAAATCATTTAGTTCTAGGGACGCATGTGTATAATCATAACGTTAACCTATATGCTACTAAGATTTAGCAGGTAAATTTAGAGAGGGCGCAGTCAAGGTTGTCAATCTTTCCTACCACAATCTAAACTTATGGAAAAAGAACTAAAATCACATAAGTATGCTTTGATAATTCAAACAAGAAATTTCATTAAAAGAATACGAACTTACTTTTGACACCCCGGTTACATGAATGAAGAACTTAGCCTCTCATGGAGCAAGAGCAAGCTTGATTCTTCATGGAATACATCAAAGAAAGCAATAAAAACTAAAACTAAGAAGAATGGTGGAAAAGGGGGAGAGAGATGGACTACAAAGTTGTAGTGAATTATGTGTTGAGGGATGATTCTAAACCTACATAAGACCCTCTATTTATAGTGTTTATTGGCCTTCAATTCGTGGTAGAATGGTGCTGAATTGAGTCTTCAAACAAGGAAAATTTCCAGCCAAAATAGGAAAAATTCAATTCTAGAAACTGCCTTGCGTCGAGACGCTAGGACACAGCAACGCGACGCTAGGCCTTCAGATTTGGAAATTATCCTGCGAATCAACATAGCGTCGAGACGTTATGGGTGGAGCGTCGTGACGCTCTTGCTACAGCTTCACGCCCAAGTCTTTTCCTCATTTGTGTAGCGTCCCGACGCTTGGGTTGAAGAGTCTCGACACTGGGATGGCTCCAAGGGCAGAATGGTCATTTAATGCTCCAGTTTCACTCGTTTAAGCCCCGAATCGCTTCCAAAGCTTCGGTGAGGACCTATAGACATATTATACTCATTTTAAAGCATTTTTTGCAAGGAATTCAACTAAGATAAGCAAATTGGGAGATTCTAAGTGTATAATAAATTGGACTTATCATATCCTTTATTCCCAGGTATCTATAAAAACTTAAACCAAACGACCCCTTGAAGTTAGCTAATTGGGAGATGAATCTCGGATTTAAGAAGCTTTTATTGTAATTTTCAGTTTTAAAGTTGTGTTTTTAATGTTTAAAGTTAATTTTCAGCTAGCGGTCATTATAACATTGATGGGCATGAAAGTTACAACCCTTCTGTTGGGTTTATGCCTTAAAACTCGTAGATAGTGAAACGTAAACAAATTGTATACTTGTTTCAATAAAGTGTTATTGAGTTTCTACAATAAAGGGTTATTGTTAAATATTACACAATTTGACCCAAATCCAATAGACTAAGATCCAAGATTGTTTGTATGTAACTTGAACTAGTTTGTGGGGACATACGGGGATCAATATTCAAGTAACAACCTAAAAGATCTATAGTACAAGGGTAAGGTTGAGTACCTTATCTTGGTAACACTATGAGATACGACCCACTTTGTATTTGATACAGACGTATTGATCCAACGCGTCCATGTAGTAGACATGTAAGCGGGGGTATCCTATGCAATGAATTTGCATAAGACCGGACCATGAAATAGTAAACCACTAGATATAACACCGTTAACTAGTTAGGTTACTGTTTCAATAGGATGACCTAGGTAACTCAGTCTTAATCCTGCGTGTGTCATGAACTCCTTCTCGTGAACCCATAGTTAACAGAAATTGATTAATTGGTTAATGAGTTTAACCGATTAAATCTCATATCGTTGAAGCTTTTGATCTGCAAGTCCATTAGGTCCCACTGGTAGCTCATAAAGAGACTTGAGGCAATTAAGTATAAATTGTAAATTGAAAGTGTTCAATTTATTTAGGGGAATCATATAATGTATGATAATACATTATAGGGAAAAATACACTTTTGGTCCCTGAGGTTTGAGTTAAGTAACACTTGGGTCCCTGAGTTTTCAAACTCAACAAAAATACCCCTGAGGTTTGAGATAAGGAGCACTTTGGTCCCTGCCGTCAAATTTTCTGTTAACTTTTAACGGTTGCTGACGTGGCACTATTATTTTAATATAAAAAATTATTTTTGTTTTATTTTTAAATTAAAAAATTAAAAAATTAATATTTAATTATTTTTTTTATTCTTTCTCTCTTTCTCTCTCATCATCTTCTTCTCAATCTTCCTTCTTCTCCATCTTCTCCCTCCTCCTTCTTCTTCTTCCTAAGTCCGGCGACCGGCGACCACCACACGCCGCCGCCGGCGACTGAATTTTTTTTATTATTATTTTTTTTCTTCTTTCTTCTTTCTTCTTCTTCCCTTCTTTCTTCTTCTCTTTTTTTTCTTCAATGTTTTTTTTTAAAAAAAAATAGAAAAGGGAGGGAGGAGGGACCTCCCTCCTCCTCCATTTCCGGAAATGGAGGAGGAGGGAGGTCCCTCCTCCCTCCCCGTCCAGATTTAGACATCCACCGTTCCAGCAACAAGGTCTCTTTCTGTCATACTTCGATTTCACTATACGTCTTTTATGTGTGCTCATAGATATGTAATTCTGCAGAAGAGCATGTTGAATTTCGACGATTTTGAACTGGAAAGTATGAAATTAACTAGCATTAGTGGCGCTAAATCCTAGAAATGGATTTAGAGCTTTAGGAGCTTCTTCACAAATATGCTTATAGTGATAGAACTGATGAGATGTGATTCTGGAGTTGGTTTATGTGGCTCTGATTTCGATTTCGAGCAGGATTGTGCTGCTTTGGTTGAATGCCTACAAATTTTGATTTTCTCATCTTAATCGTTAGTGTAGTCGATGTGTTCTAATGGCTAGATTGACACACAGACAATGCTCTATGATGAGTGCGAGAAATGGAGGGAGGAGGGATCCCTCCTCCCCTTTTCTATTTTTTTTTTAAAAAAATATTGAAGAAAAAGAAGAGAAGAAGAAAGAAGAAAGAAGAAAAAAAAAAAAATCAGTCGCCGGCGGCCGGCGGCGGCGTGTGGTGGCCGCCGGTCGCCGGACTTAGGAAGAAGAAGAAGGAGGAGGGAGAAGATGGAGAAGAAGGAAGATGGAGAAGAAGAAGATGAGAGAGAAAGAGAGAAAGAATAAAAAAATAATTTAAATTAATTTTTTAATTTTTTAATATTTTTTATTTAAAAAATAAAACAAAAATAATTTTTTATATTAAAATAATAGTGCCACGTCAGCAACCGTTAAAAGTTAACAGAAAATTTGACGGCAGGGACCAAAGTGCTCCTTATCTCAAACCTCAGGGGTATTTTTGTTGAGTTTGAAAACTCAGGGACCTAAGTGTCACTTAACCCAAACCTCAGGGACCAAAAGTGTATTTTTCCCTACATTATAATATAAAGTTTATGAAACTTTATAATATAATTTTTGAATTAATTTAAAAAAATAATTTTTGAGAGAAAATATTTGAAAGAGTTCAAGTAATTAATATGAATTGGATTCATATTAATAAAATAATTTTTTTTTATAAAATCCCTAAAATTAAATATATGATATTTAATTGGGAAATAAATTAATTATGAAATTAATTAATTATTTATTAAAATTAGATATGAATAAGATAATAGATTTGATTAGATCTTATTCATGACCTTTTCCTATAAATAGGACCCTTGGGGTGGGGGTGAAAGACATCACATTCATTCTCCTACTCTCAGAGAATTCTCTTGTAGATTCCAACCAGTCTCCTGCCTCTAGTAGTCTCAGAGTCATACCGGTGTAGCCATAGTGGTAGTGTTCGCAGTAGTTCGTGATTATTTCACAAACAGTTGGTGAATTTAATCTGAATCGTCAACGAGAGTAAGTAACTTGTTACTATATATAAATTAGCTTTAGATCTAATATTTTTGTATGCTTAACCTTAATATAAATCTAGAATAGTTCTAAGTTTATTGCCAATGTATTGGTATTTTAGATTAAACAAAATTAACCACGAATTGAAGGTGTTCATATAACACATGCGGAAGCAATTGAAGATCGGAAGCACTTAAGACATTCAATTTTGCTCCTAAAGCATGCATGTTCTATAAAAGACAAAATATAGAGTTGAGAGAACACCAACCTTTGTAGCTCACTTATGTGGAACTCCTTGTGGTGTTTGCCTCTCCTATGCTCATTGGACAACCTCTAGAGTCTTCCCTACTATTCTCTTGGACCTAGAAAGACTTGTGGGAGTCTATAGAAGAAAGATAGAAGGGAATGCTTGATGGTACAAGCTTTTGGAAGGAGATGAAATGAGAGAGAATTTGAGGGAGAAAATTTTCAGCATAACACTAAATGAAAGCTTTTTTTCTTGAATCTAATTCAAGCCCCTTTTATAGACCTCTACCATGCAAAGACAAGCTTCATGACACTTAGCCACATGGTCAAGATGCAACTCAAAGTGGATTCTAGGTGTCTACTTTACAACACATGCATCTAATGCATGTTTGTGTTGTTTTCCACTATGTATCATTATGCAAGAGTGGAAAAACCACTAAATCCACTAATACATATATATGGTATTTAAAACACTTTTAAATACCTCATCTCTCAATTCCTAATTTAATTCATAATTAAATCATTGTGTCGAACACGTTTTACAATAAAACCCTATTTCCCGTTTTTGAACGATTCAAAGTTTCCTATCAAAATATTCTAGGCTTTAATCCGATATGAGCTAGTAGGGGGACCTAATGGACCTATAGATCATGGGCTCCAACGATTCGAAGCTAGCCGACTAATCTCATTATCTAAACTAGCAAACATTCGTTAACTACCGGGACACTCCACTATAGCCCGATAGTTGCACTCCCCTCACTATAGATATATTTCTGTCCACTTGATTTAACCATGTTTAGTAAGTCGTTCCTTCACAGGTTGTTCGTAGCTATAGCTAGGTCAAATAACCGTTTCACCCCTATAGTACTTCTTGTTCCTTAAGTTCCACTAATCCTCTAATGAACAATCGGTTTGTGGTCCAACCATCAAAACTAAGTCCCTCTCGATTCAACAAGAGGGTGGGGCCCCTTGTTCAAGTCCCGGAGTTAGTACTTAAGAGAACAACCTCTCTGCTATCCCTGAAAAGGGTAGGAGTGAATTCCGTCTTGCGAAACTATGTCCCCAGCTATCTATTCGATCTTATCCCCAAAATGGTAGGCTTGTTGAGTCGGCGATGCTGGCCACTCTCACCCATGCAGATCAAAGGATAATCTCGTATAAACAGGAGTTCATAGCTCGCTCAGGATTAAGAATGAGTTACCTAGGTCATCTATGTGAAATAGTCAGTTTCTACGGTAAACGGCGTTATAAAGAGAAAGTGACTTATTTCGTGGTCCTGTCTTATGCAAACTCATTGCATAGGACGCCCCCACTCGCATGTCACCACATGAACGATTTAGGATCTCATCGTTTGTACTTAATACAAAGTGGGCCGCGTCCATAGTGTCTCCAGGATAAGGCACCCAACCGTATCCTTATACTATAGACTATTTTGACTATAAACTTGAACTTGATCCTACGATATGTCCCTACATATAGTTCGAGTATTCATGTTATAGCCAAGGATTTTAGTTTATTGGATTTAGGTTAATCATTCGCAATTTATATATTCAATAACATCTTTTACTGAATAACCTCAATAACGTCTTTATTGGAAATAGAATATGTTTAATGATTTACAAACTACGAGTTTATAGGACATTAAACCCAACACGAATCGGTCACAATTACGCTTACGCTTTACAAAATTACGGAATTTAAATCCATTCACCTTCATATGACCATAGGTTGTGTTTGAAGGCTATAAATAGTCATCTACGTTATTGCTTTAAGATCAATTTTTTTTTATGGAATTTCAATGAAAATTAAGTCTTTTGAGCCTAAAGGCCATGAGCATCTTTGCATATCTTGTGTTTAGATTTGCATGCTAAGATAATTCAAGTAGCGTTGATCAAACTACTCGTGTAGTGATTCAAATCCTGAGTTTAGAAACGAGTTTTCTCTACTCTTGATCTTGATCATCAAGGTAAATTCGTTCTATCTTCTTCCTTGGGATGAAATCATCTTGATTTGGGGGTTTTAGCATTTGAGATCTAGGGATTTGCATAGCCATAAGCGTTCTTAGATCCAATTGGCTAGGGTTTTCATATCAATATATCTTGTATATACACTGTGTATTGTGAAGGATTGGAATTCCTAATTCCATAAAGTGGAAGCGCAATTGGACCGGTTCGTAGTTAATTTCTTTTATCCCAAAATACCGATACATTGGCAAAGAATTCATAGAACAGTTCCATAAATCAGACTAGGCTAAGTATACATGAATTAGATCTAAATCTAATGGAGAAGAGAAGCACATACCTCCGTTGGCGACTCTGAGAATAAAAAAGGATTCTTGATTGGGCATCAACAACGAACGCCACCACTTGGTTTCCTAGCTATGACTCTGAGATTAGGAACGAAATGGTGAGACTCCCTAATCTTGATTTGGGAATGTATCACAAAGAAGAAATTTTCTTCTCTGATTTTTGCTAGAGAGAGAATGAGAGGGAGAAAGATTCTGATAACTTGAGAATGAATCCTCTCTCACTTGACCCCTAAATCATGAGATGTAGGCGTGAAGCTAATTCCCACTCCCCTAATTGGGGAGTAGGTTATTTAATTAATTAATCAATTATAATATAAATACATTATAATATGACTTAATTAATTAAACCATTTAATTAATTAACTATATAATTAAACATCTCATATTTAATTATATGTGCATTAAATCATATTAAATGCACAACCCTCACTTAATATATAGTTTTAATTAAAATTAATTAAATCACATTTAATTAAATTAACTAAACTACACAATCAATCAATTCTTTTATCAATTAAACATATTTAATTAACCAAACATTTGAATCGTATTCAAATGTGCATCTCTCTTATAACCTATAGTTTTAATATGACTCTAATTCACTTTAAAATTAATCTATAGATTTAATTTAATTAAATCACATTTAATTAAATTAGTTAATTAGTTTTACAATTAATTGAATATCATACATATTTAATTAATCACACATTAGAATCATATCCTAAGATATCTCTCATATGTTATATATATATATATATATAGTTTAATTAAATCACTTTTAAATTAAACTAAATTGAATAATTAATTAATTAATTTACTAATTAAATATCATAATTTTAATTAATTACATATTTAAACTCTTTCAAATATATTAATCTCTCAATATAATAAAGTTTAATCTCATATCAAACTTTATATTATAATGTATTGATTGTATCCATACTGTTAACTTGATTCCCTTATTGAATTTGAACTATTCAAATTCTCTCAAGATATAGTTGTTCCTAATTACTCTTTACGAGCTAGCAGGAGACCTAATGGACCTACAAATTAGAAGCTCCAATTATATGCGGTTAACTGACTAAACTCATTAATCGAGTTAACCAATATTCATTAACTATGGGTCACACCACTAAAGACCCACAACCGCACTCTTCTCACTGTAGAATGTTTGTGTATCCACGGATATTGACGAATACCAGTAAGTCCATCCTTTATGAGTGTTCATAACTACAACTGAGTCAAATCACTACAAGAAAATATGTTTTAAGAGACAAGTTTTTAGTGACGTTGCAAAAATAAGCCGCTAAAGATGACTTTTAGCAGCACCCGTAAACCAAATGTCGCAATTACATATTTTCATTGACGCAATAAAATTAGATGTCACTAATAGTTTAGAGACGTATAAATTCGAAATCACAAAAAAAATAATTTTTAGCAACATGTTTATCATGTTGCTAAAATATGTGTTTGGGGCCACTAAAAGTTTACTTTTTATCATGTTTTAACAACATGTACATTTTTAGGGTTTTTTTTTACGACGCCTCTTCCCTCCCTTTTCCCTCAAAATTCAGTCGCGCCTCTTTTTCCCTCTCTCCCTCGATTTTTATCGTCTACCAACTCAAAGCTTTCGCTGCTTAGGTCACGTACGATGCCGCCCACTGCCGAATCTCGTCGTTGAAGGTCGCCGCCCATTGTCGAATCTCGCCGTCGAAGGTGAGTTTGAAGTTCAGTTTTCCCTCTCTTCCTCAAGCTCAGTTCACCGTCAAATCTCTATTTCCCTCTTCCTCGAGCTCTGTTCGCCACTAATAACTCTCCAAAAGGGAGTTATTTAGGTCTTATTTCTATAGTGATTTGTGTGTCTTTTGTGATTAATAGGGTTCCTATTAGATAGATATTATATGTTTTAACCCATTTGGAAGAATTGATGCTTTGGAAGTTATTTTGTGCATAATATATTGCTGAGCGACTTGAGGGAGCAAATTATGTCCTGCAGCAGAGCTGGGAGCAAAACTGCCACGTCACAGCTTGTTAGCCAATTTAATGAACTGAATTCTGTTAAGCTATTCTCGGGATAAAGGAGCAAGGAGAGTCATCCACGTGTCTAGGTCAACCTAATTCAAGCCTCCTATCACTCTATAAAAGGAGATAGCCGCCCAAGTCAAAATTATTCCATTATTGAGAGGAACATTCCACTCTTGGAAAGTCTACTTCCACCTTTGGGAGCTGAATATAGGAGAGAGATTCGAGACCTACAAGAAGACCATCAATTGCAAGCTGATCAAGGGAATTAATATTTTCTTATATTATTTTTTGATTATGGATATTCTTACTCAGATTGTAACGTGTGTCTCTATGCACTTTATGAACTAAGTAACCTTAGGCGTTGGTTAGGGAGCATGTAATTGCCGTGCTTAATTCTTAGTAATAAATATTGATTCTATGCATCTTGATTAATTGTTGTGTTCATTTCTATTTTATGCCCGGCTGGCCAGCCGGTATGAATACCTCTCTCTAGTTTCAGAGATGATTTAGGGAGTGTGTGGCGATTAATCACACTAGATCACTGTGTATTGGTGAACGCCAGTGACTGAGCTAGGGATAGCCAGTTGCCTAGTGCTTGATCGATAGAGCTTCGTTGGAGTTGAAACATATTCTAAAAAATTCGGAGTTCTGGGAGGAATCTGCTACTAAGACTGCAAGAGTTTTGCATGATCAATAATTTTGCTAGAACATCTTTTAAAACAATTACTAAATCCTGACCAGTGCCTGTTTCTAATTTGTCTGCCAATTTGTTTACTTTCTGTTCTGTCATTTCTTTTGCTTCAACATTCTATAAAAACCAATCATTTTAACCACTTTTGAAACCATTGAAAAACTAAGCAAAATATATAAAGTGAAAGCTAATTCAGACCTTGGATTTGATAAATACTTATTACTTGCTGCGGACTGTGTATACTTGCACAGAGTTATAGAGTCTTTTTGCATATCATTTTTACTCACTCTAGGACCCCAACAAGTTTTTGGCACCGTTGCCGGGGACTTGAATAAGTTTTTATTTGATCTGTTTTGTGTATGTGTTTTAGTGGTTTGGTGCTAGAACTTTTTGATTGTTTCTTTTGTTTTTGCAGGTGTGAGTTTGGTGAATGAACGATCCGCCTGGGGTAAGGTTCGAGCTTGATCTAGAAATCGAGAGGACATTCAGGAGAAGAAGGAGAGAGCAGCGTAGAAACCAAAATCAAATGGATAACGTGTCGCGACTTCCGCAGGGTCCAAAAGATCCAGCGAACCCCCAGCAGAATCGTTTGCTGCAACAAAATCTGCTGCTGGAGCAAAATGAGCAGCAAAATTGTCAGGCTGAGAATGCTATCTTGGTAGCGAACGATAGGGCCAGAGCCATTCGAGGGTATGCTTTTCCAATGTTTGATGAGTTAAATCCAGGCATTGCACGTCCTCAAATTGAGGCAGCAAATTTTGAAATGAAACTGGTAATGTTTCAGATGTTGCAAACCGTGGGTCAATTCCATGGTTTGTCATCTGAAGACCCTCATTTACTTTTTAAGTTTTTTCTAGGAGTTAGTGATTCTTTTGTAATTCAAGGAGTGCCTAGGGATGCCCTTAGATTAACTTTGTTCCCGTATTCTCTTAGAGATGGAGAAAAGACATGGTTAAATTCTTTTGCTCCAGGATCAATTAGGACATGGAAAGAGTTAGCGGAAAAATTTCTTAGTAAATATTTCCCACCGAATAGAAATGCTAAATTGAGGAGTGAAATAATAGGGTTTAGGCAACTTGAAGATGAGACTTTTAGTGAGGCTTGGGAGAGGTTTAAGGAGCTTTTGCGGAAGTGTCCCCACCATGGTTTACCTCATTGTATCCAAATGAAAACATTTTACAATGGGTTAAATGGAGCAACTTAAGGTATGGTTGATGCTTCGGCTGGAGGGGCCCTTTTGGCAAAAACTTTCAATGAAGCCCATGAAATTTTAGAAAGAATATCAACTAATAGTTGTCAATTGTCAGATGTTAGAGGCACAAATAAAAAGGTTAAGAGTGTGTTAGAGGTTGATGGTGTGTCCACCATTAGGGCTGATATTGCAATGTTTGCTAACTCTCTTAAAAATGTGACAATGTTTAATCATCAGCAGCCACCAGCTGTGGAGCCTGCTGCAGTGGTGAACCAAGTTGCAGAGGAAGCATGTGTCTATTGTGGTGAAGACCACAATTACGAGTTTTGCCCCAACAATCCAGCTTTTGTGTTTTATGTAGGTAATCAAAGGAATAACCCTTATTCTAACTTTTATAATCCAGGTTGGCGAAACCACCCCAACTTCGCATAGGGAGGACAAGGAAGTAATGTGCAAGCACAACAAAAGGTGAGCCAGTCGGGATTTGCTAAAGCGCAGGCATTGCCCCAGCAAAATAAGCAAGCTTTGCCCCAGTAAAATTAAGAGAGTTCTCTTGAGGCAATGATGAAAAAATATATGGCTCGTACAGATGCCGCAATTTAAAGTAATCAAGCTTCAATGAGAGCCCTGGAATTGCAAGTGGGTCAGCTAGCTAATGAGCTGAAGGCAAGGCCTCAAGAGAAACTTCCTTCAGATACTGAACACCCTAGAAGGGAATGTAAGGAGTAGGTAAAGGCAGTGACTCTTAGGAGTGGTAAGCCACTAGAAGAGAGAAAAGAGCCTAATAAGACCCACCTAGGATGTAGAAAAGAATTGTGATAAAAATGTTGTTGTTGAGAAAGAGTTGAAGTCTGGTCAAGGTGCTGGAGGTAGTAATAATGATGCTGGAGCATCTGGATCTGTTCCAGATGCGGAACCACCTTATGTGCCGCCCCCACCTTATGTACCACCTCTACATTTTCCACAAAGGCAAAGGCCTTAGAATCAGGATGGTCAATTTAAGAAGTTCTTAGAGATTCTTAAGCAATTGCATATAAATATCCCGTTAGTAGAAGCTATTGAGCAAATGGCTAATTATGCTAAATTTCTTAAAGATATTTTAACTAAAAAGAAGAGGTTAGGTGAGTTTGAAACTGTATCTCTTACTGAGGAATGTAGTGTTATTCTTAAGAATGGACTACCGACAAATGCTAAGGATCCAAGATCATTTACCATACCTGTGTCAATAGGTGGGAAATAGTTAGGTAGAGCACTTGTGATTTAGGTGCAAACATTAACCTTATGCCTCTTTCGGTCTATCGAAAGCTAGGTATTGGTGAAGCTAGGCCTACCACAGTCACACTCCAATTAGCTGATAGGTCTATCACATATCCAGAGGGTAAAATTGAGGATGTCTTAGTGAAAGTAGATACATTCATATTTCCAGTTGATTTTATTATTTTAGACTATGGGGCTGATAAGGACGTCCCAATTATTCTAGGTCGTCCATTTTTTGCCACTGGTAGGGCATTGATAGATGTTCAAAAAGGGGAATTAACAATGAGGGTTTATAATGAGGAAGTAAAATCTAATGTGTTTAAGGCCATGAAGTATCCAGACGAGATGGAAGATTGCTCTTTCATTAGGATTCTGGAGAACACAATTGTTGAGACAACAATACAGGATTCGACAAAAAAAAAAAACATTTGGAAGATCATAGAGAGGTTAATGTGGTAGCGAGCATAGCTAGCTATTTTTCTCTGATTAATTAAGCTAGTCTTTTATAATTATTTGCCCAAATTTATGCATTTTTATGTTTTATTTGTAGGAAGTATGTGTTTGAAGCTTAATTCAGCAATTGGAGTCAAATGGAGTTTTCTACCTAAAAAAAAAAAAAAAATCATAGCGTCGCGACGCTATAGAAAAATTTTCCAGCGTCTCGACGCTACGACGAAATTTTGCTATTTAAGCATCCTTTCGGCTAGGTTTTTGGGGGATTCTATTTGGGGACTTCTTGGAGCCGTAAACAGAGCAAAAACAAAGAGGATTAAGGCTGAAGCAAAGGGAGAGATTCAGAAATCAACCCATCGTTCGTGGGGATCGTGACGGGGACGTTCGGTCTCGGCCTACATTGAGTTTTCTTTTCCCTTTCCTTTTCTTTAGCTAGAGTTTATGGCTTTATTATGTTTAGTTGAGCTTGTAATTCCATCCATGAGTAGCTAAACTCTTAGCTTAGGGATTGATGTAGTTGATTTTGTTTATGGATTGATTTATGGTTTAAGTTGTGCAATGTTTATTATGTTTGTAATCTTGATTTAATGCTTTCAATTAATTGGCCATTAGTTGAATGATTTAAGTTTTGAATCAAGCTCGGGAGAGGGGATTTAATATAGACTTACTCAAGATTGCATGACTAAAGTTTTCCTTCTAATTCGTGACGGTTTTAGATTAACTTTAGAATTGGTCCAAAGATCTCATTGCCTTGCATGTTAATAAACTTAGATAGGGATATCAAGTTGGTTAATGTGTATGAGAATCAATTATACTCGGGAGAGGTAGTTGTGATTAAAGGGTCTTAGGCTCATAATTTCGTTGTGCATAATAACTTACTCCTTAAAATCAATCCTAGACTAAATCGGCGAAATCAATTCCCTAGGTATTTTTCCCAATTGAATTTCCACACTTTTTACTTTTTTTTGATTTAGTTTCACATCATTCATTCACTACTTTTTGATCCCTAAATAAAATTGAGCTAGATAATTCACAATACTTGATTTGCTTAGAAATCCAATCCAGAGGACGACATTCGAATTACATTCACTATATTATTACTTGACCCGTGCGCTTGCGGTAGGAAAAGTCCACATCATATTGTAGATGATTTAGAAGTTTTTTCTTTAGAAAGAAAAAATGAAAAAGAAGTGTTTAGGTGTGAGGATGTTTTTGAGTCTTTAGATTTAGATCATAGGAAGGTTCCTCCTATTAAGCCATCCCTGATTGAGGCACCTACTTTAGATTTGAAGCCCTTGCCGGATCATCTAAAGTATGTGTATCTTGGGGAAGGCCTTTCTGAAGAAAATTTTTCCTCTTGCAAAGACGGTCAAGCTGAGGACCGAGATTGGGATATTCCAACAACAATTTGATGAGCAGCTGTTCGAAGCTTGGGAGCGATTTAAAGAGTTACTGAGGAAGTGCCCTCAGCATGGATATCCCGACTGGCTTTAGGTTCAATTTTTTTATAATGGTTTAACTCCTAGTACAAAAACGATTGTTGATGCAGCTGCAGGTGGGACTCTGTTGTCCAAGACCGTGGAAAATGCTCGCATACTTCTAGAGGATATGGCCACCAACAGCTATCAGTGGCCATCTGAGCGGTCTGCACCTAAAAAGATTGCTGCTGGAGTGTTTGAGGTTGACAAGGTAAGTGCACTCCAGGCCCAGATGACCTCCCTTGCTAATGCTTTTATGAAATTTTCAGGTACAGGGAGTGCTCAATCAATTGAATCAGCTGCTGCTTTAGCATCTAGACCTCAGGAGGAGACCATCGAGCAGGTTCAGTATGTATCAAATTTTAATTCTAGGGGATATAATAATAGTTCTACACCTACACATTATCACCCTAACAATATGAACCATGAAAATTTCTCTTCTGCAAATACTAAGAATGTTCTTAACCCCCTGGTTTTGCCCCTCAAACTCAAGAAAATAAAAAGTTAGAAGATCTTGTTGGAGCTTTCATTGCAGAGTCTAGTAACAGGACAACCAAATTAGAGGAGGCAGTCATTGCCATCAACTCAACAGTGAATGGCCACAGTGCAGCTATAAAGAACATTGAGACTCAGCTGGGACAGTTGGTGAGTGTTGTGAGCACTATGAATAAAGGTAAGGCCCTAACTGAGCAAGAGAAAACCCAGATGGAGTACTGTAAGGCAATCACTGTGCACCAAGAGGAAGCTGACGAGGAGCCTGAATTTGAGGACTATGAAACGCCTACAGGGGAAGCTGAGGAGGACACATCATCAGATGAGGCTAAAAAGCCTAAACCTGAGCCTCCTATTCCTGCTCCCACATTGATGGTTCCCAAGGAAAAGAAAAAGAAAAAGAAGAAAAAGAACAATCAGGTTCAGTTTGATAAATTTATGAATGCTTTTATGAATATGAACATTAATATTCCTTTTGCAGAGGCGTTAGAGATGTCCCAATACAACAGGTTTATAAAGGAGTGGTTAGCAAAGAAGCGAAAGGAAAAGAAGGTTGACACTGTATATCTTGCTTCCACATGCAGCACCAGAGTACAACAGAAGGTACCTGAAAAAGTAGTTGACCCAGGGAGTTTTTCTGTTCCTTGTAGTTTTGGTACTTACTCTTTTAGAGCATTATGTGACTTAGGTGCTAGCATTAATATTATTCCATTGTCCTTGTGTAAAAAGTTAGACATAGGTGAGATTAAATCTACTCCTGTAAAGCTCCAATTGGCTGATCAGTCTGTGGTTAGACCAGTTGGCATTGTAGAAAATGTTTTAATCAGAGTAGGTAGATTTTTCCTCCCTATTGACTTGTATGTTATGGACATGATAGAAAATCCTTCAATGTCTGTCATATTAGGAAGACCATTCCTCGCTACTGGGCGAGTGATTAGTGATATTGAGCGCAGGGAGCTCACTATTAGAGTCAAGAACGAAAAAGAAATTTTTAAAGCAGTTGAAGACTCTAAAGATGAAGTGTTTTTCATGGGCTACAAGAAAGGTGCAAGAAAGAGCACCTCAGTTGGATTCACAGAAAAGAAGTCTCCTTGAAGCACGGTCAACACCTCGAGCTAATGCCGTTAAACAAGCGCTTTTGGAAGGCAACCCAAGTAAGTTTAGTGTGTTTTCTTTTTGTTTTTGATTTATTGTTTGTTTTTGTTTTGCAGGTCTTGTTTTCTTTCTCTCCTTTGCTTTCAAGCTTTCAAGATTCCAAGCTTTCAGTCAAGAAATCATCATTATTCCAGGCCAGTATTGTTCACTCCTTTCATTCTTTTATTGTTCTCATGCTTGTTTATGCTTTATTTTCTTTATACATTGAGGACAATGCATGTTTTAAGTTTGGGGGTGGATTAGCATGTTTGTGGAGCCCTTGAGCATCTGAGTTCGGGCTATAGTTTTGAGCTTTCTTTGAATTATGCATATGGTTGTTGTCTGGATGTATTTTTGCATGATTATGACGTCCTAGGATAGGCTTTCTTGTCAATTTTCAAGCTTGTGATGAGTTGTAAGCACGAGTTCCCAAAAAGGGAGACTAAAATTTTTCTAGGAGATGGCTTGCATGAGTAGAGTATTTGTCTTGGCTAGATTTGGATTTGAATGCTTAGGAGCGAATTATTGGGTTCATATGCTTGTTGTCACCTCGATAGGTGTAGGGTAGAGCTAAAAAGTTAATTTTTTGCAAATTAGCATGTTCGATCTTGCTTAGGAGAAAAGAAAAGAATATCTGATTATCATGTTCATAACGAAAAATCATTCTTGTTGTTATTGTTGAAAAAGAAAATAGTCATGACTTATGCGCGCAATATGCAAAGGTTAATAAAAATTAAGGCAAAAAGAGCTACCCCTAGAGCTACCCCTGTTGTGATCAGTTAGGCCAATCAGAGAAAACTCAGGTTAAGGGTCCCTGCAATGGGTGTGTGAAAGCTAGTGCCACATATACATGCTTAATTCAATTGTTAATTAAAAGCACCTAAGTATGGAGAAAAACAAACTAATTTGTTCCATTAACTCATTAGTGAAACCTTAGTGCCAGTGTAGAGGGAAGATGAGCTGAGAGTTTAATAAATCAATCCCGGGCTAGTAGAGTCTGATCTTGTTGAGTTAGATCTCGCTTGTGCAAGTTAATTTTGGAAAAATTTTAATTTGTCTCCCTCATTGGTCCTTATGTGCATGTCTCTTGCTTGCTTGACTATTGACTTTTGAGCCTTGGGGATTGAGTTATGATTATTGCATCCATTCTTCTACTGTATGTTTGATTTGTAGTTTGCTCGAGGACTAGCAAAAGCTTAAGTTTGGGGGTATTTGATAGCGAGCATAGCTAGCTATTTTTATCTGATTAATTAAGCTAGTCTTTTATAATTATTTGCCCAAATTTATGCATTTTTATGTTTTATTTGTAGGAAGTACGTATTTGAAGCTTAATTCAGCAATTGGAGTCAAATGGAGTTTTCTACCTAAAAAAAAAAAAATCATAGCGTCGCGACGCTATAGAAAAATTTTCCAAAATTGCGGATCGCGACAGCGTCTCGACGCTACGACGAAATTTTGCTATTTAAGCATCCTTTCGGCTAGGTTTTTGGAGGATTCGATTTGGGGACTTCTTGGAGCCGTAAACAGAGCAAAAACAAAGAGGATTAAGGCTGAAGCAAAGGGAGAGATTCAGAAATCAACCCATCGTTCGTGGGGATCGTGACGGGACGTTCGGTCTTGGCCTACATTGAGTTTTCTTTTCCCTTTCCTTTTCTTTAGCTAGAGTTATTGACTTTATTATGTTTAGTTGAACTTGTAATTCCATCCATGAGTAGCTAAACTCTTAGCTTAGAGATTGATGTAGTTGATTTTGTTTATGGATTGATTTATGGTTTAAGTTGTGCAATGTTTATTATGTTTGTAATCTTGATTTAATGCTTTCAATTAATTGGCCATTAGTTGAATGATTTAAGTTTTGAATCTAGCTCGGGAGAGGGAATTTAATATAGACTTACTCAAGATTGCATGACTAAAGTTTTCCTTCTAATTCGTGACGGTTTTAGATTAACTTTAGAATTGGTCCAAAGATCTCATTGCCTTGCATGTTAATAAACTTAGATAGGGATATCAAGTTGGTTAATGTGTATGAGAATCAATTATACTCGGGAGAGGTAGCTGTGATTAAAGGGTCTTAGGCTCATAATTTCATTGTGCATAATAACTTACTCCTTAAAATCAATCCTAGACTAAATCGGCGAAATCAATTCCCTAAGTATTTTTCCCAATTGAATTTCCACACTTTTTACTTGTTTTGATTTAGTTTCACATCATTCATTCACTACTTTTTGATCCCTAAATAAAATTGAGCTAGATAATTCACAATACTTGATTTGCTTAAAAATCCAATCCAGAGGACGACATTCGAATTACATTCACTATATTATAACTTGACCCGTGCGCTTGCGGTAGGAAAAGTCCACATCATAGTGTAGATGATTTAGAAGTTTTTTCTTTAGAAAGAAAAAATGAAAAATAAGTGTTTAGGTGTGAGGATGTTTTTGAGTCTTTAGATTTAGATCATAGGAAGGTTCCTCCTATTAAGCCATCCCTGATTGAGGCACCCATTTTAGATTTGAAGCCCTTGCCGGATCATCTAAAGTATGTGTATCTTGGGGAAGGTGTGTCGTTGCCCATTATTGTTGCATCGGATTTAATGCCAGAGCATGAAGAGGCCTTAATAAAGTTGTTACAGCAATATCGCAAAGCAATAAGTTGGACATTGGCTGACATTCAGGGAATTAGCCCATCTTTTTGTATGTATAAATTCACTCTAGAGAAGGGATCCTTTAAGAGTATTGAGCAACAAAGAAGACTTAACCCTGCAATGAAAGAGGTTGTTAAAAAGGAGGTGATAAAATGGTTGGATGCTGCCATTATTTATCCAATTGCAGACAACAATTGGGTAAGCTCTGTCCAATGTGTTCCTAAGAAAGGATGTGTTACTGTGGTGAGCAATAAAAACAATGAGTTGATCCCAACCAGGACAGTAACTGCCTTGAGGGTTTGCATGGATTATAGGAGGCTTAATAAAGCTACCCGTAAGGACCATTTCCCTCTACCATTTATTGACCAGATGTAGGATAGATTGGTCGGTCAGGCCTACTACTGTTTCTTAGATGGTTATTCTGGGTATAACCAGATTACCATTGCCCCTGAGGATCAGGAAAAAACCACTTTCACCTGCCCTTATGGGACATTTGCTTTTAGGCGAATGCCTTTTGGCCTTTGCAATGCGCCAGCAACATTTTAGCGCTGTATGTTAGCAATTTTTTCTGATATGATTGAGTCCACTGTTAAGGTATTTATGGACGATTTTTCAGTTTTTGGAGGGTATTTTCAAAGTTGTTTGGATAATTTAGGTAAGGTGTTAAAACAATGTGAGGATACCCATTTAGTTCTTAATTGGGAGAAATGCCACTTCATGGTGAAGGAGGGCAGAGTGTTAGGTCATAGGATTTCTAAGAACGGTTTAGAAGTTGATCAAGCAAAAACTGAGGTTAGTGAGAGATTAGAACCATCGAGTTCTGTGAAAGGGATTCAGAGTTTTTTAGGTCATGCTGGATTTTATAGAAGGTTCATAAAGGATTTTTCCAAAATAAGTAAACCTCTTTGTAACTTATTGTGTAATGATCATGTTTTTGACTTTAATGCAGATTGTAGGAATGCTTTTGAAACTTTAAAGACTGCTTTAATCTCAGCATCCATTCTTTGTGCACCTAATTGGAATTTAACATTTGAGGTAATGTGTGATGCGAGTGATGATGCTGCGATAGGTCAAATACCTATTGACGTATCCTGAATATGACTACTCATAAGAACATTGAAGAAGGTCAAATACCTTAGGATAATAATGAAATTTCGATAAATTATGTAATGACTTGAAAAAGATGGAATTGAAACAATATAGTTGTTGATAACATTTTTTCTTATAATGTTGCTTATGATATCATTTTTTAAAATGATGATTTCGAACCAAAATCTGTCGAAGAATATCGACATAGAAAGGATTGGCTTAAGTGGAAAGAAGCAATCCAGACAGAATTAAACTCACTCTCAACACATGAGGTTTATGGACCAGTAGTCTAGACACCAAAAGATGTCAAGCCTGTGGGATATAAATGGGTATTTGTAAGAAAAAAATTGAAAATAATGAGGTCACAAGATAATATTGATTATGAGGAGACATATTCTCCTGTGGTGGATGCAATAACATTGAGATATTTAATTGGCCCGACTGTGTATAAAAAGCTTGACATGCATCTTATGGATGTAGTTACAACATATTTATATGGATATCTTGATAATGATATTTAAATGAAAATCCCTGAAGGAATAAATATACCAGAGTCATATAAATCAAATAATAAAGAATTATATTCAATGAAATTACAGAGATCTTTATATGGATTAAAATAAGCAGGATGAATGTAGTATAATCACCCAAGAGAATATTTATTGAAAGAAGAGTATCGAAATAACCCAATTTGTTCATGTGTTTTTACAAAGAAATCACAGTAAGGATTTACTATTATTACTGTTGTTCACACGTAACTTTGAGGATGGAGACACGTGGAATAAATAATATATTGTATTAATGTTTGTATGCGTGTGGGTGTACAATCTCTAACTTTAATCTTCTGATTCTCTCAGTGGCGGATTTAGCTTGGGTCCAAGGGGGTCTCGAGCCCCCTCTGAACTGGAATTATTAATTAATTAGTACATAAAAGTTGGCATATTTGTCTGAATGTTCTTTCTTGCTCTGTTGGTAAAAGCGCCTCCAGCCCCCCCCCCCCCCCCACACCCCTACTGGCTGAAGTTTTGATCCTCAATTGACGTGTTGGTTGGTTTTTTTATTCTTTTCGTTTTTTTCGTTTTTTTTAATGTTTATCATTTTCTACATATTACATCCATTCTTAAAATTTGACTTTTATTATTAGAAAAAGTGTTTGAATTTCAATTTTAATTATGTCTAATAAGTTTATGAACCAATTCAAAAATTTTTAAAATTCATAAATTTATTGAACATAAAATTAAAATTTGAATATTCTATTAGACACAAAAATAAATTTGGTCTAAAATATTTTTGTTACTTTTAAAAATGTTGAATATTAAAATGGGAATGTTCTATTAGATACAAAAATAAATTTTGTCTAATATATTTTTGTTACTTTTAAAAAATGTTGAATATGTTATGGATTTTCTTTGAACTAATGTCAAGGACTTGTTAGACACAAAATTGAAAGTTTAGGTCCCGTTTGACAACCATTTGATTTATAGTTTTTGGTTTTTTAAAATTAAGTTGTAACCACTATTTCTATTTTTAAGTTTCTTTGTTTTGTATCTATCTTCCTTCCATGTTTTCTAAAACAAAAAAAAAAAACTAAAAACTAAAAAAGTAGTTTTCAAGAACTTGTTTTTGTTTTTGGAATTTGGCTAAGATTCAAATGTGTTCTTAATAAAGATGAAAACCATTGTAAGAAAATTTGAAAAAAAAAACTATAATTTTCAAAAACCAAAACCAAGTGATTATCGAAAGAGATCTTAGAAATCTATTTGATGTTCTTAAAATTTAAAGACCTGACACAAAATTGAAAATTTAGGAATATATTAGACAAAAGCATGAAAGTTCAGGGACTAAACTTGTAATTTTGACTTAATAAATATATAATATTATAAAAAAAATTAGTTATTTACAAAAAAATATCTCATAATATAAAAGTTTGTAGAGGACAATGACAATGAATAAAATTAGTAGTTCAGTTTCATTTACAATTTTTTTGGATTGCTTACTTGTATATTACTTTTACGAGTTTTTAAGTGAAACCCCCCTAAACAAAATGTCTGGATCTGCCACTGCTCTCTCTTATGTGTGTGAGTGTGTTTCACTCGAGGACTGGAACACTTGATCTCGAGTTTGAAGCTTCAATTGATTCTTGGAGCTTGAAGTCTTCCAGTCTTGAATGAGTCTTCAATCTTCAAGAAGTGTTGATGTCCTGAAGAGTCTTTGATCTTCAAGGAATGTTGAAGTCTTGAAGGGTGTTTGGTCTTCAAGGAGTGTTGAAGTCTCGAAGAGTGTTTGGTCTTCAAGAAGTGTTCAACACTTGAATTTATGAATTGCAGAGAGTCTTCGGTCTTCAGACTTGGTGGAGTCTCTCTGAATTCTCTGGTTCTGCTTGAGAGCTTTGAAACTCTGAACTCTTGTCTTTGTGAGAGTGTAGAATTGCTGACCCTTGAAATGGAGGAGAACCCCTCTATTTATAGAGTTCTCGCTGGATGGGCCCTGGTGGCTTTTGGGCCTAACAACTTGGGCTTGGGCTTTATTGGTCTTGGGCTCAACTATTTAGTCTTGGGTTTGGTTCATATTTGACCCAAAACCATATGACCCAAATATTTAAAAGACCCAAATTTGATCCAATTAATTATTTTGTTAATTAATTGGTCAAATTAATTAATTTGATCAAAATAATTTATTTTCTAATTAATTGATCAAATCGAAATTTGGCTCTTTAAATTTATAATTGGCCAACTTTGTCTTCAAATTAAATTTGGGACACATGCCAATTTATAATTGGTCCCAAATTTAATTATTCTTAATTTTGTCATTAATTTTAGATAATGACGTGGTAATTTGTGATTGGATAAAATTTCTCCTTCAACAACTGTATATGTTGATGATTTGAATATAATTGGAACTCTTGAAGAGCTTCCAAAGGCAGTAAAATATCTTAAGAAATAATTAGAGGTGAAAGATCTTGAAAAAACAAAGTTTTGCCTTGGCTTACAAATTGAGCATCTAGTAGATAAAATATTTATTCATCAATCAACTAATTATACAGAAAAGATCGAGATTTTACATTGACAAAGAACACTCATTGAACATTCCAATGGTAGTTCGTTCACTCGATATAAAGAAAGATATCTTCCGACCTCGAGAAGATAATGAAGAGCTTCTTGGTCCAGAAGTATCATATCTTAGTGCGATTGATGCATTTATGTATCTTGCTAATAATACATGACCTGATATAACATTTTTCAGTAAATTTATTAGCTGGATATAGTTCTTCTCTAACAAAAGACATTGGAATGAAATTAATAACATATCATCCGTTATCTTCGAGAGACAATTGATATGAGTTTATTTCATTCTAATAAATCAAACTTTGATCTAGTTGGTTATGTAGATGCAAGTTATTTATTTGACATACATAAAAGTTAGATCTCAAACATGTTATTTATTTACATATGGAGGAACTGCTATATCATGACGATCTATGAAGCAAACAATAACAACTACTTCCTCAAACCATGCTGAGATCCTAACGATTCATGAGGCTAGTCGAGAATGTGTATGGCTAAGATCAATGACTCAACATATTTTTGAAACATGTGGATTGCCCTCTAACAAATATTGTCCAACAACGTTATATGAAGACCATACAACATGTATAGCCCAAATCAAAGGAGGATATATCAAAGGAGATAGAACGAAGCATATCTCATCAAAGCTCTTCCACACTCATGATCTTGAAGAAAATGGTGATATCAGTGTTCAAAAAATTTCTTCAAAAGACTACTTGGCATACTCATTTACGAAAGCATTACCTACTGCAACCTTTGAGAAGTTGGTGCACAACATTGGAATGCAACGACTCAGAGATCTCAAATCATGTTTTCATGAGGGGGGAGTAAATATATTGCACTATTTTTCCCTTGCTATGTTCTTTTTCACTGGGTTTTCCTGGCAAGGTTGTTAATGAGGCAATTGTTAATGTATATAAATGTAATGTACTCTTCTTCCTTCACTAGGGTTTTTCCTATTGTGTTTTTTCTAGTAAGGTTTTAATGACGAGGCATATATTTCATATACAATGAATATCTAAGGGGGAGTGTTATAAATACATTGTATTTATATAAATAGATATCCATTTATAACCATTCACCATTTTAGGGTTCTCCATCATGACTCTCCATATCCTCAACAATCGACATAAGAATCTCCCTCCATTCTATTTTAAGTCTTTTAAAGTTGTAACCATCCCTATAACATTAGTATAAATAGAGAGTTGTATGAAGTGTATTTATATAAATAGATATCCATTTATAACCATTCACCATTTGCTTTCTTTTCTCTGTACTTTGCTCTCTCAATTTCTTATTTGTATTAGTTTTGTTGTTTTTCACGTTTTATAACAATATGTTCCTTTTTCTTTTTATATTTCACCTAATTTGTAGGTGTATACATTCTTAATTTTATGTTTTCTTACATTGGTTGGAGAAGAAATAAAAAGTAATTAAAAAATATCCTTGTAATTTTGATTTTTTTCTCCATGGTTGAAGAGACTAAATCAGTGTAATAAAATAAAAAAAAACCAAAACTTGTGAGCACGAGTTACGAGCTGAAAATTGATTGATTTGATCTCAACCAATGAGCACTAGGTTGGGGAGGTTGAGAGGTGAGAGAGTGTATGAGAGTGAGCGGCAACAAGTTCGAGGAGGCTAAGATGATAGGGTTACTTGTAGTGTTCCACGAATTGGAGAATTTTACTTGTGGATGGCTAAACTCAAGTGGGCACCTCAAATGACTCATCAACCAGATATACAATAGAGGAGTGCAACCGATAAATCTACCTTTCCCTCGTATTTTACAAAAATCTAATGATCATATTGTTTCTATGAGGATGGGTAAAATTGGATTAATGTCATATTTGATTTGAAGGAATAACTTAGCAACCTTCACATCTACGTATCTTCGGAGATTTGGGAACACGATTGACCCAAACATACATAGTGCAAAGAGCTTCAAGCTTAACTCATCATCCTTATGCTGTTGAGCAAGGTTTATGAGGTAATTTAAGGATACTCCTTCGTTTCCTTTCTTATTCTTGAGTTGATGTCTCATTTTAGCAGCAGTTATATTACCGATAATCTTTGTAAAAGCTCTCCTTCAAGTCAGCCTCTTGTCGAAAAAAATAAACTTTTGCTTCAAACGTTATTGACATTCGAAGCAACTCTTGGTATTCTTCAATAGTTGGTGTCATGTCGAGGAATTGAACATAAAACATTTGTAAGCTGGATCCCAAAAATATAATGCAGTTACCAAGGCGTTTTTAGCAATTTGAACGTATAAAAGACTTGTAATGTGTCCATATCTTTCATGAATGATATCATTTGCTCTGGTTTGAATTCCTCCCAAATCTATTTTAGCTTCTTTTGTGCTTAGAATAGTATGACTAAAGATGTCGGTTGCTAGGGGTTGATTTAAAACATTATTCAATAGAACATTCCCACATTTTGCTTGCATTTGTTCAGACCATTGAAGCACAAATTTCTGACTTTCAATTTTGATTATCGACTTTCTTTCCATCGCAATCTCAGTAATTGAATGTTTGTTTTTTTTTCTTATGTTTGTTTGTTTGTTATTTTTTTTTTTTTTTGCACAAAAAATGACGAGCATGTAATTAATATGAGAATGAAGTGAAAATAAAAGACTTAAAAAAAAAACAAATATGAGAAAAGAGATGAAAGGATATGTTTATGAATACGTCTATAAAAAATGTTAAAATCAAGGATATAAATAGACATGTTGGGATAAGAAAAATAAAATAAATAAACGAATAATATACACATGTAACTAAACTAAATAAATAAAACACATAACTAAAATAAACTACAAAATTATATGTGTGGTAAGGCTCTAATGTCTAATGGAGAAAGGTCCCCAAGCTGTCCTCGATTATTTTTCTTTTTCAAAAAAAAAAAAAATTAGAGGCATCGTCATCAACATCCTGAATAAGGTCAACTTGAGTGAGGGTTTTCATGTGCCTACACGGGAGTTATAACTCCATGAAGGTCGCCACTACTCAACCTCGATTCTAATCCTAATGGTGAGACCCGAAGAGGAGGCTTGTGTATGTGCGTGCTTACAAAAATAAAAAGAGAATAAATACACAAAGTCAATATATGTAAAATAACAATACAAGAAAATAAAATGACCTGCTTTAAAAGAAGTCCCTAGTGGAGTTGCCAAGCTGTAGCTACGGGTTTGCGACGCATAGCAGCCGACTTTGTTCCTAAGAGGAGGAAAATGGAGTCACCACCAGTCTTGATTTAGAGGGAGTGATTGAACACCCAAAATATGCGAAAATAGTCTGCAAATAAAAGATTTAGGGTTCAGAGGTCTTTTGTGTATGGGGAAGGTATTAGCACCCCACAACATCCGTTCAAAGAACGAACATTTATTTTTCATGTGTTATTTAAGGAAATTTGTCATTGTAAATATCAAAGAAGATTTTTTTTATTGATTTTTAAATGTCTCACATTTTACTTCTCATTATTCCTTAAATAAATATTGAGCAATAATTATGGGCTACATAAAGCCATTCAAAATTTGTTTGAATTTAATTTGACATCCCAAAATAAATTCATCACACCTAAAGAATATTAGGAAAGTCAATATCTTGATTCCTAATTTTCGTCATAGGAAAGTTTGTTTTTTTTTTTTTTTTTAAATGTTTAGTTTATTAATTTTGAAAATTTTGTGGGTAAAGAATATTTTTTTAAGGAAAATTCTTAATTTATTTTATTGTTAAAGAAGTGGCCTTTTATGGAAATTATTTCGTGAATTGATTTGTTATTTTGAAAATAAAATCAATGAAACAATTTTAGCAAAAGCTTTTAATACATTCCTTTTAAAAGCAAAGTGCCTTTTTATAAAAAATATGCTTCTTTTGAAAAATAAGTTTTAAAAATATAAACAATTTTTATAAGGAAAGAAATATCGAAATCAAATCCCGGCATCCCAAGATTTTGATTTTTCACCTCAAGAAACTTAAATATCGGCATTGTTCACACGTAACTTCGAAGATGAGACACGTGGAATAAATATGTATTTGTATTGATGAGTGTGGATATACAATTGTTGCCTTGGTAAGGTGGGGTTAAAATATGCAATGAAGTTCCACACAATGCACGTGCAAGTATACACGACCAAGCAAGTGATAAGTATATTAATATCGTCTCCACAGGGATTAGAACAAGAAAATTCCTATGTTTAAACTTAATTTCTAGCAAATTCAAGATGGTAACCGATAAAATTTTAGTAATGTCTAAACTAAGGTGCTTTGATAAAATAAATTGCAGAAATAAACATAAAACAAAGTAAAGTGCAGAATGCTAAAGAAACGAGACTTGCAACAAGGTTAAGAAAGTAGGCTCGGATTAGGAACTAATTGTATCTCTCTAAACATTGAACGCTGAAGAAAGAACTTTGCTCTCTCAATCCACACAATAGTTTCTCACGGAATCTTCCCAGATCTCCGAAAATAGCAGATTAACTCCCATTAACCCACTTCATTTTAAACATGTTGTATTATTTGCATTAGGTGAAGTGTTATCCCTAACTCCTTCACTTAGCTAGCTACTAACCCTAACAAGGAGCTAATGTGATTTTGAGTATTCAGCCACCCTTGTTTTCCCCAAAACTAAAGATGACAGTGCAAAGAAATGGTTGTATTCAGCCACCCTTGTTTTCCCCAAAACGAAATCTTTGCTTAAGCATTAGACACCCTAAAAAATAGATTAAGAAAGCTAAGGAGCTCAGCTCCAATGTTTAGATTAATACAAAAGTATCTTAATCCTCACTTTAAGGTGATTAGTTCATGTTACAAGCTGAAAAACAAAATAAAACAACCAGAAAAAGCCATAGAGAAACTTAAACACAACTACTCAAAGTTCAAGAGAAGAAGAAAGAAAAATAAAGGAAGAAGCCGCCGAAAATGGAAAGATTGCGGAAGATGCTCCTTCCAAATGTCAGCTTCCCCTTCTTCTATGGAATCTCCTTCTTTTCCCTTTCTCGATTTCTCCACTGCTGTCTGTATCTCCTCTCTCTTGGTTTCTTCTCCTTTTTATCTCCTCAATCACTTTAACTGCTACACTTGCTGCCTTTAGTCTGCTACCAAAAATAACTTTATAGATCTGCAATATAAATACACAAAATGTAATGTTTTTCACCTTCAAAACAGTAGCAAAATATTAACTATTCTCTCAAAGATGATTCAGACCAAACCATGAGATTTAATAAGGAAAAACACCAAAATATGCTAGCCACTTACCCCCATATTAAAGAATCCAAGTTAAAAGATAAGATAAATAACTCTTATACTAAGAATGTTCGAGCACGATTCTTAGAAATCTACCAGTGAGCTCCCTCAATTCCTACTTCTGAGATAGCAGCCTTTAATTGCTCCTCTGGTAGGGCAATTACCATTTCGTTGAACATTGCTCTAGGGAAATCTAGAAGATGATAAAGATCATTGATTGCTTCTGGCGACCAATCCACGGGCACTCCTCTGACAAGTGTTTGACAACCCTCTTCTTCATCAACGTTTGCATAAAATTCTCGAACAACTTGTATAATCACAGACTCTGGCTTCTTCTTTTTCAACTGCTCAACTAATGGAATATGCTCATCATCAATGGCTTGATCTTGCTCATCTTGGCTTGCATGTTGAACAACAGATGGTTCCTTGGCTACAACATGTTTTTTCTTACCCTTCTTCTTTGTTGGAGCTTTAGTCTCCAACCGCTCAATGTCAAGGCTTTCATCCGCAAGATTTCTCTCTCTTTGCTGAGCCTCCGATTTTTTCCTCTTGTTTTCGGCGGCATTGTGGTGATCAAGTAACTCTAAGAAGAGAGATATTAGCTATGGGATATTGATAACTCTCCAAAAGGGAGTTATTTAGGCCTTATTTCTATAGTGATTTGTGTGTCATTTGTGTTCAATAGGGTTTCTTTTAGATGAATATCATATGATTTAACCCATTTGGAAGAATGAATGCTTTGGAAGTTATTTTGTGCAGAATATAATGTTGAGCGTCTTGAGGGAGCAAAATCCGTGATCCAGCAAAGCAGAGAGTAAAACGGCCACGTGAGCCGTACGTGATTCATTAAATGAGGTGGTGTTGGGTTTTATGCCCTAAAACTCGTGGATAGTAAATGTAAACATTTGACCGAACATTAATAAAATAATATTTCATGTATTATTCATTATTGTTTGTATTGTATCTTGCCTAAAAAACCCTAATCCAATAAACTGAACATCCTAGGTTGTTAGTATGAGACTTGAACTAGTATGTGGGGACATACGGGGATCACTGTTCAAGTTACAACCTAAAGGGTCTATAGTATAGGGATAAGGTTGGGTACCTTATCCTGGTGACACTATGGATACGGCTCGCTTTGTATTATGTTACAAACGCAATGGATCCAACGCGTTCGTGTAGAGCACATGCGAGTGGGGGTATCCTGTGCAATGAGTTTGCATAAGACCAGACTATGAAATAGTTAACCACTAGCTCTAATATCGTTGACTAGATAGGTTTCTATTTCACTAGGATGACCTAGGCAACTTAGTCTCAATCCTGAGTGGATTATGGACTCCTGTTCACGAGGGATTGTTCCTTGATTTGTATGGATGAGAGTGGCCTACATGCCGACTCAATAAGCCTATCATTTTGGGGACAAGATCGAGTGGGGAGCTGGGAACATAATCACACAAGATGGAATTCACTCCTTCCCGACTTTAGGGTAAGTAGAGGTGTGTTCCCTTAAGTGGTGTCTCCGAGACTTGAACAAAGGGCCCTGCCCTCTCTATGGCACGAGAGGGATTTCTGTTTGAAGGTTGGACCTCAAACAAGTTGTTCATTAGAGGGGCACTGGGACTTAAGGATGTAGAGGTAACCTAGGGGTAAAACGGTAATTTGACCTAGCTGGGGTTACGAACACACGTGAAGGACTGACTTGCTGTTATTAGTCAATATCCGGGGACACATAAATATATCTGCAGTCAGAAGAGTGTAAATGTTGTTCTTTAGTGGAGTGAACCACAATTAACGAATATTGGTTAATTGACTAATGAGTTTAATCAATTAATCTCATATCGTTGGAGCTTCTGAACTGCAGGTCCATAAGGTCCCACCAGTAGCTCAGATAAGGTGTTGAGGTAAATTTACTAAGGAAAATTTAATATGAATTGGGTTCATATTAAAACTATAGGTTAAAATTAATGTGCATTGGATGCACATTAAAACCATAGTATATGTGTGAGAGAAAAGAAAATTAATAATAATAATAATTGAATATGTGATATTCAATTTTATGATTAATTAATTTTTGAATTAAATAATTGTAAGTTTTAATTTAGTTTAATTAAATCTGATTTAATTAAATGATATTAAAACTATAGTATAAAGAGGGTAATTCATTTAAATGATTATTTAAATGAATGAATTAATTTAAATATGATTTAAATTGGTTAACATTAATTTAATTAATATTTTTAATTAAATTAAAATTATATTTGATTTTAATTTGTTAAAATCAAAATTATCAGGTAACTGACTGATCAGTTACCTGAACGTGGGGCGTGAGTTCATGTTTTCTCTCCCTCTCCCTATCGATAAGCAAGTAGTTTTTAGACTCTTGCTTAGTTTTTAGACTCTTGCTTGACTCTCTCATTCGTAAGTTTTTTCTAGAGAAATATTTTTTGCTTTCCTCTCCTTAGTAAACCTTACTCCCACAAGTATCTTCAATAAAAACCTTGTGAGATTACCGGTGCAATTTTTGTGGTGTTGTTCACAATTTCTTGAAGAAATTTCCAGCAAAGAGAAGGTCTTTGGTTGCTGTAATTTTTCTGCACAATCCCAAGGAAAAGGCGTGTTCGATCAAGATCGTCAACGATAGTAAATAGTCTTTTCCTTTTTGATCACTAGAATCAAATCTAGATTAAATCTAGATATTTTCTATAAAATTCAGCACGTTAATAGCCTAACTACAGTAGATTTAATGTGGTTTAAATTTCTGTAATTATATTGCCAACGAATCGGTATTCCGATCATTGTTTTGTTTGAGTTAGGTCTCTGAAATCTTCCGCTGCCTAGGGTTTTTATCCCTACAGGTGGCGTTAGCTGAATTGATCTTGGATCTAGGTAGCTTGGAGAGCCCTCCACGTGTAAAGTTTGACCTAATTAGGGTTTGACTTCACTCTATAAAAGGAAGGAGTCATCTCAAGTCCACAACATTCCAATTTGGAGAAAGGAAAGTCCTAGTCCATTCGTGGAGGCTTACTTTCCATCTTTGGAAGCCGAATAGAGGAGGAACGATTGGAGACTTAAAGAAGACCATCAACTACGGATCTAATCAAGGGAATTAATCTTTTCTTGTAATTTCTTGTAGTTATGGATGCACATACACAGATTGTAGCGTGTGTTATTGTGAACTTCATGAACTTAATTCACTTAGGTGTTGGTTAGAAATTATGTAATTGTCGTGCGTATTCTCTATGCAATATATGTTGATTTGAGCATCTTGATTAATTGTTGTGTCTATTTCTATTTTGTGTCTGCCTGGCCAGCCGGTATGAGTATCACCTCTTAGTTTCAGGGATGATTTGAGAGGTGTGTGACATTTAATCACACTAGACCAGTATGTGTTGGTGGACGCCAATGACTGAGTTAGGGATAACCAGTTGCCTAGTGCTTCATCGGTAGCACATCATTGGAGTTGAAACACATTCTAAAATATCTAGAGTTCCGAGAGGATCCTGCTGATAAGACTGCAAGATAATTGCCTAATCAATAATATTGCTTAAGCATCTTTTAAAACAATTACAGAAATCCTGACCAACGTTTGTTTCCAATCGGTCTGCTTTATCCGTATACTTTATGTTCTGTCATTTCTTTTGCTTCAACATTTTATCAAAAGAAATCATTTTAAAAATCTTGAAACCATTAAACAGTTACATAAAATAGGTAAAGTGGAAGTTATTCAAAACCTCGTGGATACGATACTTATCACTTGCTGCGGATTATGTATGCTTGCACAGTATTCTAGAGTTATTTTTTATCATATTTTTACCCCACTCTAGAAGGCAACAGATATGTTGAAGCTTGAGTTTATGGGGATCTTTAAAGGTTGAAGATGAGGGCACTATGAGTTTTTTTTTTTTCTAAAACCTAATGAGATTTGGGGGGGGGGGGGGGGAATCTTGAATTAAATTGAAATCTTTTTTCTTCTTAATTGACAATTTGACATTCCCCCTTGGAAACCTTAATTTTTACTCATCTTTTCAATTTATCTTCCCCATGCCTTGCATGCCAGAGCCTTGAGCCACGTGATGTACATCACCATTAATTCCTCTTTCCCTTTTCATCTTTCTTCCAAAAATCAGTCATTTTAATCATATCAACTTTCTTTCCAAAATGATGGTGAATATTAAAACCCTTGCTTTCTCTAAAAAAAATATGCAACAAAGAAATACAAGAAATTAAAAGAAATCAAATAAAAGAAAATTAAAGAAACCAATGATCGGGAGCTCAATTAAAATTCCCTATTAAAGCCGCAATGCTTCCTAAAAACTTTTACTACATCAATCCTCAGATAATTGGAGAGAAGCTAACTTTCGTTGAACTTCTTCTCCCCAATAATGCTTAATTCGTTGACCATTAACCTTGAATTCCCTACCATCTTTTTCATCCTTCAACATGATTTGCTCCATAGGGAAATACCTCCAAAACTGTGAAAGGACCAGACCAACGAGACTTAAGTTTTCCTGGAAAAAGTCCAAGTCTGGAGTTAAACAAAAGCACCTTCTGTCCCTTTTCAAATTGCTTCGGCAAAATTTTCCTATCATGCCACATCTTGGTTTTTTTTTTTTATATACATCTTGGCATTTTCATAGGAAGTCTGCCTGAACTCCTCTCATTCCACCAATTGCAACTTCCTCAATGATCTAGCTGCCATATGATCAAAATTTAATTTCTTAAGAGCCTAAAAGGCTTTGTGTTCTAATTTTAAAGGTAAGTGGCAAGCTTCACCGAAGACTAGCCTATAAGGAGACATTTCTAAGGGAGTTTTATAAGTTGTCCTATAAGCCCCAAGAGCATCCTCAAGCTTAAGAGACCAATCTTTTCTATTGGGACTAACTACCCTTTCCAAAATTCCTTTTATCTCCTTATTGGAAATCTCGGCTTGGCCATTGGCTTGGGGGTGGTAGGGAGTGGAAATTTTGTGCTTAATGTTATACTTGGCCAACATGCTACTCATTAACAAGTTAACAAAGTGAGATCCTGTTGGGATTGGTGCCCTAAAACTCGTAGATAGTGAATGTTAAACGAATTATATCCTTTATCGATAAAGTTGTTGTCGAGATTCATTCAGTAAAGTCGTTACTGAATAAGTAAATTGCATGTTAAATAACCCAAATCCAATAAACTAAGATCCCTAGTTATAGGATGAACACTTGAGCTTTATGTAGAGACATAAAAGTGGATCAGGCTCGAGTAATAGCCAAAACGGTCTATAGTATATGGATAGGGTTGGGTACCTTATCATGGGGACACTATGAGACGCGACCCACTTTGTAGATAGTACAGACGATGTTATCCTAAATCGTCCATATAGAGACATGCGAGTGAGGTCGTCCTATGCAATGAGTTTGCATAAGACCAGGACCGAGAAATAAGTCACTCTTGCTTTATAACGTCGTTTACTGACAAGACTTACTATTTCATGTGATGAACTAGGTAACTCGATCTTAATCCTGAACTAACTATGAACTCCTGTTTATTCGAACTTATCCTTAGATCTGCATGGGTGAGAGTGGTTCAGCATCGTCGACTCAATAAGCCTACCATTTCAGGGATAGGAACGAGTAGATAGCTGGGGACATAGTTCTGCAAGAAGGAATTCGCTCCTACCTAAATTAGGGATAGTAGAGAGATCGTTCCCTTAAGTGTTGTATCCGGGGCTTGAACAAAGGGATCTCGCCCTCTCATTGGCCTGAGAGAGACTCGTTTTTCTGGTTGGACCATAAACCAATTGTTCATTAGAGGATCAGTGGGACTTAAAGAACAAGAAGTACTATAGGGGTAAAACGGACATTTGACCAAGCTATAGTTACGAACAACCTGTGAAGGATCGACTTACTAATCATGGTTATATCAGGTGGATAGAAATATATCTATACTGAGGGGAGTGCAACTAGAGGGCTATAGTGGAGTGTCCCGGTGGTTAACGAATGTTGGTTAGCTAGGTTAATGAGATTAGCCGGTTAACCTCGGATCGTTGGAGCCCATGATCTGTAGGTCCATTAGGTCCCCCTACTAGCTCATACAGATTATACCTTAGAACTTAGTGATAGGAAATTTTGAATCGTTCAAAATCAGTTTAGGGAATTAGTGTCGACTATATACGATATTATCGACAAAATAGTTTAATTATGAATTAAACTATTAATTGAGAGAGTAAAGTATTTAAATATGATTTAAATACAATATATATGAATAGGGATTCATATTGGGTGCATAGTATTAATTTGATACATGATATTAAGGGTGTGTTTGGTTTAGCTACAAAAGTGTTTAATTTTTGAAAAAAATCATTTTGAAAAAATTTAAGGTGTTTGGTAACTCCAAAAAGTAACTTATTTAAGAATGAGATTGTGGAATAATTCATTTTTGAATAAACGATTGAAAACAATTTTTTTTTTAAAAAAGGGTCTTTAGGTGATTAACCGGGAATCTCTCCCAAATTTGAAAGTTGTGGGAAAATTACCATTATACCCCTCAATTACCCCCTCCCCATCTCTCTCCCTCATTTTGACCTAACCAAAATCTGTTCTCTCTTGTTGTTCTCTCTCTTCTGCAATTCTCTGGTATCCAAGATTTGGTGGGTTTTTCTTTTCTTTCTCTCTCGATTGCAATTTCATTCAGTTTCTTTGTTGTTTTGAATCGAAAATGTGCTTTGGATTTGCAGCTCTCCAACATCATCCAAACAAAAACCCACACCCCAACCAAATTTTCCTTCAAGCTTGTCTCTAAGGTTCGATTCGATTCATTTTTCTCTTGGGAATCCAAATTCTGAAATTTGCTTTTTGGATCGTTGTTTTGTTTGTTTTTACTAATTTCTTTACCTGAAACTTCCATCTCTGAATTTCCCTCACTCCAATTATCTGTATAATATGTGATTGTAATCGTAATCGGTTGCATTTGTGAATTTGGTGTTGTTTTTGGTTGATGAATGATTCGTCATTGTTTGATGGATGAGACTGGACAAAGTTCTCCAAATTTTAGAATCTCTATTTGAAGTTTTTTTTGAGTTTTTCGTCTCTGCAACTGCAACTGATGCATCTGACTTGGGAAAAATAGTGATAATAAATGTTTGCAAAAAAATTAGAAGGTGTGGATGGTGTTGTTCAGCCATTTAGAAGGTTAGTTTCCTTGAATTCTTTATCATGGCAAGGGCATGTTTCTGTTGCTGATATATATTTGAGAGTCAGTCAAGATAGTGAGGAAGAGATAGAGGAAGATGAATTACTAATGGGGATTGGATCTTCAAAATTATTTGTTCAAGAGCATTGTCATTCCAATTACAAAATTGGGCTTTCCAACTTGGGAATGAATAGTGGAGTTCAACCCACCAACACAATTGGGAAAAAGAGAGAGGGACAATCAGCTTGTTCTTCATAACTTGAACAAAAAACTTATCTTCTTTGAGCCAAATGCAAAAATATTGATTGTTAACACAACAACTATGCACTTCCATGATAAATAGGAGAACAAATCCAAAAATGAAAAAACTGAAGGAAAAACTTAACCCAATGGGCAGAACCTGAGGATGCAGAAAACTTTAGGCTGGAAAATAAGAACCAAAGAGCAGAACAAAACGACTGAAGGCGTGAGGTTTAAGTGTGGTGGGGGGGGGGGGGTTCAAATCATTATATTAAACTCCTGCAGATTTATTTAAATGGCAGGTAGGAGGTGGGAGAATCTGAGAAGTATTTAGGGAACCTAGGTTAGAGGCTAGAAGCACTTTTGGGACTCAAAAGTTAAGAGTTGGAAGAGAGAACTCTCTCGAGTTATGTTGGAGGCTCTTATCTCTCTGATTTTCCTGTTGATTTAGTGAAATTTATCACATTTTTACTGAGTATTTGAACACTGGAATAATATCAATATGGGCATTGAGAAAGAAGATGTTGCCTGCGTGTATGAGTTTGTATGTATTTGGGTCAACAGGTTGTGATTTGATTATACAACATGCATATTGTAACCATGAGGTTGATAGTTGTTACCTGAACCAAATTGATCATAAAATAATGGAAAGAAACATAGATATGTTAACAAAAGAGTTAAGGTCTAGGGTGGTTTTGTAGTTGCAAGCAGATTATTCCTGATGTTTAAAGGGGAAGTTATGAGCATAATGAAATGAACCATTTTGAAGATAGATGCACTAAGCAGTTAGCAAGAAGGATAAGACTTGGAGATTTCCTTTCCTTTCTTTCCTTTTGTTTTTTCTTCTTCTTCTTCATCATTTATTTACTTTCTTTGTTTAAAGAAAAGCTTCTAAGATAAACAGAGATGGTATGGAAACAGTTGAAAGAAAGAATTAAAGAGAATATTTAGATTCAGTATCTAAATCCTCTTTCTCGGGAGAATCAAGCAAAATATCCGAATCAGAAGGCAGAAATGGAGAACCAGGATAATTTCCCAAAGCTCCTAAATCTGCAGGAGTTGAAAATAATCTTTATTTTTACGGTTTTTGTGAGTGTTTTCGGAATTGTTTGTTTCCTTGTCATCTATTTATATTTGCTTGTTTGTTCTTATTGTTCTACCTTTTTTATGGGATGTGATCTGAATTGTTCTGCCTTTTCGATTGTGATTTCGTTCAGTTTCTACATTGTTTGAAGCATAGAAAGGTATTGAGAGAACTTGTGAAATTGTTTAGTCTTTGTTTCTTAAGTATAATCTTTATTTTATACTACAGAGTTCCTAATATTGAATTTTCATTTAATAGATGACTATGAATATAGTTGCAAATAGATATGAAAAAGAAAAACAAATCAAGGCAATTTGGGATGATATTACAACTGAGTCATTTATTCAAGCTTGTGTCGCTAAAACTTTAAAAGGAAATAGGCCAAATGGACATTTAAGTAAAATTGGATGGAAAAATGTGATAAATACATTTAGAGAGAAAACTGGTAGATGTTATGATTTTAGACAAATGAAAAATAAATGGAGCGCATTAAAGAAGGACGGGCAGATATGGACAGATTTGGTTGGAAATAAAACAGGCTTAGGATGGGATCCATTGAGACAAACTGTTGATGCAACAAATGAGTGGTGGGAAGATAAAATAAAGGTATATCATTTATCTATATATTTATTTATTAGGAATAAAAATCATAATTTAATATTGCATTAATTAATCTTTGTAGGTTAAGTCTGAGGCAGCAAAATTTCGTTCAAAGGGGTTACAAAATGCAGACCAATTAGACATTCTTTTTAAAGATATTACAGTTACAGGAGATGGAGCATGGGCACCCTCTCAAGGATTTGTACCTGGAAGTATTGAGGGTGATCCATCTATAATAGGTGATAATGATGATACAATAGAGGAGACAGAGCATAATGATACCAATGATACTGAATATTCAGTACATACTACTGGAGATCATACTCAAGAGAATGGGAAAAAAATAAAAAGAATAGGATCAAAGGGTAGTGTTGCACACAAACTTTGTAATCAATTGGAACGTGTGTGTGAATCAATAGATGCTAGGAGAAGAGATGTACCAGGTTGTAGCATTCTTGAAGTGATGAATGCCTTACGAGGCATACCTGAAATTGTGGAAGGCGGTGAGCTCTTCATGAAAGCTGCATATATCTTTACAAAGAGAGAAAATAGAGAAATGTTTGTAGCATTGGAAAAGCCTGAGATTCAAGTTGCGTGGCTCAAGCAGAAGAGAGTTTAACCCTAGATTGTTAGGTTTAAAATGTTGTCTTGTTTAGAGAGTGTGACATTGAATTGTTTAGAGTTTAACTCTAGTTTGTTATCGTATTTGAACTTTATCTTTGTTAGGAATGTTTTATCGGTGAAAATTGTTAGGAAGGTTTTGTTTCTAATTTTTCTTTTAATTTCTTCCTGCTTTACATATGTCATCTAATTGTTATGATATTGACAACAATGATTCTTCTTATGAGAGTGAATTTGAATATGAGTTTGATCAATTAGTAAAAGTGGGATGTGGTGCTGTAGTACATCCTTTTGTGATGCATGTTTGTAAGGAGCCTTGCAGGACATCATTTCATACAGGTTATAAATTTGTTTTAGAGATTTTGAATGGTCATGAGGATAGATGTTACCAACAGTTTAGAATGGAAAAACATATATTTCAGCAATTGTTAGTAGTACTTGAACAACGATACGACCTTAATAAAGCCAAACTTATGCCTTTGGAGGAGGCTCTAGCAATGTTCCTTATTACATTGGGTCATGGTTTCAGCATTAGAATGGTTCAAGAGAGATTTCAACACTCAGGTGAGACGGTATCAAGGAGGTTTAATATAGTGTTAGTTGCTATTTGTCGTATGGCTGTGGATGTAATTAAGCCAGTTGATCCACAATTCAAATCTATTCCTGATAAAATTAAAAAGGACACTCGATATTGGCCATATTTCAAAGATTGTATTGGAGCAATTGATGGTACTCATATACCGGTAGTAGCACCCAAAGGAAAACATATACCGTATATTGGTCGAAAAAGTATTACCACCCAAAATATTATGGTAGTATGTGATTTTAACATGTGTTTTACATTTATTTGGGCCGGATGGGAAGGTGCCGCTCATGACGCTCGAATTTTTGTGGAGACATTAAGAAAACCACATTTGAGATTTCCACATCGACCTAAAGGTTAGTATTTAATAATTAAGATATTAATGTTTATTAATTTTGTTAGTATTATTTTTTTTATATAATTAGTGTTTATTTCATTTTTTATAGGAAAATATTATCTTGTAGATTCCGGTTATCCACAAATATGAAAGGATTTTTAGGTCCTTATAGAGGTGAGCGATACCATCTTGCTGATTTTCGACGTGAAAGTCAACCGAGAGGCATAAAGGAAGTATTTAATCATAGGCATTCCTCCCTGAGATGCACAATTGAGAGAACATTTGGTGTTTGGAAGAATAGATGGAAAATTGTTCGACAAATGCATAGTTTTCCGTTTGACAAACAAGTAAGAATTGTTGTTGCTTCAATGACTCTCCATAACTTTATAAGAGTTCATTCGAAGACAGATTTTGAGTTCAAGTCTTATGACAACGATGAGATGTTGTTGCCTTCAAATGATGAACAAAATCATGAAGACGCCAGTGACGAGCATGGGGGTTCAATTCATGAAATGGAGATGAATGAAGAACGTGATCGAATTGCACAACTTCTTATGTTTCATTGATATTATATTGTCTAACAAAAAATATTATTATTTTATGTATTGTTGCTAAAGACCAAATTGTTTTTTTTTTATAATGATTATGTATTTGAATTTCGAGATATATGTACTTTAAAATTGAATTGCACAAAAATATTCTATTTTTACTACAAATTTGACCTTAATTGAATTGCACATAGTGTTATAGGTCTTTATAGTAATTTGACAATAGTAGAAACACTTTGGGTATAGAGCAAACTAAACAAAGTTGTGAAGAAAAACGCTTATGAAGAAATGTAACCAAACATATAAGTGTTTAAATTATAAATCATTTTTATACAAAATGTTTAAAAGAAAATGCATTCTTGATAAACATTTAAATTAAAAGGTATTCCAAATACACCCTAAATTAATATTACATAATTGATTAAATTGTTTAACTAATTATTGTTTTAATTTAAAAATGATTATGAATTGTTTTTAATTAAAATTCGAGATAGAGATTTCAATCTTAAATTTATGATTTTTTTTTTTTTGATAATATGTGGGGAGGGGGATTCGAACCACAGATCTCGTGGTTATCAGTACAGTTTTATGCCAGTTGAGCTAAACTCTTGTTGGCATTTATTGAAATTCAAGATTAGAGGATTTAATTAAGTGATATGAATTAATTTGATTAATGTCATATGATTAATTGAAATTGTTCAATTAAATTCTAATTTGAAAGGCAATTGAGAATTGCATTTTAAAATAAATCTAAGAGCAGAATTTCACTCTTGCATGGATGGAGATAGTGGAATTACACAACTAAATCCACTCGTGCATGGATGAAGAAAGTGGAATAACACCTCAATCATGCAAAGATGCATGTATTCTCCATTGCACACCAAGAATCCACTATGAACATTCTCCTCTCCATGTGTCTTACATTGATGAATCTAAGATGCATGAAAATCCTCTATAAATAGGGGATTAGAAGATGGAGAAGTATGGTATTTTGGAGTAATGTTATGCTGCTAAAATTCACTATCAACCTCACTCTCTCAATTCTCTCTAAAAGCTTGTAGTGTTCAAGCATATCCCTTCCAATCCCTATCACCATAGACTCCCACAAGTCGTTCTAAGGTCGGAGGATAGCGGGGAAGACACTAGAGGTGGTCCACACACCGTTCGTGATCAAAGGAATGAAAAGGAGTTGTTGAATCGGTCTCCAAAAAGTTGGTACAAATTCTGCTCTCTGTTAACGGTATTTGGACAACATGCTTTCATTTTCTAAAATTGATGTAGTTAAGTGTCTCTAATCCTAAAATTGCTTCCACATGTGTTATATGAACACCTTCAGATCCCTCATCACATATCAATCCACGAGGGGTGCCAAATCTTGTGAAAATGTGCTTGTGGAGGAATCTCAACACTGTCTTAGCATCGTTTAAAGGGCAAGCAATGACTGCAACCCACTTAGATACGTAATCAACTGCTAAGAGAATGTATATGTTACAAAAGAAAGGTGGGAAAGGTCTCATAAAGTCGATCCCTCATACATCGAGCTCTATCTCTAAAATATAGGTAATGGCATCTCTTCCTTTAAGCCAATAATTCCCTTCCTCTGACAACTATCACAAGTTTTGCTAAACCAATGAAAGTCCTTACAAACCGAGGGCCAATAGTATCCAGATTGAAAAACTTAAGCTATTATCCTTTGACCACTAAAATGCCCTCCATAAGGGGTTGTGTGACAGTTCTCCAACATTTCAGGAACTTCCTCTTGAGATACACTGAAGGGATAAAAGTCCTACGCAGCGGAAAGAATTATCGAACATACTCAGAGTCTTAGATTCTAATTGAAATACCAATACAATTTGCAAAAATATTACAACAACAAATCTATATTTAATGGGTTGTACAGCGGCTATAAACATGCTAAAAATTAACTAGATCTAATCTAGACGATCCTAGTGATCAAAGATTTCATAGAAAACTTACTTTTGTAGAAAGCCTTGATCGATTCGCATTTTCTTGTTAATGAGATCGAAAACGCAGCAACCTTCTTGTGCGAACACCACCAATTGGTTACACCGGTATATTTCTAAGACTTCTTGAAGCAGGAGACTGGTGGGAGTCTTTTTGGAGAGATCTCTGAGAGAAGAAGAGTCAATTGGATGCCTTTCACCCCACCCAGGGGTCCTATATATAGATAAAGGCCAAGACCTTTTCCTAATAGGAAAAGGTCTATGAATAAGATCAAATCTATTATCTGAACAATATATAATTGTAATAAATAATTAATTAATTTCATAATTAATTAATTACCCAATTAAATATCACATTTTTAATCTTAGGGATTTTATTAAAATTAAAATTAATATGAATCCAATTCATATTAAATTTATTTGAACTCTTTCAAATATTTTCTCTAAAGAATTAATTTTTTGAAAGTAATTCAAAAATTATATTATAAAGTTTCATAAAATTTATATTGTAACGTATCAACATACATTATGCGATTCTCCAAATAAATTGAACACTTTCAATTTATATTTAATTGTTTCAAGTCTTTTTACAAGCTACCAATGGGACCTAATGGACCTACAGATCAGAAGCTCCAACGATACAAGACTAATTGGCTAAACTCATTAACCAAGTTAGTCTCTATTCGTTAACTGTGGGTCACTCCACTAAAGACCCACAGCTGCACTCTTCTCACTGTAGAATATTTCTGTGTCCACAGATATCGACCAATAACGGCAAGTGAGTCCTTCACATGTGTTCGTAACTCCAGTTGGGTCAAATTACCGTTTTACCCTTGAGTTACCTCTACCTCCTTAAGTACTAGTGCTCCTCTAATGAACAACCTGTTTGTGGTCGAACCATCAAACAGAAACCTCTCTTCGGCCAATCAGAGGGTAGGGCCCTTTTTTCAAGACCCGGAGACACCACTTAAGGGAACACTCATCTACTTCCTCAAAAGGTGGGAAAGAGTGAATTCCATCTTGTGTGATTATGTTCCCAGCTCCCCACTTGGTCTCGTCCCCAAAATGGTAGGCTTATTGAGTCGGCGTACTGGCCATTCTCGCCCATACAAATCAAAGGACAATCCCTCGTGAACAAGAGTCCATAATCCACTCAGGATTTAGACTAAGTTGCCTAGGTCATCCTAGTGAAATAGAAACTTAACTAGTTAACGGTGTTACAGCTAGCGGTTACTATTTCGCAGTCCGATCTTATGCAAACTCATTGCATAAGATATCCCCACTCGCATGTCTACTACATGGACGCTTTGGATCAATACGTCTATAACAAATCCAAAGCGGACCGTATCACATAGTGTTACCAGGATAAGGTACCCAACCTTATCCTTGTACTAAAGACCTTTTAGGTTGTTACTTGAACATCGATCCCCGTATGTCCCCACATACTAGTTCAAGTTACATACAAACAACCTTGGATCTTATTTTATTGGATTTGGGTCAAATTGTGCAATATTTAATAATAACATTTTATTAAAACAAGTATATAATTCGTTTACATTCACTATCTACGAGTTTTAGGGCATAAAACCCAACAAACACATCTTCTCACTAACCCATCTGCACATTGTCTATACACATAAGGCTCATCCCAAAAGTAGAACCACACTTCATGCAAAAAATTCTTCAACTGCTGTTTTGATAAATCAGAGGGCAAAATTCCACAGGCAAGATAATTAGCAATATCAGCATACCAAAGTGCTTCCATATCCTTAATGTGAGCTACGGTTAAAAGCTGCTCATCTGGGAATGAATCTCTAATCTCATTTTGAGGAAGCATAACATTTGTTCTCTCAATTCTTGACAAGTGATCTACTACTAAGTTCTCAGATCCTCTTCTGTCTTTAATTTCTAAATCAAACTCTTGTAGTAGCAATACCCACCTTATCAACCTTGGTTTAGCATCCTTTTTAGCTAGCAAGTACTTAATGGCAGCATGATTTGTGAATACAGTAACCTTAGATCCCACTAAATATGGCCGAAATTTTTCAAATGCAAATACTACAGCCAACAGTTCTTTTTCAGTGGTGGTATAATTCAATTGTGCTCCATTAAGGGTTTTGCTAGCATAGTAAATAGGATGAATAATCTTTTCCATACATTTGCCCAAGCATTGCACCCACTACATAGTCACTTGCATCGCACATCAATTCAAATGGTAGTTGCTAATTTGGACTAGAGACGATAGGTGCAGTAACTAATGCAGATTTCAAAGTGTTAAATGCCTTCAGACACTCCTCTCCAAATTCAAATGGTCTATTGGTCTCTAACAACAAACAAAGGGGTTTGGAAATAGTAGAAAAATCTTTGATGAATCTCCTATAAAAACCGACATGTCCTAAGAAACTTCTAATACCCCTTATTGAAGTTGGAGGATCCAATTTCTCGATGATCTCTATTTTAGCCTTATCCACTTCTATTCCTTTCCTAGAAACCTTGTGTCGTAATACAATGTCCTCCTTGACCATGAAATGATATTTTTCCCAATTTAGGACCAAATTGGTTTCTATGCATCTTTTCAACACCTTTCCCAAATTCTCCAAGTAATTCTAAAAGGATTCCCCGAACACTGAAAATTCGTCCATAAAGACTTCCATCATGGTTTCTATCATATCTGAAAATATAGCCAACATGCACCTCTGAAATGTTGCTGGAGCATTGTAGAGCCCAAAAGGCATTCTCCTAAAAGCATATGTACCGTAGGGGCATGTAAAAATGGTTTTTTCTTGGTCTTGTGGGCCTATAGTTATTTGGTTATACCCAGAATAACCATCTAAAAAGCAATAATAATCATGCCCCGCCAATCGATCCAACATTTGATCAATAAACGGTAGAGGGAAATGGTCTTTACGTGTGGCTTTATTAAGCCTTCGATAATCCATGCATACCCTCCAATCGGTTACTGTTCTAGTGGGAATCAGTTCATTGGCTTCATTAACCACTACTGTCATGCCTCATTTCTTGGGTACACATTGGACCGGACTTACCCAATTACTATCCGAGATAGGGTAGATGATTCCCGCATCTAACCATTTGATTATTTCCTTCTTCACTACTTCCTTCATAGCTGGGTTAAGTCTCCTCTGCTGCTCCGCCGTCCTAAAATTTCCATCTTCCAAATTAATGTTATGCATACAGAACGAGGGGTTTATCCCTTGAATATCAGCTAAAGTCCAACCTATTTCTTTCTTCTATTGCTTCAACTGATTAAGCAATAATCCTCCATCTTCAAGCGTTAGACTTGCTGATATGATTATGGGAAGAGTTTCCTTCTATCCTAAATATGCATATTTCAGATGCATGGACAGTGGTTTCAACTCAAGTTTGGGAGGTTCCTATCAACTAAATCCAGCAACTCAAAAACTTTGTTCACTTTCTGCATTTCCCAAACACTTTCTGACTCTTGTTTCAACCCAGTAATCTCTAACTCTTCTACTGTAACTTTACCAAATGACTGGGTGTGTTGCTCTCTCAAATCCAAAACAAATTTTTTCTCAACTAATCCATCCAAGATTTGAATAACCGAACACTCTTCCACATCAGGAGGGTATTTTAGTGCATCAAAAACACTAAATTTCACCTCTTGGTCATTCACCCTCATGGTTAGTTCTCCCTTTTGGACATCTACTAAAGTTCTTTAGTGGCTAAAAATGGTCTTCCAAGAATTATTGGGACCTCCTTGTCCGCTTCATAATCTAAAATAATAAAATCGGCCGGGAATATGAACTTATCCACTTGAACCAAGACGTCTTCAATCTTTCCTTCCGAGTAAGTTATGGATCTATCAGCAAGTTGTAATGTAACCGTTGTGGGTCTAGCTTCACCTATGCCCAATTTCTTGAATATAGATAATGGCATAAGGTTTATGCAAGCACCGAGGTCACATAGAGCTCGCTCTAGCTCTTTACCACATATAGAAACAGGAATAGTAAAAGAACCAGGATCTTTAATCTTAGGTGGAAGTTTATTTTTCAATATAGCACTACACTCCTCGGTTAAAGAGACAGTCTCATACTCCCCAAACCTTTTTTTCTTGGTTAGGATGTCCTTGAGAAACTTCACATAATTAGGCATTTGTTCCAAAGCCTCAACCAAGGGTATATTTATGTGAAGTTGCTTCAATACTTCCATTTTTTTTTTCAATTGCACTTCTTGATTTTTCTGCTTCAATCTTTGGGGAAAAGGTGGTGGAGGTGGTTTAAACTCAGGGGTGGAGATTGGGACTAGCTTAAGTGGCTCTACGGTGTTGTCTTTGGGATCTCTTCAACCTCCAACTCCTGAATCTTTTTCAGCAACATGCTCACCTTCTGTTTGTACAACAGACTCTTTACTTTTCTTCTTTTGCTTGATCAAAACTTTGGGTTCAGCAAGAGGTCTACCACTTCTCAATTCAATAGCCTAAACTTGCTTCTTACCTTCTCTCTTTGGAACCTCGGTATCAGCAGGTAATTTTCCTTGAGGTCTAGCCATCATCTCACTTGCCAATTGTCCCACTTGTATCTATAAGTTTCTCATGGCAGCATCATTTCTCGCCATATAATCCTTAAAAAGATTTTCGAGAGAACTTGTTCCTTGGTTGGACTGATTGGCAGAATTCTGTTGTTGGAGCATAGCCTGCTGGTTCTGCTTCCCAAATCCAGGTGGACCATTCATCTTTTGTTGTCCTTGGAGGCCTTGCGAATTATTTCCTTGGCCACTCCAAGAAAAGTTAGGATGGTTCCTCCACCTTGGAATATAGGTGTTAACATAAGGGTTATTTTGCTGATTGTTTTGATTCCCAATATAGCACACTGAAGCTGGGTTGCTAGGTGTTGCCTTCTAGAGTGGGGTAAAAATATGGCAAAAATGCTCTCTAGAATACTATGCAAGTGCACATAGTTTGCAGCAAGTGATAAGTAATTTATCGTATCCATGAGGTTTTGATGAGCTTCCACTCTACCTATTTTATGTAACTCTTTAATGGTTTCAAGGTTGTTAAAATGATTGATTTTGATAAAATGCTGAAGCAAAAGAAATAGCAGAGCAGAAAGTAAACGGATAAAGCAGACAGATTGGAAACAGACATTGGTCAAGATTTCTGTAATTGTTTTTGGAATGTGTTTCAACTCCAATGACGTGCTACCAATCAAGCACTAGGTGACTGGTTATCCCTAACTCAGTTACTGGTGTCCACCAACACATAATGGTCTAGTGTGATTAAATGTCACACACCTCTCAAATCATCCCTGAAACTAAGAGGTGATATTCATATCGGCTGGCCAGGCGGGCACGAAATAGAAATAGACACAACAATCTGAGTATGTGCATCCATAACGACAAGAAATTTACAAGAAAAGATTAATTCCCTTGAAGAAATCCATAGTTGATGGTCTTCTTGAAGATTAATTCCCTTGAAGAAATCCATAGTTGATGGTCTTCTTGAGGTCTCCAATCGTTCCTCCTTTATAAGGCTTCCAAAGATGGAAAGTAAGCCTCCACGAATGGAATAAGACTTTCCTCTCTCAAATTTGGAATGTTTTGGACTTGAGATGACTACTTCCTTTTATAGAGTGAAGTCAACCCTAATTAGGTCAAATTTTACACGTGGAAGGCTCTCCAAGCTTCCTAGATCTGAGATTAATTCAGATAACGCCACCTCATTTAATGAATTACATGCGGCTCACGTGGCAGTTTTGCTCCTTGCTTTGCTGGATCACGGATTTTGCTCCCTCAAGTCGCTCAGCATTATTTTCTGCACAAAATAACTTCCAAAGCATCCATTTAACACATATAATATTCATCTAAAAGCAACCCTATTTAACACAAATGACACACAAATCACTATAGAAATAAGGCCTAAATAACTCCCTTTTGGAGAGTTATCACTAGGGCAAAATTCAAAGGTGTGCTCCTCTCCAAGGTGTGCTCCTCTCCACAATACACACAAGAGTCTGGAGTATTTTGGCTTATATTCATTGCTGCTACATTTTGGTTTGCACTAGGAGTCACTAAATTCGAATTTTCAAATCCTAAGGTCGGTTTGTTCATCATACTCTCCAAAGTGTCAAACCTTGCATTGAAAGCAGTAACAATATCTACCTCCATCATTCCCTTACCTTTCTTTCCAGCCACACTTCTCACATCAGACCATTGGCCTCTATTGGTTGAAATCCTTTCCAATATTTCATATGTCTCATTAAAAGTTTTAGACAACAGAGCACCATTTGCTGAAGCATCAACCATGTTCTGTGTAGTTGATGACCGCAAAGTGCACGGGCCGCAAGTAATATAAAACGGAAAGTATTCCGAGTATCGAATCCTCAAGGATTGGATTTATTCAATTAATTACCGCAAATAATCTTGTTTAGCTTTAGTTAGAGAACAAAATCTAGTGCCGAACAGAATAACAAAAAACTAATCTAGAAAGCAAAAGATAAATGGTGACACAATTTGGAGGGATAATTCTAGAGTGCTTGATTTTATCAATTGGACCTTTAATGCTTAATCAATTAACTAAAATGGATTAACAAATCATTTGATTCATAAGTCTAGAAGCCTAATGACAAGGTCTCTCCTGTCGGTCTCCTCCTATCTCATACCTTTCAATAAAGAATCTCCTTTCAGTCTCATCTTTATTTACTTAGCATGGCATTACGACCCTTCAGTACAACCTCTAACGTTATTTATTTTATCCCGTGTCACCCGAGTAAATAACCGTTTGTCATGCATTCAGTTCTAGTCTAAGCTTCTCTCCGTCGAGTTTCCGCTTAGTAACGATTCATTTAATCAGTGATCAGTTGATTAAAAGCATTACGGACAAAATGCACAAATGAACAATAATGACAATTAAACCACATCGATTCATTAATTCAGCAGAGGTTCAACATCTAAATCAATCTCATAGAATTTAGGAATTTACTACTCATAATCACTAGAATTCAATAATTCCTAATCACAACAATTCTAGAAACTAAAACATAAAGGAAAAGGGAAGATAAATGCTCATAAAAGTGTCGATCTCCTCGATCCCACGCCGACCTCCTTCGATCCCGAGCTCCAAAGATCTTCAACAAAGCTCAAAACTCTCCCAAAAAATCCTTAATTTTAGAGTAGACTCTAGAATGGGGTGAAAACCCACCAATTGGCACACCAAATATGGATGCAAAAGGCTCCTTTTATAGGCTCCCAGCAGGCGTAGCGTCGAGATGCTACAAGGACAGCGTCGAGACGCTCTGACGTCATCTTTTCTTGGGCTCCAAGACGTCGCAGCATCGCGACGCTACCGCGATTCCAGATTTTTCCACACGGCTGCCTAGCGTCGGGACGCTCTAGGCTTAGCGTCGAGACGCTAGGCCCTGAATTTTCAATAATGGCCCGATTTTGACTCAATTTTTGGGCCTCCAATTTTCTTTTGGCCCAAATACTTCTTGTAATGGATTTTGGGCACTTTTCTTGACCCAAATTGATACTTTAAGACTTGAAATTCATGAATTTGGGCTTCTAATTCATTCTTCTTGGCTTTTTGGACTCGGATCTTCAATGTAATTCTCCAAATTGCTCAAAAAGTCTCCAAAATCATCCAAAATCTCTCAAAATTCCGGTTTTTCTTCTTTGACTCGGTTTTCTGAAATTTAAACAGAAAATAGCATTAAAGCACACAATTCAAGCATAAAACTAGCTAAAATTAATAGGAAAATGATGACATTTTTGCATGTCATCAGTAGTCAGATTCAATCCATTATAGAAAGTCTCCATTTGGATACAATGGGGAAGTCCATGGTGAGGGCATTTTCTTAGCAACTCTTTAAATTCATCCCATGCCTCACTAAAAAATTCATCCTCAAACTGCCTAAAGGAAACTATTTCGGCTCTAAGTTTGGCGTTCCTAGTGGATCAGGAATTTCTCAACCAATTCATACCAAGAAGTGATGGATCCTGGAGCAAAACTATTCAACCAAACTTTTGCTCCATCCCTCAAGGAATAAGGAAAAGGAGTTAATCTAAGTGCATCCTTCGAAACTCCATGCATCCTAAATGAGTCGTTCACTCCCAAAAAGGATTTTAGATGAATGTGGGGATCTTCGGAAGGTAATCCATGAAATTGTCTCACGGTTTGTAACATTTGGAACATCACAGGCTTCATTTCAAAATTAGTTGCCTTTAGTTCTGGCCTAAGTATCCCGGGGTAGGGTTGAGCAGCGGTCGGTCGGGGTCGATTTTTGGCCAAAACCGACGCCGAAAACTGACCATTTGGTTTTGATCGGTCGGTGGTCGTCGGTTTTTTGTGGGTTCGAGACGTCGACCGACCGACTACACCAACGATCGGTCGGATTTGGTAGGTTTTGTGACTCCGGTGAATGAGAAAACGAAAAAAAGTAAACTAAAATGGAGAAGAGAGAAGATTCCGGTGAACTGAGAAGCAAATCCGGCAAGAAAAGAAGGATAGAAGAGAAATAGAGAAAGGAGAAGAAGAACAGAGAAAAAAAATCGTGACGTTGGTTGTGGGTTCCGACGAAGCAAATCCGGCGAGGAGGTTTCGTTCCGACAAAGTAAATCCGGCAAGGACGCTTGAGCCTTGATGAGAGAAAGAGTGAGAAGAGAGGAGAACGAAGAACAAAGAAAAAAGAAGAAAAAAAATGAAAAGAATCGAATACAAAGAAAAAAGAAGAAAGAAGATGAAAAGAATCGGATGAGAGAAAGAGTGAGGAGAGAGAAGGAGAATAGAGAAAGAAAGAAGAAAAGAAAGATTAAAAAATAATAAAATAAAAAAAGTTTTTTTTTTAATTTTAAAATAGGTAATGATTACATAGTAGGTAATCATTACCTACCTCATGCAAAGTCATTTCACTTCACCTCTCATCTCTCCATCATGCGTCAGACCATTAATAATGCATTTCATTATTATTATTATTATTTTTAATTTAAGAGTAATGTTCGGTCGGGGTGGTCGGTTTTCGCCATTTTTGGCGAGCCGATCGACCGACTGGTCGGTTTTGCATAGTGCAAAACCGACCCCGACCGACCCCATCATAAAACCGACCGACCGACGTCGGTTTCGGTCGGTCGGCTCGATTTTTTGGCTTGTTGTGCTCACCCCTATCCCGGGGTATAATTCATCAAACATAGGTAGTGCATAGGCTCTAATGGCTCTTCCCCTATCATTGGATAAGAGGACAGGGTTTTCAACTGGATTATCTACTCTAGCTTGTCGGTCCATTTCAGGGTTAGATTGTTGTGGGTTCTCTTATTCTTCAGGATTTCTCGGGTGGGCAGGAGGTAAAAGAGGAGGTGGGTCCATGCGATTATTTCTATTCCTCTGTTCTCTCCTTCTCTTATGAAATGTCCTTTCAATCTCAGGGTCAAGCTCAAATTCTAGATCAGGAAATTCGTTCATACACAACTACCAACCCCTGAAAAAGTAACAAACAGCCAAGTTAGAATGCAATTTCAACTCCAATTTACCAAAAATAAGTTCAAACACAGTAAAATTCAAACTAATCCCCGACAACGACGCCAAAAACATGTTGCCTTGTAAGGTGGGGTTAAAATATGCAATGAAGTTCCACACAATGCACGTGCAAGTATACACGACCAGCAGCAAGTGATAAGTATATTAATCCACAAGGATTAGAACAAGAAAATTCCTATGTTTAAACTTAATTTCTAGCAAATTCAAGATGGTAACCGATAAAATTTTAGTAATGTCGAAACTAAGGTGCTTTGATAAAATAAATTGCAGAAATAAACATAAAACAAAGTAAAGTGCATAATGCTAAAGAAACGAGACTAGCAAGAAGGTTAAGAAAGTAGGCTCGGATTAGGAACTAATTGTATCTCTCTAAACATCGAACGCTAGAGCAAGAACTTTGCTCTCTCAATCCACACAGCAGTTTCTCATGGAATCTTCCCAAATCTCCTAAAATAGCAGATTAACTCCCATTAACCCACTTCTATTTAAACATGTTGTATTATGTGCATTAGGTGAAGTGTTATCCTTAACTCTTTCACTTAGCTAGCTACTAACCCTAACAAGGAGCTAATGTGATTTTGAGTATTCAGCCACCCTTGTTTTTCCCAAAACTAAAGATGACAGTGCTGCAGGAATTGAATCCTTTAGCGGAAGCGAATCAAATCGTGCGTGAATGGATTTCAATCAATAGATTACCGGTACATTGGGCAAGGAAAACACAAAAACTTTTTCTCTCTCATTGGGTAACCCCTCTCCACTTTACGATAAGTGGGGAGGGAGTTATTACCTTACTTAATCTCGAACGTTGGATAATCTCGTATCGGAGCTTCTGATCTGTAGGTCCCCACTGATCAGTGGAGAGGGAGTTATTACCCCTCTCCACTTTAAATTAGTTATATTAGTTAATTTAGTTTAATTAGTTATATTAATTTAATGTAACGTGTTCGCTTGTGGTCGTGTCTCATGAATTTAGCCAGTTAATCTCGTATCTCCATACATTATATTAATTGTATCAAAATACAATTAATTTAAATTCCCTTTAATATCAAGACTAAATTATCTCAGAACTCGTTATGAGCTAGTAGGTGGACCTAATGGACCTACAGATCAGAAGCTCCAACGATACGAGATTAACTGGCTAAATTCATTAACCAAGTTAATCAACATCCGTTAACTGTGGATCACTTCACTAAAGACCCACAGTTGCACTCTTCTCATTGTAGAATATTTATGTGTCCATGGATATCGACCAATGCAGTAAGTCAATCCTTCACGTGTGTTCGTAACACCAGTTGGGTCAAATTACCGTTTTACCCCTAGGTTACCTCCAGTTCCTTAAGTACCACGGATCCCTCTAATGAACAAGTTGTTTAGGGTCCAACCACTAAACAGGAGTTCCTCTCGGGCCAGGAGAGGATGACGCGCATTTGTTCAAGCCCCGGAATCAGCCCTTAAGGGAACACACATCTACTTGCCCCAATAGGGGAATGAGTGAATTCCATCTTGTACTGTTATATTCCCAGACCCCATTCGGTCTTGCCCCTGAAATGGTAGGATTATTGAGTTGGCGAACTGGCCACTCTCACCCATACAAATCTAAGGACAATCCCTCCTGAAAATGAGTTCATAACAAACTCAAGATTGAGATTGAGTTACCTAGGTCATCTTATTGAAATAGAAACCTAAACTAGTCAACGACGTTACATCTAGTGGTTACTATTTCGCGGTCCGGTCTTATGCAAACTTATTTCATAGGATACCCCCACCCGTATGTCTCCTACATGGATGCTTTGGATCATTGCATCTGTATCGAATACAAGGTGGGTCGTATCACATAGTGTCACCAGGATAAGGTACCCAGCCTTATCCATATACTATAGACCATTTAGGTTGTTGCGTGGACACCGATCCCCGTATGTCCCCACATACTAGTCCAAGTTTCATTTAAACAACTTTGGATCTTAGTTTATTGGATTTAGGGTTTATTAATGCAAACTCGATTATTCAATAACCAAATTACTAAATCGCTCAAATAACGACTTATTGAGATCGATTAATTTGTTTCATTTACTATCTACGAGTTTTAGGGCATAAAACCCAACAAGTGCAAAGAAATGGTTGGTCGGACGAAATCTTTGCTTAAGCATTAGACACCCTCAAAACCAGATTAAGAAAGCTAAAGAGCTCAACTCCAATGTTTAGATTAATACAAAAGTATCATAATCCTCACCTTAAGGTGATTAGTTCATGTTACAAGCTGAAAACAAAATAAAACAACCAGAAAAAACCATAAAGAAACTTAAACACAACTACTCAAAGTTCAAGAGAAGAAGAAAAAAAAAATAAAGGAAGAAGTTGCTGGAAATGGAAAGGTTGCGGAAGATGCTCCTTCCAAATATCAGCTTCCCCTTCTTCTATGGAATCTCCTTCTCTTCTCTTTCTCGATTTCTCCACTGCTGTCTGTATCTCCTCTCTCTGGGTTTCTTCTCCTTTTTATCTCCTTAATCACTTTAACTGCTACACTTGTTGTCTTTAGTCTGCTACCAAAAATGACTTTATAGATCTGCAATATAAGTACACAAAATTTAATGTTTTTCACCTTCAAAACAGTAGCAAAATATTAACTATTCTCTCAAAGATGATTCAGACCAAAACATGAGATTTATAGAGGAAAAACACCAAAATATGCTAGCCACTTACCCTCATATTAAAGAATCCAAGCTAAAAGATAAGATAAATAACTCTTATACTAAGAGTTATCAACAATCTCTAACTTTAATCCTCTGATTCTCTCTCTTGTGTGTGAATGTGTTTCACCCGAGGGTTGGAACGCTTCTCTCAAAATTGAAGTCGTCTCAAGGGCTTTGCAGCTTGTTCTTGAGGTTGAAGTCATCTCAAGGGCTTTGCAGCTTGTTCTTGAGATTGAAGTTGCCTCGAGACCTTCGTGAGCTTCAAGGAGTCTTTTTGATCTTCTAGAAGTCTTCAAATATTCTGAGTTCTTCTTTGAGATTTCCAACTTCTGGCCCCCCAGAATGAAGGAGAGCTCCTATATTTATAGAGTTCTCCATGGACATGGGTATGGGCTTCATTGTCTTTGGACTTTACCCATTGGACTCAGACTTAGCCCATTGGACTTGGGCTCATTGATCTTGGGCCGAGTCATTTGGACTTGGGCTTTATTGACTTTGGACCTAGTCATTTGGATTTGGGTTTGACTTAAACTTGACCCAAATACCGTAAAACCCTAACACCGAATGACCCAATCTTTGATCAAATTAAAGTTTTATTATTTGATCAAATGGTCATATTCAAAACAAGTAGCATTTCAATTTAAGATTTGCTAACTCTGTCTTCAAATTAAATTTGGGACACATGACGACTTATAATTGGTCCTGAATTTAATTATTTGTAATTTCGTTATTAATTTTGAATAACGACCTGACAACTTGTAATTGTTCAAAATTTCTCCTTCAATAGGCATCTCGAAAATTCAAGATTCCATCATTGGATGATTTTTGTTTTGAAACTATTTAATTAAGGGAAAGAAATTTATAAGAGAATTATGGACAATTATGATATACCATCATAAAGGGGAAAAATTATTGCTTAGAGAAGAAAATTTAAAAAGAAAAAAAAAACAATAATATTCAAGAACCCCTTTGTGAGATTGAGAGAGAGGGTCATGGTGAGAGGGAGAAACCGTGGGAGTGGAAAAAGAAAGCCTTGAGAGTAGGAGGGGAAGTTAAGTGGGAAAGGGAGAAAAGTGTATCTAGGGTTTTAAGGGAGGGAGATTTGGGGAGTCTATTTTTAGCAAAAAAAAAAAGTGTAGGAGGTCTTCCACCGCTAAAGAAATCGTCCAAAGAGTGTGAGGAGGGCTCCCATTTTATAGCCAATTCCAACCATCACATATAAGGAAGGTGATCAAATGAATTTTTTTTTCTTTTTTTTTTAAAAAAAAAAAATCTAATAAGATAAAAAATGAGAGAGGAAACAAATAAATATTCTAATTCTACCTTCCAAATTTACAAAATTTTATTTCCCAATCGATTCTCCGAGGAAACAAAATATTTTATTTAATTAACCTTGCCAAATAAATCTAATATTTGATTTGGAAAATAAATTAATCAAAATAATATATTTGACTCAATTATTTTTTCTAAAATTAATAACATTTGATTTGGCTAATTAAATGTTTCAAAATATTCTTTTTTTATTTTATTTTAAAACATGGAAAAATTAAATAAGAGAATAAGTTCTCAAAAAAAAAAAAAAGAATAAAATATCGGACAAATTTAGGGGTCTACATCATCTATGTCCATCGCTCTGCCCACATATTTGGTGTCCGTGTCCTGCAATCCCAGTAGTGTGTTAGATTAAACAAACAATCAAAATGTTAAATTGCATTAATACAATTAATACATACCTGGCACTAGACACGCAACATCGCGTTCATCGATTCTAAGGCGGTCACATGCCCCCCAAATAGTCATCCACCCCCCTAAATACTCCTCCACCCCAGTGACACGAGCATCGATGCTCTGCAAATACAGGAACACATCGCCCTCCAAGATTGTATCACAAGGTTGTCATCGGTTGCCTGTCGGCGGATGAGATATCGACGTTGTATGGGTTGTTGGAGCATCTGGGACAAGATCTTGAACAGGTGCAGGGTCCATGCTTGGTGATCGACCCCATCGTGTTCATTACCATTGTCACCCTGAGTCCCCTCAAGGCCAACTTCAATATCAGTCTGACCCATCAACAGTTTCTTCCTCCTTGTCATCCCCATTCCGCTCTTCAGCGACTAAAATATTTACCAACGACTGGTGATCCGAGTATCCCGAATACAATTTCTCCACGTCTGATAGTTCAAGGGACAAGGCGACCACTGTCTGCATTAAACAAATGTAAATACAATTGCATCAGTAATCAAAGCAATGAAATATCGTATGAGATCAACGTTTATAGGAGATACTAACCCGTGCAAAATCGAATATCTCCTTCTGCAGCGTTCTAAACGACACCGAGTGCGAGTATGACCATTTCAAGAAACGAGGCACTGTCGTAGGGTTCTGATCGTCGCAACCCTACTGGCTATCGTCAACAGTGTCTCGTAGGTCTATACCTAAAAATTCCAAAACACGTCAGGTTAGTCCGATGAATAACAACAATAAGATGAGGTTTGGGAACGTATCATACCTGGAGTACGTGTAGAAACTCGGGGAGCGAATAATCAACCTGGAAGGCTGCCTTCTTCGATGTGACTTTCTTCTTCTTGTATACAGCGGATTTGTCCTTTCAAGGCAACTTGAAGGTCCTTCAGTGTCTACTCCAAGATTATGTTACCCCAGTCCATACTATTGTAATACTTTAGGTCCTCGACATCCTCAAATAGTAGTCTATCCATGACACTCTTTTGTTTGTTCTTCCTCATCATCACCATCTCAGTGTAGTACACCAAACTGACCTTCACCGCATGATTGCCCAATTCAAACTTCATATTTTTGTACTCTTCCTCGAAGTTATCGAGGTGGAATGTCTTCGGCAAATTCCTTTTGCCAAAATACTTTCTCTCCAACTCCTCCATTGCTTCCTCGTCCTGGACAACTCAAGGAGTGAGGGTCCTCCACAATCCCGTAATAAGAAGAAATTCCTCTTTAGAGAAAGTCGCCATCGTCCCCCTATGTTGAATGTGACGCCCGAGGTTAGGAAGGGTACATGAATGAACTGAGATCACATCCGAATGAAAGGGACGATGACAAGATCACATTCGAATGAGAGGGATCCTGAGGACACGAAAGCATGGTCAAGATAAGCTTAAAAAGAATTGATAGATACTACCTATACCAACAATGTGCACCTTCCTTTTCAGTGGCTCAATCATAGGAACTTTGAAGTTAAGCGTGCTTTGCTTGGAGAAGTTCTATGTTGGATGACCTCCTGGGAATTTTTCTAGGAAGCATGTGAGTGAGGACAGCATGCTAAAAGGACCCCGTGTTGGTTTGTGGGGACAGTCTTCACTCTTAGAAGTAGTTTTCAGACAAGTATGGTAACGTCGTCAGGTCGCAGGGGATGTAGGGGAATGTCGGGATCGTCAGGTGTCAAATCTGGATTCCAAATTCTGGGCATGGGGTGTTACAGATGGTATCAAAGCGGAACCTCTCTCAGTAGAATGTGGTTCGGGGACAAACCAAGGCGAAAGCTGATGGGCATGCGACGCCCGATGTTAGGAGGGGTACATGAATGAAATGAGATCACATCCAAATGAGAGGGATCATGAGGACATGAAAGCATGGTCAAGATAAGCTTGAAAAGAATTGATAGATACTACCTATACCAACAAGGTGCACCATTCGGTGGCTTAATCATAAGAACTTTGAAGTTAAGCGTGCTTGGCTTGGAGAAGTTCTATGTTGGATGACCTCCTGGGAATTTTCCTAGGAAACATGTGAGTGAGGACAAAGCATGCTAAAAGGACTCCCGTGTTGGTTTGTGGGGACAATCTTCACTCTTAGAAGCAGTTTTCAGACAAGTATGGTGACGTCGTCAGGTCGTAGGGGATGTAGGGGAATGTCGGGGTCGTCAGGTGTCGAATTTGGATTCCAAATCCTGGGCCTGAGGCGTTACATTGAAGCTCAAGGAATCTACTTTGTTGGTTTAAACTTCCCTCGGTAGGATATGACGCACAAGCGGACTGTTGAACACCAAATCCATGTCAACAAATCACCCAAACACAGTCTTCTTAAACAAATTTAGTTGTGAGGGAGTCAACTTGTCCTTCATAGCCTTGTTTGCATTCTCAATGTGCGACAGACATGTTACTTGGGCAGGAAAGCAATTAGCGTCAAATATCTTAAAAACTGGTGCCATTTGAATCCTGCATGTATGTAAGAATGGAAATAAGTATCACAGATAAACCACAAAAAGATTGCATAATAAATTTGAATTCCACGACTTCTCTGTCTAGATCTCAATTCTCTCTCTCTTGTGTCTCACTCTCGGTTGTGTTATTATGTCTAGATCTCAATAACCCTGCGCCCAAACAACTTCTAAGAAATGATGGCTTGAACAATAGGGAAGAAATCTTGAGAGTGAAGAATGAGATGCGTGCAATGGCGTTCATAATGATTCAACTTCGTGGCAATGATTTATTCCACCATCAACTCAATTCAAAATTAACGATCAACAATCATTCTCGCAGCTTTTTCTTCCAATTCTTCTTCCTATAAATTTAACGCAGAAGCTTCGTCCTCTTCTCCGATTTCACTGTTCATCGAGTTCCATTTCCATGGAGGTCTGAAGACCTTCATCCTTTTTCTTCTCTGAAACTAATCGTTTTTTTTTTTTTCCCCTTTTTGAACTCTGTGGATTTATTCGATGGTTTTGGTGTTGAATTCGATCGCGCAGGTCGTCGATTTGAAGGTCTGCTTGCATTGTAAGTCCTGCGAAAATGCCGTTCGCAAAACGCTTTGCAAGATCAAAGGTACGGATTTTTAAAAGAAAAAAAAAAACTACATCTTACTTCTAAATTTATTTGTGGTGGTATCAATTTTTACTCTAACTTGCCATGTCATCGTATTAAACTCGAAACTAAATTTAATTAGTATTGCAATTTTTACCCATGTTCAGTTTCTACTCAATTCAGTCCAAATTTTAGAAAAAATAAAAAATAAAATTAACAGCAAGGATATTTTTGAAACATTTTTCAAAGTTCAGAGGTATTTTTGAAACTTTTCAAAGGTAGAGACATTTTTTGAAACAAACCTCATGGTTCAAGGGTATTTTTTATAATTTAGCCAAAAAAAAATAAGGTCAAATTACAAATTTAGTCCTCCATAATTTGGAGAAGTTTAGAATTTCGTTATATTTGATAAAACATCAACATTTGGGGGTGGGGGATTCGAACCTCTAACCTCATGGTCGAGGATACATGTCAATTACCGCTGAGCTAAGCTCGATTTGGCTTAGTTTGAGGTTGCTGTAACTTGTAAAATAATTGTTGTTAGCCGAGCTTCTAAGAAAATCAACTGTATCACAGAGTACTTTATAGACAAAAAAACAAATTGAGGTGTTTGGTAAATTAATATTCTAAATTATTGCAGCTTAACTATATTTTTTCAATAAATAAATTTAATGTTGTTATTTAATTTCAAAATTATTTTAAGATAATTATTTTTTTAAAACATATAAGATAATTGTTTTAATTTGATATGATTTAAAATATAATCTTATGTTTAATCTAGGATGTTTTTATATTTTGCTAAGAAATATAATTTGCTACTCGTATTGAAAAAAATATTATTTCAATTTAAATAAAAATAAAAACAAATAATTTCAAATGAGTATAAAATAATAAAATAAAAATATGTTAAATTAAAAAAAAAATGATTCACATGAATAAGTCTAAACAACTAGAAATAAATAGTTAGTTACAGATTAAATTTTTAGGGAAGCTAAACGGAAAAGCTACCATTATTGGATTTTGAAATGAACGTGGTTGAAAAAGTATTTTTATAAATTAATTTATAATCTATTTTACCAAAAGTTAAAAACGGTTAAGATTTTTTTTAATCACTTCAACTGCCTCCAAAATCAACGCGAAAGGCACCCTAAATCTAACGGGTGCACAATAGAGACAATCGAATGAATATAAGGACCAAATTTAAAATTTAAAATTCTTAAATGAAACTAAATTTAAAATTCTTAAATCACATGGACCAAATTTAAGGTCAATGCAAAACATAAGGACCAAATTGATAATTTAACATTTTAAGAAATAATTGTAACCAAACATAAAATCTTTTAGGAAAAAAAAATAGTATTAATCATGAATATGTATACTAACCATAATCACTAATCATGAATATGTATACTAACCAACTCAATCGTAATTGACATGCACCCTCGATCAAGTCAAAAGTTCGAATCCTTCCATCCTAAATATTATATATATATTTATACATATGCGCAAACACCCACATATATTTGGTCAACCAGTAAACAAAACAATACACCTATGTATTTAGGTATTGATTAAATGTAATCATCGACATATCTACTAATTGAATTGATTAGTTATAATCGCCAATAAATTTGCAAATTAGTTAATTATAATTACTATATAAGTAAATGTAACTATTGATATACCTTCCAATCAAAATAACTGTAATCACTAATAATTTGATTTCAACAACAATTGAGGTGGAGGGATTCGAACCTTAGCTCTAACCTCTTGATCAATGTTAACATAACAATCACCGTTGAACTATCCTCACTTTGGCACCGATGATAATTTGATTAAATGCAATCATTTATTAACAATAATGGCCTAACCTATAGATGTCAGTGATATCTTATCAACTGTAATTATTTTATTTTATTTTTTTATCAAAACTGTAACTGTGTTCTAAGTTTAAAGACAATGAGAATAAGATGGTTTTGAACAAACAGGAGTGAAGTGTGTGGAAACCAACATGGCTTTGAACAAGATCACAGTGTTGGGTTATATGGATCGCAAAATGGTCATCAAAGAGGTACGAAAGACAGGGAGAAGGGCTGAGGTTCTGCCATCGCCGCCACACTGCCGCCCCACACCGCCGCGTCGGCGAAGTCGACGAGCAGCTGTCGCTTTCAAATGCATAATGCCATCTTGTTTTCTCTAAAATTTTCTAGCTTTAAATTGTTTCAGGTAAATATATATATGCTCATGTCTTCAAATGTTTGTGTCATTTTTCAATTTCTTTTTTGATCTTTTAAACTTGGTCGTTTTATTCTTTGTGTATTGGATTTTCAGTTGTTTATGGTTGCTAAATGCTAAAACGAATAGATGATATTGTAGCCAAAACGAGCATAGCTTAGTGGTAATTGACATGTACTTTCGATCGAGATGTCAAAGATCCAAATCTCCTCACCTTAAAATGTTGTTCAACTGAAAAAATAAATAAATAAATAATGATTAGTGTTGTAGGGTTTTCTTTTTTTTTAATTTTATTTTTTATTGATTAGCCGCAACTCATTGTTAGTCAAGTAGGTTATTATTAGGGCCAGATCATATGGAGTAGGTAGATACATTTTCAACTTTTGAATAGACAACTATTTTTTTTATATAGAAAAAAAAAGGAAAATACACTTTTGGTCCCTAAGGGTTGGCTTAAGTTACACTTTGGTCCCTGAGTTTTAAAAGTTAACAAAATTACCCCTAAGGTTTGAGATAAGGAGCAATTTGGTCTCTACCATCCATTTTGCCGTTAAATACTAACGGACTGCTGACGTGGCAATATTTTTTTAATTAAAAAAAATATTTGTTTTTATTTTAAAATCAAAATAATAAAATATTGGGAAAAATACACTTTTGGTCCCTGAGGTTTGGGTTAAGTAACAGTTTGGTCCCTGAGTTTTCAAACTCAACAAAAATACCCCTGAGGTTTGAGATAAGGAGCACTTTGGTCCCTGCCGTCTATTTTTCTGTTAAATACTAACAGATGCTGACGTGGCACTATTATTTTAATAAAAAAAAAATATTTTTTTTAAGTTTTTGTTAATAAAAATAAATAAAACAATAAAATATTATTATTTTTTATTATTCTATTATTACTTTAATTATTATTAAAAAATCTCTTTCTTCTCGCTCTCTTCTTCCCCTTTCCTTCATCTCTTCCCACCTCTTCTTCTTCTTCTTCAAGTCTCCGGTGACCGACGACCGGCGACCGGCCACCACTCTCCGGCGTCGGCGACTTTTTTTTTTCTCTCTCTCCTCTTCCCCTTTCTTCTTCTCTTACCCCATTTTTCTTCCTTTTTTAAAAAAAAAAAAAATTAGAAGGAGGAGAGACCTCCCTCCTCTGTTACAAGAGGAAAACTGGGCTTTCATCCACTGGAACTCGCATAGGCACAATGACTAGAAGCTCAAATAACAAGCCTATCAGAATTGGAATGAGAAAGATCTGAAAACCAAAACCATATGTCAGATCCAAGGAATCAAGAAATCCTCATTAGTGTTCAACCCAAATTGATATGAAAGTAAACTTTCCCTCCATTTTCTGTCTATTTATCACAGCCATTCTTACCCATATTGAAAGAAGTGCGGAGCTCTTGACAACAATGGCAAACCATTTCCATATCTGGCTCAACAAAACTGTCACTCTCCTTGCTCTGACATATTTATCACAGTCATTCTTACCCATATTCAAATCATGTCGATACAATAAGAAACCTTCTGAATTTCGTGTTGGATTTGCCGGAAATCCCAACAGTTCCGAGGCGATTCAATAGGAATTTTTCGAACCCGAAGAACCCATCTCAAACGGTTCGCATTACCAGCATCTTCAATGGCCATTGAAATGATACACAGAACTACGAAGGTTTGAATTCATTGAGAAATGAAGGATTCAGAAATCTGCTGCATAAGTACTTCTCCGAAGAAACAGTTCCCGACACATCATCATGAACTCGAGCCTCCACGACGGTGTTCATTGGTTGAACATCCGAGCTTTCTCCGTCGGGGCAGCCTATGCTGCATCCTTTTGGAAACAGCTTCTGGAATCCATTGAGCAAAGGGGATTACCAGTCCAGAAAGTGTTCTACCAAACCACGGTCGCGACCGGTGGCTACGCTCGAACGCTGGCATTCAATCCTAACAAGATGGAAATATTCAACTGGGTGGTGCAGGAGAAGTTGAAGGAATCGGGGATCGTCCACGGCGTGATCGACAACTTCGACATGACGTTCCCCTGGCATTTCGACAACTGGTGCAACGACGGTGTCCATTACGGGCGACACCGGCGAAGCTCAAATGGAGGGACGGCGAAAGGGGAAGAGGAGAGGAAAAAAAAAAGTCGCCGGCGGCCGGCCGGCGCCGGTCGCCGGAGACTTGAAGAAGAAGAAGAGGTGTGAAGAGATGAAGGAGAGGGGAAGAAGAGGGGGAGAAGAAAGAGATTTTTGAATAATAATTAAAGTAATAATAGAATAATAAAAAAATAATAATATTTTATTATTTTATTTATTTTTATTAACAAAAACTAAAAAAATAATTTTTATTATTAAAATAATATGCCACGTCAGCAACCGTTAGTATTTAACAGAAAAATAGACGGTAGGGACCAAAGTGCTCCTTATCTCAAACCTCAGGGGTATTTTTGTTGAGTTTGAAAACTCAAGGACCAAACTGTTACTTGTCCCAAACCTCAGGGACCAAAAATGTATTTTTCCCTAAAATATTATTATTCTTTATTATTCTGTTATTATTTTAATTATTTTTTCTCTCTTCTACCTTAATCTTCTTCTTCACCATCCACCTGTCATCCAGCTATCATCCGGCCACCATCTGCAACAGCCGACGGCATCACCGGCCACCGCTGTCGTCCGCCGACGGAGATTCCCTTTCTTTCTTCTCTTTTTCTTGTTTTCTTTTCTTTTTTTTTTCTCCATTCCCCTGTTTGAACTCCATCATCACAACGACGGAACCAAAACTCGAACGGGCAGAGACTTCATGTCGGCGACGGAGAGAGAGACGACTAAGAGAGAGAAGAAAACAGATTTGGGATTTTCAAGGAAGAAGAAGACTCAGGCGGCTGTTCGAGGAAGAAGAAAACCCATGTGGCGGCTCGCGGCTGTTCAGATCTGTTTGGTGGAAGCTTGATGGCGGCCCGTGGCTATTCGAGGGCTGTTCGAGGAAGAAGAAAACCCATCCAGTTCAGATCTGCTCGGTAAAACTTAGGCGGCTGGTGGATTCGTGGTCTCGCGTTTGTAAGAAATAATATATATGCGTATATGTGCGAATTGAAAATAAACCGATAAAGCTGTGACGTGGAAAACCACTGCCCTGAAAGCAAAATTCTGGCTCGACCGTGGTGCAACCGAGATTCAACCGTTCGCTCCCGAAGGTTAACACAGCGACTCCAAAAACACACGTGCACTCGTGGTTAGGAGCTGAAACAGACACTACAGTTACCCAAATCAATAAGGGGAAGAAGAAGGATCTCTGCTCCAAACAGAACCAAAAGTTTCCTATTTATATAGAAGCAAAACTTTATTTTTGGTGGTTCTATAACTAGCAAAGCCAAATTTAGTGTCCTCTATATATAAGAAGCACTAAATTTAGCAAGAAGTTTTTTCCTTATTTGACTTGAATTAGTCATTCCCAACAGCGTTCAGATCCGAAACAGCGCTGGCAGATATATGGGTCTCGCGTTCGGAGAGGGAAGGGAAAGAGAGTGTTCGTGTTTGTTGCGTGGCCTGGGTCGAAATCGCGTCTTTATGGGTCTCGAAAATGTCGAAATGGAGAACCGAAAAGAGACAATCAGAAATGGAGAACCCACCGAAGAAGGAGATCGAAGATGGTGAACGACTACTCCGACTGCTACTCCGACGAACGACGACCCCGACTGCTGCTCCGGCGAACGACGACTCCGACGTAGTGGTTGTCGGTGGTCTAAAGAAGAAGTGTGGTGGCTCGCGGCTGGAGAAAAGAAGAAGAAGGAGAAGAGATGTAAAAGAAAAAAAAAAAGAAAAAAATACAAATGAAAAAATACAAATATAATAATATATTTTTATTATTTTAATATTATTTTATTTTAAAAAACTAAAAAACAATTTTTTTAATAAAAAAATAATGCCACATCAGAATTCCGTTAACTTTTAACAGAAAAATGGATGGAGGGACCAAATTGCTCCTTATCTCAAACCTCAGGGGTAATTTTGTTGAGTTTTAAAACTCAGGGACCAAAGTGTAACTTAACCCAACTTCAGGGACTAAAAGTGTATTTTTCCAAAAAAAAACTATTGAATTAAATTAAAATATCAGAGTTACGACTAAGTTAATAATAGGAAAATTGTAGTGGGTGGCAAATTAAACCAAATTAATAGCAAATATAGCACCGTGTAAAAAAAATTGCAAATATAGAAAAATCTATCGGAGTCTATTTGATAAACTTCTATTATCAGAGTTTATCAGCGATAGAATCTGATTAATCAGAATCTATCAGTCTACTGATAGACTCCGATTATTCAGAGTCTATCAGTGTCTATCGTTGATAAACTCTGGTTAATCAAAATCTATCAGTGTCTACCAGTGACTATCACTGATAGACTTTGATTAATCGAAGTCTATCAGCGATAGACACTGATATACTTTGAATAATCAGAGTCTATAAGTGATAGACACGAATAGAATCCGACAACAACTTGTTGGTCTTGTACAATTAATTTTGCTATATTTGCAATTAGTTTGAAACTGTGCTATATTTGCTATTAGTTTGGTCCAATTTCCCATCTATGCAACTGCCCCTTAATAAAATTTACATGGATATCACATCTCCATTCTGTCAATAAACTTTAAATGTGTAACAGTGATGGCTTGATTTGAAAAGAATTGGAACATAAATAGGCCTCGTTTGATAACCATTTCGTTTTTTGTTTTTGGTTTTTTAAAATTAATCTTGTTTTCTCTCAAATTCCTTACCATGATTTTCATTTTTGTTAATGACACATTTGAATTCCAGGCCAAATTCTAATCAAAAACAAGTTTTTGAAAACTACTTTTTTTAGTTTTCAAAACTTAACTTGGTTTTTGAAAACATGGAAGCAAGGTTTATAACAAAACAAGAAACTTAATGGTGAAAGTAGTGTTTTTAAGCTTAATTTTCAAAAACCAAATGGTTATCAAACGGGACCTAAATTTATTGTGTTGAGTTTTGTATTTCACCTATTATTGTTCCTCGACTTTGACATGATTTTAGATGCTCATGCATATAGGTACTTTGAATAAAAAGTTCGACATATCCTATAATATAAGTTGAAAAGACTTTCGGTTGAAAAAAAAGAAGTTATTATAATGGGTAGCAATTTAAGGTTTGTTATTTGTAAATATAGCCATTTAAAAAAAATTGCAAATATGACAAATCTATCAATGCTAACATCTACATGAATAGACTTCAATAACAATGGATGTAGTCTATTAATGATAAATTACCATCACTTATAAAATAGTCTATCAACAATTACTTCTATCACTGATAGATTTTAATTTTGTTGTATTTGCAAATAGTTTTTACAAATCTATCGTTAATAAACTGCAATCATAATGCATACAGTCTATCAATGACGGACTCTATCATGGATAGTATTTACAAATAGTTTTAGATTTTGCTATGTTTGCAATCATTTTAGTCTATTTTGTTATTTGTGTAAATAAATAAATAATAATAATAATTTTTTTAAAAAAAAAACATCCGACCTCAAAGAACAATACTTATCCACATATTAATACTTATCCACATATTAGTACGTGGGAGTTCCTACCTACATTATTATGAGATATATCTTTTTATTACTCAAAATTTTTGTTGAGATATACTTATCTATTTAATGTAGTAGAATTGGCCATTAAAGATACACTACATTAAAAAGTAAGAATAATGCAGTAGAATTGGGCATTAAAGATACACTACATTACATTAAAAAGTAGAAACTCTTACTTGTACACTTTCAAAAAATAGTTGAGAGTCTAGTGTAATTGACGTAAAAAAAAATACTTACCTTAGTGTATAGATGCATGCAGGCATGTATGCATCATGCATGTCCATGTATATATACATTTCGTTTCTAACCTTTTATAATAAATTTAAATTATTGCTAATTCAATTTATACCAAATGAAAAAAAATTAAATCAACAGTTGGTTTAAAGATGATAAAATTAAGGCTAAATTATATGTTTAGTCCCTAAACTTTCAAAGTTGTGTCAATTTAGTCCCTGAACTTTAAAAAGTTTCAAATAAGTTCTCAGACTTTTAACTTTATTTCCAATAAGTTCCTTAACTTTAAAAAATATCCAATTGGTTCTTAAACTTTCACTTTTGTGTCAAACAAAGATCTAAACGATCATTCTCTTTTAGTAATTACTTTCAAAGTACTCATTTTAATTTTCAAACTTCAAATTTGTTTTTATTTTGATTCCAAAACTTTTAAAAATGAACTTTTTAAAGATTGTCATTTAATCATTATTTTTTTTTCAAACAAAAAAAAAGGATAGAAGATCAAAACCGGCTTAATTGAATAAATAATATAACTAGTACATGCATATAATGAAGCCGCATAGGTTAAAATAGACCATTAAAAAGTTTATGCAACAAAATAAACTTAATAGCTAAAAGCAAAATGCAATAATCGATATACCTAACGAATCAGACATTTAATTACATCCACAAGCAACAGATGTTTATAGTTACATTCTCTTTTTTTTTTTTCTCTCTCTCTCTCTAATACATTTATAGTTACATTCTGATTCAAAGCAAATATTGCAAAAACAAACCCCACGAATTCTCAAGCCCCAAAACATAACACCCATCAAAATTGCCAGAAAACACCATCACAATGTCGCAAAATTACACTTTCATGTAATTAAAAACACTATTCAAACCAAACATTATTTTCAAAATACTAGAAAGCGAGAAGACACTCTTGTAAGAAAAACAAGTGCCATTTGAAAGTACTTTCGAACTCGAGGCCAATAGTTGTACAACCTGAATATCATATCCTATTCAAATAAGTCGTAAGAACCATTCGAAAATACTTAAAAAGCAGAACTTTTAAAGTTCATTTTCAAACTACTAGAAGTTGTCATTTGCCTAGAAAAACCTGAAATTTTCCAATGCAAAGTTCTCTAGAAAAAAAGACGGACAAAAAAAAAAAAAAAAAAGCAGAGCAACAATTAGTTACTATAGTGAAAACCTGGCCTGAAGGCTTCAGGAAGTTCCTGTAAATCAGATATCCCGTCTTGAAGCAACGACGTGCCCTGGTGTCAAAGGCAGGCTTCGACTCACTTCGAAGTATCTGTTCAAAAGCAGCAGAATAATAGGGAATGCACAAAGCTTACTCTGTGAGCGGGAAAAAAAGAAATTGACTTGAAAGAGAGTAATTGTTGTACATTTAACAGCAAATTACAATTCTCAGAGTAATCTCATCAAACTATCTCCCTATCTCCTTCAGAAGTTCCTTGTGGTCTAGAATCTAGAGACATCTAGAATAACATATCAGACATTAAAAAAAAAAGGAGAAAAACACAAAGTAGCCCTCAGGTTAAATAATCCTCTCTTCTGTTATAAAATTCACAGCAGCTGCCCCTGGACTTACTAAAGATACCAACCCCATAAGAAAATATCAAATAAAACATGTCAACTCCCTAAAACAATGAAATTTTTAAAATTCCTTTATTAATCTGCTTCACCAAATGGGTAACTTCATAAATACCCAGCACCTGGACTATGATAAGAAAAGCAAACATATTCTACTGCACACTTGCTACATAAAATCCCACCCAACTACCCCACCCCCTTCAGCAAAATCCACCACAAAATCCCTCCACTCGAGAAATGCCATCAACACCTTCCAAGGGAAAGGGAAAATTCAATGCAAATTAAGCAGTATTAATCAGAAAAGCTTCTTGCCAAGCGCAAGTCAATTTTCCTCCAGCTGCTTTGGGCAATTGAACATGAAAAAATGGTAAAAAAGCGTCAGATATCATCTTCACTGCTATAGATTTCCAAAATACTGCCTCAGATGTTATCAGCTATTGGAGAACAGAAAATCAGTCACAAAGGGTGTCTCAAGATGCCAAATACCTATCAAACTCGATCATCTAAATGCTTGAAGGAATCAAAGGAGTCCAATCTTACGGCAAAATACTCAACTCCGCTAACCATATCCACTTTCAGATGCTTGGACTTTCTTAATACTTAGTCTCTCAGATACAAGACTCAAATAAGTCCCAGAACTTTACTTTACCGGATCATCATCAAGCGAAACTGAAGCATCTATTCTCGATGTTGCACCCTTCTCAATTTCTGGTTTTTCTTTCTTACTATCATCAAGTCGAAGGGCTTGAGCAAACTGATCAGAAATTGGGGTAATGGAACCATCACCAAGTGAATTTAGAGAATTTGCCGTTGCAAATAGCTGCTGTCTGGTTTTCCTTTCTTTCAAAATCCTCTCCCGCTCATCATAGAAATCAAAATCATCTACAATAGATGTTCGAGGATCATGGTCCTTGAAAATTTTCAACATCTCAATACCTTGTTTTAGCGGCACCTGTCAATGTATGGCCATAAGAAATAACATGAAGAAGCATGAAGGGAAGGACTAATAAAATTTACTTGTACATGTACGAAAATGCAAAGTGCTTATTGACCGAGTACCCCAAGCACAAATACAAATCGAGGGTAAGAGATAATATAAATAAAGTTCCACAGCCGTTCACACATAAAGTAGGATAGCAGGTCAATAACGTTTCTCTCCAAGGGCAAAAAGTTGTCCCCATAACTTTAATTATGCTACTAAAAAACTAATGAAAAAAATGTTGAATAAGCAAAAAATAATGTAAATTATTATTATTAATACAAAGGGTCACATTGTAAATTAATAACAATCAACTCATAATCAAAACGCTTGAGAGACTAAAAGCAAGTATTTTCCAAACTAAAAAAGTAAACGGTCAATTTTAAAACTATTGAAAGACCCAAATTTAACCCCAAATTGCAAGAGGAAAACTGTATCTTAACCTTCCTCTTTTTCTTTTCGACAAGGGTACAAGTAGTGTGGGGAATTTGACTGGGTAGGATATGACAATATACATCCTATACCTAAGAAAAACTTGACTTTACGGACAATGATTCAAAAGAGGGGGAAAAAAAAAGAAAGGAAGAACAGGAGCCTCCGTGACATGAGTTTTGAAGCTTCTTGCCAAATATTACTCGGTTATAATTAATAATAGCCTAATAAAAGGTTCTACCTATCAACAAACAACCGTATATATCCTTGCTTCATGAACATAGATGAGGATGCAGTTATTAAAGAATATTGATACCAAATGATATACCTCCTGAGAATCTCTGCTGTGCGTAACAGGTTTGTTGTCATTATTTTCAAGTAAAACATGCCGAAATCTAATATTAGGAACATCTTTGATGATATGCCACTTAACAGGAAATTGTCCACTCCACCTATCCTGCTGCCAGTAATCAGCATTTTTCTCAAAGTCAACAGGTCCAACCATTTCAGCTACACCACAAAATTGACCACTAGCATTAACCTGCAAGAAAATACGGCCAAATTGCTCTTATAGCATGATCCACTAAGAACGGTGATCCAATAAAAAATAATGAACGAGTGAAAGTATGCAACAAGAAGCAAGACAAATATGTCGATGGTGATTCAACCAATAAGCATAATAATTGATGTTCAAAGAGGATATCTAATGTAGCAGCTACGAGATTTTAATAAATGCCATCACTTTAAGACACATATTGAATATTATGAATAATGTCATTGTCCACTCTGACGCACAAACTTATGTCCTACACTTGATAATGCACAGAACATACACAATGTGCAAAATTCTTGATAACTTTAAGTAGAAGCATTTAATTCATTATTGTTGAACAATTTTCATCAAAATTATTCCAGGAAAAGATAAGTTGACACTTGAATCCTACAGTCATTGTCAGAAGACAGCCCCAATCCCCATAGAAATTAATGGTAGTGCCGTAAGATGAAACAAAACTCCAAAGGAGAATATGCTAGGCCAGCCTACAAAAAGACAATAATATGCTTCTTCTTTCTAAGAATACCATGCTTCTCATTTTCCTCTTGAAACCTGCTGGACTACTTTGCATAATAATACAACTATGACTGAGGTAACCAAGTTCCAAGAAAAACAAATAGGGACAAAACTCTGTTTCCCCTTCTAAGAAAAAACATGATTTCCATAGGGCAAAATAAGGAAGTACTAAGAGCAGTCTCCAGAACTTACAGAGAAAAAGAGCAGAACTGGACAATTTCCTTGCATCTCTTTTGCCTCACGGTAAGCAGCATCCAGTTTCTTATTACCATGTGGAGTACTAGCCCAAACTTTGTACTTGATACTTCTATGAACATTATCTTCACTAAATGACTTAATAATGAAAAACTTGGCAGTCTCATAATCTGTAGCAAAATCTGGCCGATTGTAGGAATCAGGACTAATTATTGAAGTTGATAAATCATTTTTGCTTGCACCAGATGCACCACCTTGTTCACTTTTTCCCTTGGCCTTCAAAGCTCTTGGCCCCCGATTACGGTCACTAAAGATGCCATGTGGATCATTAAAAAGTGAAATTGAGTCCCGATCCCTGTCTCTTCCTCTGTCCTTCTCAAGGGTAAGACGGCTTCGATCATTTACAACTGGATAAGAAATGGAAGTACCACCAAAGTTAGAGCCCTGATAAGAACTGCTCAACGGGTACCGAGCATCAAAGGCACTTGAGACCAATCCAAATCCGTGCATAGGTCTCTGTTGTAGAGAAACCTAAAATGAAAACAAGTCAATAACTAAATAAAAACATAAAAATCTATAATTAGAACAAAAATTATAGCTTTTCCAATAGATGGACAAGAATGTATAAATATTATATGAATAAACGGTTCACAGTACATACAGAACAATAGTTTTTAAAATCATGTACTGCACATATATATTTTCACTAAAATACCGAAGAAATGCTAATGTGATTAGTGGTCAAGGAAAAAAAGCTAACTAGCTCAAGCTCCTTAACATAAATCTCATGTTCAAGAAGAGAACTATGACCTAACTAAAACAGAAACAAGGTGACTAATTTCAACGTTTTAAAAGGTTTTCAAGTCTTATGCCCTCATGCTAGCCCCAAGCCCTTTGACCTTAAGGCTTGATTCATAAGAGGTTAAGCTTACTTTTGTGAACTTTTTTTAAGTGAGCTTTTTTTTTTGGATAGAACCTTTAGAGGAGTGGAGAGGGGCACTTATGATGTCTAGACCTTCATTAGTTTCTGTGTTTCTCTTTGGACAAAGTCTTTTTGTAATTATCTAATAGGTCTCATTTTACTTGATTGGGTCCTTCTCTTTAGCAGACTGCAGACTTTTGTGATACTTTTGTTTTTTTAGATTCCCTTATATTCTTTCATTTTTTTCCCAATGAAAGTTCGGTTCTTCATTAAAAAAAAAATAATGATAATAATAATAAGAGGTCAGGCTTACACCACGCATCAGAATTCTTAACATATTGAAGCTTCAAGTCCTTTTCATCTCATATAATGACTAGAAGAATTACAAGTTAGTATCTATTCTTCAAAATGTAGAGGTCCACCAGTGTAATACTAATGATACAACACGAGTTTTAGTAATTTAGCCATTTGCCACTTTTAGGCTTTAAAAGACAAAATATAAAAGTCAATAATAGGTCCATCCCATCAATGATGATGATGTATAGAATAGCTTCAAAATGGTTAATTATTTGAAATAAGACATGGTTTCACATTTTTATGATTGTTATCTATGTTTCTTATTTTATTTAATTTGAGTTTACATCCAGTATAGTCCCCTCAAGTCCTATGCCTCTTAAAGACAGAGTCGAAGTCACTTTTAGGCTTCTAAAACATTGACAAAGTAAAAATATAAAATCAACAGAAAGTCCCACAAAGCTCCGTTTTTCTCTTTTCATCGCATATTCATGTACTGTTTGCAATTATATATGTCTCATAGTGTCAAAACTCTAGCAAATTTTCCCCAAATTCTTTCTTCCTCTTCTTATTAATATTTATTAAAATTAAGTAACAATATTCCTATTTTCAAAAAAAAAAAAAAAGTAACAATATTCCTTTTAGAAGAATAGAAGTGTGAAAAAGGCTGCAAATATGCTGCAAAGAAATATGCCACAAAGAAGCTCTTCTGAAAAAATAATCATAAAAACCCCACAATAGAGCTACAACAAAGCTATACAAAGAACACAACAGAAGAGCCCTGGTTACAATTTACAAGCACTCTCTCTCACCCCAAATTATCAACAATCAAGAACAAGGGGAAAATACGTGAAAGGGAAAAAATGACGACCCATTATGTTATATTGAAGAGCTGTAAACTTCTCAATCAAGTAAAAAACCATTTCTAAATGTATCCTATTATGCTCCAAGTCCAATCAAACGCTAAGAAGAACCCTCAATCATTTCCTCATATTTATTTTCTTTATAAACAAAATTAAAATTAAAATTAAAAAAAAAATGAAGAAATCACATATACTCCTCCACACCATTTAAAAGTAAACTAACATTGAAAAAAGAATAAAAACTAAAAAAAGCCAAACATCAGATAGCATAGAAGAACGGGCACTGAAACCCTTCCCTACTCAACCTATGTCTCCATACACCATCGGGATTGCAAGTGAATGGTCATAAATCTTCTCTAAATAAGATCTAGAAGGCTCAGCCTCCTTTGATGTTAATTATTCATTATACACACAAAATTGTGGCACATACATGCCTATATACATGATAGTTTTCAGAAACAAGAATTATCATGAAGTGAATGTATAGCAGCTCATAGATCCCTAGACCCCAATTTATTTGCTTGACCTTACAAAGTTGACATATTTAATATTCCCATCTTAACTAATGACATCACTCTTGGTGGATATCTTTACACAAATCATTCTTTTGTAATTAAAGCATGCTAATGATTATTAACAATTGGCAAGCTCTTTTGAAGTAGATCTTGGGAGGGAGTGATCTCTACCCCAGCCCCTAGGTTGTGTTTCTCTCTTTTGATGAATATATTCCCTTTTGATGTTTCTAATAAAAAAATATAATAATAATAACTAAATGCCATCAGAAACTTGAATTCATAAAATCAAATGCATATGATTATATGTTTTGCCCTCTTGCTTACACAACAACAACCCTTAAAAAATCCAGAAAAACTCGTTCCTTAAGCTTGGAGTATATGAAGTCAAGGAACTAGTTCAACTGACATGACAATCATCACTAGTTTCTCCCTCATTTAATTTCAAAAAAGAAAAAGTTTCTCCCTCATTTCTTCTTTTGCTCTCTTGGAAAGCAAGCTCAAGCAGTGTTTTAAAAGGCGCGTGGCGCAAGGCGTAGCCAAGGCGCGCGCCTTAGGCGCCTCTGGGGCTTCACATTTTTATACATGTTTTAAATTTTTTTAAGCCAAAATACTTGATATGAAGCTAATTTTAAATTTAGCTTCTGGGGCGTTGCCCCCGAACCCCCAAAACCAAGCGCTTCGCCCCTGGACCCCGACTCGCTGACTGGGCAGCGAGACCCCCGTACTTGTCGTTCGGAGTGTCAAATATCATATTCAAGGCATATATTTTTTGTGGAGTATTGACATCATCATACTTGGTCGTTTGGAGTGTCAGAAGTCATATTAACGATACTAAACTCACTGTTTTTTTTGTGGAGTATTGACATTTGACTCTATGATGGAAGACTAATATTTGAACCTTATTTATCTTTTATCTATTTTTCTTGGTTAAAAACTTCATTACTTGCCATGAAAGTGTTTTATATACATGTATATATTTTTGTAAGTTTTTTTTCTATATAGTGCGCCTTAGAGAAAAAAGCCCGCGCCTTTTTGTGTGCCTTGCGCCTAGGCCCCAGGAGGCCATTGCGCCTTAGTGCGCCTTGAGCCTTTTAAAACACTGAGCTCAAGCACATCAGATATAAAATCGCATGGATTTGATACCATTAATATCAATAATTAGACTTCTTATACAATTTTGGTGTGCAAACAAGATCATTTAGTCTCTTATAGTAAAGTAAGGTCTTTTGTATTTAATTAAGAGTTGTGTTCAAGAAAAAAACTGAGTCATTTGAAGTTCAATACCAAATAATAGATAATATAAAGTTTCATCAAGAAGTAACGGCATGATTTACATTACAGAAGCAAAAGAAGAACATGAAAGAAGGGAACATGAAAAAACCAACGTTGTTCTCTGGGTAGTATAAGTAACAACCTATTATGCTATCAAGGATCATTTTTAGATTGGTAAAATTCATCGTTCATAATTAATATGATATTTCTTCCTTGTCAATTTTTTTAAGAAAATAACAAGATTTGTCTTATCAATAAAATATTAAGATGACAATAAGATATTGTGAGGATAAAATGTGACATGAAACAGCTTAATACAAGCAATACAAAACAGGGATTTTAGGTTGGAGAAGCATCTATAATAACCTTTCCTAAACTATTACGATATTATGCTTAAATAAACAAACAGACCTGCCCAACATTCTGATCATTTGAGCCAAGCATTCCCATCGGTTGTGGATAAGCTGCTGGAGATGATAAAGAGCCTGAACCAAGATTCCCCCCACCAAAGGACCCAAAATTTAGCAAAAAACCTGTTCCTGGCCCATAAAGCATGTTTTCAAATGCACTACTCTCAGGTGATATCATTTCTGTCGGTGAAACGGGAACTGCTGAAGATCCATGAGGTAAACCAGGTGCAGCTTGTTGTGGGTAGTATGATGGGGAGAATGGGACTTGTTGAGGAGAATAAAGTTGTCCATCTAACATAACAGAAGGCATAGGAGTAGCAACTGGTGAATATTGTCCATATGCCATATCTGGATTGAAGCCATAACCAGAATGAAAAACAATTGATGGACTATCATTGTACATTACCTGATCACGGAAAAATCAAAGGGTGAATTTGGTATTTATAAATCTATTTTTAGATGGATAGAACAGCATGTTTTCGGAAGTAAACTCACTGGTGATACAACAGGAAAACTATCAGCATTTACATATTGTGAATAAGCATCCCAAGCACCGGTACTACTTCCACCATATCCTGATGTCAACACAAAGATAAGGCACGTTGGAAGATAATTTTTCAGTCAAAGGAGTCAAAATATCTGTAACAATTTGTGAAAAGTGAAAACTAATACATAATTAATAAGTAACCAGTATTATTATCAAAAGGTGTTCAAAAGCACATAAGAAGAACAAGACTTCTTATCCCCTATAAGTCACTTAGTGTTGTCTTCAACTCAGATGGCAATCCCCTATGATGTACAATACAATATATTAATGGCTAGGATCCCTTATAAAAACTGTATATGAATAACCAGTATTAACAAACGTCAGGTGTTCAGAAGCAACCCAAAACAGAAGATATACTTCTTATCTCATATATATTGCAAAGAGCTGTCCTCAACTGAAGGGACAATGCCCCGTTATGTTTTCCATGTTATTTGGAACTCATTGGAAGCAACACTAAACCTAAGAAACTCGAAGTTTTTGTGTCACTGCTTTGTATCTTATGTTCTGTTCAAAAATGGAGATAGAATTCTGAACCATTTGTTATGGTGCTCTTTTTCTCCTGGTTTTAAGCAAAATTTTTGTAGGGCATAATTGGTCTTTAATAGCTCCTGTCCTGATGAAGTTTATAAATTCTTCTCTGAGGTTTTATGCAAAAACCCCTTCAAGAAGCAAATGTATTGTGGCCCAATGCCTTTAGATTTTCCTATTGTACTTAATTAGAAAGAAATGGGAATCCTCCTGTGGTTAAGATATGAAATATTGAACAATTGAGATATGAAGTGTTGCGTTTATTTTTTAAAAAAAAAAACTTAATTGCTATGTTGCTCAATTTTCTTGGAGTGGAGCTCATTGCATTATTTGCTCATAAGTGTTTCTCTTGTCTTTCTACAATTTATGCCAATTAGAAAATTTCATGGGGTTATCACCTCTACAGGTCTAAGGATAGAACCTCTCTGCTTTTCTTTTCTTCTTCTTTGTGTGTGTGTGTGTGTGGGTGTGGCCGATTGCTTCAAAAAAATCAGTGAAGGTTGTATTTCTCTTTAATTGTCTCCAATTATAAGATGGCAATAAGTTGGGCCAGGGAAGAGGTCAATAGGCAGTTGTAAGATACTGTTGTAGCATTAATGAACCACCTCTTTCTTATATTGGTCTCCCTCCTTGATGAAACTGAAAGTCCTGGGAGGAGTTTTGAATGCCTGTGCCTAAAAGGTTTGGGTGCAAGCTAAAAAAAACTAAAATGATCAAGTATTTCTGAGGGTGGAAGGCTTACAATTAAGTAATGATCTTTGCTAGCTTCCTGGCCAAGGATATCAAGGAAAGATCAAAAACCCCCAAGAGGTGGTGCAGAGATAAGGGCTTAGGATGTTCTAAGATTCTGTCCAAGCCCCAAGGTATTGGCTTCAAGCCTCTAGATAGAAAACTTGATAATTTAAAGTCCTTATCATCTCCCAAACGTAGCTTTGGGATGGAAAAAACCTCCTTATATTTATAGTGGGGTAGGCCATGAGCCTAATACATGGGGTGGGGCACAATACCCCAATTATAAAAATTTGATTAAAAATCACTTTTGGTCCCTAAACTTTCATGAAAGTAACAATTTAGTCTCTGAACTTTGATTTATAACGATTTAGTCCCTGTATTTTCAATTTTGTAACGATTTAATCCCTATACTGTCAATTTCGTAACAATTTAGTCCCTAAACTTTAATAAATAACAATTTAGCCCTTGTACTTTCAAATTTGTAACGATTTAGTCCCTATCGTGAAAAATTAAGGTAACGATTTAATGAAATTTCTTACCTAGATAGATTAATAAACTAATTTGGGACCCAATATGTTTATAAGCTACAAAGTTTAATCATTAATTAAATAATAAAAATCGACCTTTGATTTTGATGATTTTTTTTTTTTTTGCAACAAGGATTAAATTGTTATAAATTCAAAGTATAGGGACTAAATTGTTACAAATTTGAAAGTACAGGGACTAATTGTTACTTATGAAAGTTTTTTTTAAAAAAGATGTTACTTATTAAAGTTTAGGGACTAAATTGTTACAAAATTGAATGTACAAGGACTAAATCGTTACAAATAAAAGTTTAGGGACCAAATGTGATTTTTAACCTAAAAATTTCAAAAAAGAAAGTTTTTAGAAAAATTAAAACAAGGATTTTTTTTTTTGTTTTCAGGAAGGCCCATAGATGGACAGGGTTTTGCCACGTAAAGTGGAAGGTTGTCTCTATTCCTTAGGAGGTTGGCAACATGAATATAGATAGATAAAATTAACATAAGGGGAAGGAATGAATACTTGCTTGCTAAGGCAAGATTTAGAGTTGAAAAAGGTTGAAATCAAATTCTAAGTGGACTTGTGAAAGGGTAATATCCTATTACATTTGACATTCCTAGGAACATATATAATTTTAAAGAAACGAAGGTGAATTTGTTGGGATATTCCCTCAAGTACATGGTATATCAATACTGGAGAGGCTATTATGCTATCCCTCCTAGTTCTTGTCTTCTGAAGAAGATCAAGGTGCATTTACGGTTTCTTTCCTAGGAGGATTGATTACCCATAACAAAGTCCTAGAAATGTATCTTAGATGTGCAATCGTCAACTAGCTACTGTCCTAGGTTCAAGCTGGGAAAAAGACGAGAAGATTGTCAATCTTTGTGATGTCTTCTTTGAGATTATGTAAGAAAAATTCGAAAATTGATGACTCAACAATGTTCTTCCCTAGATGACTAGACCCCGTAAGCTTGATCCATATTCTTTTTGGACAACCCTTCGAGGAAAAAAAACTCAGCCATGTTTTGGAAGATTTGAATCGAAAAGAAAAGAACATTAAAGGATAGATAAGTTTTTTAAAGACATTTCAGATATGGAGACATAGGATTGGCTTTCAGATAAGTCTTTTGGGAGCAGATCGTAAGGCTTTTGGCCTGTGCTCTTGTTTACCAGGGAAGATGGAGGATTGGCTTACTGAAGCTTTGAATGGTTGGAGAGTTAGAGGAAAATCATGAATCTTATGAGACATGCAGCTCCTGTGAGAGGTTTGGAAAGAAAGAAATAGGATGATTTTCAAAGATAAATCCTATTCTTTCGGTTTTTTTGGGTAACAATTCACAAATTACATCTTCGTTATGGTGTCTTAGTCACAATAAATTCTTTTGTAATTATAGCCTAGATCAAATCCTCCAAATTTGGGAGGTTGTGCTGCTTTAGTTGATGTTTGGGAGGGGGCCTCCTCGCCCCTCTTCCCTAAGGCTGTGCCTTTTTCCTGTTTAATATATATTAGTTTCTTATCAAAAAAAAAAAAAAAAAAAAAAAAAAAAAAAGACATTTCAGATATTATTATGTTTTCTCTTCTAGAAATTCTCTAAAAGGACTATTAGCATTATAATTTTCTTTAATTAATGCCAATTCCAGAAGATTTAATTAACTTCTCTATCTTTCTACTTTGCGGACTGTAGCCCATTGTACATTTCATCCTCTTCATGGAAATTTTCTATTTTTGCCCCAAGAAGAAAAGAGCAAAGAAGAATACAAGAGTCCAATCCTAAATAGATACCAGCAGTGAAGGATGGAGAACTAACCACCATATTGCATGTTGGGTTCATGCGAAGCATATACATTCACAGGATGAACATTGCTAATACTTGTTCCTGCATCCATAGATACTTTTTGCTCTATGGAATCCCTTGACGGTCCGATAATCACCGCATTTGGAGAAGGATTTGTTGAAGCAATCCTTCCACCTTTGGGGGAGAGTTGCTGATAGTGAATCGGGAAAAAATGCCAGAGGTAAACATCAGTTCAAAACGTATGAACATGTAAAGCAAATACAAGGAAAAGCATCTAGAGGGATTGAGGAGCATTACCGGCTCTTTCATGTTATCTGGCCTAAGAGATCTTTCTCCTGCATAAATAATTGATTGTTCAGTGCCCCTATAGAGGACAGAAGTACTTAGAAAATGCATATTTTCAGTAGAGAAAATAAAAGAAGAATTCATCTTTCCACATAAAATTTCCAACAAGTTCATACACACACTCGCCTTATATTACTGCAACTTAGAAGAAGGTTGCATAATCGGAAAATATTTTTCCCCTCAACAAATTAAGACCAGGAAGAATAAAGTGGATTAACTAGTACTTATGGCCTACTAAATCTTATCAAGTAATAATCAAAACACTTTCTCAGTCTACGTAGATCTTAGACAGATCTATTATTATTGACTATCAACCCACCACAAAGGGCATTCATTACATGGTCAGCAGGTCCACTGTCAACTCCAAGACTGGAAGGAAAAAAGTAGAAAAAACAAAACTACAATGATTTAGCTCTCTGTCGGTGCACTTTTTGGCAGAGAACACCCATAGTACAGCAAACAAAAACCCTAGTATCACAGAAGCAGCACTATACCGGGTAAATCAAAATGTTCTTCAGCAAACAATGTAACGCAAACACTGTACATTCCCAATTCACATACCCAAAAAAGCAAAAACCAATCGCTCCTGAAAGCACCCATGTTCAATTTCGCAAAATAAGAACAAGATCTCACCAATCCAGAAGTTGACACGGCACAATTCCGCAAAACAACAGACGGGTTACACGAGGAAGAAGAAGAACAAGAACAAAAAATCGAAACAAGGATAAGAAATTAATCAGTGGTCAAACAAGATGCAGAGAGAACATACCACCAATAGGAACGATTCGATCCTGGTCCTCGTCGGGGCGTTCCATAAAGAGAGAGATCCAGAAACAGAAGTGAGCTAAGAAAATCTGAAAGACAAGCAGATTGGGAAGAGAAAATTGAAATTGGGAGAAGGGGGAGAAAATCAAACGGGAAAATTTGAGAGGGATTTTGGGATTTGAATGGAAGAGAATAAAAAGGGTTTTAGGTTTTACGAGCCAATGATTTTTACCAAATCGAAAAAGAAAAAAAAAAATAGAGAAAAGCTGAGAATTTAATTGAAGAATTGAATCGAAATTTGGCTGTCTATGGCGGTTTGTGCTTAAAAACCTTTGCTGGCGGAGGCCCAAAAGCAATCCGCATGCCGAAGACCTTACTCTATAATTTTAAATCCCAAAAGTAAACATTTAAATATTTTCTAAAACATTTTCTCAAAATATATATTATTATATATAATTTTAAAAAAAATTAAAGAGAGAAGATATTCATATTCTCCTCAACATTAGAGTAAATAAATAACGATAATAATTTAGGTCCCGTTTGGTTCGTGATTTGAAAATTGTTTTCGAAAATAAAGAATTTAACAGAAAACGAAAACAAATTTCTTATTTCTATTATATCTGAAAACATGTTTGGTTCCAATTTAAAACTTTAAATTTGAATTCAAAAATTGAAAAACTGTGTTTGGTTATGAATTCGAAAATGCATATTTGCTAAAATTAATTTTTTTTTAAGAAAAAATTAATTTAATATAATTATTTTTATATTTGATTTGATTTTTATTCATTTTTAGAGATATTAGAAATCAATGTTGTTAGAGATGGTTCTTCAAACAAAAATTGTTGGAATTGAAATTATAAGAAAAAAAAATATACTAGATATAGTTGTATTGTAGGAAACTTTTGATTTGTAGAGTGGAGTATATAAAAATAGATAGGATCATGTAAAAAATAAAAATAACAACCAAAACATCAATATCAATCATACACAATATCTACGCAACAACAATTTTATATTTTTTTTCTTTAGAGTTTGAGAGAATTTGGACATAAAAAACAGAAAATGTGTGTTTGTAGATGATTAACATTGTTTGATGAAAAGAATGATGTATCATGTGTTTCTAAAGTTGTATCTCGTGTTTCCCTTATTTTGAAAACAAAATTGGAAAACAATGAAAACATCATTTTATCGTTTCTGAAAACATGTCATTTTCTGAGTTTTTTTCGAAAATTGTTTTTGAAAATAGGTATACCAAACACATTTTCATTGTTTTCCTTGTATTTTTTATTTTCGAAAATATAAAAACGAAAACGGATCATGAACCAAACGGGGTCTTAGCTTTCCATATATTTCTTTTAAAAAAAATAATAATTATTATAATATATTTTTATAGACTTTAACACATTTAATTTAGGCAAAGCAAGTTTAGCTCAACGGTAATTAGCATGTACCTTTGTACTAAAAAAAAAAATTAATTTAGCCTTAAACTTTAAATATATATATATATATATATAGCTCTTGTGATCCTTGATCTAATTTCAAAATGTTTGGTGCATGCTTTAAATTAATGGGCTTTCTATATTTATTTTTTAAAAATAATAATATGTATTTATTTGACTTTTGAAGCATTCATTTTAATAGGTAGACATTTTTTAAAATAGTTATTTGAATTATTGGCATTTCAAAATGTTTATTGTAGTCTCTAAACTTTTAGGAAAATAACTATTCTAGTCTTTTATTATTGTGATGTGATATGATATTTGACTATTTGATACTCATTTTAGTCGAAACACATGGCTCTAATACATATTTGTGATGGCAGTATATATATATTTTTTATTATTGAAGCTAAATTTTGACATGTTTAATAATTGATTGCATCCGTTATAAAAAAAATAATTGATTGCATCAGCAAACTAATGATGACAATATAATTTCCTACTTTTTTTAGCTTAGTGGTTAAAATGGACATTTTAGATGTTAGTGAACAAAACTGAGATAATTTTCAAGCCAATTAGAAATTGACTCATCATTATTTTTAATGATATTTTTATTTAATTTTGGGGTGTGTCGCAAAGTAACACATATCTCAAAATTAATTATGGCAAAATAAGAAAGGTCACATGTCCTCTTTGTGGTCGTCTAATTGCGCAAATGGTCATGATCAAATCCAACGATGGTTAAACTCAAGATCGAATGATAATTTAGTCTAAAAATTTAATTTAGCCTAAAGTTCATGAAATTAAATTAAAGTATGTTAAGTTCATAAAGTTAGGTTAAATTGGATTCAATTTAAACCCAAGATCATTAAGGTAATTGGGCCTAAAGCCCAAAAATCATCCAAGCCCATGGATAGCCCCAAGTCCAACTTAAGCCCAAACCCACGAAGGCCTTTGGAAAACTTCTTGACTCATTTAAAGGGGGGTAACAGAAAGAAAGGAAAAAGTGAAAGATTGAAGCTCTTAGAAGACTCTGAATAGTGAAGCTCTGATCCTCCTACAAGACTTGAAGATTGAAGCTCCAATCCTCCTGCAAAAACTTTGAAGATTGAAGTTCATATCCTGCTGCAAGATTCAGAAGATTGAAGCTTCCTACAGGACTCTAAAGATCGAAGCCTCTGCAAGATTAAGAAGATCGAAGTTCTCTACAAGACTCTGAAGATCGAAGCTTCTGCAAGGCAGAATTTTGAAGCTCTAAGCCAGAATCAAAGAATCCAGAGAAAGACTCTTCAAGACTTCTTGAAGACTAAAGACCCTTCAAAATTAGAAGACTTCAATAATCCTTGAAGACTAAAGACTCTTCAAGACTTCAAGACTCACAAGACAAAACCCTAGAATTCTCTCTAGTCTCCCTCTTAGAGAAAGACTCCCACAAGTCTTTTGCCTCCTAGACTTAGAGACATACCGGTGTAACCTTTGTGGTTATTGTGTCTTTGAAGAAAATTTTCAACGAAGAAATCAAGGAGTCGCTGCGTTTTCGTTCATTGGAGCATTGTTAGCGAAGAACGGTCAAGTCTACAACGAAGGTTTGTAACAGTTCTTTCCCGTTTCTTTAGAAAAACATGAAAATAAATTTAGATTTAATTTTCCAGCATGTTTATAGCAATTTCCATCAACTTTAAAGCATGTGTAAAGTTTATTTTGCCTTTTCGTAACGGTATTTTAATGTTAATTAATATACGACGTAAGGTCCATTCGATGCGCTTCCGCTGCGTATGGGCTTTCATCCCCTTCACCTCCTCCACCCCTATTACTAATGTCCATCCTATGGTTACGAGACGTAAAAAGGGTATTTTTAAACCCAAAACCTTTCTCTCTATGTCCACTGATGCATATCTCGATTGTGAGCCTCCTAATGTTAAGGAGGCCTTGAAATCTTCTCACGGGCGTGCTGCTATGCAAACTGAATATGATGCTCTCATACATAATGAGACTTGGGAGTTGGTTCCTCTTCCTTCCAATAAGAAGATCGTTGGATGCAAATGGGTTTTTCGAGTTAAAAGAAATTTTGATGACACTATCTCTCGGTATAAGGCTCGCTTGGTGGCCAAAGACTTCCATCAAACTGTTGATCTCGATTATACCGAGACCTTTAGTCCTGTGGTCAAACCTATTACTATTCGAATTTTACTAACGCTTGTTCTTTATCATGGTTGGACTATTTGACAGATTGATGTTAATAACACCTTTTTACATGGAACTCTTGATGAATCGGTTTACATGGAGTAACCCTCTGGCTTTAAAGTTGGTGGTAATAATAATCTTATGTGCAGACTTAAAAAGGCCCTATACGGCCTCAAACAAGCCCCGAGAGCATGGTATGAAAAACTTAGTACATTTTTACATTCTTTGGGCTTTATAAAATCAAAGGCTGATACTTCTCTGTTGATTCGCCATTTTTATTCTGCTACCTGCTATATCTTGATATATGTCGATGATATTATTATACTTGGAAGTTCATCTGCTGAGGTTGATAAACTTATTACCTGTTTAAATGCTTGATTTTCCTTGAAAGACCTTGGTAAACTTAGCTACTTTTTGGGTGTTGAAGTTTCTTATCCAACAACTGGTGGTTTATTTCTTTCCCAAAGCTCTTATGTCACTGACATTCTTTCTCGAGCAAAAATGTTGGATGCTAATAGTATTGCTACCCCCATGGTGAGTGGCTCCATTGTGTCTGCTCATCATGGTGAACTATTTTCTGATCCTTATCAATATCGTAGCATTGTGGGGACCCTTCAGTATGTTACTCTTACTCGGCCGGAAATATCATATAATGTGAACAAAGCTTGTCAGTTTATGCATTCTCCAAAGCTAATACATTGGCAGCTAGTTAAACGTATCCTTCGGTATCTAAAGGGTACTCTCAATAATGGTCTCCTACTCTCTAGGCCACGCTCTTTATCTCTAGTGGGATTTGCTGATGCTGACTGGGCCTCTGACCTTGATGACTGAAAATCAACCGTGGGTGTTTTTGTCTTTGTTGGCGGTAATCGAATTTCTTGGTGCTCCAAGAAACAAAGCACTATCTCTCGGTCGAGTACTGAAGCTGAATATCAGAGCTTAGCTACAATATCTGTTGAATTGGTTTGGATTTCTTCTCTTTTTTCTGATTTGCGTATTAATCTTACTAAACCTCCTATTATTTGGTGTGATAACTTAGAAGTTGTTCATTTGAGTGCAAACCTGATTCAACATGCTTAAACCAGGCATGTTGAACTCGACATATACTTTGTTCGTGATCTTATGCGCAACAAAAAGATCCAAATTCAACATATTCCCGCAACAGAACAAATTGTTGACATCTTTACTAAGCCTTTATCTATTGTTTCTTTCAATAAGCTGAAATACAGGTTCAATGTTTATGATGCCACTGCCATTGGCTTGCCGGGGGGGGGGGGGGGGGGGGGGGGTGTTAAGATAGCCCACTAATGTGTTATTTGATCCAATCTTTACTTGTATTTGTCTCGGCTCATTATAATCAACCCATATTATTTTCTCTGTTCTGTGCTCAACCCATATGTTTGATTCTAGGGTTGGTGCCATTTTCATGTATTCGGTTGAAGGAAAGAACGTTCTAGAGAGAGTGAGGATGAGAAAATTTTTCAGAATATTTTTGTAGGAGTTTTTCTCCCCAGGCCTTTACATATGGCTTGATTGTATGTGATTTCTATATATAAATGCATAGGGTTTTCTCCTGCATATTCTTCTTATTCTTTTATTTTTCTTGTTTGTTAATTCTTATAAGGGTTTTTTTTTTTTAAAAAAAAAAAGTTCAAGTAAAAACGAAATGGATAAAACACCAATTGTCATCTAAAAATCAATGGTTTGATCTCCCACCTTTACAACGGTTGAACTTTAAAAAAAAAAAATTAAAAACACGGTTGCCTTGTATAATATTTGAAAATTTATTTGAATGGATGCCTATGTTCATGAATTTAATACACAATGTACAAATAATTATGAGTGACAAATAAATTGGGCCAACAAAATTATCGATAATCTAGTTCATTATATAGCGTAAGAATAACACTATTTAATTGTAAAAAAAAATGAATAACACTATTTATTTATTATTATTTTTTTTACAACACATAGAGGTGGGAGGACTCGAACCACAAGCCTCTGGTCTATTAGGTGTGATTTGATGCATTATTTGTATTGGTGAGGATAGAGTGTGTCTTTATATTAGAAGCTAAAGGTATAAATTTAATATTGGGAGATAAGTGAATCAGTAGAAGTTTTTTTAAAAAAATAAAACAGAAATAATTTTTTCAAAAAAAAAATAAATAAAACAGAAATAATTTTTTCAAAAAAAAAAAAAAAACAAAAACAGAAATAATAATAGATGGATTATATTGTTTTTTAGTCCAATTTCACCAATGTCCCAAATAAACATAATTATCATTAATATGTTTGAATGCATTAATTAGTATATTTCACATTCTCAAGAAAAAAAAATCAGTATATTTCACTTACCAAAATACCCTTGTTGTAATCAAATCAAATTTAGATTAATATTATATTTTATTACTAAGTTTTTATGTTTTTCAAACAAGGAAAAATTATAGTATATTAAATTTGATTTTTTTTTTTATCAAAATTACATCTCAGATTCATATTTCCATTAAATGTCAAAATTTGTATTATCCTTGATTTATGAATCTTGATTTTCCATTTCCATTTGTATTTTCCATTATTGCTGTTGTTTTGTTTTGTTTTTCTTTAAAAATTAGTATATTTCACTTACCAAAATACTCTTGTTGTAATCAAATCAAATTTAGATTAATATTATATTTTATTACTAAGTTTTTACGTTTTTCAAACAAGGAAAAATTATAGTATATTAAATTTGATTTTTTTTTATCAAAATTACATCCCATATTCATATTTCCATTTATTGAAGGAGAAAATTTGACGAATCACAAATTCCCACGTCATTATTTAAAATTAATGACGAAATTACAAATAATTAAATTTGGGACCAATTATAAATTGACATGTGTCCCAAATTTAATTTGAAAGCAAAGTTGGCCAATTATGAGTTTATAGAGCCAAATTTCTATTTGATCAATTAATTAAAATTAAATTATTTTGATCAAATTAATTAATTTGACCAAATAATTAAAAAATAATAATTATTTGGATCAAATTTGAGTCTTTTAAATATTTGGATCATATGGTATTGGGTCAAATATGAACTAGACCCAAGACTAAGTAGTTGAGCCTAAGACCAATAAAGCCCAAGCCCAAGTTGTTGGCCCAAAAGTCACCAGGGCCCGTCCAGCGAGAACTCTATAAATAGAGAGATTCTCTTCCATTTTAAAGGGGGAGAAAGAAAGGAAGAAGAGAAAGCTCTCAGAAGAAACCGAAGATTGAAGCTCATTCCGCAAAACCGAAGATCAAAGCGTAGATCCTCATCAAATTCAGGCTGCAGAACTGAAGAACGAGGCTCTGATCATCTTCAAATCCCAACATAGAACTGAAGGACGAAGTTCAGATCCTCTTCTAAACCCACTGCAGAATCAAAGATCGAAGCTCAGATCCTCGTCAGATTCAGCTACAGAACTGAAGAACAAGGTTCCGATCATCCTCGAATCCTGTCGCAAAACTGAAGAACGAAGCTAAGATCCTCTTCAAATCCCGCCGCAGAATTGAAGATCAAAGCTCAAATCCTCTCTAAATCCTGTTGCAGAATTGAAGAACGAGGCTCCGATCATCTTCCAACCTCAAGAACAAGCTGCAAAGCCCTTGAGACAACTCCAATCTCAAGAACAAGTTGCAAAGCCCTTGAGACAACTTCGATCTCAAGAACAAGCTGCAAAGCCCTTGAGATGACTTCAAATTCGAGAACAAGCACTCCAGCCCTCGAGCGAAACACATTCACACAAAAGAGAGCGAATCAAAGGATTATGTATTAGAGATTGTACACTCACACGCATATTGCATCAATACAAATATATTGTTTATTCCACGTGTCTCCATCTCCGAAGTTACGTGTAAACAAATTGGCATGCCTAGTGGGACCATATCTACCTCTCATCTCTTTCTTTTATCTCAAAACACAAGTATACACATGTCGTTCAAGACTTCCTCAATGGTCGTTGTCATGAACAAGTCTTACATAGGTTCTACTGCTCATTGTTGCTTCAATGAACTGACGTTGCAAGAAGATGAAGCTTCTATCGTTGCAGGCCAAGAAACAACATTGCAGGGGGCATATACTAATGACAAGTTTCTTGTTAAGTATAACCCTTTGTTTGAACCTGATTCTGACGTAGTGACTGTCATGATGACTGAGACAAGGACTATGAAAGAACGAATGACTGAGATGCAGGAACACATCAACACCTTGATGAAGGCGATTGAAGAAAAAGATTCTCAAATCGCACAACTAAAGACCCAAAATTAGAACCAACATATCGTCGAATCAAGTCAAATCCAAGTCATAAAAAATCATGACAAAGGAAAGACTACAGTGCAAGATGATCAGCACAGTGTTCTACTTCGGTCGCTTCACTATCCATCCAACAACTCCAAGATATGATCACAAACTGTATTAGAGCTCAGTACGGTGGACCTACTCAAGATTCTCTCTTGTATTTCAAACCTTATACTAAGAGGATTGATAACTTGAGAATGCCGATCGGGTATCAGCCACCAAAATTTCAGCATTTTGATGGAAAGGGTAATCCTAAACAACATATTGCCCACTTCATTGAGACATGCGAGAACGCTGGTATTCGAGGGGACCTACTAGTCAAGCAGTTCGTTCGAACACTTAAGGGAAATGCTTTTGACTAGTACACTGATCTAGAACCTGAGTCAATAGACAGTTGGGAGGAATGCGAAAAAGAATTTTTGAATCGCTTCTACAGCACTAGACGAACTGTTAGCATGTTTGAGCTCACCAACACTAAACAACGAAAAGGTGAACTCGTTGTTAACTACATAAATCGCTGGAGAGCCATGAGTCTAGATTGCAAAGATCGCCTCACTGAACTCTCTTTCGTTGAGATGTGTATTCAAGGCATGCACTGGGAACTCTTTTACATCCTTAAAGGTATAAAGCCTCGCACCTTTGAAGAACTAGCAACTCGCGCCCACGATATGGAGCTAAGTATTGCTAGTCGAGAAAACCAAGACATTCTACTCCCTAACACGAGGAAAGAAGGAAGGAATGACGAAGAGACTATAGAAGAATTTATGGTTGTAAACACAACCTTTCCCAAGTCGTCTTCGAAAGAAAAACGACAAACAAATGGAACACATCACTTAACATTAAAGGAAAGATAGAAGAAAATCTATCCTTTTTTTTTATGCTGACATCCCTTATATGATGGAACAGCTACTGGAAGCTCAACTGATAGAGCTTCCTAAGTGTAAACGACCAGAAGAGATGGAGAAAGTCGATGATCCTAAGTATTGCAAGTATCATATTGTTATTGGTCATCCAGTAGAAAAATGTTTCGTCCTAAAGGACTTAATTCTAAAGCTAGCTAAGGAAGGAAAAATTGAGCTCGACCTTGATGAAGTATCCCAATCAAATCTTGCTACAATCAAAGGAAAGAGCAAACATCAAAGAAAAAAGAATCCTAAGAAACCTCAACCTATGAGGAAGAGAAGTAAAGAGTTTTCTCAACCTTGACAGCCGGTGACTTTGAATGAATTCTTCTCCAAAACTTTCCACAAAAAAGGAAAAATAAAACCTTGCAGCTTCTTACTGCATCGACGTAGAAGAAGTTGACAATTCCAATAAGGGTGAACAAAGGACCTCCGTCTTCGATCACATCAAGCCTCCAACTACTCGTCCTTCGGTATTCCAAAGAATGAGTATGGCCACGACAGAAGAAGAAAATCAATCTTTGGTGTCCACCTTCACTCGACCTTCAACTTTGCAAAGGCTAAATGTCTCCAAATCGAAGAAAGTTCGATCTTCAACATCTGTCTTTGATCGCCTCAAAGTAACAAACGATCAAGCTAAAAGAAAGATGGACAACTTGGAGTTGAAACTTTTCGATGAAGTAAACAACGACGAGAAGCTTCATAGTAGCATCCCGTCACGTATGAAGAGGAAGTTTTCTGTTCTCATAAATACGGAAGGTTCCTTGAAGGTGAAGCCAAATCTCATTATCCTAACCAATCCTACAAGTCAAGGATCTGATCAAGACCATGATGAAGATAAGGGCTTTTAAAATATAAAAACTCCTTATCGTAAGAGTCTAAACTGCATGATGCTCCTAGCCCACATGAGCTTAAAAGGTGAGTGTAAAAAAATCCTGAACTACGTTATGACTTGATCCCTATTCCTCAAGGGTACGTATGCAGCTTAAAGAAAACTTTAAGTTCAGTCTCTATAAACAAAAAAAGAAAGTGCAACAAATATTGAAGCACGACAAGACAAATTGAAGAAACTCCTCACTACTGGGGGCAACACGACAAATTGAAGTTGTACACTGTTATAAGTGTGAAGCTACGGGTTGGATGAATAAAAGAAGACTTCATTCCTCCAAATTCAATGTTTCTCTAGCTCAAGTTCGATGTTTCACTCACCCTAAGTTCGTTGTTCCCTCTTCTTCAAGTTTGAAGGTGTTCACGTTGCTTCGCTGAAGGAATTTCCCCTAAGTTCGAAGTTTCTCACGTTGATGCGTTGCAGTTCCTTCTCTCCAAGTTCGAAGGTTTCTCTTGCGCTTCGTTGCAGTCTCCTTCTCTCCAAGTTCCTACGATTCGCTGCAGTTCCTTCTCCAAGTTCGAAGGTTTCTCCTGCACTTCGTTGCAGTTTCTCTCCAAGTTTGAAGGTTCTCATGCGTTTCGTCGCAGTTCCTTCTTCAAGTTTGAAGGTTCTCTCGCGCTTCGCTACAATTCATTCTCTCCAAGTTCGAAGGTTATTCTACGCTTTTATGCAGTTTCTTCTCTCCAATTTTGAAGGTTCTCCTACGCTTTGATCTTCGTTGTTCCTTCTCCAAGTTCGAAGGATCACAAAGTTCGAAGGTTCTCCTGCGCTTCGTTGCAGTTACTTCTCTTTAAGTTCGAAGGTTTCTCATGCGCTTCGCTGCAATTCCTTCTCTTCAAATTCGAAGGTTCTTCTGCACTTATTCTCTTCAAGTTCGAAGGTTTCTTCTGCGCTTCGCTGCAGTTCCTTCTCTCCAAGTTCGAAGGATTTCATACGCTTCGCTGCAGTTCCAGCTTCCTCAAAGTTCAAAGGTTCTCCGCCGCTGTCGTTTCTTCCTCAAATTTGAAGGTCCTTCATCGTCGTCGTTTCTTCTTCAAGTTTGAAGGTCCCTCATCGTCGTCATATCTTCTTCAAGTTGAGAATTTCTATCGTTCATTCATCAAGCTCAAAGGTTCTATAGATCCATTTAAAAGTTGGGAGGCTACGCCATTGTTTTGTCTCTAAGAGTTGTCGCTCTGACTTGACTTCATCTTCAAATGTTGGTGGTTGACAACTTCGACCTCGCTTCATCTTCAAAGGTTGGCGGTGCAAGTGGGCAAGTGACCAGCCTGCATTCTGCCTGAATTAGGGGTTGATCACTACCTGAGACAAGATCATGAAGGGCAAGTGATCATCCTGGATTCTGCCTGAATCAGGGGTTGATCACTGCCTGAGGCAAGATGTGAAGGGCGAGAGACCATCCTGAATTCCGCCTGAATCAGGGGTTGATCACTGTCTGAGGCAAGATGAGAAGGGCGAAAGACCATCCTGAATTCCATCTGAATCAGGGGTTGATCACTGCCTGAGGCAAGATGCGAAGGGCGAGAGACCATCCTAAATTCTGCCTGAATCAAGGGTTGATCACTGCCTGGGGCAAGATGAGAAGGACGAGAGACCATCCTGAATTCCGCCTGAATCAGGGGTTGATCACTGCCTGAGGCAAGATGAGAAGGGCGAGAGACCATCCTGAATCATGGGTTGATCACTGCCTGAGCCAAGATGTGAAGGGCGAAAGACCATCCTGAATTCCGCCTGAATCAGGGATTAATCACAGTCTGAGACAAGATGTGAAGGGCAAGAGACCATCCTGAATTGCGCCTGAATCAGGGGTTGATCACTGCCTGAGGCAAGAAAAGTGAAAGAATGACCACCCCTGCAGGAAACTACAGTCATTAAAGTGACTGGTCTAGACAGGTGGTGAAATCACTGCAGGTGAATTTGGCGATGATTGTTGCACGAAACTTACACATTCAAGCAAGAAAGAAACAAATTGCAAAAGAAAAAAAAAAGAAAGAAGAAAAGAAAAACGAAAATAAATAAAAAAAACGAAAATTATAAAAAATAAAAAAAATAATAAAAAAAATTATTAAAAAAAAAAAGAAAGTTTCCTACCTGAATCCTTTCTTGAATGCTATTTGCAATTGATGTGTGCTCTCCCCTACTCTGAGGTTTAACCCTATTTATAGAAGGAAAAGTTTGGATTCAAATAGATAAATCTTATCTCCAACGACAATCTTCATCATTGGGATGAATTCAAATATAAATCTTATCTCCAACGACAGTCTTCATCAATTTTGGGATGGGTTCAAATATAAATCTTATCTCCAACGACAATTTTCATCAATTTTCGAATGGGTTCAAATTTTAACCCAAAAGTATGAGATTTGATTTAAATCAAATTGGGAGATAAATTCAAATTGATTGGGCAGACTCCTAAGTTGATTTAGATTGAATTAAACTGAATTTGAGTATAATCCAACTCTTATCACAAATCAAATTTTCTAAGTTCCATATGAAAATTCTTATTCCAAATTCCCACCAAATTTTGGATGCAATTTTAAATTTACTTAAATTAAAGTTTGGCCATAATCAAAATTTTGTCCCAAACTTAAGTCCAAATTAAAGTTGCCGCCAAACAAGAAAATCAAGATTTTGTCCAAAATTTAAATTTCGATTAATTGGCGTAAAATATGTGTCAAGCAAGAAAAAAAATCAAAATTAAGAATTGACTTCATGTTTTGATTAAATTGACACATCAAATGGAATCAAAATCAAGAACAAATGCTCTGCATTTTGATTCCAAAATATCTTTTTCGAGATTCACTCACACATAACTTGTGCATAAATCTAAAAAATGGGGCATTTGTTGAAGGAGAAAATTTGACCAATCACAAATTCCCACGTCATTATTTAAAATTAATGACGAAATTACAAATAGTTAAATTTGGGACCAATTATAAATTGAAATGTGTCCCAAATTTAATTTGAAAGCAAAGTTGGCCAATTATAAGTTTATAGAGCCAAATTTCTATTTGATCAATTAATTGAAATTAAATTATTTTGATCAAATTAATTAATTTGACAAAATAATTAAAAAATAATAATTATTTGGATCAAATTTGGGTCTTTTAAATATTTGGGTCATATGGTATTGGGTCAAATATGAACTAGACCCAAGACTAAGTAGTTAAGCCCAAGACCAATAAAGCCCAAACCCAAGTTGTTGGCCCAAAAGTCACCAGGGCCCGTCAAGCGAGAACTCTATAAATAGAGAGGTTCTATCTTCCATTTTAAAGGGGGAGAAAGAAAGGAAGAAGAGAAAGCTCTCAGAAGAAACCGAAGATTGAAGCTCCTTTTGCAAAACCGAAGATCAAAACTCAGATCCTCATCAAATCCAGCTGCAGAACTGAAGAACAGGGCTCTGATCATCTTCAAATCCCTACATAGAACTGAAGGACGAAGTTCAGATCCTCTTCCAAACCCACTGCAGAATCAAAGATCGAAGCTCGGATCCTCGTTAGATTCAGCTACAAAACTGAAGAACAAGGTTCCGATCATCCTCGAATCCTGTCGCAAAACTGAAGAACGAAGCTAAGGTCCTCTTCAAATCCCGCCGCAGAATTGAAGATCAAAGCTCAAATCCTCTCCAAATCCTGTTGCAGAATTGAAGAACGAGGCTCCGATCATCTTCCAACCTCAAGAACAAGCTGCAAAGTCATTGAGACAACTTCGATCTCAAGAACAAGCTGCAAAGCCCTTGAGACGACTTCAAATTCGAGAACAAGCGCTCCAGCTCTCGAGTGAAACACATTCACACACAAGAGAGAGAATCAGCGGATTGTGTATTAGAGATTGTACACTCACACACATATTACATCATGTACAAATATATTGTTTATTCGACGTGTCTCTATCTCCGAAGTTACGTGTAAACACCATAAATGTCAAAATTTGTATTCTCCTTGATTTATGAATCTTGATTTTCCATTTTCATTTTTATTTTCCATTATTGTTGTTGTTTTGTTTTGTTTTTCTTTAACCCTAATTTCATTATGCCAACCACTTTTAAGTTTTTCACTCTACATTTGTTCTACATTTGTTATGTTATATGTATTTTATTTTTTTCATAACCATTTAAGACAAATGATTTTGACATTAATTATATTAACAGTGTTTTGAAGGGAATAAAAGTAAATGGACTTATCTATTTGACTTCATTTATTAAAAAGTGTAGACATTGTTTGTTATAGGCAATTTTGGACCACCCCGATATACAAGGAGCTGACGAGGACAACCGGGGAGGAATCGGGCTGAGAGATGGACCAAGGAGGCAAAACCGGCAAGTGAGACGGGCCAAGGCCGAGGCCGAGCACATGAGCGGGTCGAGCCCGTTCGGTCTCGTCTGGTCCCCACCGCCTCTGGATGCTCCGGTTTCGCCTGGTTTGACCTAAAACGCCTCCGAAACCCTAAAAAGGCTAGGAGGATGAACATGTATTTATATCCCTCTTCGCCACTGAAGAGGGGATCCCGAATTCTATCCCTAAACTCTACTCTCTATTCTCTGCTTTCTCCTTTTGCTCTTACTTTTCCACGCCCTACCGTTCTGTTTGTTGACTTAAGCATTGGAGCCGGTGTGGCGAGCACCACACCGGTGTGCAGGTTTACTGTCTTGCAGGCCACGTCTTCCCCCCTCAACTACAAATTTACCATTGGTGGCACGTGAAGGTCAGGTGAGATCCTCTAGCCAAAATCGACCATCAACATTGTTGAAAATAATAGATAAAATAGACAGATTTGGAGAATGGGTATTCTTTTAAGGTTATTTCTGTAGTTAACCCATAATTTATTTTTATAAAATGGGTACTTGAAAAAATATATTTTTTCTCCATTTTATTTAGTGTTGGAATTTAAGTAAAACTGAAGAATATTAATTAAACTAAAATTTACTAATATACTTGAAATCGATTAAAGAATTTAAACCTAGCAATCTAATCATAGTTTAATGGATAAGATATTCATTACCGTACCAAAAGTCGATAGCTCGATCCCTACCTCGTAATTGTTGTATTAATTTTTTTTTAAACAATTCAAATTACCTTTTTATCATAGAGAGATGAACAAATTAATTATATATATAGAGAGAACCATATAAGTAAAAAAAAATCCAAAATTCATATAAAAACAATTATAGTAAAAATAATATAACGATAGAATTGTGATGCCACAGGCCACCAAGATATGGAATTCGAATTCGACACCTGGTGGGGAAGAGGTCATCCAATAGAGGGATGGCTCGAAGCCAAACATGCTAGACTTTAATTTAAAGTTTCTATGGTTGAGCCGCCAAAAAGATACACTTGTTGGTATAGGTAGTAGCTAGCTACCAAATCTTAAGTCTTTCTCAATCTTATTTACAAATCTTCAAGATCCTTCTCATTCATATGTGGTCTCGATTCATTCATCCACCTCTACTCTACTCAAACATCATACTATTAGAAATTTGAGTAGTCAAAGCTATTGTATCATACAATGTTCTTAGATTAGATTTGTCTCACATATACTTGAGATTCAACAGATGATTGCCCCTATAGCATAGTGCCTAAGTTAGTAGCAGGACAATATCAATCTACTATACTCTGGTAAATTGAACTAAAACTGAACATTATCACATTGGAACATAAGCTTTATAGGGTCAGGTTGCTTGGTATAAGGACTTTCTTCCAATATATCCTTATTTGGTATACAAGATTTATGAAGTTGACCATGAGAATAAAGTATTCTCAGACATCACTTAAAGTTCATAAACAAGAGTCGCATCCTTAACAAATGCATAATGAAAACATGTGGCTTTATAATTTAGGTTTTGCCAACTATTGTTTTCAAATTAAATTTGGAACCTAGGACAATTTATAATTGGTCTTAATTTTAATCATTTGTAATTTTGTTATTAATTTAGGATAAGACGTGACAATTTGTGATGGCAAAAATTTCTTATTCGACAATTGTTTATTAAAATATATTTCTTTATATTTTTTAGGACAAAATACACATTTTTTGTCCCTGAGGTTTGATGTTGATGTCTATTTGGTCCCAAAGTTTCAAAAGATACACTTTAGTCCCAAATGTTTGAAAAATAGTTTTAAATTGTTCATGAGTTAATCTAATCGTTAGTTGACTAATGGAAAAATAACGTCACATGTTGAGATAACAAATTTTAAATGAAGTGGATAAATTTTATTATTTTATATTAATTTTTTAGATTACATGACTTTTCTTTCTTTTTTTTTCCTTCACCATCCTTCTTCCCCCATTTTTTCTCTTTCTAAAACGTCCACTCTTCAAATCTCTCCCTCATCCAAATCTTTTTGTAACAATCACCCTCCTTTCCATATCTAACCCTAACAAATGGCCAGCAATTTCATCCTGATCTCCATGCTCGTTCTCTCCCATCCCTACTCTATTCTCTCTCCCACCATTCTTTCTCTTCTTCACTGTTCTCCCCTTCTTCATCTTTTTAATTAGATTGGTATTGTACCTGCAATCATCTATGGTTGAGCAAAGAACAAACTTCATTTTGCTAAAAAATACAACAAAGAAAAAAAATTCAAATCTCCAAAATTTAATTAATATACGGACGATTACTTTCTAGTTTAATAAAAACGAGAGTTGGAATTCTATCAATTGTTTTCAAACAAAAAAAAAATATGTTGGAAAATCAACAAAGAAAATGGAGAAATCTAATTTTTGTAGTTACAACTTTCAAATGAAACCGCGGGAGAAAAGTGCAATTTTGTATGCCTTCTAAAAACTCTCTCTATGAGTGTTTCACTTGTGTCTATCCTTTGTCTCTCTAGAAGGTTTTATCTCTCTAAAATGGCATTAATTCAAGAATATAACAAGTCCAACTTAGCAAATCATCTAAAATGAGAAGAAAAATAAAGATGAAGAAAGCTCATATAGATTACAATTATTAGAGGAGATGAATAGAAGGAAAAGAGAAAAGGAACAAGGGTGAGAGAGAAAGGAAGATGAAGAATGTAAAAAAGGAAAAGGTCATGTAATCTAAAAAGCTAATATAAAATAATAAAATTTATCCATCTCATTTAAATTTGGGGGATTTGCACAAATAGCAAAAACCGGCAAAAGTATTGCAAAAATAGCAAAAAAATAAAATTATTTGAGGAAATAGCAAAAAATACGTTAAATTACGAAAATACCCTTAGTATCTCCAATAGTCTATCAGTCCATATTATTGATAGTCACTGATAGACTTCGGTTAATCGGAGTCTATCAGTAATAAATACCGATAGACTTCGATTAATCGAAATCTATCAGTGATAAATATTGATAGACTTTGATGATAAGCTTCAATTAATCAGAGTCTATTAGTGATAGACACTTATAGACTTTGATTAATCGAAGTCTATCAGTGTGTATCATTGATAGACTCTGATAATCATAATCTATAAGTTTTTATCGTGTTTAATTCAAGCCTATCAGTGATAGCCACTGATAGAAAACAATTTAATTCAAGATTATTAGTTGAGTTTAATTCAAGACTATCAATTTCTATCCATCAGTTTAATTTAAGTCTATCAGTGATAATCACTAATAGAAAACTGTTTAATTCGAGGTTATCAGTTTCTATTGCTGATAGAAATCAATTCAATTCAAGACTATTAGTTTCTATACTGATAGAAACCAATTTACTTGAAGTTTATCAGTTTCTATCAGAAATCAATTTAATTGAAGTTTAATGACTTGTATCACTGATAGAAATTAGTTTAATTCAAATCTATCATTTTCTATCGATGATAGAAATCAGTTAATTGAAGTCTATCAATTTCTATCTCGGATAGAAATCAGTTAATTATCAATTAATTGAAGTCTATCAATGATTGTTACTGATAGAAATCAATTTAATTGAAATCTATCAGTAAAGTATTTTCCATTGCAATCATCTGGGTAATTAGAAACTTATCCAAAATTATTATACTACAATCATAAATTGAACAAAAAATTTAAGTCTCTTATGGTAATTAGAACATAAAATCAAAAAATAACCATTACGAACAAGCGACTCTCAATCAACAATATAATTTTTAAAGCCTAGCACACAAGCTCCGTGACCACCACCATAAAATTGCTATTCTTGTATTCTTTGTATTTTATTATCTATCAATTATAGTCCGGGATAAGCTTCGACGAGTGATAGTTAGTGATAGACTACGATTAACCGGAGTATATCAAGTGATATACTTTGATATACCTATACAAACACTCACCAAAATTGCTATTTTTGTATTCTTGGCATTCTTGAATTAAAAAGAAGGTCAACAAGAGCTTAGCTCAATTGGCATAAATTTGTACTGATAACCACAAGGTTTGTGGTTCCAATCCCTCTCCACACATATCATATCATAAAAAAAATAATAAATAAATAAAAAGAAGAAGAAATAATCATAACAATACCTCAACAACAAAACAGAAGGGAAAAAAACATATTAATCAATTACTCTAGAATATTTCAAAAAAACAATAAGGGTAAAATGAGAATTATTAAAATGTATTATAATTTTTTTGCCATATTTGCAATTCTTTTTACCTTTTATTTTTCCAATAATTTTTGCCATATAAACAGAAAGAAAAAGAATTTAAAAAGTTAGAAAAAAAAAAAAGAAAAAAAAAAAGAAGAAAGAAGCAGCTTGTGATTATTCTAAGGGAAAAGTACATAGATAGTCCAAATATGAGCCCTATATTTTATAAATGTCCAAGTTTATAATTTTTTTTTTTTACAGAAAAGGCTTAATGACCCAAATTTTTTTTCATAAAAATCATTACCCTTTTACGATTTAGCCCTCATATACTCTACTAACCATTTAAAAAAAACCAAAAAAGGAAAGAACCGTTTCCTTCATTTTTTAGACGTGGGTGAAAGAGGGAGAACGAAAAAGGAAAGGGCGTGCAATTGGGGGGGAAAAACCAACAATTTTTTCTTTCGTTCAACCCAAGATTTTTGCTTCGTTTTTCCGGCGATTTTGCGAAGAAGAAGACACAGGAAGTTCGGGAAGAAGACATATCGTTGTTTGTAGAAATCCTCTGGTATATTTCGAACTTCGGAGGTATATTCTTTAGGTCTAGAAATCGAAAAAGGAAGAAAACTCACAATTTGAAGCTTGCTTTTGAACCCACGATTTGTACTGGAATAGGCTTCGTTTTTTTTCCGGTGATTTTGCGAAGAAGAAGACACAGCAAGAGCGCAAAGAAGACGAACCGCTGGTAGCAGAAAACGTCTGGTATATTTCGAACTTCCGAGGTATATTTCAAATAATCTGGTATATTGCTTCGAAATACCTAGTTCATGCGCTGTATTCCCACGGGTTTTTAGGGTTTTTTCTCGTCCACCATCCCTAAGGCGTCAACACTCTGTTTTTTCATAATCCCTTTACTTCTTCGTTGCTGGTATATATGAACCACAAAATATGTATCAGACACATGGTTTATATATTCATCTGTATATATCATATTTTATATATTTCATTTTTTATATACCATATTCCATAGTATACAGAAATATATACCACATGGTATATATGAAACATAAGTATACTGACATATGATATATTTATGTATACTTTGGAATATGGTATATAAAATATGATATATACAGATGAATATATACTGACATTGACTGGAATGAGATATCCCTCTAAATATATTAAATAAACTAAAAACGTACCCATCTAAAAACATGTTTATAATGTATATATATGAAACTGACATTAACTAAAACGATATATCCCTTTGAATATATAAAATATAAAAACTGAAAACGTACCCATCTTCAAAACACTGGAAACCTCCATAAAAGTTGAATAAAGTTTGCCAGAAACCTCCATAAACAACCTAAATACAGCAGAGAAACCACTGGAAAAACTACCGGAAACAAACAAACTTTTGATGAATGGTAAACAATCGAAAATCACCGAAACAAAGCAGATAAAAAAACTTGAAAAACACCGACAATCTTGGAAGAGAAAAAAATGAAAAAATGCTGTCGGAAAATGAAGAAAAACAAATGGGAAGTAGCCGAAAATAGAACCAAAACGAATAGCAGCCGAAAAAGGAAGGAAATTAAACCACGATTTGGGAACATTCCTAAATTTAAGGGATTGGGTGAAAATCGGTTGAGAATAACCTTCCTAAAATGGAGCATATTCGGTTAGCTAATATGGCATATAATATTATCATTTATAATATTATTTGAAGGGAGATGATATATACAATGGTAAAAAGGTAAGAAAATATATCTAGAAATCCAATCTTGAAAATATGCAAATTTTTAGACATATGTGAAAATATGAATCTCAAACGGTCTATCTATTAAAATTTCTCTTATTCTAAACAATTGAAAATTACTGATACTTTTAGGGGTAAGTCCAATCAGTCAAGGTCCACAAGACTGCATCGGGAGGGGGAATGGTCCACCAGGCCCCATTCCTCAATTGGGTAATCTCATCCCCTTAGGATTCAGTTGTCAAGCCAAACACCATTTGACTATCTAAAGGGAGAAGACATCCCGACTCCCTTGTTGGGGAGCCCTCACTATAAAATGGAGAACCACTCCATTCCAAAAAGTATGCAATAATCTTACCCAGTATTTGGCCCTAAACTACATTATGCCTTGCTGACTTAAGTATCGAAATGGACATGACACAACACCACACCGGTGCAAGGAACCAACTCAAACCTGACCTCATGTGATCAGGAACTGTGACCGGTCCGATTACACGTGTTATGGACTCTACCCACTAGACAGATTCACGCATCAACAGATACATCACTCTCTTATTAAATAAACCTAACAATCAAAAGCTCAAATAAAAAAATAATAAATAAAAGAATGTAATTTTCCTCGAAAACACTTTGATTTCTTTCCAGTGCTTTTTTATCTAGTCATTTTTTTTTTGAAGAAGAAGAAAAATAAGAAGAAAAAAAAAATGGAAATGAACATTTTGAGAAAGAATAGAAAAGAGCCAGCAGAGAAACCAGCGGTTATAACTTTCACTTATCAGCATGAATCAAAAAAGACGAAACATCAAAAAACCAATTTAAAGTTGAGTTTGGACTTTTTCAGGACATTTTTTATTAATATTATAATTTTTAAAACTTATTATTAAAATACAATTAGTTTGAAACTTATTATTTAAATATTGCAGTTTTAAATTTTCGGTCAAAGGTCGTCTCTTCAAGAGACGACCTTGAAACACGTGTCACACCTCAGCTGACATGACAATAAATTTAAAAAAAAAATTAAAAAAAATTCGCAAAGGTCATCTCTTCAAGACACGACCTCTGCATTTATATTCAGAAAATATACTTTTGGCAAGGTGGTGCAAGGGGAACCTTTCATCCTCCCCTTCCTAGGCTCAAATCCCAGCTACTGCACTTTTTTCGTTTTCTTTTTTCGTTTTTTCGTTTTCTTTCTTTTCTTGTTTTTTTTTCATTTCTAATTTTTTATTTTAAAAAAATATGAACAGTTTTTTATTTTCTTTTTTCTTGTTTAACTTTTCTTTGAAATTTGATACAACTTGTTAAAATTGAAAGTTCAGGGTTCAATTTGATACAACTTGTTAAAATTCAGGGTTAAAATTGAAATAACAACAATGGTATAGAAATATATCAAATAAATCAAATTGTTGACATTTCTATACCAATAACAATGGTTTCAAATTGAAAGTTCAGGGTTCACTTTGATATAACTTGTTAAAATTCAGGGTTAAAATTGAAATAACAACAATGGTATAGAAATATATCAAATAAATCAAATTGTTGACATTTCTATACCAATAACAATGGTTTCAAATTGAAAGTTCAGGGTTCACTTTGATATAACTTGTTAAAATTCAGGGTTAAAATTGAAATAACAACAATGGTATAGAAATATATCAAATAAATCAAATTGTTGACATTTCTATACCAATAACAATGGTTTCAATGAAGTGTGAAAAAAGAATTTAATTTATCGGTCATATTTCTCATTTTTATTTTTCTTTTATCTCAATTAACTAAATTCAAAAATTGATTATAATAATTTTATAATTTAAAATAAAAATAGGGAAAAATTCATTTTTAATCCTAAACTTTGGGGGTTGTATCAATTTTAACCATGAACTTTCAATTTCATCAAATTGAACCCTAAACTTAATAAGTTGTATCAATTTTAACCCTGAATTTTAACAAGTTGTATCAAATTTCAAAGAAAAGTTAAACAAGAAAAAAGAAAATAAAAAACTGTTCATATTTTTTTAAAATAAAAAATTAGAAATGAAAAAAAAAACAAGAAAAGAAAGAAAACGAAAAAACGAAAAAACGAAAAAAGAAAACGAAAAGAAGAAAGAAAACGAAAAAAAAACAAAAGAAGAAAGAAAACGAAAAAAAAACAAAAGAAAAAAGTGCCGTAGCTGGGATTTGAGCCTAGGAAGGGGAGGATGAAAGGTTCCCCTTGCACCACCTTGCCAAAAGTATATTTTCTGAATATAAATGCAGAGGTCGTCTCTTCTGGTCGTCTCTTGAAGAGACGACCTTTGCGATTTTTTTTAATTTTTTTTTAAATTTATTGTCATGTCAGCTGAGATGTGACACGTGTTTCAAGGTCGTCTCTTAAGAGACGACCTTTGACCGAAAATTTAAAACTGCAATATTTAAATAATAAGTTTCAAACTAATTGTATTTTAATAATAAGTTTTAAAAATTATAATATTAATAAAAAATGTCCGACTTTTTCATGCCTTTAAGAGTAATACTTGCTTTTTATTATTTGAAAAAAATAGTATTTTTAAGCAAAAGCAATTTGGTTGAATTTTGAAGTTTGATCTTTTAAATTTGTGTGTCATTCGATTTAATATTTTTTTAATAGGTCCCTCCAATATTCAATGTTACGTCTAATAAGTTTTTAAACTAAAAAAAAAAATGTGGTTGAACTTTAAAGAGGGTTCAATAATTCTCTGAACTTTCAATTTTGTGTTCAATATATCCTTAACTTATTATATACTTTTTAAGAATTAAGAACCTATTAAACATAAAGTTGAAACTTCAAAAATTGATTACACATTTTTTAAAGTTCAAACACTTATTAGATATAAATTCAAAAGTTTTAGAGACATATTCGATACTTTTAAGAAGTCATGAATCTACCCGACATGTTTGGAAAATTCAATGACTAAGCTTGTAATTTAAACAAAAAAATTTTTATGGTACAATGAAATTAAAAACAAACAAACAAATTAAATGCTTTTGCTGTACAGAATATCTTAAAGTGAAATTTTTAACATTTTTAAGAGCACAATACAGATTATTTCAAAAGTCAAATAAAACTTATTTTAAAGGAAATTAAAAACACAAAGTGAGTCTATAATGTGAAGAGAATAAACAGATCATCAATTACATAATTCATTTGTATGGTTATAGAAATAATGCAACACAGAGACAGAATGCATAAAGGAATTTCCCACTCAACACACACATGGTTTGTTGATTCTCTTTTTAGCATCAAATTATGCAAAGAGTTCCACTTTTTGGGCATATCATTCTCTTAACTTTTTCAAAAGAAAACACAAACCCTTCAATGAGATAAGAACACTTTGAACAATTTGAAGGGCAAAAGTCAAACCAAAAAAAACTTTCTTGTCATTGAGATTAAATTTCTATCAAAATTTAGATTACAAACAGCTAAGTTATAAATTGAGTTGTTTTTTTTTTTTGTTTTTGTTTTTGGAAATTTGAAATATCATTAGAACTTAGTCAAATCTCCCATGGGGTACAAAAAGTGACTTCTCACTTTGAGCAAAATTTAATATCCAAACCGGAAAATCCCGAAGCCAGAGGTTCGAGGTTGTAACTAGGCCCATGGGTACAAGAAATAGCTTTTCGTTGAATATCACATGCAACATCCACATGGACAACAATCTCATTGGTAGGCCTCTCATTTTGAGAATGTGAAAAAATGTGCGTACCTGGTTCCTTCTTAGGCAAGTTTGTAACATTGAAATCGTGGATATATCGATGGATCCAGTCACAACAAGTCTATACGTTCGGAATTGGGTTTCCATGGATCAAATTATTCCTATCATTCCATATTGTCCAAGCTCCAACAGAAATCTTTTTTTCATTTGCCAAGCCTCACATTTGTATCTATTTAGCTAGTAAATTTTAAGAAGTGTTAAGCTGTGTTTGGTATACTTTTCACTTAAAAAAAAAAAAAATCGTTTTTTCTTTTATTTATAATTTTTGATAATAAAAAATGGTTGAAGAAATTATTTTTCCAAAAAATGCTTACATAATAAGTATTTGGGATTTTCGTACGGATGACCCTCTAAAATAGGCGAAAATGATAAATGTCCTACCTTTTCAATTGAAAGATATATGACATTTTCCTTGTGTTAGCATTCTTGTAAAATTATCATTTTACTCTCTACTCTAACCTCGCTCTCTCTCCAATTTCTCACACTCTCTCCAATTTCTCTCTCCAATCTCTTGCTCTCCCTCAAATTTCTCCCTCCAATCTCTTACTCTCTCTCTCCAATCTCGCTCTCGCGCCAACATCTCGCTCTTAAATGTCTTAAATGTGCGGTTTCATATAGAGAGTAAAATGGTAATTTTGCTAGGATGATGATGTAAGCAAAAGGGCATATATATCCTTGAATTGAAAAGGTAGGCCATTTTTCATTTTGGCCTCTCCAAATGGTCATCCATGCAATTGTTTCTAAGTATTTCATTTAAAAACACTTTTTTTTTCGAAAGGTATGCTACACACTTAGTTACACTATTGGACTTTAGATTATACATCTACTTAGTCTCCATAATTAACATTGCTAATAAAAAGTTAAAAGTCAAAGTGACACTACTACGAATTTGTCCTTTGTTGACGGCTAAAAAGTATCAACTATCACTTTCATTGACGCTTTTTAGATCACCCAATAAAATGGGGACTGGGTCTAGCAGGAGTGCATCGTTGTAGGCGAATCTGGTGACTACCCCTACAGAAACAAATTGCAATAATATATGTGCAAAGAAAAAAATGGAAGCCAAAAGCTCTATAGTACAATCAAAGCAATTCATATGAGCGAAATCCAATAAGGACATACATGGAATATATATGCAGATAAAAAAAAAAAAAAAAAAAAAAAAACGAAAATTAAAAAAAAAAAAAAAAAACGAAAAGTAAATAAATAAATAAATAAATAAAAACGAAAAATAAAAAAAATAATAAAAAAGAATAAAAAATAAAAAGAGAAGAAATTTTCCTACCTGGATCCCTTCTTGAATGCTCTCTGCAATTGATGTGTGCTCTCCCCTACTGAGTTCAGTCTTATTTATAGGGGGAGTTTTAAGTTCAAATCAAAGGTTTAGATAAAGATTTGGATAAAGATTTGACTCAAATGAAATCCTATCTCCGGTTCAAAATTTTATGAGATAATCTTTATCTTTATCTGAACCAACTTAATTAAATTAAAATTCCTAAAAGATTATTTCAATTCAAATCAATTTGGGAATTCAAATTTTATCAAATAATTTTATTTGGGCATACTCCAAATTTTTTTTCTTCCAAATCAAAATTTGAGATTCAAACATCAAATTCTATGCCAAATGCAAGTTTGAATTTGGTAAAATTTTACCTCAAATAATATTTTGGGCATAATCCAAATTTTATCCCAAATGGACCAAAGTCCAAACCTCAAGTTATGTTCCATATTTTGATTAAATTGGCGCACCAAATGGAGTCAAAGTCAAGAACAAATACCTTGCATTTTAATTCCAAAATATATTTTTCGAGATTCACTCACACATAATTTGTGTCTAAATCTCGAAAAGGGGGCATTTGTTAATGGAGAAATTTTGACCAATCACGAATTGCCACGTCATTACATAAAATTAATGACGAAATTCAAGTTAATTAAATTTGGGACCAATTATAAATTGACATGTGTCCCAAATTTAATTTGAAAACAAAGTTGGCTAATTATAAATTTATAGAGCCAAATTTCTATTTGATCAACTAATTAAAATTAAATTATTTCAATCAAATTAATTAATTTGACCAATTAATTAAAAATAATAATTATTTGGAACAAATTTGGGTCTTTTAAATGTCTGGGTCATATGGTTTTGGGTCAAATATAAACCAAATCCAAGACTAAATGGTTCAGCCCAAGACCAATAAAACCCAAGCCCAAGTTGTTAGGCCCAAAAGTTACCAGGGCCCATCCTGCGAGAACTCTATAAATAGAGGGGTTCACCACCATTTCAAGGGGTCAGAATTTTGGAAGCTCCAAGCCAGAGTCAGAGAATTCAGAGAAAACTTCATCAAGATTGAAGACTGAAGACTGAAGACTCCTTGAAATCCACAAGTTTCAAAGTGCTGAACACTTCTTGAAGATTGAAGACTCCTTCAAGATCGGAAGACTTCAAGATCCAAGAATCCATTAAAGCTTCAGACTCGAGATCAAGCGTTCCAGCCCTCGAGTGAGACACTTCCACACACAAGAGAGAGAATCAGAGGACAAACATTAGAGATTGTACATCCACACGCATACAAATATTAATACAAATCAAAGTTTATTCCACGTGTCTCCATATCCGAAGTTACGTGTGAACAAATTGGCACGCCCAGTGGGACCGTCTCTACCTCTCATCTCTTTCTCTTGTTTAAAGATCCAACCAACGTGATGGCACCAAAGAAAGCTCCCGCGAAGGTTACCACATCAAGCGACTCTTACACTGGTCCTGTCACTCGTAGTCGCTCCCAAGGAATTGAGATCAAGGAGGATCATACTCCTCTAGCTGTTGCAAGCAAGATCTCAAAGCTGATTGAAGAATCCTCTAAGGATAAGGTTGCAGTCAAAGACAACCCACTGTTCGAATCTGTCGTTCCAACATCTAAGCAGCCAAAGGATACGCTAAGTCCTGATGTGATGTCCGTCATGATGGCTGATGTAGATCAGGATGAAAGAATGGCAGAGATGGAAAGGAAACTCAATCTCTTAATGAAGGCAGTTGATGAGAGAGATCTTGAGATTGCCTATTTGAAGAACCAGCTGCAAAACCGAGAAACGGCTGAGTCTAGCCAGACCCCTGCTGCAGGAAAGAATGATAAGGGGAAAGCTGTCATCCGTGAGGACCAACCACAACACTCCGTATCAGTTGCCTCTTTGTCTGTCCAACAACTGCAGGACATGATCATGAATTCCATCAGGGCTCAGTATGGTGGACCGACTCAAAGTTCCCTCTTGTATTCTAAACCTTATACAAAGAGGATTGACAATCTCAGACTACCCACTGGATTTCAGCCCCCCAAATTCCAGCAGTTTGACGGAAAGGGCAATCCAAAGCAACACATCGCCCACTTTGTTGAAACCTGTGAGAATGCCGGTACTCGGGGAGATTTGCTTGTTAAACAATTTGTCCGAACACTGAAGGGAAACGCGTTCGATTGGTACACTGACCTGGAGCCTGATACAATTGACAGTTGGGAACAGATGGAGAGAGAGTTCCTGAATCGCTTCTACAGTACGAGGCGAACAGTTAGTATGACAGAACTCACGAGCACAAAGCAGCGAAAGGGTGAGCCAGTCATTGATTACATCAATCGTTGGAGAGCCTTGAGTCTTGACTGTAAAGATAGACTTTCTGAGGTGTCCTCTGTTGAAATGTGCACCCAAGGTATGCACTGGGGACTTCTTTACATCTTGCAGGGGATAAAACCCCGGACCTTTGAAGAGTTGGCGACTCGCGCTCATGATATGGAGTTGAGCATCGCTAGTAGAGGGGGCAAAGATCCTGTAGTCCCAGATATGAGGAAAGAAAAGAAGGAGGTCAAGGGCACTGAGAAAGTTGCGAAGAGTGCCACGAAAGAATCCATGGTCGTCAACACGACCCCGTTGAAATTTTCCTCCAAAGGAAAAGAAAGTAAATCCAGTAAGCAAATAGAGACAGGCGAGAGACGTCGCCTAACTTTAAAAGAAAGACAAGAAAAAGTGTATCCGTTTCCAGACTCCGATATCCCAGATATGTTGGAACAATTGTTGGAAAAGCAATTAATTGAACTCCCCGAATGCAAACGACCGGAAGAGTTAGGGAAAGTCAATGATCCTAACTACTGCAGGTATCACCGAGTTGTTAGTCATCCAGTGGAGAAATGTTTTGTATTGAAGGAGCTAATCCTTAAGTTGGCTCGTGAAAAGAAAATTGAGCTGGACCTTGATGAGGTGGCTCAAACAAATCATGCAACCGTAATGGCAAATGTAGGGAATGAAAATCCTCTAACCTCCTCGTGTGATTATGAAGAGAGGCTGATTCAATTTGGGACCCTTGATCCCGTAATGGTTCGATTTAAAAAAGAAGCCACAATGAGGGGACCCCAAGGAAAATATAATTCCGTTGAAGATGAGAACGGAGGCTGGACCCTTGTCGTTCGCCGCAAAAAGCAAAAGCAAAGTTACGCACGGAAAGAGTCCCGCCTATATCGAGATAGTAAAAGAAAAGTTAAGTCTCAAAGGAAGAAGGAAAAAAAGAAGTCGGGGAGGTCAAAGCCTGTCGTGAAGGAAAGTGAAGATTTCTTTTGCCCTCCACAACCCATAACTTTGGCAGAATACTTCCCAAGAAGCTTTCTCGATGATAGTAAAGAGAAGGCACTTGAAACTGTCACATGTCACGTTGTGGACGTGGTGGAAGATGATGACGTCCTCGCTAGCTCCTCAGGAGTGGCGGTAGGTTCAGGAGACTTATCATCTTTCAGCATAAAGGACTTACTGTCACTTCCTCAGGAAGCTAAAAACGTCCTTATTAACGCATTGATAGAGTCCGATGGTACAAAGATTCCAACCTCTGAGGCACGCACATGTGCTTCGTGTTGCGTGACTATAGGATTTTCCGATGAAGATTTGCTGCTAGGGTCAAAGCCTCACAATAGACCTTTATTCGTCTCGGGATACATCCGAGAACAGAGGGTAAGTCGGATCCTCATCGACGATGGATCAGCTGTCAATATAATGCCTAAGTCAACTATGAAGCAATTAGGCATCTCGATGGAAGAATTATCAAACAGTAAATTGGTGATTCAAGGTTTCAATCAAGGCGGACAACGGGCGATTGGCATGATACGTCTCGAGCTCATCATCGGAGATTTGAAGGCCGATACTTTGTTTCATGTGATAGACTCCAAAACCACTTATAAGTTGCTATTAGGTCGTCCTTGGATCCACGGCAATGGAGTGATAACTTCTACATTGCACCAGTGCTTCAAATTCTATCAAGATGGCATTAAGAAAGTTGAAGCTGACACTAACCCATTTTCAGAAGCAGAATCCCATTTCGCTGATGCAAAATTTTATATGAAGAGCGACAACATAGGGGAAACTATACCTACAGAAATCCCCTTGATAAAAAAGAATGATAAACTCGATTTAGAGCCACAAGCAGATGCAGGGAAGGAAGTTGTTGAGAATGTGAAGGCATCTAACCCGAAGAAGGGTGAAGTATCTACAAGCCTTGAGAAATCTAAAGTTGTAGAGGATGAGAAATGTTCACCTGTTCTACGATACATCCCTTTGTCCCGGCGTAAAAAGGGTGAATCACCTTTCACTGAATGTTCGAAAAGCATAAAGGTCGGTGACGTTGAAATTCTGAAGGAAGGTTTCACTATGCCTCTTACAAAGATCACAGAGCAAGAGATTAGGAAACCTGAGGATGACCAGATAAAAGCAATTTTGCCTGAAAAACGAACTAAAGACGGGTTCGACCCGAAGGCATACAAACTTCTAGCGAAAGCAGGTTATGACTTCACAGCTCACACTGAGTTTAAAAGTCTGAGGGTTTTTGATGGAAGATCTGAGCTCTCTGCAACACAGAAGAAGCTTCTAAAGGAAGGCTATAGTCTGCCTACGACGAGAAAAGGACTTGGATATAAGTCGCCTGAACCAGTTCGCATAACAAGAAAAGGGAAGGCGAAAGTGGCAGACATAAATCATATAACAGCAGAGGAGGTCGATGACTCAAAAGAAGAAGAGAACGTCAACAAACGAGCTTCTGTTTTTAGGCGCATCAGGCCACCAGTTGCTCGTGCTTCAGTATTTCAAAGATTAATTGTGAATGAAACAGAAGAAGAAAGCGTACAACCTACCAATAACTCCACGCGACCTTCAGCTTTTCGAAGGTTAAATATGTCTGTTGGGGAAGAAGAGAGTACACTTTCAATTCCGGATATCACACGACCTTCAACTTTTACAAGATTAAATATGTCCGTTGGGGAAGAAGAGAGTACAATTTCAATTCCGGATATTACACGACCTTCAGCTTTTAGAAGATTAAATATGTCTGTTGCGGAAGAAGATGGCACATTTTCAAGTCCGGATGTGACTCGACAATCAGTTTTTCAGAGGTTAAGTGTTACCACGAGAAGAAACCAAAGAGAGCAGCCTGCTTCGTCAACTTCTCACCGACTTCAACACGAAGATGTGATGAAAATTGAAAATATCGCGAAGGCTAATGGAGAAATTCGAAGTGCAGTTCCTTCACGAATGAAAAGAAAAACCTTTGTTACTGTCGATACGGATGGTTCTTTAAAGGTAAAGAGACGTGATGTTGTCATCACCAATCCTTCAGAAGAAGATAGTGATCAGGAAGAAGAACAAGCCTCTTGCCTTCACATCACGGTTGAAGAAGAAACAGAGGTCGAAATGTCTGAAGTAGATGAGGACGAAGCACCTTTATCACTTGAAGACGGTAACGAGTCTACAGTTGATGAGCTTAAAGAAGTAAACCTGGGTACACCAGAAGAGCCACGCCCAACTTTTATAAGCACGTCACTGACTCCTGAAGAAGAAGGTGAATACATGAGTTTACTCGCTTCATATAGAGATATCTTCGCGTGGTCATATAAAGAGATGCCTGGACTTGACCCAAAAGTAGTTGTCCATCATCTCGCAATTAAAGAGGGGTATCGGCCGGTCAAACAGGCTCAACGACGCTTTCGCCCAGAACTTATCCCTCAAATCGAAATAGAGGTCAATAAATTGATAGAAGCAGGATTCATCCGTGAGGTAAAATACCCTACGTGGATAGCCAACATCGTTCCTGTTAGAAAGAAGAATGGACAGCTTCGCGTTTGCGTTGACTTTCGTGATTTAAATAATGCATGTCCCAAAGACGATTTTCCACTGCCAATCACAGAAATCATGGTGGATGCCACCACAGGGCATGAAGCTTTGTCTTTTATGGATGGGTCATCAGGCTATAACCAGATTCGAATGGCTCTTGCAGATGAAGAAATGACAGCCTTTCGGACTCCAAAAGGGATATACTGTTACAAAGTGATGCCCTTTGGATTAAAGAACGCTGGAGCTACTTATCAACGTGCTATGCAAAAGGTTTTCGATGATATGCTACATAAACATGTCGAGTGCTATGTCGATGATCTTGTTGTTAAGTCGAAGAGACGACAAGATCACTTGAAGGATCTAAAAGTGGTCTTTGATCGTTTGAGAAAGTATCAATTGAGGATGAACCCTCTCAAATGTGCATTCGGTGTTACTTCTGGGAAGTTCCTGGGGTTCGTCGTTAGACATCGAGGAATCGAAATAGATCAATCAAAAATTGACGCCATTCAAAAGATGCCAAGACCTAAAAACTTACATGAGTTGAGAAGCCTGCAAGGTCGTCTGGCCTACATTCGAAGATTCATCTCTAACTTAGCCGGTCGATGCCAACCTTTTCAAAGGCTAATGAGGAAAGGAGAAAAATTCGAGTGGGATGAAGCATGTCAAAACGCCTTTGAAAGCATTAAGAAATATTTGCTTAACCCTCCTGTCTTAGGAGCCCCCATAGCTGGAAAGTCATTGATTCTGTACATCGCTGCTCAAGAAAGATCACTGGGAGCGTTATTGGCACAGGAAAGTGAGAAGGGAAAGGAACGAGCCCTTTATTACTTAAGCAGGACCTTAAATGGAGCTGAGATAAATTACTCACCTATTGAGAAAATGTGCCTTGCTCTTTTCTTCGCTATTGACAAGTTAAGGCATTACATGCAAGCTTTCACAGTGCACCTGGTCGCGAAAGCTGATCCTATCAAGTATGTTCTATCAAGGCCAGTTATTTCTGGACGCTTAGCTAAGTGGACCATCATACTTCAACAATATGATATCGTATATATACCTCAAAAGGCAGTCAAGGGGCAGGCATTAGCCGACTTCTTGGCAAATCATCCAATTCCTTCAGATTGGAAGTTATGTGAAGATCTTCCTGATGAAGAAGTCTTCTATGTTGAAATTACGGAGCCCTGGATTATGTACTTTGATGGTGCAGCACGAAGAAGTGGAGCAGGGGCAGGAATCGTCTTTGTTTCGCCTGAGAAACACATGCTCCCCTATAGCTTTGTGCTTGGTGAATTGTGCTCAAACAATGTTGCTGAATATCAAGCGCTAATAATTGGCCTCCAAATGGCCTTGGAGATTGGCATAAGATATATAGAGGCCTATGGTGATTCAAAATTGGTCGTTAGCCAACTTTTACTCCAGTATGAAGTGAAGCATAAAGACTTGAAGCCTTATTTCATCTATGCAAGACAACTGCTAGAAAGGTTTGACAGTATAGTACTGGAGCATGTTCCAAGATCAGAAAATAAAAAGGCAGATGCTCTAGCAAATTTAGCCACTGCCCTAACAATTCCGAAAGATATGTCGATGAACATCTCACTTTGTCAGAGGTGGATCGTGCCGCCAATAGAAGACCAATGCCTAGAAGTAAATATGATTTCTGTCTTTGCAATTGAAGAAGAGGACTGGCGACAGCCCATTATAGATTATCTTCAACATGGAAGACTGCCCACAGATCCCAGGCGTAGGGCCGATATACGAAGAAGAGGTGCCCGATTTATCTACTACAAGGAGATCCTTTATCGTCGTTCTTATGAGGGACTCTTCCTTCGATGCCTTGGAAAGGAAGAAACAGCAAAGGCATTAAATGAGGCACATTCAGGTGTTTGTGGCGCCCATCAGTCGGGTCCAAAACTCCAGTTTCAATTAAAAAGGATGGGTTATTATTGGCCTACAGTGATTCAAGACTCAATGGAATATGCAAAGAAGTGTGAAGCCTGTCAATTCCATGCAAACTTCATACATCAGCCGCCGGAGCCTCTTCATCCGACTGTAGCTTCATGGCCTTTTGAAGCTTGGGGACTTGACCTTGTTGGCCCTATAACACCTAAGTCTTCAGCAGGACATTCTTACATTCTTGCAGGGACAGATTACTTCTCAAGATGGGCTGAAGCTGTCGCATTGAAAGAAGCCAAGAAAGAAAATGTTGTGGATTTCATTCGAACTCATATAATCTATCGGTACGGTATCCCTCATCGTATTGTGACAGATAATGGAAGACAATTCTCCAACGGCCTAATGGACAAGTTGTGTGAGAAGTTTAACTTCAAACAATACAAGTCCTCTATGTACAATGCTGCGGCAAATGGGTTGGCAGAAGCATTCAATAAGACGCTGTGTAACTTATTGAAGAAAGTAGTCTCCAAGACAAAGAGAGATTGGCAAGAAAAGATCGGTGAAGCGTTGTGGGCCTACCGAACAACTCATCGCACTCCTATAGGAGTCACACCTTATTCACTCGTCTATGGGGTAGAAGCTGTGCTCCCGTTAGAAAGAGAGATTCCTTCATTAAGGATGGCTGTCCAAGAAGGATTGACAACAGAAGATAATGCTAGGTTGCGCCTTCAGGAGTTAGAAGCACTTGATGAAAGAAGGTTAGAGGCTCAACAAGCATTGGAATGCTACCAAGCACGGATGTCTAAAGCCTTTGACAAGAATGTGAAGCTTCGATCTTTTCAAGTTGGTGATCTTGTGCTAGCTGTTCGAAGACCCATCATCACGACACGACACACAGGGAACAAGTTCACACCTAAATGGGATGGACCCTACGTCGTCAAGGAAGTCTACACAAATGGAGCGTACAAGATCGTGGATAAAGACGGATTAAGAATAGGCCCGATAAATGGCAAATTTCTTAAAAAGTTTTATGCGTGAAATGTAATGCTCCATATCGCAGGAGCCTAAACTGCATGATACTCCTGGCCCGCATGAGTTAAAAAGGTGAACGGCCAAAACATTAAAAAAAAAAAAATCAAATTTGTATTCTGAACTACGTTATGACTTGATCCCGTTTATTAATGAGTACGTAGGCAACTTAAAGGAAACTTTAAGCTCAGTCCATAAAATAAAAAAAAATCATTATTCCAATATGCGAAACAAGTACGATAATGAATAAAAAAATCTTGCCTATTACAAAAAAAATGGAGATATTTTCGATAAAAATATGATGATATAAAAAAAAAAAATAATGAAGTCTGATTATGGTATCCACTTGTAATTCTTCAGCTCTTCTTGTGCATCTTCCAACATTTCACGAAGTATCGTCAGAGTTTTAGCATCAGCATCAGTAAGAACAGGGGCATCTTCAATGCTACTTATAGTTCCTCGCAGTTTGGAAGCCTCAAGTTGATTTTGTTTTAGAAGATCCTCCTTCTTGATAATCGATTTAGAAATCTCAACTCGCTTAGCTTTCACAGTTTCAAGCCTAGCTTCCAATTCTTCTTCTTCTCGCAATGCTTGCAGATGTTGTTGCTGAAGTGAACCTTTCGCGGTGAGTAGTTCACTTTCACTATATAGTATCTTCTCCAAGCTAAACCTAGTCTCTCCCAGTTGGCGATTCTTACTCTCCAAAGTTAATTGAGAAGAAAATGATGACTGCAGCTGGTTATACTTCTCTACCTTCTTGAAATACGCACTTACAATTTCTTTAAGAGAATCCAAGCCGGGTACACGAATCTCAGAAATTGTATGAAGTATTTTGACTGCCTCTTGTTTAAGGCGAGGTATTTTGTCGAACGGAGTGCGTATGATCTTCTGGTGTATACTCTCCCACAGGGCAAGGGAAGATTGTTTCCTATAGTTGGAAATAACATCGTCAGCAAAGTAATCAGAGATCTCAGACGCAGCTGCATGGGTCGTTGTCTTCTTTTGTTCAGGAACTTCATCAATTGCAGGATGACAAGATTGAATCGCGACTCTATCCGTTGGCGCTTTGGAATTGTCCACACGCGCAGCTACAGAGTCAAAGATGTCTGGACTCACAAAAGAAGAAGGACTATGATGCCCTTCGACTTCTAAGGGGATCATTTAAGGGTGACTGCAAAGAAAAGGGGGAAGCAATGATGATAATAATAATAGTAAAATATTATAACGAGAAAAAAAAAAAAAAAAAAAAAAAAAAAAAAAAAAAAAACTTACCAGTGGTGTAGGGAGTTCAGGAAATTGTGATGAGCTAGGGACTCCATCGAAATATTTATCTTCACATACTGATGGTTGTTTGGACTTTTTAGACCTTTTCCAATGATGATCGTCGCTACTGCTCTGACTACCATCATTATCCTTGGAGCAAAATTCACCAGGTTCAAACATGCGAATCCTTTTGCCTCCGTTGTCATTGCCAACCTTTTTAGGAAATTTTGGCTTAGAGAGAAGAGGAGAAGCGCTATCCGCCAACTTTTGTATGCCTTCTTCAAGATAATTCCCATGCTTGGCTAACCACCAACTTCTGTAGCGTTGAGTAACCTGAGTGTGTGGTTTCGTTGCACGAGCAGGAAGGTATACTTGGGATAATGTTCCTCTTTGAGTGCATATCCTCCAAAGACGAAACACATTCGCTAAATTTGCCTCAGGAATTTCTATACTCAAGTCATTCGGTATGTCTTGATAGAATCCAAATTGTCGACTAAATCGACAAGGACTATAAGCTTCAATAACCATCAACGATCCACAGCGTGAAGACAAGAAACACGACCGAATGCTTATGAAGAATGAAGAAAGCCAAAACGATAATTTCCCGTCATCTTTCAAAAGCTCGCCTGTATTTCTGGCTTGAAGACTCGCATACCATGACACATATTTACCTTTGTGAATATGTACACGGGCTTCAAAATCGTTAAAGTACTTAGCCCCACCCTCGCCAGAAAACTCAACCATCATTGGGCCAATGACAGGTGCTGGGACTTTGTAATGCGTGTTAAAATAATAAGCCAGCCAAGCATGGACATAGTGCAAAGGAAAACAAGCCTTTGAAAATCCAGCAGAAGGAGATGCACTGTGGATCTGGCCGAGTCCATGATAAATATTGGCCAAAACAGGAACAGCAAGACTGAAAACGTAACCTTCAGCCATAAGACTGGCGACTTTAAAAACTTCTGGACGAAGAGAAGTACGTTGGTCGGGAAATACAAATGCGCACAACCAACAAGAAAGAAAGGCAGCCAAGTATGCCTTATCTTTCAATTCATCTTCTACGCCCAACATGCAAAATAAGTCCATTTCTTTTTCGGACCAGCTGTGACGCTTGGTAGGAGCCCCATTCGGATTATGGGTCTGGCGTGGACGAGAAGTCTTCTTCGGCTTTCGGGGAGGAGGTTTTTCATATTTCGAATCTCCTTTAAACCAGAAAGAAATCCACGATTTAATAGGAATTTGAAGGCAATCGCGTTGTTGAGATGCAATGTGATAGTACGCAGCAAAAAGGTACTCACAAACTTTTGGGCAATCTTCATCCTTTCGATCAGGCGAACCTAATAATTCCTTACAACAAGGAACAACTTCATCATAAAACCTACCCTTGATGGAAAGGCCTCCTAATCTCCACATGTCCCATAGAGAGATAGATAACTCTCCTGATGATGTATGAAGTGTATTTGTGGATGGACACCATGCTTCACAAAAAGCTCGAACTATATCATTATTGCGGTCATAAGTGTATAAGGAGGCCATTACAGCATCAAACAAACAAGCCTTCTTCAGTATCGGCGTATTTGAAGAAATTACGACCTCTAACCATTCCCAATAATCAGGTATATAAAAGAATTCTCCATGAATTCTTATTGAATTACCCCAACGAACTTGTTCGTCTCCAATAATTCGACGACCTAAAGTTGATTCTGGATTTTCGCCTGGCACCTTGCTATGAATTGGAGACTCTAAAAACCACGCCTTCAATGAAGACTCGTGACTCAAAAGTCTTTCTTCTGACCATCTAGACAAAGAGGTTGAATTATTCAAGCAATGTTGTGATCCCCTAAGATTACCGCATATTGTCTCTCCTACAGGAAGTATAACACCATTTTCAACAGGCTGATCTTTGTCCTTCAAGATGACTAAGCAGTTTTTCTCAGGATCAGGATGCTCAGTAAAATACACCATGATGGAGATAAGTTTTTCTACACAAGAAAAAAAAAATGTCAATCTTATCCAAGAAGTTATGAAGGTAAGAAAGTGATGCATGAATAATCAATCATACAAAATATATATATATAACCAACTCTATAAGACACTATAGTCATCAAAACGAATGGTCTAGCAGGAGTGCATGAAGGCGAATCTGGTGACTACCCCTGCAGGTTACTCAGATCACCCAATAAAATGGGGACTGGGTCTAGCAGGAGTGCATCGCTGTAGGCGAATCTGGTGACTACCCCTGCAGGTTACTCAGATCACCCAATAAAATGGGGACTAGGTCTAGCAGGAGTGCATGAAGGCGAATCTGGTGACTACCCCTGCAGGTTACTCAGATCACCCAATAAAATGGGGACTGGGTCTAGCAGGAGCGCATGAAGGCGAATCTGGTGACTACCCCTGCAGGTTACTCAGATCACCCAATAAAATGGGGACTGGGTCTAGCAGGAGTGCATGAAGGCGAATCTGGTGACTACCCCTGCAGGTTACTCAGATCACCCAATAAAATGGGGACTGGGTCTAGCAGGAGTGCATCGCTGTAGGCGAATCTGGTGACTACCCCTGCAGGTTACTCAGATCACCCAATAAAATGGGGACTGGGTCTAGCAGGAGTGCATGAAGGCGAATCTGGTGACTACCCCTGCAGGTTACTCAGATCACCCAATAAAATGGGGACTGGGTCTAGCAGGAGTGCATCGCTGTAGGCGAATCTGGTGACTACCCCTGCAGGTTACTCAGATCACCCAATAAAATGGGGACTGGGTCTAGCAGGAGTGCATGAAGGCGAATCTGGTGACTACCCCTGCAGGTTACTCAGATCACCCAATAAAATGGGGACTGGGTCTAGCAGGAGTGCATCGCTGTAGGCGAATCTGGTGACTACCCCTGCAGGTTACTCAGATCACCCAATAAAATGGGGACTGGGTCTAGCAGGAGTGCATCGTTGTAGGCGAATCTGGTGACTACCCCTACAGAAACAAATTGCAATAATATATGTGCAAAGAAAAAAATGGAAGCCAAAAGCTCTATAGTACAATCAAAGCAATTCATATGAGCGAAATCCAATAAGGACATACATGGAATATATATGCAGATAAAAAAAAAAAAAAAAAAACGAAAATTAAAAAAAAAAAAAAACGAAAAGTAAAAAAATAAATAAATAAATAAAAACGAAAAATAAAAAAAAATAATAAAAAAGAATAAAAAATAAAAAGAGAAGAAATTTTCCTACCTGGATCCCTTCTTGAATGCTCTCTGCAATTGATGTGTGCTCTCCCCTACTGAGTTCAGTCTTATTTATAGGGGGAGTTTTAAGTTCAAATCAAAGGTTTAGATAAAGATTTGGATAAAGATTTGACTCAAATGAAATCCTATCTCCGGTTCAAAATTTTATGAGATAATCTTTATCTTTATCTGAACCAACTTAATTAAATTAAAATTCCTAAAAGATTATTTCAATTCAAATCAATTTGGGAATTCAAATTTTATCAAATAATTTTATTTGGGCATACTCCAAATTTTTTTTCTTCCAAATCAAAATTTGAGATTCAAACATCAAATTCTATGCCAAATGCAAGTTTGAATTTGGTAAAATTTTACCTCAAATAATATTTTGGGCATAATCCAAATTTTATCCCAAATGGACCAAAGTCCAAACCTCAAGTTATGTTCCATATTTTGATTAAATTGGCGCACCAAATGGAGTCAAAGTCAAGAACAAATACCTTGCATTTTAATTCCAAAATATATTTTTCGAGATTCACTCACACATAATTTGTGTCTAAATCTCGAAAAGGGGGCATTTGTTAATGGAGAAATTTTGACCAATCACGAATTGCCACGTCATTACATAAAATTAATGACGAAATTCAAGTTAATTAAATTTGGGACCAATTATAAATTGACATGTGTCCCAAATTTAATTTGAAAACAAAGTTGGCTAATTATAAATTTATAGAGCCAAATTTCTATTTGATCAACTAATTAAAATTAAATTATTTCAATCAAATTAATTAATTTGACCAATTAATTAAAAATAATAATTATTTGGATCAAATTTGGGTCTTTTAAATGTCTGGGTCATATGGTTTTGGGTCAAATATAAACCAAATCCAAGACTAAATGGTTCAGCCCAAGACCAATAAAACCCAAGCCCAAGTTGTTAGGCCCAAAAGTTACCAGGGCCCATCCTGCGAGAACTCTATAAATAGAGGGGTTCACCACCATTTCAAGGGGTCAGAATTTTGGAAGCTCCAAGCCAGAGTCAGAGAATTCAGAGAAAACTTCATCAAGATTGAAGACTGAAGACTGAAGACTCCTTGAAATCCACAAGTTTCAAAGTGCTGAACACTTCTTGAAGATTGAAGACTCCTTCAAGATCGGAAGACTTCAAGATCCAAGAATCCATTAAAGCTTCAGACTCGAGATCAAGCGTTCCAGCCCTCGAGTGAGACACTTCCACACACAAGAGAGAGAATCAGAGGACAAACATTAGAGATTGTACATCCACACGCATACAAATATTAATACAAATCAAAGTTTATTCCACGTGTCTCCATATCCGAAGTGACGTGTGAACACTAACTTGCATAGTTGAACAGTTGCATGTAAACTTTGGACCTAGAAGATTCTTCTTGTGTGCTTCATGTCTGCCAAAAAGAGGAAAATATTTAGGGGGCTTGAAAATAGAAATTTCGAATGTGTTTAGCAACTAAGTTAACAAATTTCGTACAAATATTATTTTACAACACTGTTTGAGTTTTAGTCTATGTACTCATTTCAATTATAACAACAATGAAATGAGTTTGTAATATGAAATAGTACATTCAAAAACTTATTCACCAAACAAATATTTAAAAAATATAAACTATGTTGCATCCAAAAATATAAACTATGTTGCATCCAAAACATAAAGAAATTACACAATAACAGTTCAAAAAAATGATTATGTAATATAATCTTTTTACTTATAAAATTGGACAAAATAATTTCTTCAAAAGTAAAGAAAGATTGTCCTCTTTGTCCTAGATTTGGATGTGGGCATGAACAACTTCTATAGAATCAATAAGAAGGTTTGATTTCATAGTGTTAGAATCGGTAACCTTTTTGCCACATAGTCTTGAAATAGGTTATAATAAGAAATTTACAAGTTTTATCTGGACTTTGTAGATTTAGTTTGTTGGAATAAAAGGATAATGGTGAAGATTAAAAATGGAAGAAAACTACACCTTGCCTATGGAGGTTGATGAGCCATCAAGCCTTAGGAATGCCAACATAAGAGGAAGAGCTTAATTTTTTTTAAAGTATAGAATTCCAACTTAAGAGGAAGAGAATGAAGGATAATAATACTATAATCTCTTCTAAAAAAAATAATACTATAATCTAATTTTTTTTTTTTTTTTAAAAAAAAGAGTATAGAATTCAAAAGATTTAAAATTACCTATACCATATGGTAAATGAGAAGCTCTTCCTCATCTGGCCAATGCGTAGACCTTATTCAATGTAGAGCTTCATTGCATTGCCCTAAAATAATTCATTGCCCCTGTTTGAATTTTGGAGCATGATGGCATTAAGGCAAACTATAACTAGGTTACTGTAAGTAGAGTTATGTCAGCAAGACGAGACACAAAAACTGTAAATTCCTCCTAGAGAAGTTAGGAATGGCGAATGAGTAAAGATCTATCCTTACATCCTCTCGTAAATGAAGCTGGGTTTTTTTTTTTCGCCCCAAAAATACCAACCTAACACACGTGAAACGAGTTAAATCACTTGGTCTTCTTATCTTTGGTTCTCTTGCATAGTCATCGATCAATGCCTCTACATCTCTCCAAAAAAGTCCCTCAACCAGCCTTCGTAAACCTAAAATTCGAGTTATTCACCTATCGATTTCGTTGAAGCACAAAAAAGTCGATTGGAGGGTTGAGGGTTTATCCAAAAACGACTGGATGGTTGAAAAAACGCATGAAGAAGATAGGTTTTTCCAAGGAGGAAAAAAAATTCACATACCCCAAAATGAGATGTCGTTTTAATAAAACCAAAGTGCGAACTGTGAATACGGCGACTGCGAACATGGTTGCGGCTGCGAACTGCGGCGACTAAACGACTGAACTGCGAAGATGAAGAACACGACGGCTGCGAATACAACGGCGTGCAAACGACGGCTGAACGGCGAATATGAAGAACACCGCGGCTGCGAGCTGCGACTGAGAAGAACTGCAAACACGGCGGCGGCTGAGAAGAATTGCATACACGGTGGCTGAAAAAAACGGGGGGGGGGGGCTGGAACGACGTTGGGTAGAGGAAGAAAGAGAGAATGAAGATTTTTAGGGTTTTTTTTCCTTTTCTTTTTTTCTTATTAAAGAGAGTTTTGAGTTTTTTTTTTTTTTGAACTTTATCTCTTTTCTAATTAAAAATCAAATTTAAATTCCTAAAATCACTTCAAATTTGGGAGCAATTTAAACTTAAATCCAAAATTTCAAACAAGGATAAATATTTTGACGTTTATTGTGCGTCAAGAAACCCTCAATAATATTGACGTTTATTGTGCATCAATATAGTAATGTTTATTGACGCTTATTAGCCATCAATGAATGTGTCTTTTATTGACAGTTAATTAGCGTCAATAAAAACCGTCAACAAAATCATTTTCATTGATGTCATTTGTCCGTCAACTATGTGAAAAGGCGGAGGTGGACGAAAATCTACGTAAAGTACGTTTTTAATCACATTTATTGACGTTTTTTGGCCGTCAACATAACCCATTACATTTCTTGATACCATAAAACTGTCAATATATCTATTTAATTATTAATAATTTATTTTAAAGTACAAAAATTACGTTTATTGACGCTTTTTTGACACAAGCGTCAATAAACATAAAAATCCAAGCGTCAATAAAGGACAAATTTGTAGTAGTGACTGCTAATCAGAGAGACAACTACGGAGAAAATGTTGGCGATGGGGAGGTCTCACGGCTGAAGAGGAAGAAGAAAAACGAAAAGAAGGGCGCTGCTCACGGCTGGAATACCAAAAACGGTAGAAGAAATCGATGGAAGAAGGGCTTGACGGATGAAACTTGCGTGAGAAGGGGAAGGCTACGTGTGTGGCTCAAAAAAGACTTAGGCTAATTCCAACTATGAGTTATTTACAAAAATACCCTCACATCCAAAATCCCAAAAAATCTTAATTTTTTTTTTACGTTTAATATCCGTCAAGAAACCCCCATTAATATTGACATTTATTGCGCGTCAATATAATAATGTTTATTGACACTTATTAGACGTCAATGAATGCGGTTTTCATTGACGGCTAATAAGCGTCAATAAAAACCGTCAACAAAACCCTTTTTATTGATGGTTTTTGTCTGTCAACTATGTGAAAAGGCGGAGTTGGACGAAAATCTACGTAAAGTTAGCTTTTAATCACATTTATTGACGCTTTTTATCTGTCAACATTAACCATATCATTTCTTGATACCATAAAACCGTCAATATACCTATTTAATTATTAATAATTTATTTTAAAGTAAAAATGATACTTTTATTGACGCTTTTTTGACACAAGCGTCAATAAACATAAAAAGTCAAGCGTCAATAAAGGTCAAATTTGTAGTAGTGTGAATGCAACTAAGTGGTAATTGACATGTATCATCGACCTAGAGGTTAGAAGTTCAAATCCTATCCTCTAAATGTTGTTAAACTCAAAAAGTAATAAAAAGTTAACTTGGGTAACTTTTTAGTTGAATGACAATATATTTTATTTATACACACTAATAGTATTCTACCATAGTTTTTTTTTTTTTGGTTTTTTGTTTTTGAAAATTAAACCTATAAACAGTATTTCCACTAATAAGTTTCTTTGTTTTGTTATCTACCTTCTTCACATGTTTTCAAAAACCAACTCAAGTTTTGAAAACTAAAAGAAGTAGTTTTAAAAAACATGTTTTTACTTTTTGAATTTGGCTAGGAATTCAAATGTGTCATTGACAAAGATGAAAACAATGGTAAGAAATTTGGGAGAAAACCAAACTTAATTTTAAAAAAAACAAATAATTATCAAACGGGACCTAAATAACAACATAAATTGAATTTCATGAGACATATAGTTGAAACATTTTAAAATCTAATAACGAAATAAACGTCTTAAGAGTTTCGAGTATCAATTTGTAATTTAGTCTTCAATGAATGTATAATTGATCATGGGGAATTGTGGTAAATGGCTAGAAAAAATACCTCCTCTTGTTTTTTGGCTAAGGAAATTCAACAATTGCAGACATGGCTTCCACCTTTTTAGCAACTTCTTTTCGAATTTTTTTTTTCCATTTTTACCCCTGGTATATACGTTTATACACAAACGCCGTTAACAACTGCATACAGATTTTCCCCCATTTTTCGGGTGGATGTATCCTGATTTACAGGGATTTCGGGATTTCGGGTTCTGATATCCCTCCAACCGTCAAACAAGATTTTCCTATATTTTAGGCTTCTTCTATCTCTCCAACCGTAAGAAAAGATTTTGTTTGTTAAGTTCAATTAATCTTCCTATATTTTTCCCTCATTTAAATATTATAGCTTAGTTTATTTGTTTTTTGCATATCATGATCAAAATAGTGGTGGTAAGTTTGTAATTAAAAGTTTTTCTCAATCTCACCCTTCAATACACAAGACAAAGTTATATCCAGATACATACATCTCAATTTTAGGCTCTAGTACACAAAAGCAGGTCATAAACGGTGTAAATAATATAGGTATATATCAGTACATACCACTCTGACGGGGCCAACTTCTTCAACTAGATCTTTCTTAATCAAATTATAAGATGTCGCAAGGGGTGGATGTAGTTGACATTTTTCACATAAATCACGAAATATTGCCAAAAAAAAAAAAAAAAAAGTCCCTAAAATCAAGGGATTATCTATAAAGTAGGGAAGACACACAACTTATATACTGACATGACTAATATGCATGTATATAAGAGTACAGACACACAACAAAGTGTCATTCAATAGGCATTCCAGCACACTTTCACCATTCAATACACAGGAAAGAGTTATATCCAGATACATACATCTCAAATTTAGCAACCAGGTCATAAACGGTGTAAATAATATATGTATATATCAGTACATACCCAAAAGATGTACAAACGCCGTTAACATGTATCCCTAGTATATACGACTATAGACAAACGCCGATAACATATTTTTTTTTTTTTGTTTTCATTCAGTTTCTCCCCCTTTTTTCGGGATGGATGAATCCCGATTTATAGGGAGTTCAGTTGGCGGTTTGTGTTCAAGTGTATAAAAAGATCTACCTATTTTTTAGGCTTAGGTTCAGCTTTTCCAACGGTAAAAAAAAGATTTTATCCCTCACATTTTGCCCCTCATTATCCATGTTACAAAAGAACAACAATAAAAGTCGTAAGTAGCAGTACATACAGACAGATGACAGTACATATAAACTACAACGTATATATAATTCATATGGGGGTGGGACTGGGGTAAGTATGCATACACACAAGATGCATGCGGAACACGTATACATACTATAGACAGATATCAGTTATGGCATTTCATCAGGTATTTGCATTCAGGTGAACATGGTACGGGGGTTATTATGGTTGCATATAGCAACACAAACAAAGGCAAAGTGTATTTTTATTGGGCATTCCAGACATACACGATACAGGGGGTGATTAACTCAAATACATGGGGGATTAAGTGTATACACACACAAGTAGACACATTAGACCATTCCATGGATGTATATAATAGTACAGACAAATCAAAGCATTTTTTCTATTAGACATGTCAATGTGTACGCACACATACATATGAGTATACCACAAGCACACTTTTTCCAGAGAAGTTGTAATAACGATGAAATGGTATTTATCAGTACATACCACTCGGGGAATGTAATAACGAAATCCTAAAATCTCGGGGGAATGTATCAGTTTGTTGCTAATATAAGGGAATGGGAATGAAGTTGTTCATGTCTAATAGAAATGGTATTTATCAGTACATACCACTCGGGGGAATGTAATAACGAAATCCCTAAAATCTTGGGGGAATGTATCAGTTTGTTACTAATATAAGGGAATGGGAATGGAGTTGTTGCCTTGGTTTGAATTTTTGAGAAATTGTACAGTCCTCGCGCAGAAGGAGAATCAATGGAGGATGTGGGGCAAGCAAGAGTCTCGACGGCACGACGGAAGAAGGTCGTCGGCACGGCGGATGTGGGTCGTCGGCGCGATGCGAGAGGTAGGGATTGGGATACACTCTGTGTTGGGGGTGGAAAATGGTGGGAAATGGAGGATTAAGTCTTTCAAGGGGGGAAATGGTGGGAAGTGAGGGTTGTGGAAGATGAAGATGGACGAACGGGCTGGTGCATGAAGGCGGTTCTGGTGGGAGGGTGGGCGGTGTTATGACAACTCATAATTGCAGCAGCTAAGGTATCATAATTACTGTGTTCTTATTTGTTTTTAAAAATTTTCAGGTATTCTTAGTTGCAGGTAGTAAATCTTCCTATTGACAGGACTGTTGTTTCCGATTAATGGAGTTCGAAGGTGTTTCTCTCTACTGAAGGGGGTTGAACTTTGTACTCCTTACCCAATAAAGGTATTTACTCCTTTTTACGGGGAACAACTCTTTCCTGTAGTAACAATATGATACATCGTCTGATTTTCAAAATAATTTTGTGTTCTTGGATTTTTTAATTTCAAACCTTCTAAAATGTCTCCAACTTATTTTTAGGGATTTTTTTTTTTTAATTTCAAACTTCCTAAAATGTCTCCAACTTATTTTTAGGGATTTTTTTTTTTAATTTCAAACCTCCTAAAATGTCTCCAACTTATTTTTAGGGATTTTTTAATTTCAAACCTCCTAAAATGTCTCCAACTTATTTTGTAGGGGTGTATATTATCTTTCTTAATCCCTGATTTTGGTTTTTAACGTTAAGAACACGTTAGGAAGTTTGTTGGGAGGGCATTTTTGTCTTGTACAAATAGGAATTTATTAATCAGTAAATTGTTTAGCCATCTATTTAATTTATAAAGGTTCGTAGCCATTTTTCAAGCCACCTATTTATTTATAGCCATTTTTCTTGTTGCCCCATTGATCATTGGAAGAGTAAAAAACAAAATAATAAAGTGCAATTACTTGATTTAATAAAACATACTTTAATTATCAGCCTATTATGTTCTACTAAATAAATCATCTAAAATCTACATGCTTCCAATGAACCAACCACACTTACAATTAATTGCTTTTGGTTTTAAAATATTGTTATCCAATGGCATGGCAAAGAAAGATGATCTATTTTGGAAAGTAAAAATTATAACCTATTTTTAATTTTTAAAAAATAGAGATAAAATAGAAACATAAAGGCCAAGGTCTCCAAGGAAGGAATCTTGTAAGAGAACTCCAAGATGGTAAATATCAAACAACAAGAAAATGAGTCAAAGTCACATTTCCAATAAAAGACTTTAATGAAAATTGTTGAATTTACAACTTAGAAAAATTTGAGATAGAAAAATAGAATTTTGATTTTATATCATATTTAGTCCTTTCAGTTCATATGTATTCTATTTTAACCCTTAAATTTTAGTTTTTCTTTATTTTAGCCCTTCTACTTTGTATTAAAAATAAAAAATAAAAAATAAAACTTTGTTACTCTAAAAGTTCCATTGATTATTAATCTAAAAACCAAATTTATTTGAAAATTCAGCCCCCGACCTATCATTTGTGGCTTTAAATAAATTTATATATGCATATAAAATTAGGTAAATAGACAAAAATATGTGCTAATGAACTTGTATATGGTAAACCAGATTATTGAAAATTAACTTTACGAGAATACACTACTTATTTATACAAAATTTTGAGACTAAAATTAACTTTGACCAAAAATATGATTTAAACTTGTGGTATTTTAAATTTTAAAAACCATTTTTTTTTAAAAAAAATGAAATTAACTTCAATGTTCAAAATTAAGCTTTAACCAAATGAAATTTACAAACATGCTACTGTTTATTAAAGTTTAAATTTCATTTTGGTCAATTAACTTTTCAACTTTTTCCATTTTAGTTCATACACTTTTAAAATTTTCAAAAAAAAAAAAAAAAAAAAAAACATAAGCTTTCAAAGGGTGCATTTTGGTCTTCGAAAAGAAGTCCTCATACACTCAAAACATTTATTTTATAAACTCCATACTTTTCTTTTTTTTGAGTTTTTAAACTCCATACTTTTTAAAAATATCATTGTGATCACTGTCTTTAATCTTCTATCAACAAATGGTTGAAGTAGCTTCAAGTATATACATCAACGTGTCAACATGAATATATATTGAAACCACGTTAGTTCATTAATACAAATAGTAAGTGAGTAAGAAGTTGCAGAGAGGTGATGAAAATCGTACTGCTATATAATAATTCCTCTGTGTCTGATACACAAAACAGGAGCAAAATATAAAGCAAAGAGAGGGACACGTGTAGTGATATGAGAGGATACAACCATAACAAACTATCATCACACCACATTTAGGAAACTAGACTAAGAAATATATGAAAGCAACAGAAATAGCCTAAAAAAGACATAAAGGAAAATAACATTCTATCATCCCCCCGCAAGCGAAACCGGACGAGCTAGGACAGTGAGCTTGGTTCGAAGACTCTGAAAACGAACAGTGGCTAACGACTTGGTCATGATGTCAGCTAATTGATCTTCGGAGGGAACAAAGCGGACAAGCAACTGTTTCCTCATCACTTTCTCACGAATAAAATGATGGTCAATTTCTATGTGTTTGGATCGACTATGAAACACAGGATTGGCGGCTAAATAGGTTGCACTGATGTTATCACACAATAACAACGGTGTGGAAGCTGGAGGAAAGCCAATTTCGGTGAGAAGAGCTTGAATCCAAACTAATTCGGCTGCAGCGTTTGAAAGACCACGATATTCGGACTCCGCGCTAGATCTTGAAACAACTTTCTGCTTAGCTGAAGACCATGAAATAAGGTTATTTCCAAGAAAAACACAATAACCGCTAGTACTTCTTCTATCATCCGGACAATTAGCCCAATCAGCATCGGTATAGCAAGTGAGCGAATGAGGGCCAGAACTTGTGATAGATAAACCAAGATGAGAAGTAGACTTCAAATACCTTAAGATACGCTTAACAAAATTCCAGTGAACTGAAGTAGGAGCATGCATAAACTGACAAGCTTTATCTTAAATCTGGGCGAGTAAGCGTACAATATTGTAGAGCACCTACAATACTCCTATATTTCTTAGAATCAGGCAGTAACTCACCATCATGAGCAGACAAAACCATACCAACAGCCATAGGAGTTGCAATAGACTTACAAGAATCCATCTCTACTCGTTGTAACAAATCATTGAAGTACTTATGTTGGCACAAGTGTAAGGCAGTAGCATCTCTTTTAATTTCAATGCCCAAGAAATAGGATAAGTCACCAAGATCCTTTAGAGCAAAAAGGTTATTCAAAGACTGTATAAAATTCTGAATAAAAACAGCATCATTCCTCGTTACCAGTATGTCATCAACGTAAATCAATACAATAACCAAAACAGAATTTTGATGATAAACAAACAGTGACGAATCAGACTTTGAAGCAATGAATTTCCAACTCAACAAGCATGAACTCAATTTTATAAACCACTCTCTTGGACTTTGCTTTAAACCATACAAAGCTTTATGTAGTTTGCAAACATAATTGGGCTTATCTTTATCAACAAAACCCGGGGGTTGTGCCATATAAACATCCTCATGAAGTTCTCCATTTAAAAAGGCGTTATGAACGTCTAGTTGCTTGATTATCCAATGAAAACGAACAGCAAGGGAAAGAACTATCCTTATAGTGGCCGGCTTGATAACAGGGCTAAATGTTTCAAAGTAATCAACACCATAAGTTTGGTCAAAACCACGAGCCACAAGCCTTGCTTTATAACGTTCAACAGTGCCATCCGGTTTAAGTTTAATTCGATAAACCCATTTGCAACTGACCACTGTATAATCCGGTGAATATGACACAAGAGTCCAAGTATTATTTTGCACCAAGGCTGTATACTCTTTGTCCATTGCATCTCTCCATTCAACACATTTAACCGCCGTCTTAAAGTTGGTTGGTTCAACTAGAGAGGGAGGGAATGTGGATGAGGAGGCTAGCCAACATTTTGGTTTGGTAATACCAGCTTTGGCGCGAGTAATCATTGGATGCAAATTGGTTGGAACAATGGTAGGAGGGAGTGGTGGTGGAGGATTCTGGTTTGTGGTATCGGAAGAAGCAGTTTGGGATTGAAGGGAGCTTGTCACGGATAATGGAGAAGGTGAAATAGAAGATGTATTAGGGGGAGATGTTGAGGAGGAATGGTGATGAACAGGAACTAGAGAAGCTGGAGAAAATCCTGGAGGAAAAGTTGGAGTAGAGGATTCTGTAGAAACGGAAGGGACAAAATGCAAGGCAGTAGGTGGGGTATGTGAACAAGGTATAAGAGATGGTGCAGTAGGCAAAATGGAGAAAGGCAAAGAATTATAAAAACTATGGTTAGGAGCAACAAAGAAGAAGTTGCAGAGAAGAAGAAGGAGCCTTGGGCTCTGATACCATAAGAAGTTGCAGAGAGGTGATGAAAATCGTACTGCTATTGAATAATAATTCCTCTGTGTCTGATACACAAAACAACAGCAAAATATAAAGCAAAGAGAGGGACACGTGTAGTGATATGAGAGGATACAACCATAACAAACTATCATCACACCACATTTAGGAAACTAGACTAAGAAATATATGAAAGCAGCAGAAATAGCCTAAAAAAGACATAAAGGAAAATAACATTCTATCAGTGAGCAAAAATTAAACAACAAAAAAAATAATAAAGACAAAGTTCAAAGACTTAGATATAAACATTTTGAAAGTTCGAAGACCAAACCAATCAATTTTTTAAAATTTAAAGACTCAAAATAGATATTTTAAAGAAGAAAAGACTTACCTATTGACTCACGAGTAGTAATGTTCTTTCGACCGTCATCAAATTTTTAATAAGTAAAAGAGAAAAAATAGCTTATTTATTTTAAAAAAACAATAAATAATAATCAACCTTTTAATATTGATCCGTAAAAAGATTCCTACTTCAACGATCAAATGGAAAGTTTATTCTTTTAAAAGTTAGAATACGAAAATAGAAGAAAGAGAACATGAACCTACTAACAATAAATTTTTACAGTATACTATATTTTTATCTTTATAATTTTTTTTTTTAATGTTTGTCGACTCCACATCATTTTTAAAAGTGACAAGATAGACAATATGAATGGAAGAAGTATCTATATTGTTACGGTATCAGAAAAATTGTCCTTTGCAAATCATCAATCATTATCATGTTTTTTTTTTTTTTTACCGATGGAAGAGAAATGATGAGAGGTAAAGAGAATCCATTTATTTTTCTTTTCAAAAACATAAAATTACCATCAAATTTTCAAGGTCCAGTTCAATAATCATTTGAATTTTGAAATTGTGTTTGTTTTCTCACAATTTCTTCACGATGATTTTCATCTTTCTTAAGAAAACATTTGAATTATCAGACAAAATTCATAAATGAAAACATGAACAAGTTTCTAAGAACTTTTTTTTTTTTAGTTTTTAAAATTTAGGTTGAATTTTAATAACATTTGTACCTATTAGATAACAAAGCAAAGAAATTCATAGACAGAAATATTATTTATAAATTTAATTTAAGAAAAAAAATATCATGTTTGATAACCATTTGCCTTTTTTTTTCCCTTTAAATTAAGCTTATAAACATTACTTCCACGTATAAATTTCTTTGTTTGATTATGTACCTTATTCTCAAAGTTTTGAAAACTAAAAAAAAAAAAATATAGTTTTCAAATACTTGTTTTTGTTTTTTAAATTATGCTAAAAATTCAAATAATGTGTCCTTAATAAAGATGAAAACCGAAAATTGAGAGAAAATATATATTTTTTTTATAATAAATGCATTTCATAAAACAGAAAAAACAGATACACTTACTTCATCGGGAAAACACGATGAAAACCAAAAGGGAAAAAGTTTTTCCCTAAAAAAATGAGTTTATATAGTTATCAAAATTAAGTTTATAAACATTTCTTTCGTCTATAAGTTTATTTATTTTTTCTTATGTACATTTTATCATGTTTTTAAAAACACAAATCAAATTTTGAAATCAATTTGTAATCCATCTATGTCATTAATAAAAATGAAAAACATTACGAAAAAAAGGAGACATATAATTTTCAAAAATTGAAATTTAAAATTAAATAGTTTCAAACGGATCGAAATAATTAGATTCTATTACAAGTTTGGTCCTTGAACTTTTAGAGTTGTATCAATTAAGTCCCAAAACTTTAAAAAGTGTGTAATAGGTTCTTGAACTTTCAATTTTGTATGTAAGAGGTTTATGAACTTTAAAAATATCTAACGAGTCCCTAAACTTTCAATTTTGTATCTAATAGGTCCTTGGCACATTCGAGATTTTTAAAAATTAACGAATCTATTAGATATAAAGTCGAATTTTATGTCTATTGAGACCCAAAACTTTCAATTTTGTATCTAATAGACCTGTTAATTTAAGAAATGTCGAATAAGTCAAGAATTTATTAGACACAAAATTAAAAGTTGATTACAAAAGTGAAATTTTAATGATCTATTGGATACTTTTTAAAATTTAGAGATTTGTTAGACACGAAATTGAAAGTTCGAAAACTTTATTTGATACTTTTTAAAGTTCAAATACCATATTGACACATGACCCAAAGTCGAAGGACTAAACTTGTAATTTAACCAAATAATTAAAATAAGGGTAAAATACCTTTTTAGTCCATACTATTTCGGGTTCGTTTCTAATAGGTCCCTAGGTTTCAAAATTGAACAATCAAGTCCCTACTATTTAAGAAATAAGTCTATTAAGTCCTTCAACCGTTAGTCATTTAACGGAATGATGACGTGACAATATTTAATAATAAAATAATAGTTTTTAAAGTTAAAATAATAATAAATATAATATATTTATAATTATAATTATAATTATAATTTAAAAAAAAACCAAAAAACAAAAAACAAAAACTCTCTCTCCTTCCTCTCTCCCTTCCCCTTCCCTTTCCCCTCATCGTGCCCCTTCTGGTACGATTTCCTTCTTCTTTCTTTTTTTTTTTTTTTTTTACCTTTTTTTTCTTCTTCCTTCTCATGTTCCTTCTTCCTCAAAGGTTTTCTTTTCGTTTGCTGGAGCGTTCGAAGGAGCCTTCCTTCACATTCTTCTTCTTCAAATAAAAAACCCATTCTACCGCTTTCTTTTTTCTTCAAACAAACCCCTCCATAGACCTTCTTCTTTCTCGTCTCTCTGCTCACGTTTTGATTCATGGGTCGCTCAAATCCGAACATGGTCGTCGCTCAAAGCTATTGCATGTTGCTATTTCTTTTTTTTTTTTTTTTTTTTTTTTTTTTTTTTTTTTTCCAGTTTTCAGATCTGAATTTGTTGTGGAGATATGATGATTTGTGGAAGGAATAGATGAGGGTGTGTTCGTTTTTTTTTTCAGATCGAAGAAGGGGAAGGTGAGGTTTTTTTTCAGATCGAAGAAGGGGAAACTGGGTTCGTTAATTTTTTTTTTTTCCAAATCAAAGGAAGGGGAAGGTGGGGTTTTTTCTTCAGATTGAAGAAAAATTAGGGCAGAGAAAGGAGTTTGGGGGAGAAGATGATAGATGAGGGGGGGGGGGGGTTGTTGAGGGAGAAGAATATGGGGGAGGGGTGAGTTTTTTTCCAGTTTGAAAACGAAGATGGTGGCGGCGGTCGTTGTCGGCAACGACGAGTGATGGTGGCAGTGTTTGTCGCCGGTAACAGCTCGCCGGAGGAGGGTTGAAGGAGGGAAAGACGAAGGAGAGGGATGGAAGAGGAGGGAGAGAGAAGAACGAAAGGGGAAAGGGGAATCAAGAGAAAGAATGGTTTTTTTTTTATTTTTTATTATTATTTAATTATTATTTTAATTTAAAAATTAATATCTTAATATTTTTAAAATTCCACGTCAGCACCGTTACTGCCACGTCAGCACCGTTAAAAAGGACTCAATAGAAGCATTTTTTAAACAGTAGGGACTTGATTGTTCAATTTTGAAACCTAGGGACCTATTAGAAACTAACCTGAAACATGAGGGACCAAAAAAATATTTTACCCTTAAAATAAAGATTATTACTGCGACAAACGAGAAAATCTAGGAAACGAGAAAAAGGTTTAAACTTTTTAGTAATAGTATGATAGGAAAGTAAATAAAAGATGATGTAGGATAGATACGGTGTTCATAAATAAACTTAGATGGATTCTGAAGTTCCCTCAAGTGGTCCTGTCCAAAAAGCAGCTGCTACTGCCACTAATGCAATGCCAGCAATGGCTGACCCATCAAAGATGCTTCATTATCCGACATCCCCAGTTTATTATAATTGTCATTTCATCAATTTCAATGCTTTTCCCAAATTCCCCATTGTTTCTCTCCGTTTTCCCAATGGCTATGTCGTTTCCTTTTCACTTTTCCCTCTCTTTCACTCCGCCAAAACAACCCTCAAACCCTCAAATCTTCACCCATTCGGGCTCGCTACTCTTCCGGGTCGACCCGGATTCCACAATCCGGTCCTAAACTCAGCGTTGTGAAGCTCGATTTCCTCTCTGCTTCACTTTTTTGAGATGGGTTTTCTTTCTCCCCATCTGGGGTTTTCTGTTTCTGGGCGATTTTGAGCTCCCCTACCCCCTCTGATGGCGGATTCTTCTGGATCTTCTTGGTGAAATCACTGTGTAGTGTTGTTGCTGAACTTGAACTTCCCCCTCTTGTGTTTTTGAGCTGAAAAGGTTATTTGGCCATTCCCCTTTCTGATTCCAAGTGGGGTTTCACTTTCACTTCCACTTCCACTTTCTCTTTCACCTCTAAAGATCTCTTTCCCACTTTTTTTTTCCTCCCCTTTTCTTCTTCTTCTTCTTCTTTCTTTTGGGTCATCTGAATATGTTGAACAGCAAAATGGGTTGCTGTTTGTTGCAAGGCTCTGTTAGTTTGCTTTCGTTGTTCTCAGTGATTTGTTCTGTGGCGGCCATTGGCGCCAACTGGGGAACTCAGTCGACTCATCCACTGCCTCCAGAGACAGTGGTTCGGATGCTGAGGGACAATCAGATTCAGAAAGTGAAGCTCTTCGATGCTGATTATGGAACTCTTAGAGCTCTGGCGAGGACTGGGATTGAAGTGATGGTTGGGATTCCAAATGATATGCTCTCCACTTTTGCAAACAGTGAAAAAGCAGCTGAGAAATGGGTTTCTAAGAATGTCTCTGTTCATATGTCCAACAGTGTTAACATCAGGTGAGGTTTTTGCTTTTTTTCTTTCTTTCTTTCTTTCCTTCGTTGATGGCTTCTTGTTTTGTTTGTGTGTTTGTGGAACTTTGGCTGACTTTTCCAACATAGTTGCTTTCTTGTGAGTTGATTATGATGTCTCAATCAGTTCCATATATGTTAAGTTAACGTTTTGATTTTTTTTCCCCATTAGTTAATTCTAGAAAGGTTAGGTGTCACATCTTAATGATTGAGATGATTTTTATGTGTAGAGAGGTGGGAAAGCTCTGTGATTGGTGCTTTGTTTGCTATGGCATACAGCTACAAATGTTCTTCAGTCTTGTAAAAAAATTTCCATCTTTTTGAAGGATTTAGTCTAGGATTTTGAGGGGAAATGAGCTTTGCATTGATTAGGAGAAATCTAAACTACAAATGTTGTTTTCTATATTCGTCCTAACATTGAGGATAGGTTGCATCTGAATTCCTTAGACCCCGTTTGATAATCCTTACGGTTTTTGAAAATAAAGCATACAAATACTACCTCCATCAATGAGTTCCTTTGTTTTGTTCTCAACTTTTTACAAGTGTTTTCAAAAGTCAAGTTTTGAAGACTAAAAAAAATAGTTTTTAAAAACTTGTTTTTGTTTTTTGAATTTGGCTAAGAATTCAAATCTTTCCATAAGAAGGACGAAAACTATTGTAAAAAAATTATGAAAAAACAAGCACAATTTTCGAAAGCCAAAAACTAAAAACTAAATGGTTATCAAACAAGACCTTAATTATTCTATCCGACGAGAAAACAACATCCTGAGTTTGAAAGGTATTTCAAATTCCAATGCCTCCCTTAACCTTTTCCACTTTTCTGCATTTACTGTCAATGTTTCCTAAAGTTCGACTTTCCGAATGATCCGCTAGGTAAGGAGCTTACCACTGTTTCTCCAGAGAATTCACATGGAACTCTACCATTCTGCCGGTCAACAACTTGGGGTAGAGAAAGTGACAAACTAAACCATCATAGCATCGTATTCATTTTGCAATATGTTCTTTGTCCTGATGTTTGGAGTCAGTAATAGATTACACTATAACAGGGCCATGATCAGCTCAGCATTTGCACAATTTTACAAGCTTTATTCAAGTGAAGGGATTCTATACACCTTCAGATAGGAAGGGGTTCTCTCCCAATGAATTTTAGTCACTGCTTTTTTGCAATGTATCCTCTCTAAAGTGACTTCTCTAATGGGGCAAGCAGAGTAACAATTCAGAGCTATCTTTTTCGCTAGAGTTAGAGGGATCCGGTTTTCAGTTGTAGCCTGAAACTACTCTCTCACTTCCACCATCTGGAACACTTACTTATCAGTGCTTATTATTCGTAAATTTTCTTCCATCCCTTCTAATCAACCCTCACCTTAAGTCTGAAAGATCCTAAAAGACTCAAGAAAAGAGAGTTTGGACTAAGGTTGTATGATTTGTCATGGTTGAGGTAGAATGATGGCGCCGCACGGCTTAAGATGGTAGGACTGTGACATTTCAGATGGAAACCATTAAATTGTTTTTCCCCATTGCTCAACTCTTCTGTGATTTCCATGAAACTATGTCCCTTGTTTGAAATTTTACCAATCCAAGTAAGCCCATCATCCTAGCCCCAAAGAGGCGGCCCCATTGGCTAAGGCAGTCTTTGAGCTTAATAAAAAAAACCTTTGATGTCTACGAAGTTTGGATCTTGGGATAGGCGCGGACTTTAACCCCATCATCTTGTCCTTACCTTTTTGAATATCTTTTTTATTGCCTGAAGTAATAAGTCCGAGAAAGCATCCTTTAAAACCATACTTTCATGGAGGAAATGGAAGAATATACAACTGGGTAATACAATAAATCAAGCCTAACTAAGAGGAGCCAAAACTAAAACCAAAAGCAGAAGCCCACAAAACTAAATAAAAATACTCTGACAATTTAATCTACCTTTTTCATTAAAAAAAACTCTTGATCAAATTATTTGTTTAATAGTCGAGTTAGAAAACATTATTATTGCTAGCTTAAGAACTTCAAATTACCATTACCATGGTACCACCAGAGAGAGTAGAGAGGTTGTTTAGAGGAAAGAATGCACAACATGGTTGGTTGGAAATATCAAATTAATGATTTCTTTACCATGTTTTAGAATTGTTGGTGACAGGGCTTTGAGTAACTACTATTATTATATATGTTAATAATGGCAGAAAAGCAGCAAGTTCTTGATTGTGTATATATTACATTATTACTCCTTTCAAGTCATGATGAAAGTCGAGGAAAGTTGAGAAGAACTTTAAGCTTTGTGGGAGTATGAACAAAATATAGATTCCTTTTATTTTACTTTTTCTTTTTTTGATCAGAAATAAAACTTTCAGTTCATACCCCTAATTGAGGAGATGAACGGTTCATAATTTGCAATTGTGTTGAACTGTATTTTATTGTCATGCAACTACTTGCTGCATAAACCTTTCTTGATTTGAGCAATTCAAATAAAAAAGAGAGCTGTTTTCATCTTATCATGTATGAATATGCAAGGTCGAATACGTCACCGACTTGCTTTAGTAGCTGTGTGTGTTTAACGCCCCATGTTCGTATGTGATTTTCGTGATCGTCCTGTACTTTTCATAAGCTGACAAAGTGTGGAAATACCCGTCTATTTTGTCATGCATCCCTTGATTTCTTTTCAAGTCACCAAGTTAATTATGAATTTTCAGATACGTTGCTGTAGGGAATGAGCCTTTCTTGGCTACTTACAATGGAAGCTTTCTTAGTACAACCTTTCCTGCTCTGAAGAATGTCCAGAGAGCCCTAATAAAAGCTAATCTAGCCGACCAAATAAAGGTAACTTGTCCGCTGAATGCCGATGTCTATGCATCCTCAACCACTTTTCCATCCGGTGGCGACTTCCGAAGTGATATACATGATTTGATGCTTGCCATTGTCAAGTTCTTAAGTGATTCTGGTTCTCCGTTCACAGTGAACATTTACCCCTTCATCAGTCTCTATTCCGACCCCAACTTCCCTGTTGAATATGCTTTCTTTGATGGCAATTCATCGCCCGTGGTCGATGGTGGAACAACATATTCCAACATGTTCGATGCAAATTACGATACCCTTGTATGGGCACTTCAGAAGAACGGCTTTGGAAACTTACCAATCATAGTTGGGGAGATCGGTTGGCCTACGGATGGGGATCGGAATGCCAACCCTATCTATGCTCAACGGTTCAATCAAGGCTTCATGTCACACATATTAGGCGGGAAAGGGACACCAATGAGGCCAGGTCCAATCGATGCCTACTTGTTCAGTCTGATCGACGAAGACGCAAAGAGCATTGATCCAGGGAACTTCGAACGTCATTGGGGCATATTCTACTACGACGGTCAACCGAAATACCAACTCAGCCTCGGAAATTCAAACAACGGGACCTTGGTCGGAGCCAAAGGTGTTCGTTACCTGGAACGGAAATGGTGTGTGATGAAGCCATCTGCTCACCTTGACGATTCGCAGGTCGCACCTAGTGTCAGCTTTGCTTGTTACCATGCTGATTGCACCAGCCTCGGGTACGGGACATCTTGTTCGGGGCTAGACGCGAGGTCGAACATTTCGTATGCATTCAACAGTTATTACCAGAGGAGCAATCAGGCAGAGGATGCGTGCAAGTTTTCAGGGTTGGCAACAGTGACCAACAACAATCCAAGCTTTGGGAATTGCAAGTTTGATATAATGGTAGAGCCATATTTTGGAGGGGCAGAAGGAAGATCAGGGTGTTGTTTGAGAAGGCTTTTGATGTTGGTTTCTGGGCTTGTTCTTGTTTTCTTGACAATTCTGTGAATGTTCAAGGAATTCTGGATTCTAATTTATTTGTATGCCTTTGCTTCAACTATTCTTATCAGCTTTTTTTCTCTTTTTCTTTTTTAGGTATCTTTTGATGTGTAGAATTGAATCATGTGAAATTGTTAAATTCTGTAGGTGAAGGCCATGTGTTTACCCAATGAAAGATTGGAATTTGGATGGAATGGAATGAAAATGTGGGACCCACAGTAAAAAAAATGGGGAATTATTCTCTTTTAAGATTCCCTAAAAATTTTCAACATTCCAATTTTTCCATTCATTGATTCATGGACCCACATAATATATTCTTTAAATCATTATATAATTTCTGCAGTTCTTGGTTGGTGTGATTTTGTAATGAAATATTACCCATTTTGGTTTAATTGTTTTAATTATTTTTATTTTAATTCATGATTATTTTTTAATATCTAATAGTCCAAATGGTCATCTTAGTTGTATATTGAGCATGGTGCTGTATTTAGTCTTTAAAGTTTAAAAAGTTTGAATTTTATATCATTAGATTTTCAAATTAGTTCATGTAGTGAACACTATTAATGGAATGAGACTTGATGTTTTCTCTTAGAAAAAAATTAGTTTAGTGATGTGATATAATAGAATGTTCCTGTAAAAATTACTTTCCGTTCCAAAATTTTCATGAAATTAATAATTTAGTCTCTCAACTTTAATTTGTAATATTTAGTCCTTACACTTTCAAATTTGTAAAAATTTATTCCTGGAACATTAATATGAAATAATTTAGTTCCTATATTTTTGAATTTGTAATAGTTTAGTTTTCTCCCACGAACAATTTCATCAAATTAATTGTCAAATTTTATAATGCAACAACTTGGTCTTTGTAGTTCGTAAACATTTGGTCCTAATTAATTTATCGATCTACATATGTAATGTTTTTTTTTTGTTTTTTTAGTTCCATATATAATATTTTTTGTGATAGAGATTAAATTGTTATGAAATTGAAATTACATGGACATAATTGTTACATATTGAAATTTAGAGACTAAATTTTATAATTTTTTTTTTAATATTGTGAGTGTATAGGCCAGCTTGCATGCAACTCGATTAATCTCGCCAAACTAAATTTTTATAAAATTGAAAGTACAAGGACTAAATTGTTACAAATGAAAGTTTATGGACTAAAAATGTTATTTCCATGAAAGTTTAGTGACTAAAAGTGTTTTTTATTAACCTAAAAGTTAATCAGATTAATGAGCATCTTTGGTCAAACAATTATACAAACTCTCTCTATATATATATATAATTTTTTTAAAAAAAAAAAATTAGTTCAACAATATGTGAAGATGGAGATTCAAAGATTATAATACTTTAACCAATTGAGTTATGCTTTTGATTGACAAAAAAGGGGAAAAAAACTTTGGTTTTTATTTTTACAAGGTAGTTATTTGATATGAACATCAAGTAAAAAATTGTCTGGTAACCACAAGGTCTGTGGTTCGAATCTCCCTTCCCACATAGTGTCAAAAAAAAAAAAAAGTCTCAAGAATTGCTCTAGCAAATAGTTATCAATGTTTGTCGAAATCTCTTGAAAAAAATTCAATGGTATGTGTGTGCGCATGTATGTATATAAAAATGTCTGGTTGTCAGTCATATAATATTTTTAACAAATCTACTTTGTACATCAATATAATATTTTTGATGAGTCTATTTTTATTATAATGGAGAGAATCAGAAGTTACTTTATTCATACTTCAAGTCTCCTTTTTGCAGATGATAGTTTGGTGCTCCTGGAAGCAGAAAGAAAGAGTCTTGAATCCTTCAAAAATGTGCTCGGTCGTTACGAAAAGGCGTCGGGCCAGACCATCAACCTAGAAAAGTCTGCCTTCATCTCAAGCAGAAACCTGAGCATCCAAGTCAAGGAAGATTGTAGAAATATCCTTGAAATCAGGAGGACAGAATCCCTGGACCAATATTTGGGCTTGCCCTCCCAGATAGGAAAGAACAAGGGAGCTGTTTTCTCGAAACTCAAAGATAAAGTGGAAAAAATTCTTCAAGGCTGGAAAGAAAAGATGTTCTCCTTAGGGGGGAAAGAAGTGCTTATCAAATCAGTTGCACAGGCTATTCCCACCTATACCATGAATTGTTTCAGGTTACCTAACTATATCTGTTGCGATATTGACAGGTTATGCGCAAAGTTTTGGTGGGGAGCCTCGGGAAAGAAAGACAAGGCCCACTGGATGAGTTGGAGTAGGATGTGCAAAAATAAAGAGCAGGGAGGGCTGGGATTTAGACAAATCTCTGCTTTCAATCAAGCTATGCTAGCGAAGCAAAGCTGGAGACTAATCCGAAAGCCCGAAAGCATTCTCTTCAAGGTCCTTAGGGGAAGATATTTTAAAGATGGAAACTTCTTAGAAGCTCCAATCGGTTCATCCCCTTCAGCGACTTGGAGAGGGATTTGTTGGGGGAGAGATTTGTTCGTGAAGGGCATCCGATGGCGTGTTGGGAATGGGGTTAGAATTCAGATTGACAGAGACCCATGGATAAAAAGAGAAGGGAATCCAAAGCCTTCAGGAATGTCAGTCCAAGCTAGAGACAAAAGAGTGTGCTGTCTTCTAGATGAAAACAACAATTGGAAGGAGGGATTAGTCTCTTAATGGTTCAACCAGCATGATGCAGAGGCTATTATCAACATGCCGACAGGAGAGAAAAGCTCTAGGGACGAGATCTTATGGCATTACGACAAAAAAAGATGTTTCTCGGTTAAAAGTGCCTATCGGTTAGCAATGGACTTAAAAGCTAGCCAAAATGCCTCTCAATCCGACCAAAGGAAATCCAAGTCCGAGTGGAAGAGTATTTGGTCAACGGGAGTGCAGCCTCAGATCAAGATTTGTGCTTGGAAAATTATAAACAACATCATCCCGAACAAGGCAAACATCCAGAAGAAGGGGATTGATATTTCCCCTTGGTGTATCTTATGTCAAAAAAAGAGGAAACAACAACCCACCTAATCTGGGAGTGCAAAATTCCTAAGATAATGTGGTCTAATTTCATCCCTAAATCTCTTCTCTTTGTGCAGGAGGGGGTGGTCGGAAAGGGACTACTGGAGCTGGATGGTGGAAAATTTCAGCCTGGAGGATCTAGGGAAAAGCCTACTCATAATGTGGAATATTTGGAATTTCAGAAACAAGCCAATTTCCCAAGCCAATAACACAGCAGAAGCTAATGCATATCTCAGCAAAACCATTGATGAAAGCTTAAAGGAGTGGGAAGATTCTTGCCTTAAGAGACACCACTCGAAGAAGCCGAGGATCCAGGCGAGTCAAACAATCTGGAAAAGACCGAGTCCTAACAGCTGGAAGCTAAATACGAACCCGGCATGGTTTGACGAATCTGGAAGAGGAGGGATCAGCTGGGTTTTACGTGACTCGAACGGCTCCTTGATCAGCCTTGGTCTGCAAAGAATTTCACGAAAGTGGGACATCAAAACGTTGGAAACAAAAGCTATCTTGGAAGGGATTAGATCGATTGCGCACACCTGTGATCAAAATCAAATTTCCCTCGAAGTGGAGTCTGACTCCATGGAAGTTGTGAAGGTCCTTTCGGAAATCAGAGGACTGGTCGGAGATGAAATTTTTTGTGGATGAAATTCAGTCTTTGGCTTCGAAATTTCAGTCCATCGTCTTCCTCCACTGCAACAGGGAGGCGAATTTCGTTGCGCATTTCGTGGCTAGGAAAGCTTTAGATTTCAATTTCTTTTGTAACCAGGGATCTTCCCTGGCACCAAATTTGGGGCGCGTATTCTGGACGCCTGATCTTCCCGATTTTGTTTTTCCCCTTCTTTATGAGGGCGTTTGTGACGTTAGTTAGCGTTTTATGAAGTATTTTTATTCAAAAAAAAAGTCTCCTTTAAATAGAAGCTGAAGAGGAAGTTTACAAAGCTTAACAAACTAACAGATGAAACAACTAAATCAACTGAAAGTAATAATACATTTATGTAATATCCCCCTCAAGATGGAGCATGAATATTGAATATTCCCATCTTGATTAAGAAAGAATGAATACTGCTGCCCAGAGCTTTAGTGAACATATCGGCAAGCTGCATATGAGATCTTATGGGAAGCAGTTCAATGAACCCTTTATCAATCCGTTCTCGAACAAAGTGGCAATCAATTTCGATGTGCTTGGTTCGTTCGTGGAACGTGGGATTCGAAGCTATGGCAATTGCAGCTTGGTTGTCACAATAGACTAAAGCTGGAGAAGGCGAAACAATCTGTAAGTCGACAAGAACTTGAGCAAGCCAAACGAGTTCACTGAAAACCGTGGCTAGCGCACGATATTCTGCTTCTGCAGAAGATCTGGAAACCGTGGCTTGCTTTTTCGTTTTCCAAGATACAAGTGAATCTCCGAGGAAAACACAATATCCAGTGACGGAACGCCGCGTGTCAAGACAAGCTCCCCAATCTGAGTCGACGAAAGCCTTGAGTTGAAAGTTGTTAGTAGATCGCAGAAGAATACCTTGGCCAACTGTCCCCTTTAAGTACCGAAGCAGATGTAATGCAGCAGCTTGATGTTGAGTGAAAGGTCTAGACACATATTGACTCAGCTTATGGACTGAAAAACTGATGTCAGGTCTAGAAATCTGTAGATACAGTAGGCGGCCTATAAGTCTTCGATAGCTTGAAGCTTCTTCTTGGCCTAAAAGAACCCCTGAAGTTGCAGAAATTCTGAGGTTTGGAGTCATAGGAACAACAGCTGGTTTGGAATCCAACATGCCTGAGTCATCTAAAATCTGTAAGCAATACTTTCTTTGAGATAAGTAAATACCATGGGTGGATCTAGACAATTCAAGGCCAAGAAAGTACTTTGCACAGCCGAGATCTTTCAACATAAAACTAGTTTTCAAAAGTTCTTTGACAATAACAATCTCAGACTCAGAGGGACCTGTGATCAAAATGTCGTCGACATAAACTAATAATGCAATGAAGGATTGTCCTTTCCCTTTGACAAAAAGGGAGTAATCTGCCTTTGACTGCACAAAACCATGAGTGAGCAATACAGATGAAAACTTGAAGAACCACTGCCGAGAGGCTTGTTTGAGTCCATAGATCGATTTATGGAGTTTACAAGCCAAAGGGACAGGGGACGAGGCTTTTAAGTCTGAGTAATACCCGAGGGGAAGGCTCATGTAGACTTCTTCGAACAAATCTCCATTTAGAAAAGCATTATTTACGTCCATTTGGGCCAAAGGCCATTTAAAAGAAGCAGTTAAGGATAGTAGGACCTTGACAGTGGCTATCTTAGCGACATGAGAGAATGTATCAACAAAATCAACTCCTTCCTGCTGGCTATATCCTTTCGCAACTAGCCGAGCTATATACCTATCCACTGTGCCATCTGCTTTATACTTCATTCTGTATATCCACTTGCATCCCACAGTATGCTTGCCATGTGGTAAAGGTACAATGCTCCAAGTTGAAGTTCTCTCCATGGCTTCGATTTCAACATCCATGGCTTGTCTCCACTCTTTTAGCTTGGCAGCTTGGTGAAAATAAGAGTGCTCATATATGGTGGATATATTCATGATGAAGTTACTGTGAGAGTCATGAAGATTATCATATGACAAGTAATATTCAATGGAATAAGGAGATGTAGACCTCTTTGTATTGGATAGATGGCATTGATAGTCACGCAAAAAGCTGGGAGGATTGCGGCTTCTGGATGATTTTCGCAAAGACACTGGTACGGCATGCTGAACGATTTGCTCCTCAGTGGGAGAGTCAGCAGAATTTGAATGATCAACATCAGATCCATTCAAACAACCTTGAGTTCCTCTATCATCAAGGGGTATTGACTGGTTCTGTTCAACAGCCTCCACATGAGGTGCAGTATTAACAACAGTGGCTTCATTAGAATCATCAGAGTGCAGAGGTTCAATAATGGGCGAAGGAAAAACATAATCACCAAGAATGTCAGGAATGTCAACATCAACAGTGACCTCTTGATTATGAAAAGGGAAATAGTCCTCATGGAACACCACATCTCGAGAGATGACAGTTTGTCGTTTGGTGATATCATATAGTTTATAACCCTTGACTCCCGGAGGATACCCAAGGAAAACACATGGAGAGACTCGAGGATCAAATTTATATCTATGAGCGGTCAGAGAAGACACAAAGGCAAGGCACCCAAACACCCTTAAGTTCGAATAATCCACTTCTTTACTATATAAGATCTGAAAATGAGTTTTATTTTGAAGCAAAGGGGCATGGGTTCTATTTATGAGGTAGGAGGCTGATAAAATACAATCTCCCCAAAACCTAATGGGTACTCTTGACTGGAAAAATAGAGCCCTTGCAACGTTGAGTAAATGCTGGTGTTTGCGCTCGGCAACCGAGTTTTGTTGGGGCCTTTCTACACACGAGAACTGGTGAAGAGTCCCTTTGGAAGCAAAAAAATCTTTGAACTGAAGTTTGGAGGCATTGTCTGATCTAAAGACTTTGATGGTTTTGGCAAACTGAGTATGGACTAATGCAAAAAATCGAGGAATAATATTGACAGCATCCGATTTATTATGCATAAGAAAAGTCCATGTAAATCTTGAAGCATCATCCACTATTGTCAAAAAATATTTATAGCCAGAATAAGTGGGAACTTTGAATGGTCCCCATATATCACAGTGTACAAGGTCAAAAACATCACTGGCAACATTATTAAGAAACGAAAATGACAACCTCTTTTGTTTAGCAAGAGGACATATGTGACAAGGATTCATATCAGAATTCGTAATATGTAAAGCATGCTTCATGTGTGATAACCTTTGAGCAGATAAATGGCCCAACCTATGGTGCCAAGTAGTAATGCTAACTGAGCAAACATAAGCAGACATAAAAGCAGGTGTAGTGAGGAACTTATCTGTGAAAATATAAAGTCCGTTAGAACATTCAGCCCTGTCAATCGTCATCGAACGAGGTCTATTCTGTATGGTGCAAGATTGTCCAGAAAAATTAATAGACAAATCTTTATCGTGTAGAAGACAGCTTACTGATATGAGGTTATAAGAGAATCTTGGTACATATAGGACTTCTTTCAACATTATATGATCAGAAATCCAACTATCCCCCACGAACTCTATGGAAACTCGAAATGAAGTGGGCAGAACCACATAAATACAGCTTACACGACGCCAATTACGAAAAAGAGCATGCTGATGACAAATGTGCCTAGAGGCACCAGAATCTAATATCCAAGTATTTGATTCTACTGAGGAAGAAGTAGAAGAACAAATACCTTAAGTGATACTTGACTTTCTCTATTGGCTGAACATGACAAGTGATTGATGGTATTTTGAGACCATGGGTCGACGTCGATAATAAGTAATTAACAACTATCCGTGGTTCAAGGATAAGATTCATCAATTAGAGATTCAAGGGGTTATCTTGGTTCAAAAGGGATATAATGCTCCATGAAACTCAAACATTAAGGACTAAATGCTAAGGTCCCGTTTGATAACCATTTGGTTTTTGAAAATTATGCTTGTTTTATCCTAAACTCTCTATACCATGACTTTCATCCTAGTTAAGGTTGCATTTGAATTCCTAATCAAATTTTCAAAACAAAAACAAGTTTTTAAAAACTACTTTCTTTCGTTTCCAAAATTAGGCTTGGTTTTTGGAAACAAGGTAGAAGATTGATACTAAAACCAAGAAACTTATAGGTGGAAGTATGTGTGTATGAGCTTAATTTTCAAAAACTAAAATCTAAAAACCAAATAGTTATCTAACGGGCCTAAGCCTTCATGTTTTGGCTCATTTTGGCATAGGCAAAATGAGTAGTTTTTCAATTTTATGTATTGATATGCAATAAATTAAAGTTGAGGTATTCTCAATTTAGTTAATTAATCGCATCTTAATATTACATTATTATTTCGCCAATGAATTATACAACATCAATTGATAGTTGAGAGTTAAAAAAAAAAATTGACAGCTAAGACTTAATTGAAGAGGCACATACTTAGGAGAAAAAAGTAAAGTACATAAAAGGAAGAAATCAAAACCTTTTTGAAAACTATAGACGAAGAAACTGGCGCAAATATTAAGGACAAAATCATATTTACTTAAAAAAATAATGTATAAATATAATTACAATTTTAGCCCTAAATTTCTAAGATTGTATTTAATGTTTTTTTTTTTTAAGAATGTATTTAATAAGTCTGTTTTTTTTACTCAATATTAAATAAGTCTTTGAACTTTAGGTGTTCTAAACTTTTAATATTGTGTCAAACAAGTCATTTAATTTTAAATGGTGTCTGATACACCAATGAACCTTAAATTTTGTATCTAACACATCGTTCTTTAAACTTTAATCACATAAAACACAATATTAAAATTTTAAAGATCTATTAGTTATCCTAAAAATCTATTAGGCCTAACTCTAGAACTTTGAAAAATAAGCTTATAATCTAGTCAAATATTTAACACCATTTTTTTTTAAAAAAAAAACACACAATGAAACGTGTATATATATATATATATATATATAATTTAAATTATTATACTCAATCTTATAAGCTAAAGGTACAAAGTAGCAACATGTAGATATATAAATATACATGATATTCAATTTTCAAAGAGACAAAAATGGATATATTTGATGTTGAAATGATTGTTATTTGATGACACACATTGACTCCTGTCCCAAAACATTCCTCCCACAATATTAAATGTCTTGGGCTTGTTTGTTCTTAATTCCTTTCCATATTTTCATTCTTTTCCATTTATTGAACTGTCATTGTTCTTCCACTTCATTTATTCCATTTGTCACAGAAGAATTACACGAAAAAACTCCTAAATTTGAATTGTCCCATTTTTGGAGCAAATGGCGTCCAATGGAGGAAATCTCAGAGCCCAAGAATTCTTTGTGTGAGCCAAAGAGAAACAGAAAGACAAGGAGAGGCTTAAACCATCGATTTCTCTCTTCAAAACAGAGAAAGAGAGAGAGAGAGAGAAGAACAACAACAACAGAAAACTCAACGTTTGTTTGTTGTTCTTTCTCTCAATTTCTTACCCATTTATCGCGGATCTCTCTTTTTCTCTCTCTATTTCGTTTTCTTCTTTAATCTCTTGCCATTCGGTTCATCGCTGTCAATACCTTTCCCTTTTTCCCTCTGTCAATCTCTTTAGGGGAAAGGTAAGTGCGAATTCCATCGGAGCTTCGTTTTTGAATCTGCGAAAGAAACATTGAGGGAATTGGAATCTAGTTCGAATTTGGGGACCTGGGTTTTGCTCGAAATCGTCGGGGAAGTGGCCAAAATTATGGATCTCGGGCGAGAGGCTTTGGTGGGTTTGTTGTTGTTGATGTCATTTTGTTTGCCTGGGTCCTGCAATTTGGTGTTTGAAGTGCAGCATAAGTTTAAGGGTCGAGAGAAGTCCTTGAGTGAATTGAGGGCTCATGATGTTCGTCGCCATGGTAGGCTTCTCTCTGTCGTTGATCTCGAACTCGGTGGCAACGGACACCCTGCTGAAACAGGGTTAGCCATTTCTCTCATGATATTCATATTGTTATCAACGTATATTTCCTGTGTTTTGGTTTCTGATGCAGATGTTTTTGGTTCTAAGTTTAATTTGTGGGATGTGATCCTCAAGTATCAAATTATTTAGCTGGTTTTGTGTGGTCTTAGCTCATTAAATCTGAAATCTAGCCAATGATTCACATTGTTTTGCAATGGTTGAGATGAGATGGATGGGCTAGTTCATGAGTTGTTTTCTGGGAAATTACATTTTGGTCGATGAAGCCACTATTCTTGATATCTAAGAAGCACGGACACTTTAGTTTGGCTAGCGTGTCCGCGTCCGACACGTGTCTGACACTTGGACACTCCGACACTTGTTGGACACGTATCGGACACTTGTTAGCACAATTGATATGTGACAAACACTAGTTGTAGGTTCATTTTGAACCCTTGTTAAGTATAACAAATAAACGCAATGCTTAAGTGACAAAAATAATAAATTTTAAGAGTAAAATACATTAAATTCGTTTTTTCAAGCATACAAATGCATAAACTTATTGATTTTGAATTTCCTTCTTGTATAAAAAGGATATATATTTTAAAAAATGAATATTTTTCTAAACGTGTCCGTGCCGTGTCCGTGTCCTAGATTTTTAAAAAATGGCGTGTCCCCCTATCCGTGTCGTGTTGTATCCGTGTCTCGTGTCGGTATCCATGCTTCTTAGCTTGATATTATAAAATAAACTAAGAAACTAATAAAATATGTTACCTAGGATGATATGAATGTCACATCATTTTTCTTTAAATCCATTAAAAGAAATTTGTTCTTGATAGCTTGGCCATTAAGGTATCTACTCCTCCCCTCGAGGTCAGAGGTTGGGGACTATTTATAACCATTTTCTAGAGGTTAGGAATTAAACGGTTAGATTTTCAAACCTAGAGACGAAATAGAATCCGAAGGCAAACCATGGGAACCAAAAGCTTAATTTACCCTTAGTTTATGAAAATTTTCTTTTCTATCTCAGTTCTATACTTTTAGATGGTAAGATGAGAAAGAGGTAGAGGATATGGTCATTCTCAAACTGTTTATGTTTACTGTTAAATGCTTTGTTGAGATGTTAAATTGTTTCTTTTGTTGATTCATAAAGGTTATACTACTCCAGAATTGGCCTTGGAACTCCTTCAAACGATTTCCATGTGCAAGTGGATACAGGGAGTGACATTTTATGGGTAAACTGTCAGGGCTGCAGCAATTGTCCAAAGAAAAGTGACATTGGTGTATGATTCTTCAACATTGGAATTTTATGAAAATTTGTTGATGTGATTGAATTTCTCAGCCTCTTATGGATCATGATGAAAAAATGACCATTGATTCTTCACTAACAGGTAGAGTTGAAACTTTTTGATCCAAAGGCCTCCAGCACTTCGAACATGGTTACTTGTGATCAACCATTTTGCTCGGCCACATACGACGGTCCAATCCCGGGTTGCAAGCCAGATTTACTTTGCCAATATAAAGTTATCTATGGGGATGGAAGTGCAACGGCTGGATATTTTGTGAAGGATTATGTTCAACTCCAACAACCAGTTGGAAACCATCAAACTACTGTCACTAATGGCAGTGTAATATTTGGGTAATTCCTTGTCTTTTCCTTGGGTTGATCATCTAATTCTATCGTTATGACAATCTCAACTTGTGCATAATTTGACTTGGCAGCGTACAATGTTATTATGGAAAATGAAAAGTATCTTATATTTGTATAGATAAAAGTAGACCAAAACTTTTAACAGTTAATGTAATAGTGTTATAAATACAGTCTCTATATCATAAATGAATTAAGATACGATTAAAAGAGAGTTATTTCTCAGATACTGGCTGAATTGTGGATAAACCGATAGATAATCTCCCCTTGCTGCTATTTTTTTTTTTATAAGAAACTTCAACAGCCCTTGTTGCTATATTCAATTAACATAATTACTATTGGCTTAAAAACCACCATAGGTTGGTCAGGTGGTCAATAAAGACCATGTAAATATTAAAGAACTTAGAGGGAATGAGTTCAAGCCATGGTGGCTACCTGGCCTAGGATTTAATGTCCTACATGTTATCTTGACAACCAAGTGTAGTAGGGTCAAACGGTTTTCCGGTAAGAATAATAATAACAAATACTAACTATGACTTTATAAGGTTGTACTCTTGATTTTTTCATATGGAAAAAGTTTAATTAGGAAATAATTCAACCTTTTGCCATTCTGGAGTACTATATGCTGTGCATTTGATAGGTTAGTTGATGATAGTATTCAATGGTAATTGGGGAATTGCAAATGGTCATACTTTCAATATTACAGGTGATCTTGTATGATCTATCACTGTATATCATGAGCTCGTACAATCACTACATGCTGCATTTTATTTTATTCTTTGAGTAGATTTGATCTTGAAATGAGAATAAAATAGTATCTGATCAATCAACTGAATAATCTCGTTTTACTCCAAAATCTTCATTATATGGTTGCTTCAATTTGATGATTGTGCAATAGTTTAGGCCCCGTTTGATAACCATTTCATTTTTGGTTTTTGGTTTTTGAAAATTATGATTGTTTTCTCTCAATCTTCTTACAATGGTTTTCATTTTTGTTAAGGAGAAGTTTGAGTTCCTAGCCAAATTCCAAAAACAAAAACAAGTTTTTGAAAACTTTTTTTTTTTTGTTTTCAAAATTTGGATTGGTTTTTGAAAACATGGGAAATGATGTAGATAAAAAACAAAGATGCTTGTGGGTAAAAATAGTGTTTATAGGCTTAATTTTCAAAAACCAAAAACCAAAAACGAAATGGTTATCAAACGGGGCCTTAGCTATTGAAATGTTTCAAATTCTGCATCTCTTTTCCATTTCAACCGCTTGAACAACTCGAGATATATAACATTTCTAGCTTCACTTGGATGCATTTTTTGTACTTGAAAAAATCTTAAGATCATACAAGTTCAATTGGCTCATGCTGTCTTTACTTCTTTATCTCAAGTTGACTTGTGTGGTTTAGGTGTGGAGCTAAACAATCTGGAGAGCTCGGTACGTCGTCTGAAGCACTCGATGGGATACTCGGGTTTGGACAGGCAAATTCATCCATGATTTCTCAGTTGGCTGCAGCCGGGAAGGTGAGAAAGATTTTTGCACACTGCTTGGACAGCATAACGGGGGGTGGGATTTTTGCCATTGGAGATGTAGTGGAACCAAAAGTGAAAACCACACCAGTGGTACCTCATCAGTATGTGTTCTGTCTCCAACTCTTATTTGTTGTGATTTGCATACATTTTCAAACTGCTCAACTCATTATACAATCATATTTTGTGCCTTCTTTGAAAAGTCTAGTTAAGATTCTAAAATTGATAGAATGAATTCAATAAGTTGCTTTAAGAAGAAGGTATTTTGCACGAGTCACTTTATTTTTTCATACTACCTCTGGCCATTCCCCTTTTCCAATATGATTGCTACATCCAGCCAAATCAGCCAACACTTATCCAATAAGCTATGTCATCGTTTAGTTATGTTCACTATTCAAAGTTGAAGAACCCTCATCTCTCGAAATTGACTCGAAGGTCTTACAAGGACTAAACTTTTTAAGTTCAAGGACTTAACTAAACTAAACAGGAACAACCATCGATCTTGAAGTACTAAATTTATGATTTAACAACGTTGTTCGCTTCTTGTGTACAAGAATTCAGCTGTCTTCTATTTATCACAAGGAAGTTTATTATATTTTTACATTTACAAATTTCAGGGCTCACTACAATGTTTATCTGACTGGAGTTAAGATAGGAGAAACCGCTCTTGATCTTCCTCTTGGAATATTTGAAACTCAATACAGAAGAGGAACGATCATTGACAGTGGCACAACACTGGCTTATCTTCCTGATCACATCTACAGTCCATTAATGCAGGAGGTATTAAGTAAAATTTTAACCCCACTTTCTTTATGTGAACTTTTTTGCACTTAAGTCCACATTTCCTTTTTCTGAAAAAATATAACGTGTATTGTAGATCTTGGGTTCCCAACCTGATCTGAAAATACGTACAGTTGATGACCAGTTTTCTTGTTTTCAGTATGATGATAAGTAAGATGCTCTTACCCTTATCCTTGTTGTTTAGTATTTTTACAGCTAAATATATCATTTGATCTTTCAAGTATACATTATTCTTTGTCACTAGTCTTATAATAGTTTCGATTTGGTTGATGTTTAAATATTTTTCAGTCAAATTCATGTTTGATAACAGTGTTGGGAAACTTAATAATAGAGTAGTGATAACAAGGGGGATCTGAATCTCTAGTCGAAGATATGTCTTAACTAGTTAAGTTATGCTGATGTTTTTAATCTTGCTTGATTTAAAACCGACCTTGTCCTACCTAAATCAAAACTCTATCGGCCTAATTACTAAGAGGAAAAGAGGGTTGTGCTTATCATACATTTGGAGGTTTAGCGCTTTTTAGAACATGACATAGGAAGAGAGATATATGATCAAAAAAAGTTCTTCGAGTGTCGTATCACTGTTCTATGTTTCGATTTTGGCATCATCGAACGAATATGAAAACTCTTGAAATATTGGGGGATGAAATTAAACATGTGTGTTCCAGAGATCAAATGATGTACGTAATGAGAAAAATTATTGAATCAAGCTTGTCACAATGTGACTCCCTCCAAATAATTGTTGGATGAAGATTAAAAAATATGCATGCCTCTTAATAACAACTGGATTTATACTCAGAGACATTTTTTGTAGTCTATCTCCCATACATCTAGCAGTACTAGCCAAATTGTAGCGACCTCGTTGAATAATTTATCGTGCAGCAGGAACTTCCAATGAGTTTGTTGAAATGAAAAATGTTGTCATTGTTTGACTGTTTTGTTTGTACTGTTGCAGTGTGGACGATGGATTTCCAACAGTGATGTTCACATTTGAGGAGTCCCTAACGTTGACCATTTACCCTCACGAGTATCTCTTTCAGATTCGTGTAAGTAATTTAACTGTTTTTATCCTCAAGGGGATTGCTTATTATTCTGAGTTTTTGTGACTTTAATATGCTTATAATATCTTCTTAGTTCACTTTTTAAGCTCCCGTTTGATAACGAACTCGTTTTTTATTTTTATTTTTAACTTGGTAGAAAATATTTATACCTGTATTTTTCTTTCCCTAAATTTTCATATGTTTATAAAACACTTTTGGAAATTATTTTCAAATTTTTAAAAACAAAACAACTTGGAAGCTATTTTTCTTTACTTCCAATGTTGGGCCTTGTTTCAAAAACGTTTTCGAAAAGTATATTAGAGAATGGTTTAAATCTTATTTTAATCCATGAACTTTTCTTTTCGTAATATGTTGTTTTTTTTTTTTTTTTATTTAAGAAACTAAATATGTTGTTTTAGTCCTTAAACTTTGCATAAAATCCGTTTTAATCCTTGCACTTAACTTTTTGTCAAAAAATTTAATAGAAATTGATACAGGGACTTTTTTGTTTAGTTGCCTGGTGGATAGATTTTCATCTTAACAATATTTAAAGTCTCATGTAGTAATAGAGCCAAATGTCAAAGTTAGACAATAGATTCAAAATTTTTTTGTTGAATGAAAATTTATGGTAATAACTAAAATATATTCAAGAATCTAAAAAGTAAAAGTTTGAATGTAAAAACAAGACGAGTACAAAATTTTCAAAAAAAAAAACAAAAAAACAAAAAATGTTAATAAATAAACATACTTTTTTCAAACTAAAATCGAAAGTGTTATCAATTAAGAGACTTTTATTTCATGCAGGATAATGTGTGGTGCGTTGGGTGGCAAAATAGTGCATCTCAATCCAAAGATGGAAAGGAAGTTGCTCTCTTTGGAGGTATCTTCTTATCCTCAAATCTTCCTACGTTCTAATGTTTTATATATATAATCTTTCGATTTTAAAAATGGAGGATATGCTAGAGAGAAAATAACTTCAAAATCTAAACGGTTTACTATAATTCTTTTTTTAGATGACTTAAGGGCCAATTGTCTCATTCCTTTCTTCGCCTCGCCCTGGATCATCCTATTACTTTTTGTTTTTCTTTTTTCTTTTAGATTCTTAGCTTGACTTCCTTTTCATTGGTTTTGAATTGCAGATTTGGTTCTTCAAAACAAGTTGATTTACTATAATCTTGAAAATCAGACCATTGGCTGGGCTGAATTCAACTGTGAGTTTCTCCTAATCCTAAACCTATTTCCTTCATTGCTTTTGTTCAAACATTTTCTTGTGGGTCTTAAAATTGATAACAAAGAGATGACTTGAAAAACTCAACAAATCTAACTTAAACCGTTCTCTCAGATATCTTTTTGGAAACAATTAATTCCAATTCTTGGTTTAAATAGTTATTCTTCACGATAAGATTAATGAGCGAACTAGTTGAATTCGAATATTCTATGGTTGGATTGAGTTATGTCACTATTTAACCAATGCCACTTTTGTTCGAGGAAAAAAAAGGCAACATGTTCATTTGGATTAACCGAATTCATAGACAATCTTAGACATGTTCATTTTTAATGGGGTATATAATATTTCAATTCGTGGGAGTAAAGAGTTGAATCTTCAATTTACACAGAGAAATTAATACCTAATCAATTTAACATATTCAAACTATTTTTAATTTTCTTATTTAAAAAAAAAAGTATTCACTTGCTTATATTCCATACCTAAGTTACTTTTCAATCAATTTAATCAATAATAAAACCAAAAAATGATAAGAAGTAAAGTAAATGGTAAATTTTAACCATATATTATATAATTTGTGACCTACAGGCTCTTCAGGCATTAAATTGAAAGATGAAAAGTCAGGAGAAATTTACACAGTGGGAGCCCACAAACTGTCTTCTGCAGCATCCATTGAAGTGATTGGCAGACTACTTCCATTGTTGTTAGCTTTTACCCTCTTTTTTATCCAATAGATTCTTTCCAACTGGCACAACATTTTCTTTTTCAATTTTTGTTGTACCATAATCTAATTTTCCCCCCTCATGGAAATAATTGATTCCCCTTTTTTCCTTCCTCCCTCAAAAAAAAAAAAAAAAGCTCAGTTCTCTTTTATTGTTTCTTTGGATATATTGACATTGGAAGAGCAAGATTTGATTGAGTATATATGTTTGTAAAGGCCAACAATTGGATGGTTCTTATTTGATTTAATGGTAATATTGACATTTATTTCAAGTGTATTCTTTTCTTTTTGCTTTATCATTTTATCGTTTCTTAGTTGAGTTATAAATTTATTTCTTAGGTCCCGTTTGATAACCATTTCGTTTTTTATTTTTGGTTTTTGAAAATTAAGTCTATAAACACTATTTTTACCCACAAACTTCTGTGTTTTTTTATCTACATCATTTTCCATGTTTTCAAAAACAAGCCAAATTTTGAAAAAAAAAAAAAAAGTTTTCAAAAACTTGATTTTGGAATTTGGAATTTGGCTAGAAACTCAAATGAAAACCATTGTAGGAAGATTGAGAGAAAACAAGCACAATTTTCAAAAATCAAAAACAAAAAACGAAATAGTTATCAAAGGGAGTCTTAAACTTTGGATTTTGATTTTATTAGTTTTTGTTGTTAATATTTTTGGCTCAGTGATTATGTGGTATATCTAATGGACAAACATTAGCTAACTAAGCGTGATACCGTTGGTAGAAGATAGTAAATGAATAATTTTGATAGTCGAGTAACAACATTATTTTCAAAGGGATGTCACACAAAAAAAATATCATTTATGTTAATTTTTAGCATTTATTACCTTCTCCAATATTAAACTTTAGCTAATTTAGGGGTGATTATATATTTGTTGTTTCTTTAATAGGATACAATTAACCACCATAGAAATGTACATCCAAAACTAAAGGCAGAGCAAAACTTTTAATTACATACATAACATAACAATAACGAAAAGTTCGACTTTGACTTAATTATTAATTTCTGTTTTAAAAAATATATTGATTATAAACGATGACGTTTTGGGTAGAGAGTAAAATAACACAGAACGTACCTTAGTTTTGTTGCATTTACAGTGTGGCCCTCAAAAACTGTACAACAAAATAGAGGATTGCCAGCAGTAGTGCAAACTGGTATGCATCTCTTTGGAAGTTGTCCTCACCTTGAAAGAACTGCATACAAGTTCAACCATGGATATCGATCAAAAGTGTGTTTGGTAGTGCTTTGAGCAAAGGTAATTTACTAACAAGCACTTTAGAGGGGAAAAAAAATTGTTTAGTTTGAAAGCAAGGTTTAGTTCTATACTCTTAAGAGTGCTTTTCAAATACTTTTTAGTTGAGTACTTGGGCCAAAAGCACAATCCAGAAAAAAATACTTCAAAAGGTTTTGAATCTTGCTTGGGAAAAATACACTTTTGGTTCCTGAAGTTTAGGCTAAGTTTTATTTTGATCCTTAAGTTTTCATACTAAACAATTAAAATCTAATGGAAAAATGGATGGAGGGACCAAAATGAAACAAAATCCAAACCTCAAGGACTAAACTGAAACCTAACTCAAACCTTAGGACCAAAAGTGTATTGTTTTCAAAAATAATTTTATGTTACTCTCTAGGTGATGAGTGAGAGTGAGAACAAATAGAATATAGAGATTTATATAGGCAACAAACTTCAGTACATATTGCCCTGCATGTGTGGTTAAGTCAATCACACAACAAAATTCAGAGGTTGTCCAGAAAACTATAATGAAAATTATCTTCTGTTTTAGTTTTTAAAATTGGTAGAAAAAAGAAACCATAATTTTCTTACAGACATTTCTGAACAATGAGAAACAAAAGGTAGAGAACTATTATCTAAAACATTTGTGAACAACAAGAAACATTAACTAAAAAAACCACTAAAAATAAGAAAGATGGGTTGGAAGCCAACCATATGTCAAAGAAACTATTACCAATTTAAAGACCCAAGAAATGAGAAACAAGAAATAGAAACGGGTCATGTTTCATGTTTCTAAAAACTAAAATGAGATACAGTAACATTACTAAAAGACCTCAAAAATGAGAAACCGTAAACCATATTAAACGAGTAATAGTTACCAATGCTGTATTTTCAACAGCTCAAAATAAGAAGATGAATAAAATAACATTGGTTCAAATGGGAAGGGTAATTAGCTTGGTGAAAATAGATCAAAAGATGCATATTAAGAACACTTACCTTGCTAGGATCACCAGAGGGGTCAGGAAACATCTCCAAGTTCTGTTTCTCAGTAGAGACTCGGCCGGCGAGGCTGCTGACAGAATCAGCCAAGTCCTTCCCTGCCTCGGTGGAGGCGAAGAGATAGCGCGAGGCCCAAAAGAAAGCTTGGGAAATGGCAGAGGAACTCGACACGTCCCAACGCTCTTCGTGTTCGATAACTTGGCCACTGATTTGGTTGAGAGTGAACTGTGAATCAACTTTGATGATCAGATCTCCTCCTATGGCTGCAACCAAGGACTTAGGTTTCCCTTTGATTGTCCACTTGATGTTTAGTATGCTTGTTGACACCATCACCATTTCTTGCACACTCTGTTGTTACAAATCATACGTTTACAGGTTAGGCCTAATCACTGTTTGGTTCTTGAGATGAATCAAGATTCTATTGAGTGCTTGAAAAACTAAAGTCCCATTTGATAACCATTTGATTTTTTGTTTTTAGTTTTTTGAAATTAAGCTTACAAACACTACTTCCACCTATAAGTTTCTTTATTTTGGTATCTATCTTCTTCTCATGCTTTAAAAAACTAAGCCAAGTTTTGAAAATTACAAAAAAAAAAAATATATATATATATAGTTTTTTTAATTTTGGAATTTGACTAGAAATGCAAATGTGTCCTTAACAAAGATTAAAACCATACTAAAGCAATTGGAAGAAAACAAGCTTAATTTTCAAAAACCAAAAACAAAAAACCAATTGGTTATCAAATGGGGCCTAAACGGTCTAGATTTAGATTAGTTGGTTTAGTTACCTTTACACTACTTAAATGCATTTAATGTACTTCACATATTACTAATTGGTTTATCCCGACCTGACCTGAAAATTTTACATCCCTACATATTTGTAGCCTCACTTTCTCTCTTTGATATACGATCTCTCTTTCTCTAACACATCTTTCTAATACAACTTACCTTCCTTCCTTAACATACACATATCTCTAGTTTCTCTCTCTAATTTCACGTTCTAATATCTTTCTTTGACCTATCTCTTTTTAACTAATCCTTCTGTCTCTACAATATCCCAAAAATATGAGTATAATGATAAAGTTTTAAAATTATATTCTAAAAATGTTAAAAATGCATAATTGCCCCGTTTGATAACCATTTGGTTTTTTGTTTTTGGTTTTTGAAAATTATGCTTGTTTTCTCCTAAATTTCCTACCATGGCTTTCATCTTAGTTAATGTTGCATTTGAATTCCTAGCCAAAAACAAAAACAAGTTTTTGAAAACTACTTTTTTTTTTTTCAAAATTGGGCTTGGTTTTTGGAAACAAGGTAGAAGTTTGATACCAAAACCAAGAAACTTATAGGAGGAAGTATGTGTGTATAAACTTAATTTTCAAAAACCAAAAACCAAATGGTTATCAAACGAGGCCTAAATTACACACCATCATAATTTGAATATTGTTGTTCAGTTGAACGTAGTTCAACTGATTAATACATGCACACGCCCAACTGAATAATACATGTATCATTGACCGAGAGATTAGAAGTTCGAATTTCTCCACCTCACACACATTCTTGAACTAAAAAAATGTTGTTAGAAATAAAAAAAATATATGTATATATATTATTATCAAACAGAAAGAAGGAAAAAAACATGGAAAACATCGTCAAATATGTTTTTATTCTCGTTTTTCAGAAATAGAAAATTTAAAGTAATTATTATATATATTTGATTTTAAAAAAATAAAAAATAAAAAAGAGATAAAAATCTCGATAAGAAAATTTTAAACTTTAACCAAGAGTTTGAGAACGGTTTAAAAAATAGATTAATTGTTAAAAAAATTAACTTATTTTTCAAAAATAAATGGTTATTGAAAAAAAAATCATTAAAAAGTAGTTATAAAAGATTTATTCTTTTATATTTTAAAAAAAATATATTTATTCTTTTAAAATAAAATATGTTTAAAGTAAAAATAATAAAAGACAAAACAAAGGAATTGTGGAGAAACTTCCTTTTCTTCGAAGAAAACAAACCACTGATGATAGATTAAATTATCTAATCGAAACTTAATTCTAAATTAAAATACCTTTGCATTCAAGTTCATCGATATTCTAACTACGTTCAAGAAATTGGTTAGCCCTGATATTCGAATTGACACGCTTTGGTTAAATTGTAATATTCTTCTTACCGTCGTTGGATTCTCGAGCGCACTGGTTGCCCAGAGTTGTCTTTTGTACTTCTCTCGCCCCGTGAATTTCCTAACCGGATCCTGCATTTCATGTTTGAACTCAATTTCAATCACCTTCTCTCTAAATTTCATCTTTGAGGAGGCCGTAAATCAATTCAGAACAGTCACAGCAAAACAATTTCTAGATGAAATCTGTAAAAATTAGGGCGAAAAAAAATCCGAGACCTTATACTTGACGAAGACGGCGAAATTTCCAATAGATCGATCGCCTTGGCGAAGTTGGAGAATGTCTCTAGCTAGTTGCCTGGCTGTGGACTCAACCAAGGGACTGCTTATGCACTCGAATTCGTTGCAGAGCTCACCGAAATCCATGCCGTCCACGATCTTATCGGCCTCCGATCTTTCGACGGCGGATTCCACCGTCAATTGGTCGGTGCTGTTCGAATCGTTCGCGGCGGCTGCAAAACAGAAACCCTAGCCCTATCAGAGACATTGAGAAATCGCGATTGTAAGAAAGCGATTCGAAGAAAAAATTCAGGCCTCTGAGCGGAAAAGCATGGCGGCAGTGAGGAGGAGGATGAACGGCGAGAGGTGTGGCGGCGCCACGGCGGCTCTTGCGGCGGAAGATTGCGGCGGCCGCTACTGCAGAGGGAGCGGCGAGAGAAGGAGAGGAAACGCAGGTACTCATCTCTCCGTCCCATTGTGATTCCAACCATTAGTTACTTGTGGTTTCAGTTTGAGTCTAACTGCTACTGATTTTTTTCTTTTCTTTTTTTTTTCCTCTTCATTTATTATGTTTTTTTTTTTTTTAAATTACAAATTTAGTTTGTGATAGGGGAGAATTGTGTCAATTTGCGCTTTCAATTATTTATTTCAGAAAATTATGTCGGTTGAGCTATGCTCAATTTCTGATTTTATAGGTCCAATTTTTAAAAATTAACTCATCTATTAGACATGAAATTGAATTTGATGTCTATTGTGACCATAAACTTTTAATTTTGTATCTAGTGGACTTATGATTTTTTTTTTTAAATGTCGAATAGGTTAGAATAGGTCAAAGATTTATTAAATACGAAATTGAAAGTTGAAAGATCTGTAGAACACAAAAATGAAACTTTAAGAACTTATTACATACTTTTTAAATATCAGAGACTTATTAGACACAAAATTGAAAGTTTAATGACCTACTCAACACTTTTTCAAGACCAAATCGACACACGAGTTTAAAGACTGCCTTTTTTAGGTAAAGATTTGACCCTCAAGTACTTTAAGGTTGGGGATAGATCATTTCCACTATGTCACAACTCACCAATCATACTTGAATGGGTGAATTGATCTATTTCATTTTGTTATCTATACTTTCAAATTTCACATAGTTATTTTTAAGAAACGCATTAATTTTTAAGTTTTTAGAAAAGATTTATTTTGTGTCATTTGAAATGTCTATATTTAATCTCTGAACTCTAAGAAAATATAATTTTGATTTTTTTTTTAATTTTACACATTTTATCCATTTCATTTATATTTGTCTCAACTGATTTATGTCACTCTAATATATGTCTACATGAGCATGTTAATAATTTAATACACATTTTCAACATTAAAAGCAAAACAAAATTATCTTAAAAAATTAAAATAATCACTCAAATGATTTTTTTTTAAAAGAAAAATAGAATTGGAATTTCTTTTAAGTAGAATTTGGAGACTAAAATATACCTTTTGAAAGTTTGTGGTCGAGTGGAAGTTTAGATTTTAAAATAGACCTTTTGAATAGAAAAATGCATCAAAATGGAATTTAAATATTTGTTTATTTCACTAAATAACTGAAAATAATATTTATTCTTCGTCACTCAAAATCTTCTGTGGATAAGGTGGTGAGGAAAGATTTTGTGTGACCGGTTTCAGAATCACGACAAAGTCAACGACACGTGTAGATATATTATTGGTTTGCTATTGTTGTTGAATAAGATGAAAGTGGAACTAGGAAGATTTGAACCAAATTGAATCTATAATATTGTCGTCGTGCATATGTGGTTTGTGAGAGTGGGAAATGAGTATTATTTATTCTAAAATATACATTTGAATTTAATTTAGTAATTAAATTTTAAGTTAAATTATAAAAAATGTCCTTGAACCATGGTTCTGTTGGGGTCTATGTCCTAAAACTCGTGGATAGTAAATGTAACAAATTTATATATAAAACTTATTAGAATAGTTTTTATTATGGTTGTCGAAAGATTTGTTTAACTATGTTTTTATTAACCCAAATCCAATAAAACTAGAATCCTTGGCTATGAGATGAATGCTTGAACTTTATGTAGTGACATAAAAGTTGATCAGGTTCAAGTACATAGCCTAAAACGGTCTATAGTATAGGGATAAGACTGGGTATCTTATCCTAGGAAAAACTATGTGACGAGGCCTACTTTGTTTTAATACAAACGATGTGATCCTAAATCGTTCGTGTAGAGACATGTGAGTGGGGGCGTCCTATGCAAAAGAAGTTTGTATAAGACCGGACCTCGAAATAAGTCACTTTCACTTTATAACGCCGTTTACTGTGAAACTGACTATTTCAAAGTGATGACCTAAGTAACTCGATCTTAATCCTGAGCTAACTATGAACTCCTGTTTATTCGGGATTATCCTTTGATTTGCATAGGTGAGAGTGGCCCATTAGCGCCGCTCAATAAACCTGCCACTTTGGGGATAAGACCGAGTAGATAGCTGGGGACATAGTCCTGCAAGATGGAATTCACTCCTACCCGTCTTTAGGGATAGTAGAAAGGTTGTTCCCTTAAGTACTGACTCCGGGACGTGAACAAAGGCGCGCCGCCCTCTCATTGGCCCGAGAGGTTTCAGTTTTAGTGGTGGGACCACAAACCAATTGTTCATTAGGGATTCAGTTGAGGCTTAAGGAACAAGAAGTGCTATAGGGGTAAAACGGACTTTTGACCTTACTATAGTTACGAACAACCTGTGAAGGATTGACTTACTAATCATGGTTATATCGGGTGGACAGAAATATATCTACAGTGAGGGGAGTTCAACTACGGGCTATAGTGGAGTGTCCCGTTAGTTAACGAATGTTGGTTAACTAGGATTGAAAGAGTTCAACCGGTTAACCTCGGATCGTTGGAGCCCATGATCTGTAGGTCCATTAGGTCCCCCTGCTAGCTCAAACGGATTAACCTTAGAACAGATTGATGGAAGAATTTGAAAAACGTTCAAATTCAGTTTTGTGAGATATCGTTAATTATATTCGATATAATTTAACTCGTCGGTTTAATAGTTATCTAAACTATATATATTGAGAGGATTATAGTTATTTAAATATGATTTAAATATTGTAAAATATATTTAATACATGTTCGGGTTTAAATTTGAATAGTGATTCAAATTCATCTGATTTTGAGAGATAACGAATTTGGTGTATAAAATTAGTTTAATATATGATATTAAATTAATTAACTAAATATATTTTAGTTAATTTGTTTAAAATTAATTTCATTTGAAATTAATTTATTATTTCATGAAATTAAATTTTGAAATTCAAAATTAAGTGAACTTCATGAAATTTGGCAATGACACCAACTTCTTTTCTCTTGATAATCATCCATGTGCTGTCACCTTAGGGTGATTACAAGCACACACAACCTTCCTATATATATGTGTGTTTTAAGAGATGGGAGGTTAGAGATGATAAGCTTCAAAAAGAGGGGAGAATGAAAATGAAGGTTGCTGGAAAATTTTCTCTCAAAAACCCACATGTCTCTCAAGCTTTCTTTCTCTCAAATTCATCATGCTTGGGTTCCCACAAGCCCGTTCTAAGGCCGGAGAATAGCGGGGAAGATCTTGGTGGTCGTCCATGTCAAGTTTGTGTAGAGAATCATCCAACGGAATGCTTGAATTTGAAGCTTCAAAGAGGTATTTATACGTGCTCTGTTTTTCGTTATGTTCTAGCATGCTTTTAATCCTCAAAATTAATGAAAATCAAGGCCCAAGATCCGCTAACGCTTCCGCTCGAGTGTTCTTCACTCCTTCATGTTCAAAAAAAAAAATGTCCTTGAACCATAGAGTTGGTTTCAATTATACCACTAAACTTTCAAAAGTTTCATTTTAGTCTTCAAAGTTTGAAATTTGTTTCAAAACGATCCTTAGAGACATTTTTTTCATTAAATTTATGCACGAAAAAATGATGTATTTGTTATGTACTTTTATTGTTTTTTCCACGTATATGTTCAAATATGTTCAAATAAGCAACAATACATATGCAAACATAGCATTTTCTGTCTATAAGTTTAACGAAAAAAATGCCTTCAAGAGTTGTTTTGAAAAAAAAAATTCAAACTCCAAGGGCTAAAATGAAACTTTTGAAAGTTCAGGGGTATAAATGAAATCAACCCAGTTCAAGGGTATTTTTGATAATTTAACCTGAATTTTATATTTGTTTATTCTTTGTTTTCAAACTATTTAAGTTCTATTTTGCCCTCACAACTTAAAAAAAAAAAAAAAAAAAAATTAAGGTTATAATACAATTTTGGTCCATGTACATTTTATTCTATTTTAGATTTTGTACTTTCAAATGTTCAAATTTAGTCCATGTAATTTTAATAAATCTCAAAACTAGCCCATATTATTCGTTTGAAGGTAATTTTTATTGAAATGAGTTAGTTAAATAGTAATAATAATTTTATGCAAGAAAATACACGATGTGAATGTATTTTCAAAATTTATAGAAAGAAATATAATAAAGACTAAATCTTTTAAAAAAAAAATAAAAATAAATAAACAAACTGACAATAAAAACTTATTTTAAGCTTGATTGAAAGTGTAATGACTAAAATGAAATGAAATCTAAAATACATAGATTAAAATGACATTTTAACCAAATTTAAACTTCGACATCTAACTTACTCCATGTACCTTTTAAATACTTGTCCATATAAATACTTATTTACGAAAAAGAAAATTAAGGACTGAAATGATTATTTATGAAAAATTGGTCCAAAACAAAGAATGTTAAAATTAAATAAGCATTAAAGTTTAATGATAAAAATTACTTTTTTTTTTTTTTTTTTTGGAGAATATGATAAAAATAACATTTAAATCTATTAATAGTACTAATATCATTGCTTACCAATTAAATTGTTATTGTCATGTTTTCATTGGGTATGAAGTTAATGGTCCATCAAGTCATTCTTCATGTCAACGAGAGCATAACTCAACTGACATAAAGATGTATTGATAACCATCATAGAAGCACGTGTATTTTCAGATTTAAGCAATGTCATAAAAATGATCAACGGAGAGATGGAGAGTACAACTGACGTGTTTCTTCATTGGATTGTAAATATCCAAGACATGAGCAGAGGTTCAAATCTTTATCTTTCTCTCATATATCTAGGGATAGGAATTTGAGAGCGGATTTTTTAGCTAGAGATGCTTTGCTTTGTAGATGATCCATGTTGTGGTTATCAAAATTTCTACCTTGATTATGACCATGAGTAATTATTCCCATTGCAAATGTATTTCAAATTGTGATTGTCTTGATTAATGAAAGTTCTCATTTATCTATAAAAAAGGAAGAAAAAAAAGGTCCATCCTTTTTCCATTTTGAAATTCTCTCTCTCTCTTTTAGAATTTTTTTGAGAAACATTTTCATATGTCCATGGGTTCGACATCGACATGCGTGGTGAATCGTTATTTCCATTGTATCGTAAAGAAATTGATAAAATATAAACAAAATAATAACAAAATGTAACTAATGTAGATATAATATTTATAATAAGTATTTTAACATATTTTTAAAATGTAAAACATTTATTTGTTAATTTTTTTAATTTTTAATTTTAATATTTTTCCAGGAATTTCCATCGACATCGACATTTTGTTAATATTTCCATCGACATTTCCATAAAAATGAGACCTCACATTTTCATCGACATCGACATTTTAACCCTTGCTCTCTTTGACGTTGAAGGAAGACACACCCCAATTGAAAACAATAGACAATATCTCGAATTTCTCTTCTAATAATTGTAAATAATTTAACATTAGGCGGAACATGATCTTATGGCTCCAACTTGGGTGATTTTCCCTTCTACCAACTTTCTTCATGCCTCATAAAAGAAAAGAAAAAAAAAAAAAAAACTTTTTTCATGATCATCATCAAGATACCAGCTAACCCCAACAACACATGATAAGTGAGTGGCACACTCAATTGTTCACTCGATCGGAGCTAAGTTAGCTTCTCTCCAACTTGGTTTAACCCACCTTCCTTTTGTCTGACTTTACTAACACTTTTGTTTAAAGTGGTCAAACTCCAATTTTTGATATTTTCACACATCTCCGAAGAAGGGAGGGAATAAATCATATCCCAAAAAACTATATTTGTGTGCAAAAATCATTGAGAAACTCAAAATGTGATCCTCGCCATGTTAATCATTGCTTCTTTTTTAGGAAAAGAAGTTCACGACTTATAGCCTTCTACCTGTAGGAAATAATATATAAATAAATAAATAAATATATATATATATATATTCTTATATGTGTGAATTGAAAATAAACCGATAAAGTTGTGACGTGGAAAACCACTGCCCTGAAAGCGAAATTCCGGCTCGACCGTGGTGCAACCGAGATTCAACCGTTCGCTCTCGAAGGTTAACACAGCGACTCCAAAAACACACGTGCCCTCGTGGTTAGGAGCTGGAACAGACACTATAGTTACCCAAACCAATAAGGGGGGAGAGGAAAGATCTCTGCTCCAAACAGAACCAAAAGTAACCAAAAGTCTCCCTATTTATATAGAAACAAGACTTTATTTTTGGTGGTTCTATAATTAGCAAAGCCAAATTTAGTGCCCTCTAAATATAAGAAACACTAAATTTAGCAATTAGCTTTTTCCTTCTTTGACTTGAATTAGTCATTCCCAACACTACCTCCATGAGGTTTTGCTCCGTCAAAACTTTCATGCATTGCGAAAAATTCTCCATACTACCTCCCATAAGAGTTTAGGCTGATCGTGTCTTAAATTCATTGTAGTTGATCATCTTCTCGAACCAATCACTTATCATCACCAACTAGCTAATTAGACATGAACTATTCCTTGGGTGGATTCCTTCTTTTGCTCATCAACGTATGAGGCATTAGCAGTTGTTTCTAGCTATTGTTAATCAAAATTGTGTCAATCTACCTAAAACAAATTTGTCTAATCAATTTGCTCGTTAGTCGAGCTAATAACTAGATCCCTAACACATGGAAAATGTGAACTGTTGATGCCAAAATCCAAGTAAGGAGAACCCACCTGACCTTCACGTGCCACCAACGATAAATTTGTTTGAAGGGGGAAGACGCGACCTGCAAGGCAAGGAAACCTGCACACCAGTGTGGTGCTTGCCACACCACATTCGATGCTTAAGTCAGCAAAGAGTAAGATAAGAGAGCAAGAGAGCAAGAGAGCAAGAGTAGGAGTAGAGTTCAAAGAATAGTTTCGGGATCCCCTCTTCAAGGTTGAAGAAGGGTTTATGTACCTTTTCCTGTTTTAGGGTTTCTAGACATTTGGAGACGAATCGGGACTGAACCAAGTCGAACCGGGCTGACCCAGGACACCAGAAATCGAGTAGAGGGAAAAGGACCGTGGGTCGAGGTCGACCATAGCCTCGGCCTCTGCCCAAAGCCGAGGTTGAGCATGGGATTGGGCCAGGCCCAATCCCTTCGACCTTGGCCAAATCCCCCGGCTCATTTCTCCTCCGGGGTCCACTTCCTGGCTGTGACTTCGGGTTGGTGTTGTGTTATCCTCGTCAGTTCCTTACATTTTGGATGTTGGGTTTTATGCCCTAAAACTCGTAGATAGTAAATGTACATTTGACCGAACATTAATAAAGTGATGTATTATTCAATGTTTGTATTATATCTTGTCTTGCTAACCCTAATCCAATAAACTAAACATCCATGGCTAATAGAATGAGACTTGAACTAGTATGTAGGGACATGCGGGGATCAATGTTCAAGTTTTAGCCTAAAGGGTCTGTAGTATAGGGATAAGGCTGGGTACCTTATCCTGGTGACACTATGGATACGGCCCGCTTTGTATATTGATACAAACGTAGTGATCCAACACGTTCATGTGGTTGACATGCGAGTGGGGGTATCCTGTGCAATGAGTTTGCACAAAGACCGGACCGCGAAATAGTTAACCACTAACTCTAACACCGTTGGTTAGCTCGGTTTCTATTTCACTAGGATGACCTAGGCAACTTGGCCTTAATCCTGAGTAGATTATGGACTCCTGTCCATGAGGGATTGTCCTTTGATTTGTACGGGTGAGAGTGGCCAGTTCGCCGACTCAATAAGCCTACCATTTTGGGGACAAGACCGAATGGGGAGCTGGGAACGTAGTCTTACAAGACGGAATTCACTCCTTCCTGATATGAGGGTAAGTAGAGGTGTGTTCCCTTAAGTGGTGTCTCCGGGTCTTGAACAAAGGGCCCTACCCTCTTTATGGCACGAGAGGGTTTTCTGTTTGATGGTTGGACCACAAACAGGTTGTTCATTAGAGGAGCACTGGTACTTAAGGACCAAGAGGTAGCCCAGGGGTAAAACGGTAATTTGACCTAGCTGGGGTACGAACACACGTGAAGGGCTAACTTGCTGCTGACGGTCAATATCCGTGGACACAGAAATATATCTGCAGTGAGAAGAGTGCAGCTGTGGTTCTTTAGTGGAGTGAACCACAGTTAACGAATATTGATTAACTTGGTTAATGAGTTTAACCAACTAATCTCATATCGTTGGAGCTTCTGATCTGTAGGTCCATTAGGTCCCACCGGTAGCTCATTTAGGGCGTTGAGGTAAAATTCTAAGGATGGATTGAATATTCAAAGGTGTTTGAATATTATACTAAAATATGAAGTGGTTCATATTAAAACTATAGGTTATAATTAATATGCATTGGATGTATATTAATACTATAGTTTTGAGAGAGAAAATAATAATTGAATATGTGATGTTCAATTTTATTTTATTAATTAATTAATTTCTTATTAATTAATTGATTTAGTTTAATTAAATTTGATTTAATTAAACTATAAGATACGAGGGATGTTAATTTAAATAGGATTTAAATTAAAGTTATTTTAATTAATTTTGATTAATTAAAAGATAATTAATTGTAATTTGAATTTATGTTTTTTCAAATTATAATTATTTAAAATATCAGATAACTGAAATATCAGTTATCTGATATTTTAAATGATCAGACGTGGTCAGGGGAGTTGCTAACTTAACTCCCTAGTCTCACGCCTAACCATCCCCAATCTATCGCTCTCTCCCTTTACTCTGTGAATCGATTCTGTGGCAGAAGGTTGAGAGAAAGAGAATCCAGAGAAAGCATCCAGAGAAATTTCCTTAGAATTCTTGCTCCCACCAGCACCCAAAGCAAAAATCCTATCAGAGAATACCGGTGTACCCTCGTGGTGGTGTTCGTGGTGATTTTCCAGCAAGACCAAGAGAGATTGCTGCTGTAATTTTGGGAGAAAAACAGAGAATTTGGGAAAAACTTCAAGAATTTCTTCAAGGGTAAAGTTTTCTTGAACTAGGGTCAATAGGACCCAATTCTAGATTAGATCTAGGTTTATTCCCAATTTTTATGCATGCTTGTATCTGTTTTTACAGCATATTTTATCAATTATTGTTGCTGTAAAATTTATTAGTTTTGCCGTCGTATTGGTATCCCAATCGGCGTTTTATTATTCAAAAGGTCTCTGTGTTTTTCCGCTGCGCAATAGGGCTTTTATCCCTTCATTGGAGTGGTCTAAAATTACCTATAACATGAACAAAATACGGATCACTTTAAATTGAATTCTACACAACAAATGCTATGTTGATTCGACACCTAAAACATTAAACAAGTAGTCCAGCCACATACTTTTATGAATTAAAATTACTTCATGAACAAGCAATAAAGGGAACCCTAGATTAGCTTGCAAGTTGACCGTTCAAGAATGGCAAATGAGTTGTATGGTAAATTTCGAGAAGTTGATGCTCTAATTAAGACCTTTGTGGCCTCCCTTCGTTGTGTTTAACCATTCTGGATGTTCATCTTGTCAATTTATTAAGTGGTTGATGGCAAAATTTGGATAGGTAGGACTCACCTGACCTTCACGTGCCACCAACAATTTGTTTGAGAGGCAAGAAGACGTGGCTTGCAAGACAGATAAACCTGCACACCGGTGTGGCGCTTGCCACACCGCCTCCGATGCTTAAGTCAGAAAGCGGAAAGAGGAGAACAATAGAGCAAGAGGAGAGAGTAGATAATAAAGTTTGGGATCCTTTCTTCAATGATGAAGAAAGGTTTAAATACATGCTCCTACTCTAGGCTTTTTAGGCATTCAGAGGCGATTCGGGCTGAACCAGGTGGAACCGGATGGCCAGGGGCAGTAGGGATCGAACGGAGGCGGAAGGACTCTAAGATGGGTCGTGCCCAATGTATTAAATTTCCATCGACATGTCGACATTTCCATTGACATTTTCATATGTCCATGGGTTCCACATCGACATGCGTGGTGAATCGATATTTCCATTGTATCGTAAAGAAATTGATAAAATATAAACAAAATAATAACAAAATGTAACTAATGTAGATATAATATTTATAATAAGTATTTTAACTTATTTTTAAAATGTAAAACATTTATTTGTTAATTTTTTTAATTTTTATTTTAAATATTTTTCCAAGAATTTCCATCGACATCGACATTTTGTTGATATTTCCATCGACATTTCCATAAAATTGAGACCTCGACATTTCCGTCGACATCGACATTTTAACCCTTGGTCGTGCCAAGGCCCGATCCTTCCGACCTTGGCCCGACCTTTTGGCCCGTTTTGCCTCTAGAGTCCATTTTCTGGTCCTACTTCTAGGCTCGTGTCGGATTGTCATCGACAACTCCTTGTACATCAGAGTGGTCCAAAATTACCTATAACATAAGTCATACCTCTGAACAATTGCAAAAAATGTTGTAATGTCAAATCAATCAATGGACAACTGACATTAGCTAACTAAATATTTTGAACATGTTGACTTAAATGTCGTCAATCACTAGTAATAAGCAGATAGCCAAGGTAAAAGAAGTTAGACACAAGCTTCCATGACCTTGACCATTATCAACTTCGATTAATCACTATTTTCTTAATTTGTTTTTTTTTTTTAAAAAAACTCCAAACTATCTTGGTAGATAGACACAACCTTTGTACTTTTGTTTTACTATCTTCTAAGCTTGTTACATCTCTTAAACTTTACTCCAACACTTAGAAAATTTTTTAAAAATGGAAAAATACATTTTTGGTCTTTGAGGTTTGGGTTAAGTTACACTTTGGTCCCTAAGTTTTCAAACTCAACAAAAATACCCCTGAGGTTTGAGATAAGTAGCAATTTGGTTCCTTCCGTCCAATTTGCCGTTAAATACTAACAGTTATTTTAATTAAAAAATTAATTTTTAATTTTTTAAATAAAAATATTATTATTTTATTAATTATTTTAATTCTTTTTCCCTTTTTTCTTCTCCTTCTTCTTCCTCTTCTTCCCTTTCTTCTCTAACTTCTTCTTCCCTTTCTTCTCCAACCTCATCTTCTTCAACTCCGATGGCCGGCGGCCAACGCCGTTCGCCGGTCGGCCGCCGACAAAATTTTTTTTTTCTCATCTTTCTCTCTTTTCTTCTCTCTTCTCCTCTATTTCTCAACATTTTTTATAACGAAGAGGGAGAGGAAAGAGAGGAGGAGGCTCATCCTCCCTTTCCGGTGCCTAATTTGTCATTCCAAGAAGATGATGGGGAAAAATTGCCAGGATTTCCACGCATGATTCCAGATTAGGGTTTCTTTCTCTCTCCTTTGTGTGTGTTCTTCCTCTTTTCTTCTGTAATTGGGGGTTCGATCTCTGAGCTCTAACTTATTTTGCTTACTTTTTAAATTGCTTCCATCGGCTTTCTTAATGTTGCCTACATTCATTTTTTGAATTTGAATGAATCGCTAAAGGAGGTCGTTGAAGAAGGTCTAGAGATGGATGAAGGTGAGGGAGGGTTCGGTGAGGGTGTGGATCAGATTGACCAGTTTCATTGGAATGAGGCGATTTCTGCTGTTGCTGATGGGGTTTCTTGAGCGAAGATGAGGATGAATATGAGGACATGTACAACGATGTTAATATAGGGGAGGGGTTTCTTCAGTCGTTGAGGAAGAACGATGATTTGGGATTTAAGAACAAGGAGGAGCCCAAGATGGAGGCTCCTGCAGCTCCTGCAGCTTTACCACCCAGTTCTGGTGCTTCGATACTTGGTGTTGGTGGAGGTGCGACTGAAGTTGCTAGTTTAGGAGATGGCGAGCACGGTGTTTCGAAGAGAGTAATCGAGGGTTACAATCCTGATTCTTAGCTTCTACTAAAGGAGGAAGAGGGAAACCTTTCCCTCCTCTTTATTAAAAGAAAAAAAAAAGAAAAAGTGGAGAAATGGAGGAGAAGAGAGAAGAAAAGAGAGAAAGAAGAGAAAAAAAAAATCTTGTCGGCGGAGGAAGAGGAGGTTGGAGAAGAAAGGGAAGAAGAAGTTAGAGAAGAAAGGGAAGAAAAGGAAGAAGAAGGAGAAGAAAAAAGGGGAAAAATAATTAAAAAATTAATAAAATAATAATATTTTTATTATTTTAATGTATTTTTATTTAAAAAAATTAAAAATTATTATTTTTTAATTAAAATAATATTGTCACGTCAGCATTCTATTAGTATTTAACGACAAATTTGACGGCAGAGACCAAATTGCTACTTATCTCAAATCTCATAGGTATTTTTGTTGAGTTTGAAAACTCAGAGACCAAAGTGTAACTTAACCCAAACCTCAAGGACCAAAATTGTATTTTTTTCTTTTAAAAAAAATCACTAATAACCAATCATATATGAACAATTATTTTTGAAAATGTCAAAGAAATTGCATAGAAATACTAAAACAATTAGTCCATAGAAATTATCTTTAACCATTATCCCACTGGCTATATTTTCCACACAAAAAAAACTACTTTTCCATTTTTAAAAAATACCCTCCAGTAGTCCCTTTTTCCCACTTCGCAACCAGATGTCTCAAGGGCATTAATGTACTTTCACATGTAAAAAAGAATGATGATTTCGTTATCAACCCTTCAAGTCGCCATTAGATTATCCCTCGACGCTCAGCAACCACAAAGAATTTAATTCACCAATTTTACAATCCTACCCCCTTAACTTACACTCAATCCCCAAACAAATGAGGGCATTTAAGTCTTTTCCTATCCACCCATTCTCCACCACAATCCACATTTTCAAATGACCAAAACACCCCCAACCTTTACGGTAACTCTCCCAAACTCCAAGGGCAAATTCGTAATTCCATCATCCTCCTCCCCTCGACGTCTTGTCCTGCAGCATCAGTACACCTTCTCCTTCCTCTGCCATTTCTGAAACCTTCTCGCAATCTCTCTCTCTCTCTCCCTCTCTCTTCAATGGCTTTGCGTCTCTCTCTCTCTCCGCCGTCGATCAGATCCTCGCCGTCGTTGCCTTGCAACGGAAAACAACCGATCGCCGCACTTTCCGACTCGAAGAGCGGCTGCTTCAGTTCAAAGAGCTTGAGTGTCACTAGTACCAGGAGCATTGGTGTTTCCGGTGGGAATCGATCCTTCAAGGTCAATTCCAGCTTGGAGACTGCCGGCGCTACCGTCGGCAAGGTCACCGAGGTCAACAAGGACACTTTCTGGCCCATCGTCAATGCCGCTGGCGATAAAACCGTTGTGCTCGATATGTACACCCAATGGTTTGTGTTTCTGTATATCCACATGCCTATGATTCTTACATGAGATCGTTGAGGAATAATGGCTGAGTCTTATATTTGTAGCTTATTTCTGGTTTACTGATTATTGATGGAAATTAGTGAAGCTAGGTGATGCTTGGTAGTGGAGTATAGATCTTGTGGTTTAGGGAATTGAAAAGAAAACTTTGGTGCGACTTAGGTGTCTGCTTGTCAAATGATTCCGAAATTTATATAAATAATCCCTGCAAGTTGATGGCACTTGTTTTCTTTTAATATTGAGTTTGACTTTGATTAAAAAAATTCAGAGGAAGACAGTTTTTCTTTCTTCTTCCTAAGCAATAATGAGGACTACAAAACTGGGTTTAGTTTTTCTTTATGGCATTTTGAGTTCACATCTCTGACTGGACTAAATTAAGCTCAATAGCTTGAATTTTTGGGGCAATATTAGCAGAAATTGTTTGAGGAGGCTGGAACAATATGGCTGACTCATTGAATTATTCTAATATCAGACCATGTAGTTCTTGGAACAATATACAGTTGAGAAACCTGCTAAATAAGTTCAAGGAAATTCATCATTGGTATTCTAGCTACTTGCTAGTCAAGTTCATTTTTTGCGAAGTTGTGGATTCAAGCCTATTTAAACTCGTCATCCATGTCAAGCAACATCTGTTCGTCTAAGCAATGATCCTTTAGAACTAAAATTGAAATTAGCTGCATGGTTGCTTGTTTCCTTTCCTATAATTTTGACATATTTTGGATGTAATGTTATCTATTTTAGTCTATTTTGCTACCATTTTGTGATGGTGCCCTTCTAATAGTGATATGGTTACTGTTTTGCTCTGAAGTAGTTAATTGTGTGAATTTTGGGAAAGAAAATTTGATAAAGACTGAGATGATGGATATAGATACACAACACAATAGCTTATTAATAAGATATATGTTAAAGATTGATTTAATAAAATCTCAAATCATGACTTGAATACAGAATAAGCTTATTTCAAATAACATAATGTAACATGGCATAACTGAGGTATGTTTTGCCTATATGTTGCGACCTTTTGGATCTTACTGATCTTTCCTTAATTTCAAGTTTCATAATGCATAAATTTGTTAACTAAAAGCCCCCTTAGCCAGTTATGTATGATTTTCTGCCAGAATCTTTTCTTTTTATTTTCTGTTTCTTGAACACAAATAGGGTGTGTTTGATCAACCTTTTGTAGATATGGATGGATAATGTAGAAAGTAGAAAGGAAACTTTTTATCATTCTTCTGTGCGCTTTCAGATTCCATGCAACATTAATTGTTTATTTATGGAAAACTTAGATTCATTAGTTTTATTGTCTTTGTTTTCAACTCCCAAGCTTAACATCTTAATTAACTTTCTTTATTCATCCTTAAATACTACACTGAAGGTGTGGACCCTGCAAAGTGATGGCCCCCAAATTTCAAGAATTGTCTGAGAAATATCTTGATGTTATCTTTCTAAAGCTTGACTGCAACCAAGACAATAAGGTTCGTCTAATGATTCCTACTTTCTTGCTGGAGCTTAGGAATGTATTTGCATAATTCATATAGAATATACAAGAACACTTGAACTCTCTCTCTCTCTCGCTCTCTCATTGTGATTTATTTGGCAGCCATTGGCAAAGGAACTTGGGATAAAAGTCGTGCCGACTTTCAAAATTCTAAAGGATAAACAGGTCGTTAAAGAAGTAACCGGAGCAAAGTATGATGATTTGGTTCATGCCATTGATGTTGTAAGATCCAGCTGAAAACTCTCCCATCTTCTCCTCTTCTTTGTAAATTTCACCAATATGATGCAAGGAAGAGTATCCACGACAGTTATTTATTTTACTCTATTAATTTAATGATTTTGATTCTGTGTACTTTAAGTTTTAAGGAAGAAGCAATTCAACAATATTGTTCTTCTTGCTAAGATAGTTGGAAATGATTCTGTATATAAATGTTTGGGACAGAGACATTTGGATATGGATAATAACAGCTGCTACATGTGTTCTGAAAATCATTTTGCTATAAAGATTTGATGCATGCAGAGAGCCATTCATATTTCTATGGATTATAATTCTGCATCTGTGCAAGTATTTGACTGTTGTGTTGCTTGATTTTATAGCAAGGATTTTATGTTTTGTGATTAGGTTTGGTTATGGTTTCTGGTTGGATTTTGGGTGATCTTTTTATTAGTTTTTAGTTGGTTTTTTAGTATGGTTCTTTGATGACTTGAGAAAAATGAGCTTTTTAAATAAAACCACATTTTCTATAAGTACTTTTGGAATAATTATTACTTCAAATTGTGTTTAAAATGGCTTTTTTTTTTTTTTTTTTTTTTTTTTTTTGAAATAAAGATCATGCATTAGAAAAAATAAAGGGGTTTCTATAATAATGGGTTGAAATCAGCCTATATATTTCACTTTTGTCCAAAGACATTAAAAATTTCATTTCAGTCCCGTTCGTTTTAAATAATTGAAGCCCATTTACCATTTTGACCTTCTGATATTCAGAATAAAAAAAAAAAGAAAGAAAATACAGAAAGGAAACAAACCATTCGTATCACATTTGGAAAAAATCCCCAAAAACACGCAAACTATTCTTCCTTTCGAAAACACTGCCCATCGTCTTCTTCCTTTCGACAACACTACATACTATTCTTCCTTTCGAAAGTCGTCTTATCTATTGTATCGTTTAGGGCTTCGTCTTCTTCACGACGACAATCTGGTGGGTTTCACGGCCAAAAAAGGTACTGATTTTGGGGTTTTCGGTTTTTGATTTTGCAATATTGGGGTTTTTTATCTGTAGGTTTTTAGGTTAAAAAATAAGTGAGTTGATTACAGTGATTTATATATCTACTGATTTTTGGAAGGAGATGAACAGACATTGACAAGAGGTCTTCTCTCACAATTTTTTATTATTGGTTTCAGAATTTTGTCTCTGCTCTTCTTCTACATTCTTTGAAATCTGACAGTACACAACATTTTTAAATAGCCGGTATGATTTCTAAATACCGGGTATGAATTTTTGGATTTGAAAAAATTCCCAAAAACACGGTCTTCTCCCTTTCGTAAATGAAAACATCTTCTTCTCCTTGCCATTTCTTTGCAACCTTCTCCATTGTTGAAGGTTAGGGCTTCGTCTTCTTCAAAACTCCGGCGACAATCTTGTGGGTTTCACGGCGAAGTAAGTTACTGATTTTGGGGTTTTCGGTTTATGATTTTGCATTTTTTTGGAGTTTTCCGTGAGTTCTTAGGTTCAAAAATCACTGAGTTGCTTCGTCTTCTTCGCTAAAACCTACTGATTATTAAGTTTTAGGTTCGAAATAAGTGAGTTTCTTCGTCTTCTTCACTATAAATACCTCGTATTAACGGTAAATTAAGATTTGCATGTTGCTCTGTTTTCTCACTGAAAAAACATGTTGATTCTAGTGATTTTTTCACATATAAATCTCATACCTTCTATACTTTTTAGTGTATATTATTCATACCAGGTATGAATTCCATGTTGAATTGTATTAAACACATACATTATAAGGTTGTTATTGTTAATACCAAGTATGAATTCATAAAGGGTATTAAACACATACATTATAAATTTGTAAATATATATACCACATACAAACAGGAATGAAATTGGCCAAATCATAATTCTTACAAGCACGTATGAAATTCGTTTATTCATAATTCTAATACATACATGATGATTTTGTATCAATATACACCAGTTACAAACAAGTATGAAATTCGTTTTTTCATAAGTCGTTTATATATACCACTTACAAACATGTATATAAATTTCGTTTATATCCAAAAGAAAAAAAACAGATACAAATATTGGTTGGAACAATTTATATATTATCGAATGAAAATTTTAATATTGCTAAGAGTATTGGGTTAATGGAATTAATGAGGTTGAAAATTGTAGCAGATAGCAAAATAAGCAACATAAACAATTTCCAGTGTTTAGAAGGAAATTGATAAAAATCGTATTTTTAAGAATATATAAGCAGAAAGCAAAAATTGGTTTAAAATTTGAAATCTCAAAATACACCAAATTTTGGTTGAAAACTCAAAATGGTAGCAGACGACAGACGACAAAAATGAGGTTACAATCGTTTGAAAATGGTAGCAAAATGGTTCCAAAGTGAAAATTTGAAATCTCAAAATTTTGGTTGAGAAATGGGAGCAGACGACAAAATAATCAAAATTAGAAATGTTATAGGCAATTTTGGACCACCCCGATATACAAGGAGCTGACGAGGACAACCGGGGAGAAATCGGACTGGAAGATGGACCAAGGAGGCAAAACTGGCAAGTGGGACGGGCCAAGACCGAAAGGGTCGGGTTTTTGGCCCGACCCCCTGCTCGGCCTCGGCCATGGGCCGAGGCCGAGCCCGTTCGGTCTCGTCTGGTCTCCACCGCCTCTGGCTGCCCCGGTTTCGCCTGGTTTGACCTAAAACGCCTACGAATACCTAAAAACCCTAGGAGGATGAGCAGGTATTTATATCCCTCTTCGCCACTGAAGAGGGGATCCCGAATTCTATCCCTAAACTCTACTCTCTATTCTCTGCTTTCTCCTCTTGCTCTTACTTTTCCACGCCCTACCGTTCTGCTTGCTGACTTAAGCATCGGAGCCGGTGTGGCGAGCACCACACCGGTGTGCAGGTTTACTGTCTTGCAGGCCACGTCTTCCCCCCTCAACTACAAATTTACCGTTGGTGGCACGTGAAGGTCAGGTGAGATCCTCTGGCCAAAATCGACCATCAACAGTTGGCGCCGTCTGTGGGGAAGAAAGCTTGCTAAGTCTGCACATCGGTGATTCAATGAGTAAGAGGATGGAAAACGGAAACCGAAATCCAAACCCTTCCGAAAATAACCATCAACCGCAGAAATCGAAAGAAGACTGACAACATGAGCAGCAAGGTCAGGGGGCTCAACCTACAGGTCGAGCAATTCTGAGGAGCCCAACACCAAGCTACGGTCATACCAAGATAGACCAGAGGAATCTGATCGAGGATAAGCGCAGAAGTGCCAAAACTGTCGAAGCGGAAGCCAGGGCTGCTAAGCCTGTGGCCAGTGCAGCCGAGGCCGAGGCTAAATTGGCCGAGGCCGAGGCCAGAAAAGATGATCTCCTTATGACGACCGAGCTTCTGGACACCCAAAAAGAACTCAGAAATCATCAAGGAGACCTGCCGAAGCTAAACGACTCCAAGCCCAACAGCGACTACCAGACGAACAGTACGGAGGCTGGGCCGAGGCCGAGGCCTACCACGCAGAGGTCGACCATGCCGAGGCCGACCATACCGAGGCCAACCGAAGATGTTCATCCATATCGATTAGGAGGAAACCCCACGAGAGATGTTCATCCAGAACCACCTTTGGGGGACAAATCAACAACAAACAGAGACTTTGACAAGATTGAAGACACCAGGAAAAGAATGTCGTCATCCTGAACTACGGTCATCCTTTGGCCGAGGCCGAGGCTGACCCACAGCTATGGTCATCCCGAGGCCGAGGCCGACCCTAGGCCAAAGTCAACTCTAAGCTACGATCATCCTTTGGCCGATGCCGATACCGACCCACAGCTATGGTCATCCCGAGGCCGAGGCCGACCCTAGGCCAAAGCCAACTCTAAGCTACGGTCATCCTTCGGCCGAGGTCGGGGCCGACCCACAGCTATGGTCATCCCGAGGCCGAGGCGACCCTAGGCCAAAGCCGAAGCCGACTATCCAATACTTCAAAAGTGACCCGAAGATCACATAATCCAGACAAACCAGATCGTCAATGCAGTTGAACAGAAGACAAGATCCAGATCGAAGCGAAGGAACCAGATACGAGAGACAACAGATTGTTCGAGGATAAGGCCTAAGCCAACCCTAAATATGGCTGAGGCCGAGGCCGACCCCAGATATGATCGAGGCCCGAGACCGAGGCCGACCATGACCTGTTGGGTTTTATGTCCTAAAACTCGTAGATAGTGAATGATTAACGAATTATACACTTGTATCAGTAAAGTGTTATTAAGGTTTATGCAATAAAGTGTTATTGTCATATTAAGTCTAGAATTGCACAATATGACCCAAATCCAATAAACTAAGATCCAAGGTTGTTGATATGTAACTTGAACTAGTATGTGGGGACATACGGGGATCAGTGTTCAAGTAACAACCTAAAAGGTCTATAGTACAGGGATAAGGTTGGGTACCTTATCCTGGTAACACTATGTGATACGACCCTCTTTGTATTCGATACAGACGTATTGATCCAAGGCGTCCATGTAGGAGACATGCGAGCGGGGGTATCCTATGCAATGAGTTTGCATAAGACCGGACCACGAAATAGTAAACCACTAGATGTAACACCGTTAACTAGTTAGGTTACTGTTTCAATAGGATGACCTAGGTAACTCAGTCTTAATCCTGAGTGTGTCATGAACTCCTTCTCATGAGGGATTGTCCTTTGATTAGTACGGGTGAGAGTGGCCTGCACGCCGACTCAATAAGCCTACCTTCTTGGGGATAAGACCGAATGAGGGGCTGGGGACATGACAACACAAGATGGAATTCACTCCTTCTCGCTTCTAGGAGAAGTAGATGAGTGTTCCCTTAAGTGGTGACTCCGGGTCTTGAACAAAGGGATCCCGCCCTCTCATTGGCCCGAGAGGGACTTTCTGTTTACTGGTTGGACCATAAACAGGTTGTTCATTAGAGGAGCACTGGTACTTAAGGAGCCAGAGGTAACACAGGGGTAAAACGGAAATTTGACCCAGCTGAAGTTACGAACACTCGTGAAGGATTGACTTACTGCTATTGGTCAATATCCGTGGACACAGAAATATTCTACAGTGAGAAGAGTGCAACTGTGGGCCTTTAGTGGAGTGACCCACAGTTAATGAATATTGGTTAACTCGATTAATGAGTTTAGTCAATTAACCTCATATCATTGGAGCTTCTAATCTGTAGGTCCATTAGGTCCCCCTGCTAGCTCGTAAAGAGTAATTGGGAACAATTTATCTTGAAAGAATTTGAATAGTTCAAATTCAATTTGGGAATCAAGTTAATTGTATGAGATACAATTAATATAATGTATTGCGATACATTATAATATAAAGTTTAATTTGAGATTAAACTTTATTAATTGAGAGAATAATATATTTGAAAGAGTTCAAACATATAGCTAATTAAGTATATGATATTTAATTAGTAAATTAATTAATTAATTATGAATTAGTTAATTAAAGTTTAATTAAATGTGATTTAATTAAATTATATCATATGAGAGATATATATTAGAATGTGATTCTAATATGTAATTAATTAAATATGGGTGATATTTAATTAATTATAAAATTAATTAATTTTTGAATTAATTAATTGTTCAATCTAATTTAGTTAAATGTGATTTAATTAAATTAAAACTATAGATTAATTTTAATGTGAATTTTGATTCATATTAAAACTATAGGTTATAAGAGAGATGCACATTTTGAATATGATTCAAATGATGGATTAATTAAATATGTGATATTTAGTTAATCATTGAATTAATTAATTATGAATTAAATAATTAGTTGGTTAATATTAATTTGGTTAAATTAGATTTAATTAAATTAATTGAAACTATAAATTATGTGAGAGCAATGCATTTAAATATGATTTAAATGCAAATAAGATTAATTGATTAATGTGATTAATTAATTAATATTTAATTAATTAAATTAAATTCGTTTTATTTAATTAATTAAATAATGAAAAAAAGAAAAATCTTTGATCTCTCACTTAACTCACGTTAGGGGGATGATCTTAGCTCTCCCTCATTCTGCAGAATCTCTCCCTCTCCATACTCTCACTTTTCTCTCAACCAAAAGGAAAAAAACAAAGAAGTTCTTCTTTGTAAAACACTTCCCAAATTCAAGAAATAAGAGATCCCACAATCTCGTTTCCAAACTCAGAGAATAACGGGGTAATCTTGTGGTGGTGTCCCAAGATTTCACTTTTGGTCCCTTGCATTCAAGAAGGCGTTCTTGAAGAATTCAGAGTCATCAGACGACGGTGAGTTTGCTAAACCTTAATTTTGTAGAATTATGAATTCGTAATTGCCAATGTACTGGTATTTAGTAGAACGAAATTAAATTGCGAATCGGTCCAATTGCTTCCGCTGTAACGGAATTGGGAATTCCAATCCTTCAATAATTGCATTAATTAATCTATTACAGCCCTATCGTGCTGGGAATTAGCCCAAAACAGCCTCGAACCGCGTCCAAACTCTTCGAATCGGCAAGAAAATGGGTTGTGACTGAGACCAATCCTGTTATTGCAAGCAAGATCGAACACCTGTGAGCCTAAGTCTTCGAGCTTAGCGTTCACACCTTCGTGCGAGCCTAGGCTTTTCAGCTTAGTGCCCACGCTCATACATGCGAGCCTATAGAGCCCACGCTTCAGCGAGCCTATAGTGCCCACGCCTACATGCGAGCCTATAGAGCCCACGCTTCAGCGAGCCTATAGTGCCCACGCTCATACATGCGAGCCTATAGAGCCCACGCTTCAGCGAGCCTATAGTGCCCACGCCTACATGCGAGCCTATAGTGCCCACGCTTCAGCGAGCCTATAGTGCCCACGCTTCACATGCGAGCCTATAGTGCCCACGCTTCAGCGAGCCTATAGTGCCCACGCCTACAGGCGAGCCTGGACTGCCGAAGTCTACCTCGCCTCATCCAGAGCGAGACCATGTGAGCCTGGACCAACGAGTCTACCTCACCTCCTCTGGCCTGAGCATCTTTACACCGGGCGAGTCTGGACTGTCGAAGTCTACCTCGCCTCATCCAGAGTGAGACCATGTGAGCCTGGACCGACGAGTCTACCTCACCTCCCCTGGCCTGAGCATCTTTACACCGGGCGAGCCTGGACTGTCGAAGTCTACCTCGCCTCATCCAGAGTGAGACCATGTGAGCCTGGACCGACGAGTCTATCTCACATCCTTTGGCTTGAGCATCTTTACACCGGGCGAGCCTGGACTGTCGAAGTCTACCTCGCCTCATCCAGAGTGAGACCATGTGAGCCTGGACCGACGAGTCTACCTCACATCCTCTGGCTTGAGCATCTTTACACCAGGCGAGCCTAGACTGCCGAAGTCTACCTCACCTCATCCAGAGTGAGACCATGTGAGCCTGGACCGACGAGTCTACCTCACCTCACCTGGCATGAATCCATACACTTCATCTAAGTCAAGCTCACCCTGCAGGAGCCGGGACCGAACACCTCTTGCCAAGGCCGAGCACCTCTTGCCGAGGCCGAGCACAAACTTTAAAGGTATTCTCCTATTTCCTCAACTATACTTTATGTTTCAGTGAAGTTCTATTTAAGATTGGGGGCTACAAAGGGGATATGCACTCCCTATTAAACAAAAAGCAAGTAACAGGGGATATGCACTCCCTATTAAACAAAAGGCACCCAGGTTTAGCATATTCTACTAAAATTTACATGTTCAAACCTATTCTCTTATTATTTTCCTACAAGGACTAACATATGGATGCAGGGAGCCAAATTTTAGGCTAACGGGGGCTTGAGGCCGAGGCCGACCCTAGCCTTTTCCCTAACTTTTCTCTTGCAGACGTGAACCTGGAATGAAGCACTCCGAATGAAGCAAAATTAGAAAACTGCTCGGCCTCTTCCCGAGGTCGAGGCCGACCAGCACCACTTTTGTAATCTCTCACCCTTTTTCATTTCCATTACATCTAACCCCTATTCAGGGAGTGTCTACTTCTATCCTACTTTGCAGGATGACAACAAAGCTACACATAAGCCAGCCCAAGGCAAGGGTCATTACTCTTAAATCGGGCTTAAGGAGCTCAACTTATAGCAATAAGTCACCCCGAATCCCAATTCAAGAGTGGGGGCTTAATGTTATAGGCAATTTTGGACCACCCCGATATACAAGGAGCTGACGAGGACAACCGGGGAGAAATCGGACTGGAAGATGGACCAAGGAGGCAAAACCGGCAAGTGGGACGGGCCAAGACCGAAGGGGTTGGGTTTTTGGCCCGACCCCCTGCTCGGCCTCGGCCATGGGCCGAGGCCGAGCCCGTTCGGTCTCGTCTGGTCTCCACCGCCTCTGGCTGCCCCGGTTTCGCCTGGTTTGACCTAAAACGTCTCCGAATACCTAAAAACCCTAGGAGGATGAGCAGGTATTTATATCCCTCTTCGTCACTGAAGAGGGGATCCCGAATTCTATCCCTAAACTCTACTCTCTATTCTCTGCTTTCTCCTCTTGCTCTTACTTTTCCACGCTCTACCGTTCTGCTTGCTGACTTAAGCATCGGAGCCGGTGTGGCAAGCACCACACCGGTGTGCAGGTTTACTGTCTTGCAGGCCACGTCTTCCCCCCTCAACTACAAATTTACCGTTGGTGGCATGTGAAGGTCAGGTGAGATCCTCTGGCCAAAATCGACCATCAACAAGAAATAAATTCCATTTTGGGACTGCACAAATTTTAAAGAAAAAAAAATATTATAAAAAAAACATGAAAATCGATGTTTTGAATCACCAAATCGAGAAGCAACCGACAATCTACATAAAAAGGAATTTCAGAATTCCAAAATGGATGTGGTAATAAATTTGAAATTAATTATATATATTTGTTACATAAAAGGAATGAATTGAGATAGTTATTTAAAAGACTATATATAATTATATTTAAAAAAAACATTCCATCTTGGAAGCCTGCTGCAATGTGAAAAAGAATATAATATTTATTATAATTATATAATTAAATAAGGACAATTAGGGAAGAAAAAAAAGGAATAAATGCCTGAAATCCTACCAATGAAAAAATCAAAAGATTATGACAAAGATATAATTAATAGGTTAATTGAACTCATCCGCTATAATTTCTCTAAAAATAAAAGTTAGATACACCTAAGAGGCGTTTAATCCAAAAGGGGAGGCCGAGGCCAAAAACCCACACCCGAATTCACTGTGGGGGAGATTTCCAAACCAGGAATCGGGGAAGGGTGAGAGTTTGCTAAACGCGCCAAAAGATCTGCTTCAGCGTTTTGCTCCCTCGGGCCGTATTAAAAGTCTTTTTAAATGTTTAGTATTAGTATTTGGTATAAATAAAAGCTTGTTTCAAAAAATAAAAACTTTTTTTTTTCCTTTTTTTTTTTTATTTAAGAAATACTCAAGATTGTTACCTAGAAAATTATCTTAAAGTAATCATTCCCAAATCACCTTGGAAGGAAGGAAAAAAATAAAATAAATAAAAATAAATAAAAAAATAAAAATAAATAAAAAACTTTTCATCTGAGCTATTTTTAGCCAAAATGCTTAAACTAAAGGTCAGTCAAACTCACCTGATGATGCAAGAAATCTTCATTTCTGATTTTTTGGGGTAGGGACAAGGAATAAGCTCCTCTATTAATTTTTTAAAAATTAATTTATTGATAGGATATATTAAATATAAATTAAAATAATTAATTATTATACTTTTGTTTTTGAGAAATTAATTATTATACTTTTATATTGGAGTTATTTTCTATATTTTGAGTTTTTTTTTTCTTTTTTTGAGTACATCAACATTTGGGGTGGGGGATTTGAATCTCTAACCTCATGGTCGAGAGTACATGTCAATTACCACTAAGCTATGCTCGCCTTGACTATATTTTGAGTTAGATTATCTCTTATTTAGATTCTAGCGCCAGTATAGAGTTGGTCGTTATTGAGGTAATACTAAGACTTAGTTCCCTTTGGAATTGATTTTGCATGCGATGACGTGAAAAATTTAACCATTTTTGGGTCGGGTAAAACTAATATTTAAATAGACTAAAGAAAATCACTTTTAAAGTTATGTTGATTTGTAAAATTTGTTTATAGTAGCTTTTGAGATTAAGGCTCCAAAAATAATTATCAGTAACTTTTAAAATAATTGTTGGTAGTTGTGGTTTTAAGAAAATTAGGTATCGGATGGAGCAGGTTAGTGTTTGATAAATTTCATTTTTAAACATAGAAAAACAAGTCATGGCCATTGGTAGATTCAAACGAAATTGTTGTGGTTTAGCTATAATGATCAAAGTACACACATTATTTTAATTATTTAGAAATTTTATAGTTTAATTTAAAAATTAAATTTTGTTGTTACTTTAAATCATATGATAAAAGAGTAGGGAGAATAATCATTATATAAAATTGTAATAAACGAATATTATTTCAATTTAAGTACAAACAAAATGAAAGAAAAAAATAAAATTAATGTTGTATATTTCGTAAAAATAATTGTTATCAATGCAAAGAAAGTCATGAATCTTAAAAGGTTTTGTTAAAGGGTATTTTTTTTTTTTTTGGGTTCTCTGTTTTCTCTTCGAGAAGACAGTAGAAGAAGGTAGCCTTTGTGCTGATTGGGACGATTTTTGTTATGGGTGTGGTCACCTTGGGCATACGATTAAAGAATGTGATGATTATAGTGGCCAAAATGAGGATGACCTTCCCTATGGACCTTCGCTCCGAGAACCTACAAAGCTTAAAAACTGGGATGCTAATTATTTACCTAGAACAAACTCAAACCAGTGGGGGAGAGGTAGAGGTCGAACATGGAACGACGACACTAAACTGAACAAGATATATCCCAAAAAGGAAAAAATATATCCTTAATGGAGGTTGATTCTGAACGACATAATCCTAATGAAGGGCTTGCGTCTTCATCCCGAAGTGGGCTGGATCTAGTAAAGGAAACAGACAATTTAACTAATATGGAGTTACAGGTCGCAAAACATGGTGATGGGAATGGGAAAACTTGGAAAAGAATCCCACGTATGCAGACTTCAGTTGATAAGAATGAAGAAATACAAGCTATAAATCAATAGCTAGTTGCCTCAAAACACAAGATGGACAGTAGTGAAGAGATTTCCTCAACGAAACGGATGGCGATGACAGATGGAAAAATGATTGCAAGATCAGTGGAGGCTGTTGGACAACCTTGCCGGGCACAATGAAAATCCTAAGTTAGAATGTCCAGGGACTGGAGAACCCTAAGACATTAAGAGCGCTACGTTTTCTTATACGTAGCTGATAACTTGAAAAAAAAAACAAGTTATTTTTCACCTAAAATTAGATTAAAAGAGGCTAGAAAAGAGTATTGATGCGCCATATCAATGCATATGAGCATATAATTGCGATAGATGAGTCTTCAGTGTAAAATTCCTTGATGCGACGAAAAAATGCAAATATTTAAGCATCTAATACATATATACTGTAACTTTTTCTCTTGCCCAAGTTATTGTGTATCGTAGGCGTTGGAGCTACCACGTGAGAAGGTACATCGACAGCCTGTTTGGCACTGGAGCTGACATGTAAAGAGAGAGAACATGTAGCCAGCCGGTTGCGATAGCAACATGCTAAATCTCGGAAGGGTAACACATGTGGAAACGTCTAAGTAGAGCAAGATAATGCATTGCATGTAGTCTAGGTTGCGTTAGAGTTAGCGCTACCGCAAGAGATAATTCATAAATGTATTTAGACTGTCTTGTGGATAATTCAGTCGCTTGCAAGTAATTAAGAGAACCACACTAACACATGAACTAAGTGAACATAAACGTTCTTAGTCCTAAGCCAAACACATGAGTAATACCGAAAGGGAATCACATGTTCATTTCTCACTTAAGCATCAATAGCATCTCATTCATAATATGCGCTGCAAGAGATTTCATTGATGCATGTGGTTGCTGCGGTGAACGCCTTGATAGTCTTTCTCGTCGGTTTTTACTCCTATCGCATTTGCTTCTTTATTCCAGACTGCTACATATTCAGTACTGCCTCTGACTTTCTTTTAGAACCTTAAAGTACCATGCGTTTGAGTGTATGTTGTTAGAACTGTTAAGATTACTTCATTCACTTCCTTGTGTTCTGACCTTGGAATGCTCCCGGTATTACTTGGTTGTGCATGATTTATACTTGGATTAATGCATAGCAACGACATATTCTCTAATTATTTTGCATAATAAAAAGCCATTATAGTTCAAACTAGTAGCCACTATCCCCACTGGGTTTTCTTAATGGAAACCAAAGTTCAAGGAAATGGAGGTGATAGGATAAGGATAGAGCTTTAGTTTGATTACGGCCTAACTGTGCCAAGTATGGGGCAAAGTGGAGGGTTGATGCTACTCTAGCAAAATGAGATGGATGTTACAATCGTTCATACTCAAGAGGCCACATTGATGCGTTAATTAAAGAGGATAACTGGACGTGGAGATTCACAGGTTTGTATGGGAATCCAAACATAAATCTTCATCATGATATTTGGACCCTTTTGAATAGGTTAAATGATGGTAATAACCTATCATAGGTCTTAGGGGGTGATTTCAATGAGATACCAGGAATGATGAGAAAAACAGAGGTCTGCCTCGTTTATAGAGATCTATGCAAGAGTTTTGAGACGTTATTGATAGTTGTGGGCTTATAGACACAGGCTACATTGGTCCCAACTACACTTGGTGCAATAAACATTTTAATAGTGATATCATCTGGGAAAGATTGGACAGATTCTTGTTGAATTCAGAAATGCAGGATAAATGCAATTTGGTTAAAGTTTATCACCAGGCTCTTATTGCCTCTGACCACAGGCCTTTATTGGCAGAATGGATGGAAGATAAGCTAGGTTTGGTAAAAAATCTCCCTCGAAGATTCGAAGAAGTTTGGACTAAATACGGGGAGTGTAAGGACATTGTACACCAAGTTTGGCAGGCCTCGAATCATCAAGTTAACACCACAATTCAAACAAGGACTAAAGAGTGCCTCAATAGACTAACTATTGGGAGTCATTCCAAATATGGTGGATCGATTAGAGGAGCTATTGCAAGAAAAGAAAAAGAAATCCAGGAACTTTTATCTCGAAATGATCGTCATAATCTTCAAGCTTTGAGTGAGAAAGAAATCGAGCTTGAAAACCTCCTAGAAGATGTTGAGATATACTGGAAACAAAAAGCTCGAGAAGAATGGATTCAGTGGGGAGATAGGAACACAATGGTTCTATATGAAAGCCAACAAACGAAGGAAATCTAACAGAAATTCGAGGCCTTTTTGACGACTTTGGTCATTGGAATGAAGATGATAGTAAAATGGAGGAAATAGCAAATACATATTTTCATAATTTATTCCTATCCTCCCAACCAAATATGGAGTCTATTGAAAAGATCCTGGAGGCTATCCCTTCATGTGTTACAGAGGAACAAAATACTATGCTTTTCAAACAATTCTAGGGAGGAAATTTATGGTGTCATTAAGAACATCATCCCACCAAAGCCCCTGGCCCAAATGGTATTCAGACAATTTTTTATCAGAAATATTGGGAGATTGTTGGAGAGGATGTATGTACTTTTTGTTTATCTATTTTGAAAGGGGGAACATGGATAAATGACATCAATAAGACTCTCATTGCCTTAATTCCAAAAGTGAAGGATCCAAAAGCTATGAAGGATTTTCGTCCTATTAGTTTGTATTCAGTGCTTTACAAGATTATTACTAAGTCCATAGCTAATAGGCTGAAATCAGTTCTGGACAGTATTATTTCTCCTAGTCAATCTGCCTTTGTTTTTGGACGACTCATTACTGATAATGCCATTTTGGGTTTTGAATGCATTCATATTATTAAAAGTAAAAGAAAAGGCAAAGTGGGTAAGGTGGTTCTCAAGCTTGATATGAGTAAAGCTAATGATCGAGTGGAATGGATCTACATTAGGAAAATTATGGAAAAGATGAGATTTACTAATCAGTGGATAAACCTTATCATGGGGTGTGTTGAATTGGTTAGTTTCCAATTCTTTTTAAACGGGACTCCACGGTCTGAGTTTTCTCCAAAACGAGGTCTTCGACAACGGGATCCTCTTTCACCATATAGGCATGATTTGTGCTGAAGGCCTTTCAGGCCTTTTACATCGAGCAGAGGCTAATAGGGAATTCATAGGTTTGAGGATCAATAAACATTACCTTGTGCTAACTCATTTATTTTATGCAGATGATAGTCTTTTATTTTTTAAAGCTACTAATGAAGATTGCAAGGCTATCAAAGGCATCATTAACACTTATGACAAAGCTTCGGGGCAAACAATAAATTTGGAGAAATCCACTTTATGGTTAGTCCTAACACCATGTCTGAGCAAATTGATAAGATCAAGGATGTGCTTCAAGTTCAACTCAAGGATAGCTTGGGTCGATACCTAGGTTTGCCTTCCCAAGATACACGAAACAAGACGGAGATTTTCAACAATATCAAAGATCGAGTCTGGAGGGCCTTACAAGGATGGAAAAGAAAATTCTTCTCAACTGCTGGAAGGGAGATTCTCTTTAAATCTGTGGCTCAGACTATTTCAAATTACGCTATGAATTGTTTTAAATTTCCATTATCCCTATGTAATGATCTTAATTCTTTGTGTGCTAGATTTTGGTGGGGAGCTTCTAATACTGGCAGGAAAATTCATTGGAAAAATTGGAAAAGACTATGTTTAAACAAAGTTCAGGGCGACTTGGGATTTTGGGATTTGACTATTTTCAACCAAGCTATGCTGGAGAATTATCAAATATCCCAATAGTCTTCTAGTTAAAGTGCTCCGAGGAAGATATTTCAAAACGAGCCATTTTCTTAAAGCGAATATGGGGCATAATCCATCCTACACATGGAGGAGTATTCTTTGGGGTCGTGAGTTGTTTCAAAAAGGATACAAATGGTGCGACAAAAGACCCTTGGATCCCGAAGGAAGGGTCTCCTGTGCCAACCTATACTCACCCCGACATTCGAAACTTTACAGTGGCCCAGCTCTTACATCCTCACGGGTGTTGGAATGAGACTTTGGTCAAAGAAACCTTCATGGAAGATGAAGCTAAAGCCATCCTAAACATTATGATTAGTCCACTGCGAAGGGAACACGGAATTATTTGGAATCTTGATCAAAGAGGGATCTTCTCTATTAAGAGTGCCTACAGATTGAGTGTTAAGATTCAAGATATCTCCGATGCCTCTAGCTGAAGCTACCGCCATCAAGAATATATCTAGAAACATTTATGGAAAGCAAAGATCCCAGAAAAAGTCAAAATTTGTGGGTGGAAAATATATAACAATATCCTCCCGACGTTTGCGAATCTAAATGCGCGTGGGATGGATGTTAATTCAATCTGTGTTTTTTGCAGGGATAGAACAAAGACTACCACACATCTCTTTTGGGAATGTAAAACCATTAGAGACTTGTGGTCTCTATATTTTCCTTCTTCTAATGGATTGTTTGTGAAAGACAGGAATGGTTGGACCACCCCGGACTATTTGGAAAGCATATGGAGAGGAAGCAAAGAAGAACCTATAAAAGAGCAACGTCTCACCAAGAGTTTAATCATTTGCTGGCAGATTTGGACATATAGAAACACAGTCTTTCACAACAACCAACATCCAAATATAGAATATTTGAAGCAAAAGATAGAAAAGTACATATCAGAGTTTGGTCTGATAGAAGGAACTATCCAACGAGTAACAAACGCCGTCCACAGTCAAGACACAACGAATCCGAAATGCTGGATTCCGATTCTGAATGGTATGTGGAAGCTGAACTGTGATGCCACTTGGAATGAGAAAAAGAAACAAGGTAGAATCAGCTGGGTTGTTGTGAGGCATTGGGATGGATCTTTGATAATTGCTGGTTTTCGGTTCATCAATCACTGATAGCGAGCAGAAATGTCGTTATTTTAGTCCCAATTTGTTAAGCTTTTTTGTGCTTTAATCGTGTTTTAATGAAAATATTTAATGAATTCCGTTATTTGGTCCTTAGGAGCAAAGTTGGAGATTTTGGGAGAAAAAGTGCCAAAAATGAAGCAAAAGAAGCCCAAATCCAAGCTTGGATCAAAAGGGGATCCAAAAAGGTCAATCATGATGAAAATGCCCAAAAGAAATGAAGAGAATGCCCAAAAATCAGCCCAAAACCGAAGCTGGAAATTCTGGAAATTGGGTCAACGTTGAGACGCTGTGTAGATAGTGTCGCGACGCTACCCATTTCTTGGGCAACAAGACGCGTGTATCGCAGCGTCGCGACGCTGTGCAATGTAGCGTCGCGACGTTGCCTCCATTCCAAGCCTATAAAAGGCACCTCTTGGTGCCTCATTTATCATCCAACAATTCTTCAAGGAATCCATTCATTTCCTTCTTTCTTAGGCTCCTTTGGAGCCCCTCTCAAGGCTTTCTAGCATTTTTGAGAGAATTCTTTAGTGAGAAATATTTTGGGAGTTTTGGGGAGCATCTTAGGAAGCTCAAGGAGTAGTTGGCAGGGCTCCAAGCGTCAGCAAATGGGTTTTTCGACGGTCAATTCCTTTCCTTGTATGCTCTTAATTATGCTTTCTATTGTAATTATTGTGGATATTTTAGCCATGTGTAGCTAAACCCCAAATTGGGGTCTTGAAATGAAATTATAGTTCAAATGTTGTTGTAATTTCTTGTCTCTTGCCCATGTCCTAATTATTTGTATGGATGCGCTTAATGCTTTATTCAATCTGGCCAATTGTGTAATGATCTGATTCTTAATGGAAACTCGACGAAGAGAAATTAGGATATATCGTAATCCATGCAACTAGTTTAATTGCCCGTTGTGACACCGGGATTAGTTGATTAAACTTAGATTCCTAAAATGAATCAGAGCGTAATAATTAATGATTTTTAATGGCGCTAAGAACACTTAGGTTGTTAAAATGAATTAATTACAATTAGGGGAAACCGACATGAGAACCTATGTGATTAATGGAGATTCTAGGATTATAATTAGTTGGGCAATGAGATAAGAAAATTATAACAATTGTTTAGCTAATAATTGATTTTCAAGACCCCTCTTCCCATTAAAAGAAAACTCTTTCTCCATCTTTTATTTTTTTATTTATCAGCTTATTTTTGCTTGAATTTTAAATTCCTTCTTATCGCATGAGCTATTCCCTAAATATTATTTCGTCCAAGTACTTTTAGTGCTTAAGAGGTTTTATTTTTGCTTAATTTTCGCTTCGCCTCCCTATGGATTCGATATTACTACCGTTTTATATTACTTGTGACGACCCGTGCGCTTGCGGTGATCGGTTAGTCGTACCCACAATCACCCATGGAAGATTAGTTGGTTGGAGGGGTTGGCAGTGTGCGAGGGGTTGAAATCGATACAAAAAACTGCTACCAACGTTGGTGTGGAACTTGATGCACTACAGATCGTTCATCTTCTCAACAACCAGGAGCATGATGATACAGAGATTTCGAACTTCATTTGGGAAGCACAAGACCTAATCTCCTTTAAAAGGGTGGAATCTGTTGTGCACGTGCTAAGAAGATTTAATGGTCTGGCCCATGAACTGGCCCATAAACCTTGTGCTATGAATGCAACCACTCTTTCCCTATTTGGCTTTTAAATAAATCACACTAGTGGAGCCCTGTCCCATTGTGATTTCTTCTTAATGCATTTGTTTTTCTTTTTTCTTTTTTTTTTCTTTGAAAAAGAAATCTTGGTGTTCTCACTTGAATTTGCTTCAAGTTCAATGATGTTGAAATTGTACACAAGCTTCCATACATGACAAGGCTTAGAAATTGAAGAAAAAAAAAAACGGTAGAAGCTTTGATACATTTTTTTTTTTTTTTTTTTTTTTTTTTGAAGAAGCTTTGATACATTTAAGGCTAGAGGAATTGAAAAAAATATATAAAAGAAAAGATACAGTGATCATTTTAATAAATGGTTAAAAAGAGGTGCATAAGCTAACAAATGAGATTTTGAAAATATTTAAAAAGTGATTTTGTATAAATTTAAAAAAAAAAATTAATTTTACCAAACACCCAAAACTGTTAGATTTTTTTTTAAAAAAATTTGATTTTACATGTTTCCACAATAATCCCAGCCCAACTTCCCAAAAAATATAATTAGTCTTCTTAGTTCTAACCAATTTTGTTCAAAATTTTGCACTATAGAAAAATACATGTACCCTTGGATTTCCCCACTCTCAAATGTTGTTTGAACTAAAAAAAATTAGATGATAATAGAAAGGAGAGAATGCAAAATATCCTATACAATATTGACTAATATACATTCCATAACAATAATAACAGAAATGAGAGAATCATGGCAAAATATCCTAACTTTCCATAACATCCACTCATACGAAGGCTATCGAGGCAGAAAACATAGACGATGACTCGTGAGAGGTTTGGTGAATAGATCAGCAAGTTGAGCAGTTGTGGGGACAAACCAGTTCACGTACAAAGTGAAAATCTACCTCGATATGCTTTGTTACCTCAATATGCTTTGTTTGGACAAGGAAGATTGGATTTCTTGCCAATTGAATAGCGGACTGGTTGTCACATCAGAAGAGGCGGGTTATGACCAAAAATATGTAAATCACGAAGAAAATGGCGAACTCAAAACAACTCAGCTGCTGTTGATGCAAGTGCACAATATTCTGCCTCTATTTAACTCCTTGACACAGTTGTTTGCTTTTTCACCCCCAAGATGATACATGATTAGGACCCAAAAATATAACATATCCAATAGTTGAACGCCTATCTCAATAGACTCACCAGATTTCTTGGATATGGACTGAAGGTTAGATTTCAGATTAACAATGTTGGTCCTCGAGCTTGAAGAGTAGTGCTTCTCTAGAACCTCCCAGGCTTGTTTCGATGAGGTGGATCCAACGACATAGGCCAGTGCATCAGGAGAAAGCGTGGCGTTGATCAAGGTCATGGGAGCTTGATCTTTTGCAATCCCGTCTTCATAGAGAGGGTTGGTAGAAGGAGTGGTTGGAGCCGACACAGGTTCGGGTGGCGTTTCCGTGGAAGTCGAAGACGAAGAAGGCGGTGTAGGAATCGTTTTAGGTGGAAAAACCATCGATGAAGCCAAAAAGTTCATGGGCCTTCAAGATAGATTGAAGCTGAAATTTCCATAGAACAAAATTTGTGGAGTCTAGTCGAATGGAGATTAGGTTATAAATGTTGGAGAGGAGAAAAATTGGGGAATGTGAGTCCTTTTTTGATGAGGCTGCCATGATAGCAAAAAAGACAAGAGGAGAAGAAAAAAAAAGGCCTCTGGTGCCATGTGATTTGTATTTCAGAGACTGTATTTAATGTTTGAATAAGGGAGTCATTGACTCTATTTATACCAAAGATGATAACATAAAGGAGAGAATCATGGCAAAATATCCTATACAATATTGACTAATATACATTCTAGCAATAATAACAGAAAGAGGAGAATCATGGCAAAATATCCTAACTTTCCATAACAATTTTATACCATTTTATTCTACCATTTCAATTTAATTTTAAAATTTACCAAACATTTATTTACTTTGTTGATTTTTCTGAGGACACATTACCAACGATTATTTTAAAAACTACAACAATAATAAAATGGGACAAAATGGAATAAATAAACGTTTGGTAAATTTTAAACTTATAAACATGAAATAGTAGAATAAAATGGGATAAAATGGAAAATTTGAAAAGTTGGTTAGAACAGCTGTTTTGGAAAGTTAATCTATCCAAAGCTACAATAACATATTTTACAAATGAACTTACTTTTGAAAGTGATTTTCTTTAGTTATTCAATAATTAGTTTTATCAAACACAAAATTGGTTAAAATTCCCACGCAATTACTTTTATCGCCTGCAAAATCAATCCTAAAAGGAGCCTAATTGTGTTAACAACGACTCATGAAATGGCCGTTCTTAGCTTGTAATCTATTTTAAAATTTGATCCACTTCGAACACCAAATGTTGTTGGCCTTAGGTTAAACTAAAAATTTAATTTTGGAAAAAATGTCATTTTATTCTTTAAATTTTGAATTTAGTTGACAAACTGAATTCTTAATCAAGAGGTCAAAAGTTCGAATTTCTCTATCTTCAAAAATGTTGTTGAACTAAATAATAATAATAATAAATAAATAAATACATTTAGTTTTCATATAGTTTCTAAATTTCAAAATCATTCAATTTTACTCTTTTAAGTTTTAATAAATGTTCCCTTTTTAGTCATTGGTAACCCTGACCAAATGTTAACATGGTAAAAATAGAACAGTGTTTGGCTGAATACCAGTATATAAGGATCTCCTTACGTACTCCTGGTGGTATATAGGGAGATCCCTACATACCGATATGCAATTTCCCTAAAATTATTTTATTTAACCATTGAATAATACCACCACAATATGATTATTACCTAATAATCGTTTAGTGTATATTTAAAACTAGTATGTTATGAATAACCACTGAATATGGAACTCTCCCTCGATAAAAGAAGTCCATGAGCGTACATCTGCAAAATACTTGTTGGAAACGTCGATGAGCCCACGATAATACTCACTCTAAAACTCACAGTTTTGTGGAGAAGAAACTTGTTCCCTTATAAAACTCAAGAACACACTAGAGAAGAAAATTGTTCTCTTGAATAAGTCTCTTTGAATTGCTTTACTTGGCTTGCTTCAAACATAACAATAAAATACATCATATTTATAAGATTCTAGTGAAAATTCTAGATCCAAAGCTTCCAATCTAAATTCACAAACTTACTTGTACTTTATCACCATGCATAACTCTCCTACTTGAATGTATACTTAATTAAGTAGTAACTCAACTTATTTAACTTACCACATCATAAATCTAGCTTAATTCTAACAATACTCACATAAAAGACAATTGACGCAGAAATATTAAAAAACATCATACCTAGAATTTGGACATAGAAGAGTGGGTGGAAATAGAAAAAATGGGGACAAATTTATTCCTATGCAGCTTTAAGAACAACAAAGAAAAAAGAAGAATTACAGAGGTTGGCCCATGGAGTTTGGATAAAGGTCTATCCTCTTTGAGAGTCCTCATGGAAACAGCAGACTCACAACCATCAATTTTAGGTACCCACATTTTTGGGTTCACTTTCATGATTTACCTTTGGTTTGTTTTTGCAGGAAGATGGTCTTAACTGAAACTCAATTGGTATTTTCGAAGAGGTTGAAACCAACGTTAAAGGAAAGTTTTCACGAGAAACCCTACAAGATAAAAGTGTTGGATATTTTAAACATATTTAATTTATTTCTTTTTTATTATTTGACTTTACTATTTTTAACTAGTTAATTCACTCTCCCTATTAAACACGAGTGAAATAGCTCGTGGTTTGACCAACTTGGCTAACAAGTCTCCCTATTATAAAGGAAAACTTGGAGAGTCTTAGCTATCCGTTCACTCATGTAAAACCAGAATTCTTTTGTTATTGATTTCTTTTATTTTGAGCATACAAGTAATCAGGGATTCGTAAGAGGGCTTAGCTGCACACAAGTTCTCTTGAACGATTGTTGTATCTTCGGGGTGGAGTGCCATATAACTCAGTGCTAGTGGGGGCACATCTTCTCTATATAGACAACGTTTATTAATGTGCCTCAAACTAGATATTATAACCTTCTCTTATCTCTTATTTTATTGGTGTTTAATTTAGTAATGTATTTATGTTGATTATTTTAGAAATTTCTATTCCCTAAATTTATTTCCAACCATCATAAAGTTAGATGTATATGAAAATTTCTAAAATTTTAGTATGATATAAATTTGGGGGCTTTACACAGATAACAAAAACCGGCAAACATATTGCAAACATAGCAAAAAAAAAATAAAATTATTTGCAGAAATAGCAAAAAAAAAATGTTAAATTACAAAAATATCCTTAGTATCTCCAATAGTCTATCAGCCCCTATTATTGATAGTCACTGATAGACTTCGATTAATCGGAGTCTATCAGTGATAAATACTGATAGACTTTGATGATAAGCTTAAATTAATTGGAGTCTATTAGTGATAGACATTGATAGACTTTGATTAATTGAAGTCTATTAGTGTGTATCACTGATAGGCTCTGATAATCATAATCTATAAGTTTTTATCGTGTTTAATTCAAGCCTATCAGTGATAGCCACTGATAGAAAACAATTTAATTCAAAGTTATTAGTTCAGTTTAATTCAAGGCTATCAGTTTCTATCCATCAGTTTAATTTAAGTCTATTAGTGATAATCACTAATAGAAAACCGTTTAATTCAAGCTTATCAGTTTCTATCACTGATAGAAATCAATTCAATTTTAATTCAAGGTTATTAGTTTCTATCACTGATAGAAATCAAATCAATTCAAGACTATTAGTTTCTATCACCGATAGAAACACCAATTTAATTGAAGTTTATCAGTTTCTATCAGAAATCAATTTAATTGAAGTTTATTGATTTGTATCACTGATAGAAATTAGTTTAATTCAAATCTATCATTTTCTATCGATGATAGAAATCAGTTAATTGAAGTCTATCAGTTTCTATCCCTGATATAAATCAGTTAATTATCAATTAAGTGAAGTCTACCAATGATTGTCACTGATAGAAATCAATTTCATTGAAATCTTCAGCAAATTACTTTCCATTGCAATCATCTCGGTAATTAGAAACTCATCCAAAATTATTATACTACAATCATAAATTGAACAACAAATTTAAGTCTCTTGTGGTAATTAGAACATAAAATAAAAAAATAACCATTACGAACAAGTGACTCTTAATCAACAATATAATTTTTAAAGTCTAGCACACAAGCTCCGTGACCACCACCATAAAATTGTTATTCTTGTGTATTTCATTATCTATCAATTATAGTCCGTCATAGAATTCGATCAGTGATAGTTAGTGATAGACTACGATTAACCGGAGTATATCAGTGATATACTTTGATATACCTATACAAACACTCACCAAAATTGCTATTTTTGTATTCTTGACATTCTTGAATTAAAAAGAAGGCCAACAAGAGCTTAGCTCAATTGGCAAACAGAGGGAAAAAAAAACATATTAATCACACAAGAACTCCAACCTCATACATGCACAGAAAATAAAAAAAATTAAAAGAAAATTTGTGTGGTAGAAGAGGGAAGAAAAAAGAAAAAAAAAAAAAAGAGAAATGGTGATGCGAGGGAAGAAATAAAGAAAAAAAAAAGAAAAGAGAAATGGTACGGCAAATAAAGAAAAAAGAAAAACAAAAAAAAAAAAGGAAGAGAAATGGTGCAAAAAAAATAAAAAATAATAATAATAAAAAAAAAAAAAAGAAATCATAACAGCTCATAAATGCACAACAAAAAAAAAAGAAGAAAGCAAAAAATAAAAAAAGAAAAAATAAGAAGAAGAAATCAGCTCATAAATGCAAAAAAAAAAAAAGCAAAAAAAAAAACAAAAAAAGAAAAGAAATCGTATGCACAACAAAAAAAAAAGAAGAAGAAGAAGAAGAAATCAGGGTAAATGGGAAGGGAGAGAAAGAGAAGGGTAAAATGGGAATATTTTAATTTTTTTGCCATATTTGCAATTCTTTTTATTTGGTGCTAAATTTGCTATTATAGATAATTAATTTGCCACCCACTGCAATTACTCTATAAATTTTGTGCTCTTATATTTATTGATTTTCATTATTTGATGTGAATTAGAATTGAAAATGGTTAAAACCATTGTTTCAAAGGAATTTTCTTAGGGTCCAAGGAATGATTTTGTTGGGTTAAAAAAAAAAACAATTAGTTAAGGCCCCGTTTGATAACCATTTTGTTTTTTGTTTTTTGTTTTTGAAAATTAAGCCTATAAACACTACTTTCATTAATAAGTTTCTTTGTTTTGTTCTCTATCCTCTTCCCATGTTTTCAAAAACCAACTCAAATTTTGAAAACTAAAAAAAGTAGTTTCCAAAAACTTGTTTTTGTTTTTGGAATTTGACTAGGAATTCAAATGTGTCATTGACAATGATGAAAACAATGGTAAGAAATTTGAGAGAAAACAAGTTTAATTTTCAAAAACCAAAAACCAAATAGTTATCACACGGGACCTAAGATTTTGTGTTTTGTAAGTTAAACTAAACAATTTTGTTTTTTGTGATGTTGCAATTAAATCCAGTTTTCGTGTTGCAGTTGTCCAACTTATTCTGAGTTACAATTAGAAATCCTTTCACGAGGCATAACTTACTTGATGATGGTCTATCTGTTGAAGTTCGTCCATTCTGGAATTGGGATGGTTGGAATCGCCATGATTTTGTGCGGAATTTAGTTGATGAGGCATTTGGGCCATCTGCCCTTTGAAAGGCCCTATGAACTTGTGGCTTTATCATATATTATTGATAGATATTTCTAAATTTCTGTTAGACAAATATATGATCCCCACAAATATAAACTAAGTTGTTGAGTCTTTCTGTAGTTGATTTTAGATGCATTAGTTGGGATATGTATATGAATTTGGGTCTTGTTGGGGATGCTAGAAAGCTGGGCTCATGCAATCTATTTTCAAATTGATTTTGTTGCCCATCATGAGAGGAATTCAAATGGTTGATGCTATCGATTGAATCAGATGGTGGCGGTTGGAGGTTTCCTTGATTTCATTTAAAGTTTATATATATATATATATATATATATATATATATTTATTTATTTATTATATGACTGATTGTTTGCAGTGGATTATGTGTGTCATTCTAATAATTTTGTTGAAACCTTTTCAAATTGAATTTAAATGAATTTTATATGGACTGAGTAACAATATTCTAACAGAAACTTTAAATCTTTGTATGATCTATGAGAATTAAGAAATATGTATGGTATGATATATTATGGTTCAAGATTTTATTTTTTTATTTTTTTTGAGAATAAGAAATAAGCATTAGACTCGAGCAATAGCTCCTGAAAAGTGAATGCCCATGGGACAGGGACCCCATGTGCATGAGATACAAAACCAATGTCTTCCTCATTAAGAGAAAGGATGCAAGAAGGAAAATTTCCAAAACAATTAAAAGAACCCCTACATTCAGTAGCCTTCCTCGCCAGATTGTGGGCCATGACATTGTTAACTCTAGGCACATGAACCAAAGAGTAAATATTCTTGCCCGAAATTAGGGCTTTAGCTTCCATAACAAAGTTCAGCAACTCAGTCTCATCTTCATCCTTGTCGTTGATGAAGCGAGCCACCTGGAGGGAGTCGATTTCTACCCGCACCAGAAGCGAATCAGTGGGAATGGTTTGAAGGCCTTCCGACAGGGCAAGGGTTTCCAGCCAGTTGATGTGCCATGGCCGATTAATGAACCGGTACCCTGCCGCCAGAAGATCTCCATCCCCTATTCTGAGAACCCAGCCAAGACCGTCACACCCCTCATTTTCGATCCAAGATGTTTCAATGTTGAGCCGCCACTTTCCATCAGAGCTCGGCAGCCACCGATTCCTCGATCTCTCCTCTACGCCTCTGTTATCGATCGTTCGGCTATGGATTATCAGGTTCGCCTCTCCACTTGACTTCATCTCCATTAAGTAGTTTGAAATCTGCTGCTCTATGTGCTCCACATCTGGCTGGTAGTTGTTGTGGAGTAATATGTTTCTAGCCGTCCATATTTGCCAACATAGAACTAGGCAAATCCTTAAGCTATGCTCTTCTCTGATGTTGCCCTTATCATCCAGCCACCATCTGCCACAGTATTCTTGAGTCTCCCAAGCATTCATGTTATCATCATACCATGAATTAGAACAAGGAAGAAATTTGAGGATCCTTGAAGGCATCCACACTAAATCCTTTCCCAATTTGTCACCTATAGCCCTTACAGAATAAATCTCGACCCCAAATGATACTCTGCCAAACGTATGATGGATTGTGCCCCAAGTTTGCCTTTAGAAAATGCCCTGACTTAAACTATCTCCCCTTAGCACCCTAGCCAGAAGACTATCAGGATGCTATATTATTCTCCAGCATTGCTTAACTAACATAGCTTTGATTAAACACTGTTAGATCTCTAAAACCCATCCCTCCTTGCCCTTTGTTAATGCACAGACGCTTCCAGCTTCGCCAATGAATTTTTCTATCACCGTCAGAGGAGCCCCACCAAAACCTAGCACATAAAGCATTTAGCTCGTCAGATAAGGATAGAGGAAACTTAAAGCAACTCATGGCATAGTTTGGGATGACTTGTGCAACAGATTAAATAAGAACTTCCCTCCTTGAGGCCGAGAAGAATCTCTCTTTCCACCCTTGAAGGGCTTTCCAAACACGATCGTTGATCCCGTAAAAAATCTCCTTTTTATTCCGCACATTTTGAGAAGGTAAGCCCAAGTATTGGCTCAAGCTCTCTTTATGAGCAACGTGGAGGATCTCTTTGACTGCTTGAATACCTTCAGCCTTAGTATTTGGGCTAACCATGAAATTTGACTTGTCAAAGTTTATGGTTTGTCCCGAGGCTTTCTCATAGGTTCCTAGGATTCTTTGGTTCGTCCTGCATTCTTTGTCAGAGGCTTTAAAAAACAACAAACTGTCATCAGCATAGAATAAATGAGTTATACTAGGGCAATAATTATTAATACGCAAACCTGTCACTTCTTTAGTCACCTCTAACTTATTTAGAAGGCTAGAAAGGCCTTCTGCACAAATCAGAAATAAATAAGGGGATAAGGAGTCACCCTGTCGAAGACCTCTGGTAGGGGTGAATTCACCTCGTGGGAAACCATACAGAAGAATTTGGAAACTGATCGTCTCGACACATCCCATGACGAGGTCAATCCAACGATTACAGAACCCCATTTTCTCCATAATTGTTCGGATATAGATCCATTCCACTCGGTCGTAAGCTTTGCTCATATCTAACTTGAGAGCAGCAACACCCTCTTTTCCAAGACGTTTGTTTTTTACCGCGTGAATGCATTCAAACCCAATGATGGCGTTGTCAGTGATCAATCTACCAGGCACAAAAGCAGATTGACTTGGAGATATGATGCTATCCAGGACCCTCTTAAGCCTATTCGCAAGAGTCTTGGCGATGATTTTATAAAGCACCGAGCACAGACTAATTGGACGAAAATCCTTCATGGCTTTAGGATCCTTCACCTTTGGGATTAACACAATATGAGTTTTGTTAATCTGATGGATCCCATCCTCGCCATTAAGGATGCCCAAGTAGTGGCTCACTACATCATTCCCCACCACCTCCCAATATTTGTGATAAAAGATCGCTTGAATGTCATCCGGACCTGGAGCTTTTGTCGGGTGCATCTGTTTCACAACTTCAAAGATTTCCTCCTTAGTGAAATTTGCCGTCAGAATCATGTTTTGTTCCTCAGACAGGCTCGAAGGAACTACCTCTAAAACCTTATCGAGGTCCTCTAACTGCGGATTCGATGATTGGAAGATGGTTTGAAAATAATGATTAGCCTCTTGTTCCATCTCATCCTCATCTTCTGTCCACTGCCCAACGTTATTGATCAGACCCCTGATTTTATTAATTTTCCTCCTCTTGTTGGCCTTCATGTGAAACCACTTCGTATTTCCATCACCCCATTTCAGCCACCCCTCATGAGCCCTCTATTTCCAGTAGATTTCATCATCCTGAAGAAGATTCTCAAGCTCTCTCTCTTTTTCCCTTAAAGATACCTAACATTGATGATCATTCTGTAGGAGATTCTGAATTTCCTTCTCTTTCCGTGCAATCGCCTCTCTAATAGAAAACCGTATTGATTCCTGCTCCAATTAGACATACAATCCACACATCTCTTGGTTTTCTCCAAAATGTTTGTGTTTGCATTTCTACCAACCTCTTGCCAAACCTACTGAACTATGTCCCTGCATTCACCATACTTCGTCCACGCCTTTTCAAAACGTCTGGGTCGACTTAACCGATCCTCATTGATTCTTATAATCTCCTCCCACCATTCAGCCAAAAGAGGCATGTGATCAGACGTCAATCGAGGAAGGTGCTGAACTTTGAGCCTGCTACACTTAGCTTGCATCTCAGGATTTATTAAGAATCGATCAAGCCTTTCCCAGATCATATCACTATTGAAATGGTTATTACTCCACGTAAACTGCGGCCCTACATATCCAGGATCCAACAGACAACAACTATGAATAGCATTTCTGAACTCAACCATTGTCGAATTAGCTCAAGGAACTCCTCCACTCTTTTCAGTGTTACTTGTGATCTCATTAAAGTCCCCCACAATGATCCATGGGAGATTATTTTGATCTCCCAACCTCTTGAGAAGGGACCAAGTCTCCCGATGCAAACTCTTGTTCGGATTGCCATAAATCCCTATGAACCTCCAATACCCATCTTTATCCTTATTAAAGCATCAATATGCCCCTTCGAGTACGAGCGAATCTAAACATCAATGTCCTCCTCGCAGATCAGATCACTATTGAAATGGTTATTACTCCACGTAAACTGCGGCCCTACATATCCAGGATCCAACAGACAACAGCTATCAATAACATCTCTGAACTCAGCCGTTGTCGAATTAGCTCGAGGAACTCCTCCACTCTTTTCAGCGTTACTTGTGATCTCATTAAAGTCCCCCTCAATGATCCATGGGAGATTATTTTGATCTCCCAACCTCTTGAGAAGGGACCAAGTCTCCCGATGCAAACTCATGTTCGGATTGTCATAAATCCCTGTGAACCTCCAATACTCATCTTTATCCTTATTGAAGCATCAATATGCCCCTTCGAGTTCGAGCGAATCTGAACATCACTGTCCTTCTGCCACAAAAGCATTAGTCCTCCACTGAGTCCAATACAAGGGACTGTTAAACCATAATCATATTGTAATTCCCTGCGAATTTGATCACTACCCACTCCATTCAGCTTGGTTTCCATTAAGAAAACCACTTGGGGATGATAACTACGAACTAGATGTCGTAGCGCACGCAATGTCCTAAGGCTTCCCAACCCTTGGACATTCTAGCTTAAGATTTTCATTGTGCCCGGTGGGGCTGTTCAACAACCTCCACCGATCCTGCATGTGTAAAGTCAACTGACTCCACTATCCTCTTTTTATGAGCAGAACAAACTGAATGATTGGAATTTCGTAATTCTGTAAAGCGGAAGCGTGATTGGGACCGATTCGTAATTAATTTTGTTTAATCTAAAATACCAATACATTGGCAATAATCTTAGAACTATTCTAGATTTATATTAAGGCTAAACATACAAAAATATTAGATCTAAATCTAATTTATATAATAACAAATTACTTACTCTCGTTGATGACTCAGATTAAATTCACCAAATGCTTGTGAAATAATCACGAACCAGTGCGAACACCACCACTATGACTACATCGCTATGACTCTGAGACTTCTAGAGGCAGGAGACTGGTGGGAGTCTAGGGGGAGAATTCTCTAAGAGTAGGAGAATGAATGGGATGCCTTTCACCCCACCCTAAGGGTCCTATATGTATAGTAAAGGCCAAGACATTTTTCCTAATAGGAAAAGGAAGGTCTTTTCCTAATAGGAAAAAGGTCTCTAATTTTAATAAATAATTAATTAATTTCCCAATTAAATATCATATATTTAATATTAGGGATTTTATTAAAATTAAAATTAATATGAATCCAATTCATATTAAATTTATTTGAACTCTTTCAAATATTTTTTTTCCTAATAGGAAAAGGTTTCTAATTTTAATAAATAAATAATTAATTCCATAATTAATTAATTACCCAATTAAATATCATATATTTAATCTTAGGGATTTTATTAAAATTAATATGAATCCAATTCATTAAATTTATTTGAACTCTTTCAAATATTTTCTCTCAAGAATTAATTTTTTAAATTAATTAAAAAATTATATTATAAAGTTTCATAAACTTTATATTATAATGTATCAATATACATTATACGATTCCCCAAATAAATTGAACACTTTCTATTTACAATTTATACTTAATTGTCTCAAGTCTCTTTACGAGCTACCAGTGGGACCTAATGGACCTACAGATCAGAAGCTCCAACGATACGAGACTAATTGGCCAAACTCATTAACCAAGTTAGTCAACATTCGTTAACTGTGGGTTACTCCACTAAAGACCCACAGCTGCACTCTTCTCACTGTAGAATATTTCTGTGTCCATGGATATCGACCAATGCAGTAAGTCAATCCTTCACGTGTGTTCGTAACACCAACTGGGTTAAATTACCGTTTTACCCCTGGGTTACCTCTGGTTCCTTAAATACCGTTGATCCCTCTAATGAACAAGTTGTTTAGGGTCCAAGCACTAAACAAGAGTTCCTCTCGGGCCAGGAGAGGACGATGTACCTTTGTTCAAGCTCCGGAACCAGCCCTTAAGGGAACACACGCCTACTTACCCCAATAGGGGAAGGAGTGAATTTCATCTTGTACTGTTATGTTCCCAGCCCCCATTCGGTCTTGCCCCTGAAATGGTAGGCTTATTGAGTCGGCGAATTGGCCACTCTCACCCATACAAATCTAAGGACAATCCCTCCTGAAATGGGTTCATAACAGACTCGGGATTGAAATTGAGTTACCTAGGTCATCCTATTGAAATAGAAACATAAACTAGTTAGCGGCGTTACATCTAGTGGTTACTATTTCGCGGTCCGGTCTTATGCAAACTCATTGCATAGGATACCCCACCCGCATGTCTCCTACATGGATGTTTTGGATCATTGCATCTGTATCGAATACAAGGTGGGTCGTATCACATACTGTCACCAGGATAAGGTACCCAACCTTATCCCTATACTATAGACCTTTTAGGTTGTTACTTGGACACCGATCCTCATATGTCCCTACATACTAGTCCAAGTTTCATTTAAACAACCTTGGATCTTAGTTTATTGGATTTAGGGTTTATTAATGCAAACTCGATTATTCAATAACCAAATTACTGAACTACTCAAATAACGTTTTATTGAGATCGATTAATTTTTTTCATTTACTATCTACGAGTTTTAGGGCATAAAACCCAACACAAACTTCACTGTCCCCCTCAGCTTTATGCTTAGATCCCAACACTCTCTGATTCCCATGTGAATCTGGCTTGCAATCAGTATTGGTCTCGCCCGAAACTAGCATCCTCTGAACCCTTTTCCATTTTATGCCCTTCTCTGCTCCTTCCTTTTTCTTGTACTCAGAACCTTCAGTTCCGTCTAGAAACTGAGTAGTATCCCTCTCTTTACCACATCCATCCTTGTCCTGATTAATAGCCTTCGGACTCGGGTCAACTTCAGGGTGGTCCAAATCCATTATCTCTCTGTCCTTCTCCTTGGCTAGTAAATCTCTCCCGATTGGGCCTCTGACGATTGGGCCCAAAGAATGAGAGATATTCATTTCTGGTTTCCCTAATTTATCCCCGCATATCTTAATTAGATCCCCCGTATCTTCCACTGATCCAACCTTAGAGGATCTGACCGTTACCTTGACCGGAGTTTGAGCCGTCCTTTCATCGGAAACTACTTCCTCCCCATCAGTCTTCATCGGAGTTTCAGTTCGTTCTTCGTTCCTCGGCTCTTTGCTTTCCCCACTGTCATCATCATCACTATCCCGAAAATAACTTCGCCAGCTGCCCCTATGTTGCCTTGTGCAAAGTAATTCTAAATATGCAAGAAAAACTCACAAACACACGTGCAAGTGCACACGATCAGCAGCAAGTGATAAGTATTTTTATATCGTTCTCCACAGGGATTGATGCACGAAAATCACTATTTCTAAGCCTATTTTTAATGAAATTCAAAGTAACCGAGGAACAAATATTTTTCCTTAACTAAATGCAAGAGATTAAAATGGTAAACAAGCTTAAAATGACAAGAACTAAAGTAGAATTCAATAAAAACAGCGAATTAGCACAGAGAAGGTAAGGTTCAGATTAGGGGCTGTCTACTCTCACAAGCTGCTTGCTGTAGCAGAACTTTATAATTACAACTCACCCAGTATTTTCTACGGGAATTTTCCAATTCTCCTATAGTTTAGGTGATTAAACTCCCATTTAACCCCTTCTTTTTAGCCCAACTGATTTAGTGCCTTAGGTGGTTATTTATCCCTAAATACCCACTCATTTTCATGATCATTAAAGACTAAGGTAAAGCAAAGTAGTCGGTTATCTATTGTTTTCCCAAACACTAAATAACAATGCTAGAAAATGGTTGGCCAAACGAAATTCCAGCTTTAAGCATGAAGAACACCTTGCTTTAAGTTGCAATATATAAAATTCCACTAAAACAAACAACAAGTTCAAGCTTAAGCACCCTAATCCTCACCTAAGAGGATTTAGCTCATGTTCAAGGTGAAAATAATCAAAATACAGCAGTGAACTACCATACCATTCATAATTACAACCTTAAATACAAACTAAACACTAGAAGAAGGAAGAATAAGAGAAAAAGGATGAAGAAAAGAAGCTTCCAAGGTAGATTCCAGCTTTCCCAAGCTGGAAATCCTCCTTTAGCAGCAGCCTCCTTCTCTTTTTCTCCTCTCAATGACAGCAGCAGCTTCTAGGTTAATTCTCCACCTTCCTCTCTCATTCTTTGGGCAAAAGAAGCATTTATACCATCTCTTTTCATTGATTTCAGGGCTGATTAGACACATAAATCCACATGGACCTTCCCTAATTGGCTGAGATAGGACAAATCAGCTCCACATGGCTGCCAGCTCAATTAATGAGAGATCCCACGGGTTTAACACGTGCAGAATTTTATTACCCAGACTTTCTGCCTTCTGCTTGTGAAATCAGTTGCTGCAGCAAAACCTGAGTGCCCCTATACCAGAAAAAATCAGCTTAAAACATAAGAAATCTGCACTAAATTAAACTCAAGCTTGGCCTACTGATATGTAAAAATTGTTCATAAAAGAATACTCATTTTCAAGCACAAACCAAAGCTCAAACACATCAAAGAGTAGAGTTTTTAAGCCTAAAAGAGAACCAATAGCTCTTATTTCTAAGAGCTATCAAACCCCCAAACTTGAATCATTGCTCGTCCCTGAGCAATGCTAGCCTACAAAAACTCTAACTCATCATCCCATATCCAGCTTGCAGTCAAAATGGCCTAACTATAACACCTAGCTACTTCTTGACAAGCTTGCACCTCTGAATGCATACAACTACTCAACAAAGCACTACTCTTTTAAAATACCCTTTCAACTTGGCATTTTCAAATTTTTAGTGCTCTTCTAATGATCCTCTAGCTCAACCTATTTACAAAAGTCATCATATCAAATTATACCAGCCTATTGACATCAAGGAAGCCACTAACCTTCAAGCCTAAACTTAGCTCAAACCTCAATCCTAAAGCTTGTAAAGCAATCCTACAGTCTTTTTGCCTAACCTCGAAAGCTTCTAAGCTCAACCTAAACTTCTCTCTTAACTTTTTATTCTCCTTTTTTTTTACCAACTTAGAAAGTCTCATAGGTTATAGCTTTTTGGTCCAAGAATGGCAACACTTTATGGTGAAACTCACCTTAGCCTCCAAGCTCATCACCTAATGAGAACTACACTCATTTCCCTTAGAGTTGACTAAGATTTGCTCTCTAGCAACCACTTCCTTGCTTCTCAGAGTGGCGACACTTTTTGGTGAAGCTCACCTAAGCCCTGGGGAAGATTGTAACCTTCAAGCTAACACTCATCCCTTTTTCATCTCATTTGAACTTTTCTTTTCTGCTCATTTTTTTTATATGTTTTCTCTTCCCTTGAGCTACTTTTTGACGCAGAGGCAAACTATGGGTATCATAAATCCCCCTGGTTACTAGGCAAGCTCAAGGAAAATAGAAAACCTTCAAAAAGGGAGAGGAGTGCATCTTAGGCAAAACTAAGACAAAGAGGAATGCTTTCTAAGTTGCCTTTTCTATTTCTTTTTCATGCTTTTTTTTAACAAGGGTTACCTCACCCCCAAACTTAATCCATTCATTGTCCCCAATGAGTGAGAGAGCAAGGAAAGGACCCCCAAACTTTTTTTTTTTTTTAGAGAAGCTAAGGCTTATTGTTTAGGAGGATTATAAGGCTAGGGCAAAGGACTAGGAACAAGCTTTCCTAAGATTTGAGCTAAGCTAAGGAGGAAAATTAGGAAGCTTCCTAACCACCTAAGGACTTAAGCACAATAAGATAATCAAACTAAGTAAATAGGCTAAGCTATAGGGGATCATTACACAAAACACTTTCTTTTCAAGCAAAACAGATTTTTTTTTTCACAGCTGCTGCTGCAGCATTCAGCAAGGCTAAGCTTAACCAAAAGAACAGCCTAGAGCTACAGCTAGGCCTTACCTACTTCCACACAAGCTGGGCAATCCATATTTTCAAAGCAGAACACAATATACCAGCTGCAACATGCTAAAAATCAGCAATTCAAAATTCTCTAACAGAAAATTTATGCACCAGATGGCTACTCTAGCTTACTTAACATTCCAAGCAAGCATAACACTGTCTAATAATTAATAGCACATCATCATAGCAGCCAACAATTTAAAACCTCCAAACTCAATGCAGCAGGCAACTTAAGACAGCAACTCAATATCGATGAACGTAGTAGGGCATGCATTTTTTTATGACTAAATGCTTTCCATTGATTTGAACATTATAACACAACATACTTGAGGGATCTCAACCCTTCATACATTTTTCAAATTACACTTTGAGGAATGCTAGAAATTTTGCATGATTTCCACTACTTCAGCCTTTGCACCATAGAATTATCCAAATTTGATATGCATTCAATTGATTTAAACATTAGAACATGCACACCTATAGAACTTTCATTCATACACTTTTTTTTTCACAACAAAAGCTAACAGAAAGCATGATAGATAACAGACAAGCAAACTTAAAACTTCCTCCCTTGATTATAGCCAAATCTGAAAATTCCTCCCATCAATGCCCACTGCCTTTTCTGCCATGTCTGCTGCAACTTCTGATATGAGCTTGCTGTCAATCTGCTGCAGCTCATCAGAATTTCCTTCCTTGAAAAATTGCAACCCCAAAATCTGCTGCATCAAGATTTTCTTCCATTTTGCATGAGATTCCCTATCAAAAACCAAAGCTTGACAAAAACATTAAACTCAATAACTAATGCAAATTATCAATAAAAGAGAAACTAACTTTAAAATATTAACTAACAACTAATGGCTACAAATTAAAGACATCACAACAGAAATTTAAACTTGCTATTTAAACCACCTTTAGGGCTCAACATAGAATCTGTAACTTGAAAGCACACTGCCCTTTTTCTTCAAATTTCAAATTTCCAACAAATTGCAAAAGGCATAACACATTTGGAATTCTTCTCCCCAATAGTGTTTTAGCCTTTGCCCATTCAATTTAAACTCTCTCCCATCATTATCAACACATTGTTTAAACACAAATGAATCATCCCAAAAATAAAACTTTATCTCATGGAAAAACTTTTTCAATTGTTGCTTTGATAAACCATGGGGCAATGTTCCAAAAGCAAGGTAATTGGTGAGGTCAACAAACCAAAGTGTTTTCATTTTTTTTGTGTGAGCTACTGTAAAAAACAACTCATCAAGGAAATAATTTTCAAACTCAAGTTGTTGAAACAATTCCAATGAAGTGAATGGTTGTGTAGGTGGATTTTTCTTATCAATCAACTCTAAGGATTCAAAAGTCCTATTAAAACCAAAAACTTCACATGCACTACTTTCAAGCTCAAGCTCCAATTTGTCTAATTCCAAAGCCTCAATTCCACTTTTTCCCAACTGTTGTTTTTTTTGCTCTCTCATTTCCTTCTCAACTTGATCATCAACCAACTTATCTTTCACTTGAATGACAGAACACTCTTCAATATCAGTGGGGGACTTTATGGCATCAAAGACATTAAACTTCACTTCTTGGTCATTCACCCTCATAGTTAGCTCACCCTTTTGGACATCTATCAAGGTTCTCCCGGTTGCTAAAAAGGGTCTTCCTAGAATTATGGGCACATCTTTGTCTGCTTCATAGTCCAAAATGATAAAATCAACCGGGAAGATAAACTTATCTACTTGCACCAAAATGTCCTCTACTTTCCTTCGGGATAAGTGATAGACCTATCAGCAAGCTGTAATGTAACCGTGGTTGGCCTAGCTTCTCCTACGCATAATTTCTTGAAAATGGATAAAGGCATGAGATTTATGCTAGCTCCCAAGTCACAAAGAGCTCTCCCCAACTCCTTACCTCCTATAGAAACAGGAATGGTAAAAGTTCCAGGGTCTTTCACTTTGGGAGGAATTTTGTTTGTCAAAATGGCACTACACTCCCCAGTCAAAGACACGGTTTCATACTCACTCAATCTCCTTTTCTTGGTTAAAATATCCTTGAGGAACTTTACATAGTTGGGCATTTGTTCCAAGGCCTCAACTAGTGGTATATTAATGTGAAGTTGCTTCAAAACCTCAAGGAATTTCTTAAACTGACCATCTTGATTTTTCTGCTTAAGCCTTTGGGGAAAAGGTGGTGGGGGTGGTTTAAATGTTTGGGAAGGTGTAGGAATTGACTTAGGAGGAGCTTCAGGGGCTGTTCTAGGGATTTCTTCAATTTCCTCATTTTCAGCCACTTTTTCACTTGGTTTTTCTGCACTTTTTTCACTGTCATTTTGCACATCAACTTGCTGTCCAACTTTCTTTGGTTGGGTGGATTCTTTCTTTTCAACCAATGTCCTACCACTTCTCAATTCCACAGCTTGAACTTGCTCTTTTCTTTCCCTTTTTGAATTTTCAGTGTCAGAGGGAAGTTTACCATGTGGCCTAGCTTTCAATTCACTAGCTATTTGGCCCATTTGCACTTCCAGATTTCTTAGAGATGCTTGCTGAGTTTGAATTGTGGCATCAGTTTTGGCCATGTATTCCTTAAACAAGCTCTCTAAAGAAGTACCTGGAATATGTTGGTTCATGGTGTTTTGGTATTGAGCACTAGCTTGCTGGTTTTGTTGCCCAAATCCAAGTGGACCATTCATTTTTTGTTGAGCTTGTTGGGTGTTGGAATTACTTCCTTGACTTCCCCAAGCAAAATTAGGATGATTTCTCCAACCCGGATTATAGGTATTGGAATGGGGGTTATTCCATTGGGCATTTTGGTTTCCAACATAGCACACTGAAGCTGGATTACTTGGGCAAAACTCAAAAGTGTGATCCTCTCCACAATAAACACATGAATCTGCTGCATTCTGATTTATATTGACTGCTGCAGCAGTCTGTTTTGCACCAGAATTCAGCATATTCAAATTTTCAAGCCCCACGGTCAACTTTTTCATCATGCTCTCCATTGAATCAAACCTTGCGTTAAAAGATGTAACTGTGTCAACCTCAAGCATACCCTTATTTTTCTTCCCAGCCACACTTCTAGAATCAGACCATTGGCAACTATTTGTGGAAATTCTCTCCAAAATGGCATAAGCTTCATCATAAGTCTTAGATAATAAGGCACCATTAGCTGAAGCATCTACCATGTTTTGAGTAGTCTAATTCAACCCATTATAAAAAGTCTCCATTTGAATGCAATGGGGGAGTCCATGGTGAGGGCATTTTCTCAATAATTCCTTAAATCTTTCCCAAGCTTCACTAAAAGATTCATCATCAAATTGTCTAAAAGACACTATATCCGATCTAAGCTTAGCATTCCTTGTGGGAGGAAAGTACTTAATGAGGAATTTCTCTGCTAACTCATTCCATGTAGTGATGGAACCAGGAGCAAAGTTATTTAACCAAGCTTTGGCACCATCTCTCAAAGAATAAGGAAACAAGGTTAACCTCAAAGCATCTTGAGAAACTCCTTGAATTTTAAATGAGTCACTCACTCCCAAAAAGGATTTAAGGTGTAGATGTGGGTCCTCAGAAGGTAATCCATGAAATTGTCCCACCGTTTGTAACATTTGGAACATAACAGGCTTCATTTCAAAATTGTGTGCCTGTATCTCGGGTCTAGCTATCCCAGGATATAATTCATTGAAGGTAGGGATGGCATAGGCTCTAATAGCTCTTCCCCTATCATTGGCTATAAGGACAGGGTTTTCAGCTTGGTTTTCTACCCTAGGTTGCTGATTTACCTCAGGATTAGGCTGCTGGTTGTTTTGGTTTTCTTGATTTCTAGGAGGTACAGGGGGTAAAAGAGGTGGTGGATCCATCCTATTGTTTCTCTCCCTTTGTTCCCTTCTCCTCCTATGAAAAGTCCTTTCAATTTCAGGGTCCAAACCGAATTCTAAGTCAGGGAATTCGTTCATACACAGCTACCAGCACCTGCAAAATCAAACAACCAAGTTAGAAGTTGTTTTAGTACCAATTTCACCAAATTTCAGCTCAAAAATAGCAAAAATCAACTCAATCCCCGGCAGCGGCGCCAAAAACTTGTTGCCTTGTGCAAAGTAATTCTAAATATGCAAGAAAAACTCACAAACACATGTGCAAGTGCACACGATCAGCAGCAAGTGATAAGTATTTTTATATCGTTCTCCACAGGGATTGATGCACGAAAATCACTATTTCTAAGCCTATTTTTAATGAAATTCAAAGTAACCGAGGAACAAATATTTTTCCTTAACTAAATGCAAGAGATTAAAATGGTAAACAAGCTTAAAATGACAAGAACTAAAGTAGAATTCAATAAAAACAGCGAATTAGCACAGAGAAGGTAAGGTTCAGATTAGGGGCTGTCTACTCTCACAAGCTGCTTGCTGTAGCAGAACTTTATAATTACAACTCACCCAGTATTTTCTACGGGAATTTTCCAATTCTCCTATAGTTTAGGTGATTAAACTCCCATTTAACCCCTTCTTTTTAGCCCAACTGATTTAGTGCCTTAGGTGGTTATTTATCCCTAAATACCCACTCATTTTCATGATCATTAAAGACTAAGGTAAAGCAAAGTAGTCGGTTATCTATTGTTTTCCCAAACACTAAATAACAATGCTAGAAAATGGTTGGCCAAACGAAATTCCAGCTTTAAGCATGAAGAACACCTTGCTTTAAGTTGCAATATATAAAATTCCACTAAAACAAACAACAAGTTCAAGCTTAAGCACCCTAATCCTCACCTAAGAGGATTTAGCTCATGTTCAAGGTGAAAATAATCAAAATACAGCAGTGAACTACCATACCATTCATAATTACAACCTTAAATACAAACTAAACACTAGAAGAAGGAAGAATAAGAGAAAAAGGATGAAGAAAAGAAGCTTCCAAGGTAGATTCCAGCTTTCCCAAGCTGGAAATCCTCCTTTAGCAGCAGCCTCCTTCTCTTTTTCTCCTCTCAATGACAGCAGCAGCTTCTAGGTTAATTCTCCACCTTCCTCTCTCATTCTTTGGGCAAAAGAAGCATTTATACCATCTCTTTTCATTGATTTCAGGGCTGATTAGACACATAAATCCACATGGACCTTCCCTAATTGGCTGAGATAGGACAAATCAGCTCCACATGGCTGCCAGCTCAATTAATGAGAGATCCCACGGGTTTAACACGTGCAGAATTTTATTACCCAGACTTTCTGCCTTCTGCTTGTGAAATCAGTTGCTGCAGCAAAACCTGAGTGCCCCTATACCAGAAAAAATCAGCTTAAAACATAAGAAATCTGCACTAAATTAAACTCAAGCTTGGCCTACTGATATGTAAAAATTGTTCATCAAAGAATACTCATTTTCAAGCACAAACCAAAGCTCAAACACATCAAAGAGTAGAGTTTTTAAGCCTAAAAGAGAACCAATAGCTCTTATTTCTAAGAGCTATCACCCTACCCCCAAGACCTGTGCGCCCTCTTCCTCGCCCACGATATGACATTGGCGGAGAATTGGACTCTTTTACTTTCAGCTTACTGGACTCCCGAAGCCAGGGACCGTATGGGAGCTCGTCTTCATGCATCCCACTAAATTTCTCGCATTCTTTGAGAATATGCCCAAGGTGCCCGCAACCATAACAAAAATTTGGGTGTTTTTCATCCGTTATTCGTCTCCATTTGTCTACTCCATCGTCTCTAGATTTTAAGAAAATTCCTCTCTTTAATGGGCATAACACATCAATCTGGATCTTGATCCGTAGGGAGGTACCCCCTACCGGTTCCGTCTCGTCTTGGAGGTCCACTTGTTCAACTTTCCCGAGCAAGCTGCCAATCTCCCTTGTTGCAGACCTGGAAAAACAAGCAAAAGGAAGTTTATGGAAATGAATCCAAAACGACACATACCTGAATTCCATCTTCTCTGCATGGAATTAGACCCTGGATTCCTCGAACAAGAGCATAGCCTTATCAAAGAACCAAGGTCCTTCAACTAGAACTCGTCCTTTCACCCTAGCATTTCTGAATTTGCATAAGAACACGTTAAAACCAACGGGTTCAATGATCTTGTGCTCTTGATTCCATATCTTCGGCATCTTTAACGCAAAAATCTGTGGATTGATCTTTTTTCCCGTGAAAACCTTGCACAATATCGAATTCTTTAGTTGTTTCATTGATCTATCAATAGCACTTCCTTGTAGTTTGAATACACAAGCCTTTTCAGCCTTTGTAACTTTCATCTTTTCCATGCGGCCAGAAAACACATCTGCATCCTTTGAGTCAGCCATAGAAAACCACCACTAAACCACAAAGCCACCGATACTCACTGTCGCCCAACCTTCCAGGAATCTTTTGACTTTGTAGTCTCCTCGTACCCCACAAAAACCACCAATGTTCCCAATTGCAGACCAGGCTGCACCGAAAAACTCACTATCGTCGCCTTCCACTGTTATGCTTCCTCCCTAAACCCTAGAGAGAAAAAACGGGGAACCAAAATTATGTTGGTTCAAGATTTTATTGATTGATTCAAATTGGAGAATTAATTTCCATTGTGGGATATATGGTGACAAATTATTGACTTAACATTGAGATTTATATATATATATAATTAATTAATTTGAATTTGTTAAAATCTTTTAGTTGCATAGATATTTCTCATATCAAAAAATGTTTGATATCTCATTGGGTCTCCTAGACTAAGTCTTTCTAGATATTACGTTTAATTTTTATGTCTTGAAGATTTAGCAATTTTATTCCATTGCTATTTAAGCACGAGATTTCATACATATTTAATGTGTGTATTTATTTGTCTTTCATTGAACAAGTTGTTTCTCCATCATGAAGTGAGGTAAAAATTATTTTGGAAGTCTCAAGTCTATAGGCGGTTATGGTGATCGATTAAGCAAGTCTAATTATTAGCATATGTATGGAAATAATGTTCCTTTGGAATATTATTATATATTATTGACAAAGCTTATGTGACATTTTTTATAATTTTGGATATGTTTTTTTTAAAATATTGATAAAGTTTAAAGTTGTTAGTTATGCAACTTGAACTTGTGAAGCGAATGAAGGTTGAGGTCGTGAGGTATTTTTATTGACTATTTAAGTGTATGACCCTAGATCTCAAATTGAAATGTTTAAAAGAAGTATTTTATTTCCATTAATTTTGATGAAATTGAAAATTAAAACTATTGCTATTAATTGAGGTTGACCTATATGTTTTTTTGATTAGCACTTGTTGGGAGTATAAAAATATGTAAAATCTCAATTTTATGTGGAGCTTATAGAAATTGGTGGTAGTTTAAGATATTGCCAGTATATGCAAAGTGTGTTGCAAAAAGCAAGGGTACTATTCAATCTTGTTGATCTTGATGGCTAATTATGTGTGTATATTTTCATTTGATTGAAAATATGTTATTTATTCATAATGAAAATTCATATTAATATTTTATCGAGCATGTCTATGATCTTGAAAATGAAAATAAAATTGGGCGTTAAATAGTGAATAATTGTCCTTTTTAAGAATATTCATAGACACGAGCTTTAATTGGCTAAATTGTGAATGCGTGTTATTGAGATGTTCCATGTATTATTTATGGTGTTATATGATATTGCTATTTAAAAAAGTAAATTTAGAAGATATACTATAGACAATATTGGTGAATTGTATTGATATGTGAAATTTAATTAATTATTAGTAGAGTAATTAATTTGTGATGCACTCTTTATGTCCATTTTTATTATAGTATATATTAATTTTATTGTGGTGTTCATAATTATGCATATGTGCATAATTATATGTTCGAGAGATTAAATCATATATGCAATATATCTCAAAATGTGGGGGCTAAAATGGTTTAAATCCAATAATCAACATAAAAGAAAAATCATTTAATTTTGTTGATGAATGTTGATTGAGTTTTGTAGGTGTAATTGCAAGAACAACTTGATTGGACCAATAAGATAAATTATTGAAAACATTGAGGGGAATGAGACAAAAGTCCATAAGGTGGTCACCACAATGGACACCCAACCTCAAAGATTGGAGATCCCATGAAAGAGGTTCAATGGAAAAAAACGAAATTGGAGTGTGACTAGGGAGAGCACTAATTAATTAAAATATCTCTCATCCCATTCCTAAGGTGATAGTGCTCTCCTAATGTGACAATGAGGAAGAGTTTAAACTCTGAATGAAAACCAAGGCATGTTTTATACAGGGTGTTGGTCACAAACAACTCTCGGGGGTTTATACCTATGTGGGTGTTGTAGTGGGGTCGCTACAATAGGGGTCTGAACTACTCTCTTAAAACACTCATGAATAAGATATGTGCGCATGACCGTCTAACGCGCAACCCAGATGAAAGAATACCCTACATATTGCTTGTACTATGTGTGTGGTAAGTGGAAGTTTGGCTCAAAAAACCTAGTTCAAGACTTAGTTCACTATGGTTCCTTCAAATGTACACTTGCTAACACTAAGTGGAGGTTCAAACCCGAAAGGTACCTACACCCATTGCATAGTAAAAATGCTCGTCTTTGTTTATATATATATATATATATTTTGTTTTCAAAATCTTAAAAATAGTGGGGGATTGGATATTTTTTAAAGATATTTTAATTTACTTCTTGTTATTATTTGGTTTTACTATTTTTAACTAGGCAATTCACTCTCCCTATTAATTAGGGAGTGGAATAGCGGGTGGTTTAACGAACTTGGCTAACAGGTCTCCCTCTTATAAAGGAAAACTTGGAGAGTCTTTACAGAGGAAGCTATTCAGTCAGTTCACTCATGTAGTTGATCTTTTGACTATCACTTTCCTGTAAAACCAGAAATTTTTTTGTTATTGATTTCTTTTATTTTGAGCATACAAGCAATCGGGGATTTGTAAGAGGACTTAGCTGCACACAAGTCTCTTAAAGGATTGTTGTATCTTCGGAGTGGAGTGCCAGATAACTCAGTGCTATTGGGGGCACACATTTTCTCTATGGACAACGTTTATTAACGTGCTTCAATCCAGATATTATAGTCTTCTCTTATCTCTTATTTTATTGGTGTTTAATTTAATAATGTATTTATGTTGATTATTTTAGAAATTTCTATTCCTTAAATTTATTTCCAACCTAAAGATCGATGTTAAGTAGTGATAAGACAGTCCTAATTCTCAGTCTAAATATCCAAGCTTTTGATGAAGCAAGAATCCTTGAATGAAAGAAATTCACACCTCCTTATACAAAATTAGAATCAACCAAGAGACAATGCTAGAATTCGATTACCTCTTATGATTAAAGATCTACATGTTATTCCATTCCACCATCAAACTTGAACAAGGCTGGATTGGTTGGCTCAAATGTAATCTATCATAAGAATTGCAACAAGAAGAAGAAAAAACTTAGAAATGGAGAAAAGGATTTCTAAGAAAAGCTCTCAAACTCGAGAGATCAATTTTCATTCGTATAAAATTGTACTGATTACCAAGAGGTCTATGGTTCGAATCTCCCTAACATATTGTAAAAAAAATCGTTTTTTTAAAAAACGTAAAAACCTTAACTAATAAAACAAAATATTAATCTAAATTTGATTTGATCCATTAACTGCAAGAGTATTTTGGTAAATGAAGTTTACTAATTAATACATAAAAACATATCAATGATAATTACGCTAATTTAGGAGTTTTGTGAATTTGATTATAGAAACAATTCGTCCACTAGAATTTCTATACAATTATCAGTTTTGAATTTTAATTGATACAACCTAAAGTTTAAGTATAAATTGACTCTTTTTTGGAATAAAAACTTCTACACTATTGCAGCATCTATTTCCTCAATTTACACTAAGCCTCATTCTTGAATGTAGACCTAGCTAGCCATATAGAAAATTCCACATCATGGAGAGGAATGGTGGGGAGGGATGGAAAGTTGTCGGTGGAAAATGATATAAAATTAAGGCTAAATTAAAAAAAAAAAAACCCTAAAATATGGGGCATTTTTGCCCCTGAACTTTAGAAAGTTTCAAAAATATCTTTGAACTTTGAAAAATGTTTAAAAAATACCTTTGCAGTTAATTTTTTTATGGGAAACCATTAAAATTTCAGTTTCATTGATACCCTTAAACTTTCAAAAAATTTCAAAAAAATCCTTATTGGAAATAATGTTTTTTTTTTCCTCTCACCGTAAATTCTTCCCCTATGAAAATTAATGCAAAACTTTGCTTATAAAGGTTGTGTGCATGAAAACAACGTTTGAAATCGAGTTGTGTACGTCAGTGATAAGAAGAAGAAGTGTTTATAAGTTTGTGAGTTTGGTTCCAGTTTGCCATATTAATTAATCAAAAGTTTTATGTATCATTTTGTTCTTATTAATATTTAAGAAGTGTTAGAACCACTATACAACAATAGTTTCATATATTTTCCATAAAATGAATATAGAGAAAGATAATGAGTAGTGATTGGTGAGGAAATAATATTGAAAATGTTACCAACAAAATGAAGTCAAACGCTTGTAGAATTTCAATAACGAAACAAAAGTCATATTGAAGTTTCAAAACAAAAATATAGTTGGGATGATGTGTTGAGAAGAGAAGCTCCTAGTCTATAAATACATACAAATGAGCAAAGTTTCTCATTGATTTTCATCAAAGAAGAATTTACGGTGAGAAAAAGAAAAAAAAAAGCATTTTCCAATAAGGGTATTCTTGAATTTTTTTTTTTCTTGAAAGTTCAAGGTATTAATGAAACTGAAACTTTAACAGTTTCCATCCAAAAATTAAGGTAATTTTGAAACATTTTTTAAAGTTTAGGGGTATTTTTTAAACAAACTTCATAGTTCAAGGGTATTTTTTTTATAATTTAGCCTAAATTAAACTATTTTAGACCCCATTTGGTAGTCATTTGGTTTTTTGTTTTTGATTTTTGAAAATTATGTTGGTGTTTTTCTTATTTTTCTTATCATGATTTTCATCTTTCTGCACACATTTGAATTCTTAACCAAATTTAACAAAAAAAAATGAAAACATCGGAAGATGGTACATGTGACAAAACAAATAAACTTTATCGATGTAGTAGTATTTATAGGCTTAATTTTCAAAAACAAAAAATCAAATAATTATCAAACGGGACCAAATCATTAAGGGATTGTTTGGCCCAATGGTTTGGAATGGGTTGGCATGGATTGGAAATGGATGCCCATATTTGGTTGGCTGGAATGGTGTGGGTTTGGAATGAAATGATGGGAACGTGGATTCCAACTCATTCCCACATTTTGGTGGGTCCTACTATTTATCTCTCCATTTTTCTTAATAATTTTGATGGGACCCACCATTTCTTTTTTTATTTTAACCACATTTTGGTAGGTCCCACTATTTCTCTCTTCATAATTTTGATGGTACCCACCATTTCTTTTTCTATTTTCTTTATAATTTTGGTGGGTCCCACTATTTCTCTCTTCATTAATTCCAACTCAAATCCAATGCATCAAACACAGGCATGAGAATCATGATTCCAACAAAATATTCTCATGGGAATCACATTTCATTTCATTCCCTCCCATTCCATTCCAATCAAATTCTGGAGCACCAAACGACCTCTAATTATCCAACGACAGAGACGGCATGTTCGTCAACATATACATATGCCAAGCATTGATAGAGTTGTTCCTTAAAAAAAAAAAAAAAAAAAATCAATCAATCAATCAAACCTGTCCGGTCATATTATATGGCGGAAAAATATGCCCACTGGCCAGTTTTTCAACGTGAACACCTCTGCTCCGTAGAAGTGGTCAAATTATTGAGAGGTTAATACATTATTCTTATCCATTTTTCCTTAGAAATTAAACTTATGGCAGAATCATCATCATCTTCTTCTCCAAATCTGGAGTGGAGTTACGATGTGTTTTTGAACTTCAGAGGGGAGGATACTCGCACCAACTTCACCAGTCATCTCGACACGGCCTTTTGTCAGAACAAAATCAACTTCTTCATAGATGACAAGCTCAAGAGGGGTGGACAAATTTCTGAAGCCCTTCTCAATTCTATAGAGGGATCTAGGATTTCCATTGTTATTTTCTCTCCAAATTATGCATCTTCCACTTGGTGTTTGGATGAACTGGAGAAAATAATTGAGTGTATGAAATCCAAGAGACAGATAGTTTTACCAGTCTTTTACAAGGTGGATCCATCTGAGGTACGAAAACAAACGGGTAGATTTGGTGTAGCATTGGACAAACATCAAGCTAAGTTTATCACCACCACCAAGATTCAAACATGGAAGGAAGCTTTGACTATTGCTGCTGGTTTGTCTGGTTGGGATTTAGGAACTAGGTATGTTTTTAATTTGTCCACATTTTTATTAATTAAGGTCTTTTCCTTTCTAGATTTCATTTGACATCATCGTCTTGTATGATGCTTGACAACAGGAAGGAGGCCGATCTTATTCAAGACCTTGTCAAACAAGTGTTATCTATATTAAATCACACTTACAAACCATTATATGTAGCTAAGTATCCGGTTGGAATTGATTCTCAATTAGAACAGTTGAATTTTCACTCCCAACATTTTTCTGATGGTGTTGACATAGTGGGGATTTGGGGCATGGGAGGTAGTGGTAAGACAACTTTAGCCAAAGCTTTATACAACAAAATTGCTAATCAATTTGAAGGTTGTTGTTTTCTATCAAATGTTCACGAAGCTTCAAAACAATTCAATGGCCTTGTTCAACTACAAGAAAAGCTCCTCTATGAGATCTTGAAGGATGATTTGAAGGTTGACAATCTTTACAAAGGAATGAATATCCTAAGGAATAGACTATGTTCAAGAAAGGTTCTTATAGTTCTTGATGATGTGTTTGGATCTGAGGAATTAGAAGCATTGGTTGGTGGACATGATTGGCTCGGTCGAGGTAGTAAAATCATTGTGACAACAAGAGATAGGCATTTACTTTCTTTTTATGAAGTTTATAAAATGCATGAAATGAAACTATTGGATCAAGACAATGCCCTTGAGCTTTTTAGTTGGCATGCTTTTAAGGAAAGTTTTCCACCAAATAATTATTTTGACCTTTCAAAACGTGCTACAAGTTATTGCAAAGGTCATCCTTTGTTTCTTGTTGTTTTGGGTTCTTTTCTTTGTACCAAGGACCGATCAAAATGGAGAAGTATATTAGATAAATTTGAAAACATCTCAGACGACATGTACACATACGATATTTTATATATTATTCGTGAGACGACGATCTTTGGTGGACTTGAAGACAGAGTAAAGGATATTTTCCTTGACATTTGTTGTTTTTTCGTGGGAGAGAAAGTTAATTGCGTTAGGAAGATATTAAGCACATGTCATCTCAATCTAGATCTTGGAATTATAGATCTCATGGAGCTTTCACTTGTTATGATCGATGAAAATGACAAGGTACAAATGCATGGTTTAATACAAGATATGGGTCTTTTTTTCATAGAAAATCAAGGGTCTCTTGTGCCTGGAAAAGGGAGTTCGTCATGGTTGGTACCTGAAAAAAGGAGTAGGTTGTGGTTGGTGGAAGACGTTTTATCGGTATTTACCGATAATACAGTGAGTAACAAACCCTTACCCATAAAAGTATCTTTATTCATTTATTTCAAATACTTTGTGATGGAAAATAGTCAAAGTTTTCAGTATTGTTTATCTACTAAATTCATGACTTTGCAGGGAACAGATGCAATTGAAGCCATAATGTTGGATTTGCCTAATCCCACCATGCTAGAAGTGGATGCAAGAGCTTTTAGAAAGATGAAAAATTTGAGATTGCTTATTGTTCGAAATGCAAGATTTTCTACCGATCCTGAGTATCTACCTAATAACTTAAAGTGGATTAAGTGGCATGGATTTGCTCAACCATCTTCGCTTCGATGCTTTATGACAAAAAATCTTGTTGGACTAGATTTGCAACATGGGTCCGTCGAAAATTTGGAGGAAGGATTTAAGGTAATTATGACCGTAGTTGGATAACGTTTTGGTTTTTTGTTTTCTATTTTCGTTTCTCATTTTTTAAGAATCCGGCTTGTTTGATAAACCTTTCCATTTATTGTTTTCAAGATTTAGAAAACGTTCCGATTTCAAAGAAAAAACTTGACTGCATACTGGTATGTAGGAATCTCGCTACATATACTACCATTAAAATGTTGACAAGTAGGAGATAAAAAAGTTTTCTCATTTTCTACCTTTCTCTTTCTTAGTTGTTGAGATTTTAATGCTTATGTAGGGAGATGTATTCTTCTTACCAAAACCACTAAAGTCTGTTTCATTTTGCTCTCCCATTTTGGGTTTTTTCCCTGATTTTCTAGGGCTTTGTTCAACAACTTAAAGTTTTCTCCTTCTTTCAACCCAAGGGACACGAGGTATTTTTTCTTCAGTTTTTGCTCTACTTTTGGTTTTCTTTTCGTTTGATTTCTTTCTTGTTTTCAGCTTTATTTTTGTTCATTTGATTCTTTGAAGGAGTAATTTGATTCACCATCCACTATAAGAAATAAAGGAATCCACGATAAATTTTTTGCGACAAAATAATTTGCTGCAAATTTGCAACGAAATGAACTGTATTAAAGAAAACGTCTAAGAACTTGTTTAGAATGACCTTTTAGTGTTTAAGTAAATACTTTTAAGAGAAAAAAAATATGTTTTTAAACACTTACAAAGTCATTCCAAAAAGACACTAAATTTGTACGAAAAAAGCCAAAGCGAGCATAGCTCAGCAGTAATTGGCATATATCCTCGACCAAAAAGGTCAGAGGTTCGAATCCTCCCACCCCCAAATGTTGATGTACTCAAAAAAAAAATTGTACGCATGCCAGAATTAAAATGACACATGCATAAAAGTGTGCGACAATCATTTAAGGGGTGTCTGGGACAAGGAATGTGTAGTAGGAGTTGGGCATCAAACTCCTTGTTTGACCCAAATACATACAACATTCAAAGGTGAGATCCACAAATTTATTAACCAATTAAAACACTCTATTGTACGTCCCATAAACTTATTAACCTCTATTCCAATACTTTATTGGTCCCACAAACTTATTAAGTCCACCCCAATTCCTAGGACAAACAACTCCAAATTTTATAACTTCAACTCCTTGTCCCAAACACCTTCTTAATAGGTTGAAGTCCTTCATCACCTCGGAAAAATTCTAGTACTACGGTAGTATGGAAAATTTTCCATACTACCTCCATTTATTGTTTGCTATGAAAGAATCATTTAAGAATTATGTGGGTCTCATGAAATAAAATATTATATTATTAAATGATCATTAAATGACGTGTCAAATGGTGAATGGAGGGAGCATGTAGTACGGTAGTACTAGAAATTTTCCCTCATCACCCACTATTTTAAAAATCCTAACCTCTCTCCCCTCAACGCCATTTTTCGAAGATTGCCATTTTTATCGTTTTACCTTCTATTCAGTTTCTAGGTTCCATTTCTAATGTATAATAAAGGTATTTATTTCATTTGTCTTGTTATTTTTAGATATTCTCTCTTTTTCAGTATTTTTTATTTCTTTTGGTAAGATGTTTCATCAGGCAGCTCATGGCTTAAGAGCTCGTTTGATAACGTGTTCTCATTTCTTGTTTCTCATTTATGGTTTCTTGTTTCCTCTTTCTTGTTTCTTGTTTTTTAAGAACTAAAAACAGAAACATGTTTGATAACTATTTATGTTTCTTGTTTCTCTAAAAAAAGAAACAGAAACAGATATGTGTTAATTGTTTCTTGTTTCTTGATTTTTAGTTGAAATAAAATTTGGTACATATAATATAAAAATTATATATAACATACATTAAAATTATAGTTAGAGGTTGCTGGTAGCGGCTGGTTGGCAGAGGTCGGCGGCAGCCAGTAGTCCGAGGTCGACGGTGGCGGCCGATAGTCAGAGCTCGACGATGGCGACCGGTAATCAGAGGTCGAAGGTGAAGGCTGATCAGCGGAGGCCGATCAGTAGAGGTCGGTGGCGGCCGGTTAACGGAGGTCGACGACACCCAATAGTCGGAGGTCAAAAGTGGCGCCCAGTAGTCAGAGGTCAACAATGGCGGTCAATTAGTGGAGGTCGATAAACAAAGGTCGGCGACGACCGATAGTCAGAGGTCGGATGGCGGTCGGTCGACGGAGGTTGGCGACGACCAGTAGTCGCAAGTCAAAGGTGGCAGTCGGTAGTCGAAGGTCGACGGTGGCGATCCGTCAGCGAAGGTCGACGGTGACTGATGGTGAGAGGTCGACGGTGGCGACCGATCGGTGGAGGTCAATGGCGGCCAGTAGGTGGCAGTCGGTCAGCAGAGGTCGACAGCGATGGGTCGTCGGAGATCGACGGTAGCAGTTGGTCGCGACTGGTAATAGGAGGTTGACGGAGGTAGGCGATGACCGATAGTCGTAGGTGTGCGATGACGGTCGGTAGACAACGACCGGTAGTCGAAGGTCGATGGTAGCGGTCAGTCGAAGGAGGTCGGTCGGCGGAGGTCGACAGCAGCTGGTCGTTGGAGGTCGAAATTAGCAATCTACCGCACTCGATCGACGGAGGTTGGCGACGACCGGTAGTCGGAGGTGGATAGTGGCGGCTGGTCGACAGTGGTCGGTTGTCAGAGGTTGACGGTAGCGGTCGATATTCGAAGGTTGACAATGGCGGCATGTGGGCGGAGACCGGTAGTCGGTGGTCGACGGTAGCGGTCGGTCAGTCGATGGAGGTCGGTCAGCGGAGGTCGATAGTGGCCGTTCGTCGGAGGTTGACGGTAGCGGTCGGTCGTGACCGATAGTCGGAGGTCGACGATGGTGGGCGGTCGATGAAGGTAGACGATGATAGGTAGTCGGAGGTGGACGGTAGAGGTCGGTTGGCGGAGGTCAACGACAGCTGGTAGTCAGAGGTCGACGGTGGAAATCGGTCGGTGGAGAACAACAGTGGCCGATCGTTTGAGGTCGACGATAGCGGTCGACTTCGGCCAGTATTCGGAGGTCAACGAAGGTCGACGACGACCGGTAGTCGGATGTCAACGGTGGTGGTCGGTCGACGGATGTCGGCGACGACCAGTAGTCCGAGTCGACAGTAGCAGTCGGTCGGCGGCGACCAGTAGTTGTAGGTCGACGAAGGCAGTCGGTCGGCGACGACCGATAGTCGGAAGTTGACGGTGGCGGCTAGTAGTAAGAGATCGGGGGAGGTGAAAAAAAAGGAAAATAAGGAAAGAAATAACATAAATAATAAAAAGAAATAAAAAGAAATAAATAACGAAAAAAAGGGAAATGGAATGAAATAATGAAAAAGATTTTTAAAAAAAAAAAAGACGAGGAAGTGGTTAAAAAAAATAGAGGAAGAGAAGAGATTGGTGTAGGAATGGGAGGGAGAGATGGATACATGCATGAAAGATGAAATAAATAAACAGAAACAGAATTTGAGAAACAACTTTTTGTAGTTTCTCAAAGGAAAAAATACATTTTTTGTCTCTGAGGTTTGGGTTAAGTTACACTTTGGTCCCTGAATTTTCAAACTCAACAAAAATACCCTTGAGGTTTAAGATAAGGAGTAATTTGGTCCATGTCGTCCATTTTTCCGTTAAATCCTAACGGCTGCTGACGTGACACTATTATTTTAAGAAAAAAAATATTTTTTAAATTTTTTAAATAAAAAAATATTATTATTTTATCTTTTTTTTTGTTCTTTCTCTACCTCTTTCTTCTCATTCTTCTTCCTCTTCCCCATCTCCTTCTTCTTCAACTCCGGCGAACGGCGGCCGGAATTTATTTTTTTTTCTTTCTTTTCTTCTTCTCCTTTCTTTTATTTCTTCTGTTTTGTTTTTTAAAAAAAAAAACAGAGGAAGAATCGGATGCAAAGCAAACCAAAACTCCCCACAACCAAACCCACCAAAAAGACCAACACCTACTGACATTAACAAACCCACTTTCACCAGAATCCACGAGAAATCATTATGAAATGGAAAAGTCCCCCATTTTCGGAAACTTGAGGGTTGTTTGGCCTTCTTGTTTTTTTTTTTAAATCAAATGGGTGTGTGAGATTTTGTTTGGCCTTCTCAATGGCACCATGTTTCTATTTTCTCTTCCAACGCATTCGTTGGAGCCGCCAGGGATGGTGAAGCCGCCACTGCACGCGTCAATTTCTAGGTTCGAACCAGATCTTAAACGAAGTCGTCGATGTGGGTTTCAGATCTGAAATTTATTGATTTCTTCTCAACGCAGCGGCCATGGGTTCCAGATCTGTCGCCGTGGGTTCTAGATCTTTCATTGTGGGTTCTAGTCAACGCCGGAGAAGGAGAAGATCGAGAGCACTTGTCCTTCCTCCCTCTCCGGGTTTTTTTTTAAACAGTGAAAAGAGGAGAGGAAGAAGAAAAAGAAAAGAAGGGAAAGGAGAAAGAAGAAGAAAATGAGAGAAGGAAGGAAGGAAGGAAAAAAAACAAGAAAAAAAAAGGTCGTCGGCCGCCGGCCGCCGGAGATTTGAAGAAGAGGAAGGAAGAGGATGAAGATGAAGAGGATGGAGATGAAGAAGAATAAGAGAGATAAGGAGAAAGAATTAAATAAAATAATAATATTTATATTATTTTATATATTTTTATTTGGAAAATTTAAAAAATAATTTTTTTTTTATTAAAATAATGGTGTCACGTCAGCAAACTGTTAGGGTTTAACGGCAAACTGGATGGCATGGACCAAATTGCTCCTTATCTCAAACCTCAAGAGTATTTTTGTTGAGTTTGAAAACTCAGGGACCAAAGTGTAACTTAACCCAAACCTCAGGGACCAAAAGTGTATTTTTTTCTTTCTCAAATTTGGCCTATTTTTTAGAAACGTTTAAAGAAATTTAGAAACAAGAAACAGAGATGAGTTATCAAACAAGTCTGTTTCTTAATAAATGAGAAACGGGAACAAGAAATAGGAAACGGGAACATTAACAAACGAGCCCTAAGTTTTTCGTTTTCTTTTGGCGTTTGCGTAGACATTTGGAAGTAAGTCGAACTCTTACATAGTGTTTTTTGCTTTGTTATTTAGCCTATTGAAGTTGAGAACTTTATTGAGTTTATATGTGTGTTAGAAGTGTGATTGGGAGCTTATTCCTGTGATTAAACTATGATTTGGAGACTATTTATGTGATTAAATTTTGATTTGAAACTTATTGTGTGATTAAAGTGTGATTTTTAACCTATTTATGTGATTAAAGTGTGATTTTTATCTGTGCAATTAAAAGTGTGGTTTGGAGGCTATTTATGTGATTAATGTTCGATTTGGAGCTTATTTTTGTATGATTAAAGTTTGATTTTAATTAAATTGTGATTTTGAGACTATTGTGTTTTCAAAGTATCATTTGAAGTCTATTTGTGTGATTAAAGTATAATTTGGAGGCTTTTTATGTGATTAAAGTTGGATTTGGGACTTATTGTAGGATTAAAATTTGATTTTGAGCCTATTTGTGTAATTAGATTACAATTTTGAGTCAATTGTATGATTAAAGTTTGATTATGATTCTATTGTGTTTGATCAAAGTTTGATTTGGAGCTCCCTCAACGGTAATTGACATATATGCTTGATTAAGAGGTCAAAGGTTTGAATCCCCCACTCCAAAATGTGGTTGAACTCAAAGAAAAAAAAAGTTTGATTTGGAGTTGATTGTGGGATTGAAATGTTATTTTGATCCTCTCCTGAGCCTATTGATCATTAAAATATGGTTATTTGGCATGGAGTACTACCATTGATAGTAGTTGGTTTTTTGTTTTTTTTATGGTTTTTTTTTTAGTACATCAACATTTGGGGGTGGGGGGATTCGAACCTCTGACCTCTTGGTCGAGAGTACATGCCAATTACCGCTGAGCTAAGCTCGCTTTGGCTTTTATGGTTATACTTCTGGTTGGTCTTTTTAGTGGATGTGGTTGAGGATTGAAGGAGAGGAGAGGAGGATTATTAATGTTTGATTAATTAGTTGCCATAATCTCTTCGAGTATCATGCTTAGGATTAATGTTTGTCACATCTTGGCAACTCTAAAGCATAAATTTGCTTCTAATTACATGTGTGTTTGGAGTTGTTATCATGTGCAATCATTTTTAATGTATATGCATAATTTTCTTCATATTGTTAGTTCTTTCTCCCTCTAGCATTCTCTGCAATTTTTGGTTCCCCGTCAAATTTCTTTCAATAAATTACATGAAACCCTTCGGATTGATGGGTGAAACCTCCCTTTTTCATAATTGATGGCTTTTTCTCAGTTCGCTTCAATTTTATTTTTTTGACAACATGTGGGGTGGGAGGATTCAAACCACAAACCTCTTGGTCATTAATACAAGGTATAACAATTGAACTATCTGAACAAGTAAAGAATACTTGAGAATGAAATCTTCCCTTGTTATTCAGATAATCTCAAAATGAAGTTGTACAGTATATATATGTATACAAGGAAAGCCTTAATAATTGATTATAACAAGTTCAATAACTAACCAACTGATTAGTGAACTTAATACAATATATTATCATGCCCCTGATTAGTGAACTTAATACAATATATTATCACGCCCCCTCAAACTGATGAAACATTCTTCTGAAGTTTGGTAGCAAACATTTGAAAACTTGCACCAGACAGTGTCTTGGTAAATAAATCTTCCAGCTGATGAGCTAATGAAACAAACTGCACTTGTAAGTCTCCACGAACAACCTTTTCTCGTATAAAATGATAATCGATCTCCATATGCTTAGTTTAAGCATGAAAGATAGGGTTCTTGGCCAAGAAAATTGCACAAGCATTGTCACACCATAAGACTGGCAGCTGCTTGAGATAAACTTACAAATCACATAATAGCTGACGAATCCAATACAACTCAGCAGCGGTTTGAGCTAATGATCGATACTCAGCTTCAGTTGAAGACCTTGAGACTGTGGTTTGCTTTTTAGCAAACCAAGAAATAGGTGAACAACCAAGAAATACAACAAAACCAGAGGTTGACCGCCTTTCTAACGAATCCCCTACCCAATCAACATCCCAATATGTGTTTAGATTGAGACTTCCTTTAGTAAAAAAGCACACATTTACCTTGAGTACCATTTAAGTACTGTAGAATTCTCTTTACAGTAGAAATATGCACTTCGGTTGGATTTTGCATGAACTGACTTATTTTACAAACCGCAAAAGTGATGAGTAAAGATTGACCTCAAGTCTAAGAAAATACCGAAGACTCCCTAGATCTGTTATTTGGAACTCAACATCCAGACTTGTTTTTAAGTCAGAAATATAGGACAAACTTGAGCCTGTGATGATTATATCATCCACGTACAACAACAAATACGTACAAGATGTATTATCCTTTCGAACAAACAGAGATGAATCAGCTAAAGATGCAACAAATCCTAGTGTAAGTAAAAATGAAGTAAATTGTTCAAACCACGCACAAGCGGCCTACTTCAAACCATATAGAGACTTTTGAAGTTTACACACATGATTTGGAAAAGAACTATCTTTAAACCCCGGTGGTTGAACCATATACACATCTTCTTTAAGATAACCATGCAAAAAGGCATTTTTCACATCAAGTTGAGACAATTTCTAGCCATAATGAGCAGCCAAAGTAAGTATAACTCGAACTGTAGTTTTTACTTAACTATTGGACTAAACGTCTCATCGAAGTTAATCCCTTCTAACTTATTGTAACCCTTAGCAACAAGGCGCGCCTTGTATCGTGTTACTGAGCCATCAGGATTAAATTTTGTACAAAAGATCCATTTACACCCAACAACATTCATGTTCTCAATGAAAGGCACTAAACTCCAAGTATATTGACTTTTAAGAGCAAGGAATTCATCAAGCATAGCTTGTCTCGGTTCAGGTATTTTGGAAGCAGCTGTAAAGGAGGTAGGTTCAGGAGATATGGATGTAGAGGCTAACACATGATATACCTTCTTTTTAGCTATCTCAACTTTAGACCGAGTGGTCATAGGATGAGTATTAACGGATGTAGGTACAAAGTTGTGAGTAGGTTGATTTAAAGGAGGTTGGTTTGCTGGAGATTGGTTTTCAGGTCCAATGAGAAGAGATTCAGTGAGGTTGGTTTCAGTGAGGTTCTGTTGGTTTGGGAGATTTTGGGTATGAGGTTGTGAGGTAGCCTTACTAGTTTGACTGATAAAGGCAAATATGAGAGTTGGACTTGGTTCATATGTAGGAGGAGTGAAGTTATCAGAAAGAAAAGATATAGACGAGGTTATATTAGCAAAGGGAAAAACATCTTCATGAAATATCACATGTCTAGAAACAATCATCTTCTTGGTAGAAATATTATAACAAAGGTAGCTTTTATGCTCAAGTGTATAACCCAAGAAGACATGTTGAGTGGTTTTTGGTTGAAGTTTACGTGTGTTATAAGGTTTTAAGGATGGATAACATGCACAACCAAATCTCCGAAGATGAGACAAGTCAGATTCATAACCAAATAGTTTCTTAAATGGAGTAACAAAGTTAATAGAACTAGAGGGCAGTCCATTCAGTAAAAAGACAGCAATAGCAAATGCATGATACCAAAACTCCATAGGAACAGAAGCATGATGCATTAACAATAAAACAGTATCAACAATAGAATTGACAGAACGACTTGTCGAGGGTCGTGTCAAATAAATTTATAATCCACAACCTCTAAAGCTAATTTGTAGCAGTAGTGGCCAGGTCAAACACAAGGAGCACGATTTTAATTTATTTATCTTAGATTTATTGTGAAGTTTTTTTGTATTTTGAGAAAGAAAATAATTATGGAAAATGCACTAGTTATGAAAAGAAAGCTAATTATGGAAAAAATAGAAAAGGAAAGTAGGAGAAAGAAATAGAAAGAATGAAATCATTACTTTAGGAATCATGTAACCAGGATTGTCATAGTAAGTTCAATTTAATTAAATCATTAATCTCACTAAATAGTCAAAAACATATCTAAGTTCGGCATACTCCGAGAACAACCTAAGAGTCGTGATCCAACTATCACAAACATGCAAACGCTAAGTTTGATTCTAGTTTAAATTAATTAATTGGCCGATTAACTAATCTAGACTACATTGGGATCTAGCCAAATTAATTCACATGCAACGAGCAACAAACCACAGTTACAATTGATTAAATCATTTAGTTCTAGGGACGCATGAAGAATATCAAAATGTTAGCTTATTTGCTACTTAGATTTAGCAAGTAAATTTAGATAGGGCACGGTCAAGATTGTCAATCTTTCCTACCACAATCTAAACTACTTATATGCAAAGAACTAAATTCACATAAACATGCTTTTGAGACTTCAAACAAGAGATTAGGAGGAGAGGGGTGAACAGAACTAGAAGAAATGGAAATAAAACCCAGAGGGAAGGAAGGTGTGTGCAAGTGGATGATGAAGCAACGGAAGGTGTAGAAGATATAGATCAAGACTGAGGATTAGGAGGAGAGAAATAATGAGCAAGGATATGAAAGGGAGTGGGAGAATAATAAGAATGATCGGGAGCAGGAGATGATTGGGTCTTCCAAAAGTGTGAAGATGCTACTCGAGTGACTTTTGTTGCTGCCAGAGGGCTCGTCGACAATGTCGAACTGAGAAAAGGAAGGGGGAGAGACGACGAGAGAGGAAGAGAGAATGGTGATGGAGAAGACTGCAATCGAGAGCGAGAGAGAGAGAGAAAGATGTGCGAGAGGGAGAGTGAGAGATTGTTGGAGAGGGGAAGAAACTTTTTTTTTCTTCCTAGGGTTTCCTTACATAAAAATACAATTCTTTAATCAAATAAACCCTCATTTAAAAAAAAAAAAAAAAAAAAAAAAAAAAAAAAAAAAAAAAAAAAAAAAAAAACCTCATTGCATTTTTCCTTCTCCAATTACTCCAAATTGATTGAGAAATCCCAAAATCGAACACAAAAATTCAATTTTCCTTTAGCTTTACTTAATTTGGGAACTCATGAAATCAAACAGACCTCAAAAACAATTCAACTAATCTTAATACAAACCAAAAACTTAAACTCAAAACTAACTAAAGATTGGAATAGAATTTTACTTGGAAAATTGGGGTGTTACACTCTTACTCCATCTATAAAACCAACAAGCATGCATTTTACAGTCTTTGATTTCGATTTACCTTGATTTTGATGTACAAATTAAAGCCCCCAAATCTGAATACTCTCAAATTGTCGAGCTTAGAAGGATGTTTACTCCACTTTTCTTCTAGAGTTAATAGATTGATAGAGGTACGAGGACATTTGTTCAACGTGTACGCTGTATATGAAGATCCTTCTGTCCATAATTTCTCAAGAAACATTGCATCATAAAGTAAACATTTTACCCTTTCCATAGTGGTTCGATTGAGTCTTTCTACCACCCCATTCTGCTAGAGTAAATCTAACAATTTTGTGATGCAATATTTCATGTTTTTTTTTATAAAATTTATCAAATTCTTCATTACAAAACTTTAGGCCATTATTAGTTCTCAAACATTTTACATGCCTTAAGGTTTATTTCTCAACAAGTGTCTTCCCTTCTTTAAATTATTCTAAAGTCTTATCTTTAGTCTTGAAGAAATAAATCCAGCTCTTCCTAGAATAATCGTCGATAAAAGATAAGAAATATCCAAAACTGCTTAAGGACGATGTATTTGCTAGCCTCCAAAGATCCGTATGAATATAATCAAGGATCCCCTTGGTTGTTTGTTGGGTCTTAACAAAATTGTATCTTGTAGCTTTACCAAGAACGTAATGTTCATATAATTTCAATTCATTACACACCCCTTGAGGTAAAATTCTTTACTTGGAAAGAACTTGTAGTTCTTTGTTGCTTATATGAGAATTCTCCTTCAGACAAAGTGCTATTTGTGACAACCAAGGCTATTTGAATAATCTCCACGTTTTTAATTACATAAAGACCATTCATTTTCACACCAACCAACAACGTTTTGGAATCTTTCATGACTTCAAAAGTTCCTCCAAATCCTCTGTATTCACAACCAATGGAATCTTGCATTTCCAAAGATATCAAGTTCCTTTTTAATCTAGGAACATGTCTCACATATTTGAGAAGCTTTACAGAACCATCGCTTCGAGATTAAGAGATACAGAACCAATACCAATAACATTATGGTTGTTTCCCATGTAAACAACTCCTCCATCGTCCTATTTACAATAGGTACTAAACCAAGCTTTTGATGGAGCCATGTTGAAAGAACATGCAGAATCCAAGATCCAATCTTATTTCTCCAAGCCTACATTTTGCTTAGATGACTAATCAAAAGCTATTAAGGCATTAGAATAAATGAGAGAATTCTCTCCCACTGATGCTTCAACTGGTTTTCCCTTTTTGCTCTTCTAATTTTGCTTTCTTTTAAGAAATAAGCAATTTTTCTTGAGATGTCCATCTTTATGACAGTAATTATGTCGCATTTTGGACTTCCTATTGTCATCGTCACCTTGGTTCTTATTGTCTTTCCATTTGTGTTTGCTTTTACCCTTTGAAAAGAGTCCTTCAAAATTAAAAATCTCTTTCTTTTGAGTTTGAAGCTCCAATTCTTTTGTTCGAACTACAAATACAATGTCATCGGTGGTTATTTTCTTTCTTTCATATTTCAAGGCTACTTTAACCTCTCAGTAATTGTCTGGTAGTGAATTCAATAAGATGAAAGCCTCATTTTCATCTCCAATTTGATCTCTCATAGTCTTGAATTTAGACCAAAAAAAAAAACTTCTTAAAATCATCAAGATTATCAGTCATTGACTTATTTGGATCCATCTTGTATGCAAAAAATATCTCCCTCAAATATGCTTTGTTGGGAAAATCTTCAGTGAGATATTGTTAGAAAAAAAAACCAATTCTATAGTAGGAAGAAGTAGAAAAATAATTGAGAAGTTAAAAGAATGCAACTGTTCACACGTAATTTCAAATGAATGAGACACGTGGAATAAACTTTGATTTGTATTGATGTTGTATGCATGTGAGTGTACAATCTCTAATACATAATCCTCTGATTCTCTCTCTTGTGTGTGAATGTGTTTCACTCGAGGGATAGAGCGCTTGTTCTCGAATTTGAAGTCGTCTCAAGGGCTTTGCAGCTTGTTCTTGAAATTGGAGTTGTCTCAAGGGCTTTGTAGCTTGTTCTTGAGGTTGAAATTGTCTCAAGGGCTTTCCAGCTTGTTCTTGAGATTTAAGTTGTCCCTAATTGTCTCAAAGGCTTTGCAGCTTGTTCTTGAGGTTGGAGTTGTCTCAAAGGCTTTGCAGCTTGTTCTTGAGATTGAAGTTGTCCCCAATTGTCTCAAAGGCTTTGCAGCTTGTTTTTTAGGTTGGAGTTGTCTCAAGGGCTTTGCAGCTTGTTCTTGAGGTTGGAGTTGTCTCAAAGGCTTTGCAGCTTGTTCTTGAGATTGAAGTTGTCCCCAATTGTCTCAAAGGCTTTGCAGCTTGTTCTTGAGGTTGGAGTTGTCTCAAGGGCTTTGCAGCTTGTTCTTGAGGTTGGAGTTGTCTCAAGGGCTTTGCAGCTTGTTCTTGAGATTGAAGCTGTCCCCAATTGTCTCAAAGGCTTTGCAGCTTGTTCTTGAGGTTGGAGTTGTCTCAAGGGCTTTGCAGCTTGTTCTTGAGGTTGGTGTTGTCTCAAGGGCTTTGTAGCTTGTTCTTGAGATTGAAGTTGTATCAAGGGCTTCGTGATCTTCAAGGAGTTTATTGATCTTCCAGAAGTCTTCAAGAAGCTTTAGTCTTGGAGGTTTGTTCTTTAGAAGGATTTGGATTCTTCTAGATGAATTGAGGTAGACTTCAGTCTTCAGGTCTGCGAGAGGTTCTGAGCTTCAGTCTTCGGTTTGGCAGGAGAAGTTGAAGAGGATCTGAACTACGATCTTCAGTTCTGCAGTGGGATTTGAAGATGATTGGAGCCTCGTTCTTCAATTCTGCAACAGGATTTTGAGAGGATCTGCGCTTTGATCTTCAATTCTATAGTGGGATTTGAAGAGGATCTGGACTTCGTTCTTCAGTTCTGCGTCGGGATTTGAAGATGATCGAAGCCTTGTTCTTCAATTCTGCAGCTGGATTTGATGAGGATCTGAGCTTCGATCTTCGGTTCTGCAGAATGAGCTTCGATCTTCAGTTTCTTCTGAGAGCTTTCTCTTCTTCCTTTTCTTCTGTCCTCCAAATGAGAAGTCGTGCCTCCTATTTATAGAGTTTTCTAAAGGACTTCGTGGGCTTGGACTTGGGCTTGGTTGCATTTGGACCCATGGGCTTGGGCCCGAAATGTATTTGGGCTCATCCATGGGCTTGGGCTTGAAACTTTGGGCTTCTGACCCAGTTACCTTAATGAATTTGGGTTGAAATTGAATCAAATTCAATCTAATTTCATGAAATTAACATATTTTAATTTCACGAACTTAACAAATTACTTGAAGCAAAATTTCTATGTCAACAGCAACAAAATAAGAAACACAATAATTACGTGAAACTCCAAAATTGGAGGAAAAAAAAACCACAATCCACATAAAGAAATTCCACTATGTGAAAAATTATTACAATCACACAAAATTCTCTCCCCGATCCCAATTACAAGAAACATTCTCTCAATGGTTTATACCACTCACACTACTAGAGTTAGTATACCAAGTTTGATTCTAATTAAGATGATTTAAAACTAATGCCATTAGGCTCCTTTTATAGTACTTGGAGTCCATCACTTCCTAGTACTTTTCCGATGTAGGACTGCTTGCTTTTAATATTTTGTCAAAAACCCAACAAATTCCACCCTGGCAAGATGTTTGAAGAATCCACAATTCTTGCTACAACCATTGTCTTCCCTAAAAATCATAATTCTCAACTTAGAGAACTACAACCCACTCCACCATAAAAAACTAAACCACTTGGAATATCACCTTCCATAAATTTTCTTATTTGTCACATGTCGGTAAATCATGCTGAAATTTATGGGACAACTTCCACCTAATTGACTCACATGGATGTTCTTCAGCCATCGACACAACTTCCCTCACACACACCTTGCATAGCTGTCACAAGTACTTTCATAGTTTCTGCACAAAAACACCAAATTAGCTTAATTTCTTCCGAAAATCATCGTTTTAACACCAAAATAGCTTCATTTAACAAATCAATGGTGAAATGACACAAGTAGTACTTCATTTTTGCACCATTTAAGTCAATTTACCCGGGTCTATATCAAATATCTCTCAAGATTCAAGGAATGGGTTTTGTTTTAAAGCTAAATAACTCTTGTAAACAAGGTTCATCCATAAACAACAAGCACCCAAACTCAAAAACAAAAAGCCAAAAAACCGAAAGAGAGAGAGGAAAGGACCTTTAGAGAACAAGGAGGAGAAGAAGAGGAGGAAGACTTGGTATACTAACTCGAGTAGTGTGGATCATAGTGTTGTTAAGAAAACGGAGCCCAAAATAAGGCCCACAAAAATTACGGCAGCGTGAAAGAACAAAAATATATACGGGTAAGTTTTGATTAATGTAGAAGAAATGTAAGACGGTGAAATCAATTGACTGAAATGAATTTTTGAGGCGGTTGATGTATCTACAAAAGGAGATCATATGCGCTAAGAAGAGCATAGCTCAATTGGCATAAAGCTTGTACTAATGACGAAGAGAAGTTACTGGATTCTTGGAAGTCAATAGTTGTTGTTAGGCTATTGAAGGGCTATTTGTAATGCGTTATTTTTTTAAAGCTTCCTGTAATCTCTCAAATATTCTAGTAGAACCTGTAGTTGCAGAAGACTGGACATAATCCCGAGCTTGGGACAAAGCAGTATAACTTTTCGATGTCATTTTATTTTTCCTTCCTCTTTTATTATTTTTGTGACTATTATTATTGACTTGTTTGACTTAACATGTAGAATGGGAGATAGCTATAATATTATTGATTTCAATAATAATATTATATTTTTTTTTTTTTGAAAAAATATTATATTATTATTTTTTATTATGCATTTTTCTCCCAACAAGTGCATTGGTGAGTTGTGTGTGGTGAATTATTTATAAAGAAAAGGAGGGTGGATACAATTTTATTTTGTCTTTAGGATTTATTGTGGTCATTCCAAGGTGGGCCATGGAAGATGAATTTTGACACCAATTTATTGTTTCTATTATAGAGACTTTTTACTAGGGACTTCAATTTTCTCGGAAAATGAAAAGAAGAGAGGAGAAAGAATAGAGAAAATAACTCATTACTGAGGTGCAAATTATTTTTAATGGTTTTAAGTTATTATTTATTTATTAATTAATCATCTAATAATTTCAATTTATTTTTTTTATAAACAAAACCTATAAAACAAACACATAAAATAATAAATGTCAAATATTAATTATCATACATATCTAAACACAAACATTTATTATCATAGACTTTAAATTCAAGATTTTTAATCCTTCGATATTTAATATTTTGGACATCCAAACGGACCATTAGTCACTTTATCCATTATCCATTAATCCATATCCTTTCATATGTAAAGAAACACCACACCACATGCCCCACTGTTTTTCTATATTTCTCTGTTTTTTCTTTTATAAAAATACAAGAGAATTGAGAAATTGAGAAAAATCTCAGGGTGACTTTAACCATAGTCTTATTGTCCAACTAAATGGTCTTATTTTCTTCTTAATTAATACTTATATGGCATTCTACATGTTACAAAAATCACAAAAAGATCATTGTGTTGATAAGGTTGTTAAAATGGATGGATTGAAAAGTGAGGGACCATGGTGGAACAAAGATGAAGTTCTATTTATTGACTTAGTGGATGAAGAGGTTGCAAAGGATTCTCGACCGAGCACAACACTTACAAGGACTAGTTGGAATTATATGAGGAACCAACTAAATGCTAGTACTGATATAATAGGAAATGGTCAGGATCTTTTTAAGGTATAATTAAACTGCAATTGTTTTTCTTTTCCATTTCTAATCATCTAATGAATTAAGGCTCATTTTATATATTTTCGTACAATTTGTTATAGGTGGATAAGAGAGCTAAGAAGTTAAAAAAAAATGGTTGTCTATATCATGCAAAGCTTATGAGAATTTTTGGAGATACTATAACTATAGGTGCAACTTGTCCATCAACAAAGCTTCTTTCAGATTCTGAAGATGACAATGATGTTGGAAGCAATGTAAATTTTGTTGGTGAAAATGCAAAGAGAAGAAACGACATCTTTGAAAAAAGATCTCTTAATTCTACAGTTAGTCAAGTTGACGAGGCTCAATCATCAAAGGCAAAAGATGCTATCAATGAAGAGTTGATGGAGTGTTTCAATATTTTGAATACAATAGAGGATATTGATGGAAAGACTTATACCAAAGTACTAAAACTTTTGCATGGAGACGTTACTTGGAGAAAATTATTTTTACTCATGCCTGATGTTAGAAAGAAAGATTTCATCCATAATATCTAGATGTCACTTTGTGTATGTTTTTTTTTAGACATGGATCAATTATTTAGTTATCTTTTGTAGTTATATGCCATTTAAGTTTTTTATGTATTAAACTTAAACATCACATTATGTGGTTTTATATATTATTTACAAATGAATATTTTGGATGTGATCCATCTCTCTTTTGTCTATTTATATTTAGTTTTTTTTTTTTACTCATGTTTGATTCAGGGATATCCTTGTGGAACTATTTATCAACGCCATATTGAGATGGATTTGATTTAAGAGAATTGTGATTATGATGATGATGATGGTATATACATCTTTTCTAATTTATTGTATGTTGGTTTCCATAAGATGCTTTTAATGTCAAAAAATGTGTGAGCTTATTTAGAAAACCTTATTTTGAGAAAAGCTTAGCTTTCAGTCGTGTGCATCATGTAATAAAGGGGAAGAAATTCAAAGTATTGAATCCCAAGAGAGTGTTTTACAAAATTTAATGATAAAATAAAGATCTCCTCAAAATTTGCAATCAAGGTATTCACCAAAATAAGTCACAGGTGGTTGTTGTTGAGAAAATAAAAGATAGTAATGATAAAAGATGGATTCAAATTAAATAAGTTTCCACCCCAAAGTGTGAAATGTGGTCTACTATGCGCTCGCAACCTACCTTCACAAAACTATGCTTAATGAACTAAATTCACCTTCTATTCGATCTTTATTTGAAGCACATTTAAGAGTCTAAAAGAAATTAAACTTATATGTCTATAGCTAATTTGAACTTATTAGGCTAAAATACAATAAATCATCTAAGAGAGACACATCCAAATGGCACAATTATCATACAAATCAACAGATAATGGACTATAAATAACTTATTTTTGGAGATTTATCAATTACCTTGTTATTCTCTAGGCGTTAGAGATAGGTTTATGGGAACCAAGGATCTTGAATCACATGGACGAGAGAATTTTATTTCTTGGAATTTCTAAGAGGAGAGATGAGAGAGATGTTTGGAAGAGCAAACTTCTATGTTTCATCAACTAAACTAACAGAGAGATGAACACATCTTTTACTAGGTGAGTATGTGAGAGAAAGGTGGGGAGTTACGCAACTCCCCACACGTCTGGTCACTCCCAGCAACTGTTGGGAGTTATCTGAATTAATTTTAATTTAATTAATTAAATCAAATTTAATTAATTCAATCATTTTTTTAGAAAAGACATATACTATTTCATTTTTTTAGGAAAGAAACATTACAATGAGTTGAAGCACTCGTAGAAACAAGTTCTGAAGGAACATTCTCTAACCAAAGCATAGAAATTTGCTTATGTAAAGCTTCCTTTGCTAAAAAATCTGCACATCTATTGGTATCTCTAGTGGCATGTTTGAACGCCAAAGTATCAAAATTTTCTGACATACTCCGAATTTGTTGAATCCAATGATACATATCGGATGTAATTTGAGTATGACCCCGAATCATTTTGATCGCATTGATAGAATCTGAATGCACCAACGCACAAGAAATTTGCATATGTTGCAAGAGACGAAGCCCATGAATAATAGCCTGCACTTCCGCTGCGAGCGACATATGTGTGATTGGATCCTAATATTCCATTGTCGCGTGAGTCTGCCCCTGGGTATAATGACAGCTCCATGTCCTGATCCAACTAGTGGCGCCCGAACTGAAGAAGCATCCGTCTACAAATTAAAAAAAATTGTTGTCGCCGTTAGTGCAAGACTGCTCCCCTTCGTTCGCTAAAATGGATGCTTCGCCCCTTACTGCAGCTTCCGTCAATGTGGATGGCATTGTACATTTCCTCATAGATTCAATCTCTGCCCAATAATCAAATATCCACACACACCTATTTTGCCATGCCATCTTAGGAACATTCATATTATGGCTATTTCGATCGTTCCATATAGACCAGAAAGTATTGCATGTTCGCTCAAAAACATTGCCTTCCATATTCTCCGCTAGCCACATTATTCGATCAGGAAAGTTGTTACTTACTGGAATATTGGCATCAACACTCTGAAACAAGGTATCACATATTTTTTTAGCTCTTGGACACCCACATAAAGCATGATCAATAGTCTCCCATCCACGTTTGCAAATTTGGCATGTAGGAGAAATATCCACCCCACGCCTCCATAAATCATAGGTTGTGGGAAGACACCCATGGTAAGCTTTCAAAATAAACAACTTGATCTTTTGTGGAATTTTTAAATTCCACAAATTGGTCCACCATAAACGCTGAACATTTGTGCTAGATGATACCTGATCAACAGACAAAACTCTTGCAACCGAACGGAGTGCTTTCCATTGGAACAATAGTCCAAATCCACTCATCCGCCTCATTGGAAGTGCTTATTGGAATAGCCTCAATGACAATTGCTTGATCTTGAGCAACCACAGATTGCAATACTAGAGTTCCATCCCATCGTTTCATGAAAGAAATTAGAAACTAAAGCATTATCCTGATTAACAACACCTAAAACAGGGATGGGTTTGAAAGTTCGCTCTATTGGAATCCACGGATCCTTGAAGAAAAGAGTTGAATTCCCATTTCCAATTCGTTTTCGAATGCCACTTATTAATAAATCACGCGCCCACACGAAGCCTCTCCAAAAAACTAAACAATTGGCCTTGATTGGAGCATTCAAAAGTGAGAGATGATGCGCATACCTCTCCTGAAAGACCTTTGATACCAATAAAGATGGATTTGTGAACAACCTCCATACATGTTTTGCCAACAACGCTTTGTTGAAAAGATCCATATCCCTGAAGTTTAAACCCCTCAGCTCCTTGGGAAGACATACCTGAGACCATTTCTTCCAATGAATCTTACGTTTGCCATCTGTTGACCCCCACCAAAATCGAGCCATCATAGAATGTAAATCATCACAAATAGTTTTTGGAAGACGGAAACAGATCATAATATAGGTTGGAATAGATTGGGCAATACTCTTAAGCAGCACCTCTTTACCTCCCACTGAAAATAATTGTCCTTTCCAACCCTGTAAAGTCTACCATACTCTTTGTTTAATGTCTTTAAAATCATCACACCTACGTCTACTAAAAGTAGAAGAAACTCCCAAGTATCATCCCAAATTATCAACTATGGGCATGCCCATAAGATCAGCAATCACACGACGGAATTCGCAGTTCACATTTGGGGAAAAATAGAGCTGATTTATCAATATTGATCATCTGGCCAGATGCCTCCTCATATCGCTTCAATATATTCTGCAAGACCCACACCTGTTCAATAGACGCTTTACAAAAGATAAGACTATCATCTGCAAAGAAAATGTGAGATAATGTAGGACAAAATTTCCCTGGTTTGAACCCCGAGAGAATATTTCGAGATACTGCCCCTGAAATCAAAGAAGATAAAACTTCAGAGACAATCAGGAATAAATAAAGAGACAGAGGATCACCCTGACGAAGACCCTGACCAGGTGTAATCGTACCTGTGGGATCACCATTCAGCAAAACAGCAAAGCTCGAAGTCCGAACACATTCCATAATCAATTGTACCCAAATAGGATGGAACCCAAGTTTCAACAATAACTTCTCCAGAAAAGTCCATTCAACACGATCATAAGTTTTGCTCATGTCTAGTTTCAAAGCTATCCAACCCATCCTACCTGATCTCTTCTTTTTAGTTGCATGCAAACATTCATGACCCATAATCACATTATTAAAAATTGAACGGCCAAGAACAAAAGTAGATTGATTCTCAGCAATCACATCATACAAAATCCACTTCATTCGATTGACTAAAACTTTTGAAATAATCTTGTAGGACACATTACATAAACTAATGGGTCGGAAATCTGAAATTAAGGATGGGTGTTTCACTTTGGAATTAAGGCTATATATATGTGTCATTCCAATCCTTAATAGACCTTTTCATATTCAACATATCCAAACAGTTTAAGGAAGTAACATCACCAACCTGTTTCCAAAACCTCTGATAAAAAAGTGCAGGGAATCCATCTGGGCCAAGCGCCTTTGTGGGATACATTTGATTAATGGCACACTCAATCTCCTCTCTTGTGAACGGAGCGAGCAATCTAGAATTCATCTCTGGCGTCACCTTCACTGAAATATCTTGTAAGGCTGCATCAATACAATCCATGTGAGGATTAGATGAGGTAAATAATTGGGAAAAGAAAGATACGAAAGCTTGCTCCAATGATTGTTTGTCTTTGATCAAAACACCATTGGAATCATGAATCTCTTTAATTTCATTACGCTTTTGTCGTCTTGTAGCTTGCTTATGGAACCACCTCGTGTTCTTATCGCCCCACTGTAGTCAATTCTCTCTAGACCGTTGTTTCCAGTATATTTCTTCAAAGAGCCTGGTCTAATAAGCCCTCCACCCGTTTAATTTCAACAAAATCCCATGGTTGTGGTTTGCTATATAAGTCTTGCAAAATAAGTTGATTTGTAGAAATATTTCGCCGAATTGATAAAGATGTATCTTTACCCCACCTCTGAAAACGAGACTTGCACAGCTGAAGGCATACTTCTAGCTCATTCTGATTGCTCTCGGTAATAGCCCAACAATCGAGGTCTGAAACAAGCTTAATGCACTTCGGATGTTTTGTCCAAACTTTCTCAAACCGAAATTTGCACTTGTGCTTAGGCTTCCCAACCATATGACCATCGTGAAACCCATCAATCATGATCGGTCGATGGTCAGACTGCATCCAATTCAGATGCAAGACTGAGGAATTCGGAAATAATTGAAGGAAAGCTTCATTTGCAACAAAACGATCCAAACGTTCATTAATTTGACTTTCTTTATCGTGTCTATTCGACCATGTGAACATGTCTCCTGTAAAGTCCAAGTCTTGAAGACCACAATCGTCCATAGTGCTGTGAAACAACTGTAATTGGGATTCACGAACTGAAATTCCTCCTTCTTTCTCCTCATGCAACAAAGTTGCATTAAAGTCACCACCAGCAATCCATGCAAAACCATCATGGTTATGAAGTCGTCAGAATAAATTCCAAGTAAGGATCCTTTGGCTAGCATTTGGATTACCATAAATCCCAGAGAAACGCCACATTATCGAATTCCACTTGATTGAAGCATCGATATGAAATTGGGAAAATGATCCCACTGTGACATCTAAATCATCTTTTCAAAATAGACAAAGACCACCACTACGCCCAATATAGTCAACAACGAAACATCCCGAATAATTCAAAGACAACTTAATTTTATTCAGATTTCGAGATTTCGTAGTGACGGATACCGTCACGGACAGCTCAGAATGTTCGTGGATTCCCCAGACCACGAACATTCCAACAAAGCGTTTTCATGGATTTCGACGAGGCTATACCACAGCCTCCACCGTTGGATCAAAAGCATTGCAAGATTCCTCTTCATCAGCACGGGCCCGCTTAGAAGACCTACTGGACATTCCTTCTCCCAATTGAGGGAGGGAATAACCCCAGTGGTCAGATTCAATTTACAAACAATGAAGTTGAAGACGATACTAAGAATAAAGCTCGTCAAAATAGCCCTAAATGTGATCTGATTCTGCCATGACAGAACCTCTGTATTCCTAAAAGCATCTTCCACTATAACCCTTTCTTTCGTTGCCATCGCTGCGGTCGATTCTTCCTCGTCTCCCCTCGATTACTTGTTTGAATTTCTCTCCATTTTCTCTCGTTGCCATCTCTGAGATTTTAGGGCTATTTTTTTTTTCAATTTCGTAATTACTTTAAATAAAAGCCCAGACAACAAGTTATTAGGCCTAATCAGCAAGCCACGTGAGCAATTAAATAGTCTATTAAGAATTCTGTTTATTTCTAACAATTATGTTAGTGGGGAGGACCTTTTAAACCTATTCTTAAAAACTTGGGGACTAAAAGAGTATGTTTTGAAAATCTAGGGACCAAATGCACCTACCCCTGAAAACTGAGAGACTAAAAAGGTATTTTTTCATATTCAATAATATATATGATACTTTTCAATATCTACATTGACTTTATCGTGCAGCTCGTCGGCAGGGGGCACCCTTATAGGGAGTTGTCGAGGGTTCGATCGCTAGTATCCTTAAAGTATTAGTTACTTTTTAATATATATGATTTTAATTTTTAGTGAATTACTTTATAAAAACTACATAAAAAAAAATAAATTTTATTTTAGAAAACTTTTGATAAATATTTCAATTTTTTTTTTCATAAAAGAATACTTTTTTAAAACACCACAGGGGCAATTAGAAAAACATGGTCAAAAGACCAAAGAAAAAAAAAATAAAAACCACTCGGCAATATTTACACTCAAATCTTTACTAACAACCACTTCTCTTAGCATATTTGACAATTAGATCAGCAACCCAGACTCTTGGAACAAAATCAAAAGAATGAATATTTCAGGTTTGATTTTATTGAAGATATATTAATATAAATAATTGAATAATAGTTTCTTCTAGTTTTGTTATTAATCTTATGTTAAATTATAAGTTTAGTCTCTGAATTTTTTATTTTGTGTCGATTTGGTCCTTAAACTTTAAAAAATGTCTAATAGGTCATTGAATTTTCAATTTTATGTCTAATAGGTTTTTGAGATATTCAAAATTTTAAACTATTAATGGAAATAAAACTTAATTTTATGTTTAATGGGACCTTAAATCTTCAATTTTGTGTTGGAATTTTAGAAAATATTGAATGGGTTAAGGATCTTTTAGACATAAAAGTGAATTCAAAATTCAACTATTTATTTTACACAAAATTGAAAGTTTAAAGATCTATTAAACACTTTTACAAATTAAGAGACCTATTGAACACAAAATTGAAACTTCAAGAATCTAATAGACACTTTTTCAAAATCATGAGCTAAATAAACACACACCTTAAAGTTCATAAATTGAACTTTATAATTTAGCCTTATTATTACTTAATTTAAATTTTATATATTAATGCACCTAAAATTATAGTTATGTATATTTGTGCCCCTCTAACTTGAAATCATGGATCCGCCACTGGTTCCTCTGACAATCTCCATCAATCCCGAGCATCAAGATCTTCAATAACGATCCAAATCTTCTCCCAAACCTCGAATATTAGTGTTGAATCAAGATTAGGGTAAAAATTCTCGGAATTGACCTCCCAAAATCGGCTAAAAAGTGAAGAATATATGTTGTGTGCAACCGTAGCGTCGAGATGCTACGGACAAAATTTCAAATCAGCGTGCTTTGAGCATTGAGACGCAACAGGACAATCTCAATGCTATTCTCTCAGGGTTTTTTTTTTTTTTTTTTTTTTTTTTGCTTAATCTTCAATTCTTCTCTTCATGGATCTTCAAAATGGTCCAAAAGCCTCCATAATCATCCAAAATTTCTCAATAACTTCAGTTTTGCTCATTTAACTTGGTTTCTACAAATTAAGCATAAAAAGACATTTAAGCTAAAAAATTAAGCACAAAACTAGATAAATAACTAAGAAATTGATAGAATAATATTTGCATGCTATCGATGCCTAGAAACTAAAAATAGTACAACTAGGTTCTATATCTTTCTTGGATCCAACTGCATCTCATAGACTTCCAAAAAGCAACCAATTGTAGCAAGAGAGTATAGGATAATGGCCAATGCAACAACCAAAATCACATGGGTCTCATCCATCCTCAAGGACGTTGGCATATGATTACAACAAGTTGCTCGATTATTCTATGATAATTTGAGTTCATTTCACATTGTAGTCAATCTAGTGTTTCATGCTCGTACCAAACACATTGAAATGAATTACCATTTTGTTTGGAGAAAAGTGGCCTTAGGATCTCCAATCACAAGATACATTCCATGATCTCAACAAGTCCTAGACATACTTGCCAAACCACTTACTAAGACACCATTTCAAATACTTAGGGACAAATTTGAAGTTCTTGTGCTTGCTACTCCAATTTGAGGAAAGATGAAGGAAAATGTAAAAATTCACCTATAGATCAACAATCGTGATTCATCCATAAATCCTTAGATAGACTCGAATAAACTAGGAACAACCTGGGTTTATACAATTTTTAAGTCTAAATTTCTAGATTTATCATGCAATTGAGCCAATTGGGATAACACGCCTTTCAACACAATAAACACAATAAACTATTACTAACCAATTTAGCATAACAATTAAACCAAGTCAAGCAAATAGGTTGACAGAAGTTGATCCATTCTGTATTCTCAAAGAAAATCTCTTTCATTCATAATTCTCCATCTCTCCCAAAAAGTCCAGAGAATCCCACTATTCTCACAGCCTCAAACCTCCCTCTGAGATATATTGGTATAATCTAACGGTGGTGTTCCTTTTTTGGAGTATTGTGGAGATCGTGTTGCTGTGGAATTTACAGAGAAGCAGTGAAGATACTTTCCTAAAGGTGTGGTGAATCGATCAAGTCATCCACGAAAGTGAGTTTTTCTTAATCCTTTTCTTTTCTCTATAGAAGTATGAATTAAAAATAGGTTTTAATTCTGAATCCCAGCATACTTGTAGCCTAATATTATTGCAATTTCATTATGAATGATTTTGTATGTTTTTGTTGTCATAGAGGTATTTTGGTTTAAATTGAAAAATATTGTATGGTTCTCTGTAAATCTTTCGCTGCGCAGGGTTATTATCCTTGCAACTTGCACATATAGAAAAATAGGTCAAAATAATTGCAAATATAGCAAAACTGAAGGGAAAATAAACTTTTGGTCCCTCAGGTTTGAGTTAGGTTACATTTTAATCCCTGAGTTTTCAAACTCAATAATTTAGCTCATGAGGTTTGGTTTTAGTTTCATTTTTGTTCCTCCTCCATTTTTCCGTTAATAATTAATGGATTGCTGACGTGGCATGATTTTTTTAGGAAAAATACACTTTTGGTCCCTGAGGTTTGAGTTAGGTTTCATTTTGGTCCCTGAGTTTTCAAACTCGACATTTTAGTCCCTAAAGTTTGGATTTCGTAACATTCTTGGTCCCTCAGTTAATTTTTTCATTAAACACTAACGGCTAACGTGGCAATATTTTTTATTTAAAAAATATATTTCTTAATTCTTTAAAATAAAATAATATATTAAATACTTATTTATTATTTTTTTATTCTTTTTATTCTTTTTTCTTATCTTCTTCCTTAATCTTCTTCTCCACCACACATAAACCCTAACTCAACAAACTTGCCAGCCACCCCCACCTCCAGCTGCTGACCGCGGCCATCCACTGCCACCGTCGTCGAAGTTGTTCACGCCACCGTTGGATCGACGCCATTAGGATTTCGTTCACGCAACCACTGGCGCTCGTCCTCGCGTTCACGCCGCCGTCGCGTTGGTTTTTTTCCTTTTCTGTCCTCGCGTTCGTTCACACCGCTCGTAGATTCGAAAGGAAATCGGTCTGAAACCCCTTCATTTCAGACTCAAACGTCGGATCTACTGCTCGCGGAGGTTAGTTGGTCGGAAAATACAGAGGCGCGAGAGAGGAGTCCTTAGATCTGGAACGTCGTCGCTCCTTCTCCTCACGAACTCGCTCGAGCAACTCGCGGCCATGAGTTCGACAAGGACATTCTTGTCCAGTGGCTTCAGCGAAAGGGAAGGGGGAAGGAAAAGGAAAAAAAACCCACACCAGTGTACAACGGCTCCAGCTCCGGCTCCGGCAAGAGAACGATGGTGGTGGTCTGAAGAAGAAGAGGGAAAAAAAACTTTTCGGCCGCCGGCGGAAAGAAGTCGTCGGCGACTAGGGCTGGTGCTGGTGGGACTTGAAGAAGAAGATGAATAAAGTGGGAGTAATCAAATGAAAAAATATAAAAATATATTTTTTAATTAATTAAATATTTTTTATTTAAAAAAAAATAAAAATAAAAAAAAATTAGGTGCCACATCAGCGGTCTGTTAAAATCTAATGGAAAAATGGATAGAGGGACTAAAATAAAACGAAATCCAAACCTCAAGGACTAAATTGTCGAATTTGAAAACTAAAATGAAACCAAATCCAAATCGTGTATTTTTTCTATTTTTTATTAAAAAATAATTTTTTTGAATTTTTTAAAGGATAATTGTAATAGGTGGCAACATGAAGGTAAATAATTGCAAATATAGCAATTTTTAAAAATATTTGCAAATATGGCAAAATTTTTTAATTAATTTTTTATATTCCTAAATTGCCCCTGTGTGTCCATTTTTTTTTTTTTTTTTTTACTGATAGAAAGTTTTTTTATTACTGATAGATTCTATCAGTGGTAGAAAAATTTTCTATCAGTGATAGAAAGTTTCTATCACTGATAGAATAAAGTTTCTATCAGTGATATTTCTATCACTGATAGATTCTATCAGTGGTAGAAAAATTTTCTATCGGCGATAGAAAGTTTCTATCACTAATATTTCTATGACTGATAGATTCTACCAGTGGTAGAAAATTTTTCTATCAGTGATAGAAAGTTTCTATCACTGATAGAATAGAAGATTTCTATCACTAATAGAAACTTTTTCTATCAGTGATAAAAGATTTCTCACTGATAGGTTCTATCAGTGATAAAAAAAACTTTTTATAGAAAATCATAGAAAAACTTTTGATAAAAAATCTTTCAATCCTTGATCACCCATAAAAATTTTTTATCTCCGATAGAAATCTTTCTATCACCGATATAATCTATAAGTGATAGAAAAACTTTCTATCACCGATAGAAAAGCTTTCTATCAGTGATAAAAGATTTCTATCGCTGATAGAAATTTTTACTATTCTATCAGTGATAGACAGATATTCTATCAATGATAGAAAACTCTTGATAGAAAATATTTCAATCCCTGATAGAACCTATTAGTGATAGAAATCTTCTATCACTTATAGAAATTTTTTCTATGAGTGATAGAAAAAATTTCTATCATTCATAGAAAATCTTTCTATGAGTGATAGAAAAAATTTCTATCTCTATCACTGAGACTGATAGAAAAACTTTTCGTGAGTTATAGAAGATCTTTCTATCACTGATACTTTTCTATCAGTGATAGAAGACCTTTTATTTCTATCAGCGATGGTGATACATGGTGAAATCGAGCATTGAAAAATAAAGCAAAAACGAACGATTATAGAAATCAAACACTGAAAAACAAAAACCAAACACTGATAGAAAACCAAATAACAACAACCAAACACTGATAGAACACCGAACAAGTGATAGAAAAATATATATCGCCGATAGAATCTATCAGTAGTAGAAAAATTTTCTATCATATGATAGAATAAAGAAAATTTCTATCACTGATAGAAAATATTTCTATCACTGATAGAATCTATCAGTGATAGAAAAACTTTCTATCAGTGAAAAAAAATATGGAAGGGTATTTTAGTAAATGCAACACACAAACTATTAGATTTTGCCATTTTTGCAATTTTTTTTGTGGGTTGCTAGATTTGCAATTATTTTGGTCCATATTGCTATCCTTGCAACCACCCCTTTTTTAAATATAAGAATATAATAAATATTTTTTATTGTTTTTATTTTTCTTTTTATTTTTCCTTTTCTTTTTCCCCTCTTCTTTTTTTCCTTTTCTTCTTCTTCCAGCCACCGTCATCAGCCACTGTCACCTGTCGCCGTCGGCCAGCATTTTTTTTTCCTTTTTTTTTCTTCTCTTCTTCTTCTCCTTCGTTTTTCCTTCTTTTCTTTTTGTTTTTTTATTAAAAAAAATTGAAGAACTGACAGTCAGATCTGGAACGAGCCCACTAAGCTCGTTCCAGCCCCCCTCCTTTTTTAAATAACAAAACAGCGAAACATAGCGATTCGAGAAACTCGCGTCCTTAGAAAATTCCAGTCCGTGGGATTACACCGCCTTCGTTCGAACCTACACTCTGTATCTCGACGAGTGGCTCGATTTCTTCTTGACTGCGAAGCTTCAGAAGTGGTTCATGCAACGGAAGATGGAGAGTTTCGGAACTGCACGGCGGTTCAACGAGGCGACTTGGGATATGAAATCAATGGTGTCGATTGTTAGAGAATGACTTAGGATTTTGCCCTTGAGAGTATCACTTGGTGATTGTCCCACATAGAAAGTTTTGTAGTTGGGAAAAGTATTTTTATACAATCACTCTTCCCTAGGTTTATAAAACTAGTTAAGGTGGTACAAGGACTTCTCCCCACACGCGCCGCCGCCGCCATCGGTCGGACGGGCGGACGGGCGGGCTCGGGCAACCGCGCTCGCGCGTAATAGAGAAGGTGGTTTTATCTTTTTGGGCAAAAATCCTTCTTCTTATAGTTTCTTCTATAAACCGAACCGTTGTGACGAACCGGGTCCAGGCGAACCGAACCCGTGTGGTCAACAGTCAACAGTCATCGTCCGTTCGTTGAGGCGGAGGCGGAGGCGTGCAGACCGTTCGTTGAGGCGTGCAGACACGTGGCGCTCACAGCATGCTCCTTGGACCTGCGGTTATGCCAATACGGTTACAGCTTCTGCTATAAAAGAAACCTTGAGGCAAGTTCCATTCATCATCATCTTTCATTCTTCCATTTTCTCTTCTCTTCCTCCAATCCTGAGCAAAGCCAATAGTTCTTGATTCCAATCCTTCTCTCTCAAGTGCACAAACGAGGAGGGTGTTGTGTTAACCTTGGGGAGCAACCGGTATAAACGATTTAGCACCGTGGTCGTGCCGAAATTGCTTTCAAGGCAGTGGTCTACACCACGACACAACAACTGTGTTTCTCACTTTCGTCTGACAAGTTGAAAGCAATTTGAAAATGTCCATCAAAACCAAGAAGCATGTTCCGGATCTATCCAAACTAGAACCTCTGGATGGTTCTAACTATCGTCGCTGGTCTCAGAAGCTGCTCATCTTCTTCGAACAGCTAGAGGTCGACTACATCCTAACCACCAATTATGTGGAGAAATCAGAAGCACCGGTCGTAGACCTTGAAAAATCTAAAGAGGTTCAGCCTGATCCACACAGTTCTAAGGAAGTACAGACTGTCCCTCAAAAACCAAAGGCCAGTTATGATATTGATCCAGAAAAGTTCGAGAAAGACAACAAGGCAGTTCGGGGTTATCTTTTGAACCACATGAACGACTCACTGTTTGACCTGTTCGTTGTTCAGAAGTCAGCTAAAGTTATCTGGGACACTCTGGAATCCAGATATGGTGGCGATAATGCAGGAAGGAAAAAGTACGTGGTCGGAAAGTGGTGCGGTTCCAAATAACGGACGACAAACCAGTGATGGACCAGGTCCACGAGTACGAGAATCTAGTGGCAAACATTCTGACAGAAGGTATGAAGATGTGCGAGATTCTCCAGGCAAATGTCTTGCTCGAAAAATTCCCTTCTTCATGGAGCGACTACCGCAATCATTTAAAGCACAAGAAGAAGGACCTGACGTTACAAGAACTGATCAGCCACATGCGAACTGAAGAAGCCAACAGGCAAAAGGATAAGTTGGAATCTAAGTCTTTGAATTCAGTTAATGCTAACTTAGTTGAATCTTCTGCTGCATCTAAAGACAGGTTCAAAAATAAAAATAAAGACAAATCCTCGCAGAAGAAGAACCATCCATTCAAGTCTCCTAGCGGGAAAATAGAGAAAGAGAAGTCCAAGCTGATATGTTATGTCTGCGGCAAACCTGGGCACAAATCCTATCAGTGCAACCAGAGGAAAGGGAAACCAGACCGGAGGCCTGATGGTGCACAAGCCAACGTGGTTGAAGCAGACGATATCATTGTTGTGGTAGTGGTGGAGGCTAATCTGGTGGAGAATAAGTCAGACTGGATTCTTGACACTGGTGCTTCGAGACACTTCTGCTCAAATCGAAGCTTGTTCCACGAGTTCCATGACACTGTTGACGGCGAATGCGTATATATGGGGAACTCGACCACTGCTGGAGTACTTGGAAAAGAGAAGGTTCTCTTAAAACTTACTTCTGGGAAAACATTATCTTTGAATGATGTATTGTATGTTCCTTCATTGCGTAGGAATCTGGTATCTGGAAGTTTGTTGAACATGGCAGGACTTAAGATTGTCTTTGAAGCTGACAATGTTGTCATCACTAAAAATGGTAACTTTGTGGGTAAGGGGTACTTAGCCGATGGTCTGTTTGTGTTAAACATTGTCTCTATTCTTGCCGAAATGAATGAAAGTACATCTCGTTCTGCCTATATTGTTGAATCTATTGATGTATGGCATGGTAGACTAGGTCATGTGAACATTGCATCTATTAAAAGGCTTAAAAAACTGCATCTTCTTAATGTATTAGAATCACCCAATGATAGTAGATGCTCAGTATGTGTAGAGGCAAAATTTGCTAAAAAACCGTTTAAGCCTGTTACAACTAGATGTACTGAATTACTTGAGTTAATTCACTCTGATCTAGCTGATTTCAAAAACACTACTAGCAAAGGTGGCAAAAACTATTATATATCTTTTGTTGATGATTTCTCTAGATACACGAAAATATATCTTCTGAAATCGAAAGATGAAGCTAGTAGCATGTTTAGGAAATACAAAGCAGAAGTAGAAAACCAACTAGACAAAAAGATCAAAAGGTTAAGATCCGATAGGGGAGGTGAATACAGTGACAAGTCTCTCAAGGAATTTTGTGAATTAAATGGTATTATCCATGAGAGTACTGCACCATATTCTCCTCAACAAAATGGCATAGCTGAACGTAAAAATAGATCATTAAAAGAAATGATGAATGTTATGTTAATAAGTTATGGATTACCTAACAATATGTGGGGGGAAGCTGTGCTTTCTGCCTATTTTGTTCTTAACAGAGTTCCTCACAAAAGGCTGGACAAGACACCATACGAGCTTTGGAAAGGATATTCACCGAACCTGAGTTATCTAAAGGTATGGGGGTGCTTAGCTAAAGTGGCATATCCGGTATTTAAGAAACCTACGGTAGGATCTAAAACCTTTGATTGTGTGTTTATTGGGTATGCTCATAATAGTGTTGCATATAGGTTCATGTGTTTAGATGATAATTCAATCTGTGAATATAGAGATGCTGAATTTTTCGAACACATATTTCCTCTGATTAAAAATGAGCCAGTTAATATCTCACGATCTAGTCAGGTGTCTGCTTGTCCTTCATCTACTGCTGATATTATGCATGAAACTGAACCTAGGAGGAGTAAAAGAAAGAGAACTGAGAAAGATTTTGGATCGGATTTTTTAACTGTTTTTCTTGTTGAAAACTCAGATAAAATTGACGATCAATTTGAATGCATGTATCTAATAGATGAAGATCCGAAAACCTACCAAGAGGCCTTAAAATCTGTAGATTCTAGTTTTTGGAAAGAGGCCATTAAAAGTGAACTGGATTCTTTAATTATGAATCAAACGTGGAACTTGGTAGATTTACCTAAGGGAAGTAAGCCTATTAGGTGTAAGTGGATCTTTAAAAGGAAAATTAGACCAGATGGCTCAATTGAAAAATTCAAGGCCAGATTAGTGGTTGTGGGTTATTCACAAAAACAAGGTATTGATTACTTTGATACTTATTCTCCTGTAACTAAAATAGCTACTATTAGATGTCTAGTTGCTCTTTTAGCTATTCGTGGGCTGTTAATACATCAGATGGATGTGAAAACAGCATTTCTCAATGGAGATTTAGAAGAGGAGATATATATGGCACAACCTGAGGGCTTTGTAGTTTCTGGTCAAGAAGACAAGGTATGTCAGCTTAAAAAATCTCTTTATGGTCTTAAACAAGCTCCCAAACAATGGTATGAGAAATTTAATAATACCTTAGTAAACAATGAATTTAGGGTAAATTCTTCTGACACATGTGTTTACTCGAAATTGTTTGGTGTTGATTATGTGATTATCTGCTTGTATGTTGATGATATGCTAATTTTCGGTACGAATTTAGAAGTAATAAATAATACCAAGTTGTTTTTATCCTCACACTTTGAGATGAAAGATTTAGGTGAGGCTGATGTGATACTTGGTGTTAAATTGAAGAAAACCGAAAATGGGTATTCTCTGAATCAATCACACTATGTTGAAAAGATGCTAAAGAGATTTGATTGTTTTGATGATATGCCTGCAAGAACACCTTATGATGCTAGTATGAAACTTAAGAAGAATAAAGGGGATAGTGTCTCTCAATCTGAATATGCAAAAATTATAGGTAGTGTAATGTATTTGATGAATTATACTAGACCTGATATTGCATATGCTGTGAGTAGATTGAGTAGGTATACACATAATCCTAATAAAGAACATTGGGTTGCACTTCGTCGTTTGTTGAGATACCTTAAAGGTACAATAGATTACTGTTTGCAATTTAATAAATTTCCTGCAGTGTTAGAAGGTTATTGTGATGCAAACTGGGTAACTGATAACGACGAAGTAAGTTCAACTAGCGGATATGTGTTCGTTTTTGGTGGAGGAGCTATATCATGGAAATCTGCAAAGCAAACCTGCATTGCACGATCCACCATGGAGTCTAAGTTTATAACTCTCGAACTTGCAGGGCAAGAGGCGGAATGGTTAAGAAGTTTACTTCAAGACGTACCACTGTGGGGGGCGTCAGTGCCAGTCTCTTTGCACTGTGACTCACAAGCTGCCATAGGAATTGCCAAGAGTAGTGTATACAATGGCAAGAGAAGGCATATACGCCTGAGACATGGAGTTGTGAAACAATTATTGAAAGGGGGAGTTATCTCCTTTGAGTATGTGAGGTCTGAGAGGAATCTGACAGATCCTCTCACCAAAGGCCTAACAAGGAGAGTAATCCTAGAGTCCTCAGTATGTATGGGACTTAAATTGTTGAAATAAATTCATAGCCCTTTATTTGGGTGGTCCAAATATGGACTTGATGGACAAAGTTTGGAAAGTCTTCATAGCTCAAGTTTTGAGTGGTTTACTGCGGTAGACTTGATGAAGCATGACGTGATAGTGAAGGTGTGGCCGCCTTCTATGAAAGAGTGTAAAGCATTCTCTTTCTAGAGCTCTCACGATGACCCAAGGTGTTAGTGCATGGCCTTAAATAGCACTTGTTCGACTGTTGTATCGCGGAATCAAAAGAAATATGAGGATACAAACGTGCTGTAGGGGTCTAAACCATGACTGCTGGAAGTTCAAAAGGTAACTTACTTTCACCACGCTGGTTATTGCCTTGCTTCACTATGCATTAATTCAAATCGAAATATATTAATGTTTAAGTTTAATATCCTCCTTTGCTCAGGAAAATTATTCGTTACAGTCATTCGTGGGGGATTGTTAGAGAATGACTTAGGATTTTGCCCTTGAGAGTATCACTTGGTGATTGTCCCACATAGAAAGTTTTGTAGTTGGGAAAAGTATTTTTATACAATCACTCTTCCCTAGGTTTATAAAACTAGTTAAGGTGGTACAAGGACTTCTCCCCACACGCGCGCCGCCGCCGTCGGTCGGACGGGCTCGGGCAACCGCGCTCGCGCTTAATAGAGAAGGTGGTTTTATCTTTTTGGGCAAAAATCCTTCTTCTTATAGTTTCTTCTATAAACCGAACCGTTGTGACGAACCGGGTCCAGGAGAACCGAACCCGTGTGGTCAACAGTCAACAGTCATCGTCCGTTCCGTTCGTTGAGGCTGAGGCGTGCAGACCGTTCGTGAGGCGTACACGTGGCGTCCGTTCGTTGAGGCGTGTAGACACGTGGCGCTCACAGCATGCTCCTTGGACCTGCGGTTATGCCAATACGGTTACAGCTTCTGCTATAAAAGAAACCTTGAGGCAAGTTCCATTCATCATCATATTTCATTCTTCCATTTTCTCTTCTCTTCCTCCAATCCTGAGCAAAGCCAATAGTTCTTGATCCCAATCCTTCTCTCTCGAGTGCACGAACGAGGAGGGTGTTGTGTTAACCTTGGGGAGCAACCGGTATAAACGATTTAGCACCGTGGTCGTGCCGAAATTGCTTTCAAGGCAGTGGTCTACACCACGACACAACAACTGTGTTTCTCACTTTCGTCTGAGTTGATCAGATTTCCTACTGGCAGAAATTGCTCGATAGAGCAAACGCCACCAGACCCACCGGTATGGCGAAGGGGAATCAACTGGTTCAACATTCCCTTCACATCGTCATTCAAGAGAGCTTCGATTTATACAAAGATATCTCAGATCGAACCAGATCTGGAACGAAAGATTTAGGAACGTCGAGTACGCCTGAAGCCAAACCCCGCGACCCACGATTCGACCACCACACGACGTTGCGTTTTAAATCTACAGTTCGTGAAGAAGACCGCTCGAGTTTGCTCGAGTCTGCATTTCAAATTTGTGTGTGTGTTGCGCTGGAGAAGAAGACCACCGTGATATGAATTTTTTTGTTTTTATAGAAAACAAAAGGAAAGGAAGAGAAATAAAGTGAGAAATGGAGAAAGAAGGGGGAAGGAAAAAAAAATTATCTGTTGTCGGAGACCCGTTGGTGGTGAAGAGAAGAAGAAGATGAAGAAGAAGGATGGAGAGGGGGAAGATAAGGAAGGAAGAAGATGAAGAAAAAAGAAAAAAGAAAAAAAAACAAAGAAAAAGAATTAAAAAATATTTAATATTTTATTTTATTCAAAAAATTCAAAAAAAATATTTTTAATAAAAAAATGTGTATGTCACGTCATCAATCTGTTAGTATTAACAGAAAATTTGACGGATGGACCAAGAATGTAACGAGATCCAAACTTCAGGATAAAAATGTTAGTTTAAAAACAAGTATTTTTCCCAAAACTTAAAAACCAACTCATGTAAATGACTAAAAAGCACATAAAACATATAGAAGTCTATCAGTGGCTATCAGTGATAGTCAATGATAGAAGTCTATCAGCGACTATCAGTGATTAAATTCTATTAGTGATATCAGCGACTATCACATCTGTATTGAAGTCTATCAATGACTATCACATAAAATTTAGTTCAATTTTAGTATCTAATACATATTAATGTTTTCATTTTATATCTCCTTTTCTTAGAATGTGCACGAGTTCATTTCTCAAAACCAACATTGCTAAGATATTCTCATATAGTAGCATCAACTTTATTCATCTCATATTTTATTCAAATTCATCAATTATACAAGTTTTTATGCAACTAATATAAATATTTACGTTGTTTATACAAATAGCAAAATAGACTCCTTCCATCATTATAGTCACTTATAAATCAATGATATCAATAACTATGACAAATAAAATTCTATTTGTATTTAAGTCTATAGTCACTGATAGACTCCTTCTATTATTAGATAGAATCATATCTATATTGAGGTATTGAAATCTATTACGGACTATCATCGATGAAATTATTTAATCTATTAAATAATAGAAATCTACCAATGACAGTCATGATAGACTTCTATCATTGATAGAATTTCATATGTATTGAAGTCTATCGGTGATAATCACGTATAATATTTGTATAGAAGTCTTTTAGTGACTATCAACGATAGGCTCAAGACAACTAGAATTCTATTTTTTTTTTTTTTTTTTTTTTTTTGAGGAGAACTAGAATTCTATTTGTGATAGTCATTGATAAACTTCAATAAATAAAATTTAGTTTAGTTTAAGCATTACTAATGTTTAGTTGATAGACTATCATTGTTAGTGAAATTTATTAGTGATAGAAACCTATCGTTGATAAACTTTAATCATAATTGCAATTATCAGTGATTAAAGTTTATCACTAATAAGTCATAACTCAATCGAAAGACTTTCAATACTATCATTGATAGTCACTGATAGACTTCAATATAGATGGAATTTTATATGTGAAAGTCATTGATAGATTTCAATACAAAAAAATTAGTTTAATTTGAGCATTTCAATTTCTTTTCATTTGGATTCCTCTTGCATTTGCATTTTAATCCAGTGACCATGAAAAAAATAGATAAAATTCTAATAAATGATATCAGTCTATCAGTGACTATCACTGATAAAATAAAGGGCAAAATTGGAATAACAAAAATTCATTTAACAGATTTTTCATATTTGCAAATGTTTTTCAATTTTACTATATTTGGAAATAGGAAAACATAAATTACTATCCATTACAATAATCCAATTAATTATTGTAATGTTGGTCTAATATTCCAATAGCATCATCTTATTATTGAGTTATCAATCATGTACTTATTGATCAAAATTGTTTTATTTATAAATTATTCAAGTTTATGTTTATTTTAAAGCTTCTAATATTATCTATTACTGTATTAATACATATATTTGACTTTTAATTCTTGATATATTTACTTAAATAGTAGTTTATGACTAAAAAAGTTTGTTTTAAAGTTTCACAAAAAAATTCACCATATTTTTATGAGTTTCTGTAATATCCGTGATTTTTTCCAGAATACTCGTCGATATATCCATAAATCTGAACTACCAATATTGATATCGATATCGATATTTTCATCCATGACTTGAACATGCCAATAAGAAAGAAATTGATCTAATTTGCTAATAAGCAAGTTAAGTTTCATATGTCAAATAGCATTTAAGTGACGTATTCACATGTCCAAATATGTTAATAAAATATTAACTTTTTGTTAACCAAATTTACTTTTATTTATTTATTTATTTATTATTGCAACCCAGTCCAAAAAAAAGTCTGGTAGGAAGAAACAAGGTTTTTTTTTTCTATTCAAGATACAAGGTTACTTTGATTTTGTTCAAAATGACAAAAGACAATACTTGGTTGGATACCTCCCTACACGACCATTAAAATGTTGGCAATTAGGAAAGAGTTTTTCTTTTCTCATTTTCTACCTTTCTTTCTTAGTTGTCAAGATTTTAATGGAGTGTGCAAAAAGATTTCTACACACAGTATTGTTCACTGAAAGATCAATAATGCTTACAAAAGTCGAACATATTCATTTAGGGAGCATTTGACACGGGGATCAGAATTAGAAACTTAGGAATCAAAAGCTTGGAAGGTTTATTTGGTGAGTTTTCGATGCTTGTGAATTAGAATTCGATGTTTGGGATGCTGGATTTGGAAGCCTGGATTTTTTAGGGTTTAGGTTTTTTTTTTTTTAATTGTTTAACCCTTGATGCGTACCATGAAACAATATTTAAGAGAATTTTGCCCAATTTAATTGATTTTTTCTGATCATACCCACCAAAAAGAATGAATATGAAACTTGTTTCCAGTAATCAAATGCAAACTCGATTTTGTAATTTCAAACTCTTCCTAACTTTAGGTTTGCCTAATTATCATGAATTGGAAAAGAAAAATATACCATAAATATGTAATTACTAATATAGGATTAAAGAAATAAAAAGGTTATAAAATAAAAACCCCATAATTAGAAAAGATAAATTACAAGTTTGCTAATATTGTGGTTGGGGAAATTTGTCTAATTTTAAGTTATAATTACTATTATAAAAACTAGATACTTGGGTTCCTAATACAAAGGAATTTCCCAACTATATGTTATATTAAAAAGATTCATGAAAAAAAGGTATCAATATAGTCTATATGTGAAGACATTTGAAAGTATTGATTTTTATGATTAATGAAAATTATGTAGTAGTATTAAAATTGTTTCATGTTGAAAAAAAAAGTTTCATATTGTTAATTTGAAAATTTTAAAAAAGTATTTTTTAATTTGATTAAGTAAACTTAAAATTAAATGTTATTGTAAAAATATCTATGTGAGTAAGTTATCAAAAATACACTGTGTTTATCTTAAAATTATATATATAGATATAATTATTTTAAATTAAATATACGTAAATGAAAAAATTATGAGAAAAATGGTGGGACCACCAAAATTATGAGAAAGAATCGAAAATCATAGGTTTCTATTACCTATATTGTAAATACTATTCTGTTATTCTGTTAATATCAGTTATGACTGATTGTATTTGTATTTAAGGAGAGATAGATCTCATTTGTGAATAAGATGAAATTATCCATTTTCTCTCCAATTCGTGAGATATGGTATCAGAGAGCTAAAGGCGTTTTCGAGTTTTCCTTCACGCATTTCTTCTCATCTTTGCTGATCTTCTTCCCCAATTCATGGCGGGAAACGGCGATTCTTCGACCGTGGATGTGCAATTGAATCTGTTTCATCTTCACCATTCCTACAATCCGTCTGCTATACTGGTTACTCAACCATTAGTCGATGCCAGTAATTACAACTCATGGAGAAAAGCGATGCTAAACGCTTTAGCAAGGAAGAACAAGGAAGGATTAGTCGATGGCAGCATCAAGAAAGAAGCCTGAAGGAAAATCCACTGCATGGAAGTGTAAGAATGACACTATCACTTCCTGGATCCTGAATTTCGTTTCAAAGGAGATCGCTGCAAGCATCAATTATGTCGGATTTGCTCAAGAAGTCTGGGACGAACTCCACACTCGCTTCAAGCAAAGCAACGGGTCGCACATTTATCAGCTTCGCAAAGATCTTATTACTATCGCTCAAGGTACTTCTTCGGTCGAAACCTACCACACCAAATTGAAGACAATTTGGCAAGATTTAGTTGATTATCGACCAACATACGACTGCTCTTGGGGAGGTATCAAACCGATCATCGAGCACATGGAGTCTGAGCTTGTGATGTTCTTTCTGATGGGACTCAATGACTCTTACTCCTCTGTTCGCGCACAAATCCTCCTTATGAACCCTATCCCTGACATTACTAAAGTTTTTTCGCTGATCATACAAGAAGAGCGTCAAAGAATCGCAAGTAATTCCATTTCCTCTACTTCGCCTGATCACAGTGTAAATACTATTCTGTTATTCTGTTAATATCAGTTTTGACTGATTGTATTTGTATTTAAGGAGAGACAGATATCATTTGTGAATAAGATGAAATTATCCATTTTCTCTCCAACTCGTGTGATAGTTTCAAATGGGTTTGAAGTGGAATATCCCATGAGTTTGCCTTAGGAACTCAAACCTTTGCCCCAAACATGGGTTTGGATATGAATCTAAACCCATCCAAATCCAACCCAAGGGCCAAAAGACCCCCTGACATCACAAGTTGTCTTATTACCAGTAATCATCCATGTCTGCTTTGCATGGAGGAAAAAGTTAGTAATAAGAATAATGGAAAATTATTCTTACCTTCGTATGATTGAACACTAAACTTGAATAAATGGTGAAATTAACTTCATCTATTACAAATGACCAACCAATATATCACTCAAAATTTAGTCACTGGAATGCACGCTACATGAACCTAGCCACAAAATCAAGTAGGCGATAAAGCACGTAACTTACAAAATAAAATGTCTAAACCTAGCTAAGAAACATCTAACAACAAGAAAACTAACACCCACAAAATAGACTCGTCAAACCAAAAAATGAAAATTTGTCCCAAGCTAACTCCAAATCTTCATGATAGTATAAACTTAACCAAGATATTAATTTCTACACTTATTCAAGTTTATAAAATTAAGATTAAAAAAAAAGGGTGAATTTTTATCTTAAATCATACATGTTGAACCAGTTCACAAATAAGTTGACGGGAAAAGCTCACAAAATCATTATTGAAATATAGGCTCAGTTGATTCATTAAAGCCAATAACAGTTTGCCTCAACTTATGCAAGCTTGAAGCTGGCTCAGCTCAGTATCATTTCTCAGATAGAGTTTGAATAAGACTTGGAAAGACAAACAACAAAAATAAAATGAGATAAATAAGGGAAATCTAACAGTATCTAATTTCTCGTCGAAATAAGAGAAACCTGAGTGAAAGCATGTGTAGCTTTCGTCTATTTTGCTTGAGGGTGAGAGGCAATAAAATCAACAGCAAGATTGATAGCATTGATTTTGTCCGCTTCATTGTCAGGAATTTCAAACCGGAACTCTTCTTCAAGAGCCATCACAACCTCCACAGTATCTAAACTATCCAATCCTAAATCATTTTGGAAATGAGCCGTCGGAGTAACCTGCCAGAGAATTTATAATATCGATTATCAACCAGTGAAAGAAAGAAAGAATGAGAAACGAGTGCAAAACTCTATGGAGTTTCAAATGCGTCTGGCAGTCTACCGAGACAAGTATTTCATAGAGACAAACGAGTAATTAAATCCTATCTCTTTAAGAGAGGATGAAAAAGAAAACTCACATGAAATTATTTCTATTTTTCTATTGTGCACTTTAAAAGGCCTTCTTAAAGTCTTATTATCTTTTGAATTGGAGTCTTTTTTTTTATTTATTAGGTATTTAGGTGTTCTTTTCGCTCCATTTTTGGGCAATGTGCCCCTTTTGTATTCTTTCTTTTTTTTTTCCCTCAATGAAAGCTCGTTTTATTTGGAAAAAGAAAAACAAAAACAAAAAAAACTTTTTCCACTCCACGCTTCAATTCAAGAACCTTTTCTAAGGGTCTAGTGCAACTCACCCTTTGATAAACACCAATCGAGACAACAAGAGAATTAAGAACAGAGCAGAAGCATCAATCACACAATTCCAATTTAGACCATGATACCACGGCACTATAAACATCAGATACCGTCAAGTTGCTGCTCACTCTCCCCTCCTCTCCTATTCTCCCTCCTGATTAGTAAGCACACTATGACACTACTATAGTTGCCTCGCTTGAAAAAGTCACCCATGAATACAAACTTACTCTGCTTGCAAAACTGCATCCCCGTCATATCAAGTCTTTGAGATACAGGTTAAGCTTTAGAGACTACAGAGAGACAATCCAGTAGTTCCTTCTCCATCTATCGTTTCGTGAGAAGGGGAGATTTTTTGGCTAGTTGGGATGTGTGCTTTATTTTGGGGCCTATGGGATGAGAGAAATAATAGAGTGTTTCATGGCCTTGAAAGGGATCCGTCAGATGTGTTGGTCTTTACTAGGTTCTATGTTTCTCTTTGGGCCTCAATGTCCAAGTCTTTTGTAATTATTCTCTAGATAATATCCCGCTTGAATGGCGATCCTTCCTTTAAAGGGGGTTTCTTTTGTGGGTTTGTTTCTTTGGATGTCCTTGTATTCTTTCATTTTTTTCTCAATGAAAGTTGGTTTATTCATTACAAAAAAAGGTAAATCTATCGTACCAAACATGAAGTTTTAACATGCATAACAACTTAAATTTCCATACTAACAAAATCAAAATATGTAAGGTTTGAAGTCTGCAGACTCTACAGGCAAAGGTATCCAAAATAGAATTTTTGACCTGAAGAGGTAAGAATATTTTACTATTAGGAAAGAAAAAAAGTGTTGATGCACGGAGTCTACACTACATCAATTGCTTTTAACCAATATTCTGAGAAGGAAAAAAGGGAGAACAAAACCAGAATTCTTACATTTAAACATCAAATCCAGAATCCGTACCTTTAAAACCAAGTCCAGAATTCGTACATTTAAATTTTAAACATCTTTCCCCCTCAGGAAAATACAGAAACTAGAGCTCCAGAGCGTTCTAGATCCAACCAACTTCGTCCAGGTTTGAGATGGATATATAGAATACATACTGAGGTCTTATTACCACCCTCGATAAAGAAAAAATAATAAACATAACAATAATAACTCCTCTTCCTACCCAGGAGGGAAAACACGGCTAAAATCTATATAAGCATCGCCCGAGCACCATGTTCTCCAGAAGACTTGTAATTTACTTGGATCCAAGACAGGAAAAAACTATTCATTTTTCTCTTTAATAATATATGCATTACTGCAACCAAAGAAGACAATGTACGTTTATTGTACATTAGGAAAATAGGACTGAGAGATCCAAACAAAACCAGAAAGCCTAAGAACCCTCTCCTATTGACTAAAATAAGCACGCATGAGAGAGTGTGAGAGAGTATATTTACAAAGCCAAAAACCTCTCCAAAGGTGATGAAGGTAAAATAGGTAGAACCAGCATAACTTACTGGACTTCATTGTGGATGTTGATGGTGAAAGCAGCAAAAGCAATGAAGATAATTCAGGTACTGCACAACTCTCAACTCTCATTAATTCACTGGCGGGTACCAAGGAGTCAAGTACCATGAAGATTGAAGGAAAAATTCAATAGAAGAGATCTTTTCTTGACAGGTAGTGTGGGCACTCACTATTTTATTTTACAAAAGGTTGTAAAAGAGTCGATCTTTCTGAAACTAGAACATACTACAGAATAATGATAGGAACAAAAGCATCCTTCTGAAGCGTGGGGATAGGCAAGGGTCTAGTTCGAATGCAACAACAGCTTAGTGCTTACCATGATTGTTCCTTACCCATAGCCATAGGCACGCCAGAGTCATCTTTGATGTGCACTAGTTATCTTCATTGGGATTAAGATGTGGGGACATGAGGAATTTGGTTGTAAAATTTAAGTAGGGGAAGAAACCGAAGACTATAACAACATGCAGGCTTGTGTAGTCAATAAAGCATGCAAGATGGAGTCCCGGAGGGACAAGGAGTATCATCAGAGCTCAACTCCATAGCTACCTTCAGAAGAAGGATGCATACCCCAAATTCATGATCTCAAAGAAACACGTGAAAGGCACACTCCAAGACATCAAAGGCACTT